>OY740716.1:208099219-209408334 GCA_963513945.1 Hydrotaea diabolus | reverse complement strand
CAACGCCGTGCAGCTTTGAGGCCACGGCCTAAACGTTACAATACAAAGAACGGGAGGAGAAAACAGTGAATGCACTAAGTGGAAGAAGAGAAGAATATTGATTTTCGTACAGTTCGGCACTTACCTTAACGATGCCAATGACAATGTGTTCCAAGCCCGGTCGCTCTGAATAGTAATGCAGCAGTAGTTGGCCATCTTTTTCGGTGCAACGAAATGAGGGGGCCCTCATGCCCGGATACAGTGTGCCCAAATGGTCGTGTAGGGCATCCAAATTCTATGCAATCCAGGGCATTCGTTGTTGTTGTTTAAACAATAATTGAATGCAATGGAAAATCGAAAAGGGGCGGCATTCGTGGTTTTGGTTTGAGTGGTTAAGGCATTAAATCATCGTCCAAAGGCATCGCCCGCCATACACAATGGAGACGAACGGGTTTGTCGGGTGGTTGCAGCGTTTGGAACAATCACAAAACACACAGTATCGGTGTGAAAACATGCAACGCCAGCAAATGCGCCAGAGCCGCAGCGCACCAGCAGTTGCCGCCAACGTCATCATTGTCAGCATCATCGTCATTGTCGTCATCGATTGCCGAGAAACAGAAGCAATTCAATTGTACAATAGTTTCCATTATATGACAAAGGAACCAGGACATGGACAAAATAACATTGCAATATCGAAATATTTCACAAGTTGCACACCAACCCACAACCCAGCAGCAGTTTTGTAGTTTCATTTGTCAGCAATACCAGAAGCGGCAACAGCAGCCGATTGGATGAGGATCATCGTGGAAGCCATACCAGATAATTCAGCAGAAGCCATTGTATTATTAAGTTAAAATGTATATATGGACGAAAGCACCACCAAGGAAACGTTAAGCAGAGAAGAGCAGACAGGAAATGGAAGAAAACAAAATGAAAATCATTTGAAATTGAAACTAAATCGAATGCAGCAACAGCAGCAGCGCACTCATCATAAAAATATACCGTGCACAACAATGCAAATAAATTGATCTAATGAAAAGCAATGGGTTCTGTTGCTGCTCCCCCCCCCCCCCTCCTTCTCCAGGGGGTGGCAGTTTTCTGAGTATTCCCCAGAGCATGAATGGCTTCGTTGCCCAGGGCACTTATCACCATGGAGCATGGAAATTAATGAGTGTTGATAATTATGCAAACACCGGGGAATTTTTATTGTAAATATACACCTGTTGTTTTCTTTTAAATATGGGAGGGTTCTATTTTTTCTACACTTTTCAGGGATTGGGAGTAATAAGGAAATCGACAAAGTGTTTCACTGCACGTTGTTGCCTTACCTGTAGAAAATCTCTTGGTGTGGCTCCGAGCACTTGTAAGATTTTATCGTAACCGGAATCTTGGCAAAACTCAAAAAAAGTTTTACCAAACAATTCCAGGATGTCGTCAGCGGGTATGTCTGGAAAAAAAATTACGGAGAATATAAGTTATTTTGAGGCAAAGAAATTGAGAGACAAGAGGACTTAAAAAAGAAAAACGTTGTAATGAATTTCGAGGTTTTTGAATAGATAAGTTAAAAAGGATACAAATTCAAAGATAAAAATTCAAAATAGCATGTCCGTCTTTCTGTCTGTGGAAACAAACTACAGGTATTGAAAAGGGATCGGATCGATCTAGAGCAGTGTTCGCCACACATAAAGCCTTACCTTGTGCTTGTATGGGTGAACTGCACTGAAAGATGCTCAAGCTAGACTGAATGCATTTGTTTGTTCTCGTTCAATATGATAGCATATGTGACAGCGCATAGAGAAAGGGACCTACGGGTAAAAAAAATCAATTTTCACTATTTTTTTTGTTTTTGTTGATGTGGACAACATCTGAGCATCGAATGAGACCGATCACATGCCCCAAAAGTGTTCCCTCCCAGAGATATGCGCGTTTTATGAAAGTGATGGTACACCAAAGATACACGTATTTAAATCTTTAAAATGGATCTCCTGAACAAAAATATTTTTTACCCTTAGGTCCCTTTCTATTTTGCACGTCACATATGTCGGTGTGGGAGAACTGCCTATTCGCACATTTTTGCCAATCGCTGATCTATAGATATTTCCTCACACAAAAACGTAGTCAACCTTTGAGAAAATTACTACATTTGCAACATTTTTGGGGGGATTCACATATTTATCACCGCTACCAATTCCGCTTGTGACGAAATGTTCACATTATGTTTCGTTTGACCAGAAAATACTAATAGTGTACATTACTTTATAGGTGGAGAAGGAGGCGTGTCACCGCCCATACAACCCTAAACTTAGAAAGAACGCTTTTTATAAACTATTAAAAATGTGAAAATGGTCTCTGAAACATGACACACTGGCGTAGATCAAAACACACCCTGGTGGAAAAATGACAGTGCCACGCCCCTGTTATATTTACATTGGAAAAAGAACGTGGCACCACCCACGCAACACTGAGTTTAAAAAGATCACCTCCTATAAACTATTTGAGAAATGACAATGATATTTGAAACGTGGTTAAGTTCGGACGGACCGAAACTCTACCGCACCTATGCTACTACAGCGCAAACAATTTACGTTTCTCATTCCATGCATTCGACCCCAATTGCAGCCATGCTCTATGCTCTTTTTTGAGGCGCTAAGTGTGTACAGCATCCATTATAGCCATTGTCTGTCGACAAAAAAGTATGATATTAGTTCCTTAATGGGAAACTTGTTTTCCCCTTAGTCGTTTTCGCTCATTAACAATCCCATATTAATTTCGACCGAACGCCATTATTATACGACACTTTCTAAGGTCAATTCCATTGTCCGCTTTCTTTCTTTTAACTTATAAATGGACAAACGGACATGGTTAGATCGTCTAAGAATTTTATGACAATCAGAAGTTAATATACTTTATAGGATCTCCTTTACAGTATCGGCTGATCCATCTAGACGTATTTTTTCAGAATAAAAAGCAATATAAAAATTCAAATCAAGTGTGGAATCTTTATTGGTAATTTGAAAGGACATTTTATGGCATTTATTTTTTGAAAATAATTTCCTTTAAATGTTGGCAACTGTATTATGGAAACGAGCGTTCGGTGAGAAACGGGAAGATCCGCTGTTTTCGACCAAAATATTGTTCAGTGATGAGGCCCATTTCTGGCACAACGGCGTAGTAAATTAAAAAAAATGCCGCATTTGGGCTGGAGAGCAACAAGAAGAGGTTCAAGAGGTGACATTTTACCCAGAAAAAACTACGGTTTGGTACGGTTTATAAGCTGGTGGAATCATCGGTGCATATTTTTTCAAAAATGGTGATGGCCGGAACGTAACCGTGAATGGTGCTCGCTATCGCGCCATGATATCGATCTTTGTGCTACCTGAAATTGAAGCCCGTCATCATATGGTGGAACGAGTCCTTTCAAATTAAATTTTCCCAAATTTTAGGCATAAACCTTAATTCTTACGGCTAAATTTGGGACTTATACTAAGGGCCCTATTGACGGCTCCAGTCTTATGGGTACTTAGAAATTAATAATTTTATCAAGAAACCAGAATTGTAGGAATATTATTATGCAATTTGCCATAGTTAAAAGCCTTGTCTCTCGGTCACCAAAACTAGGTTTGAAGCATGGATATTGGTGTACCCAAAGACAACAAAACTCCTCATGAATCCAATTGTCCTCATTTACCCAAAGATTAGAATATATTTGCTACTGAAATACTGGCCCTTTAAACATGGTAATATAGTTACTAAAACAAGTTAAACTACAATAAAACGTCTTAAAGTTAGGCCAGGCCGAACCTTATATAACATTACCGTCTCTACGGTACAGGAGCGCAAATACTATTTTACGATTTTCGGGCTTTTTTGGCTACTGCGTCCGTTCCTAAAACAGCCAAAACATCCAAATTGCTCTATATTTGGATTCGTAACAAAATTTGCGTACATGTATGTCCACATTGACTACGAGTACAACTCGCCTGTTTTGCCAATGCGCTACGTTTTTTGGTCCACATGGGCCAAAATGTCCAGCAACTATGAGATCTTTTAAGGTATTTAAGCGTCCCAACTAACACAACCCCATTTAATCAAAGTCCGTCAACAGAAAACTATTATTTGCTAAGTTGACTTTTTACCGATGAACCTTTTGTTCCTTAAATGGAAACGTTTTTCTCATAAGTCGATTTTGGCCATTTACAATTTGTTTGGAATTGTAAATGGCCATAAGCCATCATCGTGCTAACTTCAGAGTCCTAGATTCATTCGTTTGACCGCTATCGTGCTTTTAACAGAAACTCGGACGGACGGGCAAGGCTAGTCTTAGAATTTTACGGCGACAGAGAATATATATACCTTTTGTTTTGTAGTGTTGCAAACTGAATGACCAATTTAATATACCATCCACCCTTCGGTGGGAAAATAAAATAAGCTTTTATTTCGGTCTATACAACATTTTGGGTCTGTCCACATAGCTCAAATGAGCCAAAACACCGGTCTCTTTAAGATGGCTGAGACCCAGATTTGAAGGCCTAACTCGTTACACTTCCACGTTTCCGAATTTTCTACAGACGGATATATGGACGGAACTAAAGTCCGCAAATATACGAATATCCTATCCAAAGGTGAATGGTATACAGGACTTATCAATTTTTCTTATTTTCTTATACAATTAAATATATTTTTCAGCTTATACTCACTTAAAATCTCAACAGCTGCTCCAATCAGATTGTAGGTAATTTCATCGTCGTAAATTTGTCGCACCAAAAATTGTCCTTCCATTGTGACCATAGCTTTTTTTCTGCAAAGACAAGCAAAATAGAGCGAAAAGAACATAAATTAAACTGAGGCAAACTGTTTCAGAATTATGGGAGTTGTATTTATTAATTGCAGCTTAAATGGAAAGTAATGATTTTTTATTTCCATGGAAGTGTTAATAACACATTATGTGGCGGCTGGAACTAATTTATCACAGCCATTAATAATTTATTCGTTTTTTGCTAGCTTCCGAATACGCTCTGAGTGGAAAATGTTTATTTATTTGTGAAATGCATTTATTAGTAGGAACGTGCGAGTACGTGGAATACATAGAGATTTAAAAATGATTTCAGTTTATTTGATTATTTGCAATTGCACTTTAAAATTACCTATATATACAATAAAAAATAGAGTGAGAAAATTTGGTACATTAGAATATTATGTAAACGCTATCAGAGGTAATATTCATATTTTATTTAACAAGCGAACAAATCGGCAAATGTTTCAAACCATTAGGAATTATCATTATGTTTTTCATTTACTAAAAGTCTATGGCCGTTAGATTTTATATGGATTGCGTTCCAATATGGCATTGACATTACTGGAGTATAAGGCTTTTGGTAGTGTAGTTTTACGCGAGTTAAATGTACCCAAACCCTTTTTTTCACTAAAAAAGGGCATAATTAGTAGAGGGATACCTATCGATATGAAATTTGTAAATATATACATATATATACATATTTGTATATATACATATTTGAATTCGTGTCCATGCTGAATGGACCATTTTCAGCCTTTAAGAACCTTGAGAATGGGGTTTAATTTTAGCGAATTCCTAAAAATAGTGCATTGTTAGAATTTTTGGTTTTATGTACCCTTTTTCCATTGGTAAAGGATCTGTTTCTTAGACCCTAGGAATCTAATAGTAAGAGTAATCTTAATTCTGTCTGGTGCTGTATTAGCAGACCATAGACTTGAAAATAAAAGCCTTTTTCGATTCTTGATGAAGTATCATTGTGTTTAAATATGGCTTTGGATAAAACCGCATTGAAGGACCAGTGAGATGGGACTTTATTTCATTACGAATCCTTCTATGCTCTTATTTATTGAGATCAGGCATAATGTATCTAAAAAATGAAAGCATAGAAGTATTTGTAATGAAATAAAATTGTTTTTGAGTCCCTAAATGTCCTTGATCGAAGGAGCCGGGTTTTGTGGCCTTAGTGCCGTACACCTAGACCCTACACTCAATTCTATTTAAATGAGATTTTCACTGATTTTGTGCCGACAGACTGAGCTTATTCGAATTGGAAACACATTTTATTGGTGCTTTCCATGTCGAAAGAACATACCTTACTTATGGCCTTTCGTGGACAATATTATTGACTAAGACTTAAAAAAACTTAAATTGTTACATTATTGCCATATTTGGATGCTTGACTTAATTTTAATGCTTTTGAGTTCCCATTTGCGTGTCGAATGGGATCGATTTTTGTTATCACATTAAGGAAATCTTTAATTTGTCCCTATTTTGTATACCCTCAACCGAAGGATGGATGGTATATTAAATTGGCCATTCCGTTTATAACAAAACGAATATTGAACTGGAAGGCTATAAAGTATATATAAGACACAACGATCAACAATATCGTTGTATCATTCTAAGTAATCTAGCCATATTCGTCCGTCCGTGTGAGTGTTGAAATTTTGCATGATAATAGCTTATGGTCTAAGCTGTTTGGGATTGTGGGAGAAATCGGCCCAGGGAGTAAAAAAGTTTCCCTTTAAGGAACTAAAGTTACCTCGGCAAAAACTATACTTTTTTGAGTATTTGCTTAGCAAGAAATTTTTTTTGTTGTATTCTTACTTGGAAGGCAGAAAATATCTTAATCATGTGACCCAAAAAACGTACCACATAGTCAAAACGAACGAATTTTAGTTGAAATGAACACATGAGTACTTAAATTAAAGAAAATTTTGCTACGAAGTTCTGAAAAAGAATCCCATATATAGTGATTCAAGTGTAAATTTTATTTTTTCTGAGAACCCATACACACATATTCCAAAAAGGCTGTAATGTATGGGGAAATGCTGCAACTACGCACATAAAAAAGCTTCAAGTACTTCGAAATAAAGAACTAAAAACAATCTTTAAACTGCCATATCGATATAGAACTAAGGATTTACACGTTAGTTACTCCCAGCAGACAATAAAGGAGCTAATTCAGACTCAGAACATAGTATTTTTAGAAAACTGCAGAGACTCAGTCTATGAACTAATAAAGGGCGTTTTTTATTGAGGTATAGAACTTTGAATTGAAATAAATTTGGCTTTATTGGAAGGATAATTTTATGCCATTAATGTTTAAATATGATTTCGGGCATGTGGCCGCCGCGGCTGGCTCGAATAAAGCAAATTCTACAGGTCCAATTTTCAACCACTTTTTCGAGCATATGGGGCCGTATGTTGGCAATAACGCCACGAATGTTGGCTTCCAAGTCCCCTAACGTTTCTGGTTTGTTGGCGTAGACGAGCGACTTCACATATCCCCAAAGAAAATAATCCAATGGTGTCAAATCACACGATCTTGGTGGCCAATTGACAGGTCCATTCCGCGAAATTATGCGCTCATCGAATGTTTCCTTCAATAATTCGATTGTGACGTGCGCTGTGTGGCATGTAGCGCCGTCTTGTTGGAACCACAACTCATCCACATTCATGCCATCCAATTCGGGAACAAAATAGTTGGTTATCATGGCTCTATACCGGTCTCCATTAACGGTAACTGACTCTCCAGCATTATTTCGGAAGAAGTATGGCCCAATGACTCCACCAGCCCATAGAGCACACCAAACAGTCAGTTTTTGTGGATGTAATGGCGTCTCAAGGGTCTCATGTGGATTCTCTTCACTCCAAATGCGACAATTTTGCTTGTTGACGTAGCCATTCAACCAAAAATGAGCCTCATCACTGAACAAAATTTTGTGATGAAAATCAGCATCGAGATGAATCTCATTTTCGGCCCATTTTGCAAGCGTTGTTCTTTTGTCAACCTGTTCATGATGAAATGGCAAACCAAACTAAATATTAATCACTTGACAGCTGACAAAATGGCCGCCAGTTAAAAAAGTGATGCCAACTTAAAGTTCTATACCCCAATAAAAAACACCCTTTACAAAGTTTATCCGAAGACACTAATTAGTTTATCTTACAGAAACTAAGACTGTGCAAACGGATTAGATAATCTTGGCTCCTTTTGGGCCAAATACAAAATTTTCTTTGATCTTATAAAGGTTTTGACTATCTTTTTCCTTTAATTTTCCTGTTATAATTTTTCGAACTTTATATATTTTTTACTGTAACATATGTTACAATATCCGTAGGATATTGTAACTTAGTCTTAAGAAAATGGATATAATGGTAGATAATAATAATAAATAAATAAATAAACATAGTCCAAAAATATATTTTCGAAGTTCTAAGGGACCTTAAATTCGATAAAATCTTAAGAGCCAAAACGTTATTAGAAGTCAACATTTTTATTATGGTTAAGTTCATTACCTAAATTCTGAGTCTTTTTATGGAGCCACATCCAGTCATTAGTCTATGCCAATGATGATGAGATGAGCTCAGAGACAACATACAGCGAGAAATTGCCATCGTTCCGGTCGAAATGTGTGCATGAATGGTGGAAAACTGGGTCCTAAGAAAAGATCGCTGTACACGGGCTTATGGTGGTCACATGATCGAAATCGAATTTCATTTTTAAAATGTAACATTTCACCTGGATTAAATTGAACTCTATATCTTAATTATTCCATGTTTTATTAATAAACAAAATTGTTATGTCCATAATGGAATCCCTGTATATCACTACTATCAACTTCGATCGTTGCAACATTTTCACAGTATGTTTCGTTTGGCCAGGTAAACAATGATGTAATGGGACATGGGGGTGAGGCACCCCGAAATTACAAACACCACATCTCATGAACTTTTCGAGATATGACGATGATATCTGGAACATATGATGTCAAATTTATGGCTAAACTAATGGAACGATCTGTATAAAATTTTAATAAAATGGGCTAAGTTGTGTAAAAATTGGAAAAAAAATCATATTGGGCCGAAATCCATGAAAGAGGGTACATTAGCTTTGGTGTAACAGAACTTAATTTGTTCACTTGTTTTTGAGTTGCCACGAAGGCATATAGTACCTATCCACTATCAAGGCCTCCTGTGCGATCTAATACAGAGTATGTCTGACAGTGTACGAGGTTGCTATTTATATTTCTGGTCCTTACAATACTAGTATTCCCATTGTTTTTATCTTAATCGTATATAATTTACACAATGTTTTTTTTTAAATTTTCATTGTAACGAAGTACTAATAATTATAATGTATTTTTCACAACTTATATAACTATTTCTGAAAAGGAAGTTGAATTTACCTTATTGAATTAACAGAGAGCTCGATTAGAGACTAGTTTTAAGTTAAAATTGTTAATTATACTTTTGTTTATTTTAGTATGTAAGGAAACATTTAATTGAAATAAATATTCACACAAAAAAAAAAAAAAAAAAAAATACTAGTATTCCCAGATGCAAACTTGAACTTTCAGTGGAAACTTTGACATTTTTAGCATCACTTCACAAAGAACATTTTGTCACTTGAAGGCGAATTATTTTGTTTACAGTGTGTTGAAAAATTCATCTCAGTCAAAAATGGAATTATCCCGTGAGCATTTTCGTGCGATGATTTTTTACGATTTTCGGTGTGGATTATCGAAACATGAGTGTTTAAATCAACTTGTTTCGACTTTTGGAGATGAAGCACAATCAAAAACCACTGTTAATCGCTGGTAACAAGAGTTCAGTCTCGGTCGCCGTTCTCTCCAGGAAGAATTTCGTGAAGAACGTCCAACTTCGGTCACTTTGCCAGAAATCATCGATGCTGTGCGCGAACTGATAAGGAAAGACCGACATGTGACATACCGTGAGATTGAGGCATCCTTGGGCGTTAGTATGACAAGAATCAATAAGATATTGCATGTTCATTTGGCCGTGAAAAAATGTGTGCTCGTGGATCCCTTATAATTTGACAAATGCTCAAAAAAATTCTCGTATGGATTGGAGCAAACTGATGTTGAAAAAGTATAACTGCGGTAGCTCAAAGGCAGTGTATAACATTGTCACAGGTGACGAATCATGGATCTATGAAACCGTATGAACCCAAAACAAAACAGCAATCGACCGTATGGGTCTTTCAAGACGAGCCAAATCCAACAACAGTTGTTCGTGGAAGAAGTACATCGAAGCAAATGGTTGCGTTTTGTCGGTATAACCGGCCATTTTGCCACAGTGCCTTTTGTGGAACGTAGGACGGTCAATCCTGAGTTGTATACAACCATCTGTTTTCCAACGGTGTTCGAAGAAATGAGTAAAGATAATAAGAGAAGATAGATCATTTTGCATCACGCGAGCTCTCAAACATCAGCTGAAACGATGAGCTATTTGACTACTCAAGATGTTGAATTGACGGGCCATCCAACGTACAGCCCTGATTCGGCACCAAATGACTTCTTCTACGTGGTCAACGTTTTTCATCGCCCGAAGCAGCTGTTGAAGCGTTGAAAAATCAAGTTTCCCTAGCATCAAGAAAAAAATGTGAGGTAAACGTTTCTCATCGCTTATCCTTTTAACTAGTAGTTTTCAGCGTCTGAATGATAAATGCTGCCATAAATTTTGGCTAATAGCCAATATCTTTCCCCCCTCTGACTACCCAAATTGAGAATTTTAAAACGAAATCCCATTCAAAAAAAAAAAAAAACCAAATGCACTCACATTGCCATAATTTTTTGTTTTTATAATTGCTCTGTGAAATGACATTTATTGTGTGGTGGCAGCAAATGCTTTAATTGTTTTTCCCACAAATGACTCGCCATTATTCTTTATTAAATCGCAAATATTTTAATTACTTAAATGATTTCTTGCAATTGTTGAACGCATTTCTCTCACTGTCAGTTGAAGTAATTTGAATGCATTTACTGCGGCTGTACGCATGGTGTATGTATGCTTTCAGGATATTTGCTTAATGTCACGAATTCGAAAACGGATGAATACTGACTGCATTCGCAAATTAAGCACAATTAAGTGTTATTCCATTTGGGGACACAAACGAGTCGCAACAATGGCAGCACAAAAGGAAAATTGTGCAAAAAAACAATTAAGCAACATTAAGAAATAATTTGCTTTTAATATATTATTTTAAACGCATTTTAAACGTATGTATGGCATTTAAATACATTATAGGTATATTAGAGTGGGTACAGTTGTATAGAAGAATTCACAAAAACAAAAATTTGCTAAAGGATCCGTATGCTAAATTCACATTGGTATGCTAAATTACCATATGAGAATGATATTTGGAACATGTGATGTTATCATGGATCGAAACTATGCTTTAAAGAAAAGGGGGTGGCACGCCCCTTTTAAATAATAGTATTTTTCGCCAAAGCCATGGTATTATCGCTATAAAATGTTAACAGAATGAAATCAATGACTATGAAATTAGAATTAACTTTGTAATGGGGAAAGTAGACAAGCGGTCGTGGCACTTCCAACACAACCCTGAAATTCAAAAGACAATACCTCACGAACTATGAGATATGATGATGATATTTGAAACATATAAAGCAGGTATGGATCGAAATATATTTTGGAAGAATAGTGGGCGCTTGACAAAATTTCCATTTTGGATCGGAATTTATGTTGGGGGTCATATAAGCTTCGACCTGACCAAACTTAATTCGTCCACTTGTATTTTATAAAGGGTGGTCGAATGTGCGATGATAATTTTAAATAAAGCAAGAGGCTTTTAGAGAATTATTTTCATATATTTTATTATGATAAAAGGATCTATGTCAAGTATGTGTGAAGCATACAAAGGCTGCTATATATATTTCTGACCTAATAATGAAAATGCGAATATTTATCATTAAAATGGTTTTGTTGTTTTTCAAAGTATTCTCCAGCATGACTTATACAAGTTTGCATCCGGTCAAACCAATTGTCGAAGCACTTTTTCCACTCCGTTTGAGACACCTCCAAAACATGGTTTTTGAAAGCTTCAACAGTATCTTCTGGCAACGAAAATCGTTGACCATGCTTTTTTTTCTTAATGTGCGGGAATAAAAAGAAGTCATTGGGTGCCAAGTCAGGGCTGTACGGCGGATGACCCATCAATTCGACGTTTTGGCCGGTCGAAAAGGCGCTGTTTTGAGCCGATGTGTGAGAGATCGCCTTGTCATGGTACACAATGATTCGTCTTCTCTTGTTCATTTTGCGAATTTCTTCGAAGACTTCAGGCAAACAACACAGAATTGACCGTCCTACGTTGCTCAAGCGGAACAGTCGCCACATGACCAGTTTTGCCGAAGAAACAGGCGACCATTTGCTTCGAAGTGCTTCTTCCACGAACAACTTTCGTTGGATTAGGCTCGTCTTCGAAGACCCACATGATCGATTGCTGTTTTGTTTCGGGCACACATAGATCCATGATTTGTCACCTGTGACGATCTTATGAACGTCTTTTAAAGCACCGCGACCGTATTTTTTCAAAATTTCTTTGCACTAATCGACATGAGCCTTTTTGTGAGCGATCGTCAAATTGTGCGGGATCCAACGAGAACAAACCTTTTTTACGGCCAGGTGCTCATGCAATATCGAATGTATGCTGGTGGAAGAAATGCCCAAGGATTCCTCTTTCTCACGGTATGTCACATGACGATCTTGCATTATCAGTTCACGCACAGCATCAATGTTCTCTGGCACAACGGCCATTTTTGTACGACCTTTATGACTTCAGCTTTGAGCGAGTGTCGGCCAAGATTGAATTCTTCAAACAAGTTTTTCATAGTGCTATAGGATGGTGCTTCATCGCCATACAAAGATTTAAGTTCATCGATGTACTCTTTTCGTGATAATCCTCTTCGAAAGTTGTAAATTCCATTTTTTTGCCGTAAAATAAAATATTCTATTTTTTTGATGGTCGTACGTCAAAACGTTCTGAGTACGTTTATACTAAAAAATGTCAAACTTTCCAATGGAAATGTCAGATGGCGCCAGGCAACACTAAGTGTTGTCTAGACCAGAAATATATATAGCAACCCTCGGATTTTCATATTTTTTTATGATAGAAGGATATATGACAATTATGTGTTGAGCATAATATCAGCTAACGGTCCATATTTTCAATGATTTTAAGACATAATGGAGGTTAAATGCGTTAATGTGCCGAATAATTTCATCCTATAGATCTTGTATTGTTCCTGGCATATTAACATGCACTTTTTTCTTTAAAAATCCCCAAAGAAATAATAAATAAATCCAACAGTGTCAAATCACATGATCGTGGCGGTCAATTAACATCGCCAAAAAGATGCCATTGAATTCCCAGTACATAATAGCCGTTGTTTCCTTGGCGGTGTGGCAAGTGGCACCATCCTGTTGGAACCACAATTCGTTGAAGACCATATCCTAAATTTGAGGCCACAAGAAGTGCGTCATCATATCGGAATATCCAACACCATTTACGGTAACTGCTTGGCCGACATTATTTTCGAAGAAGTACGCCTTCTCATAAACCGCATCAACCAGTTACTCTGTTTGCATCGGCTTTTCAACAATCACGCGGATTCTTATTATCCCAAATGCGGCAATTCTTCCTATTAACAAATATACTGTGGACACATTTGGTCGAATAAGCTGATCAAAAATAAAAAAGTGCACGAAATACATTTTGAAGGCTTCAACTACCTTTACGAGCTCCTCTACTGTATATCTCGCCACAGTTCAATTTGTCAAACAAAGAAATGTCAAATAAAGTTGGGAAAAAAAACTTGACGTTAAGGTATGACTCCGTGTATTATGGTTGGACCACCCTAAAAGTTACTAAGATCTCTGTTTTTGGTTTCAGAGTTTCATTATGGTGACCTAAAAAATTTAGCCCCTTTTATATTCAATGCTGATCCCTGTCTAGATTGTACACGGTTTGAGATAGATTTGCCTTCCACATTGCACTGGAATAAAAATTACTTCCTGCTGCCGTGATTACTAACGCTTGATTGTGATTTTAAAAATATCGTTCCACTCTAATGTACATACAAAGCACTCAAGTATATTGTAACAGGAATATGTAAAGACTCCCTTATAACGTTGTTCATACTCATTCATTTTCCCCAACCACAGATCAAAGAAAACTTTTTGTACCCAACATATGCATCGTACTCCGAGGCTAAGGAACAAATTTGTATATTTAGAATTGAATTTTTCTAATGAGATAAAGGTACAAATTTGACGTGCTACATGTTTCCTTGTGTTTTCCAGGAACGTGCCTAAAACACGCCGAAACTCTCTCATCTCAGCTTGTTTCTTAAGCGTACAAGTCAAATGGAACGAAGAAATTTCTTGGAAAACTTATTGTACGAGTATTCCAACAGGTAGAAAAAAGTTTCTTCGATTACAGTTGCGATTGTCATTTCTTTTATCTTGTTTAGCTCGGGTAGTAGGTGAAATAAGGTACACAACTTTTAACATATTCTTAGCATGCAAATGCAAAAGCGCATACAAAGAAAAGAGTTTCGAGTATAGCGCATTTATTTAAATAAAATTCTAAGAAATGTAAAAACTTGGATTCTAAATACAACTTTTTTCAATCCATTTGCGAGTTATTTCCGAGCCATGTACATTATTGGATTTTAAACTAAATTTAGCTCGATGATGGTCTTGTGACAAGCTTTTCAATGAGATTAATCGCCTAGATGCACGAAATTTTTCCTTAGGGGACCATAAGTACTACTTAATAAAACCAACATATGGGGTGAGCGATTGATCAAACATTATTAATTTGAATCGGCTGTTAAAAAAAGGACAGATAATTTTTGCCAATTTCTGATTTTATTGGAAAGGTTGAACTTTGTCTTTAAATAATGGAACACAATATCATTCATACGAGTATACAAGAATCTACATATCAACTTGTAGGTACTCGTATATGCGTGATGTTAGAACTAACAATAATATTCGAAGTTAGACAACATGTGCTTGGAAACTAAGAGAAAATACTTAAGTAAATAGCTAGGAAAAAATGTATGAAGGTAAAAAGGCCAATGACCAGCATAAAAGAATGGTCTAAAAATACGGAAAGTATATCTCACTGTAGAACAGGATATTATTAACAAACCAAACATGTGATGTTGGTAATAACCAAAAGGGATGGCCTAATTGAATCAGTCTACAGCCTATTTAGTCATTTACACCCTTTCTGTTGGCCGGCTTAAAAGGTCGAAGCAAACTATGGCATAACCCAAATGATGTTATACAATATATGTTATATACCAGTATAATACTTAGTAGGGACATAAATACTGTTACACACGTTTTATGCTGTAAAATAAAAAGTACTGAATGTTTTTAGACCAAATATTTTTTAATATATTTATTGATGTATATTGTATCCAAAAAAATTATTCGAAATGTCCGCCATTTGCCTTTACACGCGCCTTAAGTCGCACTGGCCAATCGTCAATAGCTGCACGAACCTCGTCCTCTGAAGGATGGCCCTCAGGCTGGTTTTGGAACAGGCTTCACAACAGCTTCCAAAACGTTTTCTCGGTAAACTTTGGCCGACTCCTTGTTCGGCCGACTCCTTGTTCGCAGAAATGCAGGCCAGTGACCCCATCGTAAGAGACACCCCACCAAACCATGACTGAAGCTGGGTGATGACCCTTTTCCACCCTTGGGATTAGTTCAGATGCTTGCTTAGATGACCGCGCCTACACTCTATTATTTTGCTTGTTAAATTTTTCCTAAACGGTAAAATTTTTTTCATCGGTCAACAAAATTTTTCTGTGCAAGTTATCAGCGTGCTTCACCAAAAGACGTTTGCATTTTTCAACCCTTTTTTTTTTTAAAGCTGCAGTCAATAAATGTTTGTTTCATCGTTTGAAAGCCCCAAGTCCCAAGTCTTTTTTATGGATTGCACTCATGGAGTTTTTCGTGATATTCATCTCACGGGCAAAGATTTTCTGTTTTCGGAGCGGATTTCTATGAATTCTTGATTTAACGGCTTTGATGACATGCGGTGTTCGAACAGAGCGTTGGCGGCCCGACCGGTGGCGGTCTTTTACATCTCCAGTCTCCTCAAACAGTTTTATGCATCGGTAGACGAACATGCGGCTAATCCCTAGTGGCCGGAGCGTTTTGAAAATATATAATGGCGGCCCGACCGGTGGCGGTCTTTTACATCTCAAGTCTCCTCAAACAATTTGGACCTACCGTTCCAAAATTATGAATATTTGACTGAAATGTTAATTTACGAAAACAAATAGAAGTGTGCTGTTACTCGTATTTCGCTTCCAAAAAAATTTCCATTTCAGCCAAAAACTCATAACTTTGGAACGGTAGGACCAGTAGGAAAAAAATCCGACCACTGGTTCAGAACTTATTACATTTAACCTAGTTCCCTTCGAAACCAATCCGAAAATGTTCAAACCGCTGCCATTTCGACCCCTTGCATTTTCGGTCGTAGATGGATATATTTTCATGAAATGAGCCAATCGTGAAATTTGTCCAAACGTGAATGAATCACCTTGTAAAGCTTGTGTACATAGATAGAAAATGTTTTGGATATCGGTTGGAACTAAAAAGTTGCAAAAAAAACTATTTCCGTTCCAATAATCAAATATTTATAATCGTGATAGAGATTCGGTTCGACATGCCAGAAGATAATAAATATGATCTTCATATTGTATACACAACTATTTGTTCCACCATACCAATGAAACGCGAAAAAGTGTTTAGTTGCCACAACAACCAATAGTGTTGCGAGGATTTTGTTGTTGAAGGTTTTACCTAAAATTTTATCATATTAAAAAACGTGTAGTCTAAAGGCAGTTTTTTTATTAGGTGACTAACAAATATATGGGGTTATGACTACCGCCTTCAAAAGGAATCTATAACAACAGCCTCTACTTGTACAAATTAGGTTTAAATTATCACCTTTTAGTTAGGGTTATCGAAACTTTGTCCCTTTTACTAATAATGCAAGTTCCATCTACTAAGAAGTGTCGTTTACCCATTAAAAATTCGGTTGTAGCCATTGAATACTAAAGTAGTAAGTGCAACCATTGACATTCGGTTGGCATCCAATATGTTCCCTGTGTGTGAAAACTTTTGATTTTGACTTACAGGAACGTTACCTTTTTTGCTCGGTTAAGTAATTTGTAAAAAAAAAACAATTTTGTTAACATCTACAGATAATGTCCTTCTGAACTCGACCAGTAAAAATAGTTAATAAAAAATTAGTTATATTTACTAATGTAACTTGCCAATTAGAATTTTGATGGGTTTCTCGCTTTTCAGCGTATGTAAGGTTGTGTCGATTCCTGCAATAGTTCCGGTTTATAAAGGGTGTTTTTTATTGGGGTATAGAACTTTAAGTTGGCATCACTTTTTTAACTGGCGGCCATTTTGTCAGCTGTCAAGTGATTAATATTTAGTTTGGTTTGCCATTTCATCATGAACAGGTTGACAAAAGAACAACGCTTGCAAAATGGGCCGAAAATGAGATTCATCTCGATGCTGATTTTCATCACAAAATTTTGTTCAGTGATGAGGCTCAATTTTGGTTGAATGGCTACGTCAACAAGCAAAATTGTCGCATTTGGAGTGAAGAGAATCCACATGAGACCCTTGAGACGCCATTACATCCACAAAAACTGACTGTTTGGTGTGCTCTATGGGCTGGTGGAGTCATTGGGCCATACTTCTTCCGAGATAATGCTGGAGAGTCAGTTACCGTTAATGGAGACCGGTATAGAGCCATGTTAACCGACTATTTTGTTCCCGAATTGGATGGCATGAATGTGGATGAGTTGTGGTTCCAACAAGACGGCGCTACATGCCACACAGCGCACGTCACAATCGAATTATTGAAGGAAACATTCGATGAGCGCATAATTTCGCGGAATGGACCTGTCAATTGGCCACCAAGATCGTGTGATTTGACACCATTGGATTATTTTCTTTGGGGATATGTGAAGTCGCTCGTCTACGCCAACAAACCAGAAACGTTAGGGGACTTGGAAGCCAACATTCGTGGCGTTATTGCCAACATACGGCCCCATATGCTCGAAAAAGTGGTTGAAAATTGGACCTGTAGAATTGGCTTTATTCGAGCCAGCCGCGGCGGCCACATGCCCGAAATTATATTTAAACATTAATGGCATAAAATTATCCTTCCAATAAAGCCAAATTGATGGACATTAAAACGATTTTCTTGTGTTTTATTTCAATTCGAAGTTCTATACCTCAATAAAAAACACCCTTTAGCTGCTCAATATAGACATAAAATACTTAAAGTTTTTTCTTATCTTTAGTTTTTATAAAAAGTAAATCTTAATACTTTTAAAAATGTCTTACGTCACTTATAGCTTTGTATTCACAACACAGTTCCAGCAATGACTCTTTTCAAATTCCTTAATTGACTTTTGTTTGAAAAGAAAACAGAGACGTGTTTTATTTACAGAGGGTCAAGAGGTTGTGCTAAATGTAAAATATTTATTCTTAAGAAGAAACAAAAAAAAACACGTTCCTTTTCAATCTTTTATGTATCCTTTGACATCGTCAGCATGTTCGTATACAAAAAAGATTGGCAACAAGGTAAATAAAGTTCCATTAACTAAAAAGTCAAATTTTCTCAAACAAATTTATGTATAAAAAGAAAACGGAGGGTGTATGCTGTGTATGCATGTTAGTTCTCACATATGCGCACCCATGCTGCTACATGTAGTCTTCCTTTAAATAAAGAATCCATTTGGACTTGTTGGAAGACATGTAAGAACTTTAAAGAAATGACAAGATATAATTTCCGGTAGGTAGTCGTGTTACGTTTTTAGTAAAACGTACTCGTCTACAAATGGGAAAAGCTTTTTAAAGTTAAACGATTAGTTGTCTATTTATGCGTTGTATGTTATTTTAGAAAATCACGTTTTGCTCGAAACGAAATAGTTTTGCTGTATGTGAGGCTGTCAAATTGTTTGGTACTTAAAATGAAAGTGTTTTAAATGAAAGTACGCCCTACATCAAACTATGTATGTTAAGTTACCCAGTTAATTTGTCACACTTCAGGGTACCGATGAGTGTCCAAAACCAACCTTCCGCACGCAGAAAAAAAGTATGGTTGTGATGACAATATTCGAAGAGGATAATACTATTGTTGGGTATTTGGTTGTGCTACAACAATATTATGGTCCTCACAACAATAGTATGATTCAAATAAAACCATACTATGATCCTCACAACAATAGTATGATTCACTCATAACCAAACTATGATCCACACAACCATAGTATGATTCAGACTCAACCATACTATGAGCTCCACAACCATAGTATGATCCCCACGGCCATAGTATGTTTCATATACAACCATAGTATAGTCCACACACCCATATTATGATTCACACGCAATCATGTTATGATCCCTACAACCATAGTATGACACACAATTAAGCTATGATCCCCAATATTATTTATTAAAATTGGTTTAAGTTGTCAACAATAGATTTGAATTATGAAAATTATTCAAAAATACATTAAATTCAAAATAAAAGGAGTGATTTATTTCACAGTAGAAAATATAAGTTTAAATAAACGTAAGCATTTTTTATTAAAAATATTTCAGATAAACAAAGCCAAAGCAGCTTGTTTAAAAAAGTTCAATAAAAAAGGTACTATTATTGCATTAGATCCGTACCAATAACATTTGTTCTAGAAAGCATATTTAAATAAAGAAAAATTACAATCATACAGTATGATTGCCGTAATCATATCATTGTTAACATACAAAAACGCTAAACACAATAATTTTGTCACACTAACCATATTTATATTGTTGCTATAACCATATTTTCATTTTTAAATTTGGCAATAATACTATGTTACATTTCAACAATATTAATATTACAGCAATAATACTATTGTCAAAAATAAATTCAGTTAACAATGCTATGGTTGCGACGACCATACTTTTGTTGTGGAGAACATATTATGATTGCCGTGACCATGTTTTTTCTCTGCGTGCGGTTTTTATTTTTATTAAGTAAACAGGGAATTGTATATTAGTTGCATGCTAAATGTAGTTTACAACCACAAATATTTGAGCTAGATGCACCTTAAAGTTTTCCGATCAACTTAGAATAACTAAATGATTTAATGTAAAAATATCAGTCTGTCTGCCCGCCCGTCTGCTGTGTATCAAATGCTTGTAATGAAACTACAGGTCGTAATTGTTGTTCAATCTTTATGACATCGGGAAGAAGTGATATGTTTAGAAGGCGGGCGCTAGTAAAATTGAAGAAAATCGGCTCAGATCTGTTTGATATCAGATCAGAACACATATGTTCAACCGATTTTATTTCATTAGCTCTAAAAGCCACATCCGAGGGCATATTGATAAATCCGTAATTTTTCCAACTGCCCTTGTCATCTGTTAATAGAATACTGTCAAATTTAGAGAGAGTTCCGTTATTCAGTTTGTGTTTAAGAGCTGTTAAAAACATACAACCTTGTGAATTTTGTTGAAATGAAAAAAAAATGAATTTTAAGTGCTCATTAAACATTATTTTTTGCGGAAAAAACCGTCAAACAAACCAAGAAAACGCTTGATTAATACTATGGGGACTCTGCACCATCGATTTCAATGGCAAAAAAGTGGTTTACAGACTGTCATTGTGGTCACACAAGTACAAATTACGCTGAACGATATGGAGGTGGCCAATCAAAGTATAAGAGATTATTAAAGTCATACGCATTTCATATGACAGTGTGGTTTCGATTTGACATGATCAGGTTTAAGAAAGAAGTATGCCGCGTTTGCTCTCAATTGACCATAAAAGTAAGCGTGTGACCACTTCAAAGGATTGATTGGAGTGGTTAAACCACAATGACTTTCTGTCGCGTTTTGTAACTGTGGATAAAACATGGATCCATTACAACACTCCGGTGATCAAGCAGCAGTCTAAACAATTGGTTTCTCCAGGTGAACCGGCTCCGGTGAAAGCCAAGGTTCCCTTGTCGGCCAATAAGGCGATGGCAAATGTTTTTTTTGGCAAAATTAATTCATGAAATTAGGGTTACGAATTGGTACGTGTACCTCATCCGCTATATTCTCCGGATTAACCCCTTAGTGACTATTTCCTATTTCCCAACCTAAAGAAATGGCTCGGTGGAAAGATATACAGCTCCAACGATAAAACTATTGATTAAACAAATGCCTTTATTATGGACCTCGAAATTCAATTTTTTGGAAGGGTTACAAAAATTGGAGAAACGTTGGACTAAGTGTACTGAGCAAATAGGAGATTATGTAAAAAAATATTTTTTTTTGCAAAAAACTGTGTTTTATTCGAAAAGTCACGGAATTATTGATATGACCTCTTATTTACATCCAATTGCATAAAACGTTAATGCAATATTGAACAGTTTTTAACGATCGATCAGTTACCAGCTCAGATAAAAATAGCCCCATTATAATAGTCCTTCCCGATTTTACAAACTACCGCTTTAATTATTTGGTACAGTACGAGTATATTGCGACAGATGAATAAACCATCCATTACGACAGACAAATAACCCATCCAAGAACAATTTGGAATATATAGCATTTTGTTTTGATATGGTTCTTACACAAATGGGGTTATGGTCCAAAAACTGCTTCTGGCATACATGGGCATCGAATAACAATAAAACCAAAAATTAAATTTTTTTTCAGTTTGGCTAAATTTAGGTGCCGCGAAAACAATTAAATCTTCTCATAAATTCATACCAAACGTAATTTAAGGGTCCGAAACCCTATTTTTAATAGGGTTTTTGCACATCCCAAAGATCGGGATTGTCCACGCACGGCTTTAGTTTTGTTTACTAATTTGTTTTCGAATTCTCATAGTCTATAAATAGGCTAGTTGCTTTAGTTCTAAATACGAACATATTTTCCATTCTAAGGCAAAAGGCTAAAACCGGAATGTCGGTTAATGCCGGTTTTAAAATAAACCCCGATAGTGCTTTTTTAAAACAAGGTCTTGAAAAAAAGCACCAAAATGCCGGTTTTTTGAAAACCCAGGTTTTTGGATATTCTAATGCCGATTCTAATATAACTCGATATATCGAACCAAATGTGTGCCCCACAGTTATAGAACGTTTGATTTTTCAATTATCCTTATGAAACAAAAGGCTGCCCTGTTTAAAGATTTCCACTCCTCATGGAAAAGTCGAGGTAAGAATTTGTTGATGCCTTGAAGCCTTTAGTTCGAATTACTGATAATTATATCTGAGATTTTGAGAATGATCTTGACGTGAAAACTCCCAGCAAAATCACCTACTCTTGCAAGTATTCTTAGTTTAGCAGCACAATGAAGAATATATCGTTATTCTATTTCTTTACACCACACTACGTACTTAACCCTCGAACTGGCACATGGTTCTGGCCAGACATATTTCATTTTCATGCTTCAATTTAGCATACTTCTATTTTAGGTACATGACTGTAATTTCAGGTAGTCTCCCAAAATATTGTTGGCTTTCGATGTATAAATTAATAATTGAAAAAAAGTCCTTGGACCCGGACAAAAAGCCAGGACAAAAAGCCAATAAACCGCACATTGTGGCTCAACCAACAACTCGTATAGCATTTGAAGCGTACTTTGGGATACCATTCAATATAGCAAACATTAATGTGGCTTCACGCAGTGGTCCAGGCACATTAGCTGCCAAAAAAGATTGCAGAATTTGCCTGCAGCAAGGTGACAAAATACGCCGTAAGACACGCTTTTTTTGCTGCAAATGCAACAATCCTGTTTGTCAGCAACATTTAAAAGTAGATTATTTATGTTTTTGTTGCCTTCCGCAAAATTCTGAATAAAAAAATTCAATGTATTCTTCATAATAATTTTCTATTTTGTCATAAACATTTATTACTTTACCCATAATAAAGAGAAATATATATAGAACAAAAAAAATGTTGCCCTTTTCATTCCAAAGATTTTTTCAGGTCTATTTTTTCTTCCTCAGGTAGTTAATAACATAGTAAAAAGAAATAGAAACACAAAATATAACAAATATTTTCCTATCTTAGTAAAAAATTTAACGGCAAACAGCCCTTATTTCCATACAAATGCATGTAAATGTATAGGGGTCTGGCCAGAACCATGTGCCAGAACTAAGTGCTCAAAATATGTGCCTGACGAAGGGTTAACGATGCCTGCTGAAATTTACATACGTTTCGTCTTTGAGGTGTTGTCGCTCTAGGCGCCACACTTTAAATTCGATCGAACATGGCTCTACGCAGTTCCGTCCAGCCGATTGGACGGAACTGCATGACTATCTGTAACAGATGATAATACGGAGGAAACCCTCAGGACGAATATTTTAAGAGAGGAAGAAGATCAAAATCTCGATCTTTAAAAATTAAGTCATGTACGGAATCAGGGGTTTACTCCTAATCCAGGCTTCCTGAGAATATCTCAAGGACTACCTGACACATGCACACCGCAGACAAGAGTTTGGAACTAAACTAATAAGCTGCCATAAAGGCCGTATGGCAGTAAGATCAAAATGTGTGATGAGATGCATTGAATCACTTATGCAAATACAAAAGCATACTTTTATACCAGTTCACACCGATAAAACTTCAAAGAGATGGCGGACGAATTTGTTAGACTAGGCTTAGGAGTAATAAACGAGCCAACAACCTCAGATTTTACACGTTAAATTCGTCTAACTGATGAACACAATTGACGAAATATCGGTCTTGAAAACAGGGTCTAAGCGTAACTCAGTTTATAGCTGCAATATATCTCAGTATCTCTGACCAGTAATATATCGATAGGATTAGGAAATTGGTAGCATTTGTTTGAAGGTCGATGACAACCCTCATACTGGTGGGTGCTTTTTTGTATAACCCGCTTAGAGACTACTGCAAGAGTTTCCTGGATGTAGAATAATAATAGTCAGTAAAACATTTGCTAAGCGCTTGTACGGGTCTTTGTGAATACAGACTTGCCTTTCTAGGAAGTAGATTCTTCGATGACCTAGCTGATCTAGCAGTTGTTCCTTTTAAATCAATCGTAATAATTGTTAAAAGGTCACGCTGGTTTTAAATTTCTCAAGACCGCCGATAACCATAACAGATACCCAATCTCCAAAAAAAATGACAAGCCGTCTATACAATAATATTCCCAGAACTCCCTCTGTTTTCCTCTCCCTCTCTCTAGCTGCCCTTTTCAGAATGGCTCCACACTGGGTCATTAAGGCCGCCGAGAAAGCATGTCATTTTCCTCCCGGAGGGTTACTACTTAAACTTTACCTAACCTATTGCCAAGCCTCATAGGCACAGGAAGACAAGAGACTGACAAGAAACTTTTATACAAATGAATACTAAACTTGTTCATTTTTTCTTTAAAGGCCTTCCATACAAAAAAAACTTTGTTTCACCATATGCAGAATAATGTGTGAAAGGTCTAAGTCTTATTGGATTCTAAAACACATTCATAAAAGTTTCTTTGAAAAAAGACACAACCAACTTCACCACCTTATTTCAGTGTTCTTCTTCGAACGCAAATTGTGTGCATGCCTCCATATTGCTTTCATCATCAATTAGAAGTGAATAACTTTTTCACGTTCCTATAGAGCACTTTAGCTTAAGTTATAGAAACAAGTTTAGCGTACAAATATCCCCAAGCCTTTGAATACTAATAATTGTTCAAATTGTGAAAAGTTTGTTAATTGCATTTAGCAGCCACGATAGTGTTTTGAAAAAATATTCAAAGACATGTACTTAAAATGCTATCTAAGGAGATATTTAAATTTAATTGAGCATATTTTCTTACTATTTTTACTATTTACTTGTGCTAAGTACTTAAAAGACAAGAAACAATTATGACCCAATGTCTTTACGTCTTTTAAAAGCCCCTGATGGTTTTTTGTCCAACATCAGCGCACACGCAGAGAAAAGATATGGTTCCTATATGGTCACGGCAACAATAGTATGTTCTCTGCAATAAAAGTAGGGTAGTCGCAACCATAGTATTGTTTTTTGAATTTCAATTTGACAATAGTATGATTGTGGCAATAATAATATTGTTGAAATGTAACAATAGTATTGTTGCCAAATTTAAAAATAAAAATATGGTTGTAGCAACAATATAAATATGGTTGGTGGAACAAAAGTATTGTTTTCATGGCTTTTATGTTAACAATAACACGATTACGGCATTCATACAGGCAAAATTGTACTTTTTTTTGTTTGACAATGTTTTTTTTACAAATCTTACGCAATAATAGTAAAAATAATTAAATTTTTTCCAAACAAACTACGAATTAGTATAACTGAAATATGTTCAATAAATATTTTTTTTACTGTTCAATAAATCACTCCTATTACTACGTAACTTACTTAATAAAATTCTCTATTGTTCAATAACAACTTTACCCAATCTTTACAAAAAATGTTGGGGATCATAGTATGATTGTGTGCAAGTCATACTATGGTTGTGCGGATCATACTATGGTTGTACGTTAAACATGCTATGGTTATGAGGACCATAATATGGATGTGGGGATCATAGTATGGTTGAATGTTAATAATAATATAGTTGTAGGGATCATAGTATGGTTGTGTGTGAATAATTCTATTGTTGTGAGGACCATAATATTATTATGGGGATCATAGTATGGTTGTGTGTAAACCATACTATTGTTGTGATGATCATAATATTGTTGTACCACAACCATATAACCAACAATAGTATGATGTTCTTCGAATATTGTTACCCTAACCATACTTTTTTTCTGCGTGCAGAGACCGTACAAGGACTCTTAAAAAATAAACAGTTGCTGTTAGACGGACTTTATATTTCTCTCCAGGATTTGACTAAAGTTTTTAGTTGTAATCAAACCGATCATTAAAATAAATCAATCCCAACATCAGAATATACTTAGTCCCTTTAATAAATTATCGGTTCTACTGAAAAATATTTGTTTAAGACGAGAACACTTAAGATAGTCCTAATAAAACGGCTATATGAAATAAAGCCCCAAGGAATAAGGCCCCAAACTGAAAATGAAATAAACCCTAAAAATTTGTACAGAAAGCAACAATAACGATATTTGTTTGGGGCGTTGTTTCATCTTTTTTAGGGTTTTGTTTCATTTTCGTAATTAGGGCATTATTTCATAATAAAATAAAGTCCTAAATTCTAAAATGAAATAAAGCCATAATTATTATTTTTGGGGTGTTATTTTGTTTTCTTAAAAAGCGAGATTCTGCAAAACACAAGCTGAAAAACAATTATGCATCGCGAATTTTGAATCTCTCCCCCTCTTACCGTCAGCCGTAGGGCTGACATGGCGGCAGACTGCACCACGTTTCTACAGGATGACTGAATGTCTTAAATGCAAAATCTCGATCATCAATCTACAAGCAGAGAAAAGATATGGTTACACTATGGTCACCGCAACAATAATATGTTCTCTCCAATAAAAGCATGTTCGTCGCAACCATAGTATTGTTTTTTGAATTTCATTTTGACAATAGTATGATTGCGACAATATTGCTATTGTTGAAATGTAACAATAGTATTATTGCCAAATTTAGAAATGAAAATATGGTTGTATATGGTTGCTACAACCACATGGTTTGTGCAACAAAAGTATTATTGTTTAAAATTTACGTTTACGTTTGATTACGGCATTCATACAGTTTTGTTGGAATATATATTTTTGTTTCTTGAATGAAATGTTTAATAAAAACATGGCTTCAATTCTGGCTATGAACTAATAGTAATGCAATTTAATTTAATAAAAACAATTTAATAAAAACCTCTATTTTTGAATAACAACAATAACAAATCCTAATAAATAATTTTGGGGATCATAGTATGGTTGAGTGTGAATCATACTATGGTTGTGGGGATCATAGTATGGTTGCGTGTGAACCATACTATGGTTGTGAGGATCATACTATGGTTGGATGAGAAACATACTATGGTTGTGAGGATCATACTATGGTTGTGGAGATCATAGTATGGTTATGTGTGAATCATACTATGGTTGTGGAGATCATAGTATGGTTATGTGTGAATCATACTATTGTTGTGAGGATCATAATATTGTTGTGTCACAACCATATACGCAACAATAGTATGATCCTCTTCTAATATTGTCATCCCAACCATACTTTTTTTCGAATTCGAATTTTCTTTCTGCACCATGTATTTACACACGTCTTTCTGTAAGTGTAAATAAGTGGTGTTGGAAAAAAAAGCTTTAATTTTGTCAAAGTATAAAAGGTGTAGGAATTTACACATTCTTAAAATTGAAATTCCAATTATATTCAGTTTAATGAAATTGTAAACTGATTGTTAAAACAAATTATTTTTCTAGGTTTCATTATTGCCAAGCTATAAGGCGAAATATGTGTAGCCGAAAATTATTGTTTGACTATATCAAAGCTTCGAAGGCAGCATCTGTGGCTTATCATAAAATAATAGCAATTCTGTTGGTTCAATTAGGTTTCCAGTTGCTAAAATCAAATCGAAAATGCAACTTAAAATTGCAAGCAGATGCGTTTTCCAAGGGATTAGAGCACCATAAATGTGCATATTGCCGACAAATTGCTGAAGATACAAATCAGGTGTTTGTTTTATATTTGATTAATTTTTCAATAAAGAAACTATAAAACTATATTTCTTTTAAAAAAAGTGGGGCCTTAGTTCATTATGAAAAAATAAAATTTAATGGGATGTTGTTTCATTTTAGGTTTGGGGTCTCTATTCATCTTTTTAGGGTTTTATTTCATTGTAGGAATTGGTTCTTAGTTTCATAACGAATCAATGCCCATTTTTGAGGCTTTATTTCATTTTCAGTTTGGGGCCCTATTTCTTGGGGTTTTATTTCATATAGCCAATAAATAAATAGAAGTAAATATTCTATCATTATTATAAATATTTCAAAATTTGGATTACTTTTTGACTAACGTTTTTTGTTGTAATCAAATACATTATAAGAATAAATAAATCCCAAAATCAGACTATAGTTCCGATAACAATTTATTCGTTCTAGCAACTACAAAATCTTTGTTTAAGACGAAAACATGTAAGGTAATCCTAATAAAACGAAAAGAAGTAAGTATTCAATTATTATTTTAAATATTTTTGTATTGGGCTTATTTTTTTTCAAATTCGATAGTAAATTTTAAATAAGATATATACTGTATTGAAGCTCAAAAATTATACGGATGAACCGGTTACATATAATTTAACCATTAGTTGGTGCAGTTGACAAATGCTAGTTACAACTGATTTCGAAGAGTACTTAAAACCAACAACTAATAGCAATTAAGAATACATGTTCAAATTTAGTTCCAATAATCATCTTTATTGTTGCTGTTTTTGTTTTTGTAACCACAATTTCTGTGGTGTTGTACTTCTTAGTCGTCTAAGGGAGATCTGCTTCAATATCTAGGTAAAGGAAACGCGCCATTTGAACTGGATGCGTCCAAAGAGACCTGGGTGTCAGCAAATTAGTCTAGGCCGGACAATGGAAGAGATGCAGCACATCATGTGGTCCCTGGTGACAGGCGGGACAAAGTCCGGAACGTTTACGGATGACCACAAAAAATACGCTTAGGGTTTTGCCGCAGTCAAACAACATGGAATAACGAGACGCATCGCGTCGTTTTTTTTTTAAAAAAATAATTTCGAAGTTCCGGATGGGTTTAAATATGTTTTCCGTACTCTTCGCAAAGAGGAGTACCATCTGGATTGACTGCAGAGCCGAGTGGGTGGTGTCATGGTCTACAATTTCGTTTGACCACATTTAAACATTATCAGCGAAATACTAAATACTTCCCGGGAGATAATTCTCGGGGAATTTGTTTTTCTTGGGAATTTGTTCTCCTATTCTAAACAAACGGGGAGAAGAGTAATAAGGGACAGAGAATTTCGATTATACGAAGTCAGCTGTTTTGTTTTGCTGACAATTTAAAAATTAGTTATATGAATTTTCAAGTGTACAAAGTGTATATAAACAAAAAAAATATATGTGACAGCGCATAGAGAAAGGGACCTAAGGGTAAAAAAAAATCAATTTTAATTTTTTTCTTTTTTTGATGTGGACAACATCTGAGCATTGAATGAGACCGATCCCATGCCCCAAAAGTGTTCCCTCCCAGAGATATGCGCGTTTTATGAAAGTGAAGTCGACGATTCTAAGCGCAAATAGAAAGGGACCTAATCTTTAAAATGGCTCTCCTGAACAAAAGTTTTCATCAACTTTTCACTATTTTTTTTGATGTGGACAACATCTGAGCATCGAATGAGACCGATCCTATGCCCCGAAAGTGTTCCCTCCCAGAGACATGCGCGTTTTATGAAAGTGAAGTCGACGATTCTAAGCGCAAATAGAAAGGGATATAATCTTTAAAATGGCTCCCCTGAACAAAACTGGTTTTTAACCTTAGGTCCCTTTCTATTTTGCGCGTCACATATGCTTATTAATATGTTCAGTTTTGTGTTTGTGATGATAGCAGGAAACTTCTGCTCCATATTGGGGTCCCACCAGTTCCTCTGGAGAATTTTAGTCTTTGTGCCATCATTTGATCGGCCCATACCTGAAAAACGATTCACATTTTCGTCATCTGTGCATTGTAAAGGGTGCTCAACCATTATGCATGATAGTTATTATGAGTCACATTTAACGTCAAGTTTTCTTGCCCACCTTAATTTAACATTTGTTTCAGCGCATATCTCTGAGAGGGAACACTTTTGGGACATGGGATCGGTCTCATTCGATGCTCAGATGTTGTCCACATTAAAAAAAAGTGAAAAGTTGATGAAAAGTTTTGTTCAGGAGAGCCATTTTAAAGATTAGGTCCATTTCTATTTGCGCATAGAATCGTCGACTTCACTTTTATAAAACGCACACATCTCTGGGAGGGAACACTTTTGGGGCATAGGATCGGTCTCATTCGATGCCCAGATGTTGTCCACATCAAAAAAAGAAAGGAAAAATGAAAATTGATTTTTTTACCCTTAGGTCCCTTTCTCTATGCGCTGTAAAAGTAAGTGTAAAAATTCATGGAACTACGAAAAATACAAAAAATAGAGAATTTTTTGAAAGTATATTTGTATTCCAACCACTGCACTGGTAGGGTATTTCTCACCACAAATTGCTGGTGAGAAAAAGATTTGTCTCTGAATCAGGTAATCAGGGTTCTGTGTAATTGACAGTTCATAGGTGCTCGGCTTTCCATGAAAATCTCACTTCTTTAAAAAATGGTTCCCTAAAGAAATGTTGAGCATCCACTAAAGCCATCTAATTTCATCCTTTGTATAATGTTTAAAAAGATCCACGTCTGTGGGCCACCCTGTACATACATATATTATTGTCAGATCTTGTCAAGCTGTAAGTAGAGTCGTAAAATCTAATTATTTTTGACAATTGAAAACCCAAATCAACATGGAAATATTCTGGTTTTCAATAGCTCATTTCAATTGTGCCATAGTGAATGTATATGAGTGTGTGTGTGGCATTAAATAAAATCCCTACGACAGGTAAAATCACTTTTCCCCAATTTAAATAATAATAAATTTCCCCAAAGATGGAAACTAAAAAGAAAAAACCAACAAAAAAAGCAATGGAAACTAAAGACCAAAATAAAGTTGGCATTTACGACTGCCACCACCACCGCAATAAAGAGAGGGGCTACGACAATACATGTACTACATGTATGTATACATGTATTAGTATGTGTGTTTCCCTGTGTGTGTGTATGAATAGGCCACGTTCAAATATTAGTAACGTCAACATGTACAAGAGCAACAGCAACTGCAAAAAAAGCGCCAGCAATGACAACTACAACGACAATGGCGTAGGCATTGGCAAGTAACGAACAAGAGCCTGCACGACGACGACGACAAGTACGTCTGTGTGTATGTGTGTGTGTGTCCTTGTTTTGTTTCGGAACGCCTCATTTGTTTGCCTTTGTATGTGAGGGGTTGTCTATCTTACCATGTCACTGCCAAGGCTGTTAACAATTTACATATTTTTCTGTTCGCTCTCTCTCTCCCTCTGTGTGTGTATTACACCTCCTTCCTTCTACTCTCTCTCTCTCTCTCTCTCTCTCTCTCTCTTCGCTGTTTTTGCGCTTTCTTGTGCCTTTCCCGTACACATGCCTTTTTGTCTGTATTTCCGCCCGTCTATCTCTTGGTCTGTGTATTACAGTGTGTTTGTGTGTGTGTGTAAGTCAGTATTTGTTTGTTTGCTTTGTCGGTTTCTTAGTGGGGTTTCCTATGATGCCATTTCTATTCTGTGTGTGTGTTGTGTAATAAGTATGTGCGTGAGTTCTAAACTCTTCCTTTCTAGTGGGGAAGCCAAAAAAAGACAAATATAAATTGTGGCCCACTATGACAGATGGTGGCGGCGGCAGTTGGGAGCGGGCGGCTAGTATAGAGAAAGCCGGACGAAAGGGCAGAATAAAGTTTAGCATTTTTGTATACGTCCGTCCCATGAATATTTTCTTTATTGTTTAATATGCAAAACATTATTTTTCTGGCTTTTAGCAAAAGCATAATGATTGTGTTTGTGTATGAGGCTTACGATGTTTCTTTTGGTCGGTCGGTCGGTCGGCACGGTCTAGGTCTTGGTTTGTCTATTGCCAAGTTAATGGGTTTGTTTGGCCAACCGAGCGTATACGTGATTTCGTTTCGACATTGGTATACGCACCAGTGTAAGACACACACGCACTCACATACTATTTTCTACAATATCTTTACGGAGTTTTTTCTGTCATTGCAGAGGTTATGGAGCGTAGCCTTATTTTCAGTTTCAGTTTCATTAATTTTAATTTTCATTCTCTTGTCCATGTTAACACAACCATTGGCAATTTAGTTCAGTTTATTGTTATGAACTACTTGTGGCATATTTGATTTTATTACAGCATTTAGTGGCAGAGTTCGCCAAAATTGTGCCATGTTACGGTCCTCGATGATATGGAAATCTTGAATGTTGTAACGAACTGAATAAATAATAAGTAAAGATGTCGTACGATTGCCGCCGGCAAAAATATTCGTTTTGTGCTAACTATCGATTGCTGCCGTAAATAGAGTGAGAATATTGTTTTAGGGATTGGTAAATCATTTAGAAACAAGGGATATAGCCCATGGTAATGTTTGGCCGTACAAAAATTACCCTCGGAATGAGAATATCATCAGGAGCTTAAATCAACAAGCTGGAGAAGCTACCCCCAATGACAAAATAAAGCTGCTGGTTGCATCTAATAAAACAGTATCGGGACAACATCCCCGGGGCAGAGAAAACTCTGGCAAATGTAATTTCGATGTGGTGGACTTGTTCGTCTACAAGCCATCGACAAGGAAAACGAAGTAAAACGTAGAATCATGTTATTAAAGTTTTTAATCAAAAATTCACGTCCTGGGAATTCCCACCAATACCGCTCAATTGTCGATCCCGTAATAACGCAAAGCTTCCCGAATCTGCAACTTTTAGAAATCTGCTTCTTTCATCTGTCAATTTCTATAGAGATTTAATAGAAATTAAATAATCTGCAACACTTATTCGACGCTCTTTTAGCAATACGTCCGGCCTGTGTTGAGACTGAATCAATTTTTTCTTTAGTTGGACTATTTGTTAATAAAATAAGGAATATACTTTCAGATGAATCTATAAATGCACTTTCTTTGTTTAAAACGTATTTTTTGGGCAAAGGAGACTACATTTTATTTACATTTTTACTGTCGTTAGAATATATTAAATATTTTTACGTTTGATCTCATTTCTGTTTTTGTTTGTTTTGTTTATCTGGGGCCGGTGCTCAATTGTTTAAAAATACTCCCGGAATGAAAAACTCCATCAGCGAGTTCGTGAGCTCTATGAGAAACATTTTATTAAAAATTCCCTTTTTATAAGAAACGAATTTTATGATAGCAAGTTTTTGAACAGCCTACTAGTAAATACTGATAACAAATATACCATGAACGAAGTCAAAACAAAGAACAAATAGAAAACATCGTAAGCATAATTCAGCCGGTTAATTCGAATAAGATAAACCCTCACACATAGGCGAATTTAAATTTTTCGATATTAAGTTAATCTAACATTCCTAATCATAACCACTAATTTTTACCTAATGCAATAGCATGAAACGTGTCGATTTTAATGACATTTCGAAAAAGCGTTGTTTGTGGGGATGGTATTAGAATGGGCGTGGCATCCACTTTTCTCTAATGCGCATACAGAGATGAATAAATATATTGCCTAATACATCATTGAAGCAAAATTTATGCATTAGGTTACCCGTTATATTGGTTTCAATCCATGCTTTAATAGTGTTTGTGTAGGAAGTGCAAATAGGGGCGTGTCTTCGGTTAAATTTTTAGTCAGGTAGACATTCTTGTTAAAATTATTACGGGGATATCGAAAGTGAGCGAAATGGTAGATTTGCACGGTACCAGAATGGTGCGTAACAAGATCTCTTTTCATGAGCATTGAAAACCATTTAAGATAATATCACGCACTCAGAGATCTGTTCTTAATCTGGGATGATTGTCGGTCAACCTTATAACTATTTTCTTATATATTGATTTTAGGTAAGATCGTTTGAATAGTATTAAAGATATTACAAAAATACCAAAAATGGGTGGGAGGTACCAGAAGGGTTATAGCACACTTTCAATTTCATATGCAGTTTTTTAAATATATTCCGACATGCGAAATTTAAAAACGTTTATTTATACCTTTTGTAAAGTTACCATGCGATCTAGTCATCAGACACCAGACGGACATGGCTGAAATGACTTAAAAAGCCTTGAAACGGATGTGGCAAAAACATATATGTGACAGAGCATAGTGAAAGCGAGCTAAGGGTAAAAAAATCAATTTTTCTTTTTTTTCTTTTCTTGATGTGGACAACATCTGAGCATCGAATGAGACCGATCCCATGCCCCAAAAGTGCTCCCTCCCAGAGATATGCGCGTTTTATGAAAGTGAAGTCGACGATTCTAAGCGCAAATAGAAAGGGACCTAATCTTTAAAATAGCTCTCCTGAACAAAACTGGTTTTTAACCTTAGGTCTCTCTTTTTTGCGCGTCACATATGGGATATAAAATGCTTAATGTGTTACACTTTTTGTCCGTACCAAATAATATAAGTATACTCCCTTACCAAGTACGGTAAGGGGGTATACATTCTGCATATGCACATTGTGCATATGCAGAATGTATGTGCATTGATGTGCATTGCACAAGAGTCAATTGTAAACAGACATTTTAAACCCGGCTCTTAATTTAAAAAAAGCAAATGTAACATTTAAATTTGTAAGACACCCATATGGCCATATTTAAATGGACCGTATTTTCGTCACATGGGTCATCCAAATATAGTCAATTGCAAAAGCAGATTCATTTTTTGCTTTGTAAAAGAATGTAATTAGTACTTCAGACCCTTTCTATGTTGACGTCATAAGTTTATTAAAAAAGCTAATATCGGTCATGTCGTACTATACTCGTATTATACCCTGCTCTCCTGGATGTTCAGAAAAGCCAACAGAAAATAGGGGTTTGGACCCGCCTGGTCCAGAGGTTAAAACTTATGTCATATTTCAATTTGTGAGAAAATTGCATTGCTTTTGCTAAAATCAGTTGAATATATATGTAGGAGCTATATCTTTATCTGTACCGATTTCCTTTAATACAAATAACGTCCCTCCTTGATTCAAAAAACAAACGTATGCCAAATTTCGTTATGATTGGATGTAATATGTGGCTTGTGATGTGATGAGAATATATGTATGGCTATATCTCAATCTAAGCAGGTTTCTTTAATTTTAATAACGTCTTTCCTTGGTTCAAAAAATTAACGTATTACAAATTTAATCAAGATTGGCTATAGTATATATACGTAGGAACTGACAAACGAAGGGAGGACGGACGTGTGGGTACTATATTAAAATTAGAACCGATTATCTTTAAGCTCCGTAACTTGAACCAAAAATTAACTTTTTCATTAAGGTTGGATGTGACACGTGGCTCCTTGAGCTAATATATCATAGATCATATGACAAGCTAAAGGTCAACATTTCTAATGTTTTTCAGGATTTATGCACACGTTGTACCAACCGCTGGAAGCACTGACAGTTTCATTTACAATTTTTTTTTCAATTGTTCAATATAGAAAAAACTTGTCGGAGCTACTCTATATTGATAAGTTTTGTTGGATGTTGTTAAATTAGGCTCGCAAAGCAGCCATGGCGATTTCTGATTCTCATTGTCGATAGGCCAAATTTCCGTCTGAAGAACAAGGTGGTGTGACGATTCGAATTTTTTTTAGAATGTCAACAATATCGTAATCTGCGAAAAAGTCTGATACATTAAATTTACTATTAACGTTAGTGCAATCGTGTAGAGCACTATTAGATGTAAGACTATTCGACGGAGTCAGGTTTTATTGTCAAAGTTGGTTCCCTTTCCAAGTTATCAAAATAAAAAAAAATTTATAAGTATAAGCGACCAACCTAATCGAAGCTAAAACGTACGTTTTATTTCTGAGGGTAATTTTTAACGAAAAAACAACCAGCGTAAAAACAAAAATTTTTTTAATTCTGTATTTCTAGAAATTTTCGTCTAATAGAAGTTCGAGCCATTATTTTTCTTTTAGTTATATAAAACTTCAAGTTATACAAGGGATTTGCTTCTATGGCACTACTGTCAAAGATTTGATTTGACTTTAAAAAATTAGGCTTAGTGTAATTCGAGTTATAGAAATTTGAATTAGAAAATTTTTCAAAAAAAAATTTATTAAAATTTTACTACATAATATAGATAGTTTTCTTTCATATGATTCAAATTTCGTACATATTGGTCATGCCGTTAGAGAACAGCAAGATTTATAACTAAGCCCAGAAGTGCGTTGTAGGACAGTATTCATTTTTTCACCCTTTCCAAAAAAAATGTAAAACAGACATTAATACGATTTTCTGACTCAGTGTCCTCCCTGCACTCATAACCGCGATCTCATATGCTACCACGAATTCGAAACGTTTTTCTCTTATGGAAATATACGAGGGCATATCAATAATTCCGTGACTTTTCGAATAAAACGCAGTTTTTTTTCCAAAAAAAAAAAATTCATCATACTATCCTTGTAGCTCAATACACTTAGTCCAACGTCTCTCCAATTTTTGTATCCCTTCCAAAAAAATGAGGATTTATCGAAGTCCACAAAATAGGCATTTGTTTGCTCATCAATTTTTTCGTTAGAGATGAATCTCTTTCCACCGAGCCATTTCATTAGGATTGGAAATAGGAAATAGTCACTGAAGGCTATATCCGGAGAATATGATGGATGAGGTAGCAATTCGTAACCCAATTCATGCAATTGCCATTGAGACTGTGTACCTGTGCATTAGATCAAAAATTCTTTTTGGGTAATTATTGATCTGCTAATTGTTCGTATAAACATTTCTAGCAAAAAAATGATAAGGTACGTCTTAAAAATTCTGACTCTCTTAACAGTATCAGAATGTCATCACTGTAGAAAAGTTTTGCTCAGACGATCGCGATCTCATATGCAGCCACGAATTCGAAACGTTTTTGTAACTAAAGGGTGGTTAAATTTAAGGGCTGATGTTGAATGTGAACCACACCTAAACGTCAAGCATTTTTCTGCATTTCATTTAATATTTCTCAATTTTAGACTAACTCCATTTTGAACCATGGAAAAATACATAAGCGAGCAATGCGTTAAAGGTCTTCAGGCTTATTATGAAAATAAGCGTTCAAATCAAAATGCATATCGTGCACTTCGTGATTTTTTCGGTCAATTTAATCGTCCAAGTGTGCGTACAATCGGAAAAATCGTGCAAAAATTTGAGCACACCGGGTTATGCTCCTACTGCAGAAAATATTGCTGCTGTTCGCGATAGTGTGGCTGAAGAGCCGTCCACCTTAACTCGTCGTCCGGCCCAACAATTGCACCTCTTACGCTCGTCGTTGATGAACATTATGTATAAAGACTTGCATTTACACGCTAACAAGGTGCAATTGACTCAAGAACTAAAGCCTCTTGCCCATTCCAAAAGTCACCAATGGTCAGAATGGGTGCAAGAAATGACAACAGAGGATGATCAATTTTCGAAGAAAATCATCTTAAGTGATGAGGCACATTTTCACCTCAGTGGATTCGTCAATAAGCAGAATTGCCGCATTTGGGCAAATGATTATCCAAGAGCGATTTTCGAAAAACAATGCACCTACAAAAAGTGACTGTTTGGTGCGGTTTATGGGCTGGCGGCATCATCGGGCCGTATTTTTTCCAAAATGAGACCGGTCAGGCAGTTACTGTGAATGGAGTTCACTATCGTGAGATGATAGCAAACTTTTTATGGCCCGAATTGGAAGATATGGATGTGGACGACATGTGGTTTCAACAGGAAGGTGCCACTTGCTACACAGCTAACGGGACAATGGCAGGCTCTTTTGCACGACAAATGCAATGACCGTGTTATCTCACGTCGTGTTATCTCACGGCCGCCAAGATCATGTGATTTGACACTGTTTGACTTCTTTCTTTGGGATTATTTAAAAGAAAAGGTGTACGTCGATAAGCCAGCTTAAATCCAAGAGCTAAATGATGAGATAATTCGGCTCATTAACGGCATAGAACCTCAATTATGCTTTAGCGTCATCGAAAATTTGAACCATCGAATGGAGCTGTGCCGCCGAGGTCGCAGCGGCCATGTGGCCGATATTTTGTTCCATATATAATTGAACTATACCAATATTATCATAATAAAAGGACAATAATTTCCTTAATAATTTGTGTTTTATTGAAAATCAACATTGGTCCTTAAAATTTAACCACCCTTTATGTGTTACTATTTTTACGATTGCTGATTTTTCCGCACTCATAAAAAGGAACTTGGCTAATGTGAAATTCGCTTTCAGTCAGTAAATATTTCTTGAATGTGCCAGTAAGCAACTGGCAAAATTCATTTTACTTTGAGAGTACATATTTTTGTGGGTTGTTATAAAAACCCCACCATCTGGCTTCGACAATCTTCCATACAATATCCGTCTGATATTGATTGATTAATTATAGCATATTTTATGTTCAGCTTTACATACGAGTATACATCAATCTGTATTGCTGGCACTTAATCTATACTGTCTGGCTTATCGTCGGAAAGGATCTTTTTTATACAAACTACTTTTTCTTTATGTTCAGCAAATATTCGTAACGAATTGATGAACCCAAAACTTTAACCAGTTTCGAATAACCCAAAATGACAATAAATTAATCGATTGTTATAATAAATAATCGTTATGGCCGGTACTAACCACCAGCTCAATAACTTCAGTCGCTATATAAAGTCCTGTGAGCCGGCCGAGGACATCAACGAATTATGACTAACATGATAGTCGACTTTAATGGACGATGCCACTATAAGTAAAGAGAATAGCAGGAGTTGTACAAAAAACGTCTGTTGGTTGTTAATAAAATTTAAAATACACACACATGTACATTTTCGTTTTTATGCGATTCATTATATCGCTTCCTTCGAAGAGCCGGAAGAGCCCATAACTCATTTTATAAATTATGACATTAATTTAGCAAAGTTTTTCTTTTCCCCACCCTCGTGTCTCTTTATGGCATTATAGTTTATTGTTTACATTTTATAGTTGCTTTAATATGTTCTCTTGTCTTTTGCAAATTAACTTCCGTTCGGCACTCACAAACGCTACGAACTGTGCCACATTTCGACTTGCTTTGGCTTTGGCGTAACCGAGTCATGGCTCGGCATTGGAATATGGAAGATTGTGGTAGTTAAGCACATCTGGGGTAGCAGGTCACCATCGTCAAAGAAGTCCGTAGCAAGGACACGCCAAGCTGAGTAGTTAAAAATACAATTTAAAGCAAATTCATGAAATTCTATATTAATGTATACAAGAAAATTTAGGAAGATGTTTGCGTGTGTGTGTGTATATTATCTTTCATAATAACGACAGCATATTTGACAGGCCACAAAGTTGGGGGGAGAGCCTTAATAAATAATTTCTATTTCTGTAATGTTTGGTCACTCAATAAAACTTTGTGTTTTCTCTCCCCGGGGACTTTAAAGTGAATTCTTTATTTATATTTCCCCTTTATACTAAATGGCACTTCAACATTAGTCGTGTTTTTTATGAGCCTCGATTAGTAAGATTGGACAACAATTATGCTAGAGGTTCCTGAAAATACACCACTTCGATGTATATTTGCCATCTATAAATAAACAATTGGTAGACATTGTAGTTCGAAAGAGATAAATCCTTGATACTGTTTAATAAGGAATTTTCGTTAAGCGTGTTGAACATTAAAATACCAGTACAGGATGGAAACCCTATGGGGAATAAAGTGTTCCCCAAATCCCCCACCCAAAATTTGTTTTCATGCAATATTTAAATCATTCATTTAAGGATTTGTAAGGACATTTGGTTGTAAAATTCTGCAGGTTTTTAATAAGGGAAAATCTCAATAAAAGCGAGAACTATTAAAAACTCCGTTTAGTTCGGTCAGGCCGAATCTTATGTATTCTTTAACGTGGATTCTCTATAGAGATGGCAGAAAGCCTCTTTCATACTTATAATCCTCTACGAGGCCGGTTCGGAAACTTCTTAGCATAGCACAAAAAGCGCGGTACAAACAGAAAAAAGTTAAGTGTTTTGGAAACTTCCATCTTGCTATGAACACATGTTAAATTTTGTTTCGATCTGGCAACTCCGACATATAGAAACAGGTGTTCACAAAAGACGCATCCGCGATTTTAGAAATGCGTGGTGTCATTAAATATTTACATAAAAAAGGTTTATCGGGACAAGAAATTCATAATGATATGGTGAATGTGTTAGGTGAAAGTGCTCCTTCATATGCAACAGTAAAAAATTGGGTTGCTGAATTTAAACGTGGTCGTACAAGCATTGAAGATGAACCACGTAGTGGACGTCCAAAAACAGCAACAACAACAGAAATTGTAGCCAAAGTGCATGATATGGCATTAAATGATCGACGAATAATAGTGCGTGAAATAGCTAATATCAGGGGCATCTCAAATGATCGAGTCCATTTAATTTTGCATGAAGAACTACAGATGAAAAAGCTTTCTGCAAGATGGGTGCCGCACTTGTTAACAGTCGACCAAAAACGCATAAGAATGAACATTTTTCAAGCTTGTTTGGATCGTTTTCAGCGAAATAAAATGGATTTTAAGCGTCGTTTCATAACTGTTGATGAGACATGGATCCACCACTATACTCCAGAGACAAAAGAACAATCCAAACAATGGACTGAAGCTGGAGGAAGTGCCCCGAAGAAGGCAAAAACAATTCAATCGGCTGGTAAGGTTATGGCAACGTTTTTTTGGGACTTCAAAATTATTGATTGACTATCTGCAAAAGGGTAAAACAATAAATTCAGAGTACTATTGCAACCTTTTAGATTAATTAAATGTACAAATTCGAGAAAAACGTCATGGCTTACAACACAAAAAAATAATTTTTCATCAAGACAACGCACCAGCGCACAAGAGTGTTTTAACAATGGCTAAAATCAACGAATTAAAGTACGAGTGGCTTGACCACCCACCTTGTTCTCCTGATTTAGCTCCCAGTGACTTTTACCTGTTCCCAAATCTAAAAAAAATCCTTGCTGGCAAGCGGTTTACCTCAAATGAAGATGCAATTACAGTTGAAAACTACTATTTTGAAGACCTTGAGGAAAACTATTTTAATCAAGGGATAGAATTGCTAGATAAGCGTTGGACTAAGTGTATTGAAGTTTCAGGAGATTATATTTAAAAAGAAAACTATTTTTGAAAAACTAACTATTCTCTTTCATTGATAGGCTAAGAACTTTCCGAACCGCCCTCGTAATAAACTTTTTTGAACAGGTCGAAGGGTGCATACGGTCCACACTATGTAACAAATCTTAAGAATAATGTCAAATTGAATTCGTTACATAGTTTGCATTTCTTGCAGTACCCATCGGTAAAGAAAAACAAAACGGTGTTTTTTTAGACGTGTGGTTTTCAAGATGAAATAAAACGCATATATTTTTAAGTCATGGCCAAGAATTTAGCTTTGTTTTAAAGCTAAGGTTTTGCCATTATGTTTTAAAAATGATTTTGGGCAGGTGGCCGCCACGCCTGGCTCGAATAAATTCCAGCCCTGAGCCCCGACCAGTTTGTGCAGCAATTTGGGCCGTATGCCAGCAATAACGCGCCGAATATTCTCTTCTAAGCCATCAATCGTATCGGGCTTATCTGTGTAGACAAGCAACTTTACATAACCCAAAAAAAAGGATCGGTGGCCATCTTGTTTTGTGGCCATTCACCCATTTGCAAACTTTGTTCCGGAGTAAATCTATTTATTATGAAATGGCAAACCAAACTGAGCATAAATATTTTTTAATATATTTATTGATGTCTATTGTATCCAAAAAGAATCTACTTATTCGAAATGTCCGCCTTTTTCTTTTACTCACGCCTTAAGTCGCTCTGGCCAATCGTCAATAGCTGCACGAACTTTGTCCATTGGAAAATTGGCCACAGCTTGAACCAAAGCAGTCTTAAGAGATCCAATGTTGGGGTATCTTTTGTGACAAACCTTGTCCTCTAAAACCGTCCACAATTTTTAATCCAATGGGTTCAAATCTGGACTGCCTGAGGGTCATTCTTCAGAGGAATGAACGCTGGCAAATTGTTTCGAAGCCAGGCCTGGGACGTTTTAGCCTTATGGGCCGGCGCGGAATCCTGCTGGAAAGTCCATGGCTGGTTTTGGAACAGGGAATTGTTAAGAGGCTTCACAACAGCTTCCAAAATGGTTTCTTAAGAAACTTTGGCCGATGTTTTGACTCCTTATTCGCAGGAAGCTGGGTGATGACCCTTTTCCACCCTTGGGATCAGTTCAGATGCTTCCTTAGGTGACCGCGCATACACTCTATCATTTAGCTTGTTAAATTTTTCCTGAACGGTAAAAAGTTTTTCATCGGTGAACAAAATTTTTCTGTGCAAGTTATCAGCTTGCTTCACCAAAAGACGTTTGCATTTTTCAATAATATTTTTTTTTAAGCTGCAGTCAATAAATGTCCGGCACGTCGTTTGAAAGCCCCAAGTTAATGATTCGAGTCTTGGATTTTGGCGAGATATTTATCTCACGGGCCATGATTTTCTGTTTTCGGAGCGGATTTCTGTGAATTCTTGATTTAATGGCTCTGATGACATGCGGTGTTCGAAAAGAGCTTGGGCGGCCCGACCGGTTGCGGTCTTTTACATCTCCAGTCTCCTCAAATAGTTTTATGCATCGCTAGACGAACATGCGGCTAATCCCTAGTGGCCGGAGCGTTTTGAAAATATCGCTTTCTCATTTCACACTTGAAAAGCGCTATTACAGCGATACGGTTCTCATTATCTGACTACTCCATGATGAAAGTTGAAACAATTTTAAAATCCCGTTACAGACAAACGCTATTGAGGTTAGCTTTCAAAACCCATAGCACTCTCCATAGCTCAGTTGAGCTAAAAAACACGCGCGTCTGTCGACGTAGCGTCTTCTCCTCTGGTGAAATCTCAGGGTGGATGTTTCCCAAGCACAACGTTTATCTTATAGCTGGATACTGCCGCGATCACTTCATCAGCGTGAATCTCGTTTATACCTGCCTGATAGTCCCGACGATTAAAAGATTCTCTCTTGTAACGCTAGAACTCTCTCTCTCTCTAGACCATGAAGGTCATATCTGATCAGCTAGGGCGAAGGCATACTATCCAGGTGATGGTGGTTGCGAAGACACCCAAGCCTATACTGCTTAGACAACAAGAACAGTAAGGATCTTTGTCTCCTCATGAAGTTAGTGCTCAGAAGACATAAGGAGACACCCCGTTGATGTTCTCAGACGGCATTCTGGCAGGTCTTAAGTTTTAACTACTGCGTCATACGACAGACTTTCCACATAGAATTCTAAATCACCTTGGAATTTTACGACGATTCAGAATATATATATGTGACAGCGCATAGAGAAAGGGACCTAAGGGTAAAAACCCCAATTTTCACTTTTTTTTTGATGTGGACAACATCTGAGCATCGAATGAGACCGATCCCATGCCCCAAAAGTGTTCCCTCCCAGAGATATGCTCGTTTTATGAAAGTGATGGTACACCAAAGATACACGTGTTTAAATCTTTAAAATGGCTCTCCTGAACAAAACTGGTTTTTACCCTTAGGTCCCTTTCTATTTTCCGCGTCACATGTACTTAATGGGGTCTCCGGCCAGTATTTCGATGTTTTGCAAACGGAATGACAAAGTGAATATACTCTAGATAGAGGATATAAAAACAGGCGCAAAAGCGACGAAATTTTCTCAAAAACTTTCTATCTAAATTACTTCTTATTATCAGAAAGTTTCGATTTATTATACCATAGTAAAACCTAAAAAAAGACCGCACGTTCATTTACCAATGAATTTAGAATTATAATCCGAATCTTGCTCAAATTTCGCAGGGAAAATTATAAGCAAGCAATAGTTACTTATAATACAGGTGAGATTCCATTATTTCATTTTGTCCGCATACAAAGTTCTCTTTAATGTTGATACAATACTTCCGATACTACTGGCATTTACGGGATATCTGAAACCGTAGTGCAATTAGGTGTCATTAAACTAAGGTACGCATTATTTAAAACGGACTTCATGTGTGTGAGTTTTTATGAAACCCCGATGAAAAAGTTTCTTCCTGTTCTAAAAGTCACAAACTTAGATATATTTTTCGTCTCAAATCATTTAAATTGCACGCAATATAATTGATATACTCTCTGGCCGGGATCGGCTTTGAATCGCTTTTGTTTCTATAGGAAATAGTCACCTTGGTTAGAAGTCAGTAAAGAGGTTAATCAGTAGTACATACTTAGTAGGTACATAAATACTGTTACAACATTAAACACACCCATTTCAATAGTAGGACTGAACATACCCCGTTAATGTCATATGGGATTTGAAAGCGAACCTCAATAGTGTTAGTCTGTAACGGGATTTTAAAATTGTTTTAACTTTCATCATGGAGTAAAAGCGCTTTTTAATTGTGAAATGAAAAAAGCGATATTTTCAAAATGCTCCGGCCACTAGGGATTAGCCGCATGTTCGTCTACCGATGCATACATCTGTTTGAGGAGACTGGAAATGTAAAAGACCGCCACCGGTCGAGCCGCCCACGCTCTGTTCGACCATCGCATGTCATCAAAGCCGATAAATCAATAATTCACAGAAATCATGGCCCGTAGGATGAATATCACGCAAAAGTCCATGAGTCGAATCTTTAAAAAAGACTTGGGACTTGGGGCTTTCAAAGGACGTACCGGACATTTATTGACTGCAGCTTTAAAAAAATATTATTGAAAAATGCAAACGTCTTTTGGTGAAGCACGCTGATAACTTGCACAGAAACATTTTGTTCACCGATGAAAAAATTTTTAACGTTCAGGAAAAATTTAACAAGCAAAATAATAGAGTGTATGCGCGGTCATCTAAGGAAGCATCTGAACTGATCCCAAGGGTGGAAAAGGGTCATCACCCAGCTTCAGTCATGGTTTGGTGGGGTGTCTCTTACGATGGGGCCACTGACCTGCATTTCTGCGAGCAAGGGGTCAAAACATCGGCCAAAGTTTAAACATCGACCGTTTTGGAAGCTGTTGTGAAGCCTCTTAATAATTCCCTGTTCCAAAACCAGCCGGCCCATAAGGCTAAAACGTCCCACGACTCCGAAACAATTTGCCAGCGTTCATTTTCTCTGAATAATGGCCCTCAGACAGTCCAGATTTGAAACCATTATATTACAAATTGTGGACGGTTTTAGAGCACAAGGTATGTCACAAAAGACATTGGATCTCTTAATACTGCTTTGGTTCGAGCTGTGGCCAATTTTCCAATGGCCGAGGTTCGTGCAGCTATTGACGATTGGCCAGTGCGACTTAAGGCAAAAGGCGGGCATTTCGAATAAGTAGATTGGATACAATATACATCAATAAATATATTAAAAAATAGTTGGTCCAAAAACATTGAGTCGTTTTTATTTTACAGCATAAAACGTGTGTAACAGTATTTATGTTCCTACTAAGTATACGACCATGCTAAAATTTCACTTGTTCAAGAATGGCCAGGCTTTAGGATTAAAGCAAATCTTCCTAGGAGATACAGCAGATCTTTTAAGGACTAGAGCAGATCTTCTACCACCGAACAAGTCATCGGTTTTCTTCGTAGTTTTTTTTACAAAACTTTTAACTTACGAGTTTCGATCTTACAGTGTATAAAAAAGAAATTGCCAAAGCTCTGGTAAACATTTCCAGGTATGACAAATCAAAAGAAACAAAATAGTAGCACCATTTTTTTGTACAGTGAAAGAGACTGCGTGGCAAAATTTCATTTTGTGCCTCCACATTTGAGTCTCTTTATGCAGACATTGTCATTCCCGAAGAATGACATGTGTTGAAACTGATTCCAAATCGTGTTCATGGTTGGCAACAGAAAGCATTAACAAATTGACACTTTCATGTTTTCGAAACTTATAATTGTATCCAAATCATGTTCTTCAACACACATATTGAGAAACGTGTGCGAGAACACATTAAAACTAGAGGCATTTGTATCCTTTTCAATGCCATCAATACAAGCAAACATGTTTCCAAGAACTACTTCCTTTGTACATCCCATAGCATTTGATGACGCTAGAAAGGACGAATAAATTTTGTTGCCCGTGTTGACAACATGTCTACAAATGCTGTACGAAAGCATCACATAATTATTTGCAATATTTAAAGGTCATGGAATTGTGTATTCTACAAATGAGTTGAGTTAGCTTGTTGTAATGCTAGCGACAAGTTAACTTTAGGGTTTGAGAAAATTTTTAAATTTGCTAAAGATGACAAAATGGTCTAAGATATTTATGATCCATGCTACACGTAGAAAAAAAGTACGGCTGGTGTGACAATATTCGAAGGGCATCATACTATTTTTGTGTTGTATATGGTTGTGACACAACAATTTTATGATCCTCACAACAAAAGTAAAATTTACACAGAACAATACTATGACTCCCACACCTATATTATGATAAACACCCAAACATACTCTGATCGCCAAAACCATATTATGACCCTCACAATCATAGTATGTTTTACATAAAATCTTAGTATTATCCCTTCAACCATAGTATGATTTACTTATATATGCAACCATGTTATAGTCCCCACAACCATAGTATGATCCCCGTCAATTATACAATGACCACCAAAATTATGCAGTATGATTGGGTTATGTTGTTAATCAACAATTGAGAATTTGAATTTCAAGGGTTCCCTTTAAGGGAATGAATTTCATTGAGTATTTTCTTAACAAATCATAATTTTTTGAGAACGGGTAATGCTCACAATGGGTACTGTTAGTTGGGACGCCCTTAATACCTCCAAAACGAGCATAGTTGGACATTTTTGCTCATGTGGCGCAAAAAAACATACCGCATGGTCAAACTAAGCGATTAAGAGTCAATATAAAGATAAGTGTATTCAAATTAAAGAAAATTTAGCCGCAAACCTAATTAAAAAGTAATTTTTGAGTTTCGGCTATGACTTGGAACAGACGCATGGGCTAAGGCGGTCCAAACAATCATTTTTAAGCGTGGTACTGTGAAGGAACTTAGCGACCTTTTTACTTGTTTTTGCTTAAAAAGTTTTTAAAAAGCTTCTTTATTATCACATAAATGGCTGCTATTTTTTTTTATAAACATTTAAAATGCACAAAAAATGCAATTCTGGGCTTCACTAAAAATCGTACTGTTCTGAAACGGATTGACCGATTTGTACGAGATTTTGATCATATGAAAGAAAATACTTTTATATAAGTACACATGATGTTCTAAATACTTTTATATTCATTTTTTTAAATTTTATTATTTTTTTATGTGCTAATGTTTCCTATTTATTTTTAATGTTTCCGCGCCACCGTCTGGTGTTTGAGCAAGATCGGACTTAATATGTCACTTTTTGATCTACAGGGATATATTATTTCTTTGGATCTATATGATGGCATGGATCTACGAGTACATGGACCAGTTCACGTATGTTTATAATTGGTCGTTCATACAAGGGTTGCTATTTATATTTCAGGTCCGGCAATAAAAACACAAAAATGTATGATTGGAAATGGTTTCATAGTTTTTTAAAATATTCTCCTTTAAGAAGGATGCTTTCTGTTGCATGCGCACAACTCAATTTTCGAAGCACTTTTTCCACTCCGATTACGTGAGAGCTCGCATTGTCGTGATGCAAAATGATCCGCCTTCTCTTATTATCTTTCCTCATTTCTTCGAACACTGTTGGCAAACTGTTGTTGGTGGTACACCGCTCAGAATTGCCCGTCCTACGTTCCAATAGAGGCACTACGGCAACTTGACCGGTTATTCCGAAAAAAACCCAATCATTAGCTTCGATGTACTTTTTTCACGAACAACTTTTATTGGATTTGGCTCTTTTTGAAAGACCTATACGGTCGATTGCTGTTTAGTTTCGGGTTCATTCGGGTTCATAGATCCATGATTCGTCACCTGTGACAATGTTATACACTGCCTTTGAGCTACCGCAGTTATACTTTTTCAATATCTCTTTGCACCAATTCATACTAGCCTTTTTTTGAGCATTCTTCAAATTATGTGGTATCCAACGAGAACACATTTTGTTCACGGCCAAATGAACATGCAATATCTTATTGATCCGTGTCATACTAATGCCAAAGAATGGCTCAATCTCACGGTATGTCACATGCCGGTCTTGTTTAATCAGTTTACTCACAGCATCGATGGTTTCTGGCAAAGTTAGCGAAGTTGGACGTCCTTCACGAAATTCATTCTGGAGCGAACGATGTCCGAGACTGAACTCTTGGTACCAGCGATTAACAGTGATTTTTGATGGTGCTTCATCGCCAAAAGTCGAAACAAGTTAATTTAAACACTCTTGTCTTGATAACTCACGCCGAAAATAGTAAAAAATCATCGCATGAAAATGTTCACCTGATGATTCCATGTTTTGACTGAGATGATTTTTTCAACACACGTAAACAAAACAATCCGTCCTCAAATGACAAAACGTTCTAAGTAAATTTATGCCAAAAAAAAGTCGAAGTTTCAGATGGAAGTTCTAGTTTGCATCTGGGAACACTAGTATTGTCAGGACTCGAAATATAAGTAGCAACCCGCGTAATGTACCATGCAAACGTTGAATACGATCGGGTTTAATTTGTGGTATTTTGTGTGGGGGCTATTCGAAAACATAAAGCGATAGAATCCCATTTCACAGGAAATGGATGCTGCTGACTCTTAACGCTCCATCCGAAATTTGGCGTCTTAAGCTGCGAAATCTAAAATCGAAATGGACCACTGTATGGGGTCATTACGATAGCTATACTAAAGTATGCACCTTTACGGTCCAGTTTCACCAGAGTTAATTATTGGTTGCACATAACGTGCCATGCTAAATTTGAGCATGATCGGATTAAAGTTATGGTTTCCAGAGGTAAAGGACCTTAAATCCAAAGCGATCTTTGTGTGGGGGTATTTCATTAATCGATATGATCTAATTTCAACAGAGATGAATGTTAGTCGCACCTTACGATATATTCGACAATTGGTCGAAATCGGATTATCGAATTATGTGACGGATAAATTCTGTAAATGAGCTGTAGGTACTGAGGAACCTTTGTATGATATTAAAACATAGAATGATATGGAACAATTCAAAAAGGTTTCGCCCTTGGCCAAATCCTGAACAAGTTTCACTACAATCGATTTATAGTTTCGACCTGTACTTTGATTACAACGATAGACAGACAGGCGGAAGGATGGACACCACCACTAAGTCATTATATAGGGTGATCAATCTAAGGGTATTTTTTTAGTAGGGTTTTTTCACAGATTACTCGTGAGTTTTTTCTTTTCAGTACGGTTTTCCATTTCATCATGGAAAGACTTATACCGCGTAAACCACGGTGTGTGCCATTAACGCTATGTCGGCCAAAATGCTCGAACGAGTCGTCCAAAATTGGACTCTGAGAATGGACAACTTGAGGCGTAGTTGCGGCCAAATTTGAAGGAAATTTTTTTTAAAACATAAATGACATTAATATCCTTTCGAATGAATAATAAAGATTTCACACTTGATTTGAATTTTTGTATTTTTTTATTCTGAAAAAATACCCCTGATCACCAGCATGGCTTAAAGGTGGTTTCCAACTGAATGTATATAACAAAAACAGTTAAGGGCAATAACATTGTTTTTGTGGTTTGAAACTGACTCTAGCTTTTTTCTCTCTGTGTGCAGCTGTTCGGACTATAAAACTGCAGAGCATAATCGATAAGGAAATGTAAACAAGATTCGGCCACGCCGAACCGTTTAACTGGTAAAATGTCCAACACCTTCATAACGAAAATTCGTTCATACAAATGCACGTACCGTAAAATAAAGACGCACGAAAAGTTATCGCAAAGAAATGTTGTGTTGCATTGTAAAACTACATACGGAGGAATTATTTCATTGATTCCCACTTGCATGATAGTATGTTTGTTGGTATGTACTTTACAAATGTACGTGATAATGTGTTGGATTGCCATACAACCAAAACCATTTATAAAATTATGTTGCAAGAGAGAGAGAGAGAGAATGTGAGTGTGTGGATTCAGGTCTTGGCTGACTAATGGTGTCGCATTTGCTCTAGTATTTGTACAAGACTTAAGTGGCTTTTAACCTTATTTTGTTTCCGTTTCCTTTTTTTTTGGGTGAGATATTTCATCATCACGTCTTACCTTCAAAATGCTATTGTTGGTGAGTGTGTGTGTGAGCGTATATATGTCGTAAATGAAAAATGCATCATTTGCTTTAATTTTCTACATGACTTCATATTCACAAACTGCCGTCCCCCCTTTCGTTGTTATCGTTTGCTAAAGTGGTTACTGTACAGAATATTCAGCCTGAATGTGGGGTATACTTCCCCTATTTGCAGTTGTTTTTGGTTTGTAGGACATTAACAAACACACATACGGTGCCCAAGCTCAGTTTCTGTGTATGAGCACCATTGAAATTACAGTCAGACCTACACATGGTCATACCGACTCTTGAGTTGAGCGGCAAGTTCATATGGCAAGTGGCATCTTAAAAACAGTAATAAATTTCGTCCAAGGCTAAGATAGCGAAGATGACTCGGTGAAGGCTAATATTTGTGTTTATTTTTAATTCACTTTTCCTTTAAAGGCACTGTCGTCACACTATAAACGCACAACATTTCGGCAACAAATACAACGTTCGATTTTTCATTAACTTTAGGATGGTGTTGTAACGTTTGCACTGGTCTAAGTTGACCTGTTAATTTTTTTTATCGAAAACAAACGATTATTTGTGGGATTTTTACACTAATTCCACTTTACCGGTGCATCATGAGGTCGATGGTTACGTATTTTTGAGCAAATTAACGTATTTTTTTCATGGAAAATAAACTAACGTAGAATTCCCTGTTCCACTTTGTTGAAACGGCCAGTATATTTTACACTGAAAATCTATGCTTAAGACCCACCTACTGATCGACTTAGATCTTAGACGTTAAAAGTTATGGCTATTCGAGGACGACGTTTGTTGAGTATAAACACGATCATATTATGGTTGAGTTCTGTTGGCATCTCGCTTACGAGGCCGCTAACACGATAATTTCACACCATTACACAAGAATATCAAAATGGTTTTGTTTACAGGCAACTAAAGACAATTTGCTTTAAAATCTGCTTGTATTAAGCTGTTAAAACTTTTTCGCTCGGTTATTACTCGCTTATACTTAGTAGGGACATAAATACTGTTACACACGTTTTACGCTGTAAAATAAAAAGTACTGAATGTTTTTGGACCAAATATTTTTTAATATATTTATTAATGTATATTGTATCCAAAATGAATATATCTATTCGAAATGTCCGCCTTTTGACTTAACACACGCCTTAAGTCGCACTGACCAATCGTCAATAGCTGCACTACCTTCTTCATTGGAAAATTAGCCACAGCTCGAACCAAAGCAGTCTTAAGAGATCCAATGTTGGGGTATCTTTTCTGACAAACCTTGTCCTCTAAACCCGTCCACAATTTGTAATCCAATGGGTTGAAATCTGGACTGCCTGAGAGCCATTCTTCAGTGGAAATGAACACTGCCAAATTGTTTCGTCGCCAGGCCTGGGACGTTTAAGCCTTATGGGCAGGCGCAGAATCCTGCTGGAAATTTCATTGCCGGTTTTGGAACAGGGAATTGTTAAGAGGCTTCACAACAGCTTCCAAAACTGTTTCTTGGTAAACTTTGATCGCAGAAATGCAGGTCAGTGACCCCATTGTAAGAGACACCCCACAAAACCATGAATGAAGCTGGGTGATGACCCTTTTCCACTCTTGGGATCAGTTCAGATGCTTCCTTCGATGATCGCGTAAACATTTTTTCATCGGTGAGCAAAATTTTTCTCTGCAAGTTATGGGCGTGCTTTCCCAAAAGACGTTTGCATTTTTCAATCCTATTTTTTTTTAAAGCTGCAGTCAATAAATGTCCGGTACGTCGATTGAAAGCCCCAAGTCCCAAGTCTTTTTTATTGATTCGACCCATGGACTTTTGCGTGATATTCATCTCACGGGCCATGATTTTCTGTTTTCGGAGCGTATTTCTGTGAATTTTTGATTTAACGGCTTTGATGATCGGTGGCGGTCTTTTCCATCTCCAGCCTAATCAAACAGTTTTATGCATCGGTAGACGAACATGCGGCTAATCCCTAGTGGCCGGAGTGTTTTGAAAATATCGTTTTTTTCATTTCACACTTGAAAAGCGCTTTTACAGCGATACGGTTCTCATTATCTGACCACTCCATGATGAAAGTTGAAACAATTTTAAAATCCCATTACAGACTAACGCTATTGAGCTTAGCTTTCAAAACCCATATGACATTAACGGGGTATGTTCAGTCCTACTATTGAAATTGACAGCGCATAGAGAAAGGGACCTAAGGGTAAAAAAATCTATTTTCATTTTTTTCTTTTTTTGATGTGGACAACATCTGAGCATCGAATGAGACCGATCCCATGCCCCAAAAGTGTTCCCTCCCAGAGATATGCGCGTTTTATGAAAGTGAAGTCGACGATTCTAAGCGCAAATAGAAAGGAACCTAATCTTTAAAATGGCTCTCCTAAACAAAACCTTAGGTCCCTTTCTATTTTGCGCGTCACATATACTGAAATAATTAAATTAAGGTATTTTTAGTGGTCTATGGATGAACGCTATTAAAATTGGAGACAATCGGTTGAGATTAGGGGACTCTATCTCTATATTCTCACTCTACCTTACCAGTTGCTGCGAAATTACTTGTCATAGCGTCAACGTACAAAATGTCCAAGGACATTACGACACCTTCAAATTAATCACAACGTCAGTCATTCTTACTCCTACAACGTCCAATGTATTAAACCTTCATATCCTGAATATCAGACTAGTCGGCCCTGCACGACTTTAAAATTTTTAATTAGTAACTTTGGTGATATTCTAAATTTTATTGAACAGTCCATATTTTGGAATAGCCCCCGCACAAGGATCCCTCACGATTTGAGGTGCTACAGCTCTAAAAGCTATTAATTTTACCTGATTACGGTCAAATTTTGCATGGAAGTTTATGAGCGAATTCAGAGACTGCTGCTTTGGAAGCAACATTTAACATCCGATTCCGACTAAATTTAGGATGGAGCGTAAGGAGCGACTAACGCCTATATCGTTCCATTATTTTAAGTAGGTCCCAAGTAAATTTCCCTCCTGATTTGAAGTACCGCGTCCTTAAAGCTACGTTGTTAATTTAATCTAACTACACCTTGAAAATTGGGCCTGTTTGTGTTTCATATAGTCCCCTTTCCGCTATAGAAGTGACATATTGAGTACATCCTTGCTAAAGCTCTAGACTGAGGAGCAGAATCTTCTGAATATTAGAGTGGTGTAGACTATCTCACAGTTGGCCACAACCGCCGTAAGCATTTTTCTACCCTCAACCGAAGAGTGGACTGTGTATTTAAATTATCATTCTGTTTGCAGCACAACATAATTTTGATCGGAGACCCAGTAAAGTACAAGGGCAGTCAAAAATTCCGTGACTTTTCGAATAAAACACAGTTTTATACAAAAAAAAAATATTTTTCAGCATACGAGTAATCTCCTTTTAGCTCAATACACTGAGTCCAACGTCTTTCCAATTTTTGATCCCTTCCAAAAAAAGGATTTTTCGAGGTCCATAAAATAGGCAATAATTTCATCGTTGGATCTGAATCTCTTTCCACTCAGCCCTTTCTTTAAGTTTGTAAATAATCACTGGGGGCTAAGTCCGGAGAATATGGCGGATGAGGTACTAATTCGTACCCTTATTCATGCAATTTTGCCATTAGGACTGCACAAGGGTGCACCCGTGCATTATCTTCATGAAATGATAATCGCGGCACGCATCTTGCAGACAGCAAGATCATGTAAAATTAAAACCACACTGCCATATGAAATGCGTATGGCATCAACAGTCTCACGCACTTTTACTCTTCGATCGGCCGAAACAGTGTATTTTTTCAAAATTTTCGTGTGTATTGACCATAATTGGCCGTCCAGAAGGTTCAGACGGTTCATTGGCCGTGCAGAAGGCCGTCCAGAAGGTTCCTCGTACTTGTGCGACCACAACGAAAGTCAGTAAAACACTTTTTACCATTAAAACCGATGGTGCAGAGACCCTGTAGTTTTTATCAAGCTCTTGCTTGGTACGATTGGCGGGTTTTTCCCAAAAATAAATGTTTAATGAGCACTTGAAAATCAATTTTTTCCATTTTTATCAATTAAATAAAAACTAAATGACGGAACTCTCTCAAAATTTGACGGTAGTCTATTAACAGATGGTACTCGGGCATTCTTGAATTTCATATAGCTACGAGGGAAGTTGGAAAAGTCTCGAATTTATTGATATGCCCTCATAGCCTAGTTTTCATTCCATTTTTTGCTTTTATTCCATCAATTTTGAACCCATAACCATAACCACCACTTAGGAGTACAAAAAAATTTTTTTAAAGCTCTGATCAACTGAACCGGACCAACAAAAATTCTAAAATGGTTTGCATACCTCTTTACATTTAAATTTCAACAGTTTTGTAATTTATCTCTTTTTAAACTAACTGATTTTATCTAGGGCACTAAGAAACTCTAGGTGTCATTGAACCGGTGCAGTATACACCATAGGATGAAGGGGACGGTGAGCTCTACATGCTGCTAACATAAACGTTTGATTAGATGCGCGTGAATCGATACAAATCAGTAAAATAAATCTTCCAATTTAAAGAGTTACACTATTTCTGTCGTTATGTAGAGCATGTTAGAAACTGTATGAAGTGATTTATGTTTAGGTTTAAAATATGCATACAGTTGCAAAAATTTTAAAGGATTGTAATAAATATGCATTTTTTCCTCAATGTCCTTTTGTTTTAAAATTATTTCAATATGTTATTAATGATTTATTGTCACATGTACGCAATTGTAAGCTGTTCAATTTGATCTATGTGTTTAGTTAGGAAACATTAAAATGCTGAATAAAAAGCAGATTAAATTGAAATTACAAAGATAACATTTCAAGTCAAATATAATTGCTTATACGAGTATGTACGAAGCCGAAGTGGTTGTCATAAAGATTTTAAAACCCTCCGCCAGATAAAAGGAACAGAATGCAAAATGTCGTATGTCAATGAGGATATGAAGGAGTTTTAAATGGTGATAATTTCTCTAAATTAGTCAAATCGCCAATTCTACCAGCAATACAGAGGATACACCATTAATGGCACGCCACATTAAATTTGACAAGATTTTTTTATTTATATTTTTCAGTTAACATTTTTCAGTAACAATAGAGATTTTTTTTGTCTCATTGTGATTATGAATTCATAATTATCCCTTTTAAGAGAACACTGATGTACTTACAGAGTATACTTATACATTAATCGAACAATTGATGGCTAAAAGACCCACACAATTCCCTCAACATTCCATTACGAATATTACAAGACATTTATTCTAACCCAATACCCTGGTGGGCGAAATAAGTGGCAATGGTGCGATTAAGGACTACTGTTTATTCCAGACACGCTTCATCCACGACTTCAGGACGTTCGTTTAAAATACCTTCCACACGTACACCTTTTTTCCATCTGCTAATGTTTATTGCAATCGAATTTATTCATATCTCAAGTATTCCCAAAGATATTTGGCTATATTTATATATATATGATTGGCATATAAAAATGTTATTATTGGCCTGTAAATGGCATTTCCTTCAAAAGACATTAACATTCATTCGTCTGATCTGGGCTTAAAAATATTGCAGTATTACAGGCAATAAAATATTTAACACACAATTTAAGCCAACGTATCGTATAAAAAGAGGAAACACTTAACCTTAAAGGTCAGCTTCCGCTCTCACATGCAGCACACATACATACATACATACGTGTTTGTGTGTTTGTCTGTATCTTAGCGTACGCCAGTATGTCCTGTTTATTTGAGTGCGCGCGTATGTATGTGACTGACTTTTTTATCATGTACCGCCTGTACGTGTTCATTTGGGCCAAGTTTACACTAGTATTCCATCTTGGCGGCTAGTATGTGTGCGGGCGTGTATGTGCTTTATTTGCAGTCAGCACATAAGCATGACCATATTTACGAAGGATTTAAGCGGCAGTTAAATACGCTGCCCTTGATTATTTAGTCCTTTACGAGTACATAGATACGAGTGTGTATGTCTGCGTTTGACTTGTCATTGTTGTTTTTTCGTATGGGGGTTTCTCCCCTATCTCTCTCTCTCTGGGGTTAAGTCGGGGGAATTGGTTGTACTACTTGTATCTGCTTGTGGGCATGTGAGTATTTACACAGCGGATTTATTGAATATGGTCAGAAGCCATCGAAATGTGTCTCCCAAACTACTCTACTTTATACAATTTAATTAAAAATGCCACATAGGCCCCATATTTAAATTGATCATGTTGCACGACAGTTTTTACTTTGCCTGAGGCCTCTCTCCTAGAGTGTTCGAAATCCAAAACAGGCATTTCGAATTTTTTGTCCAAAACCGAAAGTCGGTTTCTAAAAAACAGCTAAAACCCAAAATGTCGGTTATACGGTAGTCATTAACTAATACTGGCAGAGTGGCTGCATTCACGTCCTAAAAGTTTATACGATAGTCATAAACTTATACTGGCAGTTTGGCTGCATGGCAGCGATAGTTTGAGTATTAAGAAATGTATCATTTGTCAGTGGACTCTTTAATTGTTTCTTCATAAAATAGATATATATTTTATTTTTTTTTTTGAGTATTTAGAAAATGCATACGGTTGACTATTAAAATAGTCTTTTCATATAGATTTTTATCAATTTTGGATCGCACAAGCTTCCGAACTAATGGTAGATGGGACTAACTAAGTATGTTGGTTATGATGTTTTACTCTTCGTTCCTTTAGTGGGCAAAAATGACCATGATTATAACTTTGTATAATTTTTAACAAATCTACAAATTTCTACAAAAGACAAATTCTCTTAGACACAGTTCCGTAGTTTGTGATACATACAAATACGCTGCGAGTTTTTCAGAGCTATACTCGTGTTGTACGTATTTAAATGTTTGGCAGTGTTCCTAAGTATATCCGTTCACTTGTATGTAATTTAGCGTACGCTTGCATGTGTATGTAATAACCTGACATACATCAATACATACCACATAAACGCTTAGAAGAAGTGGGTTATTTCAATGTTAATGTTTCAATGTTTTATGATCATTGAGTTTACGTTTCATTTCTGAACGTTTCCACTGCTAATCGAAGGCTTTTCTCTTGAGTGGTGGCATTCATTATTTGAATTGTCTGTTGTGTAATACCTACCTAAAGCATTTTTGTTAAATGAAAATTAATTGCAACGTTCCGAACGATTTGACATATTGTCATGTTAAATGCTGATTATGTATTTGAATGTCATGGCTGACAACGGTTGAATTGGAATTGGTGCTCTTTCTAGCCATGCAACATCAACACCTTAGGAAATATGATGCAGTGCCTCGAAGTAGTCACTTGTTTTAAACAAATATGTGACAGCGCATAGAGAAAGGGACCTAATGGTAAACAAATCAATTTTCACTTTTTATTTTTTTTTTTTTGATGTGGACAACATCTGAGCATCGAATGAGACCGATCCCATGCCCCAAAAGTGTTCCCTCCCAAAGATATGCGCGTTTTATGAAAGTGATGGTACACCAAAGATACACGTATTTAAATCTTTAAAATGGCTCTCCTGGACAAAACTGGTTTTTACCCTTAGGTCCCTTTCTATTTTGCGCTTCACATATAGTTAGTACATTTTATTTTAATGCATACAGTCTAAAAATGGGCCACGGAAAATGTTTGCACTCAGAAAACCGCATTTTTTGGCAACTGTATATCTGGAATTTCCAGCACTACAACCAAATTTCCAGCACTACAACCAAATGTCGGTGGATGCACCGCAATTTTCAGAAAATGAAACTTAAATTATCAGAACCTCAACAATTGTTGTTTTGCCAGATTTGTTGCCACAACCGACATTTTTGACAACCGTATTATTGAGGTTGCATTAACTATTAAATTTCCAACAGTACAACCAAATGTTGTTTCAGACACTTCAATTTTCTAAAAATAAAACTTAAATTATCAGAATCTGAACAATTGTTTTTTGCCGGATATTAATATAAATATATCACATTTGTAATTTATTTACTTAAAGTGCCCATAACATCAAGACAATCATGCCGTTTTTCAAGTTGGACGAAATGCTTCTTCTTTGTAATAATGTAGAAAAACAGCACTTTAGTAACGCACAAATTCTATGTTTTTTCCTCACATTCGTTTGTGCACAACCACAAGAACGCCGGAAAGTCAAAATTGAAACAGCAAAACCACAGAAAACACTTTAAACAGAAAAAACAGCATTACCAAAATGATTTTCTGTTAATGGATTTCTCGATAAAGCTCATTTCGTGTATATTTTACAATCTATCGACTTTGGTTTTTCGATAAAGGCGTGGACAAAATGAGGAAAGATATTTACTGGGAAAATTGCATTTATTAAAAATACAAATTTTGAGGTACTCGTAGTACCATTTTGGTGGGCAAGTGCATCAAATCATTTTTAATGACCTCAAAGTTATTTGCCATATTAAACATGATGCATAGAAATATAACACCAGGTTGTTTTTATAAACTTCTATATATTTTTCTTCTAAAGGGTGTCCTAAGAAGAGCGCAATTTTTAAATTTTAAATAAAACACAGATATTTAAGAAAAAATCGTGAAACTTTATTATATCGTAAAGTAGACAGAATGAGGTTATGTATGGAACAATATATCGTGCAGATGGTCGCCGCGGCTTTGCTGGCATGCACGCGATCTTTTAATGAAATTCTCAATTACCGTTTTGCATGAATGCTGCGGTATTTCATTAATGCAGCGTCCAATTTCGTCTTTTAAGGCTTGAGTCGTCGTCGGCTTATTCGCGTAAACCATCGACTTCAAAAAACCCCAAAGAAAAAAAATCTAATGGTGTTAAATCGCACGATCTAGACGGCCAATTCTGATCTCCAAAACGCGAAATAACACGACCGGGAAATGACTGATGCAGCAATTGAATTGTTTCTCTGGCTGTATGACTTGTGGCGCCGTCTTGTTGGAACTACATGCCCTCCACATTCATTTCTTCAATTCTAGGCAAGAAAAAACTGGTTATCATTTCACGATACCAAACACCATTGACTGTTTACGCTTGACCTGCCACATTTTCATAAAAAAAAGGTGCAATGATTCCTCCAGCCTAAAAACCACACCACACAGTGACACGTTGAGGATGCATTTGCTTCTCGTGAATCACTCGAGGATTTTCCGCAACCCAAATGCGACAATTCTGCCTATTGACGAAGCCATCAAGATGAAAATGGGCCTCGTCACTGAAGATGATTTTATCGGCAAAATCAGCATTTTCATGTTGTCTCTCCAATACCCAATTAACGAACTCCCTTCGCTGTCCATGGTCAGCTGCTTACTAACCTCGTACCTTCTACTAACACACAATAACAATTGTTCAAATGTTAAACAATGACACTTCGAATGTTGCCAGATTTAAAAATTGCGTTTTTCTTGGGACACCCTTTATTTTTTCAATAGGGTTTTATTCACAGATTACGCGTGAGTTGTATTAAACTTTAAATTTTATTTGTTTTCAGTACTATTTCACATTTCATCATGGAAAGACTTACACCGCAACAACGTCTCCTAATTGTGCAACGGTATAATGGAAATGGGCGATCGCTAAGAAACTGGCTTCGGCCAAAATTTTGTTCAGAGTTTAGGCCCATTTCTGGCTCAACAGCAACGTCAATAAACAAAATTGCCACATTTGGGCTGAAGAGCAACCAGAAGAGGCCCGAGAGGTGTCATTATACCCAGAGAAAACCACGGTATGGTGCAGTTTATGGACTAGTAGAATCATCGGTCCATATTTTTCCAAAAATATGATGGCCGTAACGTAACTGTGAATGGTGCCCACTCTCGAACTTTTTGCTACCTCAAATTGAAGCCCGTAATCTTGACGAAATTTAATTTCTACATGACAGTGTCAATTGCCATACGACTGCTCAAACAATGTATCTCTTGTGAGGTAATTTCGAACACTCTTTTTGACGCGGTGAGTTGGCCATCTAGATTGTGTGATATCACACCTTTAGACTTTTTTCTTTGGGTCTATGTAAAGTCCAAAGTCTATGCTGACAAACCAGCTACGACTCAGATTTTGAAAGCCAACTTTACGCGTGTCATTAGAGCCATACCGTTCGAAATGCTCGAATAATTCATTCAAAGTTGGACACTTAGAATGGACACCCTGGTGCGTTGTTCTGGCCATACTTTGAAGGAAATTATATTTAAAAAATAAATGGCATAAAATGTCCTTTCGAATAAACATTAAAGATTCCACACTTGATTTAAATTTTTGTTTTTTTTTTTTGAAAAAATATTTTTAGATGGATAACCCGATTAAACCCGATTAAAAAAAACGTTCTGAAAAAAGAAAACGTGTTATGACCTAATCCTAATAGCCTAAATCAAGATAAAATTTTCAACGCATAAAGTTCATGCTGATCGACATTATGTTATAAATATTGAAATAAATAAATAAATTAGTTAGAACAATCAATTGATTGTGTGCACAATACTTTGATCATATTTATCATTAGTGGTATGTCGCACCGAATATTCATTACGATGGAAAACAATCAGTGGTGGCTACAAAAATTCTTATTTTGCAACAAAATTTTTGCAGTTTCAACCGATTTCCAACAAACTTTTTGTGCCAATTTGACCGAGCATTAAATAAAGGCAAATCGTAGAGAAAATGAGATGTTTTGATTACCAATGAAAATTAGTTTTTTTTTTGTAACCATATGTGCTTGTTTAAAGGTTCCCTATTTTCGGCCCTAAGGACCTAAAGTCGAAATCGTAAAAATTACACTGGTCAACACTAAATTTGCGGCAGAAGGTTTGATGGTCAGCTATACTTATAGTTAATTTGGGGCTGCTGATTATAAATCTGACATCCGATTTAGTAGATTTGCTTTAGTTTATGAGATATTCACTTACTTTGGGGTTTTTTTTGAATAAAAGTACTTGTAACTGCTTTATTTGTAAACCGATTTTCAAACAACTTGTGTGAGGTGTTTCGAGCAGAAATTTCAACGATATGCAGCGCTGTTATTTCAGATAAGAATCGTTGAAGATATACACAAAACTCTACAGAAATTTTCGACAGCGGACCGACTGTCAGAGGTACGCCCATGGCTATTTCGTCTTAGAATTTTACGACGATCAGTAATACGAGGGTTCTTATTTATATTTCGGGTCCAGACAATACTAGTGTTCCAGATGCAAACTGGAACATCCATTAACAACTCAGAACGTTTTGTCATTTGAGGGCGAACTGTTTTGTTTACAGTGTGTTGAAAAATTTATCTCAGTCAAAAAATATAATTATCCCGCGAACATTTTCTTGCGATGATTTTTTCGGATTTTCGGCGTGGGTTATCGAGACAAGAGTGTTTAAATCAACTTGTTTCGACTTTTGGCGATGAAGTTCCATCAATAACCACTGTTAATCGCTGGTTCCAAGGGTTCAGTTTCGCTCCAGGATGAATTTCGTAAAGAACGTCCAACTACGGTCACTTTGCCAGAAACCATCGATGCTGTGCGTGAACTGATTAAGCAAGAGTGACATGTGACATACGGTGAGATTGAGGCATGCTTGGGCATTAGTATGACAAGCACCAATAAGATATTGCATGTTCATTTGGCAGTGAACAAAATTTTTTTGTTCGTGGAAAAGTACATCGAAGTAAAATATTTCGTTTTTTTCGGTATAACCGGCTATGTTGCCACACTGAATTTAGTGAGTGGTATACAACGATCTGTTTGCCCACAGTGTTCGAAGAAGTAAGGAAAGATAATAAGAGAAGACGGATCATTTTGCATCACGACAATGTGAGCTCTCACACATCAGCTGAAACGATGAGCAATTTGACCACTCAAGATGTCGAATTGTTGGGCCATCCACCGTACATCCCTGATTTTGCACCCAAAGACTTCTTCTTAGCACTTACTGTTGCCTAGGCCTGAAATTTATATAGCAACCCTCGTACATTAATGATTTAATTTTGTCAAAACATTCTTAGTGTACATTTCGATCCAGCTTAGCCTTATGACTTCTGTTTTTAACCAAATACATATTCATGCGAATTAATTCAATTAGAAATTTATTCTTTAGTCAAGTTGCTCGAAAAACTGCTTCTAATTTTTGACATGGTGCGTTATCATTACGAAATTTCAATATCATCTTTGTCATATTCAATTAATGTAAGCATCTTAAACAAATACTCGTATATGCCTACTACAATTAACATAAATTCAAGGGTTTGTGGTAATACATACTTATGTATACCCCAAACACACATGCAAATAAATTATGAGCACATATTTCGTTTGATTCCTTAATACAGATACGGCCAACAATTATGCTTCATAAAGGGTGTTATCATTTGAACGACTGCGACATAAAAATGATTTATGAGTGTCTTAAAACCGTATGTTATATTTCTCGAGGAAAATATTAATCATTTTAATTGAGCGGAAGCGTGTCAAGCATATCCTTTATAATTAATTGGGAGATGTGTATCAGCGTGCACACAGAGGTCTATTCACTTTATCCAGGAGAAAGTATTTCAAAAGGTTGTAAATTACTTTTATTGGATAAGCATGAATGAAATATCACAAGTTTTAAGTAAAGTCGTTGGACCAATAAATTTTGTCTTCTTTATGACCAAAAAGCAAAGTTTAAAAATTATTGAAACGTTTGTAATATGAAATTGAATATACTTTGCAGTCTATAAAACCCTATATGATACGGGTATATGAAATGCGAAGAAGACAGCTCGAATGAAAAAAACCAAAACGGAAGGAAGGGTAAAAAAGCGGCCGAACTAACCCTAATCCGTTTAAAGTTTATCCTTATATGAACATTAGGGATTTCGTTCCAAATCGTTTGTGTTTTTCCGATACTTTTCAGGAGAGCCAAAAAACTGTTGCTTTTATTCATTTCGCGGAATTTCCGAAAATAAGTAATTGCAGTCGATTTGTATATAGATTCGCCACGTTTTTATTAAAAAAAAACGCTTTAGCGATGCCCGACCGTCCGTCCGCCAGTATTTCTGTTGAAACCACAAAAGCGTTCACTATAAACTAAAAATGTATTGTTGTTGCAAGTTGTTTGGAATTTATAATGGACCAAAAAATTCAGAGGAAAAAAGATTCCCGATACAAGGATTTAAACAATATTTGTATAAATTACACTTTTTGTGGGTACTTTTTATAAAATGGGTACCATGGGATTCACCTAGGCTGCTGAAACTAGGTATGAAACTGGCTTTTGAACAAACCTATTTATTTAGACTTGAATATAAGCCAAATCGGTTGATATAGCCCCCACACAAAGTACCTTCCCGAAATCAGGTACCGGCGTTCTAGTAACTGCATTTAAGGCCTGATCTTGACGGGAAGTAATTTCATCGCATTGAAATTAAATGCTTATAATTTAGACCATATCGGTTCATTATTTTATATAGTCCTCATAAAGGGTGGTTAAATTTTAAGGGCCGATGTTGATTTTGAATAATACAGAAATTGTTTTGGATATTATTATTTTCAATGACGCTGAGGCATAATTAAGGTTCTAAGCCGTTAATGTGCCGCATTATGTCATCCTTTAGCTTTTGAATTGTTGCTGGCTTATACACAACGTTAACCTTTTCTTTAAAATAAACCCAAGCAAAGAAGTCCAATGGTGTCAAATCACATGATCTTGGCGGCAAATTAACATCGCTACGACGTGAGATAACATGGCCATTGAATGGGTCGCGCAAAGAGCCATTCACATCCATATTTTCCAATTCTGGTTATAGAAATTTCAATATCGTCCCAAGATAGCGAACACCATTCACAGTAACTGCCTTACCGGCCTCATTTTGGAAAAAATACGGCCCGTGGATGCCGTCAGCCCATAAACCGCATCAAACAGTCACTCTTTGTGGGTGCATTGTTTTTTCGACAATCACTCTTGGATTATCATTCGCATAAATGCGGCAATTTTGCTTATTGACGAATCCACTGAGGTGAAAATGTGCCTCACCACTGAAGATGATTTTCTTCGAAAATTGATCATCCACTTCATAACAAGCCTGAATAACTTTAACGCGTTGCTCGCTTGTGTACCTTTCCATGATTCAAATTGAGTTAGTCTGAAACTCAGAAATATCAAATGAAATGCAGAAAAAAAAATTGACGTTTAGGTGTGGTTCACATTCAACATCGGCTCTTAAAATCTAACCACCATTTACAAACGTTGGCCATGGTTTAATTTAGCTCACATACAAAGGCGACTTATTACTATGATTCTAGCTTTGAACATAATACATGGTAGAGGAAGTACTTTAAGATTTGGTTAGACCGAACTGAACACGGCGCTTAGTTTTTAGCCGTTTTTAATTGTTACTCTTTAATAATAATTAAAAATTTGTCAATTATATGGCCAATATATAAAAGGCTAACTAAAATTATTGCTGTGGAAATTGAAAAGTGAAAAAAAAACACATAAGCCGAACTAAAAGCGACAATAACAAAAATTAAAAATTTACAAATAGGCCTGCTGGGAACTACAACGATATTTAAGTTCTTTGTAGAGATCGTTTTTTTTATTCTTAACCATAAGTATGTTCTCTAAATCTTCAATTATAAAGTGTAATTTTTATATAAAATTTAAATTAAATTTAGATTAAAAACATAAAAATTCGAATCAAGTGTGGAATCTTTATTGGTAATTTGAAAGGACATTTTATGGCATTTATTGTTTGAAAATAATTTCCTTCAAATTTTGGCAACTGTATTATGGAAATGAGAGTTCACTGAAAAACGGGAAGATCCGCTGTTTTCGACCAAAATTTTGTTCAGTGATGAGGCCCATTTCTGGCCCAACGGCAAAGTTAATAAACAAAGTTGCCACATTTGGGCTGAAGAGCAACAAGAAGTTCAAGAGGTGCCATTATACCCAGAGAAAACCACGGTTTGGTGCAATTTATAAACTGGAGGAATCATCGGTGCATATTTTTTCTAAAATGATTATGGCCGGAACGTAACTGTGAATAGTGCTCGCTGTCGCGCCATGATATCGATCTTTATGCTACCTGAAATTGAAAACCGTAATCTTGACGACACTTGGTTTCAACAGCACGGTGCTTCTTGCCGCTTAAACGATTGATCTATTGAGAGGTCATTTCGAAAAGCAGCTAATTTGACGTTTTGGACAGGTGAGTTGGCCGCCATGATTGAGTGATATCACACCTTTGGACATTTTTCTTTGGGGTTACGTAAAGGCCAAAGTATATGCTGACAAACCAGCTACGATTTAGGTTGTGGGAGCAAACATTACGCGTGTCATTAAAGCCATACCGGTCGAAATACTCGAACAAGTCATCCAAAATTGGACCCTCAGAATGGAAACACTGCGGCGTAGTTGCGCCCGACATTTGAAGGAAATTATATTCAAAAAATAAATGCCATAAAATGTCCTTTCAAATTACCAATAAAGATTCCACACTTGATTAGAATTTGTATATATTTTTTTGTTCTGAAAAAATACCTCTAGATAGATAACCCTATGTATAAGTGTACAGTCCGGAAATACGGCTTTTAAACACACCACCATGGATTGCGTTGTAGTATGGCAGTATTGGGGGGATATGTTTCAATGAACCGTTGTCCAGTTTGGATTCGTGAATTTTAGATAGATAGAGCCCTTAAATTTAGACAAATCATGAAAATTGGGGCATATTGAGAATGAATTAAATCATATTGAGACACCTATGAGTTTGAGTCACCATATGTGACAGCGCATAGAGAAAGGGACCTAAGGGTAAAAAAATCAATTTTCACTTTTTTTTTTGATGTGGACAACATCTGAGCATCGAATGAGACCGATCCCATGCCCCAAAAGTGTTCCCTCCCAGAGATATGCGCGTTTTATGAAAGTGAAATCGACGATTCTACACCAAAGATACACGTATTTAAATCTTTAGAATGGCTCTCCTGAACAAAACTGTTTTTTACCCTTAGGTCCCTTTCTATTTTGCGTGTTACATATGCCAATGTTCTAAGGGATGTAATTTTCGGTTTTCTAGAGACCTTCGGCCTCTGGGTCAAGACCTCAAATACAGTAGAATCGTAGCAATTATGCTATTTTCGGATACGTGACGAAAATTATTGCTGATTTTTGTACCCCCCTAGGACCCCTCTGGGCTAGTCCGAGTTTAAAATTGACCCAAATTCGTAATCTAGGTACAAGTTTTGATTTGGGAGAAAAATTCACAGTTCCACTGAGGAAATATATTTCAGCGCCCTTATTAGTCAAATTACGCATCTATCCATACTTTAAGGAGGCCGATTTTTAGGCTCATTGACCAAGAGGGGTCTGTCTATATGGTTCAAACTCCAAAGTGATCGGAATCTTAAATATATGTACATATGGATTTGTTCTCAGATTTTACCGTTTTTACATAGCCATATGCCTCCGAATATTACACAGTACAACACATGATTTCGGGACTCAATTCTGAAAACTGCGAAACTGTTGCTTAAGTAGCGAACAGATTAAAGGAATTGTATTTATTTAATTTTTTTAAATTTGTTTCAACTTATTTGGACTAGTGGTTCTCGAGTTATGACCTTGACCAAACGAATGATGCAAAAGTTCTTCTTTTTGGGGCTACTTTCACAAACAATTATCAGAATTGAGTCCCGAATAAATCACCTGAAAAATGTTGTACTGTGTTATGTGACGGTTTCTAAACAAAAAAACGCCCCAAAGTTCTATTCAGTTTAATATAACCTTAATTGGTTGCGGTTCATAACGTCCATGGACGTAATATTTGTGACAAAATATGCCATAACGTCCATTTGTCTTTTTTAATGATATAGAGTTAGGTGGCATTTATTTGTAGGTCTTATGGCATGCCAACTCGTAATCAAAACAATGATTTTGAGATTTTTAGTTTTTCGGCGAAATGTCACTCCCGATCCTTTCCCGGTTTGTGTAGCTCTGAAGTTTAATCCGATCTTGTACAAATTAAGCATAGATAGTTTTTAGAAATCCGTATAATGGTAAAATCTGACTACATAAATTTATGCGAAGTATACTTCTTATTTAAGCAGCTGCTGCTATACAAGCAACGTTTTATATCCAGTCATATCCGGGTAGGGTATCAAACAGTCATGTCCAACTTTAAGTTTTTTTTCTTGTTCAGATTATTCCACTTGGAATTGAATTGCAAAGAAAAACTTCGTAACAGCATACAAAATTGTACAGGACTACCTGGGGTCTGTCACGGTGGACCGTTCTGTACTATTCCGTTCTGTTCTTGATGATGTTCGGATTATATACATGCATTGTAGCAAAAGTATGTATGTATCGTTTTTATATATATTTCAGAATGAATTCTCTATTTATTAACTAATTAAAAAAATGTATAAACTTTTGGTTGAAATATTCAACTAATTAAATTACACTACCGTAATCAATCAATTTACCGACTTTTCGATATTTTTGTATGCTACTTACTTCCTTTTGCAGTTGCCACATTCATACAGTGTGGTGTAATGGAAAATTGAATTAATCGATTTAATCAGTGAGCTCGCAGATGTGATACTACGAGTATATTCAATGATTGATTACTAATATAGAAACAAAACAAAAAGCTGTTGACATGTGTACACTTCAAACGTGTAAAGAAATCATCGACAGCGCTATATTGATGGAAAATTCAGGAATGATAAATTAATCTTAGGATATACTGTGTAAGGTTTTTTTTTTATTGAATGATGAACATTGGAAAGCTTATTAGGGAAATGTCATGGATTTCATTTTCTGGGAGGTTGCTTGTGACCTTGATACTATAAAAGAATATTCTTTATGAATGATTCTTACAGCGCAAGAGTCTTAAATTGGAAGAAACTGAAATGGTTAAGGCATTTTTTCAAATTGTTTATTTAAAAGTTGGGTACTGCATGACGATTCCCGTTGACGTAACCAAAATTGGCTCTTTTTGTTAGCAAATGACGTAAGTACTGCATTTTTGCTATTTAGTCTTAATCACACAGAAAAAAAAACATGATTGGGGTGACAATATTCGAAGAGCACCATACTATATGGTTATATGGAATAACAATTTTATGATATCCACAACCATACTATTATTCCCACAACCAGAATAGATAAATTAAATAATAGGGAATGGAAATCGTAGTATACCTTCCAATCTTTGGTGGGTGTTATTAAAAGCATCCCTAAATTTCGCGTTGTAGTTTTTAGGCTTTATTTTACTGCGATTTTAAGACAAGCCATAATAATACTGACCAATTATAAAAAACAGATTCTATAACGTGCCTTAAGAAGACATACGGACCTCTATTACACTCTTAAGGTATTATCAGCGTTATATCAAGAATAGTACAACCTTGCCCTATATCAATTTTTCCAATTTGGCACTACCCGCTTAAATACAGTAATATTTCAAGGTACAGGGTGGAGCGCGAACTTTGCTTATTTGGGAATGAAATAAAAAAAATTATAAACCTTAGAAAAATTTATTTTATATTTTAATTATATTGTAAAGGAATTTTTAAATTACATGATTTTAAATAGAGTATCTGAAAAATGTCGACCTTCACTATCCACAAACTGATGCATATGTTTGTGAAGTTTTCATGAACTCTAACGACTGGTATTCTGCCAATTTCAGCCTCAATATTGTTACTATTTATTCCAATGGTTGGGACGGTTGATATACTTACACCTTCGACTTCAGGTTACCCCAAAGAAAAAATTCGCATGGGACTAAGTCTGGTGAGCGTGCCGGCCAGTTCACATCAACCCTCAAAGAGATAAGCCGTCCATGAAAAATTTGCCTAGAACAATTCATGGTAACCCTCGCGATGGTGCAGTAGCACCATCCTGTTGGAACCATGTTTCCTCTAATTTTTTTTCTGCTGAAAAATCCAGTATCATAGTAAAGTACCGTTCGGAGTTCACAGTTACGGCAAGATGTTTATCCTGGAAAAAGTAAGGGCCAATAATGCCTACTCGTGATATGGCACACAGTGACGCGGTCCGAATGCAGAGGTCTCTGGTGAAGTTCTCGGGGGTTTGTTTCACTCCAGTACCGCATATTTTGATTATTTATACACCCACGTGGGGGAAAAGCAAATGGTAAACGAAATGCACGTTGCACTGCAATGATCAAGTGCGCATTTGAAAAATACACTTCAACACAAAATGACCTCAGCTCACGTGTCTAATCCATGATGGCAACTGAAAGCCAATACAAGTCTCCCTTCAGGCACTATAAGCCACTCACACTCTCCACTCTCTTCGACCAATAGTGCCGCCACAGCTTGAAGTACAAAATGGCAAATTTCGCGCTCCCCCCTGTATAACAAATTAAAATTAAAAAGCAATCTACTATTGAATAGAAAATAAGGAAAAGCATCCGTTTCGGCACCCTATTATAAAATATTGAAAATAAAAAATTTAAAAAGCTTCTAATGCAATTTTATAGAAATTCCCTAACTTGCATTGCAAACATCCGACTTTAATTAATTTCCGGGTATAATTATTTGCCTTTATCACACCCCACAAAAAGAATGAACTTCCAGGCACTCTCTATATTACGAGTATGTGGCTTTTACTACAAATACATGCATATGTACAAGTTTACCAACAAAACATTTCAAGTTCATATTGTACTCTCTAACAACAGCATCAGGATATAAGTAAGTTCATATTTTTACTTTCTATGACAGCAGGATATACTTTTAAATGTTGCATAAATGGCAACTTGTGGAAAGTTTCAAATCAACAGACTAGGGCTCGAAACAAAGGCAAACTAAATGTACCAACACATGCACAAACAATCTCAGTTTTTACACACACAGTTGCACACAACTATGTACGAGTATATCTTGCCCTTATTCGAGAATAATATTTTTAGCCCGAAGGTCCTTCTTCATCGCTTACGAGTTCATGCATGCATACACTCACAGATTATTATATTTGAATATATGCATGTACATATGAATATTTTACTCGTATATAGTTGCTACGCGTGTGTTTATATGTACTTCAACGGAAGTAAAAATAACTCCGAAATTTAAGTTCAGTACATTGTAGGCATCCGGCAGAAGATTGATATTTATTCCAGATACGAACAAATTTGAGTGGGCTTACTTATACATTTACAAAAGAGGTTTTCCTAACGTTGAACTTTTGTTTGTTTGATTTGGGACATTTAGAAACTTTCGACTGAAGGATTTTCCTATCACACATCATTCTATGAAACTAAGTATTGCATTAAAAGGGTCAGAAGAAACTTCGCCAGAGGTTTAAAATCTCTGGCGTGGAGTGAACTTAGTACTACTTTTACCTAACCCCCAGGTTTACGTTGAATCACCTTGTATATATTTAAGATACTACACAAATGTTAACAGTGTTACAAATCAAATATTCCTTGTGCGGAAAAAATTATTATTATCTTGACCGAACTAGGCCATTTTGTAATACTAACCATTTCAGACCATGAACACATGCAAAATTTCAAACACTCATCTGTACTTAGGTCCCTTTCTATTTTGTGCGTCACATAAATATATAAAGGGTAGTTCAAACATAATGCAAGATGTTAACTGTGAGTCACACCTTAATGTCAAGTTTTTTGCCCAACTTAAATTTTATTGACCAACACTCAGGTGTTTTCTATATATAGAAAACTCAGGTGTTTTCTATACATGCAAGGCATTGCGTTGGCGAGTGGAAATTAAGGGAGTTCAGGGGGGAGGGGAGCGGGAGCAAATTTATTGACATTTGACTTGAACTTCTGGATGTCGTAATTGGTATAAACTACAATCGACGGAAGTCTATTCCACATACGGACAGTACAGGCGAAAAGCGTATTTAATCTGTAGTGTATAGTGCGGTCAACCGGCCAATCGATAACAAATGGCTGTAAATTCCTGGAAAGTCGTGTATACCTGCCGATCATCCTTACGTCAGGAATAAGCGACGAATGTCTGAAGAACACACACCATAGAACAGCAACACACAAACCACATTCCGATGAAGCTCCAGGAAGACAATAGAGTTGGATACCTACTACCTCCTATCAACGCCATCGTCCTCCTTCGAACACGATCAAGTAGCACCAAGCATGATATTGGAGCACCTGCTCATATATGGGAGTTGTATTTCATCTTTGGCCTGATGAAGGTTGTATAGATATCGAAAATATCAAAGGGAGTAGCATTATTTCTTGCACCGCTTTAAAACGCTTATAAACTTGAGTGCTTCTTTCGACGCTCGAATCATGCCTCGCCCAACGAGCGTCACATTGTATTTTCATGCCCAGAACATCAAGAGCTTCTGATTGTTCAATATCCGTACTATCGATAAAAAATGACGATATTTTTGGGTCAGCGAATCGCTTGTGAGACAACAAGCAGCACTGTGTCTTACGTGCATTAAAATCTACTCTACTCACTCGGAAATGGCCAGTAGATCCCGGCCAAGTGTCTTCAATATCTTGAAGACTCGGCTTTAGGTCGAATGAATATGAATGACAGAGGTTGCTGTCATCTGCGAAAGAGTAGATTGGATTCACGGTTTGACCCAGAAGATCGTCAATGAAAATAAGAAATAAAGACGGAGAAAGTACACCTGCGGTCAACATATGTTTGTTGGATAAGAACCCATCTACAACAACTCTTACATTGCGATCTCTAAGAAAGCTCGATATAAATCGAGCAAAAGTATTACCGACACCAAATGCGATCAGCTTTGATACGAGAGCACCGTGCCAGAATCTGTCAAAGGCCTTGGAGATATCCAGAGCCACAACCTTACTCTCACCAAAGTGGTGGACAAACCGACTCCAACGCTCCGATAGAAAAGTCATCAGGTCTCCCGTAGAGCGATTGCTACGGAAGCCATACTGCCGATCATTAAGTAGGTCGTTGGACTCCAGAAACCCCACAAGATGGTAGTTGACCATGTTCTAGTTCATACGTCGCCAAAAAATTAGGTTGTCTCAAACAAAGACCTACCATGGTGGAGAGTGCTAAAGCTTAGTCCAGGCGACATTAAGAAGGTATCCACTTATTAATTATCTCTATCAGAGCATTATCAAGGCTATCGTTTTATGTTATTTCGAAACAATTTTCTCGCAAGAACACTAACAATTGCTGATTGAACAGAATATTTTTTGTCCAACGGAAATTTTGTAGTCCGAACCAAATTGAAAACTATAATTTCTCTGTGTGTAAGTGTAGGACTTACAACATTCAAGTCAGTGCGCCGATTTGTAAGAAGTTCCCAAAACTATTCCTAAGTGGGCATTTAAAGAAAATTTGAAGCAATGTTCCTACGGATTGCTTTAAGCTGGTCATAGACGAACGATAAATTCGAGCAATTTGTTGGGTTTGTGGTCGCTTTTTTACGTCTGTGGGGTAGTTTGCGAACAAATTGCAAGTTTTTGAAAATTTTCAAAAACTTGCAATTTGTTGGCAAACAAATCATACGTGTGTGGGCTACTGCGCAAATTTTAAGCCATTTCGCCATTTCAGTTGCTCTTCAACCATTGTAACGAAAGGTCGTGTAGTACACACAAAAAATGGCAAGCAAAGACTTTATGATAGAATTTTTTGATGTGTTAAAAAATGAAAATGCCATTTCCATTTGGCAAACGACGAAGCAGCTGCATCAGCCGCTGCTTCGTCGCACATGTTTTTTTTAAGTTTCCAATCAACAGAAAAAACCAATTGTTAAATAAAAAAATTTCTGCCACAAAATTCTGACAGAAGCACAAACCGAAGTTCAAACACAAAATGAACATGCGAGCGCGTCATCCGCTTCGTAGCATATGTTTACTCATCAACGTCGGCCGAATTATGATTTGTTCGAGCGTGTGTGGAGAAACGATATGCAATAAATCGCAGCAATAAATTTGCAAATCACACCAATAAATCGTTCGTCTATGGCCAGCTTTAGGGCCTTTCTCATTTACAATAACCTGCGATATAAAAATGTAGAATACATATCTTCTTCTTTTCACTCTTACAGGTACTGCAATATAAACTCTTTTTTGTTGAGGGTGATCAATCTAGAGGTATTTTTTCAATAGGATTTTTTTCACTATTACGCTTGAGTTGTGTTAAACTTTATTTTTTTCACATTGAAAAGGGATTAAACCGGCTCAAGACCTCTTGCTTCTATATTTAAATAGAATACAAGTTTTTAACAAACTGGCAAAGTGACATTGATTTTCGTGGCTGCACACTACTTTTATCATGATTTCGGGTCCGTGACAACCCTCTTCAGAAAGCCTTGCTGCAATTGTTGAAAGTAAAACCGAACTCTATAAGGCCAGGCTCTCCACAAACGAATGAGAACTACTGTTGTAAACCTTACTTTTCAAGTTTTCTTCACACAATTGCCCACGAAAATACAACTCACTCTTGCCAGCTCTAAAGAGACTCCACATCGAGAGCCATCAATAGATTTCTTTTACAACAACGTGTGTGTTGTAAAAAGAGTTTAGTTGACTATGTCAACTTGTGTGCCGTGCCGTGCATGTACGTATGTTTAGCTCGTTTGTTTTATTTCGGTCTGTTGCTTTTACACATTGAACAGGGATTTTTTTCTTTTCTGTATTTTTGACCATTTCATCATGGAAAGACTTACACCGCGAAAACCACGGTTTGGTACGGTTTATGGGCTGATGGAATCATCGGTCCATATTTTTTTTAAAAATGATGATGACTGGCACGTAACCGTGAATTGTGATCGTTGTCGCGCCATGATATCGGACTTTTTCTTTATGAAATTGAAGCCAGGAAACTTGACGACATTAAGTTTCAACAGGACGGTGCCACTTGCCATACAGCTGCTCAAACATAGATCTATTGAGAGGTCATTTCCAAGTGCACGTTTTGGACCGGTGAGTTGGCCCCCTAGATCGTGTGATATCACACGTTTAGAATCTTTTCTTTGGGGCTACGTACTCGTAAAGCCCAAAATCTATGCTGACAAACCAGCTACGATTTAGGTTTTGAAAGCCAACATTACGCGTGTCATTAACGCCATACCGTTCGAAATGTCGAACGAGTCATCCAAAGTTAGACCCTCAGAATGAACACCCTGAGGCGTAATTGCGGCCAACATTTAATGGAAATTATATTCAAAAATTAAAATGGTAGTAAAGGTCCTTTCGATTAAACAATAAAGATGCCACACTTGAAAAAAAAAACTTAAAAAAAACCTCTAGATGGATCACCCGTTAGGATGTAAACTATTGAAGGTCATGCTGTGGAACTCATATTTCAACTCCTTGAAGTGAACGGCTTAGAAAAAGTAATGCTTTATATTGAATAAAAAAAATTACTATAATTGCTTTCATATGCGTGGAGCTTTGCCACCAAAACAAATGCAGTCACATTTGTACGTACTTAGGGTAATCATTCCAAATTCAGGCAACCGAAGAAGAAATGCTAACTTCCAACAGGCACTTGTATTAATGACTCCACACCCGCATTCATATAAATTAAGACCCATGTCAATGGATTCACGTGCATCTATCGCACGTGCCGAGACGAGACATGGCCTGTCTCCCTCACCACCGTCCACTGTGTCGGTTGTTAACTGAGTGTAGGCGTGAACTGTAGGCAACTGGAGTATCGGCAAAACGTTAATAAACCGATGGTGTAGTGTGTTTTTTATTAATTAGAATTTATTTCTGTTTCTCACTCGCAAACACGTACTCATCACATCAAGTACGCACTTGTGCTCACATATCTCGCCAAACACAGACAGATGATACTCGTTCACGTTAACGTGCATATATATAAGTATACAAGTAGATAGCTATTTGTTACACGCCCATTCGACAGATAGCTACACACGTACACCTATTCGCAAAACATACACACAGAGAAAAATCAGTTGGGAGTCGGATGGAACTATAAAAATTCTATTGTCAAAGAAGAATTTTGGTTGCCATTACCAAATGTTTATAATTGTAATGGATGTTCTTTTCGACATACCACACGATGATAAAGATAATCAACGTATTGTACACTTAGCTAAATGACAACTCATGAAAATGAAACGCGGTAAAGCTATTTAGTTGCCACTTCTGGTGATTGTGCCAACCAATAGCTTTGCAAGCATTTTATTGTTCCAACCAATAGTTTTGCAAACAATTTGTAGTTGTTACGAATTCGTAGTGATGATATCTAAAATTGTATCATAACCAAAACGGGCTGTTTAGTAGTAAATTTGTTTATTTTAAGTTGAATTTCTAATGCGCAATAATTCGATTATTACTCTTGTTAAGCCTATCGATAAACCCAATGTTTTTCTGCAAAAATCTTTCTTTATATTTTTCACATTTCCTCGATATGAACCTCCCTATACTTTACTTTGCTATGTTGAAAGTTTTTTGCATCTTCGTTTGTACCAGTTACACTTACTTACTGGAACAAATTACTGAGCACCAACTAGCATTCGGTTGTACTGATCGAACACTCAAGTAGCATGCAACCTCAATCCATCGGTTGGCAAACAGTTCAGCTGTGCCAACGAATCTGTTCTCTGTGTGTACATGTACACAACCCATACTTACGTACACATGGATGTGTAGGTATGTATGTATGTATGTCTGCACATAAGTATCAGATATGTACATGTTTCAGTTCATAAATGAACTTGTTTGGTTTTGTTTTTTTTCCTCCTCCTTTGGGTGAGGTGGGTGGTTACTCAACGGGGGTTCGGGGGCGGTACAGAGGTTAGAAACATGTTTGTATGTGATTAAGGGTGCACTTAATTTACCCCAGGCCAAGTACTGGTATTGAATGGAAATGCTTAAATGTTGAAAAGTTTCAAACAAACAGAGAGCGAGTTGAGAGTGTAAACACAATTTGTGATTTAAATCATTTCAAATAGCCGTGCGAGCCACTGTGAGATTGTGATTGTGCGGTGTTAGATTTATGACCATGTAGCCACATGTATGGTTATATTTCAAGGACGACTTAAGGCTTTTTTATACTTAGTAGAGACATTATTGCTGTTATGGGTCCCAATCCCATAATGGGTGTGTTACATTGAACACACCCATTTTAATAGTAGAATTGAACATACCCCCTTTATGTCATATGGGTTTTGAAATCTAACCTCAATAGCGTTAGTCTGTAATGGGATTTTAAAATTGTTTCAACATTCATCATGGAGTGGTCAGATAATGAGAACCGTATCGCTGTAATAGAGCTTTTCAAGTGTGAAATGAAAAAAACGATATTTTCAAAACGCTCCGGCCACTAGGGATTAGCCGCATGTTCGTCTACCGATGCATAAAACTGTTTGAGGAAACTGGAGATGTAAAATACCGCCACCGGTCAGGCCGGCCACGCTCTGTTCGAACACCGCATGTCATCAAAGCCGTTAAATCAAGAATTCACAGAAATCCGCTCCGAAAACAGAAAATCATGGCCCGTGAGATTAATATCACGCAAAAGACACATTGAACAAGGATTAAACCGGCTCAAGACCTCTTGCTTCTATATTTAAATAAAAGACAAGTTTTTAACAAAATGGCAAAGTTACATTGATTTTCGTGGCTGCACACTACTTTTATCATGATTTCGGGTCCGTGACAACCCTCTTCAGAAAGCCTTGCTGCAATTGTTGAAAGTAAAACCGAACTCTATAAGGACAGGCTCTCCACAAACGAATGAGAACTACTGTTGTGAAACTTACTTTTCAAGTTTTCTTCACACAATTGCCCACGAAAATACAACTCACTCTTGCCACCTCTAAAGAGACTCCACATCGAGAGCCATCAATAGATTTATTTTACAACAACGTGTGTGTGTGTTGTAAAAAGAGTTTAGTTGACTATGTCAACTTGTGTGCCGTGCCGTGCATGTACGTATGTTTCGCTCGTTTGTTTTATTTCGGTCTGTTGCTTTTACACATTGAACTGGGATTAAACCGGCTCAAGACCCCAAGAGTCGAATCATTAAAAAAGACTTGGGACTTTCAAACGACGTAGCGGACATTTATTGACTGCAGCTTTAAAAAAAAAAGGATTGTAAAATGCAAACGTCTTTTGGTGAAGCACGCTGACAACTTGCACGGACAAATTTTGTTCACCGATGAAAAAATTTTTACCGTACAGGAAAAATTTAATAAGCAACATGATAGATTGTAAGCGCGATCATCTCAGGAAGCATCTGAACTGGAAAAGGGTCATCACCCAGCTTCAGTCATGGTTTGGTGGGGTGTCTCTTACGATGGGGTCACTGACCTGCATTTCTGAGAACAAGGAGTCAAAACATCGGCCAAAGTTTACCAAGAAACCGTTTTGGAAGCTGTTGTTAAGCCTCTTAACAATTCCCCGTTCCAGAACCAGCCATGGACTTTTCAGCGGGACCCATAAGGCTAAAACGTCCCAGGCCTGGCTTCGAAATAATTTGCCAGCGTTAATTTCCTCTGAAGAAACGCCCTCAGGCAGTCCAGATTTGAACCCATTGTATTACAAATTGTGGACGGTTTTAGAGGACAAGGTTTGTCACAAAAGATACCTCAACATTGGATCTCTTAAGACTGCTTTGGTTCGAGCTGTGTTGGTTCGAGCTGTGACCAATTTTCCAATGGACGAGGTTTGTGCAGCTATTGACGATTGGCCAGTGCGACTTAAGGCGTCTGTAAAGGCAAAAGACGGACTTTTTTTTAGATACAATATACGAGTACATCAATAAATATATTAAAAACTATTTGGTTCAAAAACATTCAGTACTTTTTATTTCACAGCATAAAACGTGTGTAACAGTATTTATGTCCCTACTAAGTAATGTAAAATATTTTTAAAACATTACTCATACAAAACCTTTCTAATTTAGCCTTTACCGGATATATCGTACCAGCTAAAAATATAACAATGGAACACCAACTTCTTCCTATATGAACAAGAAGTTGTTGAACACAGAGAAATGATTTGTTGTCACAAACGATTTTTTTCCAACCGAATAAAAGTCTATTCCATCAGTAAAACCTAAAGTTAGTTCGTGCACAACCTTTGACTATACTTAAGAGTTAATTAAGTAAAGTAAAATAATTGTCAAATAAAATGATCGTCAATACCAACCAAATTAAGTTAAGCAATTAGTTGTAGTATCTATTGGTTTTGGAAACTAACCCATTGTCAAGTATATGTTACTTTAGTACTGATTCGGTGACAACAGATATGTTTCTTAATAGGAACCAAACCCAGTTTGTTGTTACATATAATCGATTATTCCAACATTAGAATATAATACATACAATAATTTATCAGTTCAAGTCACTACAGAATATTAGTTAACCATCTCAATTCAACTATCAGTCGTTCCAGTAAACAAATTTTCGTGTTAATGACATCCGACTTTACAGAATAGAATATTTAATAACAACCAATACATTACATATTCAGTTACTGGAATCATCCTAATTAGTTAGAGTTTTTAATAATAAGTCACTTCATCCGATAGAGTCAATAACATCAAATTTTATCCTTTTTTGGGTCACAAAAAATAAAGACTTGTAAAAAAAAACTTCTTTAAAAAGTGTGTTTTTTCGAGTTATTTTTAGTCCCTAAAAGGGAAACTTTTTGCCTCTAGAGTTTCATCATGCTAATTTAAGGATGCTTAGCTAATTCGTGTAGCCGCTATCGCGCTTTTTCGTGTAGCAGCTTTCGCGCTTTCACGTGTAGCCGTTATCGCGCGGCACGGAGAGACGAATATGGCTGGATCCATTTAGAATTTTTGAAACGATCAGAAATATATATACTTTAAAGAATCTCCAATCAATATTTCGATGTGATGCAAAAAGAATGAAAAATTATGCCATTCTTTTATCGTTCGTTTATGAAAACATACACCGATGATTGCACATTTTGAGTTAGACTTAATTAAAAAATTTACCTTTCGGATCGGCTGGAACTTTAGTTGGTAGGGATTTTGTACGGGAGCTTTATCCAAAGAGAAACAAACATGATGAACTTTAGTGACCTATAACGCACTATGCTAAATTTGAGTCAGTTCGGATTTGATACTTGGCTTTTAGATAGATGCTCTTCGCATCGGGGTCCACAAGACAACATTGACCGATGTTGCCAAATTTCAACAGCGTTGGTAATTGATATTTCGTAATGCGCAGTAATAAATTTAAGCAAGATTGAATGTATAATGCGTCTTTTAGAGTAGAATCTTAAATCGCCAGTGTTCTTTACTCGTGGTCTACGTGGTCATTATCATCCAATTTCTCCGTGTTAGGCTACTTCCACGGCGACAAAACCTCAAATTGGGTGGCTGCTTTATGTGAAGGCTATATGTGATTATGCCACATTTTAATTAGTCTAAATTTTTAATCGGAAGTGAAATGTGACAGGACCTTAATACACTTGCATAAATCGGGAGCAACATTTTATGTGGGTCTGTTCGAAGACATGTACCGCAAATTTTGAATTGCATTAGTATTTGTTATTAGGCGCTCATAACCTCCTATGCGATGTTTGGTCTTAATCTGCTGTTATATAGGTTGGGCCATTTAAAATTTAGATTTGAATCGGCTGTAAAAAAAAGTACTGACAATTCTTTAACACTTCTGGTTTTATTGAAAAGGTTGAACTTTGTCATTTAATTATGGAACACCATCCGAAGAATTTCGCTTCGCCCAATGGGCTGAGATCTGGATGGTGCAGCCGCCTCAATTCTAACCGGGCACGAATTGATGCTAACGTTCCGGGCATCTGTCCCGCCTGCCATCAGGGACCACATGATGTACTGCACCTCTTCAATTGTCCGGCCAAGCCCACTCAGCTGACCTCCAGGTCTCTGTGGACGCATCCAGTTCAAATGGCGCGTTTCCTCCACCTGGATATCGAAGCAGATCCCTCATAGACGATCAAGACTTCAAAATAAATATAGTGTTGTTACAACAACAACAAGATTGTTTCGAGATACCGTGTTTTCAGATGGAGCTCATTTTTATCTCGTTGGTTATGTCAGTAAGCAAAATTGACTATTGAGAGGCCACTGCATCTACAACCAGTCACTGTTTGGGGTGGATTTTGGGCTGGCGGCATTATTGGACCATTTTTCTTCGAATATGAGCAAGGAGCCGCCGTGTTACAGCCAACGGTGATGAACTCAACGATTTTTTTTTCTAAAAATTGAAGAGAATGACATGGACGACATTTGGTTTTGAACAAGACAAGGCACACAGCCAACGCAACCATCTATATTTTACGCACTGTTTTAGAAAATTGAATAATCAGCCGAAATTGTGATGTCGATTGGTCGCCTCGGAGCTGAGATTTTGACTATTTTCTGTGGGAGCTATTAAATATGAATGTTACGCAAAGCATCCAGAGACGATTGAAGCGTTGAAACATTAATTCGAAGTTGCCATTGAAGAAATTTAAACCGAAAAAATCGAAAACGTGCTGAAAAATTGGATTGATCAGATGAGGTACTGCCAAGCCAGTTGTAGTAGTCATACGATTATTAAACGACAAAGTTCAACTTTTCCAATTAAACCAGAAATTTGATAAAATTAGCAGTGTTTTTTTACAGCCGGTTCAAATTTAAAATTTCAAAAAGATCACCCATTAGGTGACTTTTAGATTTTCATAGCCACAGTGCTTAAATGAGCCACCTCTAAGAAGTAGTTTTAGTGACCAAAAAACCACACAGAAGACTCAAATTAACGAATTAACGACTTCTCTCTGATCACCTTGCTTTAATTTTGCTATCTACTATGGTGGAAGGCCGAAATCAATTCGCTTAATAAGTCGAGTAGACTTTCAGGTAATAATCAATTGAAGTGATCGATGCCGAATCAACATATCTAGGATTTTTTCGATACTTACTTCTACGGCAGATATGTTTTCTACACGATGCCCCAATCTCTACCACATGCTCAAAGTTATCCACGGTAAGACAAACTGCGTGCTTGCAAAAATAAAAATAAAAGCATACCTCACAACGAAATTTAGGTTGTGAAATATTTCGAAAATATTCCTCCATTTTCGACTGAATACAATGAGATCTAATACACATGGATTAGACAGTATACATGGATAAACCATTTTTCGTACTTCGCTAACATTTTTGGACCCATAACGTGGACTTTTCAGCATGATAATGCTCCCATTCACACTGCACGGGTCATAAAAAAGTGGATTAGGAGCCAAAATGTGCCATTATTGGAGTGGCCGCCATATTCTCCAGACCTGAATATTATTGAAAACATGTGCTGTCACGAAAAGTATATGAGTCCGGTAGACAATTTGAGAATAAGGAGTGCTTAATACGTGGTATAAAAACAGCTTGGGCTGAAATTTCTCTTCAATATACTTAAATCCAAAAATTATATAATTCAATTTCAAATCGAATTTATGAAGTAATTTCAAAGAAGGGCGGGAGTACCCATTATTAATTAAGTTCAAAATATTTCTAATTATTATATTGTAAGTGAAAATATGAATAAACATTTTATTTTTATGTTTTTTATTAATTTTTTGCTGTTGAATTCTGATGACCCCAAAAAATACAACATTTTTCAGCGAGTTACCAAATCTGTGTTTTTTTTCGACTAATCCTAAAATTGAATATAAAATTTTTTCTTTATAAAATGATTCCCAATAGGCTAGTCTATAAACGACATAATTTTAAAAAAATTTCGTTTCACTACTTCTTAAAATAATATCATTTGAACACAAAACGATTACCGAACCTATTCAGATGAGCGGGAATATTATATGTATTCTCTGGTCGGCTTTATTTACTAAAGAGCTCAAACTGTATTAAAAATTCCCTATAGTAATCTTTAAATATGATTGTGATTACTTGATCATTTTTGGGTGAGTTTTACCAGAGTCGACGTATATTTAGATTTTGTTAAAGTTTTTCACATTTTTACAGTTTAGTAAGTTATCTACGTGGACAGCACACATAAAAATTGTTTGACCTGTAAATATTAAATACATGGTCGAGCGGCTGTTGCGCCGTACTGAAAAACAGTAGCTGATTACAATAATCGTTTAATGGACTACAAATTACTAAATTTGGAAACATAGCTCTAACATTTTAATAGGCAGAAAACCTAGAACTTATTTTCATATTCAACGCTTAAATTATCATTATTAGTCCGGAACCGGTTTTCACATCGTAGCCAAAGTCCTACAATGAACTTTTAAAATTGTAAACCCAAAAGTTCATTTCCAAAGTGTTCCCTTCATTAAACTTGCAAAAAAATTGGGCTTCCATTTGTTAGGTTTCTGTGTAAAATTAAGCAGTCGAAACGAAATAGTAAATTTGTTAGCAACTGATAGAACACAAAATAGGGTATGTCTAAATACATTTTTTTTGCATTACCGGAACAGGCCCGCTTAATTTAATTTTGAAATTCGACTTTTTCGTAATTGGATTTTTTGTACCGATACGTTATTTCCCTTTTGCATCACCCAAATACAGAATTTATACTAAAAAACAACAACTGCAAATAGACATCCATACAATTTAAGATATATTTACTGCCACCGAGTGTTGCTTAAATCCTCATAAACATTTCAAAAGCTCAACAGTTGTCATTCAATATGAATTCTCCGTATTTTACAGCAACGAAAAATCAATAAAAGTTTTAGCACACCCCAAACCCGAAAACGTTGTATGCGACAACATCGTCATCGCTGCTGAGGACGAAGATGAAAAGTTCAAACGTCCTGTGAATAATGTCAGCAATTTTTTTTTGGAATACATACAAACTATATTGGCTGGCAGGTATTCCATATCCCCAGTAACCTGCACCACTACATCCATACCTATGTATACAAGTTTCTTATGTACAGCATATTTGTTGGTATGGGTAAATTCTGGTCTTATCTTTGCTTAGCATTTCACGCCTTTGTTGGTAGCACCTGCGGCAGTCGTGCTTCCAACAATGAACTACTGCTACGAGCACAGCGAGGAGTTGAACACGTTCATCATGGCAAACTAAGGCAACACAATTCTAACATCAGCATGTCAAAGTGACAAAATATTTTTGTTGGAATTAACAACAACTTTATGAATATCAGAGACACTGCTGAAGTAAACCGATTCAGTTGAAAGATTGTCCAATGTTGCTTTTCTTATGAATTTTAAAACGTATACTATTTTCGAAGAACAATAAGGTTTATTGAATAAAAAACATCAAATCAACAAATGAATAAAAAATGCTCCTCAGAGGAAGGTTGCCTATTCCAAATTCCCAAAAAAAAATTCCCAATGTTTTCTAAGAAATGGCATCAATATTTTCGGAAATCCTTCAATCCAATTTGGGAAGTCTTGGCTCTTGTATTCTTACAAATCCCATGCAAAAGACAAACTTGATTGTTTATTGAAATGAATCACTGTCATTTCATGTTCATACTCATTCCTCCACTTATACTTTCTTATATCGCTCAACATTCCATAAAGGAACCATAGAGAACTATATAATTCCAATAATCACTGACTGGGACTTACTGTTTAACTTGTTCTCCGATCGGCATACGTATTTTATAAAAAAAGTTTTACATGGCTTACTCATAAAGTCGCCTACATTGACGATGAAAAAATCCACCTCTGAAAAATTGTTGATGTTCTTACCCGAAGTCAAACCTGGAGTTACTTGTATTATAGTCGTGCACACTTACCAAACAATGGATCAATGGATATCGACAACACAACAGTTTGGACACAAATCGGAATATAACATTAATTTGGCGATTCGACTTAATTGAGCCTTGAACCATTGAATTAAGGCCCCTCAAAAAAATATTGCATATGGGAAACAACACAATTTCATCAATAATCTAAATATGCACTAACTTTTAAGAAATGTCTAAACTTCAGATACATTCTACAACAATGGTCATGTGGGAACTCAAAAATTATCAATTTTTCCTTCGAATCTGAATATGACATTAATTTTTTATACTTTCTATCGTAGGATGGAGAGTATATTCACTTTGTCATTCTGTTTGCAACTGGTCAAGCTACTGATCGGAATTTAGCCAAAATGCAAAGTAATATACATAGTTAATTTAAAGCCATATGTTCATGAATGTGGGAATCCATTTCTTGTGCCACCAGACAATTTTTACGGGGACTGTAACAAAAAAGTACTCCTATATAACACAAATCGGCCTAAAATTAGTGGTTTTTTGTCTATCGGGTTGGGTTAGAAAACGAAAAACACTGAAGAGATTACTGATCGATCGTTATGAACTGTACCCAATTTCATCAATGTGGCTTCTAGCGCTAATGACATCAAATCGGTTGAACATTAAAAGTCAACAGCTTTTATTTAAAAATTTACTTTAGCAAATTTAATGACGATCGGACAAAAATTGAAGCCTGTAGTTTGAAAACAAGGTTTAGAACGACAGCAGACTGGCGAATGGACAGACAGAAATCAAATAAAGATATGGTGGCTTAAATAGTTTAATATTTACGTATTTCGTAATTGGATATTATGACTTGTTACATACAATAACAAAAAAACCGAGTAAACCGACATCTCGGGTTTTAGCTATTTTTAAGAAACCGAATCTCGGGTTTGGACATAAAAACCGGAATGCCAGTTTTCGGTTTTGGACACTCTAATCTCAAATCACGTTACTGTTAATACCATGGAATGTTGGTGATTGCATCGGAAAGTTTGTTGTATCCAACCGACATTTTGTAGTTCCCCTATAGGAAATGTCGATAGTGACACTGTACTGATTTTTCAATGACTTTGTCACCAGTACTTCTGACCAATTATACTTCTGACCAATTATACTTCAGCCAATGCTCACTGCTGTAGTCTTTTAACATGTGCTTACACGCAGAGAAAAAATATAATTGTGATGACCATAGTATGGTTGAGTGTGAATTATAATATGGTTGTGGGGATCATAATATAGTCATAATATATTATGGCTGTGAGGATCATTATATTGTTGTACCACAACCATATACCCAACAATAGTATGATGCTCTTTAAATATTGTTATCCCAACCATACTTTTCTACGTGCAGATGTTTCTCATGGAACTACATGGAGACATTGAAACTAGTGATTCACTACAACATTTTAGTAAATGTTGTCAACACATTTGGAACTTTTTATTTGACTCTTACACTTTTTCCTATGTAATATCTACCTTGTATCATATATGTATATACCTTAGACCATGACATCCATGAAATCAACAGTCCTGATTCATTTTACTAGATTTTTACACTAGCAATATAAAAAGGGGTATACGATGAAACAGTTGCAATTCTTTTGTAAAAATTATGAATTGTTGAGGAAAACATACATAATTAGATTACATTCATATGATACATATGTATTGTGCGTTACAGCCTTTTTGTGACGGACTTTTTAACATAAAATACAAATTTCTCTTTTGAAACTGTAATTTAATAAGTAATTTAAGTAGATAAGGTAAAAAGTGTAGATGTATCGGTGACAATGTCAACCAAAATAGTAGAGAATAGTGTTGACTCGCAGACACTTGGTCCCAGGCTTCCTACATGGTCGAGATGTTGCAAATGGAATAACAAAATGAATATTCTCTAAATTTTAGAGAGGCGGGTAAAAAAGAGATATTTCTATATCGAATCGCTTTCATTTAAAATGTGTTTTGCTTAGACTAAGTTGTTTTACTTTTTTAACTTTTCTGTTTTTCAAAAACACATACATACATTTTCATAAACTTGGGTAATTCTTTAAACTGAACACTTACCTCCTCTACAGCCTACATAAGATGTTTACAGAATTATTATTAGCATGTTCGTCTGTGGGGTTCAATAATAAACTCCATATTTTACATCTTTATTCGCACATTCGAGAGTTCTAGCACACATCATCCCGATGTAGGGAACACAACACGTATGTAGTAACGAGAAGGCTGACAACTGACAGGTAGAACCAACGAACACAATGAATATGGAACGAATAGACACTCTTCGTAATCCCACATATTTTACGATTCATCGCTAACAACAACTGGAACACACGACGAAGTAACGAGTAAAAGAAAATAAGTGACCGGCACTTTCATTTGTACAAAATTCAATTGAAGTAAACACAATCAATTTTGCAAAAAAAAAGTAGTTTCTTTACAAAACCCGTACCTTTTAACAATTTATTTAATTAATTTCATAATTTTCGGAAATTCTTCATAGATTTTTGACCGAAACGCCGACGAATTCACAAAAACTTAACCGTTCAGTAGAACAATAGCGACTTAACTGAAAGCAATTAAGAAGTTTGCTTTAAACCAAAAGAACTTTAAGTGAAAGAGAGAGAGAGAAAGTAAGATCGCGGGAGTTTAAGAACACTTTGTGTGATGAAAACAGAAAACATAGAGTGAGTGATGTTTGGAGAGATGAGAACCTCTCTGTTGTATTTGGCACCCCTTTAAGGTTATATCATTTTCTTTTCCATGGGATTCGTTGTTGTAGGCAAAGACGATAAACTACAGAAAATGGATGAAATGAGTTATAACGAGAAGTTCAAAAACACAAGATGAATATTAATCATTTTGGAAAAGTCCTGTTTTTGTTTTTAAAATGTGAGAGTTTATTGTTTTTTGTGTTTAATTTTTGACTTTTAAGCCTTCTTGTAATTGCGTACAAACGAAAGTGGTTAAATTAACCGAGAATATGTGCGTTACTAAAGTGTTGTTTTTCTAAAATATTGCAAGCAGAAAAAGCAATTCGTCCATCTTCTAAAGTGTATCGTCTTTGGTTGCAGTCGATTATCGATTAATCGACTTTTTGTTGCAAAAAATTAAAAAGTCCTGATTTAATTTTGTGTCCGGTATTAATCGACACATGTTCCGCCTTTTTGCAGCCAGCCTAACAAATACAAGGGTGTCCATCGGGAAGTATACTTCTTTGTTTGTTTGTAATTTTTAATTAAATGAAAGAGAATGGATCTTATATTGATAAATGTTTTATTTAATGTCGGGAATTATGTATGGAATACAATATCAGATAAATGTCCGCCTCTGTTAGCTTCACAAATGCGAGCCCTTTTGAGCACATTTTTTATTACATTCAGCACGGCGTCGAATTGAGGTTAATGGTATCTTGAGCAGCAGAAATGTTTTCAGCCGATCTTGCAGTACGTTGTGGTCCATGCTTGGGCCTATTAGCTACAGACCTTCGTTCTTCGAAATCATTCACTACACTATAAATAGTGCGTTTTGTTGGCACGTTGTTTCTCCCAACAATTTCACGTAACTTTCGCATCGTCACAGTAATCGATGATTGATTTTGATAAAATGTTTAACGATTTATCAAATATTTTTCCATAAATAATTTGCCACGCCTCTACTTCAATATGAACTGTCAAGACTAATGTTTACCAAAATGGCGGCAAAACAAAGTAGTATATCTTCCCGGCGTACACCCTGTATTTATGCTTAGCAACACTCTGTGTTACAGAGTATTAGAAGTAAGTTTAATGTCAAATATTTGAGCAAGACCCACATTAAGTCTACAGATAGACTCAAAATCAGGAGGTGATTCAAAGTGAACCTTGTAATTAGGTCGCAATTGTTGTCCGATCTTCATGAAATTTGCCAAAAGTATTTTTTTTAACCAGGAACAGACTATATTGAATTGAAAAAAATTGGTTCAGATTACGATATATTGAACGTATTCGTTCTAGTGAGACTGAATCCACGGAAATTGACCCCCATTTGGGCTCGCCCATCTACAAACTTTATTATAATTTGATTTTGCAAAAACTTAATTTCGAAATGGAGCCGTATCGGTCGACTATATCTCATATACCCATTAAAAATATGCGTCCAGATTTGAGGCCGTGCCACTCAAGAAGACGTTTTTGTAACCTCATCTTTGTGAAGTTTTTTAAAAAATCTATACACCAAAGTACAGATTTTAGAGGTATTTTTTTCAAACGGGTTTTTTTCACAGATTACGTGTGAGTTGTGTTAAACCCTATTTTCTGTTTCTTTTCCGTTTTTTTCCATTCCCTCATGGAAAGACATGCACCGCAACAACGTCTGCAAATTGTGCAACTGTACTATGGAAATGAGAAGGAGACAAAAATTGTGTTCATTGATGAGGCCCACTTCTGGCTCAACGGCAACGTCCAGAAAGAAAATTTCTGCATTTGGGCAGACTAGCAACCAGAAGAGGTTCAAGAAGTGTCATTATACCCACGGTTTGGTGCGGCTTATGGGCTGGTGGAATCATCGGATTATATTTTTCAAAAATTATGATGGCCGATACGTAACCGTGGACGGTGCTCGCTTTTGCGCCATGATATCGGACTTTTTGCTACCTGAAATTGAACCCGCAATCTTGACGACATTTGGTTTTAAGAACTTGCCACTTCGAAGAGCAGCTAATTCACGTTTTGGACCGGTGAGTTGGCCACCTAGATCGTGTGATATCAAACCTTTAGACTGTTTTATTTAGGAGCTACGTAAAGTCCAAAGTCTATGCTGACAAAACCGAATCGTAGGTTTTGGAAGTCAACATTACGGGTGTCATTAACTTAATACCTGTTGAAATGCTCGAAGAAGTCATCCAAAATTGAACTCTCAGAATGGACACCCTACGGCGTAGATGCGGCCAACATTTGAAGGAAATTATATTCAAAAAATAAATGGCATAATATGTCCTTTCTAATGAACAATAAAGATTCCTTGATTTGAATTTTTTGTATTTTTTATTTTTAAAAGCTATAAATTAAAACCCTTTTACTTACGCATATTTTTCTCAAACGAACCCATTCATATTTTCGTTGAAAAATGAAATGAAAAATGTTGGAAATCAGTCAAGATTTTAAATTTATTGCAGATTTTAAAGTCAGACATACCGAAAAGAACCTGCACAAAGTCAAAATCAGTTAATTTCCTTTTGGAAAACGGAAACCTAACCAGTCAACTTTTCCTTTTTTCGAGCTTTCTTTCTTATTTTCCCTTTTTAGCTGTGATTTGCCATTGTTTGTTGCGATTTATCTTTTGCTTACAATTTCACGTTCCCTTGTGTCGGGTGGGTGACTTAGTGCGTGAGTGTGTGCTATTGGCACCTTTTGTGTCGTTCTGTTTCCATTGGTACTTTCATCTTATAATAACAATCATCATTGTGTTCCCTGGCATTGCGTTCTGTTGTGTTTGGGGGTTTTGTTATTTTTGACACCTGGTTTGTCGTAGATTTTTTTTTCAGCAAAACACTGATGAACAAATGTTGCTGGATGGATGTGTTCGTACGTCTTTCTGTCTTTTTTCAATCAGCACACCCACGCATAAAATCATACATGCCCAAGACTAGCTACTACAGTGCTGTCGTTAGATATTATGGAGCGTACGCGAAGTGTCACCATTCTGCGGAGGTTATTTAGCTTCAAGGTCTTGTGTATACTGCAGGCGCCGTATAGAAGTCAGAAGTTCATAAATCGAAGTATTTAAATAATACCGGCAATAACATGCGCGAGGGGCTTGTTGAGACGGGAACTCAAATCGGCCAAGGCCTCAAATTCAACCAAATCGTAAAACTAATATCAGGTGCAACTGTTTCTAAGTACCCACATGTCTATGATCAAAGAGAACGGTACCCTAGAGATATAGGTCAAGGATTCTAATTAAGTCAAATCGTAGAATTAATGTTATATTAGGATTATTGTTCAAAGTTCTTGGTTTTTTTTACCCATAGTAAAAAAAGAAGTGGAAATACTTCCCAAGAAATAGCATTTGCTCTACTTCCAAAGGCTGCGAATGGATTTTGTGGCTCCCAAAAATCACATTAGATGTAAAAAATGGAAAGTTATATTTATATACTTCGTCAGAAGCTCTCTTGACTGATAAAGGTGTGATAGGAAAGTACGCGCTTTCAATTCGGAAGGTAAGAAAATACGCGCTTTCAATTCGGAAGGTCTCGGGTTCGAGCCCAAGTACGGGATTTCATATATTTTTTTTTGTAAAATTATGCTAAATTTATTATTTCAATTTGTTACATAACTCTTAATTAAAATTATTAAAAAATCATTTTTCCAAAAATTTAAAAAAAGCTCAGGCGTGTATTGCGTTTGAGCTGTGTTTGCGCGGTGTTGTCATATCGAAATTCATTGCACAATTTAGCCGACCATTACTCACTGCATAGATATCAAAGGTATTGACATTCGAAACTGGATGGCGTTTGTCTCATCCTTATGCCGTAAGAAAATGTTATGAAAAATAGAATTCAAAGCTCTTTTTCATAAGCGGTATCAAAGTTGTTAAAAAAAAGAGGATCCGTCCTATGGTAAGCCGATACAATTTGGAAGTACTCTCGGATATTTTACACTTCTTTGGATGATCTGCTTTTAGTGGGACCCTCTATTAATATTAAAAGGCACATTGACTTTGTCATTCTACTTGGAAAACTCCAAATTCAGCCAGAATGTTTTGATCCATGTTCATATATTATATTGCAAATATCATCGCCATAACTCTTTTAGTTTATGAGATATTATTATTTTAAGTTCAGGTTTGTTTATTTATTCAAAGGTTGACTCTGTCCTAGTGTGGGGAAAATTGGTCAATGATTGAATGAAAAATCAACAACCCTGAACTTTAAAAGTTTATATCTCATGAACTGATAGAGGTATGATCATGAAATTTGGAATAAACGATATTGTCATTAATCAAAACCCACCATGGCTGAAAAATGGGAGGTGCCACGCCGTATTGATGGGTTAAGTAATGGTCTGATACTTATACAGAATGAAATCAATAAATAAATATTTTAGGCTTTCATGGACGTGAGTGTGATGAAAGTGTGCACGACTATCACGTCAGTTAACCCAGATTCAACCCCGGGTAAGAACAAGTAACAATTTTTAATCGGCGGTTTCTACCTCGTAAATTCCGGCGACTTTAAGAGTAGGAGATTTATCATTAGGCCATGCAAAAACTATTCTATAAAATGCATAAGCCGTTCAAAACCTACTGTAAACAGTAGATCCCAGTCAGCGAGTGTAAGAATTGAATCGTGCACAGTTCAATGATATAAGAGCATTTTTCACTTGTTTGATATGTTTTCGGACTTAGGTATCATGGGTAAAAAATTTACAAGGGAGCCCGGTATACCCACACAACCCTGAACATAGAAAGACACATACCATGAACTGTAAGAGATATGACGATGACATTTGCAATATATGATGTTTGCATGGAACGGAACACAACTCGGTTTAAAAGTGGGCTGAGGCACGCCTCCATAACACTTTCTCATTTGAAGCATAATTTTGGACCGATCGCTAACAAATTTTAACAAAATGTAATCAATTAGTCGCATATTATAATAAACTTTGTTGAATCAAAATTGGAAAAAGGGTGTGTGGCACCGCCCACTCAAATTTAAAAGTGTTTAATACCGATATGACGATAAAGTATGTTGGTATGGCAGGAAACGCAACCTGGTAGAAAAGAGGCTGGTGCCACGATCAATTGACATACTTAGTAGGGACATAAATACTGTTACAACATTGAACACACCCATTTCAATAGCAGAACTGAACGTACCCCGTTAATGTCACATGGGTTTTGAAAGCTAACCTCAATAGCGTTAGTCTGTAACGGGATTTTAAAATTGTTTCAACTTTCGTCATAGAGTGGTCAGACAATGAGATCCGTATCGCTGTAATAGCGCTTTTCAAGTGTGAATTGAAAAAAAGCGATATTTTAAAAATGCTCCGGCCATTAGGGATTAGCCGCATGTTCGTCTACCGATGCATAAAACTGTTTGAGAAGACTGGAGATGTAAAAGACCGCCACCGGTCGGGCTGCCCACGCTCTGTTCGAACACCGCATGTCATCAAAGCTGTAAAATCAAGAATTCACAGCAATCAACTCCGAAAATAGAAAATCATGGCCCGTGAGATGAATATCACGCAAAAGTCCATGAGTCGAATCATTAAAAAAGACTTGGGACTTGGGGTTTTCAAGCGACGTACCGGACATTTATTGACTGCAGCTTTAGAAGAAAATAGGATTGGAAAATGCAAACGTCTTTTGGTGAAGCACGCCGATAACTGAAAAATTTGGTTCACCGATGAAAAAAATTTTACCGGTCAGGAAAAATTTAACAAGCAAAATGATAGAGTGTATGCGCGGTCATCTAAGGAAGCATCTAAACTGATCTCAAGGGTGGAAAAGGGTCATCGCCCAGCTTCAGTCATGGTTTGGTGGGGTGTCTCTTACGATGGGGTCACTGACCTGCGAACAAGGAGTCAAAACATCGGCCATCGGTTTACCAAGAAACCGTTTTTGAAGCTGTTGTAAAGCCTTTTAAAAATCCCCTATTCCCAAACCAGCCATGGACTTTCCAGCAGGATTCTGCGCCGGCCCATAAGGCTAAAACGTCCCAGGCCTGGCTTCGAAACAATTTGCCAGCGTTCATTCCCCTCAGGCCGTCCAGATTTGAACCCATTGGATTACAAATTGTGGACGGTTTAGAGGACAAGGTTTGTCACAAATGATACCCCAACATTGGATCTCTTAAGACTGCTTTGGTTCGAGCTGTGGCCAATTTTCCAATGGACGAGGTTCGTGCAGCTATTGACGATTGCCAATGCGACTTTAGGCGTGTGTAAAGGTAAAAGGCGCATATTTAGAACAAGTAGATTCTTTTTGAATACAATATACATCAATAAATATAATAAAAAATATTTGGTCCAAAAACATTCAGTACTTTTTATTTTACATCATAAAACGTGTGTAACAGTATTCATGTCCCTACTAAGTACATTTTATATTGGACTGGAATCCATGAAGGAGGGTATACTTATATAAGCTTCGGTCCGGTCCATCTTAATTTGTCGGCGTGTTGTTTTTGCATTACTTGTAACAACTCAAACTAGTTAGTAAACATATGCCATATGTTTTGTTTTAATTACATTTTGGTAGTCTTATATTTTTGGTTATTTTAGAAACAGGTGCGAAAAAGGCATTCCAATTATGTTTTTTTTTTGTTTAATAGTAAAGAGATTCAATTCGTTCATGGCTAAGGTAAACAGACTTTCTGAGAAAATTTCAAGCGGAAAAGAGCTGTCAATAGATATAAAATTTGAAAAAACTCAGTAGGTATACCGACTACGGTATTGTGGACATTAGTTTAAAAAATTAAAAAAAAAAATTGCCAAGTCATACTTAGTTTATAGAATTGCTCGAAGTCAATGCCAGTCTTCGAAAAAAAGCTGTCGATTTTTAGAAAGAAAAAAAAATGTAGTAGGTATACTGACAACAATACTAAGGACCACAGTCCATGACGGTGGGTATATAAAATTCTGAAAAGCCGAACCTAGTTTATAGAATTGCTTGAATCAATGCCAGTCTTCGATTTTTATATAACAACTATTATATTTAAATTTTATTTTATTATATGGACATAAATAAATAGATTCTAAAGCCGGTTGTTCTCAGCAAAAAAAGTGTTCAGCAAAAAATTGCTGAAAAAAGACTTATAAGCTGAGATGTTTTTATCCCTACACTTGTCTCTTTCATAAATACCAAATATGACAATAAACATCCCAATATAAATTATTTCCCATATATTATAAATATTTAAATCATAAGTTCAACAGGTCATAATGACTGGGTTGGAGACTGTATCGCTGTCTACCTGATGTTTGCTATATTACATTCTCAGAAGCCTGTCATTTAAGGACCCTGGCATTTATTGAGCTCCCGCTCTCGATTCCCTATTAGCAGATTTGCTTGATTTTTAACGTCATTTTTTCTGATTCGTTATACCATTTTTTCGATTGTATTCATTTGTAATTTGAGCAAAGACTTTGCGAGACACGTTCGCTTAGTTATTGATGTGATTATGACTTTTCTTGCTGATTCCGTTAAGGCTTTACGTAAACGTCAGTCTACGTCGTATGCCATTGTCGCTGTCTCGTCTTGTCTCGTCTCTCGATACGATTTATTATGTATTTTGTACTTGTGTCGATTCGATACGATTCGCTGTTTGCCAAACTGAAGATAAATTTGAAGGATTACCGATTTGAATGAAAAACAGCAGGACGTATCCATGATACACGTATTCGATTTGACATGATGGAATAGCATGTCATGCTGAGAATAATCGTTGTAGGCATAGTTCGCATACGTACGTGTATGCAAGTATTTCAAGCTAACGAAATCTTCTGAAAAAGCGTTGCCAAGGACTTTTAGGTATAAATTAGTTTACAGCTGTTGATACAATTTTAGTAATATAGGTTTAAGTCAGTTTTTCTTTCTAAAAAAAAGTTCGAAGCACTAAAAGAAAAAATCTATAGAGTTGTTCAACATGTTAAAGAAATCTCTGCAATGCCTTAAAAAATGGAGCTTACTTTTTTTGTACTTCCCCATTTGTTCTAGGTTAGGTAAAAAGGTAAACGCCAAAAAGAAAAATATTAAGGAAGATACATTATACATCAAAGCGACATGTACTGTATGGCAGTAAACATTTCTTGATATACACCGCAGGTGTATATCACGTCCTCAGCATTTCTTTGACTTTCTAACTACCAACGACTGTGCCGAGCAAATGAACTACAGAGGCAGATATACTTATAAATATACTTATAAATCCTATAACTGATCTAACCGATCAGTAAAGAAGGAACAAATGAACCTTATGACCAGGAAATCATTTAAGACTGTACGAGGGCGACCGTAAAACTAAATGGCCTGGAACATTTTCTGTTTTACTAGCAACTTTTTTTTTTGTTTTTTAAAAGCAATCTTTTATAATCCATCTGTCAAAATTTCCGAAATTGTTAATGATTATTTTCTTTGTTACAGGTGATTGAAGTAAACAAGTTTTATAATTTTTGAAAAATGGAAAATAGAGAGTTTCGTGCGGTAATTAAACACTTTTATATGAAAGGTTATACGCCACAATTAATCAAAGAAGAATTGGATTCTGTTCATGGTGATAATAACCATCATACTCCACCGTGAAATCCTGGGTTCAACAATTAAAAATGGGTCGTTCAAGTACGGAAGATGAACAACGCTTTGGAAGAACGAAAACTGCTACTACTATTGAAAACATTAGAAAAATATTTAATGAAGTGACTAAAGATAGACTAATAAAGCTCAGAAAACTTGCTGATATTGTTAAAATACACGAAAAATAAGTTTGGAGTATTTTACATGAACTCCACATGAAAAAGCTATCCGCAAGATGGGTGCCGCGTTTGTTGACTTTGCCCCAAAAAATCGTCCGTTGGACCAATTCCGAGGAGCTTTTAGCGTAATCCAATAGAGTTCTTGCGCCGATTCATAACTGTTGATGAAACATGGATCCATCAAAACATCTCAGAATCCAAAGAACAGTCAGAATGGATAGAAGCTGGTAAAAGTGGTCCCAAGAAGGCGAAAACTGTTAAGTCAGCAGAAAAAGTAATGACCACAGTATTTTGGGATGCAAGCGGTATAATATTTATTGATTATCTTGAGAAAGGAAAAACTATAAAAAGTGAATATTATTGTTCATTATTCGATCGGTTGAGTGAAGAAATCAAGATAAAACGACCGCATTTAGAAAAAAAGTTCTTTTTCATCAAGATAATGCTCCTTCACACACTGCATTTTTAACTCAACAAAAACTGGCCGAATTACGATTTGAAATTGCTCCGCATTCACCATATTGTCAAGATTTAGCTCCTTCTGATTATTTCTTGTTTCCAAATTTAAAAAAATTTCTCGGTGGCAAAAAATTTTCGTCCAATAGCGAGGCTATTGCTGAAACTGAGGCATATTTTGAAGGTCTTGAAAAATCTTATTTTTCGGATGGAATTAAAAAACTTGAAAAATGTTCGATGAAGCGTATTGAGTTGGAAGGAGATTATGTTGAAAAATAAATAATAATAATGCCAAAAAACGGTTCTTTTTATGATAGGCCAGTTACTTTTTCGGTCGCCCTCGTACATATCTAAAAATAAGGCTACATTTAACACTCATACATATGTATGTATGTATGTAAAGATACTATGTCTATGTGGGCAAATTGGGACCAATTTGTTAGTAAAATCGAATCAAGGCCAAATTTAAAATGAATTTATCTTACACCGATTCGACACTTTCACACACACACATCCATTTGTACACTGTGTGTGTGTATGTTTTCTCCACGTAGTATGGCAAATGTATGGGATTCAATCCTTATGTGTATGCCTCATACATGAGCTCGCTCGCCCACAAACACAGCTATAGATACTACAACTCATTTATAAAATATTAAATTACGACACATACATGCATTTATCCTTGTGTGTGTAATATGCATATAAGTATAGCCGTGCGTTCGTAACTGGCCTACAATGTTTTGGATTATAAATGAGTTTTATGCATGCTTGTTTGTGTGTGTATGTGTACGGGTGTATGTGTTCGAATATATGTTGGCAAAGAATTGCTAAGTGGGTAATGAAAACACAAGTATACTCTACTCTGCACATCTACATCCTGCTACTCTTCTAGAACTTCTCGACATCACTGATATCGTTTTTGGCCAAAACATGCATTTACATACGTACACTCACACACACACACACACACGAGCGCGTATATTATACCCGAACACAACATAACAGAACGTTTTATGAATACCACATTCGGTATCATAAAAGCGATATCGGCCAGCCTCCCACCCCTCTTCGGCTTAGTTTGGTTTGGTTCAACATTCGAAGTTCATCCAGAATTGCTGGGTAAATTTAAGCCAAAAACCATTAGTCCGAGATATGGGCCGCGTACACAAAACCTTGTGAGTGCCTTTGCTCTGTTCCATGCTGTGGTGTGCTGTGCTTGCCCAAGGGCTCGTTATGTGAGGTGGCACTGGCTGTCTTTATAAAGTTGGCTTTATTGTTGACCCACCTCCGACAACAACGGACTTAGGGGCAGTGAAGCACGCGACAAAATCATCACAATGATAGGGGTCTACGAAACACACATCCACACACACACACTTTCTGTCCAGTCCATAATCGATTTTAGGCTAAAGTGATAAAAGATGACAAGTCGCTCATAAGAGTGAGAAAATGGAGGCGGTTTATTTTCCATTATAAAGGGTTTGCCAATAGGGTTAAGTGTATGTTGAAATTGAGTTGAGCAAACGATTGGCATATTGGCGATCTATCGGCTTTAAAGACACTATGCACGGAGAGGAAATATATGGTTAATTTATGGCCATGGCAACAATTATATGTTCACTGCAATAAAATCATGTTAGTTGCAGCCTTGGTATTGTTTTTGAATTCAAGTTAAACAATAGTATGATTGCGGCAAAATTAGTATTATTGAAACGTTAAGATAGTATTATTGCCAAATTTAGAAATGGAAATATGGTTGTAGCAGCCATAGAAATATGGTTGCTGCGACATAAGTATTGTTTTTTTCTGTTTATGTTAACAATAATATTATTACGGCAATCATACCAAATGATTGGGACTATGAACTAAGCATAACGGTCTTTATAGACCAACAAGACATACCACAAAAAACATACACACAGTTGTCCATTATAAAATACAACAACCGCATAAAGCTAGCGATACAATTGCATGCGTTATCAAAAGGCAGTGCAAGGGATTTTCACTGTGTTTACTTTGTTTGGTGAAATACTCTACTGCCGACTGCTTCTCGCTTATTAAGAACCTGCCTGCACTTAAGTGTATAGCCATTGATCATGGCATAATCACATTCGTAGCTTGGGGTCTGAGGATGGTGAAGTAGAGTCCATCGAAACCGCAATCAAACCAGCTTGCAACTAAAATTTTTTTCGACTGCCTTTTGAATTAGTTTTTGGTTTCTTTGAATAAAATGTTCAATAAAAACATGGTCTCAAATTTGACTATGACTTACTCAAATGTATTTTTAAATAATTCACTTAAACTGTTTTGTAGAATAACAACATATCCCAATCTTAATAAATAATTTTGGGGATCATAGTCAGGTAATCTTCAACAGTTCGTCAGATATGGTTTTTCGAATTTCAGAGATGCAAGGGAATTTGTAGGTTGGTACTTATATAAATCGATTCCGGATTAATCGATTTTTTTCAAAATTTTCCTGGTTTTACCACAACAAATAACGGGTGATCAATCTAGAGGTATTTTTTCAGGTTTCAGATTTGTTTTTACCGATTTCGCGTGCGTTGTGGTAAACTTTATTTTTTTTTCTTTTCAGTATTGTTTGTTTGCCATTTCATCATGAAAAGACTTATACCGCAACAACGTCTCCAAATTGTACAACTGTACTTTATTTTGGAATAGAGCGTTCGGTGAGAAACGTTTTTCGTGCGCTTAGACCTTTTTACTAGCGACACTATCGGCATACTGAACGCACTATTCGGACTACCAACGCCAACATTGAAATCCAATTTTCAGTATTGAATATTGGAAATATAGCGGCAGTACTGAGAGTGTACGTAAAAACCCCCAGGAATTGATTCGGAACCGTTCTCAACAACTTTGCTTGGCGTATGGAGCAACTGAAAACATTTTTCGAAAGGAACTTGGTTTGAAAGCGTACAAAATACAGCTCGTGCAGGAATTGAAGCCTAACGACGTTCCTGCGCGTCGCTGCTTCTGAGTTTGGGCTTTTCAGGAAGAAGATCCGCTGTTTCGACCAAAATTTTGTTTTGTGATGAGGCCCATTTCTGGGTTCAATAAACAAAATTGCCGCAAATTTGGCTGAAGAGCAACCGGAAGAGGTTTAACAGTTGACATTATGCCCATTATTATAATGCGATTTATGGGCTGGTGGAATCATCGGTCCCCATTTTTGCAAAAATCATGATGGCCGGAACGTAACTGCGAACGATGCTCGCCTTGCCGTAATCTTGCCGACATTTGGTTTCAACAGGACGGTACCACTTGCCATTAGGCTACTTAAATAATGGATCTATTTAGAGGTCATATTGAAGAGCAGCTAATTTCATGTTTTGGATCGTTGAGTTGGCCGCCCAGATGGTGCGATATCACATCCGACTTTTTTGTTAAGCTAACTTCAGAAATGTGCAACTTTTATATACTTATATCATTAAATTGTACTGAAGAAAGACTCAATTCAAAAAAAAAAAAAAACAAATCATACACAAATATTATTTCGTCTTGTTTTTCTATACTAAAGTCGTAAAGCCGATTTTACTTCTTGATTTTTTTTGGCCAGCAAAATTGACCAAATGTGTTCTTAGTCGGGAGAATGGTGTGCAAATTTCAGCAGTACGGCTCTACAAGAAAAGTGGAAACACCAGTACATGGTCGCCCAGCGAAAATTATTGATATTGTTGGCGAAAGTATGGCAACAATTGAACATCTCACGAACTTCACAAATGCGATTTTTTAATAAAGGTTGGAACTACCGCTTACGAGGTTTAATTGACTCAAGAGCTGAAGCCCACTGACCATTTCAAGCGTCGTCAACACACCGAATGGTTAGTCGAACAGACAGAAGTGAATGGTGACTTTACAAAGAAAATCATCTTCAGCGGCGAGGCACACTTCCACCTCAGTGAATTTGCAGAATTTTCAAATTTGGAAAAATGAAAATCCACGTGTAATTATTAAAAAACTGATGCACCCACTTGAGTGATTGTTTGTTGCTGTTTATGGGCTGGGGTTCATCGGGCCATACTCCTCTGAAAATGAGGTCGGCCAAACAGTTACCGTGAATGGGGTTTGCTATCGCGAGAAGATAACAGACTTCTTGTGGCAAGTCATTGGGTATATGGGCCTGGAAGATAAGTGACTCCAACAGGATGGTTCCACATAGCCAACGAAACTATGGTCCTTTTGCGCGAGAAATTCACTGGCCGAATTGTCTCGGGTAGTGGCGATGTAAATTTGCTTCCACGATCATGTGATTTACCTTTGTTGGACTTCTTTCTTTGGGGATACTTAGGAGAAAAAGTGTACGTCAATAAGCCAAAAACAATCCAAAAGTTTAAGGATGAGAGTATTCGGTACATAAACGACATTGAACCTCCATTTTGTTTCGGACCATCGGATAGAGATATGCCACCGAAGCCGTGGCGAGCATTTGGCCGATATTTTGTTTAACACAACATTGTCATACACGCAGAAAAAAGTATGGTTGTGGTGACAATATTCGAAGAGGATAATAATATTTTTGGGTATATGGTTGTGGTACAACAATATTATGATCCTCACAAAAATAGTATGATTCAAATACAACCATAATATGATCCTAACAACAATAGTATGATTCACACATAACCATACTATGATCCCCACAGCCATAGTATGACTCACACTCAACCATACTATGATATTCACAACAATAGTATGATCCTAACAATAATAGTATGTTTCAAATACAAACATAGTATGATCCTCACAACCATAATATGGTTCACACGCAACCACAGTATGATCCTCACAACCATAGTATGATCACACACAATTATACTATGATCTCCAATATAATTTATTAGAATTTGTTAAAGTTGTCGACAATAGATTTAAATTATAAAAATTATTCTAAAATACATTAAATTCAAAATAACAGGAGTGATTTATTTCACAGTAGAAAAAATAAGTTTAAATAAACGTAAGCGTATTTATTAAAAATATTTCAGTTAAACAAAGCCAAAGCAGCTTGTTTAAAAAATTTTAATTTCGATAAAAAAGGTACTATTATTGCATTAGATCTGTACCAATAACATTTGTTCTTAAAAGCATATTTAAATGAAGAAAAATTACAATCATACAGTATGATTGCCGTAATCATTTTATTGTTTACATAAAACGCAAAACACAATACTTATGTCGCACCAACCATATTTATATTGTTGTTATAACCATATTTTCATTTTTAAATTTGGCAATAATACTATTGTTACATTTCTACAATATTAATGTTGCAGCAATTATACTATTGTCAAAACACAATTCAGTTAACAATGCTTTGGTTGCGACGAACATACTTATATTGCGGAGAACATACTGTTATAGTATGTAGTAACCATGTTTTTTCTCTGCGTTTAGATTTAAATTATATCATTATATAAAACATTCAGATAAGTCTCTGAAAACTTTATGTTTTATTTACAATTAACATCGTGCGTTTTAGTTGGATCACCCTTTATTTGTTCCCCAAGAAATGTACATACATATCACGCTATAAAAACTGGGGCAAATTCTGTCTGTGTTCTTGGCCCGTATTTTTCTGTGTCGATTTCTGGAAGGCCATGATGCTTTCGCTACTCGTATAGGCTTAAGTGATGACAGTAGCCAGTGTTAAATTTTTAACAATGTCCACCACATCTACGTCAAGACAGCGCAATACAATACCACAACAACAACAACAAAATGATGCCCGATCATATTCAAAATGAAATTTTAGTTCCATGACGATGCTGATGAAGACGTCGTTCATGAATATTTTTATCTCTTGTATTGTCGTTGTTGTGCTGGTGGTGGTTCCATTTTATCTCGTGCCATAGCCGCTGTGTCTATAGTTGATGTTGACCCTTTTTTGTATTCATTGGACATACGACGAAAATGGGCACATTACAACAGTAATCCAGAAAAAAACTAATATATCTTTACAAGACAACAACAACAAAAATTCGAGTAAGCATAGCCTTTAGCAGTTTGGGGGATGAAAGGATGGATGAATGAATGGACGGATGGTAAGGTGTTATTTATAGTCATCTGTTATGTTGGGGCATGTACGTGTGTCAGTGTGTAGAATGGGTGGAAAGAAGCCCAAAATGATGCTATATATAGAGAGAGAGAAGCTGCATATTTAAATAACCCAATTGTATCACTTTCACTTTTTGTTGTTGTTGTTATTACTGTGTAGCTTTTGTTGGTTGTTCCTATAATGAGGGCTTTCCCTTTTTTTGAAAGTCTTCACGATTGATGACATCAGATTAGATCAATTTTGAATGAACGTAAAACAATTTTGAAAGTTTCTCAATTTTCTTTGGAATTGGAATAAAGAAATAAGGAACCAAACGATGAAGAAGAAATTAGCCTAATCTAATTTCGATGATATCATTAAAAGGCGTTAAAAGTTATCAGGGTATGTTTTAGACTGCTTGGGCCCTTAGAATTTGTTGCAAGTTAGATGACTAATTATCAAGACATTTCATTAAGTTAGTCATATACGTACATAGCTCAACAAACCACCTTTTAGATTAAATAATAACTGATTCATTTCTATCTAAAGGGTGGTTAAATTTTAAGGGCCGATGTAAACATCAAGTTTTTTTCTGCATTCCATTTAATATTTCTCAATTTTAGACTAACGCAATTTGAACCATGGAAAGATACAATGGTCAGAATGGTGGCAAGAAATGGCAACAGTGGATGATCAATTTACGAAGAAAATCATGTTCAGGGATGAGGCACATTTTCACCTCAGTGGATTCGTCAATAAGCAGAATTGCCGCAGGAGTGATTGTCGTCGAAAAAACAATTCACCTGTTTGGTGCGGTTTATTGGCTAGCGGCATCATCGGGACGTATTTTTTTCCAAAATGAGGACGGTCAGGCAGATACTGTAAATGGTGTTCGCTATCGTGAGATGATAACGAACTTTTTATGACCCGAATTGGAAGATATGGATGTGGACGATAAGTGGTTTTAACAGGACTGTGCCACTTGCCACACAGCTAACGAAGCAATGGCTCTTTTCCGCGACAAATTCAATTGCCGTGTTATCTCACGTCGTCGCGTTGTGATTTGTGATCATGTGATTTGACACCGTTGAATAAGCCAGCAACAATTCATTAATTGTTTATTGACAGAGCCACCGAGATGAAGTATGAGCTTTATCTGAAGGGACAATTATTTATAAACACGATTTTTTTGTTAATTTTTTCATGAAAACGATTTTTATGTAAAATTCTTTATCTCCTGCCAAACAATCTTCAGTCCATTGGGCGAAGCAAAAAACGCATCGGGGTGTTCTCTTATATAATGACAAGGTTCAACCTTTCCAATAAAACTAGAAAATTAAAAAAGTTATTAGTATTTTTTTTACTGTCGATTCAAATTTCAAATGGATCACTCTTTACTTTTTCGTAAGCCTTGCTTATTCAGTTCACGCACAGCATCGATGGTTTCTGACAAAGTGAACGAAGTTGGGCGTCCTTCACGAAAGTCATCCCGGAGCGAACGGCCCCCGAGACAAAACTCTTGGTACCAGCGATTAACAGAGGTTTTTGATGGTGCTTCATCGCCAAAAGTTGAAACAAGTTGATTTAAACACTCTTGTCTCGATAGCCCACACCAAAAATCGTAAAAAATCATCACACGAAAATGTTCACGGGATAATTCCATTTTTTGACTGAGATGAAATTTTCAACACACTGTCAACAAAACAATACGCCCTCAAATGACAAAACGTTCTGAGTTAAGTTATGCTAAAAAATGCCAAAGTTTCCAGTGGAAGTCAATGTCTGCATCTGGGAACATTAGTATTGTCAGGACCCGAAAAATAAATAGCAGAATAGATCCTCAATAATGCCTCACCGTCATAAAAATTTGGACCATCGGATGGAGGTGTGCCGCCGAGGTCGCGGCGTCCATTTGGCCGATGTTTCGTTCCGTACATAGTTGAACTATACCAATAGTATCATAATTAAAAGAAATGACAATAATTTCCTAAATAATTTGTGTGTCTATTCAAAATCATCATCGGCCCTTAAAATTTTACCATCCTTTATTATACTCGTATGAGTTTATACCTTCCACCGAACGGTGCATGCATGATGCTGACTTATGGTCATTAATTTAGAATACTAATAACAAAATGTTAATGAAAATGCCGCACAAATGGAAATGTTTTAAGGTGGGACTAAATCTAAAGTCCAGACAAAAACCATACATTTGAAATTTATAATTTGAAGAGGCATCTACAAAAATTACTCACAACGTTAATATTTCTTTATTTGTGACAGCGCATAGAGAAAGGGACCTAAGGGTAAAAAAATCCATTTTCATTTTTTTCTTTTTTTAATGTGGCCAACATCTGAGCATCGAATGAAAGTGAAGTCGACGATTATAAGCGCAAATAGAAAGAGACCTAATCTTTAAAACGGCTCTCCTGAACAAAACTTTTCATCAACTTTTCACTTTTTTTTTGATGTGGACAACATTTGAGCATCGAATGAGACCGATCCCATGCCCCAAAAGTGTTCCCTCCCAGAGATATGCGCGTTTTATGGAAGTGAAGTCGACGATTCTAAGCGCAAATAGAAAGGGACCTAATCTTTAAAATGACTCTCCTGAACAAAACTGGTTTTTAACCTTAGGTCCCTTTCTGTTTGCGCGTCACACATGCTGCTGTTACTCAAAAAAATGCATTAAATATATCAACACTTTCAAAAGTGCCACACGGTCCGTGTATATAAAGACCCTTCAGACTATAGTAATTTTGTCATTCCCTTTGCAACAAAGCGGACTACTGGTCGGAGAAATCATGAAGTATATATATTCTGAATAGTCGTAAAATTCTAATACCACCGAAAGGTGGATGGTATATTAATTTTGTCATTCTGTTTGCCACAACACGAAATATTGATTTGGAGCCCTATAAGGTCGTCGTAAAGTTCTAAGACGATCTATCCGTCCGCCCGTCAGTGTTTTTGTTGAAGCACTATAGCGGTCAAAGTATTCAAATAGGGATCCACAAGTTTAACATGATGATGGCTAATGCTCATAAGCCGTTTGGGTTTGTAAATGGGCGAAATCGGCCCAGAGGGAAAAACTTTTCCATTAAAGGACAAAAGGTACCTCGGTAAAATTTAAACTTATTTAAGTATTTGCTTAGCAAATAATATTTATTTGTTGACGGACAATGGTTAAAATGGGTTCTGTATGTTGGTTGGGATACACTGAATCATCTTTTTAGTTCATCTTACTAAAACCAAATGCTGTTGAATCGAATACGTCTTCGGGGCAGTTCTGGGTAAGAAAACTCCTTCAACATCTTTAAATAACAGTCACTGTTACACCGTTTTCTTCAAAGAAGTATGGCCCCACAATGTAGCTGCGCACCACACAGTTCTGTCTCAGGAGTATTTTTGGATTAGATTTACTCCATATATGGCAATATTGCTTGTTTACATTGCCGTTTAGACAATAAGGTGTCTTAATACACATAAACAAACAATGTATCAAGCTGCTGTCTTCTTCGGCCATTTCAATAATTTTTTTGCCAGAATTCCATTCGAATAGGCAAATCCGTAGGGCTAACTTTGGACTTTGTACGGAAACAAGTTGAAGTCATCATGAATTATCCCTTCTTCTGACCGTCTGCTAACTGCGGCAGTAAATTTTGAGTGGAAAGGCTTGGATTTGCCTGAATTGACGATGATACAGCCGCGATGTTGTGTTGAACCCGAACATATAGTACGGTCTTCCTGCGATGCTTCCAGATATGAGAACATATGGTACCGTCTTCCTGCGATGTTTCCAGATTCGGTAAACAAATTACCAGCCTCGTAGTGGTTCATCTATTCAGGGAGTACCGCCAAACACCCGCCTAAATTCCCTTTCTAGGGAAATACAGGATTGCAAACCATGGCATACCTCTTTTCGGTATCCCAAGTATTCATTCTAATAAATCTAAATAATAATCTTCCAATTAAAATAATGAATAATCCAATTGCTTACACAGATAAAAAATTATTACATTTTGTTTTTTTGTAGTACGATTCGTGAGCCACCCTGTACCTTAAAATTCCGGTTTTCCAACACTTTTGGATTCAAAAAAACCTCCCGCATGGTCAAAACGGGCGATTAGTAGTCAACATTGAATACAATTTTGCTACCAATCCAAATATAGAGTAATTTTGAAGTTTAATCTGAGATTATAAAAGGTTCTGCTGAACTTAACGACGGTTTTATTTGTTTTTTTTTAATAACACAAAATTTCAATTAAATAATGCGAAATTACTCCTCGCTGTTTGTATCAATATTTAGTACGTATGTATTAAAAATATTGCACATGAAACCTGCTTTGAATATCTGCGACAGTTTATAATCTTACGTTCCATTTAGTGTGTGAAACTTCCTGTTAATGTTTTGTGGAATGTTAAAAGAAACAATTTAAGTATTTCCCATGAGATGGTTTTATACCCTTTCGAAACCAGGTTGTTGAAATTTTTAACAACCTGTTCCTTTATGTTTCCCCAAAAGTTATACTTGTATACCAACAATTCTCAAGTGATCTGTTTGTCTTGTTTTGCGACCTTTGAAATATTAAAAATTCCCAACTCCGTGTTGTTTAGCGAACCCCTTCAGCAATATGCTTTATGCTGTCATGTCGGTAAGACCAGCGTGTACAACACTTTGTCTTTTTCTTTGCCAAAGTCTCAACATTTTATCGCAAATTTAAAACCCCTATCTCAAATTTGCTGTAAACACACTTTAAAAATTAATCCAAATTTATTGGACTGACCTCATTTCTTTTTTGGTCGCATTTTCGCTTTCATCGCCAGCCAAGAGAATGGCAGGCAGCACACTTAGGATGCTCCTGTATCTGAAAGATAATATTTATGTACATGTGAGTGGGTGACTGGGCCAGTAGTGGTGGTTGGCTTGCTCCGTTATCCTCCTAAATGTGTAACAATGTAGGCGTTGTGCCACAAACTAACGCTTTTGTACTTGAACACAATTGTACCCGCACAAAGAAGTACAACCGAACCAATGGTCGGACGTATTGTTGCCGACTTGTTTGATTATTGTTGCCAAAATATTTATGGGCGACTATGTTGTTGGTGGCCGTAATAGCTTTAGTGTGTATTACATATTGTGTTGCTTCCTCGCTACAACAATTTTGACTGGAACGCGGCCGTTTGGTTGGATGAATGCTGTGAGGCCTGTTTTTTCTACACAGTGCAAAACTAGAGCTCGATGATATGATATAATAATGGTTACAGTCGAAAAGGGCCGACTTTATTACTTTTATATAATACTTATATGTGACGCGCAAAATAGAAAGGGACCTAAGGTTAAAAACCAGTGTTTTCAGGAGAGCCAATTTAAAGATTTAAATACGTGTATCTTTGGTGCACTTCACTTTCATAAAACGCGCATATCTCTGGGAGGGAACACTTTTGGGGCTCATTCGATGCTCAGATGTTGTCCACATCAAAAAAAGAAAAAAACATGAAAATTGATTTTTTTTACCCTTAGGTCCCTTTCTCTATGCGCTGTCACATATGTGTTGCAGATCGACAAAGCCTTAATTCGAAAGATACATTTAGACTTAAGCCATTTCCTCCTGCGAAGCCTTTGCGGCTTGTCTGCAGATGTCGAATTATTTTTTTGTTCATCGACCTCGACAAGATAAATCGTAGAAGCGCTCCAACATTGGGAAAACTTCGATCTGTGCCGTTCGGTTCGTTGGTTTTTTTGGTAATGCCATACTTTAAGCAATTGCGGTGAAGTTAAGCGACCCTTGGTGACAAGTTCTGGGTGGTTTTTTATACCCTTCACGACTCTTTGGAAAAGGGTATTGTAAGCTAGTTTCATGCCAAATGTTAGTAATTACCTAACATATTTATGCTAGATCCACCTTTAAGTATACTGATCGACGTATAATCACCAGCTTATTTAAATTAACTATGCCTGTCCGTCCGTCCATCTTAAGCTTGTGATTTAACTACAGGTCACAATTGTTGACCGATTTTATGATATTTTCCAAAAGTACGTTTTTTGGACCAAGGATGGACGCAACTGAATTGAATTGAAGAACATCGGGTTAGATTAAGATATGCTCCCACAAACATATTTTCATACCACTTTATGTTTTTAGTTCTAGGACTAGCACTATTATACTTAATCGTTATGACAATTAGCATAAGCCAGTGTTTTTGGTTCAAGGACCGAAGTTATGGAAATGAGATAATTGGTTCAGATTTATATACTTAGTAGGGACATAAATACTGTTACAACATTGAACACACCCATTTCAATAGAAGAACTGAACATACCCCGTAATTGTCATATGGGTTTTGAAAGCCAACACCCCAATAGCGTTAGCCTGTAACGGGATTTTAAAATTGTTTCAACTTTCATCATGGAGTGGTCAGATAACACAGTACAACAGCCAATCTGGGGGGTGAGAAATTCCAAGTCAGGGTGATGGTTCTAGGTCAGTATATTAAAACCCTCAAAGGGTTTTGCGTTCGTATGTGCCTTTTACATTTTTTTTATGACGTTTTACATTTATTCCTTATCTTGATGTTTTTTCGCTTAGTTGTAAAATGTTAGCAAAAACGTAGTTTGACATAACTCGAGAACGACTAGTTCGATTTTGCTGAAATAAATTGAGAAAAGTTAATAATTACATTTTCTTTCCATTTTTGCAATTAGAAATAAATTTATGAAGAAAATTTTGCCAAAAAAAATTTTTTTTTTTTTTAAAACATATAAATCCCAAACGGAAAAACGTGTAGAGTCTTATAACGTTCACGTAAAGTCACATAACCTATAAACAAAATGCGACATAGGTCATAGAAATCGATTAACGCGTTCTGCTTTTATTTACAATTAAGTGAAGTTAAAAAACTGGCACATACGAACGCAAACACCTTTGAGGGTTTTAATATACTGACCTAGTACCATCACCCTGACTTGGAATTTCTCACCCCCCAGACAATAACCCCAAAAATGTTCCACAGTGTAATGAGAACCGTATCGCTGTAATAGCGCTTTTCAAGTGTAAAATGAAAAAAGCTATATTTTCAAAACGCTCCGGCCACTAGGGATTAGCCGCATGTTCGTTTACCGATGCATAAAACTGTTTGAGGAGTCTAGAGATGTAAAAGACCGCCACCGGTGGGCGGCCCACGCTCTGTTCGAACACCGCATGCCATCAAAGCCGTTAAATCAAGAATTCACAGAAATCCGCTCCGAAAACAGAAAATCACCCGTGAGATGAATATCACGCAAAAGTCCATGAGTCGAATCATTAAAAAAGACTTGGGACTTGGTGCTTTCAAACGACGTACCGGACATTTATTGACTGCAGCTTTAACAAAAAATAGGATTGAAAAATGCAAACGTCTGTTGGTGAAGCACGCTGATAACTTGCACAGAAAAATTTTGTTCACCGATGAAAAATTTTTTACCGTTCAGGAAAAAATTAACAAGCCAAATAATAGAGTGCATGCGCGGCCATCTAAGGAAGCTTCTGGACGGCCGTTGTGCCAGAGATCATTGATGCAGTTCGTGAACTGATGATGCAAGATCGTCATGTGACATACCGTGAGATAGAGGCACCCTTGGGCATTTCTTCCACTAGCACACATTCGATATTGCACGAACACCTGGCCGTAAAAAAGTTTGTTCTCGTAGGACCTTGCAGAATTTGACAATCGCTCAAAAAAAGGCTGGTGTCGATTAGTGCAAAGAAATTTTGAAAACATGCGATCGTGGTGCTTCAAAAGACGTTTATAAGATCGTCACAGGTGACGAATCATGCATCTATGCATATAAGCCTGAAACAAAACAACAATCGACAGTGTGGGTCTTCGAAGAAGAGCCAAATCCAACGAAAGTTGTTCGTGGAAGAAGCACTTCGGAGCAAATGGTCGCCTGTTTCTTCGGCAAAACTGGGCATGTGGCGACTGTTCCGCTTGAGCAACGTAGGACGGTGAATTCTGAGTGGTACACCAAAATTTGTTTGCCTGAAGTCTTCGGAGAAATTCGAAAAGCAAACAAAAGAAGACGAATTATTGTGCACAGCCCTGATTTGGCACCCAATGACTTCTTTTTATTCCCGCACATCAAGAAAAAACCGCGTGGTCAACGTTTTTCGTCGCCAGGAGATGATGTTGAAGCGTTCAAAAACCATATTTTGGAGGTGTCTCAATCGGAGTGGAAAAAGTGCTACGACAATTAATTTGAGCGCATGCAAATGTGTATAAATCATGCTGGAGATTACTTTGAAAAACAATAAAACAATTTTTGATGATAAATATTTGCATTTTCATTATTAAACCAGAAATATATATAAAGCAGCGCTCGTATAGCCGCTCCCATTCTTAAGTTCTTTAAAACAAAAAACTAAATTTATTCGCTTTCGGAGGCCGGAGAAAATTCTAAGATCCGAAGTTGGTGTCCGGATTCATTCCAACACCTGGAGTCACAGCAAAGTCGTCCGATTTTTGCAAAACTCTACAGCCCTGATTATAATCCTAAATATCGCGAACTGCATGCGCCACTTCGGAGGTCAACATTTTTAGAAATGTTTTCTTATACAGAAAAACACACCAACAACAGGTTGTTGTGCCAGCGCAACTAAGCAATTTGTTCTCAGTGTAATCGAAATAAAGCCCGTCTACAATGAGTCCTATATTATTTGACAGTTTTATGTTTTTGCACATATGTACCCGGATTTTCCTTACGTATTCTGTGTTATGGATTAAATCCGTTGATATATGGGAATGTAGGTATTTAGTAGCAAAGTAGTAAAGTACGTGTGGCACACGATGATATCTCATACTCTTATTACGATTTAATTGACCCTGGCTTAAAGAAAATAAATAAGCAGACAAAACGGGGGAACTGCGAAAGTTTTCTTCGTTGATTGGCCGAAAGTTCAGTTGCAGTCGACCGGATAATAGCGATGTGGGGATACCACATGTATACTTATAGATACATCGTCGTCGGGGAATTGTTCTTGTGTAAATTGCATTACAAAGATACAGCCGTCGTTTTTTTTAGTTGTGCGCTTTTATGCGATCCAAATGCTGTAACAACTTGGATTGTGTTGTGTGCATTTTCTTTATTTTTTCAAATCGTTTTATCCTTGAGAAAATTTATTTCGTATTATGCTCTTATCTGGTACATACGAGGGTGACCTCAAAACTAACTGGCCTGGAACATTTTCTGTTTTACTAGCAACTTTTTTTTTGTTTTTTAAAAGCAATCTTTTATAAGCCATCTGTCAAAATTTCCGAAGTATTTAACGATTATTTTCTTTGTTACAGGGGATTGAAGTAAACAAGTTTTATAATTTTTGAAGAATGGAAAATAAAGAGTTTCGCGCGGTAATAAAACACTTTTATATGAAAGGTGAATTTATACTTTTATAATCAAAGATGAATTGGATTCTGTTCATGCTGATAATGCACCATCATACTCCACCGTGAAATCCTGTGTTCAACAATTTAAAATGAGTCGTTCAAGTACGGAAGATGAACAACGCTCTGGAAGACCGAAAACTGCTACTACTATTGAAAACATTAGAAAAATATTTAATGAAGTGACTAAAGATAGACGAATAAAGCTCAGAGAACTTGCTGATATTGTTAAAATACACGAAAAACAAGTTTGGAGTATTTTGCATGATGAACTCCACATGAAAAAGCTATCCGCAAGATGGGTGCCGCGTTTGTTAACTTTGCCCCAAAAAATCGTCCGTTGGACCAATTCCGAGGAGCTTTTAGCGATTTATCAGCGTAATCCAATAGAGTTTTTGCGCCGATTCTTAACTGTTGATGAAACATGGATCCATCACTACATCCCAGAATACAAAGAACAGTCAAAACAATGGATAGAAGCTGGTAAAAGTGGCTCCAAGAAGGCGAAAACTGATAAGTCAGCAGGAAAAGTAATGGCCACAGTATTTTGGGATGCAAAGGGTATAATATTTATTGATTATCTTGAGAAAGGAAAAACTATAAATAGTGAATATTATTGTGCATTATTGGATCGGTTGAGTGAAGAAATCAAGACAAAACGACCGCATTTAGAAAGAAAAAAAGTTATTTTTCATCAAGATAATGCTTCTTCACACACTGCATTTTTAACTCAACAAAAACTGGCCGAATTACGATTTGAAATTGCTCCGCATCCACCATATAGTCCAGATTTAGCTCCTTCTGATTATTTCTTGTTTCGAAATTCAAAAAAAATTCTCGGTGGCAAAAAATTTTCGTCCAATAGCGAGGTTATTGCTGAAACTGAGGCATATTTTGAAGGTCTTGAAAAATCTTATTTTTCGGATGGAATTAAAAAACTTGAAAAACGTTTGATGAAGTGCATTGAGTTGGAAGGAGATTATGTTGAAAAATAAATAATAATAATTCCAAAAAAACGGTTGTTTTTAAGTTAGGCCAGTTACTTTTGCGGTCGCCCTCGTACATATACATTAGTATGTTTGAAATTAGAATATTATTATTATATCATGCAGGTATTGTTAGCAGTTTTGTATGGTAAATAATGCTCATGGGACAAAACGTATTGTATTTTGCCAAGAGATGAATGAAAATAAACGAAATACGAGTACATACATGAGGCTGGTACCGGCAGCGCTTAGCCCCTACAAAATGCTCATAATTGCAGTTCAAAAGATTTTTACACAGAAGGGAACTCGTGTCACATAAGGTGGGTGGAAAACAATTCATGTGTACTCGATGTCCATCGGTTAAACTTTTGATCTACAAAAAAAAAACACTGTGTAATTCTTGTTTGAAGGTGGATGGTGGAACTTTCCAAAAGTACAAGGTCCTGGTAGGTCTCAGTTATTTTTTATAAGTCGAGGATGTTTTTATTTTACAATGCAATACCGCATGCAACAAGTAAATAATAGTACATATGTGACGCGCAAAATAGAAAGGGACCTAAGGCTAAAAACCAGTTTTGTTCAGGAGAGCCATTTTAAAGATTAGGTCCCTTTCTATTTGCGCTTAGAATTGTCGTCTTCACTCTCATAAAACGCGCATATCTCTGGGAGGGAACACTTTTGGGGCTAGGGATCGGTCTCGTTCGATGCTCAGATGTTGTCCACATCAAAAAATGAAATTTGATTTTTTTTACCCATATGTCCCTTTCTCTATGCGCTGTCACATATGCCTCCATTTAGCTATTTTTGTGATGAGATGTGTGCAGAATATTTTCGGAGATTATTTCACATAAGGTGGCTGGAAAACGATTTATGTGTACTCGATGTCCATCGGTTAAACGTTTGATATAAAACAAATAACACTGTACAACACTTTTTTAGGGGTAGATGATTCCTTTGAAAAATGAATGACTTAGATCAGTATAGGAAATTCCCAAAAGTACAAGGCCCTGGTAGGTTGCAGATATTTTTAATGGGCCGAAAACGTTTTTATTTTGCAACGCAATACCGCATGCAACATGATGAAAAATAATAACGTGTGATCAATCCAGAGGTATTATTTTTTAAAATAAAAAAAATACAAAAACTCAAATCAAGTGTGAAATCTTTATGGTTCATTCGGAAAGATATTATATATTTTTTGAATTAAAATTTCCATTAAATGTTGGCAACTGTATTATGAAAAAAAATACGTTTGGTGAGAAATGGGAAGATCCGCTGTTTTCGCCCAAAATTTTGTCAGTGATGAGGCCCGTTTCTGGCGCAGCGGCAACGTCAATAAACAAAATTGCCGCATTTGGGCTAAAGTGCAACCAGATAAAACCACGGTTTATTGTAGTTTCTAGAATGGTGGGATCACCGGAACGTTACGGTGAGTGGTGCTCGTTATCGCGCCATGATATCGGACTTTTTGCTACCTAAAATTGAAGCCCGTAATCTTGATGACATTTGGTTTCAACAAGACGGCTCTTCATGCCGTGCAGCCAACGAATCAATCCGTTTATTGAAGGAAACTTTTGTTGAGCGCATTGTCTCGCGTCTTGGGCCTTTGGTGTGGCATCTTGGTTTCAACAAGACGGCTCTTCATGCCGTGCAGCCAACGAATCTATCCATTTATTGAAGGAAACTTTTGTTGAGCGCATTATCTTGCGTATTGGGCCTTTGGCGTCCAAGGTCGTGCGATTTAACACCTCTGAACTATTTTTTAAGGGGTTATGTGAAGTCGTTTGTCTACGCAGATAAGCCCGACACGATTGATGCCTTGGAAAGAATATTCGGCGTGTTATTGTTGACATACGGCCCCAAATGCTGGAAAAAGTGGTCGAAATTTGGGCCTCTGGGCTGGAATTTATTCGAGCCATCCGTGGCGGCCACTTGCCCGAAATCATTTTTAAAACATAATTGGAAATTCTTATCTATATAATAAAGCTAAATTCTTGGTTATAACATTAAATTAAATGCGTTGTATCTCTTTGTGAAAACCATACGTCTAAAAAACCCTTTACATATTCCTTCATTTTAGCGATTTTTAATTATGAGATGTTTTAAGTGAACTCGTGGGGAGCTTATTTTTGTAGAACATACTGACATCCCAGCTGTAAGTGTGGCGTATATGTTTTGTGCTTTTTTTGAGAGTAGTGAAAAAGACTCATTCGCAGTTTTGAGTATTTTTATGTTCTACAAAAATGTTTTCAAGTTTTTTTAAATCAACAAGGATAAAAAATCGATATCTCTAATTTTTGCGTGTCCTTTTTGGTCCTTTTGTTACAGAAATTGATACATTTATAAAAATACGGTTGTTTAAGCAATTAGTGTTCTACCAAAGTACTACTAATTTAACTTCTGTATAGGTCTTCCAAACTAAAAGCATGATAGCTTGAAATAGAACTAGTACCTTTCGTCCATTTTCAAAAACAAAAATTAAATTTTTGAAAACAATTTTATGTTTTCTAGGACGTTTGTTTGTGTTTTAGTTAGTGAATGGCGTAATTGAGGTTTGCTCAGATTGGTAACCAACATAGATACGGATGGTGAAATGTACTAAGATCAACTTTGTCATTTATTTTCCACAAAAAATCAACCAATAACTAAAGATAGTCCGAAATTTTGTTGCATAGTGTAATTATTCGTTTAAATCTAGATGTAATAAAGTTGTCATCTAAATCCAACAACTGGTCTCAAGTCACAGCTGCATAATGTGCTCTGGTGCATGAAAGCATTTTCTTATAAGAATTCCCTGGGGCCCATACACATACATGGTCGTTGTCCAATTTAAAACAACAAAATTCTTAAAAAAAAAGCTTAAATCGGACGTGAGCACTTTCGTTGTTTAGAAAAGTCAACTGAAAAAAAATTTAACCAGATTTAAAAACTAATTTCACATTTGAATTTGTAAGTCAATTTGATTGATTTTGGTAAAATCTTTTGAACATATGTGTGTAAGCTTTATTGTAAGTTGAACTGATTCTCCAATTTTAAGACCGTCCGTCCTTGGTCCAAAAAGCGTTCATATGCCAAATATTATCGAAATTTAAAGTAAAATGTGGCTTCTAGAGCTAAAAACATAAAAAACGGTTGAACGCAAGTGTCTTAATCTAGTTTAAAGCGAATCTCTTCAATAGCGTATGTCCTTGGACAACAATTTTGACCTGTTGTTTGATTACAATCGTTGGATAGAAAAACGGACGGATAGATGGAATGGAATCAGCCTGTAAAAGAAGTCACGAACCGGTTAATCCCTGTTTAATATGTTTTATATAATATAAAGAGGTTTTGCAATCGTAATGACACATCCTATGGTGAAGGGTATACAAATGTTGAAGTGGATCATCAGCTTAATGTGGAAGAGAGCTTTGCTTACAAAATCCTTAGAGTGTTTGCTTTATATTTAATAAGCGGCTATTCATATGACCCTATGATGTCATAAACCCATTCTATAGGGACATGCAGAGCCTTATATCCACATTTCTTTGGGCCAATGCATACAAATTTGTTTATCTTCAAATTGTCCTACACGCAGAAAAAAAGTATGGTTGGCATAACAGTATTCGAAGAGCATCATACTATTGTTGGTTATATGGTTGTGGCACAAAAATATTATGATCAACACAACAATATGATCCCCCACAACAATATTATGGTCATCAAAACAATATAATTATACACACACAACTATACTATGATCCCCACAACCATATTATGATCCTCATAACGATAGTATGTTTAACATACAACCAAAATATGTTTAACATACTACCATAGTAAGACTCACACACAATCATACTATAATCCCCAAAAATGTTTGCAAGGATTAAATTAAGTTGTTATTCTACAATAGAGATTTTTCTTACGTAAATTATGTAAAAATACATTAAACTCTTAATAAAAGGAGTGATTTATTTAACAGTAGATAAAATGCACTTATTACAAATATTTCAGTTTTACTTATCAAAAGTAGTTTGTTTTGAAAAAATTTATTTTAAATATAAAAGGTACTATTATTGTCGTAATTATTGTTGTTATTGTTAACATAAATCCAAAAAAACAATAGTTTTGTCGCACCAACCATATTTATATTGATGCTACAACCATATTTTCATTTTTAAATTTGGCAACAATACTATTGTTAAATTTCAACAATATTAATATTGCCGCAATCATACAATTGTCAAAATGAAATTCAAAAAAAAAAAACAATACTATGGTTCCGACGATCATACCTTTATTGTAGAGAACATAATATTGTGCCTTGTAATTCTGTTTTTTTTATTTTTAATTTAAAGTATTTTAAAACTTATCCTATTATGTTTTGAATCTAGGCAATCCTATGGTTGTATGTGAGACATACTATGGTTGTGGGGATCATAGTATAGTTTTGGGTATCTTAGTATGGTTATGTGTGTATATCATAATATAGTTGTGGGGATCATAGTATGGTTGTCTGTGCATCATACATTATTGTGAGCATCATAATATTGTTGTACCACAACCATAGTCCCAGCAATAGTACGAGGGCATATTAATAATTCCGTGACATTTCGAACTTCCCTCGTAGTTATATGAAATGCAACACTGCTTCCATCAAATACCAGCTGTTAGTAGACTAATATCAAATTTTGAAAGAGTTCCGTCATTTTGTTTATGTTTTACAAACATACAACATCGTGGAGTTTGTTAAAGTGGAAAAAAGTGAATTTCGAGTGCTTCTTAAACATTATTTTTTGCGCAAAAAAACCGTCAATCAAACCAAGAAAAAGCTTTATGAATACTATGGGGACTCTGCAACACTAATTGCAATGGTATAAAAGTGGTTTTCTAACTTTCGTTGTGGTCACACAAGTACAAATGACGTTGAACGTTCTGGACGGCCAATGGAGGTCAATACACCCGAAGATGTCCACAAAATCCACAATATGGTGTTGGCCGATCGAAGAGTGAAAGTGCGTGAGATTGTTGATGCTATACGCATTTCATATGGCAGTGTGGTTTTGAATTTACATGATCAGTTGGGCTTAAGATAGCTGTCTGCAAGATGAGTGCCGCGTTTGCTCTGAATCGACCATAAGCAATTGAAAGTAATGTGACAACTTTAAAGGATTATTTGGAGTTGTTTAACCGCATTTCGAATGAGTTTTTACCTCGTTGTGTGGATGAAACATTGATCTAATTCAACACTCCGTAGACCAAGCAGGAGTCTAAGCAATGGGTTTGCTCGGGTGAAGCGGCTTCGAAGAAGGCAAAGTTGACTTTATCGGCCAATAAGATGATGGCCACAGTTTTTGTCATACACGCGGGATAATCCACATGGATTACCTTCATAAGGGAAAAAACAATAAAGGGTGAATATTATGCCCACTTATTGGACCGACTTAACGAGGATTTAAAAAAACGACCCCATATGGGCGAGAAAAAAGTGTTTTTCATCAAGATAATGCACGGGTTCACACGTATGCAGTCTCAATGACAAAATTGCATGAATTGGGTTACGATTTGGTACGACTACCTCGTCCGCCTTTTTCTCCGGATTTAGCCCCAGTGACTATTTCCTATTTTTAAACCTTAAGAAATGGCTTAGTGGAAAGAGATTCAGCTCCGACGATGAAATTATTGATCCTGCACCTCGAAAAATCCTATTTTTTGGAAGGGATACAAAAATTGGAGTAACGTTGGACTATGTGTATTGAGCTAAAAGAAGATTATGTTGAATAATAATTTTTTATTTTTGCTAAAAAAAACTATGTAATTTGAACAGTTGTGGAATTATTAATATGACCTCGTAAGGTGCCCTTGTAATATTTTCACCCCAACCATAAATTATTCTGGGTGTATGATTTAAAAACGAAACAAATGCTTTTTGACCATGTTGGGATGACCTAAAATAATTTAAATCTTTACATATGAACATACTCGTACATACACGAGTTTACGCACACACATGACATACAAGGTAGGTAGAGTGTGTATGACCACATAAAAAGAACATTTTTAATTCCATTGTAATTAAGACTTTTGTGTTTGCGGCTGTATGTGTGTTTTTTTTGTTCCGTTATTAACAAAAGCAACCCACGGCTGAATCATCATTTCTCGAAGCTATCGCCCGAAGGTTAAACCTTTCATTGTTTTGCGGTTGCAACGAGCGGCTGGCTGTGTACTTAGCATCACGTTGGCAAAGCGTAATCACAGTTTTTGTTTCTAAGTAAAAGAGTGTAAAGTACGCAATTAGGAGAGTATGTACACATATGTACATTAGGGTTAGTCACTTTTTTGACTTTTGTCGAATATCGAATTGCTCTCGCAATATGATGTAGGGCATGAAAAACCATGAAGAACTGCATGTTTACTTTTTTGATATGGTAAAAAAACTTCCCCCCCAAAATGCATTTACTTTTGCTGGAAATCGGTTTTTTTAATTTCCATTTTTTGTGATATTAAAAATTAAAAAAAAAAAAATTTCGTAATTGGACCTTCAAAAGTCGTTTCTTACATAATTATGGTACGCTGAACACGAATCTACAATTTAATTGAAGATAGCTCCTGTAGTTTTCGAGATATGGCGATTATGCACATATAGCAAAACAAGTAACATCTTTGCAAATTTTGCAATCGCCATATCTCAAAAACTACATGAGCTATCTGGAATAAAATAGCAGATTCGTGTTCAGCGTGCCAGAATTATGTAAGGAACGATATTTGAAGGTCTAACTTCGAAAAAAAAAATTTCTCAAATTTTTAATATCACAAAAAATTGAAAATAAAAAATCGGTTTCGAGCAAAAGTAAATGCATTTTGGGGGGGAAGTTTTTTCACCATTTCCAAAAACTAAACATGCAGTTCTTCATAGTTTTCCAAGCCCTACCACATACTGCGAGAGCAATCTTCGCAAAAAAAGTGACTAACCCTAATGTACATACATTCTTGCGACTGTATATGGTCATATTAACACAGACACTCACGTACTTTACTAAAAAGGGTTTTTTAGCAAAATTAAAAGTCATGGAAAGTCTTTTCGGATGCACATGGACCTTTTTGCTCAAATGAAAAACTCAAATGTTAAGCGAAATTTTTAATTGTATGGAGCACAGTACCGGGTAAACTCATTAAGGCGCCAAGATGGTTAAAATAACAATCATAATATTTTAGTAACTAAAATTAGTATAACGCTGTGGTTATAGGCATGACTGCCGAGGTTGGCCTGAATCGGGTGATTTCAATCCGACACGTACACTTTGAAAGACTTCGGAATTCGGCATAAACCTCCGACTAAAATCTTTGTATGAACTATGTAAGTAGCATGAATTATATAAAGGGTGTTTTTTATTGGGGTATAGAACTTTAAGTTGGCATCACTTTTTTAACTGGCGGCCATTTTGTCAGCTGTCAAGTGATTAATATTTAGTTTGGTTTGCCATTTCATCATGAACAGGTTGACAAAAGAACAACGCTTGCAAAATGGGCCGAAAATGAGATTCATCTCGATGCTGATTTTCATCACAAAATTTTGTTCAGTGATGAGGCTCATTTTTGGTTGAATGGCTACGTTAACAAGCAAAATTGCCACATTTGGAGTGAAGAGAATCCACATGAGACCCTTGAGACGCCATTACATCCACAAAAACTGACTGTTTGGTGTGCTCTATGGGCTGGTGGAGTCATTGGGCCATACTTCTTCCGAAATAATGCTGGAGAGTCAGTTACCGTTAATGGAGACCGGTATAGAGCCATGAGAACCGACTATTTTGTTCCCGAATTGGATGGCATGAATGTGGATGAGTTGTGGTTCCAACAAGACGGCGCTACATGCTACACAGCGCACGTCACAATCGAATTATTGAAGGAAACATTCGATGAGCGCATAATTTCGCGGAATGGACCTGTCAATTGGCCACCAAGATCGTGTGATTTGACACCATTGGATTATTTTCTTTGGGGATATGTGAAGTCGCTCGTCTGCGCCAACAAACCCGAAACGTTAGGGGACTTGGAAGCCAACATTCGTGGCGTTATTGCCAACATACGGCCCCATGTGCTAGAAAAAGTGGTTGAAAATTGGACCTGTAGAATTGGCTTTATTCGAGCCAGCCGCGGCGGCCACATGCCCGAAATCATATTTAAAGATTAATGGCATAAAATTATCCTTCCAATAAAGCCAAATTGATGGACATTAAAACGATTTTCTTGTGTTTTATTTCAATTCGAAGTTCTATACCTCAATAAAAAACATCCTTTATTAGCAACACTCGCTTTTTTAAAAATAAGAAAAACTAAATGTAGCATCCACTGAGAAAAAAGGGATCTTTTTGTACCCTCCACCGAAGGATGACGTATATTCTGTTTTTTTATTTCGTTCCATTCCTCGAAATATTAATCGGAGACCTAAGAAACGTTTATATTAATGATCGTCGTAAAATATATTTGTCTTAAATAAAGGGTAGTAACAACATAAGTGCAAATAGCTACTTAAGGGTTCGGAAATGTTTGGGGCCCGTTGGATTTATTTAAACAAATCCCTCGATTTAGAAAGCTTTAATGTCTCGAGTGTTAACGCCTGCTCAAAGCTGAAAGCCTTACAGCCTGGCCGAAAGCCGACCACATAGAAAGAAATGGACTACTAAAAAAAGTTCAAGCGGGGCCTTCACATGTCCGTCAAGTTGGCACACATTTATTTGCCCCAAAACTGACAATTTTTATGTAAAGTACAGTACATAAAGTACAAAAGGCACGTTGGCCCTGCTCAACAACTTCTTCGAGCATTTTAATTTGAAGCTACACGCAGAGAAAATATATGGTTGCTATATGGTAACGGTAACAATAATGTAACCATAGGTTTGTTTTTTTGAATTTCATTTTGACAATAGTATGATTGCGGCAATATTAATATTGTTGAAATGTAACAATAGTATTGTTGCCAAATTTAAAAATGAAAATGTGGTTGTAGCGACAATATTAATATGGTTGGTGCGACAATAGTATTATTTTTGGGAGGTTTATGTTAAACATACTATGGTTATGAGGATCATAATATGGTTGTAGGAATCATAGTAGGGTTAAGTGTAAATAATTCTACTGTTGTGAGGACCATAATATTGTTGTGGGGATCATAGTATTGTTGTATGTGAACCATACTTTTGTTGTGATGATCATAATAGTGTTGTGCCAGAAGCATATAACCAGCAATAGTATGATGCTCTTCGAATATTGTTCCCCAACCATTTTTTTTCTCGTGTATGCATGCTCTCTTGACAACGACATTAGTGCTGTGGCTGATATGATTGAAAATATAATTTTATTTGGAATAAAGACGTTTATATCAACTTAAATTTTATCGGTTAAACCAGCAAAAAGGGCAGATCCAAAGTGGCAGAACTTAGGTTACCAATGTGATTGTTACTTCTCACAGGGGAAGTAAGATCTTTAGGTCGTTTGCAAGAAGAGTAAAGTATAATTCTTCATTTATCCCAACTCTTGCTAAAACGACTTCCCGCTATCGAAAACGTTTCTAGTTCCATGTCTCAGATATTTTTTCGAACTCTTGGAGTTGAAAATGTTCTTGCGAATCCCGATAATAGTAAGTACATGAGCCTGCGCTTTTCAAGGTAATGGGAAGCAGTCAAACGACAAGCTTACCGATCGACAGTATGGCTTTCGTAGAAATCGTTCTACGGAAAACCTGAAGGCTTTCTTGTCGGAGCGCTAGAGTCGGTCTATAGACTAGTTTGGTGGGAGTAGGGTCGTGGCTCTGGAAATCTCCATGGCCTTTCATAGAGTCAGGCACGGTGTACTCATATCAAAGCTCAACGCTTTTGTGCCGGAAATACCTTTGCTCGATCTACACTAATATTTTTAAGAGATTGGGTTTGGGGATTGGGAATGGGTTCTCATCCAGCGAACATAGGCTGACCGCAGTTGTAACCCACGGTTCTATCCTTTCTCCTAGTCTTTTTTATATTTTCATTGACGTTATTGTGGGTCGGACCGTGACTCGAATCTACTCTTATCATGTTGATTTTCTTGGTTCCTGCATGATTCTGAAGGGAATGACATGTTTTTCAGGGGCCTAGATTTCTTTAAGTTAAAATTTTTTAAAACAAATGATTTTTGGGAAATATTAAATAAAGATTTAACATTATTGCTTAAGCGTTTTTTTGCTTATCAAATAAATCTGGCTTCTTAAGCGACAGGATCTTAAATCGCAAAGAACCTTATTTATGGAAAAAGGGCCCAATATGGTCTTATTATGTTAGGTTTAAAGGAAAAACATCGGATTTTATTTGTGACACCTAATGCGGCGGGTTAAGATCGGCAAGACGTTTTTTTTGTTCTATATGAAAACTTGCAATGACATCGTTAAATTTTGCCAGCCTTCGTTTTAGATATCTCGTAACGCAACGTGCTTAATAAGTGCGAGATCGGATTTTACATGTAGTTTGTGAAAGCGAACATTTTGTGGCGGCTTAAGGAAAACATGAGCCGATATAATCCAGTTTAATCTAGCAAACTATTGCTCGATCGAAACGTACCATGTTTAATTTGAGTACGATCGGCCGGACAGCGCTCAGTAGAATCAAACAATAATTTTGAGTGATCAGCACATTTTGACATTACATCTGCGCCAACTTGCAGATACATTTTCCAAGTAAACAATTAATACATATCCTTCAAATATTTCTTCATAATATCTTAAAAGTCTACTGTACAACACATATGAGTGTGTAAAGAATAATTAACACATTTTGACCCATATACATTTTATAAAAAGGGTAACCGTCCAAAGAATTAGACAAAAAATTAAGTACATTCGTTAGTGTAAAAATTATTTTCAAGCAGAACCGCTGATATGGAAACCTTAACCGGGGAAGGGTCAACTAAATGGATGCAAACACTTTATTTGGATTAGACTGAAAATAGTTAAATTCAGATCCACTTATACCATGTATCATAGACTAGGCTGGATTACACATATCAATCCAGCCAGCTACATCAAATTCTCTAAGAGATTTTTTTTCGGAATAAAAAAATACAAAATCCAATTTATTTTTTCTAAATATCCAAATCCTCATTTAGTCACACATTTAACAGATGGATTGAAGCCTTTCATTACGTGGAATTAACCATCATAAAACAAAACAGAGAACAGCATAAATTCCAAAAGAAAACGACCATTGTTTTTCATAAGCCATATGCTTTATGGGCCCTCATTCGGGCTGCATTTGTATTCGAGTTTTTCCTTTCATTCCCTTTATTACGTTTTTCTATTTTAATATATTCTCAAATAACACATAGCACATTTTATTGTTGCGAATGAGCAACAAAATAAAAAATATGCATACATACTGACTTTATGTTCTGTCATTACTACATACGGTTGGATGTGCATATGGGACAGTACATACAGGGTTAGACTGGTCCATTTCAATTCCATTTCGGTTAATTTTGTTAATGATGTGCTAGTGTTTGAGACGTGATAGTCGCACAGAAAGAATAAGAGTTGTTAAACTTCAACGTTAAAGTTACCAGGTAAAACCTTTTGTGGAACTGTTCTTAAAACAAAGGTTTCCTAACGTAAGTTTTAATTATGCCCTATACAACACTATGTAGCCTGGTATTGCCAATTAGATTCTCAGAAGCTGATAGCTGTTTATCATATGGGGTCACTTAACAACGACCATGGGAAACCGTACAGTGTCCCGGGGAGGTTTTTGTAAAAATGTTCGCTTACTCGTACGTGTTGTGGCGAATATAGCAAATGACAAGAACTGTAGCAGATTTTTCTACCTCACACAAGACGGCGACTTAATGAGAAAGACATTAATCTGGAAGTCATGTATATGCAATATTCTCTGCAAAATACTTTATTCGTTTGGTGACAGCTAAAAACAGTTGGGGTTGTATTTTGAGGGAAGTAATTATACTAAGATTTATGGTGATCCTCTACCCCCACACTTATACTGGCTACCTCCTGTTTGTATTCGACCGGGAAATCTAGGGGGAAGTAATTATATTAAGATTTATGGTGTTCGTCAACCCCTACCCTCATACTGACTATCTCCTATTGGTTTTTAAATCAAAGAAATGAATATCAAAGAAATATTTTGTCAAAGTGTTTTAAATAAAATCTCTTTATGAAAAATGTGTTTAATTAATTATTATATATTTTTTATTTGAATAAAATAAAAACCTTGAATTAAACTACAGTCGACAGCGTCTATCCGTGATCACTGCCCATTCCATAACTTGCAAATTATAAATATACATTTATAATTCGAATTAAAGGATAATGGTATTTTTTTAGGTCCATAAAAGGAATTTCTGTTTTTTACTTACTACTCTGTTTTTACTACAAGTCAAAAACCATCCCATCTGTCCGAAATCGGTTTAAATTACGAAAATTCTTTTGGATTAAACAAATTTCTGTTGCAATCAGCTACATTTCATAGTATTGATGGTAACATGGTTGATGTAACATGGTTCGTATAATGGTTGCTACAATCAAATCACGATATTCACAGTCAATAACACTTTTTTGCCAACTAAATTCATTTAAACTATTCGTTGCAATAACTGGCGGTTATCGCAACTCACCAATTGTGATGTACATGTTGCTTTGGTACCAATAATTGGTGGTGACAACGGATAAGTTCTTTGAAGTGACCAAACCCTGTTCAATTCGCTATTCTAACATAAAACTGGTTATTCCAACTTCAACATATAAACCCTATAACATAGGGTGATCTATCTATCTATTTTTTCAGAACAAAAAAAAATATAAAAATTCAAATCAAGTTTTGGACTCTTTTCTGGTAATTTGAAAGGACATTTTGTGGCATTAATTTTTTGAAAATAATTACCTTCAAATGTTGGAAATGAGAGTTCGGCGAAAAACAAGAAGATTCCCTGTTTTCGACTAAAATTGTGTTCAGTGGTGAGGCCCATTTCTGGCGCAACGGCAACGTCGATAAACAAAATTGCCACATGCGGGCTGAAGAGGAACCAGAAGAGGTTCAAGAGAAGCTATTATATCCAGAGAAAACACGATTTGGTGCGGTTTATGGGCTGCTGGAATTATCGGTTCATATTTTTTCAAAAATTATGATGGTCGAAACGTAAATTTCAATGGTGCTCGCTATTGCTCTATAAGATCGGACTTTTTACTACCTGAAATTGAAGCCAGCATTCTTGACGACATTTCGTTTCAACAGGAAGGTGCCACTTGCCATGCAGCTGGTCAAACAATGGATCTAGTGATAGGTAATTTCGAAGACCAGCTAATTTCACATTTTGGACCGGTGAGTTGGCCGCCTAGATCAAGTGGTATCACACCTCTAGACATTTTTCTTTGGGGTTACGTAAAGTCCAAAGTCTATGCTGACAAACCAGCTACGATTCAGGTTTTACGCGGTCGAAATGCTCGAACGAATCATGCAAAATTGGACCCTCAGAATGGAAACCCTGAGGCGTAGTAGCGGCCAACATTTGAAGGAAATTATATTCAAAAAAATAAATGCCATAAAATGTCTTTTCAAATTACCAATAAAGATTCCCCACTAGATTTGAATTTTTATATAATTTTTTGGTTCTGAAAAAATACCTCTAGATGAATCACCCTATATATAATCGGTTTTAATCACTACAGAATTGTTGTATAGACAAAAACACATTTTTAAATCCCCAAAAACTTTATAAAAAAAAAAACAAAAAATGTCTGATAGTTTCTTGTGCGAAACAGCCATATAAATAAATAAACTATTCATAAATAAATATTATCCAGAATATAGAAACATTCTTAACTTGATCAGCATTTTCGAGATGGTTAGGGCTCCTTATTATTCAAAACAACAACCAGCGTGCTATTTTTTCCGAGTTACAGCCACCTTAATTTTGACAATAAATATTGCTTTAAACTTCAATTACCTCTTATCAGGTTGGGGGTAGGGTATCATTGCAAAGCTAATTAGAAAATCTATCCAAAGGCGTTTTTACGAGACTTTTACTAAGTAGTTGACATATTGCAAGGCGGTAAAATATTAAATTTGTTTTTGTCCATTTTATTAAAAAAGCTTTCAGTGCTAACACACATACATCTAGCCAAGACTTCACTCAATAATTTTAAATCTTTTATATCATATTAACCCTTAAGTAGCCGAATATATACTGGATTTAAATTCCATATTTAATAACATATCATAATCAGCTTTGGCTTCAACTTGCTCTTGACACTTCAAAACCAAAATTTAGTGTTTTGACCCACTATACCGATCTGATGCAGAAAATCGTTTCACTTATGCAAACGTCACTATATTCGCAAATAAAAATCAATATCTCAAAAAACTGCTCATAATTTAAATATAAAATTTATTAATTTAAAATCCTTAAATATAAAAATTTGAGAAAAAAAGACTTTTTATTATGTTATAACATTCAGCACGGCGTTGAACTGTGATTGATGGATTGTTTTGAACACTTTCTTGAGCAGCAGTAGTGTTTTCAGCTGATCTTGCATATCAGCTACAGACCCTCTTTCTTCAAAATCATTCACTTCCTGATAAATAGTGCGTATTTTCTCATCGTCACAGTAATCGTTGATTGATTTTGATAAAATGTTTTTACGATTAAAACACGTTGGTTTATCGAATATTTTTCCACAATAAATTCGCCACGTCTCTATTTCACTGCTGCCAAATATGAACTGTCAAGAATGTTCCAATATCGCTGCAAAACAAAGTAGTATACCTTCCCGGCGGACACCCCGTAACTAACGATCTATACCCAGTAAACCAACTTTGCCGACAATGTCTGATATCAGACATTCTTCTTAACGAAATCTTACCGAATTCTTACCGAAATCGTTACGAACTCTGTTCGATTTGTCTGAGGATTTTTTTTTCAGAGAAGTCGTTCAGAATTTTTGTCAACCCTCTCATATGTTTTTCGTTACGAACTCGGTAAGAAATCGGAACATTTTGCCGATTGTCGTTCAGAGTTCTGACCGAATTCTGAAGGTTTGGTTTGCTGGGTAACAACAACCAATACATGTACATATTCTGCTTCAAAAATCATCATAGTGTTAGTATTGCCTTTTGTCTTCAACCGAAAGTGTCAATTCCCTCTACTGAAACTTGTTTTGGATATGTGCATCTACCACAATTCGAGTGGCAAAAAATTCGGTTGTGTCAATAATTCTTTTCTCTGTGTGCCGCGATCCTAAGTTTAGTCTTGGTTGGAGCATAAATATTTTAAGTTATCAGAAATATTTTAATTCAAATGTGTTCCTTTAGCAGATCTGACACGTTTTCGCTCATTTACAATCCCACGCATTTATACTATTTAAATCGCGTAAATTTTCAATTTTGTAGCTACTATCAGATCTATCACAATCACATCAAAACATAGATGCATCTGCGAGGTTCCGCCTAAATGTCCAGCAAACTTAAAACACTTAAGCGGAAAAGCTGAAAAAACTGAACGAAAAAAGTTCAGTATTAAGTAAATCATTGAATATAGAGCGAAAAGCCCCATATACAAATAAATGTTTTACCATACAAACGCACATACACTTGCAAATGCATTTACATATAAGCACAATAAGACTTTAGACATGATTGTGAGTATGTATGAATGCACCTTATTGTGTATTTGTGCATGTATAAGTGTTACATACACGCTTACACATTATTTAATATTATGAACTTTCTAGCGACGGAATGGGCGAGGCCCGCTGGTATCTGGACTATAGTTTTTTGTATGCTGTCGTCCAAGTCCATGTCTTCAATCTTAGCCACATAATATGATTTATAAGGTACACGGGATAAAAACTAAGTGCTGATGTTTTTAGGTAAGTAAGTAGGTTAAGTACTCGTATACCTTTTGATTCAATATTGTTATCTTATTGCATAAAGCGATGTCCATCCCTCTTTACATCTTGTTATCAAAGAGCAGGTCGTTTTTATACAGATTTCGATGAAACTCTGTACTTTTTTAATTTTATGCCAAGTAGGTACGAACGGTTTATATTTATCCATGTTTTGAAATAATTTAATGGACTTTCTCGATTTCAGTAGCTGCAGCTTTGGCATAAATCTGATAAATCTTATCGGTCTATGTTTTCGAATAGTTTTTTTTCCTAAGATTGTCGTCGTGCCCACATGGAAACTTATAAGCCAGCCATAATTTAGTCTGGCGAAACTGTACTGTATTTGGTCCTTTACTCCGATCAAGCAAATATTTCGAATATTAAGATCTCAGCGAATAATAAGTTTCTCCGCTGAAATTGACATTTTTTGTTTTAAATGGGCTAAAAATTGAATATTGTAAATAAAAATAAATTAATATTTTAATTTTTTCTTAACGTTTCGTCGGCTTTTTCCGACATCCTCGGTAGAATTTATTTTGATTTATTACAGTTTTTAAGATAAAACTTACGATTAGTTTACTTTTCGTTTGAATTACTTATGATTATTAAAAAACTGGACTACATGACACAATATATAATAAAGCACAAATAATAAAGCAACAAAAATATCACAGGTTTAACTAAATAAAAAAGAAAATAAAATAAATTTTGCAATGTGGTTAAATTTGGGTGACGGATAGACGGTCCGAAAATTCTGGCTATTTAAGCATGGCTCAGGACAAAAACAATAAAATATTCTGACAAATTAAAATATTTTTCACAGGGGAATGACGATTAACAGATTTTTTCTTTTATTATTTTTACAAAAGAACTGAATTTGTTGATTTTAAAGAAAAAATCCTAGATATTTTATTGCCTTCGTCATTTCTCTGTTCAATGAGTCATTACCCTGGCGGTCATATTTTTAAATTGTTGCATGATTTCGTTTAAAATTAAAATTTTGATGTATACCTTTTAAAAATGACTAGTCTTTCTTAGAACTAAGACATCTACCTGAATTAAATATTAAATTCTACAACAAAATCGAATTCCAAAAATGATGTCGAAATTGGCCCATAATCTCAGAATCACCCATATAACATGATTTTATAAATCCGGGTTAAAAAAAAGCTCTTCCAACAGGGACCTAAAACATATTTTCAATTGCATTTTTTTAACGTCCAAAACTACAGATTATATTGTTGTCTCCCACGCCAGGCTTTAGCTTTATTACTATTTACATATCTCTTTTTTAAAAAATTCGCTTCGTCATGAATTTTGAAGACTTTCATTCAAGCAAACCCTGCCTCAAATCTGGGCAAGAAGTTCTAACAATTCCCAGCAGCTATAAATACTTCTGTATAATGTGCATTAGCTTAATGATTTGAGAGAAGTTTCATCCTTGTTACTTAATAGGACGCAAAGGGAATAAGTTAAATAAGGAAGAGCGTGTTGTGATAGTAAGTGAGAGCGAATACCACACTTATCATCTGGCAAAGTTGTACCGGCGACTTTACATCTTGGGTCCATGTCAACCCCACTAAACACCTCGTGCCGCCGCTGGTTTTTTTAGCAACTGTATGCGCTCGTGTATGCGTGTGTAGGTTAGTTCGTTGTGTGTATTAAAAAAAATACAATTTATCTTTCAAATGCATGCAAAATGTATTCACATTATGAAAGTGGATTAAATTATTTGCATTTTACAGATGATGATGATTATGATTATGGTGATGATGACGACGTCACCGCCGCTGCCAACGAAAACGACGACGACAATGTCGATGGTAGTTTTACCAGTCAGTTGTTTAAGCCTTTTAATGGTGGCACAGTTGTTGTCGTTTTTTCCACTTTGTTGTTGCTGTTGTGCAATAATTGCCATCATGGTGGACGTCCCAATGCGGCCCGCTTCAAATGAATTTAATTTATTTGTTTGTAATAATGCGATCAGGTGCATGTGTATTAAAAGGTAATGCCATAGTATTTATCATCGTACATATATACAAGGGAGTTTTATAATGTAGCTGATTAAAAATCTAGGTTATTGTACTAAAAAAAGCTCTCACACAAAACATGACAAGCAGATAATTTGTTTAAACCATAGGGTATTAAACGTCATCCTTTAGGATCGGAATGGTTTTAAGCTCAACACATTTATGGAAAATTAGCTTTCAATTTATGGCTAATGTAAAATGTGGACAAAACGGCCGTTAAGGTGACTTTAAGTTCAGTTAGGACATTGTCCTTTTCACTAGGTATAGAGTGTAGTGCACTGAGCCAAAAATGCAATGATTTTTTTTAATCATGTGTCCGGTAAAATTTTTCATGGTAAATGTTTGATAACGAAGACAAAATTACGTTATCTATGGTCAAATGTTCATAAAAAATAGTTAAGTGAACATTATATGTGACAGCGCATAGAAAAAGGTACCTAAGGTTAAAGAAATTAATTTTCACTTTTTTTTTGATGTGGGCAACATCTGAGCATCGCATGAGACCGATCCCAGGCCCCAAAAGTGTTCCCTCCCAGATATATGCGCGTTTTATGAAAGTGATGGTACACCAAATTTACACGCATTTAAATCTTTAAAATGGCTCTTATGAACAAAACTGGTTTTACCCTTAGGTCCCTCTCTATTTTTCGCGTCACATATAAGTTTGGTTTTTCGTCACATATAAGTTCGATATTAACAAAAAATTAAAGATCATGCGGCCCTGTTATATCGAAGTTTTTGATCGGCTTTGTGTGATACGAAGTTCAGAATTAAGTTACCAAAGTTGCAACGATTGCGACTGTCTTATACCTCCCACTCTTTTTCCTTTCTTTCTCTGAACTGAACGTCTGTAATTGTCAGAAAGGTCGTAAGACAATTTAAGTCCCTCTTTTAAAAAACCACCACCAAGTGCAAATGCTAGCTGCAATGAAATTGCGCTATGAAGATTACTTCTCGCAAAGGGTTATTCTCATTAATCATAATGGGACTTCCGTATAAGTCATTTGATTTGTAGCCAGTAATCGTTGCCAAAGACAGCTGTAAAAAAAACCTTGGCGAGTTTAGAAACAGCTGTACAGTCTGCCTGGCAACCGTAGTGAATACATTTCACCAATTTTTTAGTTGATTCTGAAAAAGAAGCAACAAAAAGGTCTCGAACCAGAATAAAAACTGTTCAAGTCATAATAATGAAAAAAGACCGAATGAATGCAAATAAAAAAAACATAATTATCAGTAGTAGGTTAATTTAATATTAAAAATTGTAGAAGTAGCTTAATTTTTGGTTAAAAGAGGTAAACATTAATTAGTGAACTTAACAATAAAAATGGTTTCTATAACAATCTTCATAGTTAATAATATTAACAATTTCATTGCTAAATTGAACATTTATTGTTCCATAAAATTAACTATGAAATTTTAATATTACCAATTTTCATGGCTAAAAAACTCAACAATGCATTGTTAAAACAACAATAATTACTTTAAAATTAACAATTTTCATGGTTAAAAAACATTGAATAGCTAAAGTTACTATTTTATTATTGTTAAATTCCAGTCAACAACAAAACGTTCGTATTAACCTTATATAACGTAGACTCCAAATCATGTTTATTTATGGTTAAGTTTACCTTATATAAGGTTTTTTTTTCTTCTCAGTGTGGTGATGAGGTGGACATAAGACAGCATCGTAATTTTCAGTTTATGCTGTGATGATGTGATTCTGCGTAACTTTGATAAAGTTAAAACTTTTAACGGATTTTTTTTACTGGCGACGGGACGAATAGGTGGTAAATTTTTTAACTCATTAAGCTTAAGCTTCACTACCAAACACATCGCTGCTTGGATCAGTCATTCAATAGTAGGACCCGCACTGTGAGTATGAAAGTTTGATTCTGCACAGGGAGAACTTTTAACAATTTTTTTAACTGGCGAAGGGACAAGTAGAATATCAATTTCTAATTCATAAAACAAGCTTTGCTACAAAATTGATTACTGCTCGCATCCGTCATTAAATAGTAAGACCCGCTTAGTAATTGTGCAAATTTGATCATTCACAGATCACTAATTTGAGAGAAGTGTCACGTTTTTTTCTCAATGGCAGTTTGAGGGGAAAAATGTTACGTATCGCCTAAGGAATTCTTTAGTAATTTCCCAACTGTTGGTGTATTTCCATAGTTTTGAGTACTGAAACGGTTTCACGTTATTGTCCTTTTTTAATATAGTAATGACTTATTTATTGTTGCCCTGATTTCAGAAGTAATTCTTTATTTCCTCTACCGAAGGAGGGGGGGTTGCCATATGGTGACAAGCTCTTAGAGATTGTTAATAGGCGGAATTGTACTAAAGGGAAAACAGTTTCCATTAAAGGGATTAAGGGTGCTTTGCAAATAAAATTTTAGTGGGGAGTATGTGTATAAAATCCCAAAAATTAAAATGGTTACCGGACGATTTTGCACATGCGCACAAAAAACAGCCCGTAGTGTCTAAATGAACGATAACACTGGTCAACACAAAATTTGCTGTAGAAGGTTCAATAGGTTACTTAGTTGATTTGGAGCTCCTGATCACTATTCTGGGCTTTGCTTTGCTAGATTTAGAGCTGCTGATACCGAATCTCCGATTTTCCAGATTCGCTCTTGTTTAGGTGATATTCACATATTCTCCGTTATTTTCGGTTTTATTTTGAATAAAACGACCCCTAACTGTTTTTTTCGTGAACCGATTTTCCAAAACATTTAGTAATTTTTTGTAACAAAAATACGAAATTTCTATAGAATTTTGCCTATACCTTCAACAATTCTTATCCGAAATAAAAGCACTGCACATTGTTGAAAACATCAATTTCGTTCAATCAGTTTTTAGGTTCACGCACAAATAAATCAGTTAGGCGTCCTAAACTAGAGAGAATCTGGCCTATGGGCACTCAATTTAAAGCAATTTTTGCCACGAATCGCAATATGTGAAAGGGACCTAAGGGTAAAAAAATCAATTTTCATTTTTTTTCTTTTTTTGATGTGGACAACATCTGAGCATCGAATGAGACCGATCCCATGCCCCATAAGTGTTCCCTTCCAGAGATATGCGCGTTTTATGAAAGTGAAGTCGACGATTCTAAGCGCAAATAGAAAGAGACCTAATCTTTAAAATGGCTCTCCTGAACAAAACTGGTTTATAACCTTAGGTTCCTTTCTATTATGCGCGTCACATATGGATTTATTTTGATATTTTGCTGAGATTCGGGCCGAAAAATGATAACAGTATTCGAAGAGCCTCATAGTGTTATATATTTAGGACTGAAAGTCGACTTTTTAACAATTACAAAAAAAATCAAAAGTCGACTTTAAATTTTTATACTTTTTATTAAAACAATTCGAGAAAAGTAGATTCGATTTTTTTCTTTAAGGCAAAATTTTGCAATACCAATTTTCTTTGTATATAAAAGAAGTTTAATTAAACAACTAATAACCATCAGTTACTTCATTTAGTTTGTAAATTATTCGTATTCCAGTTTTTTAAAAACTTTTAATACAAAGTCTGGAAGATGTACGTTTCGCCCTGGTGGCTCTTTGGTACCACATATGGGTGCTGCCGACAAGGCGTGAGTAAACAGGCGACGTATTAAACAAACGTCGACTAGACGGTGATATGTTTGCTTTAATTTTGCCATCTACTTTTTCTTCCCCGTAGGACAAACCACAACAAGCCTGCTCCAATTATCTTGTGGAGTATTTCACTCTTTTTAAATATATAACGACAAATGATGATAACAAAACAAAAAACTCAAACATATTTCAGTTATATAAATCTTAAACAGTTTGTTCTGAAAAATATTAATTTTCATATAATATGTGCTATATTGCGTAACAATAACATTGTTGTAATCAAAATTCAAATTAATACAAATTTCAGTTACACTATATGAATGCCGTGATTATATAAGTATGATTGTTAAAATAAATCTCAAAAACAATACTTCTATCGCACAACCATATTTACATTGTAGGTACAACCATATTATTAGTTTTAGATTTAGCAATAATACTATCGTCACATTTTTTCAACATAAATGTTGCCGCAATAATTTAGTTTCGACGAAAATATTATTTATTGTAGAGAAAATGTTTTTGTTGCTGTGACCATATTATAACCATATCTTTATTCTGCGTGCATTGCTATTTGTACATTTTTCAAAACAGTTCTTCCGCCTGTTTTAATATAAATTTTTACCCAACACTTCAGTATAAAATTGAAAGCAGCAAACTCAGTTTAATAAATAATTCTATGGTATGTGGAGAAGTTTTCATTATATGTGACAGCGCATAGAGGTTTTTAACCTTAGGTCCCTTTCTATTTTGCGCGTCACATATGTTTTTTTTAAACAATTTAAAAGTTGAATAAACTTAATCGATTTATGTATGCGACTTATTTAATCTACTCAAGGAGGGCATTTCTAAATAAATCAATGATTGTTTATGTAGAATTTGAAATATGTGTTCCTTGACACATTCAAAATATATCATTTCCTTACTCAACTCAAAATAAATATTCACAAATTCACTGTTGTAGCAGAGGACAATCATGGCTTCTAGAATGCTCAAACATTAGAGTGGAAAATAAGTTTATAGGATTAAACTGAAACTGAATTTGTTTTGTTTTTACTTTGTATACTTTTAAGTCAACCCCTTTGACCCACAGTTTGTATATCTTGAGGACAATATATATCGAGCAGAGTTCACTTATGTCCTTCAATGAGTCGGTAACACTGTCATCCATTAATGCAAATAAATCGCGATCCAATCTAATATACATGTGCACTATATTGAACATATAATAACTACGTAGTATGTTTATTTACATAGAAGTACGCAATTGCTTTGGTAGAACTTTTTGTAGGCGTGTCCACACACTCCCCAAACATATCCAAAGGGGGCGTTTCTACCACAAATCAAAACTGAAGATTAATGCTTAAGGATGAATACTAAAGGACTATTATTTTCTCTGTTTTGCTCACAACTCTGAGTGGTCGCAAACAAAAGTGCTTGTTCAGAATATTTAATTTGTCATATGCATTATATTTTCACACCGATTACATGGTGATGATAATTGTCTAAATTTAATTTAGGTATGTAGAAAAGGGTGGTCCAACCATAATGCACCATGGTAATTGTGAGTCAAATCTACACGATAAGTCTTTTATTTGTTTATGTCGTTTTTGACTGAGCTGATTGGTCAGTCTTCCTTCATGAATTAAATAAAACTAATATATTCCATATTTTCCCAACGTTTCATTAGCTTTTTTCTAACTTTTGCAGGGGATGTCTATTAAAAAAATTCTGTCGACAAAAAGTGCTGTGTTACAACTTAATTAGACATTTCTTTATTTTAGTGTTTGACAAATCCAAACATGGAGAGCTTTACAGATAAGCAGCGCGTTAAGATTGTTGAAGCCTTCTGCGAATACGTACGTTTAAATCAAAATGCATTTTGATTTTTATTGGTCAGCATAATCGACCAAATGTGTTCACAATCAGGAGGATTGTTTGCAAATTTCAGCAAACTGGATCTGTAGGAAATATGAAAAACCTGTGCATGTTCATCTAGTTATTTCTGACATCGGGCCGTACTTCTTCGAAAATAAGGTCTGCCAAGCAGTTACTGTAAATGGTGATCGCTATCGTGAGATGATAATAGACCTTTTGCGCCAACAATTGAGGATATGGACCTGGAGGATATGTGGTTCCAACAGGATGGTGCCACTTGCCATACAGCGAACGAAACCATGGCTATTTTGCGCAAGAAATTTAATGGCCGTGCTATCTCATGTCGTGGCGATGTTAATTGGCCGCCAAGATCATGTGACTTTACACCGTTGCAATTCTTTCTGTAGGGATATCTAAATAAAATTTTACGTCAATAAGCCATGCATAATTCAAGAGCTAGATATTCGGCGCATTAACGACATTAAACCTCTATTATATCTTAGTCAGTGAAATTTTGGACTACACTAGGTCACAAATAAAAAAATTTTCTCTGTTATTTGTTTCTAGCATACTTTTTCCCATTGACTTTGACCTACTAAACACGAAAATGAGTTTTAAAAATTTTTCTGTCGATTGGTTTTCGAGATACACATTTTTGAACTTTTTTTTTTAAATTTTTGGAGGTACACCTACAATTTTGAGCATATCTTTCGTCTTCTTTGACCTATTTGATCCTACTACTACTCAAATTAAAGAAAATTGAGCCGCCTACAACTCATTCTTAGAAAATGTTCAAATCGGGTAAGTAGTTTTGATGTTGTCGGCTTAAAAAGGTTAAAAACGGCGTTTTTTTAGTAAAAGTGTGGCAGAAAAAACCATATAAAAATTCATATAAAATATAAAACACGATGCTAACAGCAATTTTGGGTTTTTACGTATAGCTGGCATTTTTACAAAGAAAATAAGTCCTTACTTAACAAAATCTGCCAACAAATGGCGGACTTATATTTTTTTTGGTAAAAAAAAATTGTAAGTGTACCTCCAAAAATTTAAAAAAAAAAGTTCAAAAATTTGTATCTCGAAAACCAATCGACAGAAAAATTTTTAAAACTCATTTTCGTGTTTAGTAGGTCAAAATCAATGAGAAAAATTATGCTAGAACCAAATAACGAAACGACTGTTGGCTAGTGCTATCGAATGGAGGTGTGCCGCAGAGGTCGCGGCGCTCATTTGGCCAATATTTTGTTCCATACATAATTGACCATACCAGTTTTATCATAATAAAAAGAAATGACGATAATTTCCTTAATAATTTATATTTTATTCAAAATCAACTTCGGCCCTTAAGAGTTAACCACCCTTTAGAAAAAATCTAAGTCAACATTCCAAGAACAATTCAAAAGATAAAGACTGAGATAATTTTGCACATTAACGGTTTTTAACCTCCATTATGTCTCAGAGTCATTGAAAATATGGACCTTCGGATAAAGGTTTGCCACCGAAGCTGTGACGAGCAGTTGGCAGATATTTTGTTTAACACATAATTGTCAACAATCCTTCCTCATAATAAAAAATATTAAGATAATTCTGTGAAAAAATTGTGTATTATTTGCAATTAACATCGTGCATTTTAGTTGGACTACCCCTTATAATCATCGTAGTTGACCGGTCATATCAAAGAAACACATTAAATGTATTCAGTTGCCAAACTGGTGGTTTTGAAACACAATAATTTTGTTGTTGTAACCGAATATTGGTGATGATATCTAAACTTTCAACATAACCAAAAGCAAGTATAATCCTATACCCTCCTTGTGTTAGGAGTACTTCAAATATGTAAGGGATCAGTATTTCGCCTGCATTGAAAATTTAAAATTTTTTCGTTATAAAACGCGCATTTAAACTTTTATTTCCAAAAATTCTTCTCTGGGAGTTGGGCTACTTCGTATTTGCTACCGATACTTCTGTTGCATTACAAAGCACCAACTAATATTTAGTTGTACTGATGGAATACTCGAGGAGAATGAAACCTCTATTATTCGGTTGGCAAACAAATTCGGTTGTGTCAAAAAATCTGTTCTCTGTGTGTTACTTAAATTATTCAGAATTTGGACAACTGCTTATTAATGCGTGTTCTGTGCTCATGGATAGAGTCTAGTACTTGAAAGTTATCCAGGCCATGTATTAAAACGACTACAACAAATTATTTTTTTTCTTTTGGAGAGCTAAGTACTTGTAGACGTTTCCTATATAAATAAGCAGATTAAATACTTTTTTTAAAAACTAAAATCTCTCGCTATCCACATTTAGTTATCGAAATTTCCTAAAACACAACACAATTAAATAGAAAAAGTTAAAATTTAAACAATATTCACATAAACACATATATGAACTTGCTTTAAATAATCACAAGTGTATGCGGATTTATTTTTAATTTGAATCCCTCCTATTAAATTATTGAGGGAGTCCCAAAACGCAGTTTCACATATTTCTATGGTACGGGGGGAGGTACGTACGTATATAAAACCTTCTTGCTACATGTCATTTTTGAGGTTTCAAATCGAATGCTGCTTATCATGTATGCGATTCGGAGTATTAAATATTCTTCATATGTGACGCGCAAAATAGAAAGGGACCGCAGGGTAAAAACCAGTTTTGTTCAGGACAGCCATTTTACAGATTTAAATACGTGTATCTTTGGTGTACCATCACTTTCATAAAACGCGCATATCTCTGGGAGGGAACACTTTTGGGGCATGGGATCGGTCTCATTCGATGCTCAGATGTTGTCCACACCAACACACACCAAAATGAAAATTGAGAGAATTATTGTAAAATTGTTTGTTATGATAGAAGTGTCTAAGACAATTACGTGTGAAATAAAACATCTGCCAAATGCTCGCCAAGGCTTAGCTGGTATACCTCATTTCGATGGTCCGTATTTTCCTTGCCCTTTATTTAAAAAATTTAAAAAAACTTACTAAGTTTAATCTAAATCGGTTTATACACGCAGAAAAAGTATGGTTGGGGTGACAATATTCGATCAGTATCATACTATTGTTGGGCATATGGTTGTGGCACAACAATATTATGATCCTCGCAAATATAGTATGATTCACACATAACCATACGGTATGATTGCCGTAATCATATTATTGTTAACGTAAATTTTAAACAACAATAATTTGGTTGCACCAAACATGTTTATATGGTTACTACAACCATATTTTTATTTCTAAATTTGGCAATAACACTATTGTTACATTTTAACAATATTAATATTGCCACAATCATACTGTTGTTAAAATGAAATTCAAAGAACAATACTATGGTTGCGACGAAAATGCTTTTATTGTAGAGAACATATTATTGTTGCGGTGACCATGTAGTAACCATATCTTTTTTCTGCGTGTAGTTGGACCTGTTCTTTGATTACAACAAAAGATGGATATTCAGACGTAAGGAGGGACGGATGGACATTGCTCAATGGAATCAATGGAATACTTAACATGTTTTGCCTACATCATCACTAAGTCATTAAACTTGCATGTTACGTTATGGTACGGTATAGCCAACATGCAAGGGTCTTTCCCGAATTTAGAAACTACAGCTCTTAAACCCACCCATTACATCCGTTTCGCATCAAGCGTTACCAGTGACCAACACACTGAACATATCGGACTATGTTTTAGAATAGGTCCCACACAAAGGCCCCTGCCGATTTGAGGTCATGCAGCTCTAGTTCTAGTTATACTGTTTAAATTTCGTATGGTTCGTTATGAGCGACAAATAATTATCTCTCACACGTTGAGGCCGAATTTTGTTTAAAAAATGATTCATATTGGAAAAGCAAAAAGTAATCTACGCACACTTATGACTCTCACTGTACGCCGCTGAATCTAATATCGGACTATGTTTAAGAATAGGTCCCACTCAGAGGCCCTTACCGATTTGAGGTCATGCAGCTCCTATGGTTCGTTATGAGCGACAAATACTTAACTCCAACAGGTTGAGTCCGAATATTGTTTAAAAAATGCTTTATATTGGAAAAGCAAAAAGTACTCTACGCACACTCATGCTTGTCACTGTACGCCGCCGAATGTAATTACTCATATTCACTACATGTTGTTTGCGACCGCTGTTGTCTGATTTACATACACAGCCTTGTTCACTCGTGCGAGTACATATGTACATCTGCATGTATGTAACTTAATTAACCTTTAACATCCGACCACATTACAATTTATTTAGGGATTTCTGTTTAATTAGTCTTAACAAAATAATAAATTGCAATTGTGAAAGGATCTAGTTGTGTTTCAAATAAATTATATGTCATCCACTTCTTCTAACGATTTCTTCTCCATCAACTGTGTGTGTGTATGTGTGGCGTTTGACTTGCCCCAGATGTATTATCGCCGTAGAGATTTATGCGAATAGAAAGTGAAAAGTAACGATAGACCAAGAAACCAAAGTCAATAGAAGACGTATTAAATGTGTAATCGAACACAATGTTGACAGTGAAGAGAGCACACTAGCCCAGTTAGCAGAGTTGCCAACTCTAATGAAAACAAGTACACAATTTAATACTGATATTACGCAATTTTCACCAAGAACTTTATTTTAGAAACCGAAATTTAACCTGTGAAATTAGAACATATCAGTACATGATTTCCTATGAACCACCATGCAAAAAACTCTAACACTCATATTACATGCGCTAGTCCAATGGCAAGTTCCCTTGACAAAATTTTCATATTTGGCAGTAATCCATGATCGAGCGAGGTTACATAAGTTGTATACCACAGTGGATTAGGGCATAATAAAACTTTTAAGTTTTTATTTGTATCCATAGTATCCAGAGATTCTCTTTGTCTATCATATTTAGTTTTCTTTTTGTTATATTCTGAATACATGGATCCATGTCTCATCAACAGTTATGAAACGACGCTTAAAATCAATTTTATTTCGCTGAAAACAATCCAAACAAACTTGAGAAATGTTCATTCTTATGCGTTTTTGGTCGACTGTTAACAAGTGCGGCACCCATCTTGCAGAAAGCTTTTTCATCTGTAGTTCTTCATGCAAAATTAAATGGACTCGATCATTTGAGATGCCCATGATATTAGCTATTTCACGCACTTTTATTCGTCGACCATTTAATACCATATCATGCACTTTGGCTACAATTTCTGTTGTTGTTGCTGTTTTTGGACGTCCACTACGTGGTTCATCTTCAATGCTTGTACGACCACGTTTAAATTCAGCAACCCAATTTTTTACTGTTGCATATGAAGGAGCACTTTCACCTAACACATTCACCATATCATTATGAATTTCTTGTCCCGATAAACCTTTTTTATGTAAATATTTAATGAAACCACGCATTTCTAATTTTTCCATTGTAAAAAAATCGCGGATGCGTCTTTTGTGAACACCTGTTTCTATATGAAGGAGTTGCCAGATCGAAACAAAATTTAACATGTGTGCATAGCAGAGATGGAAGTTCCAAAACACTTAACTTGTTTCTGTTTATACCGCGCTTTTTGTGCTAGACTAAGAAGTTTCCGAACCGCCATTATAGTTGCAAGTGTTGCCTCGATCTTCATTTAAATTGGGAGAAGTAAGTTTTTTGGACCAAGGACGGGCGCTATTGAAATTTAACAAAATCGGTTTAGGTTTAGGGCTATATCTTTAAGTAAGTAAGAGTACTCATATGTTCATACAATATTGTTTCTGGCTGTAGGAACCACATATTGCATTTAATCTTCATGAAATGTGACAAAAGCAAGTTTTTTTTCTTCTGAAATTTAGATACAGCTCCCATAGATATGTGTGTGAATTTCTGTTGCAATATTGATGTTAACATGGTTCGAGGTATCATCTGATGGTTGCTACAACCATATCACGGTATTCACAGCCAATAATACAGTTATACAAACCGAATTCAGTTAAACTATTGGTTGCGACAACTGACGGTTGTGGCAACCAAGCAATTATGATGTACATGTTACTTTGCAACCAATAATTGGTGGAGACAACAATTTAGTTCTTTGTAATAACCAAACACTGCATAGTTGGCTGTTCAGATAATATTGGTTATTCCAACATCAACATATAACACCGATAATATTTTATCGGTTTTAGTCACAAAAAAAAAATTTGAATTCCCTTTCTTCAGAGTTTTAGCCATTGACAGACCACCATATTATTCAAAACAACAACCTATTTTTTTGACAATACATACGAGTACGAGCATCTTAATTAATTCTTTTTCGATTGGGACATTACTGCAATGCTTATCAAAACATCTATCCAAAGACGTATTTTTTTCTTAGTTGACCCATTACAAGGCGGTAAAATATTCAATTATTTCAAGAAGTACTTATAACCAACATAACAGATAATACCCAACAGTGAGGGAGTAACGGCGTCTCAACAATGGATTGTGGATTTTCGTTACCCCAAATGCGACAGTTTTGGATATTGCATCAGGATCGGTGGCCATCTCGTTTCGGGCCTATTCACCACGATTTGCAAACGTTGTTCCAACGTAAGTTAATTCATTATGAAATGGCAAACCAGCGTGAGCAAAAATCAAGTAACAGCTGTCAAAAAGACCAACTCCGAAAAAGTGGGGCCAGATTGAAAACCAGACGTCTATAAAAACACCCTACTAAATATCTCACTAAGCCAAAATTGAAAATAAGTTTTGCAGTTTGACCAAATTTAGGTGACGGACCTTAAGCCCAAAACTCTGTGGGTACGAAAAGCAATAAAAAATTTCTGACAAATTCAAATATGACCTTATTTTTGAAATCATGACATATTTAGAGCCCGTTCAATGGGTTTAAAGCCTGTTTCAATTGGCTTTTCTGCAAATTCAGAAGTGAAGGGTGTAACCTAGCCCGAATTAAGCTATTTAACTAGTTCATTTTTTGAACAAAAAATCAAAGTTTACTGGCAGTAAGTGATTTTATTGCATTCTTAGAGTCTAAAAATCAAAAAATTACTTTATTTCTGATTAGGGAAATATTTTCCATTCAGAATTAAAAGGCTAAAACCGGAATGTCGGTTAATGCCGGTATTTTACCTTTATAAAAAGCTGACAGTCGGTGTTTCTTAACGCGGTTTAAAAAAAATCGAAATGACTGTTTTCTGAAAACCTCGATATTTTGAAAAACGCTACTGTCGATGTCATCTCTAACGCAGTCTGTCTTTGTTGATTCTCTTTCTCCTAGCATTCTTTCAAAAGCTAACGAGTTTGCACTTAGCGGTATTGGTAAATAAATGGTGGACCATTTAAAATTGTCAACCTTTTCCCGAAAACCAGAAATTTGAAAAAAATTATCAGAACTATTTTAACAGCCGATTCAAATTTAAAATGTTAAATTAACCACCCGAATAATTATTTCTAAATATTCAAATATATCGTGTGATCAATCTTGAGGTATTTTTTCAATAGGGTTTTTTTCACAGATTACGCGTGAGTTCTGTTAAACTTTATTTTACGCGTACGGTAGAAAAGCTCGAAGAAGTCATCCAAAATTGGACCCTTAGATCAGAGACCCTGAGACGAAGTCCACATTTTAATGAAATTATATTTAAAAAATAAATGGCACAAAATGTCCTTTCGAATGAACCACACTTGAATTGCTTTTAGCTATTTTTTTATTTTGAAAAAAATACCTCTTCTTAGTAGGGACATAAATACTGTTAAACACGTTTTATGCTGTAAAATAAAAAGTACTGAATGTTTTTGGACCAAATATTTTTTAATATATTTATTGATGTATATTGTATCCAAAAAGTATCTATTTATTCGAAATGTCCGCCTTTTGCCTTTACACACGCCTTAAGTCGCACTGGCCAATCGTCAATAGCTGCACGAACCTCGTCCATTGGAAAATTGGCCACAGCTCGAACCATCCAATGCTGGGGTATATTTTGTGACAAACCTTGTCCTCTAAACCGTCCACAATATGTAACCCAATGCCTGAGGGCCATTCTTCAGAGGAAATGAACGCTGGCAAATTGTTTCGAAGCCAGGCCTGGGACGTTTTAGCCTTATGGGCCGGCGCAGAATCCTGCTGGGAAGTCCATGGCTGGTTTTGGAACAGGGAATTGTTAAGAGGCTTCACAGTAGCTTCCAAAACGGTTTCTTGTTAAACTCTGGCCGATGTTTTGACTCCTTGTTCACACCACCAAACCATGACTGAAGCTGGGTAATAACCCTTTTCCATCTTTGGGATCAGTTCAGATGCTTTCTTAGATGCTTTCTTAGATGAAGTCCATGGCTGGTTTTGGAACAGGGAATTGTGAAGAGGCTTCACAGTAGCTTCCAAAACGGTTTCTTGTTAAACTCTGGCCGATGTTTTGACTCCTTGTTCACACCACCAAACCATGACTGAAGCTGGGTAATAACCATTTTCCATCTTTGGGATCAGTTCAGATGCTTTCTTAGACGACCGCTCATACACTCTATCATTTTGCTTGTTTAATTTTTCCTGAACGGTACAAATTTTTTCATCGGTGAACAAAATTTTTCTGTGCACGTTATCAGCGTGCTTTACCAAAAGACTTTTGCATTTTTCAATTCTATTTTTTATAAAGCTGCAGTCAATAAATGTCCGGTACGTCGCTTGAAAGTCCCAAGTCTCTTTTAATGATTCGACTCATGGACTTCTGCGTCATATTCATCTCACGGGCCATGATTTTCAGTTTTCGGAGCAGATTTCTGTGAATTCTTGATTTAACGGCTTTGATGACATGCGGTGTTCGAACAGAGTGTGGGCGGCTCGACCGGTGGCGGTCTTTTACATCTCCAGTCTCCTCGAACAGTTTTATGCATCGGTAGACGAACATGCGTCTAATCCCTAGTGGCCGGAGCGTTTTGAAAATATCGTTTTTTTTTTCATTTCACACTTGAAAAACGTTATTACAGCGATGCGGTTCGCATTATCTGACCACTCCATGATGAAAGTTGAAACAATTTTAAAGTTCCGTTACAGACTAACGCTATTGAGGTTAGCTTTCAAAACCCATATGACATTAAAGGGGTATGTTCAGTTCTGCTATTGAAATGGGTGTGTTCAATGTTGTAACAGTATTTATGTCCCTACCAAGTAGATTGATCACCCAGTGTGTATTTCCAATAATTATGTAAATGATTGTTGTAATTAAGTAAAAATATATTTTGGATTGGTAGTGAATTTAAATTTTTATTTAGAAACCGCAGCGAAAAAAGAGTATAAAAATCTCTCAAATTAAACAAAAAATCCCTTTATTGGGGGTTTAGTTTCCCACGTTGGCCACACTGCCTGTTACACACATCCAATGACTCTAAGCCCAATGCATAGCGAGAAAAACCTCAGCCATAGATCATTATGTTAGCAAAGGACTAAGAGTCCTTTTCGAGGAGAGTGTGAGGGTGGTTAGCCAGGGGGTGGGGAATAAATAAAATATCATATATCACACATTTACACGTTGCGATGTGCATGCATGTCGACATTAGTTAATTGATTTTTATTACTGCAAATAGCACAACTTGTTTATTATTATCGTCTGTATTGTTTAATTTCTATTGGGGGTTGGTCGCCGGGGCTACAGCGATGTCTATTCGTGTGGCGGTGGTGGCGGCGCGGCGTCTTTTCTCTCTCAAGTGGGCGGCGCCGTTCGAGGAGGTGTCTCGTCAACAATAAGGATAATGTATTACGTGAGTTCAAATTTCATCGAAACTGGGTTAGAGAAGAGTTCATTGTGGTCTAGTAGTGTGTGTGTGTGTGTGTGTGTACGTATATGAGTATGTGTCTGCGTATTTCTGTTAATTATCGTGAAAAGACTTAGAACGTAATGAAGTCATTATCATTTGAACTTGATTAAATGCTCGGCGGACATTGGGCGTTTTGTTTTGTGTGATGTTTATCAATACTAAAAGCCGTACAAATAGCGCCATCAATTAGATCACGAAATATGGTTGGTTTGTATATGTAAATACATATGTATGTATATAAGTAAACATTAAAATAATTGTTGCCATTTTTCGTTATTATAAACACCAGAAATAACACCTTTTGTAGTTTAGTGAATTAATGTGACAGTTCATTTCAATTATTGATTAACCTCAGTTTATTGTACAATAAACATTTTAACATGCACAAAAGTAATTTAAGAAATTTGCTTATGTACGTAAATAAGGATAATTTGTTAATGCGGCATTGGTGCTGACCTTAGCCAAGTCAAACATGAGACAATTACTAACATACTTCCCTCACTAGGGCGTTATGGAACAAACGAGGGGAACTTTACTTAAAGACTAAAACAAGAGCTGAAAAATATTTATTTGTTAGAGCACTTACTAATTTTATAGAGCACGATATTGCTAAGGAAGCGATTAGGTTCTAATTTATATTTATCGATTCATATGTAGATAGGTGTTCTAAAGTCAATATAAATGAACCACTTTATTAATATTGGCCTTAACCAGTCAATTTTAATAAATAAATTTTATTACTACTATGGACATCGAATTTGCCGTATGAAAATTGCGGGCTAGCAAGCGGTTTTCTTTTTAACCACTTTTATTTTCTTTTAACCACTTTCTTGTAAATGGTCCGACTTGTTGTGCTAGACAGAGGGTTTAAAACCCCTGCAACTGTTTTTTTGAAAGTATTCTCCGTCAGAGAATACTATGACCAACACCTTGAGTATGTCCCTTACAGGAAAGTAAGGCAGCAGTGGCGTGAAAGAGGGAGCACTGTTTATTGATATATGGCTAAAATTCCTGAATGGAGTAATTGTTGGGAAATGCATTTGCCGGAAGTCGATTCTACATAAGAACAGTACAGACGAAAAAGGAATTTGATCTGTATTGTACAGTAGAGTGGAGTGAAAACATGCTTTTTTTTAATTTGAAAAAGTTAACCTCGGAAAGAGATGTAGTCTGGGGTCCTAAAGAGGGGAAAAATAAAGAAAAACATTTAAAAAAATTTTAGGGGTCGCGCCAAAATAAACAAATACACATGTTTGAAGGCGTGAATTTTCCTAACCCCTGAACCGATTTTAAAGTTTTATGTCAATAAATGTTTGCAATAGCGTAAACAATGAAATAAGGGCATGAAAAAATTTAAAACAAATTTTCTCATTGTTCAAAAATTTCAAAAAGTAAAATAAGTCAAATCGTCCCTTCTTCAGAAAATTGACTGAACAATGAAATCGCCACCAAAGCTACAAATATTAGTCGATTATCCTCATATTTGCCTCAAATACTTTTGTTTGGGCACTGAACAAGCTCAAACTTTTAAATTTCGAATAAGTTAAGTTGTTAATTTTTAGGATTTTTCTAAAATCAACGCCAAAATAGCGATAATTTCCAAATTTCTAGGGAGTGGCGCGACCCCTAAAAATTTTTTTAAATTTTTTTCTTTATTTTTCCCCTCTTTAGGACCCCAGCCTACATCTCTTTCCGAGGTTAACTTTTTTTTTTGAATTTCACTCCACCCTATTGTACAGTGCGGTCAACCGATATCGAACAGGTGTGTATTCTCGGTAAGTCACGTATTTCTGCCGGGCATCCAACCGTCAGGAAAAAGACGACGGTCGTCTGAAGAACACGCACCATGAAAGTAACGAAAGAACAATGACACGCAACTCCCATTCCGACGATGATCCAAAGAGACAATAGAGTTAGTTACCCTACTCGTACTGTCACCTATCAGCAACATCGCTCTTCTTTCGATACGGTCAACTACAGGGTTTTCTATTAATAATATAATAATTTTTTATATTATATATATGTGACGAGCAAAATAGAAAGGGACCTAAGGTTAAAACCCAGTTTTATTCAGGAGAACCATTTTAAAGATTAGGTCCCTTTCTATTTGCGCTTAGAATCCTCGATTTCACTTTCATAAAACGCGCATATCTCTGGGAGGGAACACTTTTGGGGCATGTGATCGGTCTCATTCGATGCTCAGATGTTGTCGACATCAAAAAAAGAACAAAATGAAAATTGATTTTTTTACCCTTAGGTCCCTTTCTCTATGCGCTGTCACATATATTTATTAAAAAAAACACAGAATATTTAAGATATATAGGGTGATCCATCTAGAGGTATTTTTTCAGGACAAAAGAAATATAAAAATTCAAATCAAGTGTGGAATCTTTATTGGTAATTTGAAAGGACATTTTATGGCATTTATTTTTTTGAAAATAATTTCCTTCAAATGTTGGCAACTGTATTATGGAAATGAGCGTTCGGTCAGAAAGGGGAAGATCCGCTGTTTTCGACCAAAGTTTTGTTTAGTGATGAGGACCATTTCTCGCTCAACGGCAAAGTCAATAAACAAAATTGCCGCATTTGGCCTAAAAAGCAACAAAAAGAGGTTCAAGAGATGCCATTATACCAAGAGAAAACCACGGTTTGGTGCGGTTTATAAGCTGGTGGAATCATCGGTGCATATTTTTTCAAAAATGTTGATGGCCGGAACGTAACCGTGAATGGTGCTAGCTATCGCGTGAATGGTGCTATGCTACCTGAAATTAAGACCCGTAATCTTGACGACACTTGGTTTCAACAGGACGGTGCCACTTGCCATATAGCTGCTCAAACAATGGATCTATTGAGAGGTCATTTCGTAAAGCAGCTAATTTCTCGTTTAGGACAGGTGAGTTGGCCGCCTTTATCGAGTGATATCACACCTTTAGAAATTGTTCTTTGGGGTTACAAAGTCTATGCTTACAAACCAGCTACAATTCAGTTTTTGGAAGCCAACTTTACGCGTATCATTAAAGCCATACCGGATGAAATGCTCGAACGAATCATCCACAATTGGATACTCAGAATGGAAACCCTGAGGCGTAGTTGCGGCCAACATTTGAAGGAAAATATATTGTTAAAATAAATGCCATAAAATGCCCTTTCAAATTACCAATAATGATACCACACATTATTTGAATTTTTATATTTTTTTTTGTTCTGAAAAAACCTCTGGATGGATCACCCTATACTCGTACATTACAAGTTAATTGCAGGTGTAGCGCTAATCTTACATTTTAATAATGAAATTCAATTTCGGTCATATAACCACCACGAACCCGTGAACAGCGATCTTTTTTTTGGACCCAATTTTCCACCACTCTTGCACACATTTCGCCTTGAACGTTGGTAATTTCGCGTTGGATGTTGTCTCTGAGCTCGTCTAAAGTTGTTGGCTTGTTGGCATAGACCAGTAACTTGCTGTGGCTTTATAAAATAATTCCAATGGCGTTTATCGCATGAACAAGGTGGCCATTCGACCGGACCATTTGTCGAGATAACACGCTTGCCTTTCAGATAATCGATTGTAACGCGTGCTTTCTGGCTAGTGACACCGTCTTGTAGAAACCACATATTGGCGATGTCAATCTCATCCAATTCTGGCCAAAAATAATTTTCTCACATGGCACAATAGCGCTCTCCATTGACGGTAACATGACGATTGTTTTTATCGACCAAAAAATACAGCCCAATCACACTTCCGGCATGAAAACCACACCACATCGTAATTTTTTGCGGATGCAATTGTGTCTCTTAAAGCATATGAGGGTTTGGTGTTGTCCAATAACGCCTATTTTGTTTATTGACAAAATCAGTCGGCCATAAATGATCTTCATCGCTGAAGATAATTTTTCGTTGAAATTCTGGGTTTTCGTGAAACATTGCCAGAGACACCGGCTCAAAATTTCGTTAGTAATTGTTAATGATTTGATGAAAATACTGACATTGACTAACGTTTCGTATAATTATGTGTTGACATAAATATACGAAATTTTTATGTTCCTATTAGAAAACCTGGTAGCTGCAAGGATGATTTTGAAGCACCTCCCTATATATAGGGGAGCTGTATACCATCTTCGGCCTTATGTTTGTTATATAAAGGGTGTTCCAAGAAGAACGCAATTTTTAAATCTGGCAACATTCGAAGTGTCATTGTTTGACATTTGAACAACTGTTATTGTTTGTTAGTAGAAGGTACGAGGTTAGTAAAAATGGAGCGCTACACGAATGAACAACGCATTCTCATTGTGAAATTGTTTTACCAAAATGGTGAAAGTTTTGCGGCTACAGTTCGCAAATTGCGATCAATTTGGGGTCACAATAATGCTCCAAAAGAGTCAACTGTAAAGAGATTAATGGATGAATTTGCCGAAACTGCCGAATTGTAATGACAACAACGCGCCATCGACCAGGTCGATCGACCGAAAATGTCACAGCTGTACGTGATGATGTCGCTCAAACTCCATCCACCTCAATTCGACACCGAGCTCAGCAAATTGGTGTCTCCAAATCCACTTTGCAGCGAATTTTGACGAAAGACTAGCGTCACATTGTATTTTTATGTCCAGAACATCAAGAGCATCAGATTGTCAATATCCATCTCACCGATAGGTAATGATGCAACTGTTGGATCAGTAAATCGCTTGTGAGACAACAAGCATCACTGTATTTTACGCACATTAGAATCTACTTTATTTACTCGAGCCCATTCGCAAATGGTTAGTAAATCCAGTCCAAGTGTCTCATCCATAATTCGCATTTTTTCTTTAATACCGGGCTTTGGAATAGGGACATAACAATTTCTCTTCTTTTTATCAACGCACCCTCAAACATTTTTAATGCTCTTTCAGTGTCAAAACGTTAGTCGAAGTCAACATTTTCATTATGGTAATGTGCTCGTAGCAGCGTTTTGGAAATAATTAAAAATTACTACCGAAATTATTAGTTGGTGGACGCAACTTTGAGAGCGCTTACTCCAACTTTCGACCGTAATAATCATCCCACCCAACAGGCTGTGCGTGATATATTTGGATTCAAATTTTCACTTTTGGTTGTTCCTGGGCCAAAGAAACGCCGTACCGCTGGAAGCGACGAAAATATCGTAGCCGTAAGTGTAGTCGTTCAAAATTAGCCAAATCAGTCTATCCCACGTCGTTCTCAGGAATCGGGCGTCTTTCTCTCTCTCTCTCTCTCTCTCTCTCTCTCTCTCTCTCTCTCTCTCTTTCTCTCTCTTTTTCTCTCTCTCTCTCTCTATCTATCTCTCTCGTATTTTGGGAAAAGATCTTGACCTTCATCCATACACTGAAAAAATAACTGTACATCAAATCAATGAAAAAGATTCTTCAATAGTTCTACATCAAATTGATGAACAAATTCATTGATTTAATGAATAAATTCTTCAATTTGAAGTATGACGTTTCTATGCCATTTTTGTGCGTTCATCAAATTGAAGTATTATTTTTCATCAATCTTTCACATTGTACATCAATATTTCAGAAGGGACAGCCAGAGTAAAAAAAACTGCACACACAAATATACATACAAACATATAAAAATAAGGGTGGGTGACATAAATAAAATTCCCAAAAATTATTCAAAAAAAAGTTTCGTTCTGGGTTGACGGTTTGTGAGCTAAACTGGTAAAAATCCATTGAATACATACATAATTACTTGCTTGCATATTTTGTTTCTTCTTTAAAAAGCAAGTGTACAGTAAGCAGAATGCTTATATGCCTACCACCAAACAAATGAAAGCACACACTTTCATACCCTCTCTTTTTGTCTATACAATGCATTTGCAATGATTAGCCACTCCACCACAGACGTAGAAAAACAAAAAAAAAACAACAAACAAACACGAACAAACAAGTTGGGCAAAATCACAACTCGGTTGGATTTTTACTAGGGATGCCAATGATCTTGATTTGAAGAAAGGGCGAATAAAATATTTTGTGTATCTCAAAAAAATTAATAATTTCAACAAATATTTCACTAAAAAATTAGTATCTTAATTTTAGTCATAAATGCATCCATCTATAAATTAAGGTAATGTAAATTGTATATGTAGTGCATTGTTTTCAGGGTCTAGCAAATTTATTCTAATCAGCGTATGGCAACATTGTCGGGTAGCAATAACAGAAGAAATCAAAGAACGAAAACGGAGTAGCTGTTGTTTCTTCTTGCGTTTTCATTCTAGTTTGTCATTTCATTGATTAAGTGATCGTTGAATAGAACGCGTGTTATAAGTGAGCGTAAACATCGGAAATAATATTAAAAGTGTGAAAGTGAAACTAAATTGAACTAAACTAAATTAACAGTGTAACAAAAACAGTTTTAAAAAGTATAAGTGTAAAAATGGAGTGTTTTTTGTGCAATGAACAGTTTCATCAGATTGAAACTTACATAGTTCATTTGAAAATTACGATATGAAACATAACTAGTTTACTTCTTAATTTAAGAGTTGCTTTATGTTTTTATTAAATGAAATACATTTTTTTTGATCTCTTTTGTTCCTCAACTCAGTGAATTCAGTACAATTAAACTGTTATTGTATTAACTTTTTTATATATCAATAAAATGTTAAAAATATTTATAATGTCTTTTCTTGTACATATGTATTATAGTAATATGAGTACATATACAATACATATATTTAAGGAACTTGTCTTGATATTACTATAACTACATGCAATTGAGTTAGAATGTCCTAGCTTTAATGTATAATGTCTATCAAATTGATCTTCATTGTTGCACAATTTTCAACAAATTGATGTAAAATTTTCATCAAATTGATGTAAATTTTCATCAAATAAATGTAGATTTTTTACCAAATTGATGTACAATTTTCATCAAATTGATGTACAATTTTCATCAAATTGATGTAAAATTTTCATCAAATTAATGTAAAATTTTCATCAAATTGATGTAAAATTTTCATCAAATTGATGTACAATTTTCATCAAATTAATGTACAATTTTCATCAAATTGATGTACAATTTTCATCAAATTGATGTACAATTTTCATCAAATTGATGTATGGAATTGAAGAAATATTGATGAAAAGTTCTACATCAAATTGATGAAAAGTGTTGTAGGTTGGAAAATGAAGTACAAATTCATCAAAATGATGTAAAAATTCATCAATTTGATGAACCTTTTCTTTTCAGTGTATAAGATCAAACTGACTCAAGAACAAAAGCCACTTGATCATTTTCAACCCCGATTGGGCTCTGGACAGTTTCACGAAAATCCGGAATTTGTCGTATCAAAACTGCGCGTTGTCAGGCGGTTTCCTTTTTAACCAATTTGTTATAAATTTTCCGACGTGGAGTGTTAGACCGCAGGTTCAAAATGTCTGCAAGTACTTTTTAATTTCTTGACGGTTTTCTCCGTCAGCTTACAGATTTCGAAGTTCTTCCTATTTTGTACTCATGTGTAAGTACATTCCAATAAAAGACATTCCTGAAGGTCATCTTTACACATAAAAAAAATGATCCCTCACATATTCCCATGTTGCTTCTTTAAGAAAGCCCTCAAGAAGCCCTTAATATTTTAAATGATGGATATCCCATAAAGATTCCTGGCACCTTTCTTGAAGAAGGCATAGTGCCATGACTAATGAGTGAAAGCAAAACGGAAGATGTGCGTTACAGCTATGAGTGGCAGAGATATACAGGGTGGGCGAATTCACATTTTACATTTGAAATAGAAAGGTACTGATAATTTTGTTATGGTTTTATGGAAAATGTTAAAGTTTGGAACACAATAGCATTCATATGACTACCACATTTGGCTTGGCAGTACCTCATCCGCTTAACCTCATTCTTTTGGTAAATTTTCTGTTGATTCGGATGCAATTTCTTCGATTTCATGTTCCAACGCTTCAATTGTCGCTGAATGCTTTGCGTAACATTTATCCTTGATGGCTCCCTACAGAAATTAGTCCAAAGGGTTTAAATCACAACTTCGACGGGGACAATTCAAAATTTCGGCTGATTATTCGATTTTCAGAAACAATGCGTAAAATATCCATGGTTGCTTTGGCTGTGTGACATGTGGAACCATCTTGTTGAAATAAAATGCGGTGTAATGTAATTCTTTTGAGTTTTTAGGAAAAAAATCATGAAGCAACGAGCGTTGGTGGTAACGGCGGCTCCTTGCTCTTTTTCGATAAAAAAAAATGGCCCAATGATGCCACCAACCCAAAATCCACACTAAACGGTGACTCGTTGTGAAAGCATTGGCTTCTCAATAACTACGTGTGGGTTCTCTGAACCCTATATGCGGCAGTTTTGCTTATTGAGATAACCTGCGAGATGTCATTTTCATTTGAAAACACGATTTTTCGGTAAAATTCCCCTGCCAAACAATCTTTAGCCCATTGGGAGAAGCGAAAACGCATCGGCTGGTGTTCCTTTATAAAATGGCAAAGTTCAACTTTTCCAATTAAACCAGAAATTTGAAAAAGTGATCAGTGTTTTAAATTTGAATCAGCCGATTCAAATTTAAAATATTAAATCGCCCAACCTATATAAGCCGTTTAAGGTTAAAGAACAATATAGTTAAACACTTTATTTTAATAGGCATTCTGAAAGCACATTTTTTGCAGGTCTTCTAGAAGACCTTGCAGTAGAATAGGACGAGGAAGGCCCTGCTCTGCAATCTTACCCTGTGTTAATTTGAAATGAGGTTAGAATGCATGCTTATAAAAGGTCAAAAAAATCTTTCTACTTAGTAGGGACATAAATACTGTTACACACGTTTTATGCTGTAAAATAAAAAGTACTGAATGTTTTTAAACCAAATATTATTTAATATCTCTATTGATGTATTTTATATCCAAAAAGGATCTACTTATTCGAAATGTCAGCCTTTTGCCTTTACACATTCCTTAAGTCGCACTGGGCAATCGTCAATAGCTGCACGAACCTCGACCATTGGAAAATTGGCCACAGCGCGAACCAAAGCAGTCTTAAGAGATCCAATTTTGGGGTATCTTTTGTGGCAAACCTTGTCCTCTAAAACCGCCCACAATTTGTAATCCAATGGGTTCAAATCTGGAATGCCTGAGGGCCATTCTTCAGAGGAAGTAAACGCTGGCAAATTGTTTCAAAGCCAGGCCTGGGATGTTTTAGCTTTATGGGCCGGCGCAGATTCCTGCTGGAAAATTCATGGCAGGGAATTGTTAAGAGGCTTCACAACAGCTTCCAAAACGGTTTCTTGGTAAACTTTGACCGATGTTTTGACTCCTTTTCGCAGAAATGCAGAACAGTGACCCCATCGTAAGAGACACCCCACCAAACCATGATTGAAGCTGGGTGATGAGCCTTTTCCGCCCTTGGGATCACTTCAGATTCTTCCTTAAATGACTGCGCATACACTCTATTATTTTTCTTGTTAAATTTTTCCTGAACGGCAAAATTTTTTTTTCATCGGTGAACAAAATTTTTCTGTGCAAGTTATCAGCGTGCTTCACCAAACGACGGTTGCATTTTTCAGTCCTATTTTTTTTTAAAGCTGCAGTCAATAAATGTCCGGTACATCGTTTGAAACCCCCAAGACCCAAGTCTTTTTTAATGATTCGACTCATGGACTTTTGCGTGATATTCATCTCACGGGCCATGATTTTCTATTTTCGGAGCGGATTTCTGTGAATTCTTGATTTAACGGCTTTGATGACATGCGGTGTTCGAACAAAGCCTGGGCGGCCCGACCTGTGGCGGTCTTTTAAATCTCCAGTCTCCTTAAACAGTTTTATGCATCGGTAGACGAACATGCGGCTAATCCCTAGTGGCCGGAGCGTTTTGAAAATATCGCTTTTTTGCATTTCACCCTTGAAATGCGCTATTACAGCGATACGGTTTTCATTATCTGACCACTCCATGATGAAAGTTGAAACAATTTTAAAATCCCATTACAGACTAATGCTATTGAGGTTAGCTTTCAAAACCCATATGACATTTACGGGGTAAGTTCAGTTCTACTATTGAAATGGGTGTGTTCAATGCTGTAACAGAATTTATGTCCCTACTAAGTAGAAGGCATTAGTTACATCCTCTTTTTCCGCTGGGACCAATTCAATTATCGATATATATTTGGCAGTTGCCACTCCATATTGGGGCAATGTACCCAATATGGCCCTTTAAAGTTGCTTTAGGTTTTCCTTCCCCCAGTGTTAGTCCTCCGTTGATTGAGAAATTTAAAAGCTAACTATAAACTACCACACACAAACTTGTAATGAAACCTAAACCATTTTGCCATCTTTCGATAAAAGTTGTCTATGTTTTTTTTTTATTTTTTTTTGTTCCTTTGGTAAATAATCATTATTATCATTTGGTCGGTATTGCCAAAGATTCTTTATTTTTAGACACGTTTGTATGTACATGAATACCTCAATGTAGTAGGCGTCAAAATTCTCCTTAAATAAAGTGAGATTCTGACGAAAAAGTATCATTAGACCATTTCAATTAAATAAGGACACTTACTTTATTTTCTCCCATATCTCTTCGCCGAAATGTTTAAGCACCAATAGCTCCAACGCGTAATTAACAAATCCATACTGCAAAAGAAGAGAAGAAAATCATTGTTTAGAATTTTGAGATGGCAGGCTGATTAATGGCATTAGATTCAGCTGATATTTTTGCTTAATTAAGAATCTAATAAAACTTAAGTCGATCAAGATAGTTGTCGTGACACATACAAAATGCTTATTTTTCATAGGGTGGTAGTGGGGAGCGAGGGGCCATCAATGTCGTGTCAGACTTAATTTAATTTGTCAGAGAATTCGAAAGCGCTTAACTAAAGTCACAACACGTGACATTGTTAGGCAGACTAAACAAGTTCTACACATTCGTACTAGCATAAGGTTTACAAGGTAGACAGGCAGTAAGCGGGAAGGCTATTGTCCAAATAACTTATTATCAAGATATTAATCGTATTTAGTTTAGATAATTGTCTTGTAGCCTGATGAAATGTCTCACTAAGTGTCAATTGTAGTTAGCAGACAATTAAAAATAGGCGTCGTAGCTCATCGTATTCAGCTAATATTGTCTGCTGAGCCTTCAAACTGAGTTTAATAATTGGCAGTTTCAAGTGACATCAGAAGTTCCAGTCAGTGATTTAAAATGTATGGGTTCAATGAAAAAATTGTATATTCAAAAAAAAATTAATTAACATTAATTGTGAGAAAAATTGTACATATTAACTAAAATATTCGTACGCTGTTTATCGAAAATCCGATTTCAAGCCAGAAACAAATTCACTTATTTACAAAAATAAATTGTGTGCCGTTTATCTCAAAGTATTTCAAAAAAAGTTGTTAACCAATTATTGAAAATATTTTCAATGGAAAATGTCCATAATTACACAAAGAAGTTTTTAAATTTATTTTTTTAAAACAATCGGAAAGACTTAAAGACAGCAGGGTTGCAGTTTTGGTGTGCGCCACTTCTCTACTAAAAGACCCCAAGCAACGAATGTGCTATAACCACGAGGGCGACCGCAAAAGTAACTGGCCTAACATAAAAAGAACCGTTTTTGGAATTATTATTATTTATTTTTCAACATAATCTCCTTATAACTCAATACACTTCATCAAACGTTTTTCAAGTTTTTTAATTCCATCCGAAAAATAAGATTTTTCAAGACCTTCAAAATATGCCTCAGTTTCAGCAATAACCTCGCTATTCGAAGAAAATTTTTTGCCACCGAGAATTTTTTTTTAATTTTGGAAACAAGAAATAACCTGAAGGAGCCAAATCTGGACTACATGGTGGATGCGGAGCAATTTAAAATCGTCATTCGGCCAGTTTTTGTTGAGTTAAAAATGCAGTGTGTGAAGGAGCATTATCTTGATGAAAAATAACTTTTTTTTCTAAATGCGGTCGCTTTATCTTGATTTCTTCACTCAACCGATCTAATAATGCACAATAATATTCACAATTTATAGTTTTTCCTTTCTCAAGATAATCAACAAATATTATACCCCTTGCATCCCAAAATACAATGGCCATTACTTTTCCTGCTGACTTAACAGTTTTCGCCTTCTTGGGACCACTTTTACCAGCTTCTATCCATTGTTTTGACTGTTCTTTGCATTCTGGGATGTAGTGATGGATCCATGTTTCATCAACAGTTATGAATCGGAGCAAGAACTCTATTGGATTACGCTGATAAATCGCTAAAAGCTCTTCGGAATTGGTCCAACGTATGATTTTTTGGGGCAAAGTCAACCAACGCGGCGCCCTACTTGCGGATAGCTTTTTCATGTGGAGTTCATCATGTAAAATACTCCAAACTTGTTTTTCGTGTATTTTAACAATATCAGCAAGTTCTCTGAGCTTTATTCGTCTATCTTTAGTCACTTCATTATATATTTTTCTAATGTTTTCAATAGTAGTAGCAGTTTTCGGTCTTCCAGAGCGTTGTTCATCTAAACGACCCATTTTAAATTGTTGAACCCAGGATTTCACGGTGGAGTATGGTGGTGCATTATCACCATGAACAGAATCCAATTCATCTTTGATTAATTGCGGCGTATAACCTTTCATATAAAAGCGTTTAATTCCATTTTACAAAAATTATAAAACTTGTTTACTTCAATCACAAACATAGAAAATAATCATTAAATGTTTCGGAAATTTTGACAGATGGCTTATAAAAGATTGCTTTTAAAAAAACAAAAAAAAGTTGCTAGTAAAACAGAAAATGTGCCAGGCCAGTTAGTTTTGCGTTCGCCCTCGTATGTTCATCAGCTTACTTAAGGGCAGGTAGTTTCATATTTAAAGAGAACTGCCATTAAATTGTGTTTTCCACGGAACACAAAAATCTCCTGCACTGCATACATGCCAGTGCATGAATCTTATGAACTTTTTTGTTGTTTTCATTTCTTAAATATTAATGAAATAACTGAACTATCATTGAAAAAGCTTACTTACGAGGGTTGCTATATATATTTCTGACCTTTCATTTTCATTGGAAAGTTTAAAATTTTCTAGCTTAATCGTACTCAGAACGTCCATGATGTACGACCATCATTTGTGTTGCTTACTGTGACTTGGAAAAATCACTTTGGCAAAAAATGGAATTAACTCGTGAACATTTTCGTGCGATCATTTTTAACAACTTTCGACGTGGATTATCAGGACAAGAGTGCATCGATGCACCTAAATCTTTGTATGACGATAAAGCACCATCCTTTAGTACTGTGAAAAACTAGTTTAATGAATTCAAAAGTGGCCGATGTCCGCTCAAAGACGAAGCTCGTGAAGGTCGTCCATAAACGGCCGTTGTGCCAGAGAACATTAATAAAAAGCGTGAACTGATAATGGGAGAACGTCATTTGGCATACCATGAGATAGAGGCATCCTTGGGCATTTCTTCCACCTGCATAAATTCGATATTTCATGAACACCTGCCGGTAAAAAAGGTTTGTTCTCGTTGGATGCCGCACAGTTTGACAATCGCTCAAAAAAACGCTCGTGTCGATTAGTGCAACGAAATTTTGAAAAATACGCCTTATAAAGCACCGCTCATAAGACGTTTATAAGATCGTCACAGGTGACGAATCATGGATCTACGCGTATGAGACCGATACAAAATAGCAATCGACCGTGTGGGTCTTCGAAGACGAGCCAAATCTAACGAAAGTTGTTCGTGGAAGAAGCACTTTGAAGCAAATGGTCGCCTGTTTCTTCGGCAAAACTGGTCATGTGGCGACTGTTGCGCTTGAGCAAATTGTGGTGTACCACTCAAAATTGACGGTCGTCATTTCTGAGCGGTACACCACAATTTGTTTGCCTGAAGTGTTCGGAAAAATTCGAAAAACGAAGGAGAGAAGACGAATCATTGTGCACCATGACAATGCGAGCTCTCATACATCGGCTGAAACCAGCGCCTTTTTGACCGGCCAAAACGTCGAATTGATAGGTCATCCGCCGTACAGCCCTGACTTGGTACCCAATGATTTCATTTTAATCCCGGACATCAAGAAAAAATGCGTGATCAACGGTTTTCGTCGCCAGAAGATGCTGTTGAAACGTTCAAAAACCATGTTTTGGAGGTGTCTCAATCGGAGTGGAAAAAGTGCTTCGAAAATTGGTTTGAGCGCATGCAAAAGTGTATTAATCATGCTGGAGAATACTTTGGAAAACAATAAAACCATTTTTGATGATAAATATTCGCATTTTTATTATTAGGCCAAAAATATATATCAGCCCTCGTGCGAAGTTTTTATTTGAGTGGTGATAAAATTCACATGCCAATTTGTTGGTTAAAATTTAAGGGTTGTCTCTTTTTCTGCCGCCTGAAATGCGCATTAAATGCCACGAATTACACACTCTTATCATAAAGTTTCGGCCAATTGCCTACTCTTTCGAGTCGGACTTTATCGTCCAATGTTCTGAAATAGTCCCTTCCTCCCTGAAAGTGCCCCCTGCCAAACTCACATTTTGCCTTAACTTGCGTTGATAAAATGTAATAACAATATGGGGTTCTCGCGAGTTGAGCTTTTTTAAATCAGATTTAGCTCAAATTTAGAACAGTGTAATACGGACAGCTGTAATTGAGCTAAGCGATATTTTTTCATATTCCAGGAGAGTCACACGGTTTAAGGTGCCGCTGATTACAAAGATTCCAAATCGCCAGGAAAAACGTTTGACTGCACTCGCAGTCACACTGGAACAAGTCCACGAAAGAATTAGTGACACACAATCTCATTCTAAATATTGCAGTCTAGCCTTACTACCTGACAATTCTTAGCTGGTGTGTTCGGAAATAACTGCACCGACTTCGACAAGATAGCTGGTCAATGTGACCCAGCTCTTGGCGAATGAGAATGAGAAGGATACAGACCATGTGGTGTTCTATTGCATTCGATTTATCCCGGCGGTTCTTTCTGTCACGGACTCAAAGTCGAGGCTACAAGAATTATATCTGAGATGGTTGGAACGAAAACGCTCTAGGGTAAACATGCTATTGTAAGCACTCGGAGATAGCATAATTGCTAACAAGCCCCAAAAAGAATATTTACTAAACAGTCCCCGTACATTTAAATGGCTAGGGCTCCAAAAAAACCTTTGACCAATGAATTAAAACCGGTGCATTGTCAGTGCTCTTTGTACCCTGTGTCATTTTGTTAACAGGATATTATCCGCTAGTTTCATGTTAAACGATGTTTGTCTGCCTGTCCGGTCGTACGTTCGTCAGTCGTCCATCTAAAGCTTGTAATCAAACTGTTGTCCATTCTTCTTGAAATTCTGCAGCAGTAAGTTTTTTCGGCAAATAGCGAAATTGAATGAAATCGGTTAAGTGTATATGTGACGCGCATAATAAAAAGGGATCTAAGGCTAAAAACCAGTTTTGTTTAGAAGAGCCATTTCAAAGAATAGGTCTTCTATTTGCGCTTAGAATCGTCGACTTCACTTTCATAAAACGGGCATATCTCTGGGAGGGAACACTTTTGGGGCATGGGATCTCATTCGATGCTCAGATGTTGTCCACATCAAAAAAAAGTGAAAAGTTGATGAAAAGTTTTGTTCAGGAGAGCCATTTTAAAGATTAGGTCCCTTTCAATTTGCTCTTAGAATCGTCGACGTCACTTTCATAAAACGCGCATATCTCTGGGAGGGAACACTTTTGGGGCATGGGATCGGTCTCATTCGATGCTCTGATGTTGTCCACACCAAGAAAAGAAAAAAAAATGAAAATTGATTTTTTTACCCTTCGGTCCCTTTCTCTATGCGCTGTCACATATACTTAGTAGGGACATTAATACTGTTAAAACATTGAACACACCCATTTCAGTAGTAGAACTGAAAATACCCCGCTAATTTCATATTGGTTTTGAAAGCTAACCTCAATAGTGTTAGTATGCAACGGGATTTTGAAATTGTTTAAACTTTCATCATGGAGTGGTCAGATAATGAGAACCGTATCGCTGTAATAGTGATGTAATAGCGAATAAACGCGATATTTTCAAAACGCTCCGGCCACCAAGGATTAGCCGCATGTTCGTCTACCGATGCATACAACTGTTTGAGGAGACTGGAGATGTAAAAGACAGCCACCGGTCGGGCCGCATGTCATCAAAGCCATTAAATCAAGAATTCACAGCAATCCGCTCCGAAAACAGAAAATCATGGCCCGTGAGATGATTATCACGCAAAAGTCCATGAGTCGAATCATAAAAAAGACTTGGGACTTGGGCCTTCAAATGACGTGCCGGACATTTATTGACTGCGGCTTTAAAAAATAGGATTGAAAAATGCAAACGTCTTTTGGTGAAGCACGCTGATAACTTGCACAGAAAAATTTTGTTCACCGATGAAAAAATTTGTACTGTTCAGGAAAAATTAAACAAGCAAAATGATATAGTGTATGTGCGGTCATCCAAGGAAGCATCTGAACTGATCCCAATGGTGGAAAAGGTCATTACCCAGCTGCAGTCATGGTTTGGTGGGGTGTCTCTTACGATGGGATCACTGACCTGCATTTCTGTGAACAAGGAGTCAAAACATCGGCCAAAGTTTACCAAGAAACCGTTTTGGAAGCTGTTGTGAAACCTCTTAACAATTCCCTGTTCCAAAACCAGCCATGGATTTTCAGCGGGATTCTGCGCCGGCCCATAAGCCTATAACGTCCCAGGCCTGGCTTCGAAACAATTTGCCAGCGTTCATTTCCTGAAGAATGGCCCTCAGGCAGTCCAGATTTGAACCCATTGGATTAGAAATTGTGGATGGTTTTAGAGGAAAAGGTTTGTCACAAAAGATACCCCAACATTGGATCTCTTAAGACTGCTTTGGTTCGAGCTGTGGCCAATTTTCCAATGGACGAGGTTCGTGCAGCTATTGACGATTGGCCAGTGAGACTTAAGGCGTGTGTAAAGGCAACATGCGGACATTCCGAATAAGTAGATTCTTTTTGGATACAATTTACATCGATAAATATATTAAAAAATATTTGGTCCAAAAACATTCAGTATTTTTTATTTTAAAGCAAGAAACGTGTGTAACAGTATTTATGTCCATACTAAGTATAGGCCCCACACATTAGTTCATCCGATTTTATGTTTTTGAATCCAGAAATAAAGCAATAACACGGAAGTTGAGGCAAGGCAAAGTTGATGGGATACAGGGTGCGCTGACTTAAAACTTTCAAATGAAATTTCATGACAAGAGATCGCAGACTCCATCCAGATAAATTAGAAGTATTACAAAGGAAAATTTGGAAAATAGGAGAAGAAAAAAACTTACTCCAAGTCACTGACGAACAATTATTTGTAGTTAATTCGAGCCGACGACAATTCTGGCGATCACCATTTTTTCCATTTAAATACAAACATACAAACGTGTTAACAGAAATTGGTTTGTTGACAGATAAATTCATTGTCTGTAAATTGTCTGGCAATGAAGCTGTAGGTTTTTTTTTCAATCGTCTGAACTACTAATTCAGCTTTTGCTAAAATGTTTCTATTGTCAGTACATTGCCAGATCTGACATTTTAAAATCAGACATCCGTCTGTACATAGCTTAAGACATTAAGTCATCAAGACCTCAAGTTAGCTTTAGTAATCTGGGCCACAAATTAATCTTCGTCTATGGTTTCCTAAGAAAATGTTTATTCTTCTAAATTTCCTTAAGGAGTCATGTGGCTAGTTTTTGGAACCCTTTAGACCAACTTAATATTTTCCAAATTGAAATGGAAATACAAACACGCAGAGAAAAAACATGGTTACTACATGGTCACGGTAATAATAATATGTTCTCCACAGCAAAAGTATGTTCGTCGCAACCATAGCTTTGTTAACTGAATTTATTTTTAACAATAGTATAATTGCTGCAATATTAATATTGTTGAAATGTAAAAATAGTATTATTGCCAAATTTAAAAATGAAAATATGGTTATAGCAACAATATAAATATGGTTAGTGCGACAAAAGTATTGTGTTTTGCGTTTTATGTTAACAATGATATGATTACGGAATCATACTGTATGATTGTAATTTTTCTCCATTTGAATATGCTTTTTAGAACAAATGTTTTTGTACGGATCTAATGCAACAATAGTACTTTTTTTATCGAAATTAAAATTTTTTAAACAAGCTGCTTTGGCTTTGTTTATCTGTAACAGTTAAAAGAAAACGCTTACGTTTATTTAAACTTATTTTTTCTACTGCGAAATAAATCACACCTATTATTTTGAATTTAATGTATTTTTGAATAATTTTCATAATTCAAATCTATTGTTGACACTTAAATCAATTTTAATAAATAATATTGGGGATCAAACCTATTGTCGACAACTCAAACAAGTTCTATTAAATAATATTGGAGATCACAGTTTAATTGTGTGTGATCATACTATGGTTGTAGGGATCATAACATAGTTGCGTGCGAATCATACTATGATTGTGAGGACCATACTATGGTTGTATATGAAACATACTATGGTTGTAAGGATCATACTATGGTTGTGGAAATTATAGTATGGTTAAGTGTGAATCATACTATGGTTGTGGGGATCATAGTATGGTTATGTGTGAATCATACTATTGTTGTGAGGATAATTGTATGGTTGTATTTTTATCAAACTATTGTTGTGAGGACCATAATATTGTTGTAGCACAACCATATACCCAACAATAGTAAATCTCTTCGAATATTGTCATCACAACCATACTTTTTTTCTGCGTGAACAAAAATCGGAGGCAGAAAATTCAGTGGGCGTTCTTAGAGATCTTGTAGCTAGGTTATATATGTGACAGCGCATAGAGAAAGGGACCTAAGGGTAAAAAAATCATTTTTTTGATGTGGACAACATCTGAGAATCGAATGAGACCGATCCCATGCCCCAAAAGTGTTCCCTCCCAGAGATATGCGCGTTATATGAAAGTGAAGTCGACGATTCTAATCGCAAATAGAAAGGGACATAATCTTTAAAATGGCTCTCCTGAACAAAACTGGTTTTTAACCATAGGTCTCTTTCTATTTTGCGCGTCACATATATATACTTATATTAACCGAATAAATTTTCTAGTTCTTAAACTGATATTACATTTTTAAAAAGGTAAATAAAGGATATAGTAGTGTAAACATAGCACCTGACCTTTAGCCAAGTTTTGCTTTAAATCTACCAATTTTCCGTATTCAAAAGTTGACAACAATATTTGAGCCTGATCTCCATACACGTTGGGAATAATGTGATTTCTTCGATTCAGTAGATTTAACAAAACACATGCTCTAAAGCCTCCCAACCTTTATGGTATCGCTGTATAAAAATAGAAAATATTTTACTTGGTTCCACCCATCAGCAGCATATTCAAGCATATTCCACCATCATCTAAGGATTCTAATTATTTGAAAAACTTTTCGCATTTATAAGGCAACAGCTGCATACATCAAAAGCGTTCAACCAAGTCTACAATCTCGGCTGAAATTGTATATTTTGTACGGATTTTCTTCGCTTTTATTTAATACAGTGTTCGACGTGATTTCGACCTGGTCGTATTTTGTTTCAAGTTACGTTATGATGTGATATTTGTTCAAAAACATTCCAAAGTTGGAAATTTTAAAGTTTTTATTTTGTTTGCGGCATTGCTTGTTTGTTGATATTCAATTTAGAAAAACAAAAGGATACATATCATATTTTCTGTTTTCTTTTTTTTTGCACATTTCCCGGCTATAATCCAAAAAGTTGTCAGCCAACAAATTAAGCGCCATAGCGAAACTTTTGCAAAACAATGGCCTTTTTTGTGGCTTTTTATCATAAAATATGTGCAGGCAAACCGCAAAAAGTGAATGGCATGTCGCTTCCTTAGCATAAAAATGAGATAAGTTCAGTTTCTATTTTTTTTTGTTTAGGGGAAATCTACATTTTGATGTAGCCAGAGGAAGAGAAAGAAAGAGATGGTTGAGGGACTCATGGCTTGCGAAAACAAATGTAGCGGTCGTTTTTGAAAGCACCCTAATATTAAGTTCTATATAATGACCCCTAAAACTAACTCTGAAATATGCTTCTTATGTTCTTTTTAGACTGACGAAAACTAGTAGCTCGTTTTCTCCCTAAAATAAAATTATCGAGTTACCAACCATTTGTCGGTTTGTACGGGAAAACGATCTAATAAACTTCTACACCATTTCCTATGAAAATTAAGCAAATAAAAATTGAAATTAAGAAAACATAAATTGAAATTAAAAAAATTCTTATTGATATTGAGAAAAGACAAATTCATATTGGAAAAATAAAATTGAAGAACAAAATAAGCCACACGTAGAAAAAAAGTATGTTTGGTATAACAATATTCGAAGAGCATCATACTATTACCGGACATATGGTTGTGGTTCAACAATATTATGATTCTTACATTGGCTGAAATGTTTGCAGGATATACTTCCTTGCCGGAAAGCAATCAACCACTAACCGTGATCGAAAACGTATCAAGTACCAAGCCTCGGATATATTTTCGAACTCGTGGTGTTAAAAGAGTTCTTGCGAATCTCGATGTTAATAAGTTCCCGAGCCCGGGTGGTATTTCAGCACTTGCCCTATGTAAGTGCTCTTCGACGCTAGCCCGTCCATTACGCAACCTTTTCAACCTTGCTTATCGTGCGGCAGTCTTCCCAGCGTGTTGGAAGGTTGCGAACGTCCAGCCAATTCCTAAAAAGTGTGTAGCCAATAGAATGTAGAAAGAATTATCGGCCATTGAATATTTGCTCTGCTCTCTCCAATGGAGAGCATGGTTAACCACCATCTTGTAAGGTATCTGGAGTCCAACGACCTGCTTAGCGATCGACAGTATGACTTCCGTAGAAATCGCTCTACGGGAGACCTGATGGCTTTCTTATCGAAGCGTTGGAGTTGGTCTATCCACCAGTTTGGTCATGGCTCTGGATATCTCCAAGGCCTTTGATAGAGTCTGGCACGTTGCAATCATATCAAAGCTGATCGCATTTGGTGTCGGTAATACTTTTACTCGATTTATATCGAGCTTTCATAGTGATCGCACTATACGAGTTATTGTAGATGGGTTCTCGTGCAATAAACATAGACTGACGGCTGGTGTACAGCAAGGATCCGCCCTTTCTCTCTCTTTATTCCTTATTTTCATTGACGATCTTTTGGGACAGACCGTGAATTCAATCTACTCTTTCACGGATGGCAGCAACCTTTGTCATTCATATTCATTCGACAGTAGGCCGAGTCTTCAAGATATTGAAGACACAAGGCGAATTATGGATGAGACACTTGGCCGGAATTTACTGGCCATTTCCGAATGGGGGTGATTAGAGTAGATTTTAATAAGCGTAAGACAAAGTACTGTTTGTTCTCTCACAAACGATTCATTGGCCCAACAGAGTCGTCGTTATCAATCAATGGTATGGATATCGAACAATTAGATACTCTTTATGTTCTGGGCATAAAATACAGCGTGACGCTCGTTGGGCGAGACATCTATTCAAAGTGTCGAAAGAAGCACTCAAGTGTATAGGCTTCCTAAAGCGGTGCAAGAAATAATGCTACTCCTTTTGATCTTTTCGATATCTATACAACCTAAATCAGGCCAAAGATGACTTCCATATGTGGGCAGGTGCTGCAAAATCATCCTTGGAGCTACTTGATCTTGTTCAAAGGAGAGCGATCATGCTGATAGGTGTCAGTAGGGTATTTAACTCTATTGTCTCCCTGGAGCACCGTCGGAGTGTGGGATGTGTGTAGCTGTTCGATCGCTACTTTCATGGTGTGTGTTCTTCAGACATTCGTGGCCTCATTCCTGACGTGAGGATGTTTGGCAGAGATATACGACTTTCCAGGAATTCACATCCATTTGTTATCGATTGGCCGGTTGACCGCACTGTACTTTACACTACAGATCGAATTCGTTTTTTGCACGTACGGTCCATATGTGGAATCGACTTCAAATGTATTTCCCACAAATAACGACATCCAGATTTTCAAGACAAATGTCAATAGACCTTACTCCCTCTTTCCCCCCTCCGCACCCTTACTTTCCACTCACCAACGCAAAGCATCGCATGTAAGTATGGGGGAAACCACTGAGTGTTGGTAAAAAAAAAACAAAACCATAGTATGATCACACACAATTATACTATAATCCCCAGTATTATTTTTGAGAACAGGGTTAGGCTGTCAATAATAGATATAAATTATAAAAATTGTTAAACAGAAGAAAAACAGTTTAAAAAGGCTAAGCCTTTTTATTAAAAATATTTCAGTTAAACAAAGCCAAAGTAGTTTGTTTGAAAAATGTTAATTTTCATATAAAATGTGAAAATATTGCATAAGATCCATAACAATAGCATTGTTTTAAAAAGCACATTCGAATGAAGAAACATTACAATCATACAGTATGATTGCCGTAATCATTTTATTGCTAACAGAAAACCCAAATAAAAAATACACTTGTCGCTACAACCATATTTCCATTTTTAAATTTGGCAATAATACTATTGTTACATTTCAACAATATTAATAGTGCCGAATTCATACTACTGTCAGAATTAAATGCAGTAAACAATACTATGGTTGCGACCATATAGTAACCATATTTTTATTAAACAGTCTGACTGGCCTGAAATTGTAAGCTTTCAAAATGATTTTTCCGTAAAGCCATCGTTTCGCATTCCGTACCGCTGCACCGTCTTCCTAAAGCCAAATGTCGAAAGGATCACAGGCTTTAACATCAGGCATTTAACAGTTTGGTATCATGATGCAGTAGTGCTCGCCATTGACTTATTTTAAAAGAAATTACGGATTGATGAACCTAACAACCCTTAAGGAACATCATACAGTACGTTTCTGTGGATGTAACAGTAGTTAGAGAATCTCTTTCGTTCGCTCATTAACCCAAATAAAATTGATTTAATTGTTGACGTAAGCACTAAGCATGAAATGAGCCTCTCCACGATAAAAAAGTTGGGTACGATCTGATATACATTGAATTGTTACAGATGCAAGTCAGGAGGCTTTATGTCTTAAATAAGTAAGGTTTTGCAAATTCAACAAGGTGGTGCATACGAAAGTCTTAAATATGCATCTGTTACAGATGTACACCATATGTCGTCTAAGTGACCTAAAGACATTTTTCACAGAGCACTGATTTTCATAATAAGATTAAAATTTAAATTGGAAGCCGTGCTTGTGGTATACATCTTTTGTCAATAAGTACTGAATAAAGAAAAATATGACCGCTTGACAGTCGTTACGATTGTTCTGAAAATAATTGATCGCTTATTCGCCAACACTTAAGAGGTGGAAAACCCCACTCCGGAAAAAATCGAATGTTCTTCCCGGCCTAGAAACAGCTATACTCGTACTTGTGTGATATTCAAGCACACCAGTCATCAGATCAGGTCTTGTACGCCACAGCTTCTGAGAACAGTACCGACGGTAAAAAATGGACTTAGATTTTTAAAATTCTATGGTCTCAGTTGTTTCGTTCAAACAACGAACGAAAGTTTATTTGGTCTATTTAGGTAATTGAACTTTAAAATTCAAATGAAGCAGTAAAACCATAAAGTTCGGCAAGGACGAACCTTATATAGCCTCAATAATATAAATTCTTTAAAGGGTTTCCGATCAATATTTTGTGGTGTTGCAAATGGAATGACAAATTTAGTATATCGTCCACCCTTCGGTGGAGAGTATTACAATTTTGTGAGACCATTTAAAATGTGTTGAATAACAAATTCGTGTAAAGTGCCAAAGCCGAATGGGTATACCTTTCGCCTGCGGGCATTATTTCGTCTTAGACTTTTTTTCATAAAAATATGATGTTATGCTAAACTTGTGGGCAAATATGCCAAATTTTTAATAGTTTACTTAGTACATTTTTATGCATAGCCACATATTTAAGTATATAAACGTAAGAAAGTATCCGGGACAAATTTTCACTGTCAAGATATATAACCATATTAACACTATTTATTTGTTATAAACTTATAGCACATCTTCGAGCAACAGCCCACTCAAACATATTTCTCAAACATACTTATATTAAACCATTTCCTTCTCCCTACCCAACAATATCCGTGATATACCAAATTTCAATGCACAGTGGCTTTAGAAAAAAAACAAAAGGATTATTGATAGCTACATGATCTGGCAATCCAATTTTCCACGACCTTGGTAGTGGTTTTCGGCTCCATCCCTCGAATGGCTTGTTCGATATTTGACTTAAGGGCCGTAATCATTAGTGGATTTTTCACTTGACATTGGTCCTTCGCTACTGCACAGCAAAATTGTATGGGTGCCAAATCCCAGATCCGAGCTGGAAAGTTTACATCACTTCTATGACTGATCACACATTCAATTCAATTCAATTTATTGTTTTCATAGCATTTTAAGATTTGTTTATAATATTAATATGTACATGAAAAGAGTTTAAGGCTTTTTCCTTTTTCTGCTTAAATACAACAATTGGTAATTTTTAAATAATTATTTTTAATTTAACATAGTAAATGGAGGTGAAAATTTCCAAAAAAAAAACATTTGTGAATTTAATATTTTTATATAAAAACTTAACCTACTTAAAACTAGTTAAAAATTTTTAGACTGAAGCCAGCTCAGCGTTGTGATCATAATCGGAATACGAACATTTGGCGTTAAAATTTCTAGATAATTTATCTATTTTGGCGGCTACTAGATCAACAAGCTGGTGAAGTCTTGCGGTAGAATAACATCTAGGGAGATTGTAGATTAACTTCAACAGCTTATTTTGAATGATCTGGAGCCTTTTCAAGTGGCAATTTGCACTTTTAGCCCAGACAGGTGCTGCATAGAAAATAACAGCGTGAAATATTAGTTTTAATATTAGCATTTTTTTGCCAATGTTTAATGCATTGGTTTCTCGATACTTATGGGCGGGTTTTCCATTTGGTTTTTTTTAGCAGCCAAAATTAAAAAGTGTGTCAATAAAGACACCACCAATAGCTGACTTAAATGAACCTTTTAAGCAAATAATGTGAGGTATTAGAGAAAAATTCGCTACAGGTTCGTAAGATCGAAGCTAAGTCAATGTTTTTGGACGGAGCAGCTCTTCGTTGGCAGTCGCCTTCTTCTATTAAGCCCAAACTTTCATACTACATGTGCTACTCCTGACCATTAAAATCAAATTAACTTCTGCAACCACAGAAACTATATTAATAGAGATGTCACAATGTTTCCAATAGTGGTAAAGGCCAAATTGTAATACTATCTATGATGCCCGATATTCCAGGCATCGTTGTCGCGTAGCGGACAAACTACACAGGGACGCATGAAACTTCCGAATTCCTGGTAAAAGGATGAGAGTCAACTTTTTAACTGAGGGCTTAATGCTTAACAATCAAGTTGGATTCGGGTTATTGTTCAAGGATCTAGGGCTTAAATAAGCTTGAAGGCTACCTGATCACTATGTCGTCTACAAAGCAGAGATGTAAGCCATAGAGGAGGTAGCCAAAGGCTGTAAAAAAATAGTATTACCACAAATAGGATTTATATATTTTCCTACATCAACATCATCCCTAAACTGCCGAAAATAACTTAACGAGATGGCTCCGTAGTTAAATGCCTATCATATTTGGATGCCAGGCCACAGAAATATACCAGGGAACGTAAAGTACACTGAACGGATTCGTACACTTTACAGACTTCAGGGAAGCTGCAAACGGTGGACATGTCCCTTGCTACCTGCGAAATCATTCTGACTGAAAGGAAGCTTATAGTAGGTGGGCTTCAGTCGCAACCTGCGTCAAATCCGGCGACGACTGGCAATAACATCGTCTGACACACTGCTGGCATGACTTCCAGATTGAAAGACATGTAGTTAAACAAAAAGTTGGAACTAAGAACTACTATAGAAACTGAGAATTTGAAGGTGTCAACGTCAATATCTACTTTATATACTTATTGAACACACCCATTTCAATATTAGAACTGAACATACTCCGTTAATGTCAAATGGGTTTTGAAAACTAACCTCAATAGCGTTAGTCAGTAACGGGATTTTAAAATTGTTTCAACTTTCATCATGGAGTGGTCAGATAATGAGAACCGTATCGCTGTAATAGAGCTTTTCGAGTGTGAAATGAAAAGAACGATATTTGCAAAACGCTCCGGCCACTAGGGCGGAAAAATAATTAAGCAAAGCAATTAGAGCAGAAATTAATTAGTGAAATATCTCCTGATTTTGACCTAAACTTTTAAAACGGAGTATGCCGCTGTGTTGTACGGTCCAAAATTAAGTTAAATAAGGGTGTCTCGGTGATTCTGGGCCATTTTGGCGTCCTTGCAGTGTATTTAATAAATAAAGCGTTAATTAACAAAAATTGATTTAAATTGGCTTTTTAGTCGGTATCTGTTATTTTTATCTAGATTTCAGAGTCAGATTGCGCCATCGGAGTGCGAAGTCCGGAATCGAAGTTGGGTGTCGTCCAAAGTATCTGAGTTGTGGCGGGAGCGTAGTCGTCTAAATTTAGCCAAACTCCACATCCCTTGTTGATACTCACACTTGTAGACGATTCGTTACCTGAGATTTCTGCCATAAGTTTTGTGTTTTATTTGGAATTACCCTTGTTGTAGATTAACAAAAATTCGTCCAGGGCTAAATATAGTCTTCGTTGTGAGGCACTGTGTTGTGGTACACTGGAGCGTATAATTTATTTATCCTCCCATTACTCATACGCAACGTTGTGCTCGTGTAAAGACCGCAGTACGTGCTACAGATTTTCGAATTCTGAAACACATGAACGGTGACACTCACACTGACATACGAACCTTGCCTTACCACTGCCACTACTAAATTTGGATTTGTATTTGTGTGTGTGTGTTACCAAAAACTTTTGTCTACTTACCATTTTGTGTTGGTGTGTCGACTGCTGCTCCGGTAGATTTAATGTGTTTGACGCAATGTGACGCCGCTTGCGACAGTAATTCAATTTTTCACAATTTGTAATTTGAGTTGATAACTGCACAATTGCTGTAATCTTTTGTGCGTTGTTTCCTTTCAATGTTGCACACTTTTAATAGGATTTTTGTAAATACACACTTTTCCTCAGACACCCTATGGTGGAATCAACGAAAATGCACAATTGTATGACGTTTAAAATAAGCACTACTTAAATGAGCACCATTTTCTGGAGCCATATTTTTATTAAATTAAAGATTTGCAATATTTTAAATACTTCTACACACACACGAGCGCAAACATATGGGTTTTTGTTACAACCGCTGCATTTACCTGGTATGCATATGCCACATTTTGTGGTTAAGCAAAAGAGAGAAATAACAAATAAACGAACGAAGGAAAATGAAAAAAAAATGGAAAACCATTAAACACAACTCTGCTGTAGTCGTTTGCGTGGCAAGTTAAACTAAAGCGCGGTAAACAAACGAACAAAGTAAGTAACTTTCTGTTTATTAAGGTTGCCTTAATCTGGCTTTTATGACATAAAAGTAATTTAAAAAAGTAAAACCTAGCAACTAACGAGAAACCGTTGAGGGGTGCGGTGCACGCCAGGCAACAAGCCATTATATACATTGCCCTCCGGTGCATTCCCAAGAAACCGCTTGACTGTATTATTGTGCTAAACACGACTACTATAATTAAATTCAGCAAGTCAGTTGCAACCGTTTTTTTTTGTTAAAATCATAATTTCTATTACAGAATGCGAGAACATCAGCAGGATGAACTACGTACACCTGGATTTCGAAAAATTGCACTATGGTCACGCCGATCACTTTTCTTGGCCAAAACTCAATTTTTTTACAATCATTAAATTAATTCTGTGTACGAGAATCTTATAGCCACTACTAAGAGACAACAAAAATCATATTTTGTTTTAGTAAGCGGCAGTTTACCCTTATGTAACAAAGCATCGAAGTTGATTCTCTTAAAGTGTTTATAAATAGAATTCCGTGTGCTATTCTTTAGTATTAGGTTCAAGTTGCGTCTATGTTACATCTTGTCTTAGTGTATTATCTTTCTAATCCCCACTTTCAAATACTGTTGATCTGGCAACTTTATTACATACTGACAGTTGTCATCTTATAACAACACTATCTGTTAGGATTCCGTTTTTGTCGTTGATTCGTTAACATCTATTTACATAGACAACAATCATTGCAATCCAGTACCATAATAATTATAGATAAATAAATATACATATTCGATATACAACATCTATCATCATATTTTAATTATCCAGTGGATTAATAAGTACAGCGTGCGGATACAACAATTGGCGACGAGGATAAAGCTGAGTTATAAGTAAAAGTACAAGTTTCTGCTAATCGTTGTTTTTTTTCTTTTACAAGTAAAAATTGCAAATTTAAACAAAATGGACACCCCACAGTTTACCGAATTCATGAAAATGCAACAACAAATGATGGCGCAACTTGCAAAAATAGCCGCGGGCGCTAAAGAAACTGGCGCATCAAACAACAATGTCGTCCAGAAATTTGATACTTTTGATTCAACTAAAGAATCGTACCGGAATTATATTCAACGTTTAAATTCAATCGGGCCGGAGAATTTCAGCATTGTAACATCATTGGCGGCACCAAAGGCGACAACTGACCTTGAGTACGACGAATTACTGAAACTCCTTGAGACGCATTTGGCACCAAAGAGAAACGTTTTAGTGGCTCAACATAAATTTCTTTCGAAGAACCAGGCAGAAGGGCAGTCGTTGGCGAAATTTGTGGCAGCACTTCGTGCAGATATAAATGACTGTGATTTTGTCTGTCCGTGTAAATGTAAGGCGTCAATAGCTGATGTATTTCTCAGAGCACAGTTTATAAGAGGAATCTCTGACAGTGGCATCAGGGAACAGCTCCTTATGTCCAGCTCATCGACATTCGACGAAATAGTGGCTAAGGCATTAGTGCTTGAGGCAGCAAAAGTGGACGCAAGGGAGCTGGCACACACTTCGACAAATCACTCGAATTTGGACATTAATAAAATTTATCCCAACAAAAGATCACCATATCGCCCAACATATCGACAAAAGCCTAATATAAATTACGATGAATTAGGTATATCGGGATTATGTATGCGGTGTGGCAGAAATAATCATTTCGCTAAAGAAAGCAAAACAAACAAAAACAAATTAAAATGCAATTCGTGCAATAAAATGGGTCATGTAGCGAAAGTCTGCATTTCCACTCTTTTGGCGGATGGTCCTAATGCCGGTCCTAGGAGTAATCCTGAAACGAAAAGAAGTCATACGAATCACGTTCAAGATGACAGTGATCAATATGGTATTTTCAAAATAATCGATGTATATCAAACCGATTATAATCAATCCAATTCTGAGCGCTATTATGCAAACATTTTTGTTGAAGGCAAACCAGTGAAATTTGAAGTGGATTCCGGGTCCGGTTACACATTTTTGCCGTTAAGTCAATTCAATGATTTGAAATTATCAAAATCACTGACAGCAACCAACATTGTTTTCCGATCGTATACCCAAAACACATTCGTTCCGGAGGGCACGGTCAAGGTCAACGTTGAATTCAACAACAAATCTGTTAGTGAATGTCTCTATGTGGTTCCTGATGGATGTACAGCTTTAATTGGCCGAACTTGGATAAGAAATCTTGGTATAAACCTAAAGGAATTAGATGAAAAAAAAATTCCAATATGATTGATACCACCAATTCAATAAATAATTCAAATGAAATTTGCCAATTAATGTCGGAGTTCAAAAACGTATTTGAGCAGACGATAGGATGCATTCCGAAGTACAAAATTTCGCTGAAATTACGCGAAAACGCTACTCCAGTCTATACTAAGGAGCGACAAATACCATACGCATTAACGAATCGAGTCAATGCCGAGTTGGAAGTTTTGGAAAATACTGGGATCATTACTAAAACAATGAACAGCGATTGGGGTTCGCCGTTAGTGGTGATTCCGAAAGCGGATGGTGGTGTGCGATTATGCGTCGATTATAAGGTTGGCGTAAACCAAAGGCTTGTGGATGCACATTATCCTATCAGGAAGATAGATCAAATCTTCAACAGTCTTCGGGACTCCAAATATTTTTGCCGCCTTGATTTGTACAAGGCATATCTGCATGTTCAAGTGGATGAAACCTACGCATAAAGGTACTTTCCGAATGAACCGCCTCTCTTTTGGCATAAAAACAGCTCCGTCAGAATTTAATAGATTTTAGACCAAATTCTACGAGAAGTTCCCAAGACAGAATCGTATTTTGACGACATTGTAGTGCATGGGGCATCATTGTCCGAGTGCAGAGCAAATCTAAGGGCTTGCTTAAGCCAGCTTCAACGATATGATCTTCATCTGAATATTTCAAAATGTAAATTTTTTGAAGACCAAATCGAGTTTTTGGGCCATACCATTCAATTTAACAAAATTCAAAAACTTGATTCAAAAATAAAGGCAATAACCGAAATGCCAACTCCTGATTCTACCGATGATGTTCGCCGTTTTTTGGGTATGGTAACATATTACGCTAGATTCATACCGAATGCATCAACAATTACGGCACCGTTAAGACGCTTACTTCAGAAGAATGTCATGTTTAATTGGACGAAAGAATGTCAAAACTCTTTCAATGAATTAAAAAGAGAGATTGTCAGCGACCGCGTGCTCATGCCGTACAATCCCGAATTACCTGTTCAACTTGCATGCGATGCTAGTCCAACAGGTATAGCGGGTGTTTTGTCACACATAATACATGGGGAAGAAAGGCCGATTGCATTTGCGTCAAGGTCGTTGACGCCGGCAGAACAAAATTACTCGCAATTGGATAGAGAGGCTTTGGCAATTGTTTATGCAATTCAACATTACCATGAATACGTATATGGAAGGTTGTTTAAACTTATAACGGATAATCAGCCATTATCTCGAATTTTTCATCAGAACGCAAAACTACCGCAAATGACGTCATCGAGACTTCAACGTTATGCAGCTTTTTTAACAGGTTACAACTATGAAGTGGCGACAAAGAAAAGCGAAGAAAACGCTAATGCGGATTGTCTTTCGAGAGCATCAATTTCTTCAGGTATGAACCAGTTAAATTTTATTGATATGGAGGTTCATTTTATATGTAATTCAACAATAAATCAAATAAGTTCTTCAAAACTAACGTTTGATTTAGTCAAAGAAGAGACGAGTAAAGATGGAAATCTTTCCAAAATTATTAAAGAATTGCGGAAAAATTGTTCGATAGAGTCGGATTACACAATCGATTCGGAGGTCTTATTCAAGGGATCTAGAATTGTCATTCCAGCTTCTCTCCAAAAGTTTGTTTTGGAAGAACTTCATCACACGCATATCGGTATTACAAAAATGAAGCAACTGGCCAGAAGATACGTTTACTGGGTCTCAGTTGATAAGGACATCGAATTATTTGTGCGTTCCTGCGCAGCGTGTGCCGCCGTAAAAAAGAATCCTCCAAAAGCAACTCTACATCCATGGGAGGAACCGGAGCAAAACTGGCAGCGAATTCACATTGACTACGCGGGTCCATACCACGGATACTACTTTTTGGTCGTAATGGATTCAAAATCAAAGTGGGCGGAAGTGGGGCTGTGCTCGTCTGCCCCAACGTCATCTTCAACTATTGAGATACTTAAAAATATCTTTGCAAGAAACGGTTTTCCCGATGTCATGGTTTCTGATAACGCTTCTATCTTCAAAAGTGACGAATTTTCATCGTTTTGCACAGATTCAGGAATTTTTCAGAAATTTATTGCTCCAGGGCATCCAGCCACAAACGGTCTCGCAGAGAGGAACGTGCAGACGTTGAAACAAAGACTAGCATCCATGTCATCCGACTCTTCAACCATGTCAGAGAAGATAAGAGAAATCGTATTCAAATACCGAGCTACACCCCTTCAAAATGGCAAGACCCCGTCAGAGCAGTACTTGGGAAGACAAATAAAAACAAAGTTGGATATTTTGAAACCTTCACAAATTGAGAAATCTTCAGCCCCACAAGAACCAGCGCGGCAGTTAAGCGAGGGAGAACGTGTTCAATCCAGAAGCTATTCATCGAATAAGTCGTTTTGGAAATATGGTGTCATACTGAAGAGAATGGGTCGTCTTCATTATATCGTCAAACTGGACGATGGAGTCGTAATTAAGCGTCATATTGACCAACTTCGTGCCACTAACGTAAAAAGTCACGAGCCTGTTACCAGTCAACAGCCACAATCAAAAACAAAAGAACAAAATAAAGAACCGGACCCTCAAATAATATATCACCCAGCGGGTTCACCAAATATGCCCCGTAGCGATGCTAGTTCAAGTTTTTCGACAACTCAGTCAACGACGCACGAACCAACCGAAATGTTTGAGCCTACAATGCCAAGTCCACACCCAGAAAACGAAGCCGAGGGAAATCAACAACCCAGACGTTCAGCAAAACGACAACGTGAGGCCGAGGATACCCCAAATCGTCAACCTAATCGGTCTTCAAAAAGACAACGAAATCCGCCACCATATCTTCGAGATTATATTGGGCATTGAGAGGAGGAAACAAATGTAGTTTTTTTTTAAGTGTGCGAGAATTGTTACATCTTGTCTTAGTGTATTATCTTTCTAATCCCCACTTTCAAATACTGTTGATCTGGCAACTTCATTACATACTGACAGTTGTCATCTTATAACAACACTATCTGTTAGGATTCTGTTTTTGTCGTTGATTCGTTAACATCTATTTACATAGACAACAATCATTGCAATCCAGTACCATAATAATTATAGATAAATAAATATACATATTCGATATACAACATCTATCATCATCTTTTAATTATCCAGTGGATTAATAAGTACAGCGTGCGGATACAACAGTCTACGAAATATAGGCACGTGTTTAGCGAAACCATAAATATGGGTAACGTAGGTTACAGTGTGTATTTTTATAATAAGGGGTGGTTAAATTTTAAGGGCCGATGTTGAATGTGAACAACACCTTAACGTTAAGCTTTTTCTGCATTTCATTTTATATTTCTAAATCTCAGACTAACTCAATTTAAATAGTGGAAAGATACACATGTGAGTTTCAGGCTTTTTATGCAAATGGGCGTTTAAATTCGAAGAAAATCATCATCAGTGATGAGGCACATTTGCACCTCAGTTGATTCTTCAATAAGCAGAATTGCCGCATTTGGGCGAATGATAATCCAAGAGTGATTGTCGAAAACAATGCATCCACAAAGAGTGACTGTTTGGTGCGGTTTATGGGCTGAACTCATTATGCCTCATCATCGGGCCATATTTTTTTCCAAAATGAGGCCGGTCAGGCAGTACTGTGAATGGTGTTCTCTACTGTGAGATGATAACGAACTTTTTATGGCCCGATTTAGATGTGCACGATATGTGGTTTCAACAGGATGGTCACTTTTCACAAAGCTAACGAAACAATGGCTCTTTTGCCCGACCAATTCGATGGCCGTGTTATCTCACGTCTTGGCGATTTTAATTGTCCGCCAGGATCATGATATTTGATACCGTTGTACTTCTTTCTTTAAAGTTATTTGAAAGAACAGGTGTACGTCTATAAGCCATTCAATTCAAGAGCTAAACAATGGAATAATTAAGCACATTAACGGCATAGAACCTCAATTATGCCTCAGTATCATCGAAAATTTGGACCATTGGACCATCGGTTGGAGGTGTGCCGCCGAGATCACGGCACCAATTTGGCCGATATTATGTTCCATATATAATTGAACCATACCAATATTATCATTATATGTAACGCGCAAAATAGAAAGAGACCTAAGGTTAAAAACCAGTTTTGTTCAGAAGAGCCATTTTAAAGATTAGGTCCCTTTTTATTTGCGCTTAGAATAGTGGACTTCACTTTCATAAAACGCGCATATCTCTGGGAGGGAACACTTTTGGGGCATGGGATCGGTCTCATTCGATGATCAGATGTTGTCCACATCAAAAAAAAGTGAAAAGTTTATGAAAAGTTTTGTTCAGGAGAGCCATTTTAAAGATCACTTTCATAAAACGCGCATATCTCTGGGAGGGAACACTTTTGGCCCCTTTCTATTTGCGCTTAGAATCGTCGACTTCACTTTCATAAAACGCGCATATCTCTGGGAGGGAACACTTTTGGAGCATGGGATTGGTCTCATTCGTTGCTCAGATAGTGTCCACATCAAAAAAAGAAAAAAATGAAAATTGATTTTCTACCCTTAGGTCCCTTTCTCTATGCGCTGTCACATATAAAGAAATGACAATAATTTCCTAAACAATTTATGTTTTATTCAAATCAAAATTTAACCATCCTTTACATGCCTGAAATCATCGATTTTGTGGCGGCATGTCGAAAAGTTGAAATTAACCACGAACATGCTAGTCCCGTTAGGGAATGACTCAGTGGCTTATGAATTCTCGAGACAGATGCTGGCGCTAGGCAATGGCCAAATTCCTGTCGATGTTTCCACTGGATCGCTGAGGATGAACTCATCACCAAAGTGTTCCCCGGCATTGCACAAAATTATAAAAATCTTGATTGGATTAGTAAACAGGCAATACTAGCAGCGAATAATACGGATGTCGATAGCTTAATTTTAATTATTTAAAGTCAAATCGCTGGAGAACTGCATTTGTACAGATCCGTTGACAGCGAGGCCGATGAAGATTAAACGACAAACTATGCGAAAATTTTTTTTAGCTCGATTGATGTGCCAGGAACTCCGCCTCATAATTTACAGCTGAAGGTGGGATCGGGCAATTAAGCAACGGTATGCGGTTGTCCCACAAGAAACTGATAAACAATGCAATTTAAGCAGCGATCATAAAGGATAAATTTAAAGGAGAGGAAATCCTTATCCCACAAATTCCGATTATTCCAATTGATTCAGTTCCCCGTTCGTTTGGCTTTTGCGATGACAATCAATCAATCGCGAGGCCAATCTTTGTAAAACTGTGGAACTAATCTCGAATTTCCCTATTTTTTTCAACTGTCGTTCAACTGTACGTTGTTTGTTCGCGTGTTGGAAAACCGTCTTCGTTGTTTGTTTTTGTGCCGGAAAACAAATCAAAAAACAGTGTTTATCATATCGCCTTCTACTGATTTCGATTCCATTCAAATAAATCGCATTGAAATTTTAACTATCGTCAATTCCATGTGAAATCGATCATTTTTAGGTCTTCGATTTCGTACGTAATTTCATTTTGGTGTTCTAAAAAAACACAGTTTGGGTTTTAAAAAAAAAAAATCAGAATCCTGAAAATTACAGCAGTGGCAACATTTTCAAAACATTTTTTTGAAATAACTCATAACTTTTGTTCTAGTTATAATATTTAAGATTTATTTTAAACTATCAGGATTAAAAAGATGTTTTTAAAATATATTTTTTTTAGAAAAAAGTGTTCTTTAAAATACGAAAGTATTTAAAAAGAATGTGGAGACCGTTGCTTATTTTAATTTATAATTTAAAAAGTTGAAGCGTGGCCACGAAAAACTTTTATTGTGTCATTAGCCATTGTATTAACCGTTTACCCAAAAAAAATTAAAAAGGCAAAGGTAGATTTTTTTTAAACGGGGAATTTATATTTATAAGTAAAATAAAAAAAATTTTAAGGATTTTTTTTTTTTAAAAAGGCATGTCTTCTATACTGTTAGGACCAGTGCAAACCTTACAAGGCATACCTCTATGGGTGAGGGTATGTCGGTCCACCTTACTACAACTTTTCGCTTCTTTAAGTGCTTATTTATGGCTCTTTGTAGCTATTTGTAATTAAAATAAAAAATTAAAAAAGGAAAATTTACGTAAAAAAAATATGTTTTTTTTTAAAAAAAAAAACTTCAAACCTCACAACGCATGTCTCTATGGGTGAGGGTAAGTCGGTCCACCTACTACAACTTTTTGCTCCTTTTAGTGCTTATTTATGGCTCTTTGTAGCTATTTGTAATGTAAATAAAAAATTCCTCATACTCGTACATGAGAAATAGATAATTATTGAAAATAATGTGGAGACCGACATACCTTTTGATTTTAAAGTCAAACAGTAGAAGCGTGTCCACCCAAAACTCTTTTTGTGTCATAAGCCAGCATTATAACCATTTACCAAATTTTATTTGTTAAAAAACCAAGGGTTAATTTTTTTCAAAATCGCGAGAAAAAAAATTTCCTAAATATAAAAAAAGTTTTAAAGAAATTTTTTTTTTAAAATAAAATATTTTGGAAACCTCGATGCAAATCCTGATAGTTTAAAAAATTTCTCAAATATCATAGCCAGAACAAAAGTTATGAGTTTTTAAAAAAAAAGTATTGAAAATGTTGCTGTAATTTTCAGGATTCAGAATTTTTTTTTTTTTAAAACCCAAACCAATGTACACAATTTCGTCAAAATCGAAGACCTACTTGTAAAAAGTGATCGATTTCACATGGCTTTGTGCTTTATTTTTTTAACTATCTGTGTTTAGTTTACCTGAAGGCGTTAAATTGGGGCGAGTCGTAGATTTATAAAAATAAAGTTAAAAGTCATTTTAAGACATATCATACCTAAATCAGGACCTCAACTTGTATATGACTTCAGAGTAAATGTGGTGCAATCCAAAATCAAAAATTTTAACCGATTTTATTTGTCGTTGAAAGTATTGCCTTTTTGTAGCAGTTTCTCATATACAATGTCCAAACCTCTATTCATATGTACTTATAAATGGTATGATAAAGGATGAATTTGAAATTATTTTGTGAAATAATCCTAATGGATTATTCGCTATGGTGTGGAGGAACAATAATTTCAGGACGTATCCAATGTGATGCCGAACACAAATGGTCTTCCCATGCATGGAAGGGGTAGCCCTTTATATAGGCAATGCCAAGAAATTGCATATAATATTGAGACGCTGAGAACTGCACGCCAACTCATACTGATACATATACGAATGTATATGTATTAGTAAGCATTAAATGCATATATGCAAATACAAATACGTTAGTTTGTATGCATGTCAGTGGCTTCGCATGACTTCATTTTGAAATGTTAACATTTCTCCTTAACTTCTCAAAGCCAGTGTTGCCAGTTTTCTTTGCAGTTTTGTCCTCGAATAATTTTTAATTCTTATCTTAAACTCTAAATGCATTATTGATTCTTGTTACGAGTATTGTTAGTTTAAAATAATAGAATTGAACAACGCGTTTACGAGAAGAGACATCTTCGAGGCGAATTTCTGGCAAGGCTCTTTCCATCAGCGAAACTAACACTGCCCTCTGCAGTAAATAGATTAAAAGCAAACTTAGGGACTACGAGAATCGTTGACCCGTTCTCAAGGTGACACCTCAAAATGTGCAATATGGCAGGTGGTTGAAATATATCGCTGTGGATTTAAACAGACGATTGCTTTATAGCTAAATTTTTATTGGAACTTAGTCAAGTCTTCTTCAAAGATAATATGATTTTAAAATTTTCTGTAGATTTTTCATAGTGTGGACTATGAAATAATGACACCACTAATGAACACTTTAGCACACTTTGTTTAAGGTTCGCTTTTAATTTTGCATTAGTGTAGTGTAGACCTTTCTGTTGTGTATGCCATTAAATTCATCTGGCCTTAAGTCGTTTTTTAAACGAAAAGCAAAAAGGACTAAGAAAGGTTTGGGCAACTTTAATTTGATCTGATTGGATTTATTTATTTTGTTCAACCGCGCACTACAAGATGAAAACATCTTATAAATTTAAGTGTTGGATATAAGGGTTTTAAAAACATTTTGGTGAAATCGTAAAATATTATAATTTAAAATACAATTAAGTAAAATAAAATGTAAAACAAATTATTAACTATTTATTTATTTATATAATATAAACAGCTCCTATTCAAAAGTGGTTTATTGCTTATTACTTGCAGTTTCGACAGGAGATTATTCTAGAGACGAGTAAAACGTACACAAAATTGCCTTTCTGATACAAGAACACTTAATCTTGCATTTATTGATTCATTTCTATATTAGATCGACAGATACTTCATTGATGTAAATGATTTTATGAAGTATTGCTAGTCATTTAATTCTAACACACAGAGAAAACATGATTTGGAAATCAGTCCAAAAATTCGGTTAGATAAACATACTTTCTGTTGTAATCACCAACATTTCAGTTATTGATGGTAATATGGTTAGACTGATTATGAGATATACGTATTAGATATATGAGATATATTACGAAATTTACAACAAACAAGTCTGTTATACCTCTCGAGTTCCGAACAACTATTGGTTGCCACAATTGGTAGTTATGACTTCCTACCACTTATAAGCCACGTGTTACTTTGGTACCAATAATGGTGTCAACAGATAATGTTTATGTTGTAACTAAACCCAGTTCAGTTCTCCGTTGTAATATATTACACTATTTAACAAAAGTTTGGACTTTCTCAGGGGTGAATGAATTCATCTGGAACTGAAAGACTTAGGTGATTATAGTACATTCCCAAAAGAACGGCCCTAATAGGTCCCAACTATTTTCCATGGGCCAAGGACAATTTCATTTTGCCACGTTATACCGAATGAAATAAGTTAAAAAGTAGTGAATATTCCTTGCTTTAGCGAATTTCATAAAAATAAAAAAAGTTTATCTTCAAGATGAGTTGGCCGTTTGTAGGTTCTTCAAAAAATAAATTGTTTAATAAGATTAAATGAATATGTTAGGTTCAGAATGAAAACCTAAATCGACACAGAGAGGCGATTTATTAAAGTAATTTTGTTCCACCCACGAGGGCTGCTATATATATATATTTTTGGCCAAGGCAACACCAAGTGTTGAAGCAAATGGTCGCCTGTTTCTTCGGAAAAACTGGTCATGTGGCTACTGTTCCGCTTAAACAACGTAGAACAGTCAATTCTGAGTGGTATACCACAATTTTTTTGCCTGAAGTCTTCGGAGAAATTCGAAAATCGAACAAGAGAATTCGAATCGTTGTGCACCACGGCAAGGCGACCTCTCACACATCGGCTCAAACCAGCGCCTTTTTGACCGGTCAAAACGTCGAATTAATGGGTCATCCGCCGTACAAACATGACTTGGCAACCAATGACTTCTTTTTATTCCCGCACATTAAGAAAAAATGCATGGTCAACGATTTTCGTCGCCAGAAGATGCTGTTGAAGCGTTGAAAAACCATGTTTTGGAGGTGTCTCAATCGGAACGGCAAGAGGGCTTCGACAATTGGTTTGAGCGCATTCAAAAGTGTATACATCATGCTGGAGAATACTTTGAAAAGCAAGAAAACCATTTTTGATGATAAATATTCGCATTTTAATTATAAGGACAGAAACATATATAGCAGTCCTTGTATTACTTTAATCCAACCTACTAAATATGCCTGAAATTACAGAATATATTTTTTTTATCACATGTAGCCAAGACTTCAAGAATTGGTTTAAGCTATTTTGTGTCTCATTATCCTTAAAAAGCGGAAAAATTTATCACAATCAGCTTTTTCAAAACGATGTACAAACAAAATAGAATTTTTTAACCTACTTTACCAATTTGATGCATAAATCTTACTACTTGTGAATAAAAACTTTATTGGATTTTTAAGATTAGATTCTTAAGTCAAAACTTAGTTTTAAAAAAAATGATCATAACCGAAATAACGGAATTAATAGTAATATTAAATAAAAAAGCAGTCAGATAACCGAATACATATAACGGTACCATGGTCCAGTCAACAAATGCTAGTGGTAATGATAACGAAATTCATAAAGTATTTATAGTCAATAACAGCAATCAATACATGTATAGGGTGATCCAAGTAGAGATACGTTTTTTAATAGCCTTTTTTGACAGATCACGCGTGAGTCGTGTCATGTTATTTCTATTTAGTATTGTTTGGCATTTCATCATGGAAACACTTACGCCTGAACAACATTGTCGTTCAACTTTGTTACAAAAATTCACGTTCTGTAAGGAATCTGCTTCGTGCACTTCGTTCAACTTATGGTCAACATAATCGGCCAACATTTCTGGCTGAATGGGAGTGTTAACAAGCAAAATTGCTGCATTTGGGACGAAGAGCAACCAGAGGAGGTCAAGAGCTGTCACTACTTCCAGAAAAAAACAACGGTTTGGTGTGGTTTGTGGGCCGGTGGAATTATCGGTCCATATTTCTTCAAAAATGATGCCGGTCAGAACGTAACCGTCAATGGCTACCGTTATCGTGCCATGATAACCGACAATTTGATACCTGAAATTAAAGCTCGTGATCTCGGCGACATTTAGTTTCAACAAGACGGCGCCACTTCCCATTCATCGCATCAATCAATGGATTTATTGAGAGAACACTTCGGTGAGCAGATAATTTTACGTTTTGGGCCGGTCAATTGGTCACCAAGATCGTGTGATATCACACCGTTAGACTTTCTCCTGTTGGGATATGTAAAGTTTAAAGTTTATGCGGATAGACCCGCTTCGATTCAGGCCTGGGATCAAAAAATCACGCGTGGGATTCACCAATTACCAGTCGAAATGCTCGAACGAGTCATCGAAAAGTGGACTCAACGGATGGACCATGATAATAAATATTCCCCATTCAATATAAATTGTCTGTGTTTTTTTCTTTAAAAAAGTAGGGAACCTCAAAATTAATTACCCTATACAAATTCAGTTCCAATAACCATGCAAGTTAGTTAGGATTACCGATACTTTGTCTTTTTAAACGATACTGTCAGTACCCACTACTAAAACTAACATATTAAGGGCTACAGAATAATATCATGTTATCATCTAGATTCTCTGGAAGACCCTCAAATACATCGATCAGAAGAGTACTCGTAATACAAAATATCTTCTTTTTGAATCCAGATTGCTTTTCAGCTAGTAGATTGCATTGATCCAGAAACATACTGATCAGTCATGATGTGTAAAAGACCTAGGAAGCGACGACACAGAGTCTTTCATACCTTCTACGCAAAAAAAAAGTCCGTTCTTTTGTCCCATTCAGCTCAAGTGTCCCTCCCTTATCTCGACCAAAGCGTATTTACTTAGTAGGGACATACATACTGTTACAACATTGAACACACCCATTTCAATAGTAGAACTGAACATACCCCATTAATGTTATATGGGTTTTGAAAGCTAACATCAATAGCGTTAGTCTGTAACTGGATTTTAAAATTGTTTCAACTTTCAACATGGATTGATCAGATAATGAGAACCGTATCGCTGTAATAGCGCTTTTCAAGTGTGAACTGAAAAAAAAGCGATATTTTCAAAACGCTCCGGCCACTAGGGATTAGCCGCATGTTCGTCTACCGATTCATAAACAGTTTGAGGAGACTGGAGATGTAAAAGACCGCCACCGGTCGGGCCGCCCACGCTCTGTTCGAACACCGCATGTCATCAAAGCCGTTAAATCGAGAATTCACAGAAATCCGCTCCGAAAACAGAAAATCATGGCGCGTGAGATGAATATCACGCAAAAGACCATAAGTCGAATCATTAAAAAAGACTTGGGACTTAGGGCTTTCAAACGACGTAGCAGCTTTAAACAAAAATAGGATTGAAAAATGCAAACGTCTTTTGGTAAAGCACGCTGAAAACTTGCACAGAAAAATTTGGTTCACCGATGAAAAAATTTTTACCGTTCAGGAAAAATTTAGAAAGCAAATGATGTGCATGCGCGGTCACCCAAGGAAGCATCTGAACTGATCCCAAGGGTGGAAAAGGGTCATCACCTAGCTGCAGTCATGGTTTGGCGGGGTGTCTCTTACGATGGGGTCACTCACCTACATTTCTGCGAACAAGGAGTCAAAACATCGGCCAAAGTTTACCAAGAAACCGTTATGAAAACTGTTGTGAAGCCTCTTAACAATTCCCTGTTCCAAAACCAGCTATGGACTTAACAGCAGGATTCTGCGCCGGCCCATAAGGGTAAAACGTTCTATGACTGGCTTCGAAACAATTTGCCAGCGTTAATTTTCCCTGAAGAATGGCCCTTAGGCAGTCCAGATTTGAACCCATTGGATTACAAATTGTGGACGGTTTTAAAGGATAAGGTTTCTCACAAAAGATACCCCAACATTGGATCTGCATTGTTTTGGTTCTAACTGTGGCCAATTTCCAATGGACGAGGTTCGTGCGGCTATTGACGATTGGCCAGTGGGACTTAAGGCATGTGTAAAGGCAAAAGGCGGACCTTTCGAATACGTAGATTATTTTTGGATACAATATACATCAATAAATATATTAAAAAAATATTTGGTCCAAAAACATTCAGTACTTTTTATTTAACAGCATCAAACGTGTGTAACAGTATTTATGTCCCTACTAAGTATACTTGGATTCGATGCAGAAAGCTGCTGAAGAAAAACCTTGGATCCCCATAAAAAATGTAGAATCGATAACCTGTGAACCGGTTATGATAATATTTGCCTAGCAATCAAATCTGCAACAAATTATTCTTACTGAGTTGACAAAGTTTGACTGTTGGACATGGTTCAGTTTTCTGCCAGCCATTAGCCCCTGTGGTCGTAAACACGCATATACAGTTTTGTTTGAATACCATACATAAGAACATCTACAGATATTTTGGCATTCCATGAAGTCATTTAGCAGGATGATATAATTTTCTATTTACCACAGCATACGAGATAGGATATCAATACTCGGACATGCGAACAAAAAAAAGCAATTTATCAAAACACACTTTATGCGAAAAGGAAATGTTGGGAAATTTGTACTCGCCTTAGATAAATATTATTTTGGAAACTCATAACATAAAAACCTAAATAGGGGCGTCAACATGTGACTTGACCTATTGAAAAGCAGGAAAAAAAAGTTGCACCAAATGTGTCCACCCAAAAATATATTTAATCCGGTTTGTCATTATGGGGGTCATAAAAATGATGTCGTCGACATAAATCATGGAAGTCTATTCATCCTGTCTTGTCTTGTCTCTGCACACAACACAATGGACGTATTTAGTTAATTTTATTAGATTTTTGTATTGCTCTATCTTAAAGAGACAGAATCTTAAGGTTGAAGTAAATGCTTTATTTGGAAAATGTTTTTGTCGGATAATGTGAAACTTTCTTAAGAATGAGAGCAGAAATTAAACAACTTATAATAATTAAAAAAAATCTAAATTCAGGCACGCATGACTTTGTGACACCACTTCACTTTAAATGGACTCAATAACAATTTTAGTTAATCGCATTCAAAATTATGAACTGTCTTATGCTGGAAGAGAACCACCCATAATTAAATACTCGTATATGCTCTATCGAAGTTTTATTTTTCAATTGCTCTGCAACTTGTGCTTTAGTAAAAACGGAGTAAGAGTACATTATTCATAAAAGATAAATTCTATTTTTTATGGTCATTATCATACAAACGATGAACATAAAATTCATCCATAACAAATCGCTTTGCATACGGGTAAGCATAGCTTAACCCTCAAAACAACAAATTGACAGCAAATTCAGTGTTTATATCTTCATCCAACTGAAGGTGGCAGAGAAACTACTCGTAACCAAACACAGATAGTGATAAATGACAGTAATGTCGTAAAAGTATAAACGCATAAGTAGAAAATAACAATATTAATACGATTGCGAGAATTGAGAAAACTTTCTTCCTTTATTCAAAGAGAATAGGAGGAAGTTTGTTATTATCCCATAAAGGTATTTACAGGGTGGCGCTCGAAAACAAAACATATTAACTTTTTTCTGTGTAAACAATAGGTTTAATATTTATTTTATTTGGAAGGTTAGTAACGGTTGATTAATCTATAGGCATTTCTTTCAATATGGGCTTTTCACATATTACGCGTGAGTTTTGTTCAACTTTTGTTTTTTTTTTATTATTATTTGCCATTTCATCATGGAAAGACTTATACCGCAAAAAAATGGTTTGGCGCGGTTTTTGGGCTCGTTCCATATATTTTCAAAAATGATGATGGCCGAAACGTAACAATGAATGGTACTTGGTATGACGCCATGATCTCGGGCTTTTTGGTATCTCAAATTGAAGCCAGTAATCTTGACGTCATTTGGTTTCAACAGGACGATGCTACTTGCCATACAGCTGCTCAAACCATGAATCTATTGAGAGGTCACGTTTTGGACTTTTTTTTTGGAGCTACGTAAAGTCCAAAGTCTATGCTGACTATGTCAAATTGTCAACTAAACTCTTTTTACAACACACATACACCCATGTTGTAAAATAAATCTATTAATGGCTCTCAAAGTGGAGGCTCTGTAGAGGTGCCAAGAGTGAGTTGTAATTTTGTGGGCAATTGCGAGAAGAAAACTTGAAAAGTAAGGTACGAGTACTGAGAAAAGTTTCTTCCTTTATATTAAGAGAATAGGCGAAAGTTTGTTATCATCGCATTAAGGTATTTGCAGGGTGGCCCCGAAAACAAAACGTATTAACTTTTTCCTGTGTGAACAATAGGTTTAATCTTTATTATATTTGGAAGGTTAGTAACGGCTGATCAATCTATAGGTATTTCTTTAAATATGGGTTTTTCACAGATTACGCGTGAGTTTTGCTAAGTTTTTTTTCTTTTCATTATTGTTTGTCATTTCATCATGAAAACACTTACACCGCAAAAACACGGTTTGGTGCGGGTATTGTGCTGGGAAAATACTCTTTCCATATAATTTTAAAAATGATGATGGCCATTATTTTACAATGAATGGCGCTCGCTATCACGCCAAGATATCGGACATTTTGCTACCTGAAATTAAAGCCCGTAATCTTGACGTCATTTCAACAGGACGGTGCCACTTGCCATACAGCTGCTCAAACAATGGATCTATAGAGATGTCATTTCGAAGAGCAGCTCGTGTGATATCACACCCTTAGACTTATTTCTTTGGAGCTACTCGTACGTAAAGTCCATAGTCTATACTGAAAAATGAGCTACGATTCAGGTCTCGTGTGTCATTAACGCCATAGTCATCCAAAAATTGGACCCTCAGAATTGACACCCTGAGACATAGTTGCGGCCAACATTTTAAGAAAATTATATTCAAAAAATAAATGGCATAATATGTCCTTTCAAATGAACAATAAAAATTCCCACATTATTTAAATTTTTAAATTCTTTTATTTTGAAAAAAATACTTCTGGATTTATCACCCGCTTGTAAAATTTATTAAAGTTAATAATAATAAAATTCAAAATTCACTTAATTGTAAATAAAAGCAGAACGCGTTAATCGATTTCTATGATCTATGTCGCATTTTGTTTATAGGTTATGTGACTTTACGTGAAAGTTATAAGACTCTACACGTTTTTCCGTTTGGGATTTATATGTTTAAATTTCTTCATAAATTTATTTCTAATTGCAAAAATGTTGATTTGGTAGAGAAACAGTATATTAATGGATTAAAGAAAATGTAATTATTAATTTTTCTCAATTTATTTCAGCAAAATCGAACTAGTCGTTCTCGAGTTATGTCAAACTACGTTTTTGCCAACATTTTACAACTAAGCGAAAAAACATCAAGATAAGGAACAAATGTAAAAGGTCATAAAAAAAAACTGGCACATACGAACGCAAAACCCTTTGAGGGTTTTAATATACTGACCTAGTACCATCACCCTGACATGGAATTTCTCACCCCCCAGACAATAACCCCAAAAATGTTCCACAGTGTAATTGGAGCGAAGAGAGGATTTGGATACTGCAAAGGTACCATGCTTTGCATTCCTGCAGATGGTAGTTTGGCGAAACTCGCGCGAGTAGACTGACCATTATGAGGCTGAGTAACATGTTTGCCGAATCTGGAGGCATCGCAGGAAGACCGTACGAGTACCAACGAGATCCCTATGTTCAGGTGCAAGATACAATCGCGGCTAAAGCTACATCAATTCAGGCAAATCCAAGCGTTTCGATTCGAAAGTTATCGGCGCAGATTGCAGTTAGCCGACGGTCATTACAAAAAATAATTAATGATGACTTGTTTAAGAACAAATTCCTAATTAAAGAGGAATCCAATAGGGACATAACAACTTCGTATTTTTATATCAACGCACCCAAAAACATTTTTAATGATCTTTCACAGTCAAAATGTTAGTCGAAATCAACACTCAATTACGAGAAACGTTCGGAGATCAATTAAAACTACTACCGAAATTCTTAGTCAGTGGTCACAACTTTAAGAGCGCTTACTCCAATTTTCGGCCGTAATAATCGTCCCATCCGACAGGCTGCGCGTGCTATAGTGGACAAGTTTGGAAATTGGCAAATGTTCACCGCACCGCTCGAAGCGATAAAAATATCTCAGCCGTTAGTGTATCCGTTCAAGATGAGTCAAATCAGTCGATTCTACGTCGCTCAAACCACACTGTGTTGTATTTTGAGAAAAGGTATTTTCCTTCATCCTTATAAGATTAAACTGACTCAAGAACTAAAGCCACTTGTTCATTTGAACCGCCGAAACTTTTCCGATTGGGCTCTGCAAAGTTTCACGAAAATCCAGAATTTCATTGAAAAATCATCTTCAGCGATGAAGCTCATTTTTAGCTTTCAGTGGTCAATTAACAAAAAAATATGCGTTAATGGACAGCAACAAACCCACACAATTTCATACGCAAACAATTACTGTGTGGTGTGGTTTTCATGCCGCAGTTGGGATTGAGCCGTATTTTTTCATCGATGAAAACAATTGTCATGCTAGCGTCAATAAAGAGCGCTACCGTGCCATGTTGGAAAATTACCAGAATTGGATAAGTTAGACATCGCCGATATGTGGTTTCAACAAGACGGTGCCACTAGCCACACAGCCGGCGTTATAATTGATTTACTGAAAGGCAAATTCAGTGAACGTCTTATCTCGAGAAAGCGACCGGTAAAATGGCCACCCACCACCTGGTTCATACGATTTAACGCCATTGGATTTTTTTTTATGGGGCCACTTCAATTCATTGGTCTATGCCAATAAGCCAACAACTTTAGACGAGCTCAAAGACAACATCCAACGCGATATTTCCAACGTTCCGGTCTAAATATATGCAAGACAGTTGGAAAATTGGATCCAAAAAATAGATCGATGCACACGGTCTCGTGGTTGTCATATGACCGAAATCGAATTTCATTCTTCAAATGAAAAATTTTCACTATACCTGGGAGACATTTTAACTCTATTTCTAAAATATTCTGATTTTCTTAATATATATAAAATTGTAATTTCCTTAATGGAAAACTGTATTTCTGTAGCACAATTGGTGCGCCACTCTTTATATATAATTTTAGAAAATACACGTCATTTTATAATTAACTAAGGAACTTTTTTTGTTAAAACCAGGGCTGTGGTGTCGGAGTTTGGGAGAAATTGGAAAAGGTATTTTTTTCTTTTCAATACAAAAAGTTGCTAAAACTGTATTAAGGAATTTGCAGGCATTTATAGGTACCAATTTTGTCATTACTCTCCTCCAGGTTAGGATAAGTTAGGGGGACTTGTACACACAGAGCAAAAAACTGTTTGAAATCGGTCCGAACTACAGATATTCTGTTGGATAAACATACTTATGGTTGCAGTCACCAACATTAAATGGTATTGATGGCTACATGGTTCGACATTCCATTAAATGGTAGCTAAATTAATATTACTGCCACTAAGTTAGTTACAATAAGCGAATTCAGTAAAAGAAAAAATTGCCACAACTGGTGGTTATGACAACCAACCTAGTATAAAGTACATGTTACATTGGTTACAAGTAATTTCTGTATACTCGTAATAACCAAACCCCGGTTGTTCGAACAAATGTCAGGGGTGAATGATTTCTTCTCGAAATGAAATACTTAGGTGATTATAGTAAACTCCGAAATGGGCGACCCTTATAGGACCGAGTTATTTTTATTTTCCAACGCTATAGCATAATATATAAGTTAAAAAATAGTAAATACTCCTTCGTTTTACCGAATTTTCGTGATAAGATGTCTTAAGCTAAATCGTATGGAGTTTTGTTTCGTATGACATTTTAAAGTCCACCAGTTGTCGCAACTAATTGGTTGTTGTAACCAATACTTATTGGTCGTTCCACCACCGATTTTTTTACCAACAGATTTATTGAGATTGTATGCACCTTGAATATTACATCAGTACCACCGAATGTTAGTTGGAGCTCTATACAAGTAATTTTAAGGTATTGGAACTGAAGTATCGTTGGAACGAACGTAGTATCCGAACCTTCAGAAGAGAATGTTTGGATCTAAAAAAAATACTTTTTTGCACTTTTCAAAGATAAAATTTAAAATTTTTATTAAAGGCAAAAAAACTGTTTGCTTACAAACTTATATGTACGTAGTACTCCAAAACATAGGGAGGTCATGTAGAGGATAAAGTGGAGAAAATGGTGGAAGAAAACAAAAGTAGATTGTGGCGCCAATAAGTGGTAACAACAAGAAAATATTGGCAAAACTATTGGTTGTCCCAGCCACTACCAACCATTTCTGGATCAGAACCCACCCTTTTGGACTCCCTTGAATGGGCTGGGCTGTAAATTTATCTAGGTTTTATAACAAATCACTCTGAATTTGTTTTCGTAAAACCGGTTGAACTGTCAGACTGACCATAGTCTATCTTTTGCACAAGAAACTTGCATTGGCCAAATTTCATCAAGTCTGGATGTAATATGTGGCTTCTACAGCTACACCCATAAAATCATATGAACATATGTGTGTGGGAACTATATCTAAATCTAAACTGAGTTTCTTGGCGCTTATAGACCTTTCTGGTGTTATGTTTCATAAAGATTGGATGTTTCATAAAGATTGGATGTATTGTAGAGATAAAAACATATTAGTCGGGTGAACATATAAGTGGCAGCTATACCGAGTTCTGCACAGATTTACTTCAATTTGAATAGCGTCTTATTTTTGCCGAATTTCATGAAAATCGGAAAACAATTGCAACCTGAAGTTTAACTAAAAGACGGACAGACATCGTTCAAGAGAATCAGCAGGTTAGTATAATTAGATTAGTATGCTTGAAGCTGGGTCCAAATCAAATACTATCGGTAGATACAAAAAGTTAATAACCTGTTCCACAGAGTGGTGCAGTGTATAAAAATACATACACTGAAAGCGAACAAGTTATTCAAAGCACGTAAGACGGACAATGTTAAACTGACTTTTAGCGCTTCATTACTTTATTACATAGGATAGAATAAATACTTAATACGTCATGCCTCTTAAAACCTTAAAAAAAATTTAAGACAATAAAGTCATGTCTGTCCGTCTTACTAACGGAAAACAGTACGGTCAAAAGATCTAGGCTAGGACGCTAAAATTTTTCACGATATTGATTGTGTCATAAGCAGTTCAGCGATTATTTATAAGTAATATTGGCATAGCAGGAGAGATGACTACAGGATTCTCAGAAAAAGTATTTTTTGTTTTAATTTTTTGAACGATGGATTTTAATAAGACTATCGGTTAAGTGGCCGCTTAGGGCCAAAAGTTGGTCATTAGCGCCCTTACAAATTACCGATTGTCAATGCGTAACAATGAGTACTAATAATAAAGGAAATTTTACTACAAATTCAATTTATGATTTGTTTTTACGTTTAAACTTAGGCTGTGATTTGGCTTATGGACTCTGGGGTGCCATGTTTGCTTTATAAATTGATGCAGAATAAAAATCTACATTTACAAAGCGACGTCCGTCCGTCTGTCGACTTATCGTAGAAATCAAACTGCAGGTTGGGAATGTTAATCGATTTCAAGAAAACTATGCACATAGTTTAGGCTTAAACCAAGGATATAGTGTCGTGCTTAAGTCTTTCATTTTGTAAAGATTGTTTTTTTAGACGTGTGGTTTTCAATCTGGCCAGACTTTTTTCGGAGTTGGTCTTTTTTTAAAACTGAGCATAAATCAAGTGACAAATTTATGCTCAGTTTGGTTTGTCATTTCATAATGTAAACCCTCACTCCGGAACAACGTTTGCAAATCTTGATGAAGTGGCCCAAAACGTGATGGCCACCAATCCGTATTTTTACAAGATAATTTTGTTCAGCGATGAAGCTCACTTTTGGTTGAATGGGTACATTAATAACCAAATTGTCGCATTTGGAGTAATAAAAATCCACAACCCATTGTTGAGACGCTGTTACATCCTCAATGGGCAGGTGGGACTATTGGTCCATGTGTTTTCAAAAATTATGCCGGTCAGAATGTTACGGTCAATGGGGAACGCTATAGAGTCATGATTAATGAATTTTTCGTGCCTGAATTGGAGAATGTTAGTGTAGACGACCTTTGGACGGAGCTACATGCCATACAGCCAATGAAACAATCCATTTATTGAAGGAAACTTTTGGTAAGCGCATTATCTCGTGTCGTGGGACTGTGGCGTGGGTGCGATTTAACAGCGCTGGGCTATTTGTTTGTGGAGTTATGTGAAGTCGCTTGTCTACGCATATAAGCCCGACACGATTGATGCCTTGAAAGAAAATATTCGGCGCGTTATTGTTGACATACGGCCCCAAATGCTGCAAAAAGTGGTCGAACATTGGGACTCTCGGCTGAAATTTATTCGATCAAATCGCGGCGACTACTTGCCCGAAATCATTTTTAAAACATAATGGCAAACCCTTATCTTTATAAAAAAAAGCAAAATACTTCACCATAATATTAAGTTATATGTGTATATATTTCTTCTTGAAACCACTCGTCTTTGTAATACCAAGGTTTTTGTATAATAAAAAGGTCATATCCTATTATAGAACCTACAGTCCTATAATCCACTTCTAACAAAAACTCGCAACCAGCTATGGCGAGTGTTGGCTGCCGTGGTTTGACGGCTAATGTGCAAAACTACAAGTGCAGCTAGATTAAACTCCATTCACAGCAACATCATTTAAAACCAGTAAGGAAAATCGTATGTCAGGCGCTGCAGACTATGAGATACCCTAAACCACTATGATATTTAGAGAATAAAGCAGCTCTGACTGAAGCTCAAGGTAGGGCTTAAGATGTTAGAGTTAATGCCGCTCATAGCGCACCACACAAAATTTAAGCGTGATCGAGTATAATTGGCGGCTTCCGTCTATTGACCGGCCATTACTCTTTTCATGAAATTATCCATGACATTATCACAGAGATGCGGCTGTATCTCACTCATTACCCTACGTCAAAAAACATTAAATTTTTCTCATAAATGTAAATATGACATTGAAGTAGATTAAATTTAAAGTCCGATCGAAAAGTCTTAAAACCTGCTTTCTATTAATTTCTCAGCACATACAGAGAAGTGCAGAGTAAAATATAGTCGTCAACGTCCGCCTGTAGCTTTTTTACTAGTTTATGATTAGAAATATTTAAATATAATTACCGAAAAGTTTGCTATGACTTTTTCAAATAAATAAAACAAGCGACTTTCGTGCTTGTTTTTGCAGTATAAAAAAGTAAAAAATGTTAAAGTCGGGCGTAGCTGACTATGACAGATCCTACTCTATTCCGTTATTCAAAGGACCCAGCGCCTCTATAAAAAACTTGATCAGGGCCGAACACAATTTGTTTGAGTTAATTATTTGTCGCTCATAACGTCCCTACGGGAAATTGGATGGGTACGGAACCAGTCACGTGATAGGTTCACCATGAATGGGGACCGGTCCCAGTACCGACCTAACTATATGAAAAGAAGCGGTAAATTTTACATTGCTTTGCCATTGGAAGGAGTCAATTATACAAATACCATTTGATATATCACGGCACTTATCAAATAGGATAGGTGCCAATGTATCCATCACAGAACCTATCCATCCTATCACTTCAGTTCACTTTAACGATTAGTCTGATTGTTTGAAAAATTTGATCTGATTGAAAATTTTCATATAAATTTTAATAGAAGTGGATTTTGTTTTAAAGATAGCTGAAATTCGCGGATGTGTAAAATCTTTTGTATGCGGTTTTATTTGCGAAGTTATACTACGAATCGGACCACTTTGAAATTTCAAGTAATTAAAACCATTTTATCCATACCGAACCAGTTCTGTGAAAGGTTCTGTTTTTAGAAAGCCTTGATTCGGCACATTCAGGGTAATTGACTTTGCATTTCCCGTAGGGGTATTTTCTACAATTTGAGTGTGATCGTGTGTAATTTGTGGCTTCTAGAGCTGCAGGACCTTAAATCGGGAGGGACCTTAGTGTGAGGGCTATTCGAAAACATGGACTGACATAGTCTAATGTGACATAAATGGGTGTTTGTTTGAAGGAATTGGATGTAATATGTGTTCGAACGCTGCAGATTCAGAAATTGGAAACGATCTGGCTATGGGGGCAGATAAAAGTATTGCCCTGCGTGGTTCAGTTTCATAAGAGATCAGTATTGGTCACTCGTAATGTGGGTTCGGTGTGGTCGGGGATCGGTTGTAATTTGTGGTTTAAGGTTCTGAAGGACCTCTAGAGGACCTTGGTGTAACAGCTATTCAAAAATATGGACCGATAATGTCCATTTACAACAGAAATGGGTATTGGTCGCATGTAATGCTCTGTGTGAAATTTGGTCAAAAACGGTTTTAGTATTTGGTTTTTTAGAATTGTAGGCTCTAAAACGAGAAAGCCCGTTTTGTACCAATTTCAATACGGCTCGTTCTAGGCCCAAACAAACTGTTGCGTAATATTCCGAGTTATTTCGAAATCGTTGTACCACAGTACAAAATTATAGTTGCAAACATTTCTCATATTTGTATGGAAAAACATTCTGAGAAACTACTAGTGTTAGGCAGTCAATATGAATATATTCTCTATGCTATACTCTAAAGGTATAGTGTTTAATGGAATTCGATAAACCATTAATAAGTACACACAGAGAAAAATTAGTAGGAAATCAGTTAGGACTACTTTAATTCCGTTGCAAAAAAAATATTCTAGTTGCAATCACTAAATGTTTACTTAATTATTTAAATTAAAACGTTAACTGCCCACGCCATTTTACCTTTTCTTAAAATCATATTTTTATATTAACATAAACAACGACGAATCTATAATTGGTGCTATAAATGCTGGTGGAATCCCACAAGGAAGTGTTTTAGCTCCAGTGTTGTACACGATATTGACCTCAGACATGCCTATTTCTGACAATGTTACAATTGCTACGTACGCAGATGATACGGCAATATTAGCCACCAGTGGTTGTCCCTTTGATGCCTCAAATATTATTCAAAAACAATTAGATGAAACTGAAATATGGCTCAACAAGTGAAATATTAAAGTAAACGCTGAAAAATCTACACATGTTACTTTAACTTGGCGAAAAGAAGAGTGCCCCTCGCCGAAATTAAATGGGGTAAAAATCCCTTTAGCTTCCAGTGTGAAATATCTAGGTCTTTATTTTTAAGAAGACTAAATTGGAAGGAACGTATTCACTCAAAAACGATAACAACCATATTTGAAAACGAAGAAAATGTACTGGCTTCTAGGACCAAAACCACAGCTTACAAAACCGTTCTAAAGCCAGTGTGAACCTATAGGATCCAACTATGTTGGACAGCCAGCAGTTCAAACATAGAAATACTACAGAGACATCAATTTTAAACCCTAAGTCTCATCTCTAAAGCTCCTTAGTTTGTTAACAACAACATTATTTACACTGATCTTGATGTCCCCATAATTAATGATGAAATAAAGCGCTTTAGTGCAAATTACCTACACAGATTAGGTTTATACCCTAATGTTTTAGCTATAAGTTTATTATATGATAGTAACGAAGTAAGAAGGCTAAAAAGGCACCACACACAAGAATATTTAATGTTTAAACCTGTATATTTTTTCAAAAATGATGATGGCAGAAACTTAACCGTGAATGGTGCTCGCTATGATATCGGACTTTTTGCTCCCTGAAATTGCCCGTAATCTTGACGACATTTGGTTTTAACAGGACGGCTGCACTTGCCATACAGCTGCTCAAGCAATGGATCTACTATGAGGTCATTACGAAGAACAGCTTATTTCACATTTTGGACAAGTGAGTTGGCCGCCTAGATCGTGTAATATCACAGCTATAGACTTTTTCTTTGGGGCTACGCAAAGTCCAAATTCTTTGCTAACAAACCAGCTACGATTCAGGTTTTGGAAGCCAACATTACGGGTGTAATTAAAGCTATACCGGTCGAAATGCTCGAACAAGTCATCCAAAATTGGACCCCCAGAATGGACACCCTGATGCGTAGTTGAGGCCAACATTTAAAGGAAAATATATTCAAAAAATAAATGGCATAAAATTTCCTTTCAAAGGACCACAAATATTCCACATTTTATTTGATTTTTTGAATTTTTTTTCTTTATATTGAAAAAATACCTTTACCACCCGATATTTTTTTTGCCTGTACTGAAAATTTAAAACCTTTTCTTTAAAATAGTGCGGCTTATGGACCCAAAAATTATTATCTGCAGGTTCGGATTCTTCGTATTTTCTAACGATACATCAGTTATAATTACTGAACGCTACAATGCACTAACATACATTCGATTGTATTGATGGAATACTCTAGGTCCATGCAAAAAAAAAAAATGGTTGTGGCAACGAATCTGTTCTCTGTGTGTATGAACCCCTAACTTCAATCTCAATATCAGGGTGTTCATCCATGCAAAAATTCAAGCATCAACGCCCAGGACGAAGTAAATTCGATTTTATTGGCAATAAGAATTCCTCAACAACTGGGCTATTTAAGGAAAATATTAATCAACGACCTGAGACAGCAGCAGTAGCAGTGTTTTGCTTCTTGATGGCTACAACAAGTGTTTGTTTTCCGAGAAATTCATTAAAATTCAAACAAACGTAAATGAATGAATGAATGGCTTGTATGTGGGTGTATGCGTGTGTGTGTGTACGAGAGTGAGAGTGTTTTCAAATTGTTATTGTATCCTTCAAGCATTTAAAGGATCATCGATTGTTGTGCTCGGCATCCTTCTTCACAGGCACTTGGTGTGCTGCCTTCCGTTCGCTGCCATAAAACTTTAATGGTGCTTTAAAAACTTTCACTTTATGTTGTGGCTGGCAGTGGCACAACGAACACATTTCGCAGCGATTTCCTTGGCATTTAATAGATCATTCAACTCGACTCGCCGTCCGACGGATGAGAAATACATATTTTCGATTATTTCCTGCAAAGCTCTCGGGCCGGGCCGTTTTTGTTTTTTTTTTATTTATTTATTATTATTTATTTATTTCGTTTCCTTTGTGTTATCTTTGTATTTTGTTGGAATTCGTCGTTTTCGTTATCTGATGTGCATTCCTCTGGTGTCGTATTTTTCTTGGGGCATTTTTCTTATATTTTTTTCACTTCTTTTTTTGTATAATTTATTACTTTACAGACACACTTACATACACACACACATACATATTCATATAAACATCAGAGGACGCACATACAAACACTCCAACTGAAAGTGAAATATTTAATCACACACACTAGCATAAAAAAGCACACACGTTGACATACATAAACGCACACACACACTCAAACGCTCATATGTAGCTGTGTATGCACTGGTATGTATAGACTTTTACTTTTGTATTGAATGAATGTAGAAGAAAACAAGAGACCCGTCAGATTTCAATTTTCACTTTGAATTCTCTTTTGTTCGCCGTTTACTTCCGTTCGTTTCAAAGAGCCGTCTAAGACTAAGGATACTTTCGCTTAGCATAGTTTAATATAAATGGCGCTTTTTGTGTGTGTGCGTGTGTTCGTAAACGGCTCAGCTGTTTTGTGTGCCACCATTTGCCCGTCCGTCCGTCCGCCAAGCTGCCTGCTTGCTTGCTGCCTGGCAGGACCTCACACAGCTGTCAAAAGTTTGGCGTAAATTTCTCCGAGAGCGATGGCACAGAGCTTTGAAAAAGCTTTTGGGGGTTGATGGCTTTGGTTATTTTTAAAACAGGGGAAGGACTTATTTTTACCGATGTCAGTATAGTTAAAGTAAAGCCGTAGACCAATTTAGGCCAACCGAAGGATAGTCTAATGGCCGAATATGAAGTATACTGGCTGAACATAAAGTATATTGGCGGAACATGAGGTTTACTGGCCAAATCAGAAGTTCTTTAAATAAACTAGGCCGCCTCATAGTATATATGTAATGATGGACCAACTAAAACGCACGATGTTAATCATATATCAAAGAAAAAGATTCAATGCATTATCGTAATATTTTTTTTATTATGATAGAAGGTTCTATGACAATTAGGAGTGAGACAAAATATTGGTCAAATGTTAGCCACGGCTTCGGAGGCATTTATTCGATGGTCCATGTTTTCAATGGCTCTGAGGCATAATGGAGGTTCAATGTCATTAATATGCCGAATTATCTTATCCGTTAGCTCTTGATATGTTCTTGGCTTATAGACGTACACTTTTTCCTTTAAATATCCCCACCGCAACTTTAAGAGCGCTGACTTCAATTTTCATTATCTTCAGCGATGAAGCTCAATTCTGGCTGAATTGTTTTTTCAATAAACAAAATATGCGTAACTGGACTGCAACAAACCTACACGCAGAACAAAAGTATGGTTGGGGTGACAATATTCGAAGAGGATCATACTATTGTTAGGTATATGGTTAAGGCACAACAATATTATGATCCTCACAACAATAGTATGATTCACACATAGCCATACTATGATCCTCACAACAATAGTATTATTCATACTCAACCATACTATTATTTCCACAACCATATTATGATCCTCACAACCATAGTATGTTTCTCATACAACCATAGTATGTCCTCACAACCATAGTATGATTCACACGCAACCATACTATGATACCCACAACCATAGTATGATTCACACTCAACCATATTATGATCCCCAAAATTATTTATTAGGATTGGGTAATGTTGTTATTCAAAAATAGAGATTTTTATTAAGTATGTTATTTTAAATTGCATTACTATTAGTTCATAGCCAGATTTGAGGCCATGTTTTTATTAAACATTTCATTCAACAAACAAAAATATATATTCCAACGGTCAAAAATACTTTTAGTTGCCAGCAGGGGTGAATGCGACTTCACCATCCGTAGACACCAAGTAACGAATGTGATTAAACCATGATCAATGTCTATATACTTAAGTGCGGGCAGATTTTAAATAAACGAGAACCAGTCGGCAGTAAAGTATTTCACCAAACAAAGTAAACACAATAAAAATCCCTCGAACTACCTTCCGATTGCTATTGTTTTTATAATGGAGAACAACCATGCCTGTGTGTATGTGTTTTTCTTTGGTATATCAAACAAAAACATACGCACACGTAAATTTTAAACAACAATGATTTAGTTGCAACAACCATGTTTATATGGTTGCTACAACCATATTTTCATTTCATAATTTGGCAATAATACTATTGATACATTTCAACAACATTATTATTGCCGCAATCATACTGTTGTTAAAATGAAATTCAGAAAACAATACTACGGTTGCGACGATAGAGAATATATTATTGTTGCGGTGACCATAAGGTATCCATATCTTTTCGCTGCGTTTACATGTGCTTCAAGCGACAAAATTTCATCTGCAAAAAAATACTGTATGGTGTAGTTTTCATGACGGAGGTGTGATTGGGTCATATTTGTTCCCCGACAAAAACAATCTTCATGTCACTGCCAATGGAGAGCGCTATCATGAAATGTTAGAAAATTATTTTTGGACAGAATTGGATGAGCTTGACATCGCCGATATGTGGTTTCAAAAAGACCACTATCCACATAGGAAAATTGAGCCCAAAGAATAGAACGCTGTACACGGGCTCGTAGTGATCATTTGACAGAAATTAAATTTCATTCTTCAAATGTAACATTTGCACTACACCTGGAATAAATTTGAAATCTATATCTTAAATATTCTGTGTTTTGTTAATATATAAAATTGAAATCAATGACTAGAAATGTATTTTAGACTGCGTTAGTTTTAATTGGACATAGCAGCAAGCACCGCCAATACGTACAACCCTGAACTTTGAATGGCCACATCTTGTTAAATAATGCCGATATGACGATAGTAGTAAGAATATATGATGATGGTCTAGAAAAAACCCTGATCGAAGTGAGGCCAGAGCTAGACAAATAGCTTAAATTGCAAGCAGAGAAAAGATATGGGTTATATATGGTAACAGGAACAATAATATGTTCTCTGAAATTAAAGTATGTTCGTCGCAACCATAGTCTTGGTTTTTAAATTTCATTTTGCAATAGTGTGTTTGGTAAAGGGTGGGTAAATTTTAAGGCTCGATGATGAATGTGACCATACCTAAACGCCAAGTTTTTTTCTGAATTTCATTTGATGTTTCTCGATTTCATGCTAATTCAATTTGAATAATGGTCATCACCAATGGTCAGAATGGTGGCAAGAAATGGCAGCAGTGGATGATCAATTTTCGAAGAAAATCTTCAGTGATTAGGCACATTTTCACCTCAGTGGATTTGATAATAAGCAGAATTGTCGCAGTTGGGCGAATGATAATCCAAGAGTGATTGTCGGGTGCATTGTTTTTTCGACAATCACTCTTGGATTATCATTCGCCCAAATGCGACAATTCTGCCTATTTGACTATTTGGTATGGTTTATGGGCTGGCGGCTTCATTGGGCCGTATTTTTTTCCAGTAACTGTAAATAGTGTTCGCTATCGTGAAAACGATCTTCCCGAATTGGAAGGTATGGATGTGGACGCTTGCCACACAGCTAACAAAACAATGGCTCTTTTGCGCGACAAATTCAATGGCCTTGTTATCTCACGTCTTGACGATGATAATTGGCCTCCAAGATCATGTTATTTGACACCGTTTGACTTCTTTCTTTGGGGTTATTTGAAAGAAAAGGTGCACATCGATGAGCAACAATTCAAGAGCTGAAGGATGAGATAATTCGGCACATTAACAGCATAAAACCTCAATTAGCCATACCAATAATTTCAAAATAAAAAATGACAATAATTTGTGTTTTAATCAAAATCAACATCGGCCCTTAAAAATATTACCACCCGCCGGTGTGTGCCGCCGAGGTCGGGGAGGCCATTTTGCCTATATTTTGTTGCGTTCATAATAGAAACATACCAATAATTTTTCATCGGTCTCCTAACAGGAATGATCCGACATATACTCTACTATCGAAACAGGTCCAGCTAATTAATGTAATGATCAAGAGGCAGGTTGAGATTGAACAATCCCGGATATTTGGTGAGATACTGAGGAAGATTAGATCAGGTCCGACGGCGCATAAGGATGTGTATGGAATAAAAGGCTATAGAAGGAGAATACCTCTTAGGACTCTTACGGTGGATGGCGTGGCTATAGAAGATGATAATACGAAATTGGGGAAATTGAATTTTCTATTATATATGTACTCAAGTTCGGCTCCTGCCAGGGATATTTCAGACATCGACGACACGTTGAATTCAACGCTATCGCTGGTTCCTGAGAATTGCTATGTTTTCACGCCAGAGTGCTCGGCTCTAAATGTAGTTGCTTTATCCGGTTTGACTACTTTGGACAAGCTAGTGGAGTCTACCAGATGCCTGAATAATTAGAAGTCTTCGGGGTTGGACGGAATTTCAAATTTCATTGTTAGGAGGCTTCCCACGAAGGCTTTTGAATATTAGGAAGAAAGCTGAATCTGACGACATTAATGACTTAAGACCTATATCACTCTTATCCAACTTAGGAAAAATTATTTAAAAGGGTGATTCGGCTGACGATGGAAGATGGAATGAAAGAATCTTACATACCAGACCTACAGTTTGGGTTTAAGAAGGGGCATTCGACCACTGATGCCCTGTTAAAACTTCAGGACGACGTTATGTCGAATTGACGGAGGCAATATTGTACGGTTGCGGTTTCGCTGGATGTGGAAAAAGCTTTCGATAGAACTTATCATGATGTTTAAAACGATTCGTATAGGCTTTGACCCCAGAGTGATTAAATTGTTTCGAAGTTATTTCTCGGACAGATTGTTTTGCGTTCTATTGAATTATAGAATGTCGGAGTTTGGTGAGGTAAGGTGTGGAGTCCCACAGAGATCATTATTAGCGCCGCACTTATAAAATATTTTTATGAGCGATTTTCCACACACTAGTTCAGATTCGATTGGGTTATCATATGCAGATGACAGTCTTTTATATGCGCACGATGAGTCCCCGAATATTGCGTTGATGAAAGTTGCGGATCACCTTGTCACTGTCAGGGAGTTCTATGATTATTGGGGTATAACGATCAACGCGTCCAAGAGCGAGGCTATCTGTATTCGAAACGCCTCAAGCAAGTGTAGAAGGTTCGTGGTTCCTGAGAGTAAACGCTTGAGAATTGGTATTAATGGCGAGGAAGTCCCTTTCAGGAATGACATGAAATATTTAGGCATTCACTTCAACAAACTATTAAAATTTAATAGACATGCTAGGTCTGTTGTCCAGAAGGGCTATAGGATTTTGGGATCTTTTTCGAAAATCCTGTGGAATAGGAGTTTACCGGTAGAGACGAAGCTATTACTGTACAAGATCCCACACAATTTGACAATCGCTTAAAAAAAGGCTCGTGTGGATTGGTGCAAAGAAATTTTGAAAAAATACGATCGCGGTGCTTCAAAAGACGAATCATGGATCTATGCGTATGAGCCCAAAACATAACAGCAATCGACAGTGTGGGTCTTCGGCGATAAGCCAAATCCAAAGAAAGTTGTTCTAGGAGGAGCACTTCGAAGCAAAAGGTCGCCTGTTTCTTCGGCAAAACTAGTCATGTGGCGACGGTTCCGCTTGAGCAACGTAAAAGGTCAATTCTGAGTTGTATGCCACAATTTGTTTGCCAGAAGTCTTCGGAGAAATTCGAAAAACGAACAAGAGAAGACTTTTTGACCCGCCAAAACGTTGGATTGATGGGTCATCCGCCGTACAGTCCTGACTTGGCACTCAATGACATCTTTTTATTCCCGCACATCAAGAAAAAAATGCGGGGTCAACGATTTTCGTCGCCAGATGATGCTGTTGAAGCTTTCAAAAACCATGTTTTGGAGGTGTCTCAATCGGAGTGGAAAAAGTGCTTCGACAATTGGTTTGAGCGCATGTAAAAGTGTATAAATCATGCTGGTGAATACTTTGAAAAACAATAAAACCATTTTTGATGATATATATTCGCATTCTCATTATTAGGCCAGAAATATATATATAGCAGCCCGTATCACCGAACTTAGCATAACATATTCATTTTTCAATCGATTTGTATATACTTATACATACATGTTTTTGAAAGCTATTTTAATATGACAACTTGCTCCCAACCAATCAACTTTGAGTGTCAAGAAAATTAAAATTTGTTTATAATAAAACAGCGATTATTCAGTAATTTTTTGGTGATATTAAAAAAAAAAAAATTTTTTAAACTCCTTTGTTTTATTTCGGTCTGTTGCTTTTACACATTGAACAGGGATTAACCGGCTCAAGACCTCTTGCATCTTTATTTAAATAGAAGACAAGTTTTTAACAAAGTGAGCCTGGCCTTATAGAGATCGGTTTTACTTTCAACAATTGCAGCAAAGCTTTCTGAAGAGGGTTGTCAAGGACCCGAAATCATGACAAAAGCAGTGTGGAGCCACGAAAATCAATGTCACTTTGCCGTTTTGTTAAAAACTTGTCTTCTATTTAAATAAAGATGCAAGAGGTCTTAAGCCAGTTAATCCCTGTTCAAAAAATACAATTTTAATAATGAAAACAAAATTTATGATTATGAAAACAAAATGATTTTTTGATGATTAAATATTTGGAAAAAATTCGAAAATACGTTTAGCACCTGTAACTTAAAAATTCAAGCTGATGGATAAAAACGAAGATCAGATTTAAATCAGCGACCTCAAGTTAGTAAGAAATTGCTATAGAATGCCAAACAACACACAAAAAGTTCCATTTTGTTCCCTTGTGTAATTTAATGTCATAAATTCTTAAAAATGATTGATTATTTTTCTTGCTTGTGCTCTTTATTTAAAATGCGATTGTTTCAGTTAAACTACATTTGGACCAAAGGTTAAAATCCCTTACCCACTATGTCACACTTCTCGTGGCCTGTCACTCATGTAATAAAGTTTTATATCACAGATTAATTTCTGGCAGAGAATAAAAATAATGGAAATTCTTACATAAATCATACTCGTATTAAAAAATATACTTATATCAAAATAATACATATATTATATTCATTGTGACGGTTGTCATAATCATACAATTGTTTTTTTTTTGTCGTTGTAGTCGTTGCAGTACATTTCCAAACTATAACATGATATTAACAACCATATTGAAATATTAAAAAATAGCAATCATATGATAATAAACTAATACATATTTTCCTTTCAATTGACAATTACCTTATTATATATATAAGTACACCAATACCCCAGTTTGCGTCGCTAATTGGGACCGGACAAATGCGACGCAAACCGAAACGACGCAAACTGAATCACGTTTTTCCATACGTTTGTATGGATTTTCATTTAATTGGTTCCGAGATTCATAATTTGGGCTGAAAAAATTGATTTTTCAGTAAAAAAAACATATTTTTTCGAAAAATAGCTTTTATTAAAATAAAAATAAAACAGTTCATGAGAAACATGTAAGAAAACATAACAAAAATTGATTGAAATTAAAAATAAGGAATTGATAGTATAAAATCAAAGTCTACATCGATGTGTTAATTTTTTAATCTGAGCTTGAGTCATCTGAATCGATTATCATTTCTACGGTCGGATTTGTCGTTTTTGCTGATCTTTTTATAAAATTATCTAAAGCTTTTTGGATTTTAATAGCCTTTTTTCCAAATCGATTTCCTTATAACAATTGATAGCATCCGTCACAACTCTAGAAAGTTTTAAACTGCGATCTTCGGCCGGGTCATTGTTTTCAAAAATATGGTTTGCTTGCGATATCAACTGCATCGCTTTTTTTTAGCTGCAGTTAGTCTTTTTTCATATGATTCGACCTCAAGCGGAAGAGTTCCGTCGTCCAGCGCATTGTTACTCTGAGTTGCAATCAAACATTCGTGATTTAGCTCTTCGTCGTATAATATGAGATCATTAATATCTTCTTCATCCATTCCAACAAAATTAGCAATTCTAGCTGATTCTGCAAGTTCTTCACATATGTGTGGAACTTTATTAATATCTTCCGTATCTTTGAGAATGCATTCTGGCCACAATTGACGCCAAGTTCCGTTCATGCACGATTCTTGTACTCCTTTTTTCCCCAGATTTAAAACGTTTTAAAATGTCCAGTTTTTGTTCTAAGCTTATTTTCTTTCTTTTTTGACTCATTGTTGCAAAATGTTTAGATTAAACTTCACTTCAGCAAATGTAATTTGAAACTAAAAACTACCCTCTTTTTCAACCAGCAGACAACCTTAACATACATATTTGCATTAGAAATAAACGGGAATTCCCCTTTTTCTGTTGTAGCTTTGTACAAATATTTTGATATTAACGACGCACATCAAAACACAAACGACGCAACTTTGAAATGAAATATAAACGCAAAATGAAATATAAATGGAAAATACCAAAAAAAAACAGTGTCCGAAAAAATCGACGCAAACCGAAACGACTCAAACCGAATCGACGCAAACCGGGGTATTGGTGTATATACAAAACTTACATACATATTGTAACGATAAACTTTTATTGTTTTATTGCGTCCATTCTTTTACTGCATCTGATATTCCAAAAAATAAACTGCAACCTTAGTTAACGTTGAAAGTTGAAACGCGTAATCGCCTCTTCCACCATGTGGTACCTCTCGCCAAAACAACATTTAAGCCACGAGTAACGTGCCTTCCGATCCAAGATCACAAAATATACGAACAGCATAAGTACCTGTACTATCGACGTCAAACAGAAAAACAGCGAGAACACGCCACTGTCGTCCATATGAGCCAACATGCCGAAAAATCCAGAAATACCCAAAAGGAAGAACAAGAGAAACGACAGCAGGACCTGCGATATAATACTCCTGCGCTCCTCCGTGGGATGGAACTTCTTCATTGAACGCCAATAACTCCACAGAATATAAGCCAGAATGCCAACATTCGCTACAATTATGATGCCTATTGGCAGTAGTCCGGCCAAATACAAACTAAGGCCCGAAAGGCAACATATGCCGTGGCTGTTACTTGAATTGTCCAAAAGCGCCATGTACGACGTAGGGTCCACACATATCACCAACGCTGTGGGTAGAAGCGGCAGACTCCAGGCTGCCAACATATACGTGGCGATTAACTGTCGTGGTCTTTGGATACCAATTACAGCCAAATAACGCTGATATTGTATTAGGGCGATAAAAAACATCCATAGGAACAGTACCAAAATCGTGTATTGCAGAAAGGCACCCTCAGCTATGCACTGAGTGCGATTTTGTCCATTCTGCACAGTATCTCGGACACCGGATATGCTAATTACTAGAAAGTAGACCATCATAAGTGTTAGAACCAAGCATATATTGAGTAAGAGCTTATTGGATGACTGCGATCGCCACTGTTTCAAGAAAATCCCAGTCAGCCAGATGCACAGGAGACCGGCCAACGATATAACGCAACCCACCACAGAGGTGACATCTACAACAGATCCCGTGACTACTGTAAGTACATCATTGTTGGGTATGGGTCGAGGTGTACCCTGAAGTCCCATAAGAGCTTGAAAGGACGTCAGCTGATTGGTGTTACATCTTGTAAGATTTTGGGCATTTGGTGCCGTCACTACCGTGCTGTGCCATTTGTAATAGTCCCAGTTGGCACATTTGGGATTTTCCGACTTATTTGAATGATGATGCTTGAAGATCATAGGTATATATTTGGGCAGATCACCTATAATATGAAAACGGAGAACGTATCAGTTGGTTAGTTACTGAGATATAATTAAATAAATTTGTTTCAATAATATGCAAATAGGAGGTAATTAAGTAAATGCTCTAGTGAAAGCCTTAAAACTTTTCAACCCATGGCGGACCCACTTTGAAATTTTAACAGCTAGTAGAACAAATTAATTAAAAAAAATTTCCTTATTTGATATATGTAAGGATCAAGGAAATACCTTTAATCAAAAGGGGTTTTTTATGTCAAACAAGGATATGCAACTTATTTCTGGCTGCACCTCATTTGTTTATTTCATATGGCTAACATATTCGACCTCATACACATCAGTCTTTTTCGAAAACTAGTCGTATAGGACAACTTTTAGATGCTGTAAGATTTAAACCAAGCAATATCTAGAGATTATTACGATGTCATATGACAGACAGGAACGAGAAGAATATTTGTCCCAACTTTCAACAAATAAAAACAACTTTACAATCCAGACTGTGTCGAAAAGTTTAAGAATCACCCATTTGTAATAGAAGAAAAAACAAGGAGACAATTCTTTAGTTCAGTTAGGGCGAAGCTTTAGAACTCTCCACCATGAATTGCGTTGTAGTATGGCATTGAATGTATTCGGGGATATTATTGGTCCATGTTGGACAGAACTAAAAATTTTGGGGCCCTTTTGTCCTATTAAGTAAAGACAAATCTTAAAGGCTAATGCATATTGAGATAAGGAAATTCCATTGTTTCTGAGTAACCTTATTCGGAGCTCTAAGGACCTTTAACCTACGGTCAAAGACTTAAAAAATAGTCGCATCGTAAAATTAATTTTTTTTTGGGATTGGCGACGAAATTTGCTATAATACCCATATGTCCATAGTTCAAGGAGGTCAATTTTTGAGGCCCATATGGTCCGGTCTGTTTTCCAAATTGGCTTATACTTGGATTTGTCAGATAGTCGAAGAAAACACAAGTGGACAGTACGAAAGTTCGTCCGGGTCAAAGCTTTTGTACTCTTCAGCATTGACTGCGTTGTGGCATGGCATTGACTGTATTAGGGGATATGGTTGGCCCGTGTTTGATAGAACTTCATTTTTGGAGCCCTATGAATCTTGTTCGGATTTCCCGGATTCGGATTCGCCAAGAAAATATTATTGCTTCGGAAAACGCATATGTGACGTGATAGAAAGGGACCTAAATGTAAAAACCAGTTTTGTTCAGGAGAGCCATTTTAAAGATTTAAATACGTGAACCTTTGGTCGACTTCACTTTCATATAACGCGCATATATCTGGGAGGGAACACTTTTAAGCATGGGATCGGTCTCATTCGATTCTCAGATGTTGTCCACATCAAAAAAAGTGAAAATTGATTTTTTTACCCTTAGGTCCCTTTCTCTACGCGCTGTCACATATGTCCATAGTAGAAGTGCGCCTTGTGAAACCTGTTTGTATACCCATAAATCCCCAAACACTACGGGACGGTTATTGGGCCCTAAGACCACGTCTCCACGTCAAGACCTCCAATTATACAAAATCGTAAATAAATATCATATTCTGGTTACCTATGTTCGAAAGTAACTATTTTTTGCCACGCTAGGTGTCTTGGTTAGACCCATGGTCAAGGACCTTAACTTAGTCGAGTCGTAAAATAAATGTAATATTAGGATTTGCGATGAAATTTTATTGTTTTTATACCCATATGTCCAAAAGTTCATTGAGGTCGAGTTTTGGGACCCCCGGGCTCATATGGTCCGAGTTCCAATTGGTCACAAATTTTATAGAGCGTGGTCCAACCACAATGCATAATGGTAATTGGGAGTCCCGCCTTAACGTCAAGTTTTTAACTTGAAATTTTTTTGTTTTAGTGTTTGACAAATTCAACCATGCAGAGGTACACAACTGAGTGGCGCGTTAAGATTGTTGAAGCCTTATACGAAAATGGCCGTTTGAATCAAAATGCCTTTCGCGCACTTCGTAAATCGCGACGAGGCGCACTTTCACCTCAGTGGATTTGTTAACAAGAAGATTTGCCGCATTAGGGCAAATAAGAATCCACGTGTGATTGTCGAAAAGCCGAGGCATCCACAAAGAGTGATTGTTTGAGGTGGTTTATTTTCTGGCGGTGTGCATCGGGCCGTACTTCTTCAAAAATGAGGTCGACCAAGCAGTTACATTTAAAGAAGATCGCTATCGCGAGATAATGACAGACTTCTTGTGGCCAGAAATTGAGAATATGGACCTGAACAATATATGTGGTTTCAACAGGATAGTGTCAGTTGCCACACAGCCAACGAAACAATGGATCTTTTGCGCAAACAAATTTCAATGGCCGTATTATCTCAATATTACCTTCTTTGGGGATATTTAAAAGAAAAAGTGTACGCAAAAAAGCCAAGAAAATTGTAAGAGCTAAAGGTTGAGATAAATCGGCACATAAACCTCCAAAAAGGTTTAGAGCCATTGAAAATATTTAGCATCGGATAGAGGCCAGTCACTGAATGCACAAATAATGGTCATAGATCCTTCTGTTATAATAAAAAGAATTTATGATAATTCTCTGAAATTATTTTGTTAAATATATAATTAACATCGTGCCTTTTAGTTGGACTACCCTTTATAGGGGTACATTTTTGGATTTGTAAGAAAATTTTACTGTTTCTGAAAACCCATGTGGTCTGAACATTAAGGAATGGTCCCTTAAAAAGGATAATAGTGCAATTCAGCCAACTTAATTAATTCAGCCAACAATTAATATCATTTTCAGATTTGTCAGAAAATTCCAATCTTTTAACTCTCATATACTCTCATATGATAAAGGATCATGCGTTAAAGTCACAAATCAAATTGTTGAATTTATTTTGTATTTGGTTTCGTGACGACTTATTAAGGTTTTTTTTTTGGGCCCATATGGGCTGATTCGATTTCCAAACTCGACGCAAGCCTAACTATAGCTACATATTTAGTGTTGTAAGATGTTTTTAGGGGACGTTTTTTTGCGTCCCAAAGGCCCCAGGACATCTACGGCTTATCGTATCGAATTCTAAACGACTTCGGTCAGAATTATGGCATTAAGTCTTATTAAATTCTGATGTTTTTACCGACATTACGAAATGAATTCTGAACGAATTCTGAGCTTATGTCTTGGTAAATTCTAAATGTAAACAATCAAAAAGAAGAAAATATTTTTGTTCTACAAAAAAAAAATTGTAAAACATTATCATTTTCAAAATGTTTTGAAAATGTTTTACAACTTTCTTTTTGCAGAACAAACATATTTTCTTCTTTTTGACTACCAATAAACATTCCCCACTTGATTTGAATTTTTATATATTTTTTTGTTCTGAAAAAATACCTTTAGATGGATCACCCTATAAATTCTACGTTTTTGGGCCCTTTTGGCTCTCGCGCCCTTCCCTTAACTCAGTCCAAAGCAAAATTTACTTTAATTTGACTACCCATAACGAATATACCATCGACGCTTCGGTGGAGGGTTTAATGAGACATTTATATCAAAAATATTTTGTTTTCAAACCACCGATGTACTGGCATAGCTCAATGTAATCCGATAGTGATTCTTAATTAATCGGGTCATCGCTTTATATTAGCCTACTCTCTGTATCACAGTGTGGTTTAGGACATAAAAACATTTCATATGCATCTAAGGGCGGTTCGGAAAGTACTTAGCCTATCAATAAAAGAGAATAGTTAGTTTTTCAAATATAAATTAATTTTTCAATATAATCTCCTGAAACTTTAATACACTTAGTCCAACGCAATTCTATCCCTTGATTAAAATAGTTTTCCTCAAGGTCTTCAAAATAGTGGCTTACAACTGTAATTGCATCTTCATTTAAGGTAAAACACTTGCCAGCAAGGATTTTTTTTAGATTTGGGAACAGGTAAAAGTCACTGGGAGCTAAATCAGGAGAATAAGGTGGGTGGTCAAGCAACTCGTACTTTAATTCGTTGATTTTAGCCATTGTTAAAACACTCTTGTGCGCTGGTGCGTTGTCTTGATGAAAAATTATTTTTTTGTGTTGTAAGCCAGGACATTTTTCTCGAATTTGTACATTTAATTGATCTAAAAGATTGCAATAGTACTCTGAATTTATTGTTTTACCCTTTTGCAGATAGTCAATCAATAAAATACCTTGAAGTCCCAAAAAACCGTTGCCATAACCTTACCAGCCGATTGCATTGTTTTTGCCTTCTTTGGGGCACTTCCTCCAGCTTCAGTCCATTGTTTGGATTGTTCTTTTGTCTCTGGTTTATAGTGGTGGATCCATGTCTCATCAACAGTTATGAAACGACGCTTAAAATCCATTTTATTTCGCTGAAAACAATCCAAACAAGCGTGAGAAATGTTCATTCTTATGCGTTTTGGGTCGACTGTTAACAAGTGCGGCACCCATCTTGCAGAAAGCTTTTTCATCTGTAGTTCTTCATGCAAATTAAATGGACTCGATCATTTGAGATGCCCATGATATTAGCTATTTCACGCACTTTTATTCGTCGATCATTTAATACCATATCATGCACTTTGGCTACAATTTCTGTTGTTGTTGCTGTTTTTGAACGTCCACTACGTGGTTCATCTTCAATGCTTGTACGACCACGTTTAAATTCAGCAACCCAATTTTTTACTGTTGCATATGAAGGAGCACTTTCACCTAACACATTCACCGTATCATTATGAATTTTTTGTCCCGATAAACCTTTTTTATGTAAAATATTTAATGACACCACGCATTCCTAATTTTTCCATTGTAAAAAAATCGCGGATGCGTCTTTTGTGAGCACCTGTTTCTATATGAAGGAGTTGCCAGATCGAAACAAAATTTAACATGTGTTCATAGCAGAGATGGAAGTTTCCAAAACACTTAACTTTTTTCTGTTTATACCGCGCTTTTTGTGCTAGGCTAAGAAGTTTCCGAACCGCCCGTATTGAACAACACCTTGAGTAAACTACGGTTTATAGTGGTTTAATTCCCGCAAATAATTTGATCTTGTGTAAGTTAATCTTAGAGTATCGGGTATATAATGGGTGGCCCAAATAAGACCAGCTGATGTGAAACACAAATAGCTTTTTTAATTTTTTAACATAACTGAACTCTTGGAAATTTCAAATGAATACGTACAGTCCACAACAACGCATTGAAATTATCGATTTTTGTTATTCTTCTCAACGGTCAATTGTTCTGACGCAGCGAAATTATCGCCGTATTTTTTAACGTAATATCAGCGCCCACATCTTCCATCATTACAAGTTAGGTTCACCGTTTTGAGGAACTGGGTTCAGTTGCCGACCGCCCAGGAAGAGGTGCTCATCGAAATATTTGTACTGAAGAGAACGTGGAAGCTGTGCAGCAGCTTGGCGCTAAAAAGAGCCAATGTCTGTATCGAGCAAAATGGTGGTCATTTGTCTGATGTCATATTTCACACATAGTCACGTTAAATTTCCATAAAATATATTTAACATATAAAAATAAATCAATTAAAAAAAAAACGTTATTACAAGAGTTATGCGTGTTTAACATCACTAGGTCTCATTTGGGCCACCCTGTAGTTTACACTCAACTACTTACCTTTATAGCCTGGTATTGAGATTCTTAAGACCCTACTAAGAGGTTTTCTTTCATATTTCTCCTGATCGACAAAGAAATTCATATTGCTGTACAATGAAAATCGCACTACTTCAATATTATTTTTTCCACCAGCCTGTCTCAGTACAGAATTCCAAACAATTCTGGGAATATAAGCGGCCACCTCAAGATTTGGTTCATTCATAATCGCATTCAGCTGCTGATCCAAATGAAGAAATCGTACAGATGTGTTTGTAGGTTGGTGGTAATAAGTCGATGGCGGTGTTGTCACTCCACGATAAACTGCAATACCGGATATGTTCGAGCAATTGGGATTAATAAAGAAAACGCTTATGAGTTTCTCAATTCTGTGTACTACACCAGTGGGAATTGCAATACATTTGGAACTCGATAGCAATACGGTGGACACAGCATCAAAATATGATTCGATAGTTTTCAATAGCGTAGTTGGGGCATTTAGAGCGCTAGAAATGAGCAGAGCATCGACATTTCTTTGCATAAGACGATTGGTGACTTTAAGGATATACGGCAATAGTTCCGCTCCTTGAATATTTTCCGTTAAGATTTCCAAAATATTATTTGAAATTACAAGATCGGCAGCTATGCGCACTACTTCATCATAAGCTAAGAGATTCGCTAGTTGATTGGCTACTGCCAGGCTTTGCTTGCTATTGACCAACGTTTTTCCTTTTACACCTTGATACAGTTTGTTAAGATCATTCGTAACTATCTTCTGCTTTATATCATTAAGACATTCCGTATTTGAGAACTCCTTCTTTTCCCATTCGGCCGCATTATTGTTGGCCAACGACGTACACTTGCGTACCAAGGGCAGGCCCGTCTTGAGCAAACACAGTGCTTCCGGTAGCACTTCTTTTCCAATTTGGGCTGATGGCCACTTGTTGATGTATTTTCGCTTCACATTGTTTTTCTTTAAGTTGAAATGTGTGAAAGGCTCTTCTTGACAACGGTCAAAAATCTCGCTACAATTGAGTGCATTGGTACGCTTGTCTGTGGCATTCCAAGATGCTGTGATGAGGCGTCGACGGTCAGTGGAAGGGGCACGGTCTTGTTTGGCCACCTCTTCACATCGTATAGCTTCGCTGAAAACAGCCACTGGATATATTAAAAATTGAATTAAAAATAAATTCATTATTAATTCTCAGACGAATGTCGATATACCGAGTTCTTGTCACAATGACTGTATGGTTGAGACTGCTGCTGCTAGATACGAGATGAGTATTGACGTGCAACCACGAAGAGTGTTTTTTTATATTTAGACTTAGTCTATTCTCTGCTGTTAGTATTGAGTAATGCAATTATCGATAAATACATTTTTTTTTGCGGTTACTGCAGAAGATCGTAGATAAATGCATATTATCTTCAACTAAAATGCAAAAAAGGAAATAGCGTTATCAAATTGTTAAAATTTAGAAAACATTAAAAACTACGTATGAGTTCTTAGGTCGAAATTGATTTGATTGAAGGGTACAAATTTTGCCTCAATTTGACTGTAGTTTCGGTTATTATAATCCAAAGACTTTGTAACTTTCCCATTAAATACTAAAATTCCTTTTAAAATATGGTTATATGATGGTTCCAACACATTTAGGCTCCCAACACATATAGCCATTGTTAGCTTAAACAGCGTCTAAGCGACTTGGCATTGATTCCACTAAATTACGGCATGTTTCGACCGTTATTTTGCCCTATTATTCTTGCAAAGCATTTTTTAATGTATCTTTTGACGAAATATTTTGTTCCCTTATTTTGTTCCTCTAAGAAGGACCACAATTTTCTATCGGATTCATGCCCGGACTTTGTGGAGGGGCTGGCAAATGTTTGGTGTTGTATAATATCTACAATTTAATGTCTACAGCTGTATGATTTGGGTCGTTATCTTGCTGAAAATAAAATTCATTTCTCGGAATATCCATTTTTTCTGTACTGGCATGGAGGTTTTCTTTCAAAATGCACAAATATACGTGTCTGTCGATAATGCCATCAATGAAGACAAGATTGCCGACTCCTGAGACAGACATACATCCCCATGCCATTACAGAACCACCTCCATGTTTTACAGTTGCTTTCAAGTTTTTAGGATTAGGGGCTTCATTTGGCTTACGCCACACCATTCGTCGTCCATACGAGCCGAAAATGTTGAACTTACTTTCGTCGTTAAGATCACATTTTTCCAAAACTCAAAGTCCTTATTTTTGTGCAGCGCCACGAAAGAAAGCCGCTTTCCCGGTTTATATTCGAAATAAGAGGCTTTTTCTTTGCCACTCTACCATTGATGTTGTTGGATCTGAGTACTCTTCGGACCGTCTCATTGCTTACGTTGGTGCGAAGAGTTCCTCTTAGTTTATCGTTAATTTTTGGTGCCGAAAAATGCGGATTTTAACTGTTTTCATTAAGAATTTCCTTTCATTTCGCTCCGGCAGTAGTTTTGGACGTCCATCGTGCGTGTTTTATTTTCGATATTACCGCGATCCTTAATAACGTTTTCTATTGTTTGTCGACAACGTTCAAACATTTCGCATATACGAGGGCGTTTCGGAAAGTTCTTAGCCTATCAATGAAAGAGAATAGTTAGTTTTTCAAAAATATTTTTATTTTTCAATATAATCTCCTGAAACTTCAATACACTTAGTCCAACGCTTATCTTGCAATTCTATCCCTTGATTAAAATAGTTTTCCTCAAGGTCTTCAAAATAGTGGTTTACAACTGTAATTGCATCTTCATTTGAGGTAAAACGCTTGCCAGCAAGGAATTTTTTTAGATTTGGGAACAGGTAAAAGTCGCTGGGAGCTAAATCAGGAAAATAAGGTAGGTGGTTGTCTTGATGAAAAATTATTTTTTTGTGTTGTAAGCCAGGACGTTTTTCTCAAATTTGTACATTTAATTGATCTAAAAGGTTGCAATAGTACTCTGAATTTATTGTTTTACCCTTTTGCAGATAGTCAATCAATAAAATACATTTGAAGTCCCAAAAAACCGTTGCCTTAACCTTACTAGCCGATTGAATTGTTTTTGCCTTCTTTGGGGCACTTCCTCCAGCTTCAGTCCATTGTTTGGATTGTTCTTTTGTCTCTGGAGTATAGTGGTGGATCCATGCCTTATCAACAGTTGTGAAACGACGCTTAAAACCCATTTTATTTCGCCGAAAACGATCCAAACAAGCTTGAGAAATGTTCCTTCTTATGCGTTTTTGGTCGACTGTTAACAAGTCCGGCACCCATCTTGCAGAAAGCTTTTTCATCTGTAGTTCTTCATGTAATATTAAATGGACTCGATCATTTGAGATGCCCATGATATTAGCTATTTCACGCACTTTTATTCGTCGATCATTTAATACCATATCATGCACTTTATGGGTTTACCCTGGTTGTGCAGGTATAAAATAATATTTCTTTCAGAAAAGTTTAACTCTTTTCCCTTCGGTGTATTAATTAGAAAAAAACTCCAGAAATGCACACGAATATACTGAAAGAACGACTATTTGCGATAGAAACACACGCGACAAGTGTAACTCAACCAAGCAGAATAGAAACCAAGAACAAACCACACAAAACTACAACAGTAATCGGAATTTTTAAAAAAGCAAAATACTTTTGAGAGTACTAGATTGAAATTCATAATATTTTCAAATCAAGAAAAACACAATCGAGTTGGCTTTCGTTTGATTTTTTTTTGTATTTGGATTGGGAAGCAAACATTTTAATAAATAGCAAAAAGCTTGCATCGGATTTTTCGATGAATCTACGATGTTTTCAAAGAAACATAAAGAAAATGTCATTTATAAGCTTATGCAAAATACTTTTGTGACATACTGTATGTGTCGCGCAAAATAGAAAGGGACCTAAGGTTAAAAACTAGTTTTGTTCAGGAGCGCCATTTTAAAGGTTAGATCCCTTTCTATTTGCGCTTAGAATCGTCGATTTCACTTTCTTAAAACGCGTATATCTCTGGGAGGGAACACTTTTGGGGCACGGGATCGGTTTCATTCGATGCTCAGATGTTGTCCACATCAAAAAAAAAAGTGAAAAGTTGATGAAAAGTTTTGTTCAGGAGAGCCAAAGATTAGGCCCCTTTCTATTTGCGCTTAGAATCGTCGACTTCACTTTCATATCTCTGGGAGGGAACACTTTTGGGCTCAGATGTTGTCCACCTCAAAAAAGAAAAAAAATGAAAATTGATTTTTTTACTCTTAGGTCCCTTTCTCTATGCGCTGTCACATATTTTTTTTCTTTTACTCCTATAAGGAGCATAGGGCCGTAACAATTGATTTCTAATTTACTCTATTCAATGCACAGTATTTTTTTTCATTCCAGCTTAGGTTTAGCGTCGCTGCTTCTAAATCAATTTGCCGCCACTAGGTGTGTGATGGGCGCCCCCTTCTTCGGCTGCCCTGCTGGTACCATTCAATGGCCTGTCTGGCGATATCATCCGCTGATTTCCTCAGGGTGTGGCCTTTCGAGCCCCATTTACGCCTTCTGATCACGTTTTGGACTGTTGCTGTTGTGTTAATGCCCATAGATCGTCGTCGTTTGTAATTGTCCTGGGCCAAAATATGCGCACAATTTTACGTAAGCATTTGTTCATGAACACTTGCATATTTTGGATATCTCTTGATGCAGCATTCCATGATTCGTATCCGTACAGTAGGACAGATTTCACGTTAGAATTGAATATTTTTAGTTTTAGTTTGATCTCCAGACAGAGTTTAAGAGACCATATGCCTGTCTGGCTTTGTTAATCCGGTTGAGGATATCATTTTTGGATATCCTCGAGTTAAATTCCTCTATTATCTCGTTATTTATATGGAGCCTTTCAATATTTGATACATTTGAGTAGCGATTTACTCTTCTTGATGTTGATTTTAAGATTTATACGGGATGCAGTTTCCTGGAATAAACTCAGTTTGGCTTGCAAATTAGTAAATGTGTGGGAAAGGAGGCATATGTCGTGGGCATAGTCATGATCTTCTGGTCTGCCTTGTAGTCCCCATGTTATACCTCTTCCCTGCATAGTTGTAATTTGCATCACTTGATCAATCACAAAGTAAAATAGCAGCCTTGCCGGACGCCCGCTTTGATGGTTATTCTATCACTTAGCAAATTTTTGTGGAGTAGCACGCGACACGTAGCATTGACATATAAACTTCTTATTAGAGATAATATCTTGGCAGGTACGCCTATACAGGACAGAGCGCTCCATATGACATTGTGATTGAGGGTGTCGAATGCTTTCTCGAAGTCGATAAATGTTAGGTATAGTGGTGATCTCTATTCAACCGACTGTTCCAATATTACTAGGGGTGGGTTGCTATATATATTTCTGGCCTAGGCAACACTAAGTGTTGCATGGTGCCATTTGACATTTTCATTGGAAAGTTTGAAATTTTTTAGCATAAACGTACGACCATCATTTGTGTTGTTTACAGTGACTTGAAAAAATCAATTTGGCAAATAAAATGGAATTTACTCGTTAACATTTTCGTGCGATCATTTTTCACAACTTTCGACGTGGATTGTCACGATAAGAGTTCATCGATGAACTGAAATCTTTGTATGGCCATGAAGCGCCATCCTATAGCACCTATCGTGGCCGACCCTCGCTCAAAGACGAAGGTCGTCTAAAGGCGGTCGTTGTGCCAGAGAACATTGATGCCCTGCGTGAACTGATAATGCAAGATCACCATGTGACATACCGTGAGATAGAGACATCCTTCGGAATTTTTTCCACCAGCATACATTCGATATTGCATGAACACCTGGCCGTAAAAAAGGTTTGTTCTCGTTGGATCCCGCACAATTTGACAATCGCTCAAAAAAGGGCTCGTGTCGATTGGTGCAAAGAAAATTTTAAAAAAAAACGATCGCGGTGCTTAAAAAGACGTTTATAAGATAATCATAGGTAACGAATCATGGATCTATGCGTATGAGACCGAAACAAAACAGCAATCGACCGTGTGGGTCTTCGGAAGAAGCACTTCGAAGCAAAGAAGAAGTCGCCTGTTTCTTCGGCAAAACTGGTCATGTGGCGACTGTTCCGCTTAAGCAACGTAGGACGGTCAATTCTGAGTGGTACACCACAATTTGTTTGCCTGAAGTCTTGGGAGAAATTCGAAAAACGAACACGAGAAGATGAATCATTGTGCACCATGACAATGCGAGCTCTCACACATTGGCTCAAACCAGTGCCTTTTTGACCGACCAAAACATCGAATTAATGGGTCATCCGCCGTACAGCCCTGACTTGGCACCCAATGACTTCTTTTTATACCCGCGCATCAAGAAAAATGCGTGGTCAAAGATTTTCGTCTCCGCAAAATGCTGTTGAAGCGTTTAAAAACCATGTTTTGGAGGTGTCTCAATTCGAGTGCAAAAAGTGCTTCGGCAATTGATTTGAGCGCATGCAAAAGTGTATAAATCATGCTGGAGAATACTTTGAAAAACAATAAAACCATTTTTGATGATAAATATTCGCATTTTCATTATTAGGCCAGAAATATATATAGCAGCTCTCGTACTCTTAAGCTGTTGACATGGTCGATGCAGGATATATGCGGATGGAATCCGGCTTATTTATTCCTGAGTCCGGGTCAGATCACGTCTGAAAATCTCTTATTTAGTATGTGATCTCTTATTTAGTCTCCTTTCTTGGGTACATTAACAAAGATTCCTTTGGTTAGTTCATCGGGAAAGAATTCCTTTTGCCAAAAACTGTCGATGGTAGGCAGCAGGAGTTGAGCGATCGTTTCTTTCAAATACTAGTAGAAAAGGTAAAGTCGGACTTGGCCGACAATATTATACCCTGTAGTTCTGGAAAGGGAAGAAAATAGGGGTTAAAACCCCCACTTTTAGACGGGCTCTCAACTTACCCATATTTTAAAACTAATACAGGGTGGCGCACAATCTGGCCTACAGTAAAAAATTCAAAGAACTTTTTTTTTTAATCAATGTATTTCATTTATTTTTTATAGTATAGCAAATTCAATTTAATTTTATATGACCAATTATGTTTGAAGAAGATTGACCGTAAATGACCTCCATGCTTATCCACGCATATGGGACACCTGATCAGAAAATTAATCATTGCAGACTGAAGAGTTAAAGTTGGAATCGCTTACATTTTTGTTTAATGGACTGCTTTCATTCAGTCAAATTAATTGGTTTCGTTTTGTACACATCTTGCTTGACATAACCCCATAAGAAACAGTCTGGTGTAGTCTGGTCCGTCGACCTTGTGGGCCAGCAGAAAGTGAAATTTCTGGATATTATTTTTTTTGGGAATTTTTGATGGAGCTCTGCCATAACCGGTCTGGCTGTATGTGCAGTTGCTCTGTCTTGCTGGAATCAAATGCTGTTGAATCGGATACGACTTCTGCACAGTTCTGGGTAAAAATAACTCCTTCAACATCATTAAATAACGATCCCTATTAACAGTCACTGTTACACCGAATTCGTTAAAGACGTATGAACCCACTGTGGAGCTTGATTAAACTGCGCACCACACAGTAACTCGTTCTGGGTGCAGCTGGGTGCAGTATTTGTGGATTAGATTGACTCCATACTGCTTTTTTACATTGCCGCTAAGAACAAAATGGGCTTCGACAGGCATAAACAAGCAATTTATCAAGCTGGTCTTCTTCTTCGGTCATCTCAATATTTTTTGGCAAAGTTCCATTCCGATGGGCAAATCCACAGGATTTAACTTGCTTGTAATTTGCAATTTGTACTGAAACAAGTTAAAGTCATCATAAATTATCCGTTGTAATGACTGTCTGCTAACTGCAACTTGCGCCGATAAGTTTCAAGTCGTAACGCTTGGATTTGCCTGAATTGACTTGATGATACAGTCGCGATGATATCTTGAACACGATCATATGGACATATTGATGATACGGTCTTCGTGCTATGCTTACAGATTCGGCAACCATGTTTATCAGTCTCATCCAGCGACTGTCGGTTCTATGTACCGGATTGGCCCAAAGCAAACACTCTCAATCTCATAATGGTTGTTTTTGTGGTAACAACAATATATTTTATTTTCCTGGTCGCCTATAGGGGATATGTTTCGTAATCCAGGTAAAGAAAACGAGTCATTTGTACTGAATGCGTCCACAGAGACCTGTGAGTCAGCTCAGTGGGCTAGGTCGGACAATTAAAGAGGTGCAGCACGTCATGTAGTCCCCGATGACAGGCGATGTCCGGAACGTTAGCGCTAATTCGTGTCCAATAAGAATTGAGATCTTACCTGTATATTCATGCGATAGGGCATCTGCTTCGACATTCAGATGGGGAAAACGCGCCATTTGAGCTGGATGCGTCCACAGAGACCTGGGAGTCAGCTGAGTGGGCGTTGTCGGATTGAGGAATTGAGGAGGCTGCACCAGATCTCAGCTGAGCCAGAACTACGCACGTCAGCCGAGGTAGTAACTTTTTCTCAAGTGAAATCTCCGGGGGATGCTCCCCTAGCATTCACACTGTAGCTGGATACTGCTGCTGCTGCGACTTCATCAGCGTGAATGTTGTTCAGACCTGCCTGAGAGTTTCGATGAACTAAAGGTTCTCTCTTGTACCGCTGGACCTCTCTCTCTCTCTCTAGATCATGAATATCGACCTGATCTGCCTGGGCGGAGTTATCCAGTCCAAGAGATGGTGGTTAGGATGACTGTTGCGAAAACACCCTAGCGGGTATTGCGTAGACAACAGGAGGACCTTCGTCTACTCATGTAGATGGTCCTCAGAAGACATAAGACGGCGGCATTCTGGCAAGTCTGATTTTTTTCACAGCGTCGTGATCACATTCGCCGACCACACCGGTGCTGCGTAGTTCGCTACAGACCGACCTGTCGCTTTGTAAGAGGTCAACACGATTTCTTTGTCGGCTCCCCAAGTACTGCCGGCAAGTGACTTGAGGACCTTTTTCCTACTTTTAAGCTTATCACAAATAGCTGTAGAATGGGCAGAGGATGGAAAAAGGCTGTCCAATGTGATCCTAAGGATTTTGGGGTAGTTGGTAGTCGGGATGTTGTCGTCATCGACATTCACATTGAGTGACAACCGCGCCTTTGCGGTCCATGCAGTAAACAGTGTGGCTGATGATTTGGAGGAGGATATTTTCACATTCCTTACAGTGCAAAAGCGTGCTAAGTCAGTGACGTACTCAAAAAAATTCATATAGTTGAGGTGGCTGCCCCTGGCCAACGAGTGTTTGCTTCGGGTCAATCCGGTACATAGCATCCGATACATAGCATTCGGTACATAGTACCCGGGTTTGGTCATAATGGTCCATCTACTCGGGGAGTTCCGCTAAACTCCCGCCCAAATTCCCTTTGGACGGAAATCCAGGACAGCAAAGCATGGTACCGCTGCACTATTCAAATCCTCTTTTTTTGGTATCCCAAGCATTATTTTAACAAATCTAAATACTTACTTTCCAAATAAAATAAAGAGTTAGCCGACTGCTTACACAGAAAAAAATTTATTATATTTTGGTTTTTAGCACGAATCGTGCGCCACCCTGTATTTGAATTCGTGAGAAGATGTCATTGTTTTTGGTAAATTTGGTTGAACATGCTGTTCCGTCCTTGGCACAAGGAACTTTTCCCAAATTTGTGCACAATGATTCATCTTCTCTTGTTCCTTTTTTTAATTTCTCCGAAGACTTCAGGCAAACAAATTGTGCCACTCAGAATTGACCGTCCTACGTTGCTCAAGCGGAACAGTCACCACATGACCAGTTTTGCCGAAGTGCTTCTTCCACGAAAAACTTTCGTTGGATTTGGCTTAACTTCCAAGACCCACACGGTTGATTGCTGTTTTGTTTCGGGCTCGTACGCATAGATACATGATTCGTCACCTATGACGATCTTATAAACGTCATTTGAAGCACTGCGATAATACTTTTTCAAAATTTCTTTGCACCAATTGACTCGAGCCTTTTTTTGAGCGATTGTCAAATTGTGCGGGATCCAACGAGAACAAACCTTTTTTACGGCCAGGTGTTCATGCAATATCGAATGTATACTGGTAGAAGAAATGCCCAAGGATGCCTCTATCTCATGGTATGTCACTTGACGATCTTGCATTATCAGTTCACGCACGGCATCAATGTTCTCTGGCACAACGGCTGTTTTGGACGACCTTCGTCTTTGGACGAGTGAATGCATTGAACCAGTTTTTCACAGTGCTTTAGAATGGTGCTTCATTGCCATACAAAGGTTTAATTCATCGATGCACTCTTGTCGTGGTAATACACGTCGAAAGTTGTGAAAAATGATCGCACGAAAATGTGCACAATTTAATTCCATTTTTTGCCAAATTGATTTTTTCAAGTTACTGTAAACAACACAGATGATGGGCGTATGTCAAAACGTTCTGAGCACGTTTATGTTTAAAAATTTCAAACATTCAAATGGAAATGTCAGCTGGCGCCAGGCAACACTTAGTTTTGTCTAGACCAGAAATATATAAAGCAACCCTTATTCATTTCGATTTTTTTCAATTGTAATTGTGTCCGCCCTTTGTCCAAAAAATGTAGCTGTGCAAAATTTCATCAAGATTGGATGAAAATATAAAATCGGATCAACATATGTGAAAGCGCATAGAGAAAGGGAAAAGGGTAAAAAAAATCAATCTTAATTTTTTTCTTTTTTTGATGTGGGCAACATCTGAGCATCGAATGAGACCGATCCCATGCCCCAAAAGTGTTGCCTCCCAGAAATATGCGCGTTTTAAGAAAGTGAAGTCGACGATTCTTAGCGCAAATAGAAAGGGGCCTAATCTTTAAAATGGCTCTCCTGAACAAAACTTTTCATCAACCTTTCACTTTTTTTTTGATGTGGACAACATCTGAGCAACGAATGAGACCGATTCCATGCCCCAAAAGTGTTGCCTCCCAGAGATATGCGCGTTTTATGAAAGTGAAGTCGACGATTCTAAGCGCAAATAGAAAGGGACCCCATCTTTAAAATGGCTCTCCTCAACAAAATTGGTTTTTAATCTTAGGCCCCTTTCTATTTTGCGCTTCACATATGTGTGCAGAAGCTGTATATTAATCTGTACCGGTTTTCTGCAAATTCAATAGAACAGAAACATCGGATGAACATATATGTATGGGAGCTATATCTAATTCTGAACCGATTTTCTTCAATTTCAACGACGTCCTTGCTTGACCTAAATAACTAACTTGTGTTTAATTTTTTAAGATTGGAAATAAGATTTTGCTTCTAGAGCTAAAAACAGAAAATCGGAGTAACATATGTATGTGGGAACGACATCGAAATCTGACCCGATTTTCTTTAATTTCAATAGGGTCTGCGCCTGGTCCTAAAAACTAACATCTTCTAAATTTTATAAAGACCTGATCGCAATTTTGAACTGTAGTTTGATTAAAAAAAAAGACATCGTTAAATGAAGTCAGCATACGTTGATCGGTAATCTTATATATGTAGGTACGATAATACCTAAAAGTCTTGGCCGAATATGTTTGTTTGTTACAAACATCTACCATGCAACTAACTTAAAAAAACTTGTTTCACAGAGTGGTGCTGATTAAAATGACTTTTAGCGCGGCAGGGCCTCAAATCCACAGGGTCCGTTTCGATATGTACTAGCAGGACCTAAATCGTGAAGGAAGCTTCACATGGTGCCAATAGAAAAGATTAGACCGAAATGATAAAATTTCACCAGGATTAACGCCCCTATTATTAACCAATTATACGAGTAATGACTGCAAAATTGGAAGTAGCTTTACCTAACTAATTTAGATAAGAAAATCAGATTAAAAGTAAGCTCCAGAACATTAACGCTTAAAAAATGTATTAAATAAAATGCCATGCGTTTATAAGATTAAAATACGTATAGCGTAATGTTTATTCTATGATAACTTAATTTAGTTTAAAGCTTAAGATTTTTAACGAGAATTTAAGTAGGTCAGCCGGGTCATGGACGAGTCCTCCAGTGTGTAATAGTTCATGCCACAGCAACATTTCAACCACGAATAACGTGCACTCTTATCGATGATCACAAAATATATGAACAGAATAAAACCCTGTAAGGTCGATGTCAAACAGAAGAGCAGCGATAACACTGTGCTTTCGGCCAAATGTGCCAAAATCCCGAAAACCCATGATACGCCCAGGAGAAAGAATAACAGTATGGACAGGCGTACCTGGGCAACAATATCCTTACGCACACGATCTCGCCGCTTAAACTTCTTCAGCGACCGGCGAACACTGCACAATATGTAGACAAAAATGCCAATATTTATGGTCATTATGACCGAAATGGGCAACAAAACGGAAAAATATAAACTGCGACCCGAGGGGTAGCATATGGCGTCCTTTGTCGAAAATGGTATATATGAAGTGGGATCCAGCCATACAACCAATGCGGTGGGTATAAGTGGTAGACCCCAAGCGGCCAGACAAAATTGAACAATGGCATTTGTGGACCTTGCCACGCCAAAGACAGTTACATAACGATGATATTGCAGAATGGCTATGATAAGCATCCAAAAGAAGAGAACCAAAATGATGTACTGCAGAAAGGCTCCTTCGGCGATACAATGGTAAAAACTATTTATATCGATGACAGCGTCCCGGATATCGGGCATGTTGATAACGAGAAAGTAGGACATGATTAGCGTTAGAACAAGGCATATATTCAATAAAAGCTTATTTGACGACTGGGTGCGCCACTCTTTACAGCAAGCGGCCGTCAACCAGATACACAGGAGGCCGAGCAACGACAAAATACATCCAGCCACGGAGATAATATTCAGAGTTGTTTCAATTACTATGGTCAGTAACGGATCAGTTTGACTCCACAGCATTTGATCAAGTCCCAAGAGAGCGCCAAAGGACTTGAGACGATTAGTCTTACACAGACCGATGTTTGGAATAAGTGTTTCAATAATAGCCGAGCTGTTCCATGTGTTGTAGTCATAATAACCGCATTGGGGTTTTTCTTGCTGGTCCGTTTGCTGATGCTTAAAGATGAGCGGCAGATAGCCGGGTAGATCACCTGTAATAGAGAAGACCAAAATGTTAATATTAAATATGAATGATTAGAGGAAATATTTTTTATCTATGTAGTTATGTTCGGAGCTTCAAATCGCTATGTAATATAAATTATTTAAGCCGAGCGATTTTCTAGTGTTCAGACTTATTTCCATGGAAAATATATCTGTTATTTTAAGCTAAACAGCTTCAAAACAGAGCTCTCCTTCGCAAAACGAAGATTACACTTTACAATACACTGATACTACCTGGCGGCAAAACATGGGTGCTTTCAAAAGCGTATGAAGGGGTATTGGACATACAACCGCAGCTGCATGAGGGAACTATATACGTCGGACGAACCGAGATGTATAGGGGTTGCATCATCCCAGCATGAATGTAGTTAAGCACATCAAAATACAACTATTGCGCTGGCTTGGACATGTTGGTCGAATGGAAAATAACGCTTCAGCCAGAAAGTTGTTAGACGATAACTACCACAGCGCAGACAGGTACAATCGAGACTCCTGTAGAGAGAGACCTTCAAAAATCACCAAACATTCGTGTTTTTACTACCCCCGGTGTTTTTATAATTCTATAGACTTGTACGTTCTGTTATAAGTGGTTGCGCCACAGTCAGTAAAATTCAACACAACGGGTGAACTCAGTGGTTTGGTGATTTATAAAAATAAATATCCACCGCCTCATTAAAAAAGATCCCCACAACGGTTAGGACTGCAAAGGAAAGAACAGCATGACTCATTTTTAAAAATATTTATAAGTGCATATTTGTATACCCTCCGTCATAAGATGGAGTGTATATTCACATTGTCGTTTTGTTTGCATTAATTCGTTTCGGCTGACCGCCTGCCGGTCGGTGGAAAGCAAACTATAGTTCTCTATTATAAAGCTATACTTAGTAGGAACATAAATACTTTTACACACGTTTTATGCTGGAAAATAAAAAAAAACTGAATGTTTTTGGACCAAATACTTTCTAATATATTTATTGATGTATATTGTATCCAAAAAGAACCTACTTATTAAAAATGTCCGCCTTTTGCCTTTACAAACGCCCTAAGTCGCACTGGCCAATCGTCAATAGCTGCACGAAACTCGTCCATTGGAAAATTGGCCACAGCTCGAACCAAAGCAGCCTTACGAGATCTAATGTTGGGGTATCTTTTGTGACAAACCTTGTCCTCTAAAACCGTCTACAATTTGTAGTCCAATGGGCTCAAATCTTGACTGCCTAAGGGTCATTCTTCAGAGGAAATGTGCGCTGGCAAATTGTTTCGAAGCCAGGCCTGGGACGTTTTAGCCTTATGGGCCGGCGCAGAATCCTGCTGGAAAGTCCATGGCTGGTTTTGGAACAGGGAATTGTTAATAGGCTTCACAACAGCTTTCAAAAAGGGTTTCTTGGTAAACTTTGGTCGATGTTTTGATTCCTTGTTCGCAGAAATGCAGGTCAGTGACCCCATCGTAAGAGTCATCCCACCAAACCATGACTGAAGCTGGGTGATGACCCTTTTCTACCCTTAGGATCAGTTCAGATGCTTCCTTAGATGACCGCGCATACACTCTATCATTTAGCTTGTTGAATTTTTGCGGAACGGTAAAACTTTTTTCATCGGTGAACAACATTTTTCTGTGCAAGTTATCAGTGCTTCACCAAAGTTATCGTGCTTCACCAAAAGACGTATGCATTTTTCAATCCTATTTTTTTTTAAGCTGCAGGCCCCAAGTCCCAAGTCTTTTTTAATGATTCGACTCATGGACTTTTGCGTGATATTCATCACACGGGCCATGATTTTCTATTTTCGGAGCGGATTTCTGTGAATTCTTGATTTAACGGCTTTGATGACATGCGGTGTTCGAACAGAGCATGGTCGGCCCCGACCGGTGGCGGTCTTTGACATCTCCAGTCTCCTTTTATGCATCGGTAGACGAACATGCGGCTAATCCCTAGTGGCCGGAGTGTATCGCTTTTTTCATTTCACACTTGAAAAGCGCTATTACAGCGATACGGTTCTCATTATCTGACCACTCCATGATGAAAGTTGGAACAATTTTAAAATCCCGTTACAGACTAACGCTGTTGAGGTTAGCTTTTTTAAACCAATATGACATTAACGGGGTATGGTCAGTTCTACTATTGAAATTGGTGTGTTCAATATTGTAACAGAATTTATGCCCCTACTAAGTATAAATAAAATTTTATATAACTTTAAAAAAACTAAATCGCTTTTTATTTGAGAGATTTTTACACTGAACATCACAACTGTCAAATCCGATCGTTACGAAATGTTTGCATTCTGCCGGGAAACTTTAACTTCTCTTTAACTACTTCTGAACTTAAAAATACCTTGTTTTTAACTCTAGAGATATAACAGTGACGCTTAGAACATATTATGGAAGTAAGCAGATACTCGTACTCGTATACAAACCCTCTTTGAAAATGAATTTGCTGTTGAACACTTTAAAAATGAGTGGCCCACATTTTACGATGTGTTTTGAAGTTATTTAGTTTTACTGACTGTTACAAGTTGAAGTCTAGCACAGGGCCGGAGGTGTTTTCAGAACCCTTTAAATTTCTTAAAGATTACCGATGAGTTTTACTATCTTTAAGACAGAGATCGAAACTTTTCACCAAGCAACCTGACGAATTCTGAAAAGAAATATATCACATTCTAAGATTCGAATTTAATTCAAGAAATAAAGGGTGGTTTAATTCTAAAGGCCGATGTTCAATGTAAACCACACCTAAACGTAAAGTTTTTTTCTGCATTCCATTTGACAGTTCTGAATTTCAGACTAATTCAATTTGAACAATGGAAAGATACACAAACCAGCAACTCGTTAAAGTTATTCAGGCTTATTATGAAAATGGCAACAGTGGATAATCAATTTTCGAAAAAATTCATCTTCAGTGATGAGGCACATTTTCCCTTCAGTGAATTCGTCAATAAGCAGAATGCCGCATTTGGGCGAATGATAATCCAAGAGCGATTGTCGAAAAAACAATGCACCCACAAAAAGTGACTGTTTGGTGCGGTTTATGGGCTGGCGGCTTCATCGGGCCGTATTTTTTCTCAAATGAGGCCGGTCAGGCAGTTACGTTGAATTATGTTCGCTATCGTGAGATGATAACGAACGTTTTATGACCCGAATTGGAAGATATGGATGTGGACGATATGTGGTTTCAACAGGACGGTGCCACTTGCCACACAGCTAACTAAACAATGGCTCTTTTGCGCGACAAATTCAATGGCCGTGTTATCTCACGTCGTGGCGATGTTAATTGTCCGCCAGGATCATGTTATTTGACACCGTTGGACTTCTTTCTTTGGAGTTATTTAAAAGAACAGGTGTACGTCGATAAGCCATTCAATTCAAGAGCTAAAGGATGAGATAAATCGGCACACTAACGGCATAGAACCTCAATTATGCCTCAGCGTCATCGAAAATTTGGACCAACGGATGGCGGTGTGCCGCCGAGGTCGCGGCGGCCATTTGGCCAATATTTTATTCCATACATAATTGAACTGTACCAATATTATCATTATAAAAACAAATTACAATAATTTCCTGAACAATTTGTATTTTAATCAAAATCAACATCGGCCCCTAAAATTTAACCACCCTTTACTTCCTGAGGTACTCTTCAAATTGATAAAAAAAAAATGGACTGGTATAAAAAAGAACGCTCAAGTGTTAATTTTTGGCTTACAGAGAACAGATTCGTTGCCATAACCGAATTTTTTGCCATCCGAATGATTGAGATTACATGCACCTCAAGCTTTCCGTCAGTACAACCGATTGTTAGTTGGCCTTTCGTAATTTCAGTTATTGGAACTGTAGTATCGGTGCAACACACGAAGTATCCGAAACTTCAGAAGAGAATTTTTCAATCTAAAAATCCACATACCGTACTTGTTCAACGAAAATAAAATATAAACTTTAGTCAAAGGTCAAAAACTGTGCTTACACAATTGAAGTACTTAAATTACTCATATGCCGACGAAAAACTGGAAGAGAAGAAGGATGCTTTTTACTGAAAAAAAAAATTAAGTTAATCGATTGGAAAGTAAAAATCGAATTATTTTATTTTAAAAAAAAATACCTTTAAACAACCACTTTTTGGTTATGATGAAATTTTGGTTATAATCACTAAAAATTAGTTGCAACAACAAACTGTTTACAAAACTGGTGGTTGTGGCAACCAAATACTTTTTCCGCGTTTCATTGTTATGACCGATCAATAAGTTGTGAGTACAGTACGATGATCATATTTACCATCTTGCGTTATTTCGAACCGAATATCCATTGCGATTATAAACATTCGGTGGTTGCAACCGATATTACTCTCTTGCAACCGCAACATTGAGGTTCCAAACGATTTCCAACAAATTTTGACTCTGTGTGTATATATAATTTCTCCCAATATCTCCTTAACATTTCTCATCCCTCTAATACACAGATATAAGGTTTCACAATGGTCCAACAGTCCTTCGAGTAAACCCCTAATAAAGTTGATGGAAAATAAACACTTCAAAATTTGATCGCCGTGTAGTGTCTGAGTAAGAGTAAGTAAGACCCTTAATTGTTCACTTCACTTGACTTTTCGATATTCATGCCCAATGTTGATTTAAACCCGGATTTTAAGCACAACGGCAGCACTTCAATTTTGTAATAAAAGTACAGGTTGCCAATGAATCGATCTTAACAATTCCTAAAATATAGTTAAGGATTAGGGTAAGTAAAAACATCTTTTAAATCGACACTGCCGAACGTTATATACTACCTACCATTATTCCCTAAAAAAATAGTTAATTACCCATTTTTTGGGACTTGTGGGTCATGCGTCTGAGTGTTATTCACCCGTTTTTACCGTGAGGGCCGTTTTTTAGTTCTTTTTTTTTTAATACACACAACCACGATACAGTAGTTGTCCTTCACTATGTTAGTTGTCCATTATAAAAGTTAGTAAAAAAAAGCTAAAGTCGATAGTGGCTGGCTATATTATACCCTGCGAAATATCATGATAATCGGACAACTATTGGGACTTGTAGCCTAATTAAAAACTTTAGATGGACGGACGGACACAAGGTTATTGTGTTAACTTGGTTCGGTGAAATATCTTACTGCCGGCTGGTTCTAGTTTATATAGGATCTGTCTGCACTTAAGTCATCATGGCACAATCACAATCGTTGCTTGGGGATTGAGAATGGTAAAGAAGCCCTCACCGAAACTGCTTCCGACTAAAAGACTTTTCGTCTGTCTTTTGCCGAAACTGCTTCCGACTAAAAGTCTTTTCGTCTGTCTTTTGAGTAACTTATAAGTTTCTTAACTTTTGAGTAGCTTTTAAGTTTCTTGTTTAATAGAATAATTGTAATGTAATTTTAAATAATTTACTTAATAAAAATCTCTATGGCTCTTTATAGCAATATAACCGAATTCTAATAAATAATTTTGGGGATCATAGTATGGTTGAGCTGATCATACTACGCTTGTGGGGTTGCGTTTTAATCAAACTATGGCTGTGAGGATCATGCAATGTTGGTATGTACATTATCCTCATAACTATGGTTGTGAGGATAATAATATGCTTTTGGGGATCGTAGTATTGTTGAGTATAAATCATACTATGGTTGTGAGGATAATAATATGCTTTTGGGGATCGTAGTATGGTTGAGTATAAATCATAATGTGGTTGTGCGGATCATAGTATAGGTTGGGTGTGAATCATACTATTTTTGTTAGGATCATAAAATTGTTGAGCCACTTCCATATACCCAACAATAGTATGACGCTCTACGAATATTGTCACTCCAACCAGACTTTTGTCGTTGCGTATAAAATTACCGTTCCCTTAGGGACCGGCATTAAACCGTAGGTTTTGCGCCAGTGTGAACAAGAATTTTATGGTACACAGCTCTTTGAACATAGAGAAGTTCCCTGCTAGGTCATTAATAGGTGTTAAAGAAAATTAATTAATAACCAAAGAGGCGTTTAATAATTTATTTCATCGGATTTGAAATATATAGGGTGGGCCATTCAAAATTTTAAATTTTAATCGGCTGAAAAAAAGTACTTATAATTTTTTCAAATTTAAGGTTTAATTGGAAAGGTTGAACTTTATCACTTTATCATTTTTAATGGAACACAATATCATTTATATGGCTACCACAACGGGATCGACTGTACCACATACGATCAACCCAATTTTTCAGTACATTTTCGATTGTTTAGGTCGAATCTCTTTAATGGCAACATCGATTTCGTGTTTCAACACTTCAGTTGCCTCTGGATGCTTTGCGTAATATTTATCCTGCAAAAAATAATCCAAAGGGCTCAACTCACTGCTCCGAGGCGGTCAATTGACAACACAAGTTCGGCTGATTCAAAACCAGTAACAAGCGGCACACGATGGTTGCGTGTGCCGATTGTTAAAACCATATGTCGTCCATGTCATCATCTAGAATTTTTAGAAACAAAAAGTCGTTGAGCATGCGCAGTAACGCTCACCGTTGACGACAACGGCGGCTCCTTGCTCGTTTTCGAAGAAAAATGGCGCAATGATGTCATCACAACAAAATGTACACCAAACAGTGACTCGTTGTGCATGTGTATTGTCTTCTCAATAGTAACGTGTGGGTTCCCTGAACCGGCAATTTTGCTTATTGACATAACCGTCGAGATCAAAACACGATGTTGTGGTAAAATTTTTCATCTCCTGCACGCAGAGAAAAAATATGGTTACAATATGGTCACGGCAATAATAATATGTTCTCCGCAATAATAGTATGTTCCTCGCAACCATAGTACTGTTTATTGTATTAAATTTTGACAAAAGTATGATTGACTCAATATTAATATTGTTGAAATGTAACAATAGTATTGTTTCCAAATTTAAAAATGAAATATGGTTGTAGCAACAATATAAATATGGTTGGTGCGACAAAAGTATTGTTTTTTGGGTTTTATGTTAACAATAATATGATTACGGCAATGATACTGTATGACTGAAATTTTTCTTCATTGTAATATGATTTTTAGAACAATGTTATTGTTATGGATCTAATGCAAAAATAGTACTCGGACTTTTTATATGGAAACTATAATATTTTTTAACAAACTTCTTTGGCTTTGTTTAACTAAAATATTTTTAATAAAAATGCTTAGGTTTTTTTTAAACAATCTTTTTTTTAATTTGAAATAATTCACTCCTATTTTTTGGAATTTTATGTATTTTGAAATAATTTTCACAATTAAAATCTATTGTTGACAACTTAACCCAATTTTAATAAATAACTTTGGGGATAATAGTATAATTGTGTGTTATCATACTATGGTTGTAGGAATCATAACATGGTTGCGTATGAATCATACTATGGTTGTGATAATTATACTATGGTTGTCTGTACAACATACTATGGTTGTGAGGATTATAATATGGCTGTGGAGATCATAGTATGGTTGAGTGTGAATCATACTAAGGTTGTGGGGATCATAGTATGGTTATGTGTATATCATACTATTATTGTGAGGATCATAGTATGATTGTGATTCAAATACAACCATGCTATGATGGTTGTATTTAAATCATATTATTGTTGTGAGGATCACAATATTGTTGTACCACAACCATTTACCCAACAATAGTATGATGTTCTTCGAATATTGTTATCCTAACCATACTTTTTTCTACATGCATATGCGGTAATTTTGATTATCGACAAAGACACCGAGATCAAAATGTCTCATTTAAAAATACGATTTTTCGGTAAAATTTTCCATCTCCTGCCAAACAAACTTCAGCCCATTGGGCGAAGCAAAAACATATCGGATGGTCTTCCACTAATAAATTACAAAGTTAAACCTTTCCAATAAAATCAGAAGTTTGAAAAAATTATCAGTACTTTTTTTACCAGCCAATTCACATTTAAAATTTTAAATGACCCACTCTATATTTGCAGAATCACTTTAAAACTACCTATTCTACCCATGTTAACAATTTTCTTACCTGAATAGTCCGGTATGGAGATCTGTATAACCACACTAGCCGGTATTCTCTCATAGTTGTCTTGGACGACAAAGAAATTTTTATTTCTATACAAAGAAAATCTCACAGCCTCTAAATTTGACTTGCCCTTCGCTTCTGTCGTTAAAGAATTCCACAGCTCTTGCGGGAAAAAGGCGGCAGCTGTCAGATGTGGTTCGCGGGCGATATCGGAGAGTGATTGATTCAAGTACAAATAGCGAAAGTAGGAGTTTGAAGGTGAATCATAATACATCGCCGATGTCGGATGGGCCAAAGTACTGTAGACAGCAATGCCGGATATATTCGAGCAGGTCGGATTGATAAAGAATACACTGGTGAAATTTTTGGCATTATATTGGACACCATTCGGGACAGCGTTGCATTTCGATGTCGGCATCATTACGTTGGTCATGCCATCCAAATAAGTGTCAACGGTTTTCAGTAGCGTCTTGGGCGTGTCCAAAGCATTCGAACTGAGCACAATGTTTTTGTCACTCTTCATCAGAAGATTGGTAACCTCGAGGACTTGCGGTAGCAGTGCAGGCTCTTTGTCCTTACGCGTTATCAGTTCCAATATATTGGTGGCTACGTCAAGGTCCATAGGTATGCGCACGGTTTCGCCTTTGGCCAGAAGATTTGTCAGATTTGTGGCGATTCCAATACTATTTGCGTCAGTTATCGTGGGTTTTGCTTCTACGTCTTTATACAAATTATAGAGGTCGTATGTTACTATATCTTGATTTATGTCCTGCAGACATTTGATATTTTTGAAATCCTTCTTTTCCCATTCGGCCAAGTAATGTTTGGAGTTGTAAAGGCACTTTCGCGTTAAGGGTAGGCCGGTTTCAAGCAAACACGGCTCCTCCGTTTTGACCTGTTCGCCAATTTTGCCCTGCGGCCACTTATTTTTATGCGTTTTGATTGCATTATTTTTCATCAGATAGGCATGTTCGAAGGTTTCTTCTACGCAATTGTTTACGATGACGCTGCAGTCGACCAGCTCCATTCCTTTGTCAATGGCATCCCAAGTTGAGTGTCCGGCCTGCCGGTCATACGAACAGTGTCGTTCCATCGGCAGGCCCGTCTGCTTGGAGCACAGCTGAAGAACGTTGTGTGATCCACCGCGTGATGGATACCAAATGGCCAGAACTTCATCTTTTTCCGATTTTGTGTGGAATTCAGTTTCGTAGATATCTTTTTCGCACTGTTCTATAGCACTGCTAAGCGACAAGGAGAAAATACAAATTGCCACTACAATGAATTTCATTTTTATTATTCGAAACCGTGTTGTTGTCTCTGCCGCTAACTGGTTCGTAGTGAGGGCAGATAAAATAAGCATTGAATTTGTACTCGGCGTTTAAGTTTAAAATACATTTCATACTCGTAGATACGATTTTATCTATATGAGAGTTGTTTCGAATGAGTAGGTTTCTAGAAATACCCTGCGGTCACTGGCGAGCACTAGCAAAGCTCTTGAAATCGGTGGTGCAAGCAAGTCAGGCCGAATACCCTCTACCGCTGAGCGAAAACTCACAAGGGTGTACCTTTTGTGCGATATACAGGGTGGCTGATAAATATTGCTACATTAAGAAACTCAAATGTTTTTCAGTGTAGGGATTTTATCTTCTTTTATTCATGTTAAAGCTCATACAATTTTATTAAATATATCTTAATTAGCTTTAAAAATATTGGAACTTAAATGCCCCCCACCCTTGCTTGTCCCATGCTCGGCAAAATTGTTGACAAGTCTCCTTATGGTCCATCTGCTCGGAGGCTTGTCGCCTATACTCTTTTTGCACCGAAACTACGGACTCCAGCGCGTAATAGCGGCGGACAATCCAAAGTATTGTTTCAGAGTCCCAGTTGTCCATTTTTGTTTAATCTAAAAATCAATCTGCAAAATAAAAAAATTAACCAGATTCATTAAATTTAAATAGAAAAAAGGTTATTAATTTTTTTTTTGGTAGCGGTTTTCATAATCCACTCTGAACCTTTAGTCCTTCCAAGAGAAACTTGTTTCGCCCATTTATCATCATACAAACTTGCCATCATCGCAAAAACTTTCATTAGCTTAAAGCCACTTTGGACTCAGGCTCAGCAGGGTCTTCTTTCCCCACTAATTATTCCAAGCCCGTTGCTTTGGCTGTGGTTTCGTTACATCGTCCCAACATTTTACGGCTGTCAAAAATAGTTCTACTTTTTGTTTGTTGTGCAGCGTACAGGGTAGGCCAACTAAAACGCACGACGGTAATTATAAATAAAACTAAAACTTTTCAGAGAATTATCTCAAACTCAATTTTTTATTAAGATTGTAGGATCTACTTAAAATAAATGTGAAACAAAATATCGGCCAAATGCTTTGGTGGCTCACCTCTATCCATCGTTCATATTTTCAATGACTCTGAGATATAATGGAGTTTCAATGTCTTTAATGTGCCGAATTATCTCATCCTTTAGTTCTTGTTCTTGGCTTATTGACGTACATTTCTTTTAATATCCCCAAAGAAAGAAGTCAAACGGTCTAAAAACACATGATCTTGGCTGCCAATTAAGATTGTCACGACGTTTGCTAACACGGCCATTGAATTTCTCCAGCAAAAGAGCCATTGTTTCGTTAACTGTGAGGCAAGTGGCATAATCCTGTTGAAACCATATATCCTCCAGGTTATCCTCAATCTCTGGCCACAAGAAGTACGTTATCATATCCCGACCTCATTTTCGAAGAAGTACAGCCTGACGACAGAACGATGCCAAAACGGTGGTAGAACGAGCTGGGCGAGCATGCGCAGATGTTTTTAAATTTTCAACGGATCAATTCCCCCGATTGTGGACACATTTGGTCAATTACGCTGGCCAAAAAAATCACAAAGTATACGAAATTCATTTTCATTTGAACGCTCCTTTTTGTAAAAGGATTAAACATTTAACAATCTTAACGCGCTGCTCAATTGTGTACCTCTACCTAGTTGAATTTGTCAAACACTGAAGCAGAGAAATGCCCAGTTGGGAAAAAAACTTGACGTTAAGGTGTGACTCACAATTAACATTGTGCATTATTGTTGGACCACCCTTCAGTATGTAATGTATAGGGTGATCCATCTAGAGGTATTTTTTCAATAGGGTTTTTTTCACAGATTACGCGTGAGTTGTGTTAAACTTTTGTTTTTTTTTTGTTTTCAGTATTGTTTGACATTTTATCATGGAAACCCTTACACCGCAACAACGTCTCCTAATTGTGCAACTGTACAATGGAAATGAGCGATCGGTAAGAAACTGGCTTCGGCGAAAATTTTGTTCAGTGATGAGGCCCATTTCTGGCTCAACAGCAACGTCAATAAACAAAATTGCCACATTTGGGCTGAAGAGCAACCAACAGAGGTCCAAGAGGCGTTGTTTATGGCCTAGTAGAATCATCGGCCCATATTTTTCCAAAAATATGATGGCCGTAACGTAACCGTGAATGGTGCCCGTTCTCGAACCATGATATCGGACTTTTTGCTACTTTAAATTGAAGACCGTAATCTTGACGAAATATGATTTCAACATGACAGTGCCAGTTGCCATACAACTGCTCAAAAAATGTATATATTGAGAGGTAGAGGAGGTATATTCAAAAATAAATGGCATAAAATGTCCTTTCGCATAAACATTAAAGATTTCACACTTGATTTCAATTTTTGTATTTTTTTATTTTGAAAAAATATTTCTAGATGGATCACCCGCTATAAACATACACTCATCCTTCCTGGAAGCTTAAATGAAACCAACTGATGTGAAACACTAATATTTTTTATACTTTCATAGCAAATATATTTTGTATACGTTGACCACGCTGCGGTACAGTTTGTGGAATTATGCGTTTATGCTTATGTTTTTAACGCACAGAAAATTGACTCAGAATTACTATTTTTAGATTCGTTGTCGACAAGACCGTCTGTCTGTCCGTGTGTTAATTTATTTTTTATCTAATCGCATCAGATTTGTGCGCTATTTTAGATGTAGAATAAATATTGCTGCATATAGACCACATTGGAGTAGATCTTTATAGAAGAATACCTCCCTGCAAATATACATCCAGATTTGGGGCTAACCGACCCAAAAGCTTCAAATATCCGTTGTCCATGCAATTTGGTTTGTGGCGTTATTTTGCCTGCATTATTGTAAATCGACGTATTCGTTACACGTTTTAATGTAGCCCCAAACAAATGCCCCTCCGTGCAGATGTCCTTCATAAAGCAAAATCTTTGGATCCTACACTAAGACGTGTGACCGTTATCGTGATTTCAGCAGACACAACGACGGACATAGCTACGAGGGCGGTTCGGAAAGTTCTTAGCCTATCAATGAAAGAGAATAGTTAGTTTTTCAAAAATATTTTTATTTTTCAATATAATCTCCTGAAACTTCAATACACTTAGTCCAACGCTTATCTAGCAATTCTATCCCTTGATTAAAATAGTTTTCCTCAAGGTCTTCAAAATAGTGGTTTACAACTGTAATTGCATCTTCATTTGAGGTAAAACGCTTGCCAGCAAGGAATTTTTTAGATTTGGGAACAGGTAAAAGTCACTGGGAGCTAAATCAGGAGAATAAGGTGGGTGGTCAAGCAACTCGTACTTTAATTCGTTGATTTTAGCCATTGTTAAAACACTCTTGTGCGCTGGTGCGTTGTCTTGATGAAAAATTATTTTTTTTGTGTTGTAAGCCAGGACGTTTTTCTCGAATTTGTACATTTAATTGATCTAAAAAAACTATTGCACTCTGAATTTATTGTTTTACCCTTTTGCAGATAGTCAATCAATAAAATAGCTTTGAAGTCCCAAAAAACCGTTGCCATAACCTTACCAGCCGATTGAATTGTTTTTGCCTTCTTTGGGGCACTTCCTCCAGCTTCAGTCCATTGTTTGGATTGTTCTTTTGTCTCTGGAGTATAGTGGTGGATCCATGTCTCATCAACAGTTATGAAACGACGCTTAAAATCCATTTTATTTCGCTAAAAACGATCCAACAAGCTTGAGAAATGTTCATTCTTATGCGTTTTTGGTCGACTGTTAACAAGTGCGGCATCCATCTTGCAGAAAGCTTTTTCATCTGTAGTTCTTCATGCAAAATTAAATGGACTCGATCATTTGAGATGCCCATGATATTAGCTATTTCACGCACTTTTATTCGTCGATCATTTAATACCATATCATGCACTTTGGCTACAATTTCTATTGTTGTTGCTGTTTTTGGACGTCCACTACGTGGTTCATCTTTAATGCTTGTACGACCACGTTTAAATTCAGCAACCCAATTTTTTACTGTTGCATACGAAGGAGCACTTTCACCTAACACATTCACCATATCATTATGAATTTCTTGTCCCGATAAATCTTTTTTATGTAAATATTTAATGACACCACGCATTTCTAATTTTTCCATTGTAAAAAAATCGCTGATGCGTCTTTTGTGAACACATGTTTCTATATGAAGTTGCCAGGTCGAAACAAAATTTAATATGTGTTCATAGCAGAGATGGAAGTTTCCAAAACACTTAACTGTTTTCTGTTTATACCCCGCTGTTTGTGCTAGGCTAAGAAGTTTCCGAGCCGCCCTCGTAGATCGCATTCGAATTTTAAGACGATTAATAGAATATACTAGTATACTTTGCAGAGTCTCCGGCAAATATTTCGTAGTGTTGCAAACGGAAAAGGAAACTTAACATACTCTTTGGTTGAGGGTTTAAAAGAAGAAGGATATTCCCCTACGTGTGGAGCTACTATGAGGGTTGCTATTTATATTGGGGATCCTGGCAATACTAGTGTTCCCAGATGCAAACTGGAACTTCCATTGGAACATTTGACACTTTTTAGCAAACGCTCAGAACGTTTTGTCGTTTAAGGGCGAATTGTTTTGTTTACTGTGTGTTAAAAAATTAATCTCAGTCAAAAAATGGAATTATCCCGTGAACATTTTCGTGCGATGATTTTTTACGATTTTCGGCGTTATCGTTATTCGGTTATTCGCGTTATTTCGGTTATCGAGACAAAAGTGTTTTATTCAACTTGTTTAGACTTTAAGCGATGAAGCACCATCAAAACCTACTGTTAATCGCTGGTACTAAGAGTTCAGTCTCGGACGCCGTTTGCTCCAGGAAGAATTTCGTGAAGGACGTCCAACTTCGGTCACTTTGCCAGAAACACCCGATGCTGTGCGTGAACTGATAAAGCAAGACCGATTTGTGACATACCGTGAAATTGAGGCATCCTTGAGCATTAGTATGACAAGAATCAATAAGATATTGCATGTTAATTTGGCCGTGAAAAAAATTTGTTCTCGTTGGATCCCACATAATTTGATGAATGCTCAAAAAAGGCTCGTATGGATTGGTGCAAAGAGATGTTGAAAAAGTATAATAGCCGTAGCTCAAAGGCAGTGTATGACAATGTCACAGGTGACGAATCATGGATCTATGCGTATGAACCCGAAACAAAACAGCAATTGACCGTATGGGTCTTTCAAAACGAGCCAAATCCAAAAAAAGTTGTTCGCGAAAGAAGTACATCGAAGCAAATGATTGCGTTTTTTCGGTATAACCGGCCATGTTGATACAGTGTCTTTAGTGGAATGTAGAACGGTCAATTCTGAGTTGTATACAACCATATGTTTGCCAACAGTGTACGAAGAAAAAAAGAAAGATAATAAGAGAAGACGGATCATTATGCATCACGACAATGCGAGCTGTAACACATCAGCTGAAACGATGAGCTATTTAACCACTCAAGATATCGTATTGATGGGCCATCCACCGTACAGCCCTGATTTGGCACACAATGGCTTCTTCTTTTTCCCTAACATCAAGAAAAAAATGCGTGGTCAACGTTCGCCTGAAGCAGTTGTTGAAGCGTTCAAAAATCATGTTTTGGAGGTGTCTCATTCAGAGTGGAAATGGTGCTTCGAAAATAAGTTTGTGCTCATGCAAAAGTGTATTGTTCTTTAAGGAGAATATTTTAAAAAACAACAAAACCATTTCCAATGATGTATTATTGTGTTTTTATCCGGACCCGAAATATAAATAGCAACCCTCGTATCTGCTTATATTGAAACTTTTTTTACAAACGAATTTTAAAAGATTTTTTCCGTTCTTAGGTACTCACTTTCTGTTGTACTCGTATGCACGAACTTTTTTGATTCATTTTTTGGCTTTATACTGAAGTAAACCGAAGTCTACGGCAACTTGTAATTATACCAAATTGAATTTATGAAATCTCCACTTTTAATTTGTTTTAAATCTCTAATTTTTAAGATATCGTTAAAAATGTCCCCTATTAAGAGGTATACGAGGGCGACCACAAAAGTAACTGGCCTAACATAAAAAGAACCGTTTTTTTTGGAATTATTATTATTTATTTTTCAACATAATCTCCTTCCAACTCAATACACTTCATAGAACGTTTTTCAAGTTTTTTAATTCCATCCGAAAAATAAGATTTTTCAAGACCTTCAAAATATGCTTCAGTTTCAGCAATAACCTCGCTATTGGACGAAAATTTTTTGCCACCGACAATTTTTTTTTTCAATTTGGAAACAAGAAATATTCAGAAGGAGCTAAATCTGGACTATATGGTGGATGCGGAGCAATTTCAAATTGTCATTCGGCCAGTTTTTGTTGAGTTAAAAATGCAGTGTGTGAAGGAGCATTATCTTGATGAAAAACAACTTTTTTTTCTAAATGCGGTCGTTTTATCTTGATATCTTCACTCAACCGATCCAATAATTGACAATAATATTCACTATTTATAGTTTTTCCTTTCTCAAGATAACCAATAAATATTATACCCCTTGCATCTTAAAATACTGTGGCCATTACTTTTCCTGCTGAGTTAACAGTTTTCGTTTCTTGGGACCACTTTTACCAGCTTCTATCCATTGTTTTGACTGTTCTTTGCACTCTGGGATCCATGTTTCATCAACAGGCGCAAGAACTCTATTGGATTACGCTGATAAATCGCTAAAAGCTCCTCGGAATTGGTCCAACTGACGATTTTTTGGGGCAAGTCCACAAACGCGGCACCCATCTTGCGGATAGCTTTTTCATGTGAAGTTCATCATGTGAAATACTCCAAACTTGTTTTTCGTGTATTTTAACATTATCAGCAAGTTCTCTGAGCTTTATTCGTCTATCTTTAGTCACTTCATTAAATATTTTTCTAATGTTTTCAATAGTAGTAGCAGTTTTCGGTCTTCCAGAGCGTTGTTCATCTTCCGTACTTGAACGACCCATTTTAAATTGTTGAACCCAGGATTTCACGGTGGAGTATGATGGTGCATTATCACCATGAACAGAATCCAATTCATCTTTGAATAATTGTGGCGTATAACCTTTCATATAAATTCTTTATTTTCCATTTTTCAAAAATTATAAAAATTGGTTACTTCAATCACCTGTAACAAAGAAAATAATCACTAAATATTTTGGAAATTTTGACAGATGGCTTATAAAAGAGTGTTTTTAAAAAACAAAAAAAAAATGATGCTAGTAAAACAGAAAATGTGCCAGGCCAGTTAGTTTTGCGTTCGCCCTCGTATGTATTTACACAAAGAAAATGTCCCAAATAAACTGACAGAATGTAAGATCAAAATCATCCAAATGAGTTAATATACCAAACGACGGGGATTCCCCTTTTTGGATATACTTAGTAGGGACATAAATACTGTTATAACATTAAACACACCCATTTCAATAGTAGAACTGAACATAGTCTGTAATGGGATTTTAAAATTGTTTCAAATTTCATCATGGAGTGGTCAGATAATGAGAACCGTAACGCTGTAATGGCGCTTTTCAATTCGATATTATTCAAAAAAGCGATATTTTCAAAACGCTCCGGCCACTAGGGATAAGCCGCATGTTCGTCTACCAATGCATAAAACTGTTTGAGGCGACTGGAGATGTAAAAGACCGCTACCGGTCGGGCAGCCCACGCTCTGTTCGAACACCGCATGTCATCAAAGCCATTAAATCAAGAATTCACATAAATCCGCTCCGAAAATAAAAAATCATAAGCCGTTAGATAAATATCAGCCATGGTTTGGTGGGGTGTCTCTTACGATGGGGTCACTGACCTGCATTTCTGCGAACAAAGAGTCAAAACATCGGCCAACGTTTACCAAGAAACCGTTTTGGAACCCTCTTAACAATTGTGAACACTCTTAACAATTGTGAACCCTCTTTTAATTCCCTATTCTAAAACCAGACATGGACTTTCAAGCAGGATTCTGCGCCGGCCCATAAGGCTAAAACGCGCCAGGCCTGACCTCGAAACAATTTGCCAGCGTTTATTTCCTCCGAAGAATGGCCCTCTGGCAGTCCAGATTTGAACCCATTGGATTACAAATTGTGGACGGTTTAAGAGGACAAGATTTGCTACAAAAGATACCCCAACATTGGATCTCTTAAGGCTACAAAAGATACCCCAACATTGGATCTCTTAAGACTGCTTTGGTTCGAGCTGTGGTCAATTTTCCAATGGACGAGGTTCGTGCAGCTATTGACGATTGGCCAGTGCGACTTAAGGCAAAAGGCGGATATTTCGAATAAGTAGATTCTTTTTGGATACAATATACATCAATAAATATAATAAAAAATATTTGGTCCAAAAACATTCAGTACTTTTTATTTTACAGCATAAAACGTGTGTAACAGTATTTATGTCCCTACTAAGTATAGGCATTTTAATAAAATTTACAAAAAGACAGATAAAAGTCGCGAAAATGTAAACTGTCGCGATTGTAGAACTAGCAATGTTAAAAATTAAAACGTCGCAATAACCGAGACGTCGCGATAATGGGTAGTCGGGAGCTTGCACTGGTTTTTTAGTCCCTTAAACTTTTTCCCCTAGGCCGATTGGGCCCATTTACAATACCAATAAGCTTATGTCCATCATAATGCAAAATCTCAGGATCCTTGATAGAATTGTGTGACCGTTATCGTGCTTGCAACAGACGAACTGAGAGTCATGGCTAGATCGTCTTAGAATTTTTTTTGACAACCACTCAGGGGTTTTCCCCTTTACATGCGATGCATAGCGTTGGCGAGTGGGAAGTAAGGGAGTTAAAGGGGGAAAGAGGGAGTAATGTTTGTTGACATTTGACTTGAATTTCTGGATGTCGTAGTTGGTGGAAAATACATTCGCCGGAAGTCGATTCCACATACGGACAGTACGGGCGAAAAACGAATTTAATCTGTAGTGTATAGTGCGGTCAACCGGCCAATCGATTACAAATTCCTGGAAAGTCGTGTATCCCTGCCGAACATCCTCACGTCAGGAATAAGACGACGTAAAGTAACAATAGAATAGCGACACACAACCCACATTCCGACGATGCTCAAGAGGAACAATCGAGTTGGATACACCATTGTCACCTATCAGCACCATCGCCCCACTTTGAACACGATCAAGTAGCTCCCAGGATGATTTTGGAGCACCTGCCCATATATGGGAGTTGTATTCCATCTTTGGCCGGATGTAGGTTGTATAGATATCGAAGAGTTCAAAAGGAGTGAAATATTTCTTGCACTGCTTTAGAAAGGCTATACACTTGAGTGCTTCTTTCGACACTTCGAATACATGCCTCGGCCAACGTCACATTGTATTTTCATGCCCAGAACATGAAGAGCATCCGATTGTTCGATATCCATACCATTGATAGATAATGACGATACTGTTGGGCCAATGAATCGCTTGTGAGACAACAAGCAGCACTGTGTCTTACGCGCATTAAAATCTACTCTATTCACTCGACCCCATTCGGAAATTGCCTGTAAATTCCGGCCAAGTGTCTCATCCATAATTCGCCTTTGGTCCTGAATATCTTAAAGACTCGGCCTACGGTCGAATGAATACAAATGACAGATTCACCAATGTTCTTCAACAAGGTCCTACCTTAGCCGAAAAACGTACTAATGATTAATTTATTTGACATCGGAAGTCAATTTCGTCCTGTATTTTTTGAATTACCTTCAGAATGACAGCGGGCGATGAGACGGATGGATCAGCTCGTGTTTCTAAATTAATCAGTTTACTTAAAGGTGGGTTTAGCATAAATATTTTTGGAAGGTTCAACAAACATTCGCCATGAGATTTTTTTAAAATACCCTGCTGCACCTAGTGGTGCGGCATATAATAATCGGAGCTCGTATCTTAAAGAAATAAATATATTTATTTATACGATGTGTTTGGAGGCTTTTAAAAGTTACATTGAAATTCTCACTATGCACAAACATTTATTTTTCTATTTTTGTTAATTATCTACTTAACTTAATGGTGTCATGGAGCTTTCTTCCAGTGTATAGTAATCTCTGCCGCAGCATTTCAACCACGAGTAGCGTACACTCTGATCGATGACCACAAAATAGATGAACAGTACGAATCCCTGTAAGGTCGATGTCAAACAGAAGAGCAACGACAATACTCGACTCTCGTCCATGTGCGCCAGTACACCGAAAATCCACGATATGCCCAAGAGGAAGAACAGAAGGATCGACAGTCGCACCTGGGTTAACATGTGTTTGCGCTCCTCTGTGCGCTTGAATTTCCTAAAGGAGCGATAGATACTGCAAAGTATATACACAAAGATGCCAATATTCGCCACAATTATCACCGATATGGGCAGCAATAGGGCAAAATACAAACTGCCGCCGGATAGATAACAAATGGCATTAATGTCCGTCGCAGCGTCCTTAGCGAAAGGCATATACGATTTGGAGTCGAGAAATATCACCAGCGCTGTGGGTATTAGCGGTAGACCCCACGAAGCCAGAGCATATTTCGCTATGAAATGGCGAGGTCTATTAAAGCCCAGTACGACGACATAGCGTTGATATTGTAAAATGGCAATAAACAGCATCCAAAGGAAGAGCACCAAAATCGTGTAGTGCAAAAATGCTCCCTCTGCTATACAGTGGGTGGAATTCTTGACATTGACGATCAATTTCCTTAAATCGGGCAGATTGATGAATAAAAAGTAGCCCATAATCAGCGTCAGAACAATGCACATGTTGAGCAAGAGCTTATTGGGAGCCTGCGAACGCCACTGTTTGCAGCATATGGCTGTCATCCAGATGCACAATAGGCCGAACAGAGACAAGCCGCAACCAACAATAGAGATGATGTCCAGAGCCATCTCCATCAGAACGGTCAGCAACTCAGAATTTCCAATGAGGCGCCGCTCGTAGTTAAGACCGATGATAGCGCCAAAGGATGTCAGCTGTCTGGTGTTACACAAGACAAGATTTTCCGAATTTAAGGTGGCAATGCTACTGCTGTCCCAAGTTTTATAGTCCCAGTTGGCGCATTGGGGTTGGTCCGTCGCATTCATTCGTTGGCGATGTTGGAAGATCATGGGTAAGTCCTCGGGGAGATCGTCTATAAAATAAACAGAGAATTAAAATCAATCAGTGAAAGTGTTACTAGTGTTTTTTCTTATACAGGGTTGCTGATGAAAGCCGCTACCAAAAATATGAAGTAACTTTTTTCTATTTATTGAATTAGGTTAATTTTTGTACCCTCCACCATACAATGGAGGGTATATTAGTTTTGTTATTCTGTCTGTAACACCTTGAAATAATCATCGGAGACCCAACAAAGTATATATTCTTGATCCTCTTAAAATTCTAAGACGATCTACCCATGTTGTCCGTCTGTCCGGCTGTCCGTCTGTTGAAAACAAGATAGAGCCTACGTGAAAACAGGTAAGGAGCTGAAATTTGGCACAAACATGTGTAGTTAACCTAGCATGGTTGGTATTGAAAATGGGCTATATAGCTCTACGGAAAGTTGGTGTTGGAGACCCTCAACCGACACTACCTCATAAATATTAGTTTTTTATTTGGAAATATCCGTCCAGTTTCTTGAGCAAAATCACTGAAATTTTGCAAATAATAATCTCTATATTAGCGCAATCATCTATGTAAAAATGGTTTAGATTGCGCCACCATTTCTTGTACCTCCCATACAAACGGCCTTATGGACCTTGAGAAATAATAAGACTATAACTCACCACAAACTTGACCTATCGAAATGAAATCTTACACATCAAGATTTCTATATACAACACACTTCTACGCTGAATTCGGATGAGATCGGAAAGGCTCTACTGGTACCTTCGACACAACGGTATCATGGGCCTTGAAAAATAATATGACAATAACTCACTACAAACTTGACCTATCGAGATGAAATTTTCTATATAAAGATTTTTATATAGAACATATGAGATCGGAAAAGTCCTACTGGTACCTCCGACACAAACGATCTCATGGGCTTTAAGAAATAATATGGCGACAACTCACCACAAGCTTGACCTATCGAAATGAAATTTTGCACATAAAGATTTCTATATAGAACACACTTTATTTGGGAATCTGGTGGAGGGTATCCAAAGTTCGACACAGCCAAACTTAACATTTTTTACTTGTTTTATTTTGCAGATTGATTTTAGATTTAACAAAAATGGTTAACTGGGACACTGAAACAAGAATTTGGATTGTCCGCCGCTATCACGTCCGTTGTTTCGGCTCAAAGAGAGCATAAGGCGCACGTTTGGCGGCAATCCTCCGAGAAGATAAGACCGTTTCATCAAAACCCTTCAGCTGCTGTCATACAAAACAATCCAAGAGTTTTGAAAAGGAGCCTATCTGCTCAAATGGGTATAAACAGACAGTCATTGCAGTCAATTATGCACAAAGATTTGCACTTATTTCATATAAAATTCAAACAGCCAACAAACTGAACGCAGCAGAATTTCCGATTCGATTGAAATTTTGCCAGAAGATGCTTCAAACGGTGGAAGAGGACGAAAACCTGCTGAATTGTCTTTTCATGACGAGGCCCCTTACGTTGCCGATTTAATCGGCAACGTAAGAACACAAAATTGATGGCTATGGAGTGCCTTCAACCCACAGATACTCCATGATACGGAATTGCATCCACTTCATGTTTAAGTGTGGTGTGCAGTTTCATCACGCTGCAGTGTCGGGCCCTACTTCTTCGAAGAAAACGGTACACTGTTACATGATCATGTTAGGAGAATTTTTCTATCCAGAATTACGCCGAATGAGAATTTCTTCCAACTCTGTGTGGTTTAGCAAGATAGTGCAACTTCTCATATAGCTTGGCCTGTTATGACAGAATTGCGAAGAAAATTTCCCTATTAGCTGATATCCACATTCCGTTGGACCCCTAGGTCGCCTGAACTTACTGCACCTGACAACTAACCAAGCAGTAATGAAAAACTTTTTGGTAAGATGCCGCACATGCATCAACGAGCTTTAACATGAATAAAAGAAAAATGAATTCCATACACTGAAGAAAAGTTATTTGAGTTTCTTAATGTAGTAATATTTATCAGTCACCCTGTATGTATTGGTCCGCCTAAGTACTATATATGTAAAATATATTAGAGCCTGCACCGCTGTGAAAAAAAAAACATGTTATAAAGTAGGGACGGCCATGGGATATCCTACACCATTCGTTTGTTCGGAAGATTCCGCGCCTTTGTCAGGAGAAAATTAATTTGGGGGCTATCACAACTTATAGACCGATATGTCAAAACTATACAGGAGATGGTTGCAGGCCGCTCAAAAAGCTTCATGCGAAATTTGGTCTGAGTGTAATCTTATATGTGGCTTTTAGGCCGCTCAAAAAGCTTCATGCGAAATTTGGTCTGAGTGTAATCTTATATGTGGCTTTTAGAGCTGTATGTTTTGAAATCGGGAAAGATCTTTGCATTGGGGCTAAACAAAGGCTTTAATTTAATGGATTTTAGCGTTGCAGGACCTCAATTCGAGTGGGGCCTTTGTGTGGAACCTATTCGAAAACATGGAACGATATGGTCCAACATTACTCTTGATATGTGTTAGTCACTCGTTATTCTTTGCGCGAAATTTGGTTAGGGTCGGGTGTATAGTGTGACTATTAGACTGTAGGTTCTGGTATCGGAAAGGACTAATGTGGTCAAGTTTCACCACATTTAGGTAAGGGTTGCGTACCATGCAAAATTTGGTCGTGATTGGTTGTAATTTGTGGCTTTTATAGCTGCAGGACATTAAATCGGTAGAGACTTTTGTGTGAGAGTTAAAAGAAAACTTGGACATAGAAAAATTTCACTTGAGATAGGTGCTGGTCATTTGAAATGCTGTGTGCGAAATTTGGTAGAAAGCGATTTTTATATAATGCTGAAGGTTCTGAAATCGGAAAAAACTACGTTTAATATCAAAATATGAACCGATGTGGAAATTTTTCATTAGGGTTCGCTCTTAGCCTATAATTGAGGGATGTACCAAGTTTTATCGAAATCATCATTCCGACCTGTACTTTGATTACAATGATAGACGGACGGACATCGCCCAATGGAATCAGATAGTGATTCAGAGTCGATGGGTAGTCTTAACATTGGGTCTCTCTCCATTCCATTAAGGTATTGCAAACATCAGCACTAAGTCCTAATACCCTGTACCACAGTGTGGTGTAGGGTATAACAAGTAGAAAAAGTTTTGTCGGACAGGGCCGTCAGCTCTGTAACGATTCAGCATCTATGTCTTTTGTTATTTATTTCGTTGCGGATACATAAAAAAATAGATCGATATGACCCATATTCACTTAATATGCTATGCTTTCTTCTAAGGTGATATAAAAAAGATAGAGCAGTATGATCGAGTCGAATGGCTATACAGTGGCTTAATAAAGTAGTCGGACAAACGTTAAAAATATGTTGGCTTTAATATGTTGCATAATAAAATTAGTGGAAAGACGGAATAGGTTGTTATTTTTTATGTTACATTATTGCCCTTTAAAATATAAAAAAATAAAATGCTATGTTGCCTTTTTTTTTAATATTAATTAAAAATTGTTCCCAGGTGTAAAATAAATCGCCAAAAAAAAGTAGTATGACAGATGGCAACACTTCTGCTTATTATCAAGCAAACACAGGTAATCCTCATTTTATTGCATTGATTGCATGCGTCAACGCCGCAGAAAGCTGTAAAATTTATTAAAGTTGGAACCGTTTCATTTTACTAGTTTTTTATTTTTAAAATTTCTAAAAATGTCTAGACCAAAGTTATACACGTCTGAGGAAATCAGAAAAATTATTGTGAAGAACTTTGAAGAAGGAAAAACAATCGGTGACATAGGAGATATAACAAAATCATCAGTTCACCATGTAATACAAATGTATAAAGAATCAAACTCTGTGGAGGAGTATAAGCCCAATTCTGGAAGACCAAAACTGTTTACCAGCTCGGATGAACAATGGCTTGTCCAACAATTTTAAAAAAAATCCAAAAGTTAGTGCCCCAAAACTGGCTAATGCAATTTCTTAACGAATAAATAAACACAGAAACTGTGAGATTGGTGCTGCGAAGTAATGGGTACAGTGGTAGAGTCGCTCGTAAGAAACCCTACATTAATAGTGTCAATAGAACAAAACGAATATATTTTGCCAAACAACACGAAGCTATGTATATTTCGTTTTGGAATAAGGTTTTATTCACAGACGAAAGCAAATTTAATTTATTCCGATCTAATGGGCAGTCTTTTTTATGGAGAAAGCCTTACGAAGAACTTAAAGAAAAAAACCTGAAAGCAACTGTTAAGCATGGAGGCGGTGTAGTGCTTATTTGGAATGGCATGTCAGCCAGTGAAATAGGAGAACTGTGTGTTATAGATGGAGTTATGGACCAAACTAAATATTTATCCATTCTGAAGCAAAAGTTGGTACCAAGTGTCCAAAAGATGGGCAAGACATATACTTGTATAATTTGTATAATTGTATAATTTTATAATTGTCCACATGTTATGGAAACGCTAGCACAGTCGCCAGAACGTAATTTTATCGACAATTTATGGGCACATTTGGAAACCAGCTAAAAAATATACAATTTCCAACAAAAAAGACTTCGAAAAGCCGCTAAAGGACGAAAGCCTACCTACAAAATATAAAATATTAGTTAAAGAGAATTTTTTTCCAAGTGTTTCCAATTTTTCGCCACCTAGTCTATTCTTTAGTCGTTTTTCTAACTACAAATTTTCAGAAAATTATTATCCGAAAGTGGGCGGAAGGTGCAAACTCGAGGTACCTGAATGGGCATGCCCTCCCGGTACCGAATCACAACGATAAACCAGGCAAGGAGAAGGCGGACGAATGTACCAAAATAGGCTCAGGAGCAGTGAGCGAGCAAACAACCCCAGACATACACATTAAGCTCGTCGAACTGATGAATTTAATCGACGAAATACTGTCTTAGAAGCAGAGCGGTGGACGCAGACTTGCCTGCCTATACTAAAAAACATACATTCATCAAATTAATGAAAATGAATCTTTAAAAGTTCTACATTAAATTGATGAAAAAATTCATTTATTTAATGAATCAATTTTTCAATTTCAAGTATTTAGTATTTATGTCATTTTTCTGTATACAGGGTGATTCATTCAGAACTGGACAAATTTTACCTGCGTATTCCTTGGCTCATTTCATGAAAATATGTCCATCTACGATTTTTTTGTTTTTGGACTTGTTCGAAAGGTTTTTAAGAGGTCTTTCAGAATCATTGAAAAAAACTAAAATAAAGAACGTGCACATAACCTCAATTTGCCCTAAGTTCGAAGACTATACGCAAAGGGAAATTCTCATTAACCATAATGAGGCTCCCGTTTAAGTCATTGGATTTGTAGCCGAAGTTATAGTTGCCAAAGACTGCCTGGCAAGTGAGCCAACACATTTCACCCATTTTTTAGTTGATTCTGAAAAAGAAACAACAAAAAGGTCTCGAACCAGAATAAATTATTTAAGTCATAAAAATTATGAAAGACCAAATAAATGTTAACAAAACAAAAACAAATTTCAATAAACAAAATCTTAAACGTGTTAATTTACAAAAACAAATAAATGTGGGTTGGTATTTCGCTTTCAAAAAAAAAAATCTTTTCAGCCAAATAGTCATAAATTTGGAATGGTAGGACCTCTGGGCTTCGTAGAGGTAGGGATATCTTTTAGGGAAAAAACATAAGTTATCTGCCATCTGGATGAGAAAATTGAGATTATGTGCACGTTCCTATGTTGCATTTCCAATTTTTTTTGAAAGCTCCGTATCTCGGCGATTTAACCTTATTTTTCTTTTTTAATGATTCTGAAAGGTATCTTAAAGACCTTTCCAAAAAGACCAAAAACAAAAAATCCGACCACTGGTTCCAAACTAGCAATTTTTCCCTATGTAGTACCGCTGCCATTTCGCCCCCTTGCATTATCCAGCATGGTCGTAGATGGACATATTTTCATGAAATGAGCCAAGCAATACGCTGGTGAAATTTGTCCAGTCGACCAAAATGTAACAAAACATTCACACACACGAGGGATTTCTATTGTGTTAACTTTGTTCGGTGGAAAACACTACTGTCAGGAGTTCTCGTTAAATGCGATTCTGTCTGCACTTTACTGTAGAGCGGCTAATTACACAGTAAAATATGAAAAAAATTACGATTTTCTGAACATGGATTGTGAAAGAGAAGACAAAGAAAAAATATACGTGTGACGGCGTTATGAAAGATCACATCGGAATTTCATATTAGAGGCCGTTAAAGCTTTCCAGCTTCGGACTGTTCTTGCAGCATATCGCTATATAAAACTATGCTTTCTTTACATCTGAGGAGTACGGATGTTTAACAACTTTGTAGATAATGGTATGAAAAGTATTTGTGTAGACCATATTAACCCTCCAACTCCTCCTCATAACGGCATATTTTGGTTTTATTCTAATAAATTTTAAAAAACACCCCGAAAAAGGTTATGGGTGTGAAATTTATCCTTTAACTAGAGGCTTCACTAGAGGTGGTTAGTAATTTAAAACAAAGTAATACCTAAATTCCATATTTAGGCATATTCGGCTGGGTTCCATGTAAGATAGACATGCACTTACGTTCAAATGACGTTTTATTTTGAGGCTAAAACAATTTGCCGCCCGACGTCAAACTAATTCAGAACCAATAAGTCTTGAAACATATCGAACTGCAAGAAAATGATTTAGAATCAGTTTTGATATTTGGTTTTTTCAAATAAAATTGTCACAAACATTGCACAATTTTTTTAAATATGTATTATCGCGACCTTCCAAACAACAAAAGCGAGGAATATAAAAAAATCTCTACGAGCTTGCTCAACGGAAGTTGTTGGATCGCCTTTCGGTGTAGAGATGAAGACTGATTTGTGGAATTATATGAAAAATGTTTGGCCATGCTCAATGTATGGTTGGAGCAGTCTTTTCTTAGAACGAACTCAGAGGTCGAACCATTCAAAATAGCCCGAGTTAATTAAAAATAAAAATCATGTAACGAAATTGACGGTCCACAGATCATCCGTACGTTTATGTACACACACGCAGAAAAAAAGTATGGTTGACGATATTCGAAGAGGATCATACTGGGTATATGGTTTAGCACAACAATATTATGATCCTCAAAACAAAAGTATGATTCACACTCAACCATGCTATGCTATCCACAACAATAGTATGATTTACACTCAAACATACTATGATCTTCACAACAATAGTATGACTCACACACAACCATACTATTATCTCCACAACCATATTATGATCCTCACAACCATAGTATTTTTCTTATACAACCATAGTTTGATCTTTTGAACCATAGTATGATTCACACGCAACCATGCTATTATCCGTACAACCATAGTTGATTGAATCATACTATGATCCCCAAAATTATTAGGATTGGATGTTGTTATTCAAAAATAAAGATTTTTATCAAGCAAGTTATTTTAAATTGCATTACAATTAGTTCATAGCCAGATTTAGGGCCATGTTTTTATTGAACATTATTCAAGAAAAAAATATATCTTCCAACGGCAGTCGAAAATACTTTTAGTTGCCCACAGGGGTGAATGCTACTTCACCATCCGCAGACACATAGTAACGAATGTGACTAAACCATGATCAATGGCTATATACTTAAGTGCAGGCAGATTTTAAATAAACGAGAACCAGTCGGCAGTAGAGTATTCCACCGAACAAAGTAAACACAATAAAAATCCTTTGAACTACCTTTCAATTGTTGCTGTTTTTTATAATGGACAACAACCATGCACTGTAACGTGCGTCTGTTATTTTTTGGTATAACAAAAAATCATACGCACACACAAACATGTATGCTCCATAAAACCTATTTTGTTATGTTCATAGTCGCAACCATACTGTATGATTGCCGTAATTATGTTATTGTTTAAATTTAAATTTTAAACAACAATACTTTTGTTGCATCAACCATGTTTATATGGTTGCTACAACCATATTTTTATTTTAAAATTCGGCAATAATACTATTGTTACATTTCAACAATATTTAACAATATTGCCGCAATCATACTGTTGTCAAAATGAAATTCAAAAAACAATACTATGGTTTCGGCGAACATGCTTGTATTGTAAAGAACATATTAGTGTTGCCGTAACCATGTAGTAACCATATCTTTTCTCTGTGTGCATGCCTGGTGTTGAGCTTATGGACTCACATATGGGTCGCAATAGACTTCAATTTAAAACTAGGGGCGTGGCTACGGCTGACATCTGAAACACATACATTTTGCACCAAATGGGAGATTCAATGGAATTTGTTCAATTAGCATGAGTACTAGTACATGTGTTCTTAATAGTTTTCTACGTCTAACTCACTTCACCTTCTGCAGACTGTCTTTCAACTTTTTCACCTGGTGCTTCCGGAAAAATTTTTTCAATAAACGAAGCAGCATAAAATTATCCTCTAGAATTTCGATATCAGTGGGTTAAGAGTTAATGTGCAAAGATTTCAAAGACAATTCTGCTAATACGAGGGCGGTTCGGAAAGTTCTTAGCCTATCAATGAAAGAGAATAGTTAGTTTTTCAAATATATTTTTATTTTTCAATATAATCTCCTGAAACTTCAATACACTTAGTCCAACGCTTATCTAGCAATTCTATCCCTTGATCAAAATAGTTTTCCTCAAGGTCTTTAAAATAGTGGTTTACAACTGTAATTGCATCTTTATTTGAGGTAAAACGCTTGCCACCAAGGATTTTTTTTTAGATTTAGGAACAGGTAAAAGTCACTGGGAGCTAAATCAGGAGAATAAGGTGGGTGGTCAAGCAACTCGTACTTTAATTCGTTGATTTTAGCCACTGTTAAAACACTCTTGTGCGCTGGTGCGTTGTCTTGATGAAAAATTATTTTTTGTGTTGTAAGCCAGGACGTTTTTCTCGAATTTGTACATTTAATTGATCTAAAAGGTTGCAATAGTACTCTGAATTTATTGTTTTACCCTTTTGCAGATAGTCAATCAATAAAATACCTTTGAAGTCCCAAAAACCCGTTGCCATAACCTTACCAGCCGATTGAATTGTTTTTGCCTTCTTTGGGGCACTTCCTCCAGCTTCAGTCCATTGTTTGGATTGTTCTTTTGTCTCCGGAGTATAGTGGTGGATCCATGTCTCATCAACAGTTATGAAACGACGCTTAAAATCCATTTTATTTCGCTGAAAACGATCCAAACAAGCTTGAGAAATGTTCATTCTTATGCGTTTTTGGTCGACTGTTAACATGTCGGGCACCCATCTTGCAGAAAGCTTTTTCATCTGTAGTTCTTCATGCAAAATTAAATGGACTCGATCATTTGAGATGCCCATGATATTAGCTATTTCACGCACTTTTATTCGTCGATCATTTAATACCATATCATGCACTTTGGCTACAATTTCTGTTGTTGTTGCTGTTTTTGGACGTTCACTACGTGGTTCATCTTCAATGCTTGTACGACCACGTTTAAATTCAGCAACCCAATTTTTAACTGTTGCATATGAAGGAGCACTTTCACCTAACACATTCACCATATCATTATGAATTTCTTGTCCCGATAAACCTTTTTTATGTAAATATTTAATGACACCACGCATTTCTAATTTTTCCATTGTAAAAAAATCGCGGATGCGTCTTTTGTGAACACCTGTTTCTATATGAAGGAGTTGCCAGATCGAAACAAAATTTAACATGTGTTCATAGCAGAGATGGAAGTTTCCAAAACACTTAACTTTTTTCTGTTTATACCGCGCTTTTTGTGCTAGGCTAAGAAGTTTCCGAACCGCCCTCGTAGTCTTATTATTTTTGTTTTTTATTTCACTTTCTACTTGGTCCCACATTTTACACATTGTTCACATCTGATATGCCCTTGGCCAATAACGTTACTGTCGCCACATTTGCAGATGACACAGCTCTAATTGCTTCACATCAAAATATGGACAACGCTTCTTCTGCTGTTCAAGTTTTACTAAACAAGATTGAAGTTTGGTTGCAAAAGTGGAGAATGCACATTAATACGGAAAAATCAAGTCATGTAACTTTTTCATTGAGAAGAGGGAATTGCCCAGCACTATTTCTGAACAATGCCCAAATTCCCCATGTAGACAATGTAAAATATCTGGGAATTCACTTAGACAGACGTCTGACATGGAAAAATCATATAAAGGCGAAGCGACAACATTTACATATTAAAACAAAAAAGATGTGTTGGCTCCTAGGACCGAAATCTGAACTTAATTTGAGAAATAAGACAATACTTTATAATACAACCCTTAAACCTGTATGGACTTACGGAACTCAACTGTGGGGGACAGCTAGTAACTCCAACATTGAAATATTACAACGTTACCAATCAAAAACACTTAGAACTTTAACAAATGCCCCGTGGTTTGTCACAAATAATACAATTCATCGTGATCTTGAAATACCAACTATTCGAGATGAAATTAGAAAATATAGCACCAGATATATCGAAAGGTTGAGCAATCACTCTAATCCATTAGCTATATCACTTTTAGATACAAGATATGAAACTAGAAGATTAAAACGGCATCATGTACTGGATTTGCCTTTTAGATAAAAGTATATACAATAGAATATCAGAATAAATTCAAATGTATAAGTATTGTATCGTTACTGATTTTAATATAGTATAATTGTATATATTGATGTACAATTACCTGTTATGAACTTAAACTTATCAAATTTGCTTAATGTTCTTGGACAGATTGCAAATAAATAAATAAAATAAAAAAAATCACTTTCTATTGTCTTAAAGAACTTGTTTAGCTTTACAAGATGCTTACCACTGACAAAACTTTAAAGCAAATAAAAGATCGTCACCGTTTTTTAGCGTTTGATTTTGCACTTTGCACAACGACTCTAAGTTCAATTCAAGATTAACTCTTGCCATTAAGAAAATACCAACAATTCTTTAAAAAAAAAAACATTCGACAGAATATTTAGGAAAATCAATAGAAATAGCCAAAACTGCATGTCGGTGGTATTTTTTTTTGCTCGCACTGTATTTTCGGACAATCGTGGCCACAAACACTACTTAAAAGTGATGGAATTCATTGAACTGTACCAAAATGACCACAAAACTAACGTTTAAGTACAAAACAAGATAAGCCAATTACAACGAGAATTGCAAGGGATCTATATTAAATACATTTATTTAAAAACTATTGTTTATCTGACTAACACTTTGTAGATGTCGTTTATATTATGTCGGTTAGAGAAAGGAAGAGGAATTCATGTTTAAAGATATTTCTTTTGAGTCTGTTAATATCGTTAGTAATTGGAAACACACCTGTGTGTTGCCTATTTAACAGACGGACAGACAGCACAGCTGATGAACGAATTGTCCTTGCAAATACGAGCTTACACTCTGATTTAAAGAGTTAGGCTACTTATCTAAGAGTTAGGCTACTTATCCATTAAAATACATCTAAAATTTTGATTCTCAAAACTAATTCCGCCGATTCATTTTGAAAACAAAAGATTTCGCTATTCTGAGATAACAACGAGAGGAATCAACCTGCTTGAAAAAGACCATAGAGAGTGCTGACAATTTTTTTCCTTTTTCGGCTAAATCTGGCATTAATAAATGGTGAATCTTGCGGGAATCAAGTGCTCGGGAAACAAGTGAACTGTCCTTTTGTAAATACACCTAATCCTGTTTTTACACGGTCTTTTTTTACACTATTTTGAAAAACACGGTCGACAGAAATAAACTTATCCTGCTTTTACACGTTTTTCTAAATAGCAGGAAAACACTTATCCCGTTTTTACACGTTTTTTTAGACGGAAATAAAATCTATTTTGAATTTAACTGTGATTTTATCTACATATGCATAGTTTTTTCTCTCTTCAGCATTGCCAGTTAATAATGAAGTTTTGCCACTGTTTCCACAAGGAACTGCCATTCAAATATTATTGTTCCGTATATTTTTTAAATATGGCAACACAATGTGATTTTGACATTTCATTGCAAATTATACCGATAGTTAGGGGAGCTGTGAAATTTCAATCAGATCTACAATCCTGTATGGCTCGATACAAGGAACTGTACAAAGAACTCTCCAAAGTAGGATCGCAACGTACTATAACTGAATTTGCTATTAAAATAAATAAACCTGTGCCTGAAACAAGTTCTGATAGGCAGTTACCAATGAACGCAGTTGAAGATGTGGACGTAGAACTGAACAATTCTACTGACGAAACAGATATTGCTCCAACGCAGCAGAAAAGAATGCGCTTACATTCAGAAACTAATACCGAATAGAATTTACCCTTATACCATTTTTTATATTTCTATACAACTTTTTTATGTTCCTTGCATAGGAGATTTTTTTGTTTTTAAATTGGATTTTTATTGCTTAAAAACTTTAAAATGATTTTATTTTTTAAGTTCCTTTATATAAAATTAGTTCCTTTATATAACACTGTATGACAAATTTAAGCTTTTGGTTGCACACATGAAAAAAATTAGTATATTCTAAAAGAGGAGGAAAAAATAAAATACACGTGTATCCCACTTTTTCTGCATCAATTCGTATATTTTGCAAAAAATTTATGTATATGGACTTGTATGTTAATACAAAATATGTCTATATAAGTGGTTTTTAACCAAATATATATTCACATTTTTCGCGAAAATACGAATTGATCTAGAAAAACTGGGACACACGGGTAGTTTATTTTTCGACGTAGATTCCGAATATATATGTCTTCTTCATGTGTGCAAAAGCGTGTTGAACGGTGTAATATGTGAAATAAAATGGGCATGGTATACTGAAGAATAAAATTTATGTTTATTTTACCGAATTATGTATTAATTTTCGTAGGCTTTCTTGGGTTGCTGAACCAATCTAACATTTTTCCATTAAGTAATGTCTTTATTTACACGATATTTTCTGGAACACATGTACCGTGCAAAAACAGGATTAGGTGTGGATTCCTTTGAAAAAAGGGACCAACAATTTCTAGCAGTTTTTGTACAATTTGAGTGTAGAATACTGCAATTAGGATATGCAGGTGTGAAAATCCAAACCTTAATTTAACACAAACACCAAAAAAATAACGTAGATTTTTTTGATATGGCCTACTGGAACATTTTTTTCCTATCTAAAAATCGATTGCTAAATTGACCCATTCTACTATAGATCTTCACTATATGCCCACACATATACCTTCTCCTCTATTAGACTATTCAGACTTTTTCCTCCGACTGTCTTTCCTTCTCCATATCAGTCGCCATTAACATCTGGCGGGCTTCCACATCAACCTAACCTCACTATCCGGACTATATAAAGAAGCACTCTTTCATATCCCTAATGGACAACTCTTTTAGGTTTTTAGTTTTTTTTTTCTCCTTTTTAAATCTTAGTTTAGAGTCCATGATATTTCACTTACTTTCATAATCCGGTATTGAGACCTTCACCACAATACTATCGGGAGTTCTTCCAATATTTGACTGATCGACAAAAAAGTTCTTGTTATTGTACAGAGTAATCTTAAGAGCCGCAACCACAATTTTATCAGCTGTTTCCTGCAATAGCGATGTCCACAACTTCTCCGGTATATATACTGCAGCTTCCAAATGAGTTTCATTCATTACCTCACTCAGCGATTGATTCATGTGCAAATATCGGAAGTAGGTGTTTGTCGGCGGGTCATAGATCATTGAAGGCGTTGGCTGTGCCGACTTATTGTAAACTGCTATACCGGATATATTCGAACAGCCGGGATTTATGTAAAAGACGCTAATGCGATTGCGAGAATTGTAGACCACACCGTTTGGGATACTATTGCACTGGGAAGACGGTACCATGACATAGGTCATGCCATCAAGATATGTTTCAACGGTTCTTATCAAAGTGTTTGGGGTATTCAACTTGGTGGAGCTTAGAACAACACTATCGTCGGTGTTCATCAGGAGATTGGTTACCTCGAGGACTTTGGGCACCATTTGTGGTTGCCCGTCGTAGAGTGTTATGGTCTGTAATATATTCGTTGATATTTCCAGATCTGCTGGTATGCGTACCGTTTCAGTATTTGACAAAAGATTTGTAAGATTTTCGGCAGCGCTTAGACTTTCGTTGCTGTATATTGCGCCACTTTCAATCACCTGCTGGTACAATTTGTTGAGATCATAGGTTGCTATAGCTTGATTGATGTCGTAGAGGCACTGAACGTTCTCGAAGTTTTTCTCCTCCCATACGGCCGAGTAATTTTCAGCATTGAAGAGACACTTGCGCGTAAGGGGTAGACCAGTCTTCAGCAAACAGGGTTTCAGCGTTTTGGCCTGTTCACCCAGTCTAGCTGAATGCCATATGTTGGTGTTGATGTGCGTGATATGGTTTTTCATAAGGTAATAATGTTGGAACGTCTCCGACCAGCAGTTATCGAAAATCATGCTGCAGTTGAGCAATGTCATTGCATTGTCTATGGCCTCCCATGTGGCGTTCGATGCTTCCACATTGTAGGAACAATGGCGTTCAATCGGTAAACCCGTATAGTTCGAACATAGCTGTAGAACGCTATGAGTTCCGGCACGTACCGGGAACCATATGACCAGAACATTCAACTGTTCACCTAGTGTCTGAAACGATGCTTCGTAGATATCCTTTTCGCACCATTGCACAGCTCCAACAATAGACAGCGAGTAGAGAAGAATTACAATTTGATACAATTTCATTAGAATTTCTTTAGACTGATTACTTGTCACAACGAACGTCCGACTAAAACTGCCGTACGCTGGTCGAAGATGATTATAGAACGGAAACCGCAGAACTCTATCTACTGAGAGCTCGCTGCTCGCGAAAAATGTATTATTCCATAAATAAGCACTGGGTAATTACTCAGAATTTTAAATACTTGCCCACCGTGTAATCTCAAAAAAATAAATTTCGCGGTTTCGGGATATTAACTTTCAGATTTGAGCTTGATGCTGTTCAAACGCTGTTGGATTGCTACGTTAACTTTTGCAGGCACGTTGGATGCATCTGTCGAAATTTGCATCTTCAGAATTGGTCATACGATGGCCGATTACATCCAGTAGATCATCTTGAGTTGGATTCCTAGTCTCTTTCTAAACATCTTTCTGTAGGTGTAGGTGCCGCAAAGTTTCTCTTGGATCTGAGCTTCCGTGTTTTTCGGTCCATGTGTCCGTCCCGTATCTCTGCCAAAACTATAAAATTACTTTATATTTGAATTCGTAGATCATACTCGTATATATTATTTGCTTAACGTTTGCGGAATGAAATCGCAGCAAATTTTACAACGCTGGGTACAAAGCAAAATTAAAAATGTAAACAGTAAAAAGTATGAGGGTGGCTCGGAAACTTCTTAGCCTAATACAAAAAGCGTGGTATAAACAGAAAAAAGTTAAGTGTTTTGGAACTTCCATCTCTGCTATGCACATATGCTAAATTTTGTTTCGATCTGGCAACTCCTTCATATAGAAACAGGTGTTCACAAAAGACGCATCCGCGATTTTTTTACAATGGAAAAATTAGAAATGCGTGGTGTCATTAATTATTTACATAAAAAAGGTAAAAGAAATTCATAATGATATGGTGAATGTGTTAGGTGAAAGTGCTCCTTCATATGCAACAGTAAAAAATTGGGTTGCTGAACTTAAACGTGGTCGTACAAGCATTGAAGATGAACCACGTAGTGGACGTCCAAAAACAGCAACAACAACAGAAATTGTAGCCAAAGTGCATGATATGGTATGAACGACTCTTCTATGAGAAGCCGACTTCGAAAAATTACCCATGGTGAAGTCGCTAAATCCTATAGGGAGCTTGGGAAAAGGTTCCAATGTGACGGAAAAACAGTGAAATAGTATCTGAGTGATATGGGAATTCCGAGAAAGTCCAGAAAAAACAAGGCAAAAGCGTCAGAAGCACAAGAAGTTAACCAAAAGTCTCGACTTAGAAGTTTGGTCAAAAATACATTCAAAGCCAAGAGCGACATTGCATGCTTCATGGACGATGAGTCATATTTCACATTGGATGGAAACGAATGGCAAGGAAAACATTTTCTTGAAGCAAAAAAAAAAACACGTAGACGATAAAATAAAGTATGTGGAGCATTCAAAATTTCCTTAAAAAAGTTTTATTGTGGCTTGCAATTAGTCAGCATGGAATGTCAGAACCAGTTTTTTTGGGTCCGGTTTGGCCTTCAATTCTAAAAGATATATTAATTTCTGCTTTCCAAAAGTTGAAGAATTTATGAATAAGAAGCATAGAAACTTAAATGTAATCTTTTGGCCCGACTTAGCATCAAGTCATTACGCCAAGAAGGCATTGGAAGCCATGGACACCCTTCAAATTCCATATGTATGTAAAGATGAAAATCCACCCAATGTAGCCCAATTACGCCCAATTGAGAATTTTTGGGCAAATTTAAAACGAAAAGTATATGCAAATAACTTCAGACCCAAAACTAACAAAAATTTGATTCAAATAATTCGAAAGGAGCTTCAAAACATGCGAACATCGACATTTTTAACAGCCATGGAAAAAGTTCCTCTAAATTGCCGCAAAGCAGCTCGAATGGACCCAAATATTTTTTTACATTAAACTAGTACGAGGGCGGTTCGATAACTTCTTAGCCTAGCACAAAAAGCGCGGTATAAACAGAAAAAAGTTAAGTGTTTTGGAAACTTCCATCTCTGCTATGAACACATGTTAAATTTTGTTTCGATCTGGCAACTCCTTCATATAGAAACAGGTGTTCACAAAAGACGCATCCGCGATTTTTTTACAATGAAAAAATTAGAAATGCGTGGTGTCATTAAATATTTACATAAAAAAGGTTTATCGGGACAAGAAATTCATAATGATATGGTGTATGTGTTAGGTGAAAGTGCTCCTTCATAAGCAACAGTAAAAAATTGGGTTGCTGAACTTAAACTTAAACGTTGATGATACATGGATCCACCACTATACTCCAGAGACAAAAGAACAATCCAAACAATGGACTGAAGCTGGAGGAAGTGCCCCAAAGAAGGCAAAAACAATTCAATCGGCTGGTAAGGTTATGGCAACGGTTTTTTGGGACCTCAAAGGTATTTTATTGATTGACTATCTGCAAAAGGGTAAAACTATAAATTCAGAGTACTATTGCAACCTTTTAGATCAATTAAATATACAAATTCGAGAAAAACGTCCTGGCTTACAACACAAAAAAATAATTTTTCATCAAGACAACGCACCAGCGCACAAGAGTGTTTTAACAATGGCTAAAATCAACGAATTAAAGTACGAGTTGCTTGACCACCCACCTTATTCTCCTGATTTAGGTCCCAGTGACTTTTACCCGTTCCTAAATCTAAAAAAAATCCTTGCTGGCAAGCGTTTTATCTCAAATGAAGATGCAATGAGGAAAACTATTTTAATCAAGGGATAGAATTGCTAGATAAGCGTTGGACTAAGTGTATTGAAGTTTCAGGAGATTATATTGAAAAATAAAAATATTTTTGAAAAACTAACTATTCTCTTTCATTGATAGGCTAAGAACTTTCCGAACCGCCCTCGTACAATGTATTATCCTAAAAAAATTGAAATACATTTTTTTTTGTTTAAAAGAAAAAAAAAATGTTTTTTTTTGTTGCGATTTCATTCCGCATATGTCAATATTGACTACTAATCGCCCGTATTAACCATGCGATTTTTGGACCACCCAGTATCGCAGTGTGGTAGAGAGAGGGTATACAATCACTGTGGTTTCATAAAATGTTTTTTTTTGTTGCGATTTCATTCCGCATATGTCAATATTGACTACTAATCGCCCGTATTAACCATGCGATTTTTGGACCACCCAGTATCGCAGTGTGGTAGAGAGAGGGTATACAATCACTGTGGTTTCATATGATGCTGCTCACCGCAGCTGTAAACAAAAATATACACGATGATATTTTTGTCGGAGCTTCCCGCAAACAACAAAGTTGCATAGCAAGCAATAGAAATGAAGAGCACAGCTTAAAATATAATCTCATTTTTTAAAACAAATGAAAGACGTTCAAGTCGGGCGACACCGACTTATTGACAAAAAATTTCAAAATTCTACTAGTAGTACTTTCGTAATAATTCAAAAAAAAAACTTTATAAAAGATGTTTTTCAGACGTGCGGTTTTTAAGAAGAAATAAAACGCATATAATTTAATGTTATGGCCAAGAGTTTAGCTTTATTATTAAGCTAAGGGTTTGCCATTATGTTTTAAAAATCATTTTGGGCAGGTGGACGCCGCGGTTGGCTCGAATAAATTCCGGCCGAGAGGCCCAATTTTCGACCACTTTTACCATTTCACCATTTAGGGACGTTTGTAAAGTAAGCAATAACGCGCCAATAGTGAGCTTTAGGAAATCGGGATCGGTGGCCATCTCGTTTTGGTCTCATTCACCACAATTTTCAAAAGTTGTTGCGGAGTATGTATATTCATTATGAAATGGCAAACCAAACTGAGCATAAATGAAGTGAAAGCTATTAAAAAGACCAACTCCTAGAAAATTGTGGCCAGATTTAAAACCACGCGTTAAAAAAACACCTATTATAAAATCAATGAAAAATTTGTTGAAAATTTGCGAAAAGTTAATATTATCGGAGTGTCAGTATATAAAAGTCCGCGTATATATTTGTGTTACGTTTTAGACACATATTTCAAACGATTTTAGACTACCGGATGTTTAAAAATAGGCAGCGTAAAAAGAAAACATTTTGGTGTGCCCGAACCTATAAGCTTTTTTCAGAAATAAAGCTGTTTGTCAACAGATAAAGGAAGTGCATATAACCTTTCAAACCTTTGTTTTAGGACTGAAGTTCATAGCTGCTACTCCAAAAGTCCAGCATTATGGCTCAAAACAGTCCCCATGGTCTACTCGTACAGATGAATCATCTAGCCCAACTCTTGTTAAAGACGACCAGGCATTCACTGATCCGGTTGACATAGCTTACCTTTTGGCTGAAATGTTTGCAGGAAATTCTTCCCTGTTGGAAAGCAATCAATCACTCCCCGTGATCGAAAACGTATCTACTTCCATGCCTCAGATATTTTTTTTTTTGAACACGTGGAGTTAAAAAGGTTCTTGCGAATCTCGATGTTAGTAAGTCCCCTGGCCCGGATAGTAAAGGGTGGTTAAATTTTATAGGCCGATGTTGAATGTGAACCACACCTAAACGTCATGTTTTTTTCTGCATTTAATTTGATATTTCTCAATTTTAGACTAATTCAATTTAAACCATAGAAAGACGCACAAGCGAGCAAAGCGATAGAGTTATTCAGGTTTATTATAAAAAGGAAAAATCAATTTTTAAAGAAAATCATATTCAGTAATGAGGCACGTTTTCACCTCAGTGGATTCGTCAATAAGCAGAATTGCCGCATTTGGGCGAATGATAATCCAAAAGTGATTGTCGAAAAAGCAATGCACCCACAAAGAGTGACTGTTTGGTGCGGTTTATGGGCTTGAGGCATCATCGGGCCGCATTGTTTCCAAAATGAGGCCGGTCAGGCAGTTACTGTGAATGGTGTTCGCTATCGAGAGATGATAACGAACTTTTTATGGCCCGATTTGGAAGTTATGGATTTGGATGATATGTGGTTTCAACAGGACGATAACACTTGCCACACAGCTAACGAAACAATGGCTCTTTTGGGAGACAAATTCAATGGCCGTGTTATCTATCAAGATCATGCGATTTGACATCGTTGGACTTCTTTCTTTGGGGTTATTTGATAGAAAAGGTGTACGTCGATAAGCCAGCAACAATTCAAGAGCTAAAGGATGAAATAATTCGGCACACTAACAGCATAGAAGTAGTAGGGATATGCTGATTCCAAATAATGATTGACAGCTAAAAGCACATTAATCATTTTTAATGTGCTTTTGGTATAGGGAATCCTATATAATTAATTTTTATTACCTTGGGGGTATGAGTACGTGATGTGACCCTTTTTTATTTGGTAATAGGAAATCCTATGTGGTTTTCAGATAGTCCTAGGTAATTAATTTTTATTACCTTGGGGTATGAGTACGTGATGTGACTTTTCTTTGTTAGGGGTATAGGAAAATCCAATGTGGTTATCAGATACTCCAAGATAATTAATTTTTTATTAGCTTGGATGAGTACGTGATGTCCCCCCTTTTTATTTGGATATATATGGAGATGATAATAAATTTTTATTAGCTTGTGTGGTGGGGATCGTGATGTGACCCTTTTTTTATTTGATATGGTGTATGATTAAACATCGAGTGCAGTCATTGCTTCATCGATCGTCATAGTTCTGAGCCTTTCTTTGAAATTTTACCGTTAAGATGGTGCTTGTGTTTAGAAGTATTCAAGTTAGTGTTTTAGGGTTGCACGTGTTCATATGTTTTGTCGTCATTGTTTTTATGAACCCTATTTTCCTTTTTTGCTGTCTGATGGAAAATCCCTTATGTCCATCTTGTGTGTGTGCTAGAGTTCTGTTGTGTTCGTCATAGTTCTGAGCCTTTCTTTCGAATATTTTCGTCAACACGGTGCTTGTGGATGTATGTGGTTTCTTAGCGATCGTTCATTTCTCTTTGTTAAAATTCGTCAATTTTCTGAGTCTTTCTTTGAAATTATCATCGTCAACATGGTGCTTGAGTTTAGAAGTATTCAAGTTATTGTTTTTGAATGTTCGTTTTAGGGTTGTACGTGTTCGTATGTTTTGTCGTCATTGTTTTTATGAACCCTATCATTGCTGTCTGACCCATTTTGCCATGCTTTATGTGTATTTTAGCGATCGACAATTTCTCTTTGCTCGATTTCGTCAGAGTTCTGAGCCTTTCTTTGGAATGTTTCGTCCACATGTTTTTGATTTTCTAGAGGGGATGTACTTGATTTTGAATGTATGTACATATGTACAAATTGTGGCTGTGAAAGGTTCATTGCGTGCGTGTGTGCTATTCTGGTGTGGGTAGTCTCATTAGTAGTTTCCGTTAAAACGGTGATTGTTTAAAATTTCACTAGACTGCCGCATGTGAAGTTATCTTGCGTTTTCATGTGGAAAAGTACCAAGAGAACCCATCTTTATTTTTTAATATAGGAAATCCCTTGGAGTTTTCAGATTGTTCAAGGTAGTTAATTTTTATTAGCTTTAACACGTGATGAAACCCCTTTTTATTTGATATGGTCCTCTGTAAAGTCCGATATTGGGGGGTGATTAAATATCGAGTGAGGTCATTGCCCATGAAGCTGTTGCTTTGTGTGTGGTATTTCAGCGATTGTAATTATTTATTATTTTGAAATGAGGAATTGCTTTACAAGGTAAAAAGATCAGGTTTGTTGTTATTTGTTATAGAGGAAAGGAAAAGTAAGTCTGCGAATTTAAAGCAATTACATTACCATCTGGTAGACGCAAGTTTCTCCGTTGTTGTGGGCGGCTTATCGACACCATTATGTGTGCTGCCGACTAAGTCTCTGCTCGTTTAACGATCTATACAAAACATTGCTTTGATTTTGCATATGCGAAGTATTATTGTCGAAGAGTGCGGATACAAGCGACTCACTGACGCAATTCCCACCATATTGACCGACTGACGTTTTTTTCAGTTGGTGATTTGAAGTTTATATTTATAGAACAACGATGTTGTTGATGAAGGCGGGTGTTGAAGGCAGGCTTTCCACTAACACCACTATCTTATAAGATCAGGTTTGTTAATGTTAGTCATAGAGGGAAGGAATTCATGCAATTTCATCAGAGTTATTAACCTTTATTTATAATTGTCCGTCCACATGGTAAACATTTTCGTTTATGCATTGTACGTGATCGTGTGTATAATTGTCACTATTTTTATGAACCCTGTCTTTAGAATTGTGATATTTTAATTGTGACAATTTGTTGCAACGTTTTGATTTTCAAGTATGGATGTACTTGGTTTGAATATATGTGAATAGTGTGCTTGTGACCTTGTGGAACGTTTTAAAGGTGCAGTGCGTTTGTGTTGTATTCAGGTGTTGGACAATTTCATTGGAATTTTCCGCTAACCCGATGATTGTTTAGATTTTTTCTAGACGCATGTGAAGAAATCTTGCTGTAGCTTTCATGTGGTAAAGGAAAATGATAAGCTCTTTTTATTATTGGTATAGGAATGCCAATGGGGAAAGCCGAAGGTAATTCATTTGTATTGGCATTGTTAAAGGAGGTGATGAAATCCCTTACCGTAAGCGGTAGCTAGGGGCTTCTCACACTCGGGTGGCGAGGGAGCTCTCCCCTTGTTTTAATGATAGGGTTTTGTAAAGGTTTTGTTGCTTAATACATTTGTCTCCCTATTTCTTATACAGTGAGAGTGGGGTCCCCATTTTCAGTCACTCTGCTGTGTGGGGGTTTTGTTTTTTCTAATGTGTCTTAAAAAGGTCGTTACTATTTACAACATGCATTTCATAAGACTTGAGGACGTAGTGAGGGCCTTATCCCACTTGTTTCAATAATGGGGTCTTGTTAAGGTTTTGCGGTTTAGAGGCATTTGTCTCTCTTTTTGACTTTTGGCGCCTGATTTTCGGGGAGTAAATTGCTGTGTGAAAGTTTTTCTTTAATGTTCTTTAAAAGAAAGTTTGTTGCTCAGTTGAATTTTAAGAATTTTACTTTTCGTTTATTAAATGTTATCTTTTACTCTTATCCATGAAAGTGTAATCGCATTAATTGTTAAGAGTTCACCCTCCTTTTAGGGTATTATGTACGGGTGTGGGAATTTCGCGTGCTCGAGTGTTTCCATATTTTCTGGTCTCTAGCCTATTTAAATGCTAGAATTGTTCGATGATACCATACATTGTTTGGTAGACTAGATTATCGATCGATTGGTAAATGTTAATTAACTATTTTCATATGTAAATTTCGTAGTAATAAACTATATTTTTTTTTTTTAATTGGTGTCCGCTTTTTCTTCTTGGTGGTTTGAATAAGGGTTTCGTGGTTGGGACATCAGTGGGAGGCGAGGTAAATAAGAACCCTGTCATTCTCTTATCTGTAAGAGTGTGATCGCGGAAATTGTTATGTGTCACCCCGTTTTTGTGAATGTACGATTACTGTGTGGTGTTGTTTTAGTTCTTAACAGGAGTTAACTAAACCATTGTCTTTTAAATTTTCTTTCGAAAACGTATCTGAAGAACACCTTGTTAACGATTTTTGTAGTTTACGACAAAAATATTTTTTTTTGGCACATCCAATGCCATCACTTTTTTTTGTGGCAGGTCGATTGATAATAAACGTTGCTTGTTGGCTGTAACAATTATGAAAAGTAATTTTAAAGTTATAATACTCTTTATGTAAATTGATTGAAAACACTTTATAACTTATGAATTATAACTACAATTTATTAGCGGAATACAAACACTTCGATGTCAACAGAATGATAATGTGATAAATTCCATAGAAAAATCTGTAAAATTGCAGTGTGTTTGATGAGTATCTGGCACATTGTATACAATAGAAGAACTATTTTTGGGTTCCCTGGAAAGAAATACCCATGTCTATTTTACATTCGAAAAATCGTTACAAACCCAGCATTTAGAGTAATTTTTGGGCTATTATTATTTTTGACATGAACGAACTTAGCGAAAGCCCTTAATTAAAAACCATCTGCTTAATGTATGTTTTGCTGATGTACTTTATTTATTTAATAGAGAATATACAATTTTAGATTATAAAAATTTCTTATGATAATTTAATAGTGAACATCTAATCTGGGTGATACAATGTGTCCTCCTTGGTGTGATGATTGGAGGCTCGACTATCATACATTTCTACCTACGGGTAAGAACATCAAACAATTTTTCAGCGGCGGGATTTTCAGCTCGTAAATACCGACGGCTTTATAAGTAACAGAGTAATCATTAAGTTATCTTTATACTACTCTGTAAAATACATTAGCCGCTTGGAGCCCTCGTTAAATAGCAGGTCCCGGTCAGCTCGTAAACGAATTATATCGTACACAGCACTAGTTTGAGAGAATCTAATGGTATGCGCTCTGTACAATGATCAGGGTCATAGCAATTAATAAAAATATCAGTAAATGACGTTCTGGCCGCATCTCCTTCTGAGTCTTGAAAATCTATACATTTCTCATGTTTTCTCAGTGTTGGTTAAAATTTCAAACGATACTTATTTCAAATATTGAAGTTCGAGCTCTTCATGTAACTGGATGATTTGGGTAAATTAAATAACGTTTCTGACCATGACACAGGCTCTTGAAAGAAGTCTTTTTAATATTGAAGTCTTAAGCTGTAATTCCCAAAACTGTAATACATACACACTTTTCCAGAAGACAGCCAGAGTAAAGTTTTTTTCTTTCGAAATTTATTAAATATGATTTATTAACGCATAACATGTAACAGAAAAGTACATGACACAAACAACAAAAAGAGGCACACCTAATTTTTCTTCAATAAGAACCAAATTAAAATTTAAGTGGAACAAAATTCTATAAAATTTACAGAAAAACTATTTAAAAATCTTACTATGTCGAAATTTAAAATAATTTCAAATTCGATTCTTCTCTAAATATATCTGTATAGTTTTGTCTCCACCTTTCAACTCTAAAACTAAAGCCATTTACATGTCGTTTTAGGAGTGGTATGAAAACCACAAAATTACAATTTTTCACAATTTTAGGTCATGTTCACTATTGCTTACATTTTCGTTTTTAGTCAACCAATTCTTGACATTCTCTTAAATTTAAAATACTAATCGAAAAGGATATCTAATAATATTGTAAGACCACGGATTGGGATATTTATAATAATGTTTTTAAAACGTACTCGGGAGTAGTACTCGGGATTTGCACTAATGTGGAATTTTAAGTAGAAATCAGATATGATACTCATATTCGTTTTAATTTATTTAGTATCTTTGTTGGTCGTATGTCAGGTTTAATTCCAATATATTTTACAGCGTATTATTTAGCAATTTGACTTTCATTTGATACTTTTAAGAAATATGTTGCTTCGTCTGATAAAAACGTTATTTGTCTTTACTCGCTAGATTAAAAAATCGCTTAAAAAAGCACAGTTCCATATTACTCAATATCATAAGAGCTCTCATTGTGGACCCTTCTTATTGTGGAAATACAAATGTTATGCTTAGTCTAAGTGAAAGTCCGAACGGATTGAAATTTAAAAATATTTATCTGTAGGCAAAGTCGTTACATCAACCGAAATATGAGTATCAGAAACAGATTGTTCACCTATAAAAGGGATGGAATACACATTTATAAATGGAGAAGATTTTATTGAACCTGAATATGCCAACTCTGATTCAATACTTATATTTGAGATATATTGCATGCAAAAACAAAACTATTAAAAGATTATACTTTTGTAAAGGTCGACATCGTCATATAGATTCATTCTTATTATATCAAGCATATAACCATATTCCAAAACATTTAATTCGCGAAAACGCATATATTTAGCCGTGAGCGTTGGTGAAATAAACATGGATTAATTAATAAATAAAGAAGACGAAATTCGCTGTGGACGTTATAGAAAAGGTTTCGATTAGTACATTCATATCTTGTAATAAATCAGCCTCTGATTCCAACAGACGTCAAAATGTTAAACATTCTAGTTTAAATATAAAGCCTACCAGTTGAAATAAACAACTCCACCAGTTGAAATTTACAGCCTACCACCACCAGTGAAAATCAACAGCCCCACCAGTTCAAACTAACAGCCTACCAGTTCAAACTAACAGCCTACCAGTTCAAACTAACAGCCTACCAGTTGAAATAAAAAGCCTACCTGTTGAATAATCTTTCCACCAGTTGAACAAATTAACCTTTAAGCTATAAACATGTCATAGAGGAAACCCTTCTACAAAAAAAAAATAGCATTTAATTAGGGGAAGCGGAAAAAAATAATATAGAAATTTAATAGCATAAAGGTAGGGAAAGCTAAAAATGTGATAGAGTATCTTAAACCTTTATGCCAGTGATCGAACCATTTAATCAAATATTCAACTTAACTTATTTAAGAGACATACAGAGACCACCGAACAGAGTTTTAAAAGTCCAAAGCAGCTTTTCGATAAAGAAATTTAAAGAAGACAATGTTGAAACCGCTATTATAAAAAAAAAAACGGTTTGGTAGGATCATTGGAATTCTGAAGATGAAACAAATGGCAAGAATTTTTTTCTCAATCAAATAAAAACGACTCGGACGTTATCGATTTATCATCACTTCATAGCGACATAAAACTTGATACAACATATGGTCTACATAAGGACGAGAAAGGTGTCCAGAAAATCTTAAAACAAAAATTTTGTAGCATAATATTAGGGAAAGCGGAAAAAAGTTATAGAGAAATTCAATAGCTTAATATTATGGGAAGCAAAAAAAAAGTGATAGATTATCTTAAACCTTTATGCCGGCGAATCGAACCATTTAATCCTATATTAAAATTTGAAGATGAAACAAATTAGAATAATTTCTGTTTTCAATCAGATGAAAATCGTTATCGCAAATAATTCGTTGACGTATACACTAGGTTTATTTGAACTTATTTTCATTAAACCCATAAAAAATATGAGAATTTCAAGGGGTGCCATTTTGATTCGTCTATGAACTTTCCGTTATAAGTCTCCACCAACTTTTTATAGTCTTGCTAGGTGAACCTTAATTCTTTCCAAAGCCTTTGACGCTGTACGTTTTTTTGATTATATGTGTATTCATAAGTATACAAAACTGTTTATTAAAAAAATCTTGTACATCATCTGTGCACAGAAACGGAATGCATAGAATTAAAAAACAACATTTCTATTGCATTTTCTTCGTTTAATTTCGGCTTGTATATGCGCTTTTATGTGTTTCTGTTATCAAATGAAAGACAAAACACAAGCGAACGAAAATAGTGACTACCAATTTTGCATTGAAATGATTACGTCATTTCTCACACACTAACTTTTTTTTCGACTTCTCGTTCTGATGTTTGTTAGTGGTTACGAAATCAGCTGTTTGTCGCTTAGAATGCGTGCGAACGTTAGCGACATCGTGGTTAAGGCTGTAAACCAGAACCTTAATGATATTATAACGATATACATCCAACGATAATAAATTTATTTAATTTATAATAACATCAAAAATGGAAAGAAGGTCCAAATTATTAAACACTAAATAGAGGTCAAGAAATTTAGTCGGGTGGAAGCAACTAAATCAAAAAATTCTACTAGTGTGACTGCGGTATTTTAAATACTATTAAACTAAGCACGTTAAGCCAACAATTTACAGACTGATGATGTACAAGATTTTTTTAATAAACAGTTTTGTATACTTATGAATACACATATAATCAAAAAAACGTACAGCGTCAAAGGTTTTGGAAAGAATTAAGGTTCACCTAGCAAGACTATAAAAAGTTGGTGGAGACTTATAACGGAAAGTTCATAGACGAATCAAAATGGCACCCCTTGAAATTCTCATATTTTTATGGGTTTAATGAAAATAAGTTCAAATAAACCTAGTGTATACGTCAACGAATTATTTGCGATAACGATTTTCATCTGATTGAAAACAGAAATTATTCTAATTTGTTTCATCTTCAAATTTTAATATAGGATTAAATGGTTCGATTCGCCGGCATAAAGGTTTAAGATAATCTATCACTTTTTTTTTGCTTCCCATAATATTAAGCTATTGAATTTCTCTATAACTTTTTTCCGCTTTCCCTAATATTATGCTACAAAATTTTTGTTTTAAGATTTTCTGGACACCTTTCTCGTCCTTATGTAGACCATATGTTGTATCAAGTTTTATGTCGCTATGAAGTGATGATAAATCGATAACGTCCGAGTCGTTTTTATTTGATTGAGAAAAAAATTCTTGCCATTTGTTTCATCTTCAGAATTCCAATGATCCTACCAAACCGTTTTTTTTTTTATAATAGCGGTTTCAACATTGTCTTCTTTAAATTTCTTTATCGAAAAGCTGCTTTGGACTTTTAAAACTCTGTTCGGTGGTCTCTGTATGTCTCTTAAATAAGTTAAGTTGAATATTTGATTAAATGGTTCGATCACTGGCATAAAGGTTTAAGATACTCTATCACATTTTTAGCTTTCCCTACCTTTATGCTATTAAATTTCTATATTATTTTTTTCCGCTTCCCCTAATTAAATGCTATTTTTTTTTTGTAGAAGGGTTTCCTCTATGACATGTTTATAGCTTAAAGGTTAATTTGATCAACTGGTGGAAAGATTATTCAACAGGTAGGCTTTTTATTTCAACTGGTAGGCTGTTAGTTTGAACTGGTAGGCTGTTAGTTTGAACTGGTAGGCTGTTAGTTTGAACTGGTGGGGCTGTTGATTTTCACTGGTGGTGGTAGGCTGTAAATTTCAACTGGTGGAGTTGTTTATTTCAACTGGTAGGCTTTATATTTAAACTAGAATGTTTAACATTTTGACGTCTGTTGGAATCAGAGGCTGATTTATTACAAGATATGAATGTACTAATCGAAACCTTTTCTATAACGTCCACAGCGAATTTCGTCTTCTTTATTTATTAATTAATCCATGTTTATTTCACCAACGCTCACGGCTAAATATATGCGTTTTCGCGAATTAAATGTTTTGGAATATGGTTATATGCTTGATATAATAAGAATGAATCTATATGACGATGTCGACCTTTACAAAAGTATAATCTTTTAATAGTTTTGTTTTTGCATGCAATATATCTCAAATATAAGTATTGAATCAGAGTTGGCATATTCAGGTTCAATAAAATCTTCTCCATTTATAAATGTGTATTCCATCCCTTTTATAGGTGAACAATCTGTTTCTGATACTCATATTTCGGTTGATGTAACGACTTTGCCTACAGATAAATATTTTTAAATTTCAATCCGTTCGGACTTTCACTTAGACTAAGCATAACATTTGTATTTCCACAATAAGAAGGGTCCACAATGAGAGCTCTTATGATATTGAGTAATATGGAACTGTGCTTTTTTAAGCGATTTTTTAATCTAGCGAGTAAAGACAAATAACGTTTTTATCAGACGAAGCAACATATTTCTTAAAAGTATCAAATGAAAGTCAAATTGCTAAATAATACGCTGTAAAATATATTGGAATTAAACCTGACATACGACCAACAAAGATACTAAATAAATTAAAACGAATATGAGTATCATATCTGATTTCTACTTAAAATTCCACATTAGTGCAAATCCCGAGTACTACTCCCGAGTACGTTTTAAAAACATTATTATAAATATCCCAATCCGTGGTCTTACAATATTATTAGATATCCTTTTCGATTAGTATTTTAAATTTAAGAGAATGTCAAGAATTGGTTGACTAAAAACGAAAATGTAAGCAATAGTGAACATGACCTAAAATTGTGAAAAATTGTAATTTTGTGGTTTTCATACCACTCCTAAAACGACATGTAAATGGCTTTAGTTTTAGAGTTGAAAGGTGGAGACAAAACTATACAGATATATTTAGAGAAGAATCGAATTTGAAATTATTTTAAATTTCGACATAGTAAGATTTTTAAATAGTTTTTCTGTAAATTTTATAGAATTTTGTTCCACTTAAATTTTAATTTGGTTCTTATTGAAGAAAAATTAGGTGTGCCTCTTTTTGTTGTTTGTGTCATGTACTTTTCTGTTACATGTTATGCGTTAATAAATCATATTTAATAAATTTCGAAAGAAAAAAACTTTACTCTGGCTGTCTTCTGGAAAAGTGTGTATGTATTACAGTTTTGGGAATTACAGCTTAAGACTTCAATATTAAAAAGACTTCTTTCAAGAGCCTGTGTCATGGTCAGAAACGTTATTTAATTTACCCAAATCATCCAGTTACATGAAGAGCTCGAACTTCAATATTTGAAATAAGTATCGTTTGAAATTTTAACCAACACTGAGAAAACATGAGAAATGTATAGATTTTCAAGACTCAGAAGGAGATGCGGCCAGAACGTCATTTACTGATATTTTTATTAATTGCTATGACCCTGATCATTGTACAGAGCGCATACCATTACATTCTCTCAAACTAGTGCTGTGTACGATATAATTCGTTTACGAGCTGACCGGGACCTGCTATTTAACGAGGGCTCCAAGCGGCTAATGTATTTTACAGAGTAGTATAAAGATAACTTAATGATTACTCTGTTACTTATAAAGCCGTCGGTATTTACGAGCTGAAAATCCCGCCGCTGAAAAATTGTTTGATGTTCTTACCCGTAGGTAGAAATGTATGATAGTCGAGCCTCCAATCATCACACCAAGGAGGACACATTGTATCACCCAGATTAGATGTTCACTATTAAATTATCATAAGAAATTTTTATAATCTAAAATTGTATATTCTCTATTAAATAAATAAAGTACATCAGCAAAACATACATTAAGCAGATGGTTTTTAATTAAGGGCTTTCGCTAAGTTCGTTCATGTCAAAAATAATAATAGCCCAAAAATTACTCTAAATGCTGGGTTTGTAACGATTTTTCGAATGTAAAATAGACATGGGTATTTCTTTCCAGGGAACCCAAAAATAGTTCTTCTATTGTATACAATGTGCCAGATACTCATCAAACACACTGCAATTTTACAGATTTTTCTATGGAATTTATCACATTATCATTCTGTTGACATCGAAGTGTTTGTATTCCGCTAATAAATTGTAGTTATAATTCATAAGTTATAAAGTGTTTTCAATCAATTTACATAAAGAGTATTATAACTTTAAAATTACTTTTCATAATTGTTACAGCCAACAAGCAACGTTTATTATCAATCGACCTGCCACAAAAAAAAGTGATGGCATTGGATGTGCCAAAAAAAAATATTTTTGTCGTAAACTACAAAAATCGTTAACAAGGTGTTCTTCAGATACGTTTTCGAAAGAAAATTTAAAAGACAATGGTTTAGTTAACTCCTGTTAAGAACTAAAACAACACCACACAGTAATCGTACATTCACAAAAACGGGGTGACACATAACAATTTCCGCGATCACACTCTTACAGATAAGAGAATGACAGGGTTCTTATTTACCTCGCCTCCCACTGATGTCCCAACCACGAAACCCTTATTCAAACCACCAAGAAGAAAAAGCGGACACCAATTAAAAAAAAAAAATATAGTTTATTACTACGAAATTTACATATGAAAATAGTTAATTAACATTTACCAATCGATCGATAATCTAGTCTACCAAACAATGTATGGTATCATCGAACAATTCTAGCATTTAAATAGGCTAGAGACCAGAAAATATGGAAACACTCGAGCACGCGAAATTCCCACACCCGTACATAATACCCTAAAAGGAGGGTGAACTCTTAACAATTAATGCGATTACACTTTCATGGATAAGAGTAAAAGATAACATTTAATAAACGAAAAGTAAAATTCTTAAAATTCAACTGAGCAACAAACTTTCTTTTAAAGAACATTAAAGAAAAACTTTCACACAGCAATTTACTCCCCGAAAATCAGGCGCCAAAAGTCAAAAAGAGAGACAAATGCCTCTAAACCGCAAAACCTTAACAAGACCCCATTATTGAAACAAGTGGGATAAGGCCCTCACTACGTCCTCAAGTCTTATGAAATGCATGTTGTAAATAGTAACGACCTTTTTAAGACACATTAGAAAAAACAAAACCCCCACACAGCAGAGTGACTGAAAATGGGGACCCCACTCTCACTGTATAAGAAATAGGGAGACAAATGTATTAAGCAACAAAACCTTTACAAAACCCTATCATTAAAACAAGGGGAGAGCTCCCTCGCCACCCGAGTGTGAGAAGCCCCTAGCTACCGCTTACGGTAAGGGATTTCATCACCTCCTTTAACAATGCCAATACAAATGAATTACCTTCGGCTTTCCCCATTGGCATTCCTATACCAATAATAAAAAGAGCTTATCATTTTCCTTTACCACATGAAAGCTACAGCAAGATTTCTTCACATGCGTCTAGAAAAAATCTAAACAATCATCGGGTTAGCGGAAAATTCCAATGAAATTGTCCAACACCTGAATACAACACAAACGCACTGCACCTTTAAAACGTTCCACAAGGTCACAAGCACACTATTCACATATATTCAAACCAAGTACATCCATACTTGAAAATCAAAACGTTGCAACAAATTGTCACAATTAAAATATCACAATTCTAAAGACAGGGTTCATAAAAATAGTGACAATTATACACACGATCACGTACAATGCATAAACGAAAATGTTTACCATGTGGACGGACAATTATAAATAAAGGTTAATAACTCTGATGAAATTGCATGAATTCCTTCCCTCTATGACTAACATTAACAAACCTGATCTTATAAGATAGTGGTGTTAGTGGAAAGCCTGCCTTCAACACCCGCCTTCATCAACAACATCGTTGTTCTATAAATATAAACTTCAAATCACCAACTGAAAAAAACGTCAGTCGGTCAATATGGTGGGAATTGCGTCAGTGAGTCGCTTGTATCCGCACTCTTCGACAATAATACTTCGCATATGCAAAATCAAAGCAATGTTTTGTATAGATCGTTAAACGAGCAGAGACTTAGTCGGCAGCACACATAATGGTGTCGATAAGCCGCCCACAACAACGGAGAAACTTGCGTCTACCAGATGGTAATGTAATTGCTTTAAATTCGCAGACTTACTTTTCCTTTCCTCTATAACAAATAACAACAAACCTGATCTTTTTACCTTGTAAAGCAATTCCTCATTTCAAAATAATAAATAATTACAATCGCTGAAATACCACACACAAAGCAACAGCTTCATGGGCAATGACCTCACTCGATATTTAATCACCCCCCAATATCGGACTTTACAGAGGACCATATCAAATAAAAAGGGGTTTCATCACGTGTTAAAGCTAATAAAAATTAACTACCTTGAACAATCTGAAAACTCCAAGGGATTTCCTATATTAAAAAATAAAGATGGGTTCTCTTGGTACTTTTCCACATGAAAACGCAAGATAACTTCACATGCGGCAGTCTAGTGAAATTTTAAACAATCACCGTTTTAACGGAAACTACTAATGAGACTACCCACACCAGAATAGCACACACGCACGCAATGAACCTTTCACAGCCACAATTTGTACATATGTACATACATTCAAAATCAAGTACATCCCCTCTAGAAAATCAAAAACATGTGGACGAAACATTCCAAAGAAAGGCTCAGAACTCTGACGAAATCGAGCAAAGAGAAATTGTCGATCGCTAAAATACACATAAAGCATGGCAAAATGGGTCAGACAGCAATGATAGGGTTCATAAAAACAATGACGACAAAACATACGAACACGTACAACCCTAAAACGAACATTCAAAAACAATAACTTGAATACTTCTAAACTCAAGCACCATGTTGACGATGATAATTTCAAAGAAAGACTCAGAAAATTGACGAATTTTAACAAAGAGAAATGAACGATCGCTAAGAAACCACATACATCCACAAGCACCGTGTTGACGAAAATATTCGAAAGAAAGGCTCAGAACTATGACGAACACAACAGAACTCTAGCACACACACAAGATGGACATAAGGGATTTTCCATCAGACAGCAAAAAAGGAAAATAGGGTTCATAAAAACAATGACGACAAAACATATGAACACGTGCAACCCTAAAACACTAACTTGAATACTTCTAAACACAAGCACCATCTTAACGGTAAAATTTCAAAGAAAGGCTCAGAACTATGACGATCGATGAAGCAATGACTGCACTCGATGTTTAATCATACACCATATCAAATAAAAAAAGGGTCACATCACGATCCCCACCACACAAGCTAATAAAAATTTATTATCATCTCCATATATATCCAAATAAAAAGGGGGGACATCACGTACTCATCCAAGCTAATAAAAAATTAATTATCTTGGAGTATCTGATAACCACATTGGATTTTCCTATACCCCTAACAAAGAAAAGTCACATCACGTACTCATACCCCAAGGTAATAAAAATTAATTACCTAGGACTATCTGAAAACCACATAGGATTTCCTATTACCAAATAAAAAAGGGTCACATCACGTACTCATACCCCCAAGGTAATAAAAATTAATTATATAGGATTCCCTATACCAAAAGCACATTAAAAATGATTAATGTGCTTTTAGCTGTCAATCATTATTTGGAATCAGCATATCCCTACTACTCATAGAGCCTCAATTATGCCTCAGCGTCATCGAAAATTTGGACCAACGCATGGAGGTGTGCCGCCGAGGTCGCGGCACCATTTAGCCGATATTTTGTTCCATACATAATTGAACCATACCAGTATTATCATAATAAAAATAAATGATAATAATTTCCTAAATAATTAGTGGTTGATTCAAAATCAACATCGGCCCTTATAATTTAACCCTCCTTTATTTCGGCACTTGTCCTATGTAAGGGCTCTTTGACGCTAGCCCGTCCATTACGCAATCTTTTGAACCTTGCTTACCGTGCGGGAGTCTCCCTAGCGTGTTGGAAGGTTGTGAACGTCCAGCCGATCCCCGAAATAGGTGAATCCTATAATTCTGCGAATTATCGAACAATTGCGATTTGCTCAGCGCTCTCCAAGGTAATGGAGAGCATGGTGAACCATCATCTTCTGAGGTACTTACAGACCAACGACCTACTTAGTGATCAACAATATGGCTTCCGTATAAATCGCTCTACCGGAGACCTAATGGCGCTCTTGTCAAAGCGTTGGAGTCGGTCTATCCACCAGTTTGGTGAGAGTATGGTCGTGGCTCTGAATATCGGTGCACTCATATCATAGCTGATGCTGATAGGTGACAGTAGAGTATCCAACTCTATTGTCTCCCTGGAGCATCGTCGGAATGTGGGTTGTGTGTCGCTGTTCTATCGTTACTTTCATGGTGTGTGTTCTTCAGAAATTCATGGTCTTATTCCTGAAGCGAGGATGTTCGCCAGGGATACGCGACTTTCTAGTTCATACCTTTTTGTTTTTTTTGTTTTGCCATCGCTCAGGGGTTTTTCCCCACGAGTATCATGCAATGCAGTGCGTTAGTGAGTGGAAAGTAAGGGAGTTCAGGGAGGTAAGAGGGAGTAATGCTTATTGACATTTGACTTGAATTTGTGGATGTCGTAATTGCTGGAAAATACATATGCCGAAAGTCGATTCCACATACGGACAGTTCGGGCGAAAAACGAATTTGATCTGTAGTGTATAGTGCGGTCAATCGGCCAATCGATAACAAATGGGTGCGAGTTCCTGCAAAGTCGTGTATCGCTGCCAAACATCCTCACGTCACAGGAATAAAACGACGAATGTCTGCAGAACACACTCCATGAAAGTAGCGATAGAACAGCGACACACAACCCACATTCCGACGATGCTTTAGGGAAACAATAGAGTTGGATACCCTACTGTCGCCTATCAGCACCATTGCTTTCTTTAGAACACGGTCAAGTAGCTCCAAGGATGATTTTGAAGCACCTGCCCATATATGAGAGTTGTATTGCACGTTTGGCTTGATGTAGGTAGTATACTCTGTAGGGACATACTCGTAAATACTGTTACACATGTTTTGTGCTGTAAAATAAAAAGTACAGAATGTTTTTGGACCAAATATTTTTTAATATATTTGTTGATGTGTATTGTATCCAAAACGAATCTACTTATTCGAATGTCCGCCTTTTGCCTTTACACACGCCTTATGTCGCTCTGGCCAATCGTCAATAGCTGCACGAACCTCGTCCTTGGAAAATTGGCCACAGTTCGAACCAAAGCAGTCCTAAGAGATCAATGTTGGGGTATCTTTTATGACAAACCTTGTCCTCTAAAACCGACCACAATTTGTAATCCACTGGGTTCAAATCTCGACTGTCTGAAGTCCATTCTTTAGAGGAAATGAACGCTGGCAAATTGTTTCGAAGCCAGGCCTGGGACGTTTTAGCCTTATGGGCTGGCGCAGAATCCTGCTGGAAAGTCCATGGCTGGTTTTGGAACAGAAAATAGTTAAGAGGCTTCACAACAGCTTCCAAAACGGTTTCTTGGTAAACTTTGGCCGATGTTTTGACGCCTTGTTCGCAGAAATGCAGGCCAGTGACCCCATTGCAAGAGACACCTTACCAAACCATGACTGAAGCTGGGTGATGACCCCTTTCCACCCTTGGGATCAGTTCAGATGCTTCCTTAGATGACCGCGCATACACTCTATCATTTTGCTTGTTAATTTTTTCCTAAACGGTAAAAATTTTTTCATCGGTGAACAAAATGTTTCTGTGCAAGCTATCAGCGTGCTTCACCAAAAGACGTTTGCATTTTTCAATCCTATTTTTTTTTAAAGCTGCAGTCGTTTGAATGCCCCAAGTCCCAAGTCTTTTGTAATGATTCGACTTATGGACTTTTCATGATTTTCTGGTTTCGTGAATTCCTGATTTAACGGCTTTGATGACATGCGGTGTTCGAACAGAGCGTGGGCGGCACGGCCGGTGGCGGTCTTTAACATCTCCAGTCTTCTCAAACAGTTGTATGCATCGGCAGACGAACATGCGACTAATCCCTAGTGGCCGGAGCGTTTTGAAAATATCGCTTTTTTTCATTTCACACTTGAAAAGCGCTATTACAGCGATACGGTTCTCATTATCTGACGACTCCATGATGAAAGTTGAAACAATTTGAAAATCCCGTTACAGACTAACGCTATTGAGGTGTGTTCAATGTTGTAACAGTTTCTATGTCCCTACTAAGTAGATATCGAAAGGATCAGAAGGAGTAAAATATATATCTTGCACCGCTTAGGAAGTGTAAGTTTCTCGCTTGTACAGACCGTATGTGAAATCGACTTCCGGCAAATGTGTTTCCCACACGCAGAGAAAAGTTATGGTAACTATATGGTCACGGCAACAATAGTATGTTATTTGCAATAAAAGTATGATATTGGCAACCATAGTATTGTTTTTTGAATTTCATTTTAACAATAGTATGATTGCGGCAATATTAATATTGTTGAAATGTAACAATAGTATTCTTGCCAAATTTAAAAATGAAAATATGGTTGTAGCAATAATATATATATGGTGGGTGCGACAAAACTATTGCTTTTTTTGGTTTTATGTTAACAATAATATGATAACGGCAATCATACCGACGAAATCATAATATTTTTTTTTAATTTGACAATGCTATCGTTACGAATCTTACGCAATAATAGTACGTGTTATATGTAAATTAAATATTTATAATAAGTGCATTTTTTCTACTCGTAAATAAATTACTCATATTTTTAAGAGTTTAATGTATTTTTACATAATTTGCTTAATAAAAATCTCTGTTTTTTAATAACAACCTAATTCAATACTTACAAATAATTTTGGGGACTATAGTATGATTGTGTGTGATTCTTACTATGGCTGTGAAGATCATGCTATGGTTGTATGTTAAACATGCAATATTTATGAGGATCATAATATAGTTGTAGGGATCATAGTATGGTTGAGTGTGAATAATAATATGGTTGTGGGGATCATAGTATGGTTGAGTGTGAATAATTATATAGTTCTGGGGATCATAGTATGGTTGTGTGTGAACTATACTATTGTTGTGATGATTATAGTATTGGTGTGCCACAACCATATAACCAACAATAGTATGATGCTCTTCGAATATTGTTATCCCAACCATATTTTTTTTCTGCGTGCACTTATAACCACTTCCAGAAGTTCAAGGCAAGTGCTAGCAAACATTGCACTCTCTTTCCCCCCTCCGACCCTCTTCCACTTCCACTTGCCAAAGCAATGCACTGCACTGCATGTATAGGGGCATCCCCTAAGTGTTAGTTTTTAAAAAAAAAAGTCAGCGAAGTTAAATTTATTTATTTTGAAGTTTTGGCTGCGATAAGGGTCATGAGCAGAAGAGTCCCCAAAAAAACGGGCCATTTTTTTGCGCTTAAGTATCAACAGCTAACGGTGAGGAAATATCGGGTGATCAATCGAGGAATTTGTTTAAATAAAAAATACAAAAATTTAAATCAAGTGTGAAATTATTATTGTTCAGTCGAAACGACATTTTAGGCCATTTATTTCTTGAATATGATTTCTCTCAAATGTTGGCAGCATCTACGTCTCAGGGTGTCCATTGTTAGGGTCCAATTTTCTACGACTCGTTTTTAGCAAGCATGTCGCCAGCTCGAATACGGTAATTTTCGCGGTGTAAGTCTTTCCATGATGAAATGGCAAACAATACTGAAAAGAAAAAAAGTTTAACACAACTCACACGTAATATGCTAAAAAACCCCTATTAAAAAAATACCTCTAGGATGATCACCAGTACCATAAATTTTATACTCGTAATTTTTATTTTCCATTTCCAAGACGAAGCCATTTTGCACAGTGGTTAAAAACAAAAATATTTTAATAGTAAATTTCTAATATCTGTTGCGTTTGCTGTAGATGCACGAAATTTCACTTAGCTACAGATAACGAGAACTGACCCCATTTCGTCAGTTTGATCGTGGTGCCGGATATTAGCAGCCATATATACGAGGGTTGCTATATATATTTTTGGCCTAGGCAACACTGAGTGTTGCCTGGCGACATCTGACATTTCCATTGGAAAGTTTGACATTTTTTAGCATGAACGTACTCAGAACGTTTTGACGTACGACCATCATTTGTGTTGTTTACAGTGATTTGAAAAAATCAATTTGGCAAAAAACTGGAAATAAATCGTGAACATTTTCGTGCGATCATTTTGCACATCTTTCGATGTGGATTATCACGACAAGTGTGCATCGATGAACTTTATATCACCTTTTACACCATCCTTTAGCACTGTAATAACTTGGTTTAATGAATTCAATCGTGGCCGACGCTCGCTCAAAGACGAAGGTCCTCCGTTGTGCTAGAGAACATTGACCCCGTGTGTTAACTGATAATGCAAGATCGACATGTGACATACTGGGAGGTAGAGGCATCCTTGGGCCTTTCTTCCACCAGCATACATTCGATATTGCATGAACACCAGGCCATAAAAAAGGTTTGTTCTCGTAAGATCCCTCACAATTTGACAATCGCTCAAAAAAAGGCTCGTGCAAAGAAATTTAGAAAAAATACAATCGCGGTGCTTTAAAAGACGTTTATAAGATCGTTACAGGTGACAAATCAAAGATCTATGCGTATGAGCCCGAAACAAAGCAGCTATCAACCGTGTGGGTCATCGACGAGCCAAATCCAAGGAAAGTTGTTCGAGGAAGAAGCACTTTAAAGCAAATGGTCGCCTGTTTCTTCGGCAAAACTGGTCATGTGGCGGCTGTTCCGCTTGAGCAACGTAGGACGGTCAATTTTGATTGGTACACCACAATTTGTTTGCCTGAAGTCTTCGGAGAAATTCGAAAAACGAACAAGAGAAGACGAATCATTGTGAACCATGAGCTCTCACGCGTCGGCTCAAACCAGCGCCTTTATGACCGTCCAAATCGTCGAATTGATCGGTCATCGGCCGCATAGCCCTGACTTGGCACACAATAACTTTCTTTTATTACCGCACATCAAGAAAACATTAAGTGGTCAACGATTTTCGTCGCCGGAAGATGCTGTTGAAGCGTTAAAAAACATGTTTTGGAGGTGTCTCAATCGGAGTGGAAAAAATTGCTTCGACAATTGGTTTGAGCGCATGCAAAAGTGTATAAATACTTTGAAAAACAATAAAACCATTTTTGATGATAAATATTCGCATTTTCGTTATTAGGCCAGAAATATATATGGCAACCTTCGTATCATTATGTAAAAAAAACTATTTTACATATGTGACAGCGCAAAGAGAAAGGGACCTAAGGGTAAAAACCAGTTTTGTTAAGGAAAGCCATTTTAAAGATTTAAATACGTGTATCTTTGGTTTACCATCACTTTCATAAAACGCGCATATCTCTGGAAGGGAACACTTTTGGGGCATGGGATCGGTCTCATTCGATGCTCAGATGTTGTCCACATCAAAAAAAGAAAAAAAAGTGAAAATTGATTTTTTTACCCTTAGGTCCCTTTCTCTAGGCACTGTCACATATGTATTTCTAGCGATCTTTGGAAAAAACGTATACAATTTTGCTTTTTCATGTGATTGTGTTACTTAATGTTAAAATAAATTTTAATTCTTCACCTTCATTCATTTCAAATTCCCTTCATTAAAGAGGCCCTAAGGAACATAAGCTCCGAATTGGCGAATTTTTAAATCGTTTATTTATCACAATATTTCTGATTAGTATTGAAAATGTCAAAATATATATTTTTATTAAGTTATTTTTCGGAATTATACGACGTCAACGGTGACATAGCAGTCTCGTCCGATTGGTTATAGTCTTTGAGACAGCAACACTTCAGCCACAAGAATCGAGTACTCTTGTCGATAATCACAAAATAGATGAAGAGTATAAAACCCTGCAGTGTCGATGTCAAACAGAACAGAAAGGACAATACTAGACTTTCGTTCATATTCGCCAATATACCGAACACCCACGAAATGCCCAAAAGGAAAAATAGCAAAATCGACAGACGCACTTGCGTTATAAAATCCTTACGATCCTGGGTGCGCTTGAACTTCTTGAGCGAACGATGTATGCTGCACAGTATATAAAGAAAAATGCCGAAATTTGCCACAATAATAAGGCAAATGGGCAAAATGACCGCGAAGTACAAGCTACGACCAGACGGATAACAGATGGCATTGCTGTCGTTGCCCTCCTCCACAAAAGCCATATACGATTGGGGATCCAGGTATATCACTAGAGCCGTTGGAACAAGCGGTAGACCCCAGGCTGCCAGGGCATATTTTGCAATAAAATGCCTGGGCCGTTCCACGCCGATTACTGTGACGTATCGCTGATATTGTAGAATGGCTATGAAAAGCATCCAAAGGAAAAGCACCAAAATCGTGTATTGCAGGAAAGCCCCCATTGCAATGCAGTGCAGCTGATTTGTCATATCGACGAAGGCATCTCGCATGCTGGTCATATTGATGAACAGGAAGTAGGCCATAATTAGCGTCAGCACAAAACACATGTTGAGCAAAAGCTTGTTCGAAGACTGCCTACGCCACTGTTTGCAGCACAGAGCCGTCAGCCAAATGCACAGGAGACCGAACAACGATAAGGCGCAACCGGCGATCGAGATGACATCCAGCGTGGATTCATCCATGATGGTCAATATCACTGAGTTGGCTATTTCCAATGGCTTAAACTTGACGCCCAGTACAACGGCAAAGGGTGTCAAATGTGCTGTTTTACAAAGTATAAGATTGCTGCTAACTAATGCAGTGTTTAGGGTGGTAATGCCGGTACTGTTCCATGAGCGATAGTTCCAGTAGCCACATTGGGGCTTCTCGTGTTCCTCCGTTTGATAATGCCGTAGGATCAGCGGTACATCGGCGGGGAGATCACCTGTAAGAAGAGAAAGGCAATTGATATTTAGTAGCTGGACAGAAACAGAAAATCGGTTCGAAACAGAAACCAACATACACTTTAACAAAACTTTTTTGTACAAAATATAAAAAAAAAATTTAAAGAAAATTTTAAAAATATATTTTGTAGGCCTCAGTTTAATCCTGATAGTTAAAAAAAATTCTAAAATATAACAAGAATAAAAGTTTTGAGTTTTTTAAAAAAACGTTTTGAAAATGTTGCCAATGCTATAATTTTCAGAATTCTGAGTTTTTTTCAAAAAAAAAAACTGTATTATTTTAAAACACCAAAGTAAGCCAATGAACAAAATGTTGTCAAAATCGAAGACCTACTTGGAAAAAGTAATCGGTTTCACATGGAACTGATAAGCTGCTCTTAAAGATTAAGTCCCTTGGAATTGATTTCGTTATAATAAAAAACTCTGTTAGATGAGATGACTTTTTATGATAATCAACTTTCGTTGGATTTGGCCCGTCTTCGAAGACCCACACGGTCGATTGCCGTTTTGTTTCGGTCTCATGCGCATAGATCCATAATTCGTCACCTGTGACGATCTTATAAACGTCTTTTAAAGCACCGCGATCGTATTTTTCCAAATTTCTTTGCACCAATCGACATGAGCCTTTTTTGAGCGATTGTGCGGGATCCAACGAGAACAAACCTTTTTTACGGTCAGGTGTTAATGCAATATCGAATGTTTGCTGGTGGAAGATGCCTCTATCTCACGGTATGTCACATGACGATCTAACGTTATCAGTTCATGCACGGCTTCAATGTTCTCTGGCACAACAGACGTTTTTGGACGACCTTCACGACCTTTGACTTTGAGCGGGCATCGGCCACGATTGAATTCATTAAACCAGTTTTTCACAGTGCTATAGGATGGTGCTTCATCGCCATACAAAGATTTAAGTTCATCGATCCACCCTTGTCGTGATAATCCAGGTCGAAAGTTGTGATAAATGATCGCACGAAAATGTTCACGAGTTAATTCCATTTTTTGCCAAATTTCACTGCCAAAGTCTGCAGTTTTAAACTGCAAAGAAGGCATAAATTCTACTAAATATGGAGAATTTTCTTCGAAAACTGCATGCGAAGATGTATCCAAAGAAGATGTTGACCCCGATAGTCCATAAAATATTGGCGTATGGCAAAGATTTTATTGAATACCAGTCGAGCTTTCTGAAGAAGCACAGGAGTCTTTAAATAAATTTAAAAAAAAAAATAGATTGCAGAAGGCTGACAACATATAATTATGTACAGAAAATATCATTAGTTTAGAAATGAATAATCTTTAGATTATCTTCTCTTACGGTGAATATTTTACAGAAAATTGCAAAAGTTAATTTAAAAATAAAAAAATCCCTTTTTTTAAAGGTAAAAACTTTAAAAGAGAATTGAAAATTCTAAAATTAGTAAAAATAATTATTTATCTTAAAATATAGCTTGATTTTTCAACAATTTTTAACTTTCATAACCCATAAAAAGATTATCACCCTTTTCAAACGCTCATTTCATAGGCTATCATATTCGGTTGCTATTCGGTTCAAAAGCTTTGATTTTTGCCAAAAAAAAAACTCAAATGGCCCACTGTGCGGCGCACAACATCACCTTACGATGAAACTTTAAGATCAAGCCAAACAAAGTTAGGGAAAAAATGTCTTTTGACCCCTTGACAGAGAATCCCTCATGGTCACTTACCTTTATAGCCTGGTATCGATACTGTCAAAACCACACTATCGGGCATTTTGCTATTAGCTTCCTGCTCGACAAAGAAATTCCTATTTTTGTACAAAGAAATTCTCACAGCCTCCATGTTTAACTTGCCGGCCGTTTCTTTCAGTAAAGCATCCCACAAAGTGTCCGGCAAAAAGGTGGCCACCTCCAGATGAGGTTCGTCTATTATTGCAGCCAGCGATTGATTTAAATAGAGATACCGGAAATAGGTATTCGTAGGTTTGTCATAATACATCGACGCCGTTTGGTGGACCGAAGAACTGTAAACAGCAATGCCGGAGACATTCGAGCAAAAGGGGTTTATGTAAAAGACACTTGTGAGGTTTTCCGAATTATGAAGAACGCCATGAGGGACATCAGAGCACTTGGAAGTCGGTAGCAATACATTGGTCATGCTGTCCAGATAAGTTTCAACCAAATGTATCAGAGTATTTGGAGTGTCCAGTTGGTTGGAAGTACGCACAGTTGCGTCGTCACATCCCAATAGGAGATTTGTCACATTAAGAACTTTTGGCATCAACTCTGGCTCCTTGTCATCCAGTGTGAGCACTTTCAAAATATTAGTTGATATTTCAAGATCCGTAGCTATGCGTAGTGTTTGAGGTTTGGCCAAAAGATTCGAGAGCTTTTCGCAAGTCTGGAGGTTTCCCTCCACGGCTGTAACGTTGCTACCCTTTACATCTTGGAACAATTCGTTGAGGTCGTATGTCACAATATGCTGGTCAATCTCATGAAGGCATTTGATATTGTCCAATTCCTTCTTTTCCCATTCGGCCATGTATTTCTTGGCATTGTACTGACACCTGCGGGTTAAGGGTAAGCCGTTTTCGAGCAAACAGGGTTTTTCGGAGTTAGCCAGTTCTCCCACTCCAGCTGGCTGCCACTTGTTTGTGAATTTTTTAGTTTTTTTGTTCTTCATCAAATAGTCATGCTCGAAGGTTTCATCCTTGCAATTGTTAACAATTACGCTGCAATTAAGGAAGTTTGTTTCTCGATCGATGACATCCCAAGTTGCGTTGCTCCCTTGACGATTGTAGGAACAGTGCCGTTCAATCGGCAGGCCCGTATGGTTCGAACACAATGGCAGAACGTTATGAGCGCCTGCTCGTATTGGAAACCATAAGACCAGCACATCCAACTCTCCTGCTGGTGTATGGAATTCAGCTTCGTAGATATCATTTTCACACCACTGCATGGAACTGACAGACGACAGTAGATGCAGGCAAATTAATATTGGAAATACACGTAGTTTCATTATTACTTTCGGACGGTAATCAAATTGCCGAGCACTTGACTCAATGGCTATCAAATTATGACTGGTGAAAGAGTGTTTAACGTCTATGGTTTTAAAACCACAAGGTTTCAGTTTCAATGAGTGCGTTTGTTTTTTACAAAATATATTGCGGTTAGCTGCTGCGATTTTAAGGTTTTGCTGTTGAGAGTTGTTAAAATTACAGAGAAAAAAAATCAATTTTGTTGCTGCCTCTCTAAGATATTGCGGGATACATAAAGCGGAAAACATTATTATTATTGCAGCAATGTTCACAAACATTCATTCATATATGTGCAAACATTTATTTGTTCGCATCCAAACATAAATATGTTTGTAGCAATGTTCGCAAACATTCATTCATACATATACATATGTTTGATTTTTGGTGCAATTATGCTGATGAGGATAAACTGCGCAAGCATATATTTGTTTGCACCTAAACATTAATATGTTTGCGGCAATTTTCCCAAACATTCAATTGTTAACGAAAGCCTGTTATGCAAAAAAAAATATATTTGAAGCAAGTTTCAAACATATACGAGGGCGACCGCAAAAGTAACTGGCCTGACACATTTTCTGTTTTACTAGCAACTTTTGTTTTTTAAAAGCAATCTATTATAAGCCATCTGTCAAAATTTCCAAAATATTTAATGATTATTTTCTTTGTTACAGGTGATTGAAGTAAACAAGTTTTATAGTTTTTGAAAAGTGGAAAATAAAGAGTTTCGTGCGGTAATTAAACACTTTAATATGAAAGATTATACGCCACAATTAATCAAAGATAAATTGGATTCTGTGCATGGTGATAATGCACCATCATACTCCACCGTGAAATCCTGGGTTCAACAATTTAAAATGGGTCGTTCAAGTACGGAAGATGAACAACGCTCTGGAAGACTGAAAACTGCTACTACTATTGAAAACATTAGAAAAATATTTAATGAAGTGACTAAAGATAGACGAATAAAGCTCAGAGAACTTGCTGATATTGTTAAAATACACGAAAAACAAGTTTGGAGTATTTTACATGATGAACTCCACATGAAAAAGCTATCCGCAAGATGGGTGCCGCGTTTGTTGACTTTGCCCCAAAAAATCGTCCGTTGGACCAATTCCGAGGAGCTTTTAGCGATTTATCAGCGAAATCCAATAGAGTTCTTGCGCCGATTCATAACTGTTGATGAAACATGGATCCATCACTACATCCCAGAATGCAAAGAACAGTCAAAACAATGGATAGAAGCTGGTAAAAGTGGTTGCAAGAAGGCGAAAACTGTTAAGTCAGCAGGAAAAGTAATGGCCACAGTATTTTGGGATTCAAGGGGTATAATATGTTGAAAATGGATAATAATAATCCAAAAAAAAACGGTTCTTTTCATGTTAGGCCAGTTACTTTTGCGGTCGCCCTCGTATATGTTTGCATGCAATCATATTTTAAACATATTTTTTTTCGGTGTTTAGTTCATACACTACAGTCACAAATCACGAATGATGCAAAACACATGTCAATAAAATCTAGTTTGGTCAGATCCCAGTCCAATTTCAGCGCATTTAGCGGTCTGGTGCCACACGTCAAATAGTTTTCTAATCTTTGTTTGTTACTTATCTTAAGACCTACAATAGCCCATACAGGAATAAGGGGTACTTCTCTCAAATAAGTGAGCGGTGAACGATTCATTTCTTCTACTCACTGACTGGGACCTATTATTTTATGCCGGCCCCGAACATGGCTAAGAGATAAATCTCCTACACGTAAAGTCGACGGCATTTACGAGGCAGAAATCCTCCGCTGAAAAATTGTTAGATGTTCTTACCGGGGGTTACGCCACGCCGACCCACAAAGTCAGAGTTATATAGGGTGGAAGATCGAACATTTTAAATTTAAAAAGGTTTGAAAAAAGTACTGATAGCAAAGCGTGTTTTGTTCATACGTGTGGTTTTTAAGAAGAAATAAAACGCATATAATTTGATATTATGGCCACGAATTTAAGAAATAAAACGCATATAATTTAATATAATGGCCACGAATTTAGCTTAATTATAAAGATAAGAGTTTGCCATTATGTCCTAACAATGATTTCAGGCAAGTGCCTGCCTGCTCGAATAAATTCCAGCCTAGAGACCAAATTTTCGACCACTTTTTGCAGCATTTGGGACCGTATGTCCGCAAAAACTCTCCGAATTTTCTCTTCCAAGGCGTCTATCGTGTCGGCCTTATCTGTGCAGGCAAGCGACTTCGCAAAACCCCACCAAAAAGAGTCCAGCGGTGTTAAATTGCGTGGAGGCCACGCCACAGGCCCACGACGCGAGAGTATTCGCTCACCAAAAGTTTCCTTCAATAAATTGATTGTTTCGTTGGCTCTATGACATGTAGCGCCGTCTTGCTGGAACCATAGGTCGTCCACATTAACATCCACCTATTCAGGCTCGAAAAAGTCATAATTCATGGCTCTAAAGCGTTTCCCATTGACAGTAACATTATGGCCTGCAATAATTCCCTCTGCCCATAGAGCACACTAAACAGTGACTTTTTATGAAGTACCTGTATCTCAACAATGGCTTGTGGATTTTCATTACTACAAATGCGACAATTTTGGCTAGTACTCTTAAAGTAGCCACTCAACCAAAAATGAGCTTCGTCGGTAAACTAAATTTTCTTGTAAAAATCAGGTTCTGTGGCCCTCTTGTTTTGGGCATGTTCACCACGATTTGCAAACGTGGTTCCAAAGTAAGTCTTATCATTATGAAATGGCAAACCAAACTAAGCATAAATCAAGTGACAGCTGTCAAAAAGACAAATCCCAAAAACGTGTGGCCAGATGGAAAACCACAAATTTTTGCACGCAGAAAAAAAAGTATGGTTACCACAACCATAATATTCTAAGAGGATAATACTATTATTCGAAGAGGATAATACTATTGTTGAATATATGGTTGTGGTACAACAATATTATGATCCTCTAAACAATAGTATGATTCAAATACAACCATACTATGATCCTCACAACAATAGAATGATTCATACATAACCATACTATGATCCACGCAACCATAGTATGATTCACACTCAACCATACTATGATCTCCACAACCATGGTATGATCCTCACAACCAAAGTATTATTCACACTCAACCATAGTAAAACGCAAAACACAATCCTTTTGTCGCACCAACCATATTTATATTGTAGCTATAACCATATTATCATTTTTAAATTTGGCAATAGTACTATTGTTACATTTCAACAATATTAATATTGCAGCAATTATACTATTGCCAAAAATAATTTCAGTTAACAATGCTATGGTTGCGGCGAACATACTTTTATTGCGGAAAACATATTATTATTATTGCCGTTACCATGTAGTAACAATGTTTTTTCTCTGCATGTAGTTTTATTGGAAAGGTTGAACTTTGTCATTTTATAATGGAATACCATCCGATGCGTTTTCGCTTCGCCCAATGGGCTGCATATTGTTTGGCAGAAGATGAAGAATTTTACCGGAAAATACTGTTTTCAGATAAAGCTCATTTCGTCACGGCGGCTATGTCAATAAGCAAAATTGCCGCACAAGGAGTTCAGAGAACGCACACGTGGGATGCCAATGCATCCACAACGAGTTACAGTTTGGTGTGGATTTTGGGCTGGCGACATCATCAGGCTATTTTTCTTTGAAAATATGCAAGGATCCGCCGTAGCCGGTGAGCATTAAAGCGACATGTTTAACGAATTTTTGTTTCCAAAATGCAAGAGAATGACATGGACTGTATTTGGTTTCAAAAAGACGGGCCTCATGTCACACAGCCAACGAAATCATCGATATTTTACGCACTGGTTTTGAAAATCGAATAAACATGATGTCAATTGGCAGCCTCGGAGCTGCGATTTGATCCCTTTGGATTATTGTCTGTGGGAAGCCATTAAGAAAAATTTTACGCAAAGCATCGAGAGACAATTAAAGCGTTGAAACATGAAATCGATGTTGCTAGAGATTCGACCAGAAGCAATTGAAAATGTACTAAAAATTTGTGTTGATCGAATAAGGCACTGCTGAGCCAGTTGTGGTAGCCAATTGAATGATACTTTGATATTGTTGTGACAAAGTTCAGCCTTTCCAATGAAACCAGAAATTTTAAAAAATTATCAGCACCTTTTTACTGCCGATTTCAATTTCAAATGGCCCACTCTTTACATGCAGCATCTAGGCATTTTAATATTCGATCATAGTTTCAACGACATTCCAACAGAACTCTTCAATTAGTATTAACTTCAGTATGGAGTTTGTGGAATACTGGACAGACCAGAAACTATAAATGCTGCTATATGAGCAAAAATACTCGTATTATGGGTTTTAAATGTGGTTTCTTTGTCGATGCCAGATGTTGGATATAAACCAGAATAAACTCGACTCACTTTTCAATTTTACTCAAAATAGGAAGACAATTCTGTGCTAGCATTTTGTCATTCTACTTTTATTACGATCTGATTAATTTAACTTTATTTAAAGGTAATTACAAACAGAAATTTCCAGATCAAGTACAAATGCACTAAAAGTACACTGAAGAAATAATTTCTGTTTAAATTACGAAATATTTCATATAAATTAAGAAATTTGTCTTATTATTTCAGCCAAAGAAACTTTTTATAAGAAATATAAAAAAATCATAAATTGAACAGAAATCAAACCGGCTCAAGACCTCTTGCTTCTACATTTAAATAGAAGACAAGTTTTTAACAAAATGGCAAAGTGACATTGATTTTCGTGGCTGCACACTATTTTTATCATGATTTCGGGTCCGTGACAACCCTCTTCAGAAAGCCTTGCTGCGAACTCTATAAGGCCAGGCTCTCCCCAAACGAATGAGATCTACTGTTATAAACACACGCACGTTGTAAAAGAAATCTACTGATGGCTCTCGATGTGGAGTCTCTTTACAGGTGGCAAGAGTGAGTTGTATTTTCGTGGGCAATTGTATGAAGAAAACTTGAAAAGTAAGGCTTACAACCGCAGTTCTCATTCGTTTGGGGAGAACCTGACCTTATAGAGTTCGGTTTTACTTTCAACAATTGCAGCAAGGCTTTCTGAAGAGGGTTGTCACGGACCCGAAATCATAATAAAAGTAGTGTGCAGCCACGAAAAGCAATGTCACTTTGCCATTTTGTTAAAAACTTGTCTTTTATTTAAATGTAGAAGCAAGAGGTCTTGAGCCGGTTTAATCCCTGTTCAATGTGTAAAAGCAACAGACCGAAATAAAACAAACGATCTAAACAAAAATCATAAACATAACGAAATCCGTTTGATGATACAAATTTAAGATTGTCAAAATTGTAATGGAACGTGTTTTAATTTGTTTATAAGAACCTCCTTTAATTTTTTTAAGAACACTTGGTAAATGCTGTTACACACGTTTTATGCTGTAAAATAAAAAGTACTGAATGTTTTTGGACCAAATATTTTTTAATATATTTATTGATGTCTATTGTATCCAAAAATAATCTACTTATTCGAAATGTCCGCCTTTTGCCTTTACACACGCCTTAAGTCGCACTGGCCAATCGTCAATAGCTGCACGAACCTCGTCCATTGGAAAATTGGCCCCAGCTCGAACCAAAGCAGTCTTAAGAGATCCAATGTTGGGATATCTTTTGTGACAAACCTTGTCCTCTAAAACCGTCCACAATTTGTAATTCAATGGGTTCAAATCAGGACTGCCTGAGGGCCATTCTTCAGAGAAAATGAACGCCGGCAAATTGTTTCGAAGCCAGGCCTGGAACGTTTTAGCCTTATGGGCCGGCGCAGAATCCGGCTGGAAAGTCGATGGCTGGTTTTGGAACAGGGAATTGTTAAGAGGTTTCACAACAGCTTCCAAAACGGTTTCTTGCTAAACTTTGGCCAATGTTTTGACTCATTGTTCGCAGAAAGGCAGGTCAGTGATCCCATCGTAAGAGACACCCCCACCCCCCCCAAACCATGACCGAAGCTGGGGGGTGACCCTTTCCCACCCTTGGGATCTGTTCAGATGCTTCCTTAGATGACCGCGCATACACTCTATCATTTTGCTTGTTACATTTTTCCTGAACGGTAAACATTTTTTCATTGGTGAACAAAATTTTTCAGTGCAAGTTATCAGCGTGCTTCACCAAAAGACGTTTGCATTTTTCAATCCTATATTTTTTAAAGCTGCAGTCAATAAATGTCCGGTACGTCGTTTGAAATCCCCAAGTCTTTTTTAATGATTCGACTCATGGACTTTTGGGTGATATTCATCTCACGGGCCATGACTTTCTGTTTTCAGAGCGGATTTCTGTGAATTCTTGATTAAACGGCTTTGATGGCATGCGGTGATCGAACAGAGCGTGGGCGGCCCGACCGGTGGCGGTCTTTTACATCTCCAGTCTCCTCAAACAGTTTTATGCATCGGTAGACGAACATGCGGCTAATCCCTAGCGGCCGGAGCGTTTGAAAATATCGTTTTTTTTTCATTTCACATTACAGCGATACGGTTCTCATGATGGAAGTTGCAACAATTTTAAAATCCCGTTGCAGACTAACGCTATTGAGGTTAGCTTTATAAACCCATATGACATTAACGGGGTATGTTCAGTTCTGCTATTGAAAAGGGTGTGTTCAATGTTGTAACAGTGCTTATGACCCTACAAGGTATATTTCATACGTTTTATGAATGAAAATTGTTTCATATTTTTCATGACACTTTTTATGACAATATTTTACACTAAACTTGAAATTCTTTCAAAAAAATTATAAAATTGTGAAAATTACGAAAATTTGTTCATATATGGTTCACTATTTTGTCGTGATACTTTCTCATGAAAAGGTTTTTATTTGTTTTTTTTTTGTTTATTCGATCTTTTATCAATATTAGGGCTGGCACTGCTTGTATTTTTGTTCGAGACCTTTGTTTTTTTTCAACGTTGCCAGGCAGACTGTAGGGTTGCAAGGCAGCCTGTACAGTAGACCGTACTCAAAAAAACGTTGGAAGTACGCCTTCGAATATAAAGTAGTTTACATGTCAGTTTCACGCTTTCACATTTTTACTTATACCTTTTTTGTTTAGTAATACGACTTTTATATATAATGAAAATGCGAAAATTTATCATTAAAAATGGTTTAACTGCTTTTCAAAGTATTCTCCAGCATGACTTATACACTTTTGCATCCGCTCAAACCAATTGTCGAAGCACTTTTTCCTCTCCGATTGAGACATCTTTAAAACATGGCTTTTGAACGGTTCAACAGCATCTTCTGGCGACGTAAACCGTTGACCACGCATTTTTTTCATTATGTGCGGGAATAAAAAGAAGTCATTGGGTGGCATATCAGGGCTGTACGGCGGATGACCCATCAATTTGACGTTTTGGCCGGTCAAAAAGGTGCTGGTTTGAGCCGATGTGTGAAAGCTTGCATTGTCATGGTGCACAATGATTCGTCTTCTCTTGTTCGTTTTTCGAATTCCTCCGAAGACTTCAAACAAACAAATAACGGTGTACCACCCAGAATTGACCGTCCTACGTTTTTCAAGCGGAACAGTCGCCACATGACCAGTTTTGCCGAAGAAACAGGCGACCATTTGCTTCGAAGTGCTTATTCCAAGAACAACTTTTGTTGGATTTGGCTTGTTTCGAAGACCCACACGGTCGATTGCTGTTTTGTTTCGGGCTCATAAGCATAGATCCATGATTCGTTACCTGTGACGATCTTATAAACGACTTTTGAAGCACCGCAATCGTTTTGTTTGTTATTGACGTTCAGTTCACGCACGGCATCAATGTTATCTGGCAAAACGGCCGTTTTTGGACGACCTTCGTCTTTAAGAGAGCGTCGGCCACGATTGAATTCATTACACCAGTTTTTCACAGTGTATGGGATGGTGCTTCATCGCCATACAAAGATTTAAGTTTATCGATGCACTCTTGTCGTTATAATCTACGTCGAAAATTGTGAAAAAAGATCGCACGAAAATGTTCACGAGTTAATTCCATTTTTTTTTGTCAAATTGTTTTTTTCAAGTCATTGTAAACAACACTAATGATGGTCGTACGTACGTCAAAACGTTCTGAATACGTTTATGCTAAAAATGTCAAACTTACCAATGGAAATGTCAGATGGCGACAAAAATATATATAGCAACACTCGTATTTTATTTAGTTATATTTTAGTTAGTTAAATATATATATTCTGCATTTACAGTCGGATCTTAAGGTGTGATTCATCGATGTTTTTGTCTTGAGGAGTTCTACCCACAAGTTCTCACCCACCATATCTTATTTGACCCTAATGGTTAACTCTAATGTAAGAAAATCATTTAAAGCGCAATATCATTAAGAGCAAAAAATCATTAAACTCTTGCAAAGGTTGTATATCGTTTATTCAAGCAGAACAATTTCCAAAAATGTTTTCGTTTATTTTGCCGAAAGAAGGAGTTGTCTTTTAAAGGTGGTCGTTAATCAACGGTGTCTACATTTAGATGTTAAAGTATTATATATCGATGTTTTTGTCCCGAAGAGACCAATTATTCTGTTTCAAAAGACAAAAACTTGACGTTAAGGTGTGGCTTACAATTAAGAGCGTGCATTATGGTTGGACAACCTTTTATTTTGTGTAAATTATAAAACCTATAGGAAAATGTTCTTAAAAATGACGAATTATTTTCTTTTAAGACATTTTTTACAAAGTGATAAAATTTTAGTAAGCAAAAATTACGAAATAACTACGAAAATTGCGAATTCTATACGCAAATGTTCCTAATAATATCGAATGCAACTTTTTCGATGTCTTTTCATGCAAAATAAGAAAATTTGTTTCACTGCTCACTGCCCATTCCCTGTTAAATAAGAAATTTTTAAAATTTTAAAAAAAAAAGATATAAAGGGTGTCCGCCGGGAAGGTATTCTACTTCGTTTTGCCGCCAATTAGGTAAACATTAGTCTTGACAGTTCATATTTGCCAGTCGCAAAGTAGAGACGTGGCAAATTTATTATGGAAAAATAATCGATAAATCGTTAAAACATTTTATCAAAATCAATCATCGATTACTGTGACGATGAGAAAGTTACGTGAAATTTTTGGGGGAAACAACGTGCCAAAAAACGCACTATTTGTCGTGTAGTGAATGATTCCGAAAATAGAGGGTCTGTAGCTGATAGGCCCTAGCATGGACCACACAACGTACTGCAAGATCGGCTGAAAACATTACTGCTGCTCAAGAAAGTGTTCAAAACAATCCATCAACCTCAATTCGACGGCGTGCTGAATGTAATGAAAAATGAACTCAAAAGGGCTCACATTTGTGAGTCTTTTGAGTTTATCTGCTATTGTATTCCATACATAATGGCCGATATTAAATAAAACGTTTATCAATATGAGATCCATTCTCTTTCATTTAATCAAAAATTATAAACAAACAAAGAAGTATACCTTTCCGACGGACACCCTGTAAAAGCCATAAAGGAAGCTTTGCAGGTTTGTTTATTCGTAAAAACTTCTTCGCTAAACACACTAAATGTATAAAAAACGTAAATATTATGAAAAATGTACGAAGAATATAATATGATGAATGTTTTATACCCTCCACTAAAGGGTGGATGCTATACTAAATTTGTCCTTCCGTGAGCAACACCTCAAAATATTGATCGGAGACCCTATAATGTACTTATACGTACAATCATAATCGTCATAAAAATCTAAGAAGATCTAGCCATGTCTGTGTGTCTATTTGTATTGTTCATTCAAAAGGACATTTTATGCCATTTATTTTTTGAATATAATTTCCTTTAAATGTTGGCCTTAACTTCGCCTTAGGGTGTCCATTCTGAGAGTCCAATTTCGTTCGAGCATTTTGGCCGGTATGGCGTTAATGGCACGCGTAATGTTGGCTCCAAAACCTGAAACTGGTTTGTCAGCATAGACTTTGGACTTTACGTAGCCCCCATGATAGAAGTCTAACGTGAAATTAGCTTCTCTTCCATATGATCTTTTAATATGTGAGAGCCATTCATTGTTCAGGAGAGCCATTTTAATGATTAGGTCCCTTTCTATTTGCGCTTATAATCGTCGACTTCACTTTCATAAAACGCGCATATCTCTGGTAGGGAACACTTTTGGGCCATGGGATCGGTCTCATTCGATGCTCAGATGTTGTCCACATCAAAAAAAAGTGAAAAGTTGATGAAAAGTTTTGTTTAGGAGAGCCATTTTAAAGATTAGGTCCCTTTCTATTTGCGCTTAGAATCGTCGACTTCACTTTCATAAAACGCGCATATCTCTGATAGGGAACACTTTTGGGGCATGGGATCGCTCTGATTCGATGCTCAGATGTTGTCCACATCAAAAACAAAGTGAAAAGTTGATGAAAAGTTTTGTTCAGAAGAGCCATTTTAAAGATTAGGTCCCTTTCTATTTGCGCTTAGAATCGTCGACTTCACTTTCATAAAACGCGCATATCTCTGGGAGGGAACACTTTTGGGCATGGGATCTCATTCGCTGCTTTGATGTTGTCCACATCAAAAAAAGAAAAAAAAGGAAAATTGATTTTTTCCCCTTAGGTCCTTTCTCTGTGCGCTGTCACATATATAGATTGTTTGAGCAGCTGTATGGCAAGTGGAGCCTTCCTGTTAAATCCAAATGTCGTCAAGATGCTTCCGATATCAAGGCGCGACAGCGAGCGCCATTCAGGGTTACGTTCCGACCGTCATCATTTTTGAAAAAATGTGGACCGATTATAAACCGCACCAGACCGTGGTTTTCTTTGGGTATAATGGCACCTCTTAAACCTCTTCAGGATTCACTGCAGCCCAAATGCAGCAATTTCTTTTATTGACATTGCCGTTAAGCCAGAAATGGACGAAATTTTGGGCGAAAACAACGAAAACGCGTCGAGGAAATAATATAGGAAAAATAAATGACATAAAATGTTCTTTCGAATATACAATAAAGATTTGACACTTCATTTGAATTTTAGTATTTTTTATTTTTAAAAAAATACATCTAGATTGATCACCCGTTATACATATTCTTGATCGTCATGAATTTTTAAGTAGATCTAGCCATCTCTGTCCGCCCTAGTGTCTGTTGAAAGCACGATAGCGGTCAAACGAATAAACCCAGGATCTTGAATTTATGCATGATGATGGCTTATAGTCATAAACTGTTTGGGATTGTAAATGGACGAAATCGGCCAAGGGGGGAATTAAGTTCCCTTTCAGGGATTGAAGTTATCTGGGTGAAAATTACACTATTTGTGAGTATTTGCCTTAAAAATCATAATTTTTTGTCAACGGACTAAGAAAACTAAAACCACTGAGAAACTTAAAAAATAGCGTAGTTGTTGAACTTTTTGGCTCAGGTGGCCCAAAAACGTCCCGCATGGTCAAAACAACGACTACTACGAATTTGGTTTCGATCTGGCAACTCCTTCATATAGAAACAGGTGTTCACTTAAGACGCATCCGCGATTTTTTTACAATGGAAAAATTAGAAATGCGTGGTGTCATTAAACATTTACATAAAAAAAGTTTATCGGGACAAGAAATTCATAATGATATGGTGTATGTGTTAGGTGAAAGTGCTCCTTCATATGCAACAGTAAAAAATTGGGTTGCTGAATTTAAACGTGGTCGTACAAGCATTGAAGATGACCCAAGTACTGGACGTCCAAAAACAGCAACAACAATAGAAATTGTAGCCAAAGTGCATGATATGGTATTAAATGATCGACGAATAAAAGTGCGTGAAATAGCTAATATCATGGGCATCTCAAATGATCGAGTCCATTTAATTTTGCATGAAGAACTACAGATGAAAAAGCTTTCTGCAAGATGGGTGCCGCACTTGTTAACAGTCGACCAAAAACGCATAAGAATGAACATTTCTCAAGCTTGTTTGGATCGTTTTCAGCAAAATAAAATGGATTTTAAGCGTCGTTTCATAACTGTTGATGAGACATGGATCCACCACTATACTCCAGAGACAAAAGAACAATCCAAACAATGAACTGAAGCTGGAGGAAGTGCCCCAAAGAAGGCAAAAACAATTCAATCGGCTGGTAAGGTTATGGCAACGGTTTTTTGGGACTTCAAAGGTATTTTATTGATTGACTATCTGCAAAAGGGTAAAACAATAAATTCATAGTACTATTGCAACCTTTTAGATCAATTAAATGTACAAATTCGAGAAAAACGTCCTGGCTTACAACACAAAAAAATAATTGTTCATCAAGACAACGCACCAGCGCACAAGAGTGTTTAACAATGGCTAAAATCAACGAATTAAAGTACGAGTTGCTTGACCACTCACCTTATTCTCCTGATTTAGCTCCCAGTGACTTTTACCTGTTCCCAAATCTAAAAAAATTCCTTGCTGGCAATCGTTTTACCTCTAATGAAGATGCAATTACAGTTATAAACCACTATTTTGAAGACCTTGAGGAAACCTATTTTAATCAAGAGATAGAAGTGCTAGATAAGCGTTGGACTAAGTGTATTGAAGTTTCAGGAGATTATATTGAAAAATAAAAATATTTTTGAAAAACTTTCTCTTTCACTGATAGGCTAAGAACTTTCCGAACCGCCCTCGTAATCAAAAATTATAAAAAAAACAAAGAAGTATACCTTTCCGACGGACACCCTGTAAAAGCCATAAAGGAAGCTTAGCAGGTTTGCTTATTCGTAAAAACTTCTTCGCTAAAAACACTAAATATATAAAAAAAACGTTGTAAATATTATGAAAAATGTACGAAGAATATAATAAGATGAATGTTTTATACCCTCCACTAAAGGGTGGATGCTTTACTAAATTTGTCCTTCCGTATGCAACACCTCAAAATATTGATACTTATACATACAATCATGATCGTCATAAAATTCTAAGAAGATCTAGCCATGCCTGTGTGTCTATTTGTATTGTTCATTCAAAAGGACATTTTATGCCATTTATTTTTTGAATATTATTTCCTTTAAATGTTGGCCTTAACTTCGCCTTAGGGTGTCCATTCTGAGAGTCCAATTTCGTTCGAGCATTTTGGGCGTTAATGACACGCGCAATGTTGGCTCCAAAACCTGAAACTGGTTTGTCAGCATAGACTTTGCGTAGCCCCCAAGATAGAAGTCTAACGTGAAATTAGCTTCTCTTCCAAATGATCTTTCAATTGGAAGAGATGTGACGCGCAAAATAGAAAGGGACCTAAGGTTAAAAACCAGTTTTGTTCAGGAGAGCCATTTTAAAGATTAGGTCCCTTTCTATTTGCGCTTATAATCGTCTACTTCACTTTCATAAAACGCGCATATCTCTGGGAGGGAACACTTTTGGGGCATAGGATCGGTCTCATTTGATGCTCAGATGCTGTCCACATCAAAAAAAAAGTGAAAAGTTGATGAAAAGTTTTGTTCAGGATAGCCATTTTAAAGATTAGGTCCCTTTCTATTTGCGCTTATAATCGTCGACTTCACTTTCATAAAACGCGCATATCTTTGGGAGGGAACACTTTTGGGGCATGGGATCGGTCTCATTCGATGCTCAGATGTTGTCCACATCAAAAAAAAGAAGAAAAAAAATTTAAAATTGATTTTTTTCCCTTAGGTCCCTTTCTCTATGCGCTGTCACATATATAGATTGTTTGAATCGCTGCATGGCAAGTGTAGCCGTCCTGTTAAATCCAAATGTCGTCAATATTACGGGCTTCAATTTAAGGAAGCAAAAAGTCCGATATCAAGGTTACGTTCCGACCGTCATCATTTTTGAAAAAATGTGGACCGATCATAAACCGCACCAGACCGTGGTTTTCTTTGGGTATAATGGCACCTCTGAAACCTCTTCAGGATTCACTGCAGCCCAACTGCAGCAATTTCTTTTACTGACATTGCCGTTAAGCCAGATATGGACGAAATTTTGGTCGAAAACAGCGAAAACTAAAACGCGATGAGGAAATAATATAGGAAAAATTAATGACATAAAATGTTCTTTCGAAAAAACAATAAAGATTCCACACTTTAATTTTAGTATTTTTTTATTTTTAAAAAAATACCTCTAGATTGATCACCCGTTATACATATTCTTGATCGTCATGAATTTTTTAAGTAGATCTAGCCATCTCTGTCCGCCCTAGTGTCTGTTGAAAGCACGATAGCGGTCAAACGAATAAACCCACGATCTTGAAATTTAGCATGATGATGGCTTATAGTCATAAACTGTTTGGGATTGTAAATGGACGAAATCGGCCTAGGGGGGAATTATGTTCCCTTTCAGGGACTGAAGTTACCTGGGTGAAAATTACACTTTTTATGAGTATATGCCTTACAAATCACTAAATTCTTGTCAACGGACTAAGAAAACTAAAACCACTGAGTTTCTCAAAAAGTAGCGTAATTGTTGGACTTTTTGGCTCAGGTGGCCCAAAAACGTCCCGCATGGTCGAAACAGGCGACTACTATGGAGGTTTGGTTACTTCAATTAATAATAATCAGGTGGCCCAAAAACGTCCCGCATGGTCAAAACAGGCGACTACTATGGAGGTTTGGTTACTTCAATTAATAAAGCAAATTTCCCTACCAATCCAAGTATAAAGAAATGTTGGAGCTTTGACTTAAAATAACGATGGACGATTGCTCCGAAAAGTTACAATAAACGGACAATTTTTTTTTTAATAGCCGAGGGACGGTGTATGTTGTAAATGTTTCGGCCTGGCCGAACTTGCCAACTTGCTCACTTGTTATCAGTGCAGTCTTGTATTTTTATTCACATTTCAGCACATGATTTCTATTACGATTTGAAGGCGGCTCCAAAGGGCCACTCCATTTTATTGATATGTTTTTTCAATATAAGATAATTTTTTATTTTATTTATACACTAATTTTAAATAAATAATTTGTTTACACAATTTACCATACAAAATGGTGAATTCGATAACGGCTAAAAATGTTAATGAATGTCATAGTATATGCTATTTTTAGGTTATTCTTTTCAGATCATCACATTCGTTTGGGGTTGCACCAACCATAAAAACAAATGATCTGCACCTGAAAAGCTGACCATCAGTCATTACTTATATTCTAGATCCATAAATGCTACTCGGAAGCTAGTGTGCTCCATTACTCAGTTCCACACCATTCGATGTTGTTGCCGTTGTCATAGATTGCAGTTCCGTGGCCTTCTTTTGAGCCTTCCGAGCATGGTGTGGGCACAGCACCTGCCGCCATGACTTACGTGTACCCTCGTCCAGAAGCACAAAGTAAACGAAGAGCACAAAGCCTTGCATGGTCGCCGTTAAACAGAAGAGATACGAGAAGACAATGCCCCATTTCATGAAAGCAAACAGGCCGAAGATCCATGACAGACCCAAGAGAAAGAATAGCAAAATCGACAGGCGGATTTGCTTGATCACCAATTTCTTCTCGCTGCGTGGTAGGCTCTTGCTAAGCGTGCGTGAGATGCTGTAGAAGACGTAAAGAAATATAGATAAATTAGCCAAAACTATAACAGCAATTGGCAAGATGACGCCAAAATGTAAACCACTGCCAGTGGGATAGCAAATGCCGGTATCCGTTACCAATTGATAAGTAGTGGGTATATATGATTTCGGATCAATTAAGGCCACACAGAGCGTCGGAATCAGAGGCAAGCCCCAGGCTAGGACTGCGGATTTGGCTATATAATGCTTGGGACGTTGAATACCAATCACCGTGACATAGCGTTGAAACTGCAAAAATGCTATCAGCAGCATCCATGTGAACAGCACTAATATCGAGTATTGCAGCAAAGCTCCCAATAGCACACATTTTGTGTAGTTGTGTTCCTGTACCAAAGTCTCGGACACATCATCCGTGTTGACGAACAGGAACAAGACCATTTGCAGCGTCAAGGCCACACACATATTGAGCAGTACCTTATTGGAGGCTTGTGCTCGCCAACTTTTGAACATAAACGCCGTTATCCAAATGCCCATCAGACCCATAAGGGAAAGCGTGCAGCCCACCAAGGAGATGATATCCAAAGCCTCCTGGTGAGAGGATGTTATAAGAATTTCATCGGTTAGATCGTTTTGTTTGAAATTGCCACCCACTAAATAGGAAAATTGTGTCAAGTGATCTGTGTAGCAGAGCTTAAGGGAATTTTGACCATTGGACGTCTGCACCCCGCTGCTTGTCCATGTGCTGTAGTTCCAGTAACCGCAACCTGAATTTGGATTCGGCAAACCCTTCGTTTGTGCTGCACTATGTTGGCGCAAGAGAAATGGTAGATTCTCCGGTAAAGTTTCTGAAAATATAGAGGTATTAGATGTGTCTTAATTTGTAAATTGACTGAAACATATGCAGGTAAATCAAATAGTAATAACATTGTGGCAATACGAGTAATTATAATTTATTAGAGCATCTTTACCCCGACAATATTTTCGAGATCCAGCTAACACTAATACTTATATATTCCATAAATATTATTAATCAGCTGAATTTTTTTGGCAAATCGACTCTTACACGTAAAACTGGGTATGTCCCGCTTTAGCATCTGCATCCACTTGAATTGCTTCCAAATTGTGGTTCAACTACACATACACTGAGAAAAATTTAGTTTGAAATTGGTCCAATCTACATTAACTCGGTTGGATAAATAAACTTTATGTTGCAATCAGCAATATTGCATGGTACTGATGGTCACTTGGTTTGTTACATCTTAGAATAGTTCGTAGTATTTTTCTTCGATACGATAATCTATATAATTTGTTTACAATACTGATACATATCACAAATTTTTCTCAGACTAAATATTTATAATATTCTAGAACTATTTTTATTATTTTTAATATTCAAAACTACCTAATCGGTTGACAAAAAAACCTCAATGAGAAGCGAATAAAATACTCAGTATTTTTAAACTTTCAATATTTAAATATAACGGGTATTTAAAAATTATTTTTTTCAACATTTCTATAAAAAAAACAGTTTTTTTATTCCTGAGATGGACATACTGTGGGTATAATATTAACGAGGGCATGCAATTTAAGTTAGGCAAGTTAGTTTCTCACTATAAGATTAATTTTGAGGTTTTAGAACCATTTACACAAAAATAGGAAAAAAATTCAAAATGGTGCATATGCAAAAAATTTAAGAAGCGTTGTTTTGAGTTAGAAAACAATTTTTTTGATAGATAAAAAGGTCGTATCCCACTGCGACCATAGAGACCTTACAGGAAAAGACCTAAGATTTCTTTTGAGCAAAAAATTGGCATTTTTATGAAAAAAAAAATTGATTTTGCAAAAAAAAGATGGATTTTTTTTAACTTTTTCTAAATAGATTGAATTAATAGCTATCTAAAACAATTGAACGGAATTTGCTAGGAATATGTTGTAAGTTACATGGCTGAGAAAAAACACCTGTTAGGCCAAAATGTAAAAATTCGATGTGAATGTGAAAAAAATGGGCCTTTTTTAGAAAAAAAAATAAATTTGATTTTGCAAAAAAAAGATGGAATTTTATTTAATAGATTGAATAAACAACTATCTAAGACACTCTGGACGAAATTTGCTAGGAATATGTTGTAAGTTACATGGCTGCGAAAAAAACCGGTTAGGCCAAAATGTGAAAATTCGATGTGAATGTGAAAAATCCCTCTAACTCAGAAAGTCCTTGACCAATCTCGTTCAAAGTTGGTGTCTAAACTACTATCCAACAGGACTAACCTTGGTGCAAGATTCATTCCGATCGGAAGAAATTGATTCCAAAAGTTGGGTCCCTTGACATAAAAAGCGCCATATGTTTAAAACTCCAACTTACTTAGGTAATTCATTCATATTTACAATGAAAACCAAAATTGTGCTTCATGATTTTATTAATGTACAACAACTGAAATAGATTCAAAAGCAAAATAACTGCTCATATTCTAAATACGAGGGCTGATACATATATTTCTTGCCTAATAATGAAAATGCGAATATTTTTCATCAAAAATGGTTTTATTGCTTTTCAAAGTATTCTCCAGCATGATTTATACACTTTTGCATGCGCTCAAACCAATTGTCGAAACACTTTTTCCACTCCGATTGAGACACCTCCAAAACATGGTTTCTAAACCCTTCAACAGCATCTTCTGGCGAGGAAAATCGTTGACCACGCATTTTTTCTTGATGTGCGGGAAGAAAAAGAAGTCATTGGGTGCCAAGTCAGGGCTGTACGACGGATTACCCATCAATTCGACGTTTTGGCCGGTCAAAAAGGTGCTGGTTTGAGCCGATGTGTGAGAGCTCGCATTGTCATGGTGAAAAATCATTCGTCTTCTTTTGTTCGTTTTTCGAATTTCTCCGAAGACTTCAGGCAAACAATTTGTAGTGTATCACTCAGATTTGAGCGCCCTACGTTGCTCAAGCGGAAAAGTCGCCACATGACCAGTTTTGCCGAAGAAACAGGCGACCATTTGCTTCGAAGTGCGTCTCCCTCGAACAACTTTCGTTGGATTTGTCTCGTCTTGGAAGACCACCACGGTCGATTGCTGTTTTGTTTCGGGCTCATACGCATAGATCCATGATTCATCACCTGTGACGATCTTATAAACGTGTTTTGAAGCGCCGCGATCGTATTTTTTTAAATTTTCTTTGCACCAATCTTCACTAGCCTTTTTTTTGAGCGATTGTCAAATTGTGCGGGATCCAACAAGAATAAATCTTTCTTACGGTCAGGTGTTCATGCAATATCGAATTATCTCACGGTATGTCACATGACGATCTTGCACTATCAGTTCACGCACGGCATCAATGTTCTCCGGCACAACAGCCGTTTTTGGACGACCTTCGTCATTGAGCGAGCGTCGGCCACGATGGAATTCATTAAACCAGTGTTTCACAGTGATATAGGATGGTGCTTCATCGTCATACAAAAATTTAAGTTCATCGATGCACTCTTGTCGTGATAATCCACGTCGAATGTTGTGAAAAATAATCGCACGAAAATGCTCACTAGTTAATTCCGTTTTTGTGCCAAATTGATTTTTTCAAGTCATAGACAGCTACCTCAGAATATAAAAACGTTTTTCTTTAATTTTGTCGGAAAACCGAATACATAAAATTCAAACATCAGTTGTTTCAGTTTACTTAATTTCGCGACTTTAACATCCTAATTAAAAAAAGTCATCGGTTACAACAACCAATACATGTACAACTTTAGTTCCAATAGCCATCTTAATTAGTTAAGTTTACCTTTACTTTGTCTAATAAATCAATATTGTAAGTTTGCTATACTTACAATTTCTTAATATCCGATCAACTTCTGGTGATAGCAATGGATAATGGGTAGTACCAACATTCTCACGAAGCCAAAAATAAAATTAATTTAGCAATTTGTCTAAATTTTGTTGTGCCGGATCCCTGGGGTCGATACTCAGGTCCATTTAAACGACGAGCGATACCACGACATCCGCTTCTATGTACTAGATCGACCCGAGGAAGTTACTCTTCGAAGGCCCGGTGAAATGAAAAAAGCGAAATTTTTTTAAAACGCTCCGGCCACTAGGGATTAGCCACCTGTTCGTCTACTGATGCATAAAACTGTTTGTGGAAACTGGAGATGTTAAAGACCGCCACCGGTCGGGCCGCCCACGCTCTGTTCGAACACCGCATGTCATCAAAGCTGTTAAATAAAGAATTCACAGAAAATCATGGCCCGTGAGATGAATATCACGCAAAAGTCCATGAGTCGAATCATTAAAAAAGACTTGGGACTTGGGGCTTTCAAACGACGTACCGGGCATTTATTGACTGCAGCTTTAAAAAAAAATAGGATTGAAAAATGCAAACGTCTTTTGGTGAAGCACGCTGTTAACTTGCACAGAAAGATTTTCTTCACCGATGAAACAATTTTTACCGTTCAGGAAAAATTTAACAAGCAAAATGATAAAGTGTATGCGCGGTCATCTATGGAAGCATCTGATCTGCATTTCTGCGAACAAGTCAAAACATCTTCCAAAGTTTACCAAGAAACCGTTTTGGAAGCCGTTGTGAAGCCTCTTAACAATTCCCTGTTCCAAAACCAGCCATCGACTTTCCAGCAGGATTCTGCGCGGCCCATAAGGCTAAAACGTCAAAGGCCTGGCTTCGAAACAATTTGCCAGCGTTCATTTCCTCTGAAGAATGGCCCTCAGGCAGTCCAGGTTTGAACCCATTGGATTACAAATTGTGGACGGTTTTAGAGGACAAGGTTTGTCACAAAAGATACCCCAACATTGGATCTCTTAAGACTGCTTTCGAGCTGTTGCCAATTTTCCAATGGACGAGGTTCGTGCAGCACATTGACAATTGGCCAGTGCGATTTAAGGCGTGTGTAAAGGCTAAAGGCGGACATTTCGAATAAGTAGATTGTTTTTGGACACAACATTCATCAATAAATATGTTAAAAAATATTTGGTCCAAAAACATACAGTACTTTTTATTTTACGGCATAAAACGTGTGTAACAGTACTTATGTCCCTACTAAGTATAATAGGTTCTGCAAGAATTAACTTTTAAGCCCTCCTTTAGACAAAACCAACTGATCTGTATGTAAAAGTTTGCCCCATCACATAGTATAGTTTTCGAGATATCGTCTTTTCTGAATTTCTTTTATTAATTTGCCTAAAACATCGGCAAAGCTTATCCGATTCAATTAAAAATGGGCAACTGTAATTGACAAGAAATGCATCTTTCATATACAAATATTGACATCTTCATCCTGCCACTTCCGAAATTTTTATTTGATTTTTATAAATTATGAATTATATAAAAGATTTATTCCTTACCAAATAATATCAAGTGAATCGGATAAGAGTTTCCGCAGTTTAAGCAAATTAATGAAAAAAGTAAGAAAAATCGATATCTCCAAACTATAAGTATACGTGATGGGGCAACATTTTACACAAAGATCAGTTGGTTTTGTCTTAAGGGGGGCTCAAAAGAAAATTTTTGCAGAACTGTGTAATAAATATTTTCACAATATCTCGATAACTATACTCGATGCATCTAAATCTAATTAAACTCTGAATGCACTTACTATTTGCAGAACTTTGTAATTTTTAGTTTTAAGATATCTCAAAATAATACTTAATGGGACACAACTGACAATCAATTCGGATCCAGCAGATCATTTTCATTAGGATCAGTTGGTTTCGTCCATAGGACGATTTTAATGCAGAACAGTGTTATTTTTACTCACACAAAATATTTTACCCAACGTGATTACTTTTTGATACAATCATATTTACGAATTAATCAACTCACCTTCATACCCTGGTATTGAAATCGATAAAATTTTACTAAACGGTTTCCTTATTCTCAAAGAAGTATGCGTTTCCACGAACAGGCCATCATGGGAATACACTTTGAAGACAATCAAAGGATTCCGCTCCAAGAGCAGTAGATGTTCCTCCAATTGTAGCCACAAACTACGGGGCACGAAGGCAGCCAACTCCAGGTCCGAATCGTTCATCAGCTCCGTTGCCGACTCATTCATGAAAATAAAGCGATAGTGAAAGTCATTAAATGAATCATAATGAATCGCTTTGCCAAGGGTCGACGACAGTTTCGAGGGATATATGGCAATCCCGGAAATGTTTGCACAATGCGGGTTTACAAAGAACACGCTAATGTTACCGCTGACATGAGCGTAAACGCCGATATGAACGTAATCGAGTGTTTCCACCACCGATAAGGTGGCATTCTTATCGGCTTTGGTCTGTGGCGATACGATGGCCGGCGAGGGTTTACTGCACTGGACCTGAGGCACAAACTTATCACCCACGGAGTCCATGTAGTTTTCAAATGTTTCCAGCAACGAGTTGGTGGCATTTAATTCGGCCGACATGCGCAAGACCGTCACCTCGCTGCCCATTAGGTTGTGGGTAATTTGGAGTACATTTGAGGAGAGCTCTTTATCCTGGGTGTCTGTAACGAGGCCTTTAAGTATCTCGTTGCTTAGGTGGACATCCGCTGGCAGGCGACGTTGTTCGGGAGTTTCCAGCAGACTCAATAGTCTGGTGGATACTTCAAAGCGTTCCGTGCGGTCATAGGTTCGGCTTGGACTGGTTACATTACCCAAGAGCAGATTTAGCTCATTGCTTATGATATGCTGCTCAGTGGAGCGCAAACATTTGAAATCCTTGTTTTGTCCTATGGTCTCCCATGTGGCTCTGCGTGTTTGTGGGTCATAGAAGCAATTGCGCGTCAAAGGCAAACCGTTTGTTTTCAAACAGACATCCTGTAGGGTGGACTTCTGATTGATCTTGGTGCGTTTCCACACATTCACATGGCGTTCCAGCTTATCGCCTTCAATATAGTGGTGCTCAAATGTTTCTGGATCGCACAACATACTCCGGCGACATTGAATCATGACGGTCTTGTTGTCTTGTGTCTCCCAGACAGCTCTGTGCAGCGAGGGCGATAACATGCAGCGGCGTCGCAGCGGCAAGCCCGTATGGGCTGAGCACATATTAGGCAAGAGAGCATTCTCTCCGGCCTTTGTGCGGTTCCAGGTAACCCACAGCTCTTGAGATTTATTGTTTTCGTTGATAAATTTATTGAGATATTGCTCCTGTTCACAGTACATGGCATGACGAATGGGATACAATGTTACTGGGGCCATTTCGTGGCTATCGTCTACGACTTTAGGCCTTAAATGGCCCACATTTGAATATTGTTTTAAAACCGCCTCAATTTGGGTGGCCATGGCCCAAATGATCATAAACTTCATTAGATCCATGTTCACAGTCTTTTTCAAAACATTTTCCACTCAACAATTTTTTGTAGAAACACTATTTACCGGCAGGTGGCGAATACAACATTACCCGTTCGTTTAAACTAAATTACTAATTGTATATTTTTCAATTTCCACGATTTTGGGCTGCAGAAAAAGAACCACACTTGAGACATATTTGCTTTGATTCACTCACAGCACCTTCGCTTATCTTCCATCCGTACGGCCAAAGTATCGATAAGTAACGGGTAGGGTTGTCAGGTGTTCTATTGATTCTATCGCAAGTTGGCTGTTTAAGAAATCGCCACAGAAAATTAATAACAAAGAAAAAAACTTATAGGTTTATTGGTTTATAGGAATTGGTGAAGCGGTCCATAGTCCATTCCCTGTAGGAAGCCTGGGGCAAGTGTCTCCAAGTCAACACTTTTGTCTAATATTTTTGTTGACATTGTCATCGAAGAGTCAACAGTTTCTGCTATTGATGGGTACAGAAATATTTGACAACTGGAGCGCAATAATTTGCTTATTTATTATTGTGAAATAAAAATATAGTAATAAATAAATATTTGTGACTGCCAATAGAGAAGGGAACTAAGGGTCAAAAAATCAATTTTCATTTTTTTTTATTTTTTTGATGTGGACAACATCTGAGCATCGAATGAGACCGATCCCATGCTCCATAAGTGTTCCCTCCCAGAGATATGCGCGTTATATGAAAGTGAAGTCGACGATTCTAAGCGCAAATAGAAAGGGACCTAATTTTAAAATGGCTCTCCTGAACAAAACTTTTCATCAACTTTTCATTTTTTTTTTGATGTGGACAACATCTGAGCATCGAATGAGAGCGATCCCATGCCCCAAAAGTGTTCCCTCCCAGAGATATGCGCGTTTTATGAAAGTGAAGGGACCTAATCTTTAAAATGGCTCTCCTGAACAAAACTGGTTTTTAACCTTAGGTCCCTTTCTATTTTGCGCGTCACATATAGGCATTGGTGAAAAGGTCCATAGTCCATTCCCTGTAGGAAGCCTGGGGGCAAGTGTCTCCAAGTCAACACTAATGTCTACTATTTTTGTCATCGAAGAGTCAACAGTTTCTGCCTTTGATGTGTACAGAAATATTTGACACCTGCATGGAGTAATTTATTAATTTGCTTATTTGGGAATGAAATAAACAAAATTATGAACCATAAAAAAATTATTTTAAATTTTAATTATACGAGTATTAAACAGTGAGAATGAAATAAAAAAATTATGAACCTTAAAAAATTTATTTTATATTTGAATTATATTAAACAGTTAGGGAATTTGTATATTACATGGTTTTAAATAGTGTATCTGGCAAATGTCGACCTTCGCAATCCACACTCTTCTGCATACGTTTTCTGAAATTTTCATAAACTCTAACAAGCATGTCGATTGGTATTCTGCAAAGTTCAGCCTCAATATTTTTAATTAGGGCTTCCAAGGTGCCGCGACGGTTGATATACACTTTCGACTTCAGGTAACCCCAAAGGAAAAAGAAATCGCATGGGGCTAAGTCTGGTGAGCGTGCCGGCCAGTTCACATCACTTCTCAAAGAGATAAGCCGTCCAAGAAACATTTGCCTCAAACAATTCATGGTAACCATCGCTGTGTGTGCACTGGCACCAACCTGTTGAAACCATGTATCCTCTAAATGCATTACCTCAAGAGCCGTCGGATAAAAATCCTGCATCATAATCAAGTACAGTTCGGAGTTCACAGTTACGGCAAACAATTCATGTAAACCCTCCATGTGTGTGCACTGGCACCAACCTGTTGAAACCATGTATCCTCTAAATGCATTGCCTCAAGACCCGGCTGGAAAATATCCTGCATCATAGTCAAGTACCGTTCGGAGTTCACAGTTACGACAAGACGGTTATCCTGGGAAAAGGAAGGGCCAATTATACCTACTCGTGATCTGGCAAACCACACAGTGACGCGAATGAAGTTACCCAATTTACAATTGATTACCGTCCAGGAACACGTTCGCGTGGGGGAACAGCGAATCGTAAACGAAAAGCACGCTGCACTGCAATGATCGAATGCGTATTTAAAAAGTACACTTCAACACAAAATGACTTCTCCTCACGTGTCCAATGCAAGATGGCAACTGAAAGGCAGACGAATACAAATCTCCCGTCAGCCACTATACGAGGGCTGCTATATATATTTCTGGCCTAACAATGAAAATGCCATCAAAAAAATGTTATCATCAAAACTGGTTTTATTGTTTTTCAAAGTATTCTCCAGCATGATTTATACACTTTTGCAAGCGCTAAAACCAATTGTCGAAGCACTTTTTCATCTCCAATTGAGACACCTTCAAAACATGGTTTTTAAACGCTTCAACAGTTTCGGGCGATAAAAATCGTTGACCACGCATTTTTTTCTTGATGTGCGAGAATAAAAAGAAGTCATTGGGTGCCAAGTGAGGGCTGCACGGCGGATGACCCATCAATTCGACGTTTTGGTCGGCCAGAAAAGGCGCTGATTAGAACCGATTAGTGAGAGCTCACATAGTCATGGTGCACAATGATTCGTCTTCTCTTGTTCGTTTTTCGAATTTCTCCGAAGACTTCAGGCAAACAAATTGTGGTGTACCACTCAGAAATGACCATCCTACGTTGCTCAAGTGGAACAGTCGCCACATGAACAGTTTTGCCAATGAAACAGGCGAACATTTGCTTCGAAGTACTTCTTCCACGAGCAAAATTTGTTGGACTTGGCTCGTCTTTGAAGACCCACAGCGTCGATTGCTGCTTTGTTTTGGGCTCATACGCATAGATCCATGATTCGTCACCTGTGACGATCTTATAAACGTCTTTTGAAGCACCGCGATCGTAGTTTTTCAAAATTTCTTTGCGCCAATCGACACGAGCTTTTTTTTGAGCGATATTAAATTGTAAGGGATCGAACCTTTTCGAAATTGCATGAACACCTGGCCGTAAGGTGTTCATGCAATTTCGAATGCAGTTGAAAGAAATGGCCAAGGATGCCTCTATCTCACGATATTTGCCAGGACGATTTTTCATTATCAGTTTATGCACGGCATCAATGTTCTCTGGCACAACGGCCGTTCTTGGACGACCTGGTTTGTCAGCATAGACTTAGGACTTTACGTTGCCCCAAAGAAAAAAGTCTAAAGGTGTGATATCACACGATTCGTTGGACTTGGCTCGTCTTCGAAGACCCACACGGTTGATTGCTGTTTTGTTTCGGGCTCATACGCATAGATCCACGATTCGTCACCTGTGACGATCTTATAAACGTCTTTTGAAGCACCGCGATCGTATTTTTTCAAAATTACTTTGCACCAATCGACGCGAGCCTATTTTTTTATGCGATTTTCAAATTATGCGGGATCCAACGAGAACAAACCTTTTTTAAGGCCAGGTTTTCATGCAATATCGAATGTTTGCTGGTGGAAGAAATGCCCAAGGATGCCTCTATCTCACGGTATGTTATATGACGATTTTGCATTATCAGTTCACGCACGGCATCAATGTTCTCTGGCACATTGGACGAACTTTCTGACCTTCGTCTTGGAGTCGGATACGATTGAATTCATAAAAGCAGTTTTTCACAGTGCTATAGGATGGTGCTTCATCGCCATGCAAAGATTTTAGTTCATCGATGCACTCTTGTCGTGATAATCCACGTCGAAAGTTGTGAAAAATGATCGCACGAAAATGTTCACGAGTTAATTCCAATTTTGCCAAATTGATTTTTTCGAGTCACTGTAAGCAACACAAATGATGGTCGTACGTCGAAACGTTCTGAGTATGTTTATGCCTAAAAAAATCAAACTTTCCAATGGAATTGTCAGATGGCGCCAGGCAACACTTAGCGGTGCCCTGGCCAGAAATATATGTAGCAACCCTCGTAAGCCACACACACTCTCTTCGACGGACAGTGCCGTCACAGCCTGCAGAGCACAAAAGCCAATTTCCGCGCTCCACCCTGTACAAATACAGTTTCAATAATCGTTTTTATTAGTTGGAATTACCAATACTTTGTATTTTTAAACGATAATGTCAGTACACTCTACTGAAAATCGCCGAGTACACAATAAACATTCGGTTTTAGCGATGGAATACATGGGTAGTACGCAAGGTTTATAAATACAAGGTTACGCCATCAGCAAAAATTGCCGTTAGGTGACGTAGTTGGTGACAAACATCAAAAAGAAGTGGGTTGCCAGCTCTATGTCTGCCTACTTTTAGTTAACAAAGCTAAGATTTCATGTGAAAAATGTACATATTGCAGTGAGTTGGTAACCCTACAGCTGAAATCACTTTGTCAGATTTGTGAAGAAATAAAACAACAAATCGAAACGTAAACATTAAGTGTGCAGTGGGCAAATGTATGAAAACCAACAGTAAAAAATATGCGAGTATGTGTATAAGTCACAAGCGACACAATTTTCTCCAAATTAAATGGAGAGACATTGTGGCTAACGAATCAATATTTAAAAAAACACATAGAAGAAGCTGAAGGTGTTGAACTTGAAGAAAATGTAAAAAGAATGTTTTTCCGGTGCAGAATGTACTTTAGGTTAAGAATATTAAATGCCGACATTACCAAAAATATTTATACCAAAAAAAGAAAATTAAATAAAACTTTAACTTAATATACAAAAAATTGTTCGTTTTTCGCTAATAAATAAATTGATGGCAAAAATAGTCAATTGTCCCACTGTTATGAATACACAAATATTATCAGCTGATAGCTCGAAATTTTTAGCCAATAGGAACAAAGTTTGCGTGACGTCATTGGTGACAAACGTCAAAAACAGAAAAGGGAAGGGGGCTGGGATGGCGTAACCTTCTATACATAAACCTTGGGTAGTACGTGTAGCCACCATCATTCGGTTAAAATATTACTAATTGTGTTTTGCACTAGTCGCAATATTTGCGTCTCTTTTCCTAAAATAAATTCCAATTTCTCCTCTAGCTATTGAAACTGCAGTAGTTTCAAACCCTAATCTCTTGAGTGACAAGATTGAGATGAGGCCCTCATATTCTTTTGGACTATAATGCCATAGAAGGTAAGAAGGGTATTTGAAGCCAGTGTCGGGCATATTTTATTACTCAGTATCGACTGCAGACAAAGCAATAATAGGGAAGAAAACATTGCACAAAACCCATGGTACGACGATTGCGAGGAGATTGTGTTGAACGTGGTTAGAAATTATGCTCGAAAACCTCTCAAAAAGTAACACTTTCGACTAAAGGTCCAAATAGTAGTAAGAACTTTGAGATAGAAAAAGAAATCTAGTGACAATCACTATACGCCAAGTATACGAGTAAGTATATCTCACGGGCAATGATTTTCTGTTTTCGGAGCGGATTTCAGTGAATTCCTGATTTAACGGCTTTGATGACATGCGGTGTTCGAACAGAGCGTGCGCGGCCCGACCGGTGGCGGTCTTTTACATCTCCAGTCTCCTCAAAAGTTTTATGCATCGGTAGACGAACATGTGGCTAATCCTAAGTGGCCGGAGCGCTTTGAAAATATCGCTTTTTTTCATTTCACACTTGAAAAGCGATATTACAGCGATACGGTTCTCATTATTTTAAAATCCTAACGCTATTGAGGTTAGCTTTCAAAACCCATATGACATTAAAGGGGTATGTTCAGTTCTACTATTGAAATGGGTGTGTTCAATGTTGTATCAGTATTTATGTCTCTATTAAGTATAATGAGTATACAAGAATAACGCTCTTTCACCTAAAAGATCTGAGAAATATTAGTGCCTCTTACTAATGGACACGTCCACATGATCCAAGTGGCATTCATTAGATTTCATTCGTTTATGTTCTTGAACGACATTAAGTAAGAAAGACTTATGATTTATCCAGACAGATATATTTCTTGGTTTTTTATGGATCAATTTCGATTGGAAATTTAAAATCACTGCATCGACAAATCAAAATTAAAATCGTCAATCGAGTTAAAAACTCGACCCATTCGGCAAGACATCGCCAGATCTGACAACCCTGCTTGGTGGGCTCTTGATAAAATTCTGGAAGCCAATCGTTTGTTTGTATTTTCAAACGTGTGTATTAATGTTTAGTTGAACACTTGACATACGATCATATGTTTGTTTGTATATAGAACTATATCGACATACCTACAAACAAACGATATGAACAGACATACGTGCGTACAGACGTAGTGTAAACAAAACATCAAATACGAATACCAACTGTTCGTTAGTTGGATTCCAAGACGCACATACCGCAGTGTGTGAAAAGCCCGACACAAACAACAACTGATTGGGGCACATAAGGGATGACGATCTGGAATTGTTTGGAATATTTTCCGGATTGACGAGTTGGTCAAGTGCGTGATGAACATGAGTATATATCGCAATATTTATAAAGATATACAATTTGTTTAAACAAAATTTTTTTTATTTGAATTTTCAACCTTTTGTAAAATTTTATGAATACTCGTATGACCCATAAAATGTGTATGTATGTGTATGGAGAGTTTGTCTATCACACTGCATGTCTTAAGCCTTGACATTAAAAGAAGAAAAATATTAGAAAACTAGCATGGCGTTATATCGGGTGATACATCTTGAAATTTTTTTTCAAAATAAAAAAATACAAAAAGTTAAAGAAAAAAGTGTAAAGGTGTGATATCACACGATCTAGGCGGCCAACTCACCGGTCCAAAACGAGAAATTAGCTAGTCTTCGAAATTACCTTTCAATAGATACATTGTTTGAGCAGCTGTATCGTAAATGGCACTGTAATGTTGAAATCAAACTTCGTCAAGATTACGTGCCTTAATTTGAGTCCGATAACATGGCGCAAGAGCGGGGCACCATTTACGGTTACGGCCATCATCATTGGAATCTCTAGGACCTCTTTGGTTGCTCTTCAGCCCAAATGTGGCAATTTTAATTATTGACGTTGTTGTTGAGCCAGAAATGGGCCACATCAAACAAAATTTGGGCCGAAGCCAGTTTCTTATCGATCGCTCATTTCCATTATATATAAGTACTTATAAGTACAGTTGCACAATTAGGAGACGTTGTTGCGGTGTAAGTCTTTCCATGATGAAATGTCAAACAGTACTGTAAACAAATAAAAAATAGTGTTTAATACAACTCACGCGCAATCTATGAAAAAAAACCCTATTGAAAAAATACCTCTTGATGGATCACCCTATATTTGAGAAAAGCTTCCTTTTTATTAAGTTCTTATAGCATTTAAGAATTTAATAATTAATAATTAAAAAATATTCAAAACTGGTGTGAAAAAGAAATTCACAGCTTATTAATGAAACAAATAAAGAAGCAAAAGTCGGGTATTGCCGCTTAATAAAAGCATACAACAGAGTATTTAGAAAAGCCAATTGATAAATCCTATAACAAAATGAAATTCTAAAATTCCTAAAGATATGTGTCTAAAATTTGGCCACATGTAAGAAAAAAAATTTTGGCAGATCTCAAATATACTGCTTTATTTGGAGAAAAAAAATATTTGCTTCCCATACTTGCAACTGGATTTTTGGAACCTTAGGACTGTGGGCCGGGCTCTAAATTAACCCAGATTTAAAACTAGCAAAATGAGCTAAAGCTGCTTTTATTATAATATGCTCTTCTGAATGTTCAAAAAATCCAAAATAACCAAAATTATAAAACTAATGACATACTTGTGAGAAAACTTCAATACTTTCTTGGTAAAATTGAACATATATGTTGGAGCTATATCTAAATCTAAACCGATATTTCCACCTTCAATAGCGTCGTTGGCACAGAGATCTTACTTGCGCCCAATTTAATCAGGATAAGATGTAATATGTAGCTTCTATAGCTAAAACATAAAATCGGAAGCACATATGTGTGGGATCTATATCGAAATCTGAACCGATTTCCTTTAATGTTCATAACTACGAGGGCGGTTCGGAAACTTCTTAGCCTAGCACAAAAAGCGCGGTATAAACAGAAAAAAGTTAAGTGTTTTGGAAACTTCCATCTCTGCTTTAAACACATGTTAAATTTTGTTTCGATCTGGCAACTCCTTCATATAGAAACAGGTTTTCACAAAAGACGCATCCACAATTTTTTTACAATGGAAAAATTAGAAATGCGTGGTGTCATTAAACATTTACATAAAAAAGGTTTATCGGGACAAGAAATTCATAATGACATGGTGAATGTGTTAGGTGAAAGTGCTTCTTCATATGCAACAGTAAAAAATTGGGTTGCTAAATTTAAACGAGGTCGTACAAGCATTGAAGATGAACCACGTAGTGGACGTCCAAAAACAGCAACAACAACAGAAATTGTAGCCAAAGTGCATGATATGGTATTAAATGATCGACGAATAAAAGTGCGTAAAATAGCTAATATCATGGGCATCTCAAATGATCGAGTCCATTTAATTTTGCATGAAGAACTACAGATGAAAAAGCTTTCTGCAAGATGGGTGCCGGACTTGTTAACAGTCGACCAAAAACGCATAAGAAAGAACATTTCTCAAGCTTGTTTGGATCGTTTTCAGCGAAATATAAGGGATTTTAAGCGTCATTTCATATCTGTTGATGAGACATGAATCCACCACTATACTCCAGAGACAAAAGAACAATCCAAACAATGGACTGAAGCTGGAGGAAGTGCCCCAAAGAAGGCAAAAACAATTCAATCGGGTATTATGCTGTTACCGGTTACTGTTTGACCCTATTGAAATAGGTTCATATCGGTCCATGTGTTTATATAACGCAATGTTTATTGCCGATTTTAGAACTTCAGCCATAAAAGTCAAATTTTGTGTCCAATTTTTCCAAAATTTCGCAAATATCGTTACAAACAATCCATATCTAACGAATATTCCTCACACGAAGGTCCGTTCCGGTTTAAGGTCCTGAAGCTCTAAAAGCCATAAATTTAATGTGATTGTGTTTAAATTTTGGTGGGTCGTTGTGAGCGACTACTCAGTAGCCCTGGTGAAATTGGTTCGGAACATGTAATCGATTATGCCCTGCCTAAAAGCTTCCTCGATGGTTAAGGTTTTACGCTTAGGAAATCACAAATTGAATCCAATTTGGCTCAACTTTAACATAGTGCGTTCTAAACAGTTCCAAAATAGTATTGGCAGTGTAGCTGAGTGTTTAGTGCAAGAATTTAACTATGATTTGTCGAAAACTTTAAAAATAAGAGTATTTTTTGATTTAAAAGTGTTAACAATTTTCAAAATAAAGCTGATTATGAAATATTATTTATATGAAGTAAAATGAAATTTTGAACCTGTATGTTTCCGGCTACATAAGGTGACACAAATTCCTCAAAGAAATGCTTGAAGTAATAGAAATATATACTTTCATGAGGGTCATATTTTGTAGTTTACGAGGGCGGTTTGGAAACTTCTTAGCCTAGCACAAAAAGCGCGGTATAAACAGAAAAAAGTTAAGTGTTTTGGGAACTTCCATCTCTGCTATGAACACGTGTTAAATTTTGGCAACTCCTTCATATAGAAACAGGTGTTCACAAAAGACGCATCCGCGATTTTTTTACAATGGAAAAATTAGAAATGCGTGGTGTCATTAAATATTTACATAAAAAAGGTTTATCGAGACAAGAAATTCATAATGATATGGTGAATGTGTTAGGTGAAAGGAGCCTTCATATGCAACAGTAAAAAATTGGGTTGCTGAAATTAAACGTGGTCGTACAAGCATTGAAGATGAACCACTTAGTGGCCGTCCAAAAACAGCAACAGCAACAGAAATTGTAGCCAAAGTGCATGATATGGTATAAAATGATCGACGAATAAAAGTGCGTAAAATAGCTAATATCATGGGCATCTCAAATGATCGAGTCCATTTAATTTTGCATGAAGAACTACAGATGAAAAAGCTTTCTGCAAGATGGGTGCCGGACTTGTTAACAGTCGACCAAAAACGCATAAGAATGAACATTTCTCAAGCTGGTTTGGATCGTTTTCAGCGAAATAAAATGGATTTTAAGCGTCGTTTCATAACTGTTGATGAGACATTGATCCACCACTATACTTCAGAGACAAAAGAAAATCCAAACAATGGACTGAAGCTGGAGGAAGTGCCCCAAAGACGGCAAAAACAATTCAATCGGCTGGTAAGGTTATGGCAACGGTTTTTTGGGACTTCAAAGGTATTTAATTGATTGACTATCTGCAAAAGGGTAAAACAATAAATTCAGAGTACTATTGCAACCTTTTAGATCAATTAAATGTACAAATTCGAGAAAAACGTCCTGGCTTACAACAAACAAAAATAATTTTTCATCAAGACAACGCACCAGCGCACAAGAGTGTTTTAACAATGGCTAAAATCAACGAATTAAAGTACGAGTTGCTTGACCACCCACCTTATTCTCCTGATTTAGCTCCCAGTGACTTTTACCTGTTCCCAAATCTAAAAAAATCCTTGCTGGCAAGTGTTTTACCTCAAATGAAGATGCAATTGCAGTTGTAAACCACTATTTTGAAGACCTTGAGGAAAACTATTTTAATCAAGAGATAGAATTGCTAGATAAGCGTTGGACTAAGTGTATTGAAGTTTCAGGAGATTATATTGAAAAATAAAAATATTTTTGAAAAACTAACTATTCTCTTTCATTGATAGGCTAAGAACTATCCGAACCGCCCTCGTATTTAACAAAAATAGGTGAAAAAAAATATTTCAAAACGCGCCTCTGTCTATTTTGGTTTTTAGTCTAAACAAACCTTATTCATTAAATTTTATTAAAAAAATATTAATTAAATTTATTTATTCAGTGAACCGCGGGTCTGCGAACTAAGTCTAGGTAAATCGTGACATTGATGCATAGTTTTTTTTTCGCTACGTAATTACTTTTTATTTGAATATCCTAGCAATTTGAAATGTCAACTTAAAAAGGACGGACCTGGGGAAATTATTTTCAGTAGCATAACAATTTCTTACTGTGGTTAGTTTCTGAAAAATTACGAAGTATAGTTTAGACTGTAAATGCCATTTTAGGATAAAAATGTAGGCGGAATCGACGTATACTCCGCTAGCCCGTATTGAAAATCCATCTGCTATTATCCAAGAGCACTTAAGTACTTACACTAAAGTACTATTATTCCCGTCGTTCCATTGAGTAACATTGGACCACTACAAATATATTCCATGCAGATCAATCGCAAGCTATTATTTCACTTTACTCCAGTCAGAGTCAGAATGTCATTCTCCAACTGCCTTCTCCGTGTAAGTACGGGTCTAACTCGTCGTCTCGCACCCTGTGGAATTTTATTCGATTGCTGCTCTTGCAATATTACTTGCCGGTTTTTGTAGGGTATGGCCCAGCCAGCTCAAGTCCCTTTTCGGTATTTCGGAGCGCAATGGTGGTTGTTTAGTTGCACTCCATTTGTTGGTCGTATTAATAATATTTGGCCAAATTATATACATTAATCTTCTAATTCTTTTTTAAATACTTGCAAGTTGTTTATATCACAAGCCGCTGCATTTCATGCCTCACATCCATAAAGAAAGATAGACTTCACGTTGGAGTTAAATATTTGCATTTTGGTGAGGATTTGTTAGAGGATTTTTATACTGTGTTTAAAAGACCAAAACATCTTCGGGCACAATTAATGCGGTTATTCCTGTTGCCGTTGAAGCCGTTTGCAGTTGTTGTAATTTCACTGATCGTGTGGGACACAGGTAATCTAGGTCCCTTAGGCGTTTATTCAGGATATTCTACTTTGTTTATTTATAATTTTTGAATTAATGAAAGAGAATGAAAATTATATTGATAAATGTTTTATTTAAATAATACAATATCAGATAAATGTCCGCCTCTGTTAGTCTCACAAATGCGAGACCTTTTGAGCACATTTTTCATTAAATTCAGTACGGCGTCGAATTGAGGTGGATGGATTGTTTTGTGAACACTTTCTTGAGCAGCAGTAATGTTTTACCAGACGATCTTGCAGTACGTTGTGGTCCATGCTTGGGCCTATCAGCTACAGACCCTCTTTCTTCGAAATCAATCACTACACGATAAATAGTGCGTTTTGTTGGCACGTTGTTTGATAAAATGTTCAACGATTTATCGAATATTTTTCCAAAATAAGTTTGCCACGTCTCTACTTCACGACTGCCAAATATGAACTGTCAAGACTAATGTATACCTTTCCGGAGGACACCCCCCGTTAGATACCCCATTAAATCCCGCCCGTGACCGTTGTTTTCATGGCGACATCCAGAGCAATTTTTAAGAGTAAAGAAGACAGGACATGTCCTTGCCGTACACTAGTTCTAATCGATATCTTACACTAGTTTACAGACATTTTGGTCCAGAGTTCTAAATATTTTATTCCCATAGATGTTGACTTCCTAAAAAAATTTTCCTCTGATTTGTTTTTAAGATAGATTTTTTTTGCAAATTTTTCTCAGTTTTTTGGACCATAAGTCCCAAACGCTATTACCAATTTGTCGAGAGGGGTCTCAAATAAAAGAAAATAAGGCTGGTAAGGTTATGGCAACGGTTTTTTGGGACTTCAAAGGTATTTTATTGATTGACTATCTGCAAAAGGGTAAAACAATAAATTCATAGTACTATTGCAACCTTTTAGATCAATTAAATGTACAAATTCGAGAAAAACGTCCTGGCTTACAACACAAAAAAATAATTTTTCATCAAGACAACGCATCTAGTGTCGTCTTAAAAATATTTTGAAAAACTAACTATTCTCTTTCACTGTTAGGCTAAGAACTTTCCGAACCGCCCTCGTACAGTGCTTGCTCAGAAACTGACTTGTACCAAATTGCATCCAAAGTGGATGCAATTTATAGCTTCGTGAACTAAAAACATAAAATCGGATGAGCATATTTGTGTGGGAGCTTTATTATAACCCTTTTGGGACATATGTGTCCTACTGAATGTCCATAGAGCCCATTAATCTACAATTTTCACTTTAAACAGTTTTATAACTGAGGAAGAAAGTTGTTATAGGTTGGTGCTGATGTCAGCTGTAAATTCGTATATCGTATATATGAGGTTGCGTCGTAAAAAGCAACCATTTCTTTAGTTTTTAGTTCAGATAGCAAAAGGTCTTACTGCGGATGGACGTCAAACTGCGGTCTTCAGAAGAAACCTTTCACATGGTGGTTACCAATCCAAAATCAAGAGCATTTTTGAAAATCTGCTACTCACAGGTACACAGGTTGCCAAAAAAAGGAAAATTGAAAAGCGTACTAAAACTGTGTGTCAAGAATGTCAACTTCCTTTGTGCAAGGAATGCTTCGCACCTTTTCAACAATAGTTTAAACATTTGTTTCTTCTATTTTGTTTTTTAAATGCATAAAATTAGTTCCTAAAAATAAATAAAAATATATACAATTTTAAATAAAAAGATAGATTTTTTATTTGCACGCTCGCATGTAAGGGTTTAATGGGACTTATACATATATCCCACCACTTAAAATTGTCTGAACCGATTGTCTTCAATTTTAATAATGTCCATTCTTGGTCCAAAAAACTTACGAAAGCCAATTTTCATCATGATTCGGTGTAAGATGTGGCACTTAGAGCTAAGGTCATAAAATCGGATGAACATGTTTGTATAGGAGCTATATCCAAATTGTAACTGTTTTCTTCAACTAAAATAATATCCGTCCATGGTCTTACTTCTGCAAAATGTCATGAACATAGGTCTACAACTGTGACCTGTAGTTTGATTACAAGCTCTAGATGGGCAGCAGACATGGCCGACATCGTTAAATCGAACCAGCAGGTGATAATAAGTCGATTAGTTCGCTTAAAGATGGGTCTAGCTCAAATATTTTGGGTAGTTACAAATATTTGCAATTAAACTAACTTCCACAGAGTGGTTCAGATTATAAAAAGCTCTAAATTGAAAATATTTTCTCATTTTACCTAATAACAAAATTTAAATCAGGACTGCCAATCAATTCTCTTATTTTTACCCTCGAACGAATAGTAGATGGCCTACAAAAATTGTCATTCTGTTTGTAACACCAAGAAATATTGATCCGAGACTCTTCATATATTCTAAGACTCTCGATGTCCGTCTGTTAGTATGTCTGTCCGCCCAATCGATTGGCAAAAAAAATGCGTGTTTATTTAAAAGAAGTTAACAGCAACATTTTCTACACGCAGAGAAAAGATATAGTTACTTTATGGTCACGGCAACAATAATATTTTTTCTGCAATAAAAGTATGTTCGACGCAACCATAGTTTTTTTGAATTTCCTTTGACAATAGTGTGACTACGGCAATATTAGTATTGTTAAAATGAAGCAATTTTATTATTGCCAAATCTTAAAATGAAAGTATGATAGTAGCTACATTAAAAATATGATTAATGCGAAAAAAGTTTTTTTTGGTTTTATGTTAACAATAATATGATTACGGCAATCATACCGGCAAAATCGCAATTTTTCTTATATTAAATATGGTTTTTAGAACAATGTCATTGTAACAAATCGTACGCAATAATACTACTTTTTTTAGGTAAATTAATTTGTTCTCAAAACAAACTACTTTGTATTCGTAGAACTAAAATATTATCAATAAATAAAACACTTACGTTTTAAAACGAATTTTTTCTAAATCACTGCTTTTATTTGGAGTAATTTACTTAAGAAAAATCTCTATTGTTGGAAAATATCTTAACCTAATACGTGATAGAACGTCAAAGTGGAATCGTTCTTAACCTAATCCCTTGAGTATAGTAATAGATATACCGTCGTACATAAGGTGGGACAGACGGCTAATTCGATTCAGAATTTGATTCTATCGGTTTAATTAACTTTGAGTCTGTGTAGTGTCGTCTTAAACATTGCGCTTATATACGTCACCGCATCAGGTTTCTGAATCGTCATCCCTAGACTGAATATTACGAATGACTGTGACTCATTCAGATTTCTTGCCGATTTGTAGTTCGTTTACCGCCGCCGCGTCTTATCGCTTCTTAATGTCTTAACACCACATATTTACCAATAACAATTCATAATTGACAAGAGTTTTAAATATGAATTTGTGCCATAAGATGTTGAACGTAAATAGAAGTAAATACGAGCAGAATGACAGGTAAAAACCGCATTGCCTATAATTCTTCCACCATGCGAGGCAAATAATGAAGAAATATTGCTATGCCGGTTTATTTGTCTGGTGTGTATAACAATTTAAAGCGCAAAAAGTGTTCGAAAACCTTAGACGTGTTCAATTGAGCTTATTTAAATTTTTGAAGAGTGACCCAATGAGATTAACTGATGTGAAACACAAATAGTTATTTTGTTTTTTAACGTCTTTTTGTATACCCTCACTCTACTGGGTAAGAGGAAATATCACGTAGTATGGAAAAAAATATAACGCTTCGAAAAAAAAACATTGTAGACCCTACATGTGTTTTGACCAAATTCGTTTCATGAATTGGGTCATTTAAGCCATGTCCGCCTGTGCCGCTCGTTCGCACAATAAGTCTCAAAAGCGGATAACAATCATTTTTAAATTTTACAGAACGTAATATTTTTCCAAAATGGGCCATATTGCCACACCCCTTCTTGGTAACTCCCACACAAATGAACCATTACGCCTACTTTTGGTATTCTTGAAATATCTTTTATAATAATAATTCAAAGGATCTAACCCAAAGTCAATACTCAAGGGCTGGGTTATACGAGGGTTGCTATTTATATTTCGGGTCCTGAGACAATACCAGTTTTCCCAGATGCAAACTGGAACTTCCATTGAAAACTTTGACATTTTTAAGCATAACTTCACTTAGAACGTTTTGTCATTTAAGGGCGAATTGCTTTGTTTACAGTGTGTTGAAATATTCATCTCAGTCAAAAAATGGAATTATCCCGAGAACATTTTCGTGCGATGATTTTTTACGATTTTCGGTGTGGGTTATCAAGACAAGAGTGTTTAAATCAACCCGTTTCGCCTCTAGGCGATGAAGCACCATCAGAAACCACTGTTAATCGCTGGTAGCAAGAGTTTAGTCTCGGACGCTGGTAGCGAGTTTAGTTTAGTCTCGGACGCCGTTCGCTCCAGGGAGAATTTCGTGAAGGACGTCCAACTTCGGTCACTTTGCTAGAAATCATCGATGCTGTGCGTGAACTGATTAAGCAAGACGGACATGTAACATACCGTAAGATTGAGGCATTCTTGGGCATCAGAATGACAAGCATCATTAAGATATTGCATGTTCATTTGGCCGTGAAAAAAAATTATTTTTCTTGGATCCCAGAAAATTTCACATATGGATGGTGCAAAGAGATGTTGAAAAAGCATAACTTTGGTAGCTTAAAGGCAGTGTATAACATTGTCACAGGTGACGAATCATGGATCTATGCATATGAACCCGAAACAGAAAGCAATCGACCGTATGGGTCTTTCAAGACGAGGCAAATCCAACAAAAGTTGTTCGTGGAAGAAGTATATCCTAGCAAATGATTGCGTTTTTAGTGGAACGAAGGACGGTCAATTCTGAGTGGTATACAACCATCTGTGTTCGAAGAAATGAGAAAAAAATAATAAGAGAAGACGGATCATTTTGCATCACGACAGATCTCACACATCAGCTGAACGATGAGCTATTTGACCACTCAAGATATCGAATTGATGGGCCATCCACCATACAGTCCTGAGTTGGCACCCAATGACTTCTTCTTATTCCCTAACATCAAGAAAAAAAAATGCGTGGTCAATGTTTTTCATCGCCCGAAGCAGCAGTTGAGACGTTTCAAAAATTATGTATGTCTCAATCGGAGCAAAAAAAGTGCTTCGAAAATTGGTTTGTGCGCATGCAAAAGTGTACGAGTATTGATCCTAAAGGAGAATATTTTGAAAAACAATAAAACCATTTCCAGTGATAAGTTATTGTGTTTTTATTGCCGGACCCGAAATATAAATAGCATCCCTCGAAAGCTTAGTTTAATGACATAAAAAAGAATTCCTAGCCACGCCGTTTCTGGTATGGCCCACACAAATGACTTTTGTTTAGTGCAGATTAAAACCCACAAAACTTGTCACCCAATTCGTAAAATGAGCTTAAGTTGTGAATACAGTCATATTTTTATAACGGCTTTGTAGTTACATACCAAAAAAGGGGTTTACTTGTCCCATGGTACCTTGTATACAAATGCACTATTCCGCCCACTTTTTCATACCCTGCACCTAAGAGTGCATGGTATATTAAATTTGTTAGCCCGTTTGCAACGCCACGTAATATTGACCGTAGAGCCTAGTAAAGTATAAAGATTAATTCTAAGACGATCTAACCATGTCCGTCCTCCGGTCCGTGTGTCTGCTGAAAGTACGAATTTTGCATGATGAGGACCGATGGTCATAAGCTGTTCATAAATAGGCGAAATCGGTCTTGGGGGAAAGAAGTCTCCCTTTAAGGAACTAAACGTACCTCAAAGCGGCTGCACCATCGAGATCTCAGCTGCGCCAGAATTACGCGCGTCTGCCAAGGTAGTACCTTCTCCTCAAGTGAAATCTCCGGGGGATGCTCCCCTAGCACTTAATTCACACGGTAGCTGGATACTGCTGCTGCGACTTCATCGGCGTGAATGTTGTTCAGACCTGCCTGATAGTTTCGATGATCTAAAGGTTCTCTCTTACACCGCTGGACCTCTCTCTCTAGATCATGAAGATCGTACCTGATCTGGCTGGGCGGAGGCATCCTCTTCAAGAGATGGTGGTTAGGATGACTTCTGCGAAAACACCCTAGCAGGTATTGCTTAGACAGCAGGAAATTGTGTCTGTGCACGGTAAGGACCTTCGTATCCTCATGTAGATGGTCCTCAGAAGACATAAGAAGACACCCTGTTCAGACCGACCTATCGCTTTGTAAGAGATCAACAAGGCTTTGTCGGCTCCCCAAGTACTTCCGGCAAGTGACTTGAGGACCTAGTTCCTACTTTTGAGTTTATCGCAGATAGCTGTAGCATGTGCAGAGGATCGAAAAAGGCTGTTCAATGTGACCCCAAGGATTTTAGGGTGGTTGGTAGTCGGGATGTTGACGTCATCGACTTTCACATTGAGTGACAACCGCACCTCTGCGGTCCATACAGTAACCAGTGTGGCTGATGATTTGGACCTGGATATTTTCATATTCCTCGCAGTGGAAAGCGTGCTAAGTCAGTGAGGTAAGAGTTTCTCGCATATGTCATCCACTTTAGGTCCTGACGCCAGAATTGTGCAATCATCAGCGTACGACACAATTTCAACGCCGTGTTGTGGTGCAGGCATTTTAGAGAGTTAGAGGTTAAACAGAGCCGGGGATATCAATCTACCCTAAGGAACTCTTTGTTTAACTCTACGGGGCATCGACTTTCCGTCTCTAAATTCTACATATGACTGGCGCTCACACACATAATTTTCGACCCAACGTTGCAAACTGGGCGGAAGGGACGTTTCTTCAATGTCCTCGAACAGAGTGGCATGATTGACCGTGTCGAAGGCTTTTGTTAGGTCAAGAGCCACGAGGACCGTCCTGCCGTTTGGCTTGTTCTGGTTAAGGCAGCGACTTATACGAGTGGTGATGGCGTGAAAAGCAGTTGTTGTGCTGTGCTGCTTGCGAAACCCATGCTGATGTTCAGCTCAAGGAAAGAGTTCGATCAGACTGGAGGATCGGCCTGTACGAATCTCCTTTACTTGCGCCCTTGCCTGGCTTCAGTAGCGGAACCACTCTGGCGCATTTTCCAGGCATCGTGAACTAAATGAGTGGCTAGCGACAAATTTAGCACTTTGGTCATGTACTCTACTTCCGGGGTATCCAAGTGCTTTAACATCAGCATTGAGATTACGTCCGGACCCAGCGTCTTTGATGACTTTGCGTTGCGGATGACATGGACAACTTCGCCGACGGAGTTACCCATGTCATCCGGATACGACGCAATACTCTCCTTTTCGCATTATCACTCTCTGGGTGCTCAATAAAAAGCCGGTTAAAATAACACGCGCACCGCTTGGGATCTGTCACTGTTCTATCACCGAACGTAACAGCTGTCTGATCATCATTCCTTCCAGGGTTAGAGAGCGAATTGACCGTTGTCCACAACTTACCGATTCCGGAACTTTAGTTGCACTGCCTTAAGTGGTCTAGCCATTTGTTCCGCTTATATTCGTTGACCAACCTACTGATCTCAGAGTTGAGATCCCTAATTCTAGGGTCAGTAGGGTTGGAGCGACGAATATCGTCACGCTCGTCAGCGAGTCCCGCTGCCTCTGCTGGGAAGTTTGGTCGTACTTCGGGTATTCGACCAGCTATTAAGGGCATAGTAACTAGACTTTATGGCTTCTGTGTTCCAAAAAACGTCCCGCATGGTCAAATCGGGCTATCTATAGTCAATATGGGCATACGGGTACTTAACTCAGAGAATTTTTTTCTACCAATCTATATATAGAGTGATTTGCAAGTTTTGGCTGCGATTATGGATGTACTCTTGGCCCGATAGAACCCAAAAGTATCTTTTTTGAGCGTAGGGACAGTCACGGGTACATAAGGTTCAGTTCCTGGCCGAACTTAACGACGTTTTATGTTGTTATTATTGCAATTTCGTTAATCGTACTCACATGATCTAACCCAAAAGTGATACTTAAAGCCAAAAATATAAGGCTTACTTGGTGACAAATGGTGACTGCATTCCTAGGCACGTCGCTGCTGATATATCCCACACAAATGGCACTGTTTCAGGTCAGTTTAGAACCCACATAAATTGTTACCCAGTGCGTAAAATTCGATTAAACAGCCGTCTTCTCTTCATCGATTTTTGAATTTCTCCGAAGACTTCAGGCAAACAAATTGTGTTGTACCACTCAGAATTGACCGTCCTACGTTGCTCAAGCGGAACAGGCGCCACAGTTTTAACGAAGGAACGGGCGACCAATTGCTTCGAAGTGCTTCTTCCACGAACAACTTTCGTTGGATTTGGCTCGTCTTCGAAGATCCACACGGTCGATTGCTGTTTTGTTTTGGGCTCATACGCATAGATCCATGATTCGTCACCTGTTACGATCTTATAAAAATCTTTTGAAGCACCACGATCGTATTTTTTCCAAATTTCTTTGCACCAGTCGACACGAGCCTTTTTTGAGCGATTGCCAAATTGTGCTGGATCCAACGAGAACAAACCTTTTTTACGGCCAGGTGTTCATGCAATATGGAATGTATGCTGGTAGAAGAAATGCCCAAGGATGCCTCTATCTCACGGTATGTCACATGACGAGCTTACATTATCAGTTCACGCACGGCATCAATGTTCTCTGGCACAACGGCCGTTTTTGGACACCTTCACCACCTTCGTCTTTGAGCGAGCGTCGGCCACAATTGAATTTATTAAACCAGTTTTTCATAGTGCTATAGGATGGTGCTTCATCGCCATACAAAAATTAGAGTTCATCGATGCACTCTTGTCGTGATAGTCCACGTCGAAAGTTGTGAAAAATGGTCGCACGAAAATGTTCACGAGTTAATTCCATTTTTTGGCAAATAGATTTTTTCAAGTCACTGAAAACCACACAAATGAAGGTCGTTCGTCAAAACGTTCTGGGTACGTTTATGCTAAAAAATGTCAAACTTTAAAATGGAAATGTCAGATGGCGCCAGGCAATACATAGTGTTGCCTAAGCCAGAAATATATATATAGCAACCCTCGTGTTGGAACGCAATCTATGGTCAAGAGTATATAAGTCTTGGTCCGTTCGAACTTACGAATTGTATACTAAGTACATTTAATTTTTCCCCCAATTATCTACATTTTACCTGTTTTACCTTTATTTTTCGGCTGTATTCTTTTCGATGCATAATTTCCATAACATACCAGAAATAATTTGTTAATTAAAATGAAGTTTAAAGGTTTTTTTTGTATTTTATAACATTTAAAAAAGCAATAACATTATTCGCTCATAAATATTATCATTTATAAATATTATCCTCAAAACTTATAAACTTTACCCCCATACTGACGTATGATTTGGGCTTGAATCCTTTCAGCTTCTCCTGGGTGGCGATAGTTTATAAACTTAACCTCTGGCTTGTGATTAGTGATCTGATGAGTCTGTTGCAATTGTTGCAGCGGGACATTGTGACTTGGTTCCTTATTCAACACATAAATATGTGTCTTCTGTTCAGATGCACTTTGGGCCAAATTATTGACAGCTTTCGTATGGGCACGATTTTCAGGATTCTTAATAAATATCACCTGTTGATGGCGCTTCGACGAAGCCGCCACGCGGTCCAAATTATGTGGATTTTGTCGGAATTCTTCTTGGGGAGCGCTGAAGGAGAAAAACTCGATCTCTAGAGGGCTACCCTGTAACTCTGTCATCCAACTCAATTGAATTAGGCATAAAAGCTAAATGTACCAAATGACGAAACAGAAATTAATCTATTTAAATGCTTGCCTTAATTATTAAAAGCAAATAGCTCTACTTACCACACACGACAACTTTAAAATCGGCATCATTTCAAGTACCCTTAAATCGAAAAAAACACTTGTGGTTGACTTCCTCGTTTAAATATCTTTGAGATTGACTCAAGTCTTAAGAGCAACCGCAAATCACTCGAATCACAGCTCACCGTTTGACACAAATCGTACTTGTGCAGCACAAGTTCCAGCCCCCGAAGCAGCCGCTTTAAATATGAACGTTCGGCTGCGGCTACCTGAGTACCCACCATTTATGTCACTTGAGTTTCGGAGCATTCAAGAGCCACAAATACAAACCACAACAGTTTCAATTCAAGATCAAGGTTAAACTCTTTTCGTCATCTAAGTGTTTTTGTATATTTTTAATTTATTCATAAATATTTAAAACATTTATTTTTATTCTTTACACACACAGCTTCCATGAAATACTCGTCATGAAAGTAACCGGTTTACATATTGTGATGTTGTTGCCGCTGAAATTATACTCGCTGGCTATTTCTGTTTGGATTTCCCTTCGATGGATGAAAGCGTTCCGTTCCGAGTGAAAGTAATTTCTTTAAGTACCCCCGTCACATACTGAGAGTACATTTAATTTGTCTTTCGGTTTGTAACTGCAAATATGAACCCTCTTTAGCAAAAGATCATCAATGTCAAAGTTTACATATTCTAATGAGACCCAGCCATTATACTCGTATCCTCCATTGCGACTTAGCTACTGAAGTATATACTTATATAACAAAAGGTTTCAAGTTTTTTGGGCCTCGTGGGGCGGTCTGCAAAGTAAATAACGCGAGATCCATTTCGAGGTTCCCACCTTTTTTAAAGAAAAAAACACAGAAAATTCAAATTGAATGGGGAATGTTTATTAGCAATTGAAAGTACATTCTTTAGCATTTTTTTTTGAAGATTTTGTCTATCAAATGTTGGCCGCGGCTGCGTCTTAGTTGGTCCATCCGTTGAGTCCAATTTTTGATGACTCGTTCGAGCATTTCGCCTGGTAACAGGCGAATGACACGCGTGATGTTTTGCTCCATGGCCTGAGTCGAAGCGGGTTTGTACGCATAAACTTTAGACTTTACATATCCCCACAGGAAAAAGTCTAACGGTTTGATATCACACGACCGACCGGCCCAAAAAGTGAAATTATCTGATCACCGAAGTGTTCTCTCTATAAATCCATTTATTGATGCGATGTGTGGGAAGTGGCGGCGCCTTGTTGAAACCAAATGTCGCCGAGATCACTACCTTCAATTTCAGGCATCAAATAGTCGGTTATCATGACACGATAACGGTCGACATTGATGGTTACGTTCTTACCGGCATCATTTTTGAAGAAATATGGACCAATGATTCCACCAGTTCACATACCACACCAAACCGTTTTTTTCTGGATGAAGTGCCAGCTCTTGAACCTCTTCTGGTTGCTCTTTGTCCCAAATGTAGCAATTTCGCTTGTTTACATACCCATTGTGGCAGAAATTGGCCTCATCGCCGAACAAAATTTTGCACAAAAACGTCGGATCTTCTTGGAACATTTCAAGAGCTTTGGAACGTCGGGCGGCTTCAGCACTTGCACAAGCTGTATTTTGTACACTTTCAATTCAAGATCTTGTCGTAATATGAGCCAAGTCGTTCCATACGTCTGTCCGAGTTGCTGCGAACGGCGCCGAATCGACTCTCCACGGTCTTGGTGTACACTCTCAAGCATGAAACACATAGACGACGACAGGCTACACGAACACACGACTACATATGCCGCTGACTGCAAATGTAGACGTGTGTCAGCTACTGAATTATTTTCAAGGCGGCAACTGCAAAGTAAACAGCTGATCAAATACTTACCTACTTCAATAAACAAACAAAAAGAAAAAAATTACCAAAACCAAACAACGAATTGTGAAATTTTTTCAGCAATAAACAGCTGATTATAATCTCAGTGGCGCCACTTCAGGCATTGACAGCTCTAACCTGTTGATTGTCGCCCACAAAATTAGAAAATAGTTTAATTCAACTACAGCTACATAAGTAGCATAGACAACAACCAGCAGTCGTGTCGCCTTGCCGTCGTTAAAATATTCACTTCCATATAAACACATGTATTTTATTTTTGACAGGTTGTGGTCGGTAGCCTGTCGTCGTCTATGTGTGTGCTGGTCAGTTCACATCACCCCTCAAAGAGGTAAGCCATCCAGTAAACATTTGCCTCAAAAAATTCATGGTAACCCTCGCTGTGTGTGCAGTGGCATCATCCTGTTGGAACCATGTTTCCACTAATTGTATTGCCCAAAAAGCCGACTGAAAAAACCTGTATCATAGTCAAGTGTCGTTTGGAGTTTACAATAACGGCATGACGGTTATCCTGGAAAAAGTAAGGGCCTATGATGCCTACTCGCACACAGCGACGCGGTGCGAGTGCAGAGGTCTCTGATGAAGTTCTCTTGGGATTGTTTCATTCCAGTACCGCATATTTTGTTTGTTTACACACCCAAGTGGGAAAAAAGCGAATCGTAAACGAAAAGCACGCTGCACTGCAATGATCGAGTGCGCATTTGAAAAATACTCTTAAATACAAAATGACCTGTCCTCACGTGTCCAATGCACCATGGCAACTAAAAGGTAGACGAATACAAATCGCTCATCAGCCACTTTAAGCCACACTCTCTACTCTCTTCGCACACTCTCCACTCTCTTCGGCCAACAGTGCCGCCACAGCCTGCAGTGCAAAAAAGCAAATTATCGCGCTCCATCCTGTACAACCATACTATGATACTTACAACCATAATATGATCCTCACAACAACTGTATGCATTGTGATCCCACCACGTACCACAACTATTGTATGATTCACACTCAACCATACCATAATCTCTACAACCATATTATGATCCTTACAACCATAATATGTTTCACATACAACTATAGTATGATTCTCACGCAATCATGTTGTTATCCCTACAACCATAGTTTGATTACACACAATTATACTGTGATCCCCAAAATTATTTATAAGAATTGGGTCAACAATAGATTTGAATTATAAAAAACATTTAAAAATAAATAAAATTCTAAATGTTTTTGTTTTGTTTACATTTATTTGGTCTTTTATCATTACGAGTTTTATGTAGTTTTTTTCAGAATCATCTAAACAAATTGGTGAAATGTATTGGCTACGTTTGCCAGGCAGACTGTACATCTGTTCCTAAACCCGCCAAGGTTTGTCTTCAGCAGTCATAGTGCCTAAAATTCGAAATAATATGACTAATTTATTTAACAGTGGAAAAAATCATTTTAAAAAAACGTAAGCGTTTTTATTAAATATATTTCAGTTAAACAAAGCTAAACTGTTTGTTTGAAAAATTTTAATTTCCATGTAAAAAGTGATATTATATTCAAATTAAAGAAAGTTACTTTCATGCAGTATGATTGCCTAGTCATATTATTGTTAACCCTAAGAAACAATACTTTTGGTTGCACCATCCATATTTTTATTGTTGCTACAACCATATTTTCATTTTTTAATTTGGCAATAATAATATTGTTACATATCAAGATTATTAATATTGCGGCAATCATACCGTTGTTAAAATAAAAAAAACTATGGTTGCGACGAACATAGTTTTATTGCGAAGAACATATCATTATACCATATAGTAACCATATTTTTTCTCTGCTTGTATGCCCCGCTATGAGGTATTAGGTGCGTCCTAAGTAACAGGAAATTATGATTTTGTGCATCTAGTGTGCTTCTTTCCGCGGTACCTTTAGTCCCTTTAAGGGGAAAATTCTCCCCTGGACCGATTTCGCCCAAGTACAATCGCAACTAGTGTATGACCATAGGCCATCACCAAGCTAAATTTCTAGGCTAAATTTTTACTAGGTTAATTCGTTTCACCGATATCGTACTTTCAACTCACACGCGGACGGACAGACAAGATCGTCTAAATTTCGAACGCTGTCCATCTGTAAGGCTTATTCGCACGATACGAGTGTCTCGAATGAAGTTAGTTACAAATCATTTTTAAACTTAGCACTATTTTTCCAAAACTGCCAATGCGATTGAAAATGGTCAATATTTCCTCAACCCTACAATATAGCAATAGTCCCACTTTTAGTATTCTTTTAATATCACGAATACTATTTTCAACCCAGAATTTTTTTTAAGAACAAAGTTATCAATTTATCTAAGTGACAAAACCATTTCTGGCCACGCCCCTTGTGGTACCTTCCATACAAATGACGTTGTTTCTGTACTGATAAGAACCCACATAACTTGTCTCCCATTACATTAAATTGTGAACTTTATAATACGAGTATTTTTTAAACGGCTTTTCACGCGCGAAAGGCAAGAGTAGAAGGCACGCCCATTTAGATACCTCCTGGGTAAAATCATTATTCTGTCTACGTTTGGTATTCGCATAGAATTTTAAGTACATTTCATGCGACACTGCTGAAAATTAGTAATTAGAAAATCATTAAATCATAAATAAAACTTACGCCTATGTCACACCCCTTCTGGTACCTCCTACACAAATGTACCAGTACTCCCACTTTTGGTATACTTTTAATATCTTTAATACTATTTGTACGATCTCACTAACCTATTAACAAAGAATTTGACTACAAGTCGACATTATGCAAGCGTTGATTAAAACCCACAAACCTTTTTAATTTACAAGATTTCATTAAAATCTGTGCGCTTTTGGCAATGCTAGTAAAAATGAGTGGTCAGCTGAATTTACAAAAATTTTGAGATGATGACACTTTCAGTGAACCGTCAATGTGTGAGGGTATATTTAAGTCGGATCAAAAAGTTTTTTTTACTCTCTTAAATTTGAGTGTTTAGCAAAAGAACAAAAAGAATGACGCTATGGCATATAGGGTAAATATGTTTCGTCCATATCGAACTTAAACTAATTTGTACTTATTGTTTTTATGATAATTTGATTAAACAGCTACAATTATCGAATTAAAAGCAATACAATATTATGGGGAATTTCTTAAATAAGCAATTGAACATTCATTAGGATGCAGTAATATTTTATTAAAGCAATTGTTGATAACAACTACAATGGTACAAACCAAAAGTATACATCTATGCATTTGCGCGTTGTACGGCTTGGTTATTTTGACTCTGCGAATGAGAATAATTGAAAGATAAAATGAACAAGACTACGGAGAAATCAGAAACACTGTTTTTCATTTGACAAATACGTACTTAATTCTTACAACATCCCATTAAGGAACAAGGGGCAACTTCTCTCAAACTAGTGAAATGTGCACCATATAATTCTTATACTCACTGACCGGGGCCTTATGTTTAACACCGGCTGCAAACGGCTAATATATCCAAAAGAAAAGTTTATACATGACTTAGACATAATTCTTTACCCATAAAGTCGAAATGTTTAGAGGTTGTTACCCGCACTTGAACCTGGGTTTACTGGCACGATAGTCGTGCACACTACCATCACGCCAAAGCGGCCCACTTCTCACAAATACTCTATTACGAGGGCGGTTCGGAAACTTATTAGCCTAGCACAAAAAGCGCGGTATAAACAGAAAAAAGTTAAGTGTTTTGGAAACTTCCATCTCTGCTATGAACACATGTTAAATTTTGTTTCGATCTGGCAACTCCTTCATATAGAAACAGGTGTTCACAAAAGACGCATCCGCGATTTTTTTACAATGGAAAAATTAGAAATGCGTGGTGTCATTAAATATTTACATAAAAAAGGTTTATCGGGACAAGAAATTCATAATGATATGGTGAATGTGTTAGGTGAAAGTGCTCCTTCATATGCAACAGTAAAAAATTGGGTTGCTGAATTTAAACGTGGTCGTACAAGCATTGAAGATGAGCCACGTCGTGGACGTCCAAAAACAGCAACAACAACAGAAATTGTAGCCAAAGTGCATGATATGGTATTAAATGATCGACGATAAAAGTGCGTGAAATAGCTAATATCATGGGCATCTCAAATGATCGAGTCCATTTAATTTTGCATGAAGAACTACAGATGAAAAAGCTTTCTGCAAGATGGGTGCCGCACTTGTTAACAGTCGACCAAAAACGCATAAGAATTAACATTTCTCAAGCTTGTTTGGATCGTTTTCAGCGAAATAAAATGGATTTTAAGCGTCGTTTCATAACTGCTGATGAGACATGGATCCACCACTAGACAAAAGAACAATCCAAACAATGGACTGAAGCTGGAGGAAGTGCCCCAAAGAAGGCAAAAACAATTCAATCGGCTGGTAAGGTTATGGCATCGGGTTTTTGGGACTTCAAAGGTATTTTATTGATTGACTATCTGCAAAAGAGTAAAACAATAAATTCAGAGTACTATTGCAACCTTTTAGATCAATTAAATGTACAAATTCGAGAAAAACGTCCTGGCTTACAACACAAAAAAATAATTTTTCATCAAGACAACGCACCAGCGCACAAGAGTGTTTTAACAATGGCTAAAATCAACGAATTAAAGTACGAGTTGCTTGACCACCCACCTTATTCTCCTGATTTAGCTCCCAGTGACTTTTACCTGTTCCCAAATCTAAAAAAAATCCTTGTTGGCAAGCTTTTTACCTCAACTGAAGATGCAATTACAGTTGTAAACCACTATTTTGAAGACCTTGAGGAAAACTTTTTTAATCAAGGGATAGAATTGCTAGATAAGCGTTGAGATTATATTGATATTCAGGAGATTATATTGAAAAATAAAAATATTTTTGAAAAACTAACTATTCTCTTTCATTGATAGGCTAAGAACTTTCCGAACCGCCCTCGTATATATAGAAATTCGTGTAAGAAATGAATGAGCTCCTATTACAATTTGCATTAGCAGGTAATGTCCTATTATTACCCTTTACATTATTTGATAAACAAATATAAGTACTACGAGTAATAGGTCATGCTCCTGTTAGCATAATGTGTATTTTTTGTTGTGTTACAGGGGCAATCTCTCAACCACATTTTCGTTGTGTTCAGTTCTCTCTCACTTTCCTCTCACTACCATATCGGCTAGACTGTAGCATTAATTAAATAGCAATGCGTCGCTTAAAGGGAAAACCAACAAATATCTGTCATCTGTTTCGACCGTATGTGTGGGAGCTTCATCTAAATCTAAACCGATTTTCTTTAATTTTCGTCTTTCTTTTGTTTAGAAAACTTAATTCTGTAAATTTTTTCAAGATATGCAATATATAGCTTCTAGAGTTGAAACCTATAAGTTGTTAAAAAAATATGTGTGGGAGCTATATCTAAATTTAAACCAGTTTTCCTTAATTTCAAGAGCGTCTGTTCTCTGTCCAGAAATCTAATTGTGACAAATGCTATCAAGTGGCTTCTATAGCTAAAAACATAAAATCGGATGTACCTGTATCTGAACCGATTTGCTTCAATTAGCCAAAAACGCTTACTGCTGCCAAATTTTATGAAATTAAACGACAATTGATTGATTACATGGTTTAGCTGGGCAGTCAGACATATTTTAATCGAAGCTCTTAATTCTTAGATTCTTTAATGTGGGTCAAGCACAAATATTTTTGATAGTTACACACATTTGCCAAAAAACAAACTTTTAATACCCTACTCCTCGGAGTGGTGTAGTGCATACAGGATTATTCATTCACGATTGCAAAAATTTCGCAAGCGTATTCCTTGGCTCATTTTAAAAATTTATTTCCATCTACAAGCAAGTCCGAAAATGCAAGAGACGAAATAGCAGCGATTTGAAAATTTTCGAATTGGTGGTCAGAGGGTTCTAGGGTAAAATTGCTTTGTTCTGAACCAGTGGTCGTTCTTACCCTTAAAATATAGCCCTACCTCTTCCCTTTCCAAAATTTCCTAAACGAAGCCCAGAGGTCCTTCCGTTTCATTGACTATTTAACTGAAACTCAAATTTTTTATTGTGTTAATTTACGAACAAAAAACTAATAAATGTGTGTTGTTATTTCGCTTCCAAAAATTTTTTCGCATTTCGGTCAAATAGTCATAACTTTGGAATGGTATTACCTCTGGGCTTCGTTTAGGTAACTTTAGAAAGGTAAGAGATATTATATTTATATTTTTTGTTAATTGAAATTAAAACTACCTTCAAATCGAACAAGTATATCAGGATTTACAAAAGATTGAATAAACACACCTCTTTGAAAAAGTCGTCGTTTTACCAAAGTTCAAGAGGCGATATACAAAGGAATTGTTGAGAACTAATTCGGCAAATTTGCTTAACTATCCGAGTCGTTTCGTTAAATTTTTACCTGAAATCGTACCGTTTGGCATGCAATGACTCATATGTACTTATATACAGTGGTGGAAAAAATAATAGGGACAACAATTCATACGGATAATATTAAACAAAAATACTAAGAAATGTATATTTTTGTGAATGACTCTACCAGATTATTCGTAGTAGTGTTTAATTTTTGTTGTTAAACTTAATTTTTATATTAAATCTCATAACATTTTTGGATGGCCGCTTAAGTGAAATCACCTGTAAATTAGCTTGGAAGAAATAATAGGGACAATTGCTCAAACATTGTTTTTGCTTTGGAATTCTCGTCTATTTGTAACTCCAATTCTGAGATGAGAGAGAAACTAACGGTTAGTAATCAATGGCATGCTTTCATGCATTATTTGTTTTGTTCTTAATTAGTTCTTAAAAATGGGTCGCGGAGTTTACTTAACTGAAGAAGAAGAAGAAAAAAATAAAAAATGAAGGAAAATCCATAAGGGAAATTGCAAATATTATGAATTGCCCAAGAAACAAAGTTTTTAATGCAATTCATTCAACAATTACTATGGAAAATAGAGGAAGGAAGCGAAAAACGTCATCTCAGTTCGATAAACATCTAGTGCGTTTATCAAGAAAAAATCCTTTTATGTCCTCTAAAGAAATGCAACAGAGTTTAAATGCACCAGTTATATGCCGGACAGTAAGAAATAGACTTATGGACGCTGGATTAATAGGTAGAAGCCCAAGGAAAGTACCTTTGCTGAGCAAAAAAAAAATATAAAAAATAGGGTTATTTTCGCCACGCAGCACCAACACCGTAAAAATTGGAAAAATGTATTTTGGTCAGACGAAACAAAAATTAATTTGTTTGGTTATGACGGAAAAACTTACGTCCGTCGACCCAAGAACAAAGAATATGATCCTAAGTACACCAAAAAGACTGTGAAACATTGAGGCGGGTCAATGATGGTCTGGGGCTGTTTTTCTGCATCTGGTGTTGGACCCATTTTTTGGATTAGGGAAAATATGTGTGCTGTAGATTATGTTAACATTCTAAGGAACCAAATGCTTCCATTTGCCGAGGAAGAAATACAACTCAGGTGGAAATTTATGGAAGATAACGACCCAAAGCACTCTTCCAGCCTAGCTAAAACTTGGTTCCAAGAGAATAGTGTACCGATTCTGGAATGGCTATCTCAATTTCCGGACCTAAATCCCATTGAACACCTATGGGGCGTCTTAAAAAGCAAAATTGGACACAAAAAGTCAAAAAATGTGAATGATATATGGGAAAATGTGAAAAACGCTTGGTACTCCATATCGAAGGAAACATGCTCAAATCTTGTGGAATCTATGCACCGCAGATGCCAAGCAGTGATAAAGACGAATGGATCTACCACTAAGTATTGGCAATTTAGTTCCATTACAACAAAAAAAATATTTTTAACTTAAACTTATTTAATATTTTTATGCCGTCCTTATTATTTTTTCCAAGGGCAATATTACAAAAATGTAATTTATTTGTTTATTTTATTGGTAACTTAATTTGATTTTGATTTTTTTTTGTTAGCGTCAATGAAGTACGTAACGTTTTTAATTTAATTCACATCGCTATCGAAATATTGTAGAAAAAATAAAAAAATACAAGAAAAAATACATGTCCCTATTATTTTTTCCACCACTGTATTTAACTCCTCTGCTTTAACTAACTTAACGAAACTTGAAAATACCGTTAAAAGTGATTTAAATGCATGCAAGAATACTATGAAAAGCTCCCTATACTAACAACGAATTACTTAAAGCACAAACTATGTTAGCAACAGGAATGTTTTTGTAAAGCTTTGACCAGAAGCTTTTGTTAACATCTTTCGATTAACCATTCAGTCGTATATGTGACGCGCAAAATAGAAAGGGACCTAAGGCTAAAAACCAGATTTGTTCAGGAGAGCCATTTTAAAGATTTAAATACGTGTATCTTTTGTGTACCATCACTTTCATAAAACGCGCATATCTCTGGGAGGGAACACTTTTGGGGCATGGGATCGGTCTCATTCGATGCTCAGATGTTGTCCACATCAACAAAAAAAGTGAAAATTGATTTTTTTTTACCCTTAGGTCCCTTTCTCTATGCGCTGTCACATACTCGTATATGGATATGCTTTCGTTTGTTTTAGGTGGTGGGCAGTGTAGTCAGATAATATTTTGCAAAATCGTAAAATTTGAAAATAGAAAATTAATGTCTTAAGCACGTGTAACATAACGTAACCATAACTTAATGTTTCAGCTTATCGTTCTTGTAAAATTTGATTTTACGTGCACATTACGTTAATTGCACATGATATTCGTGAACAAGTGATTGAGAAATGTGTTCCTTTTTTGGGTCGGAAATTACACAGAGAAAAAAACTAAATACACCAATGAAATATAGACAATAAATACCTGTTAAATTACCGTTAAGGTTAATTAGCTACTAATAATATTAGTAAAGTCGCATTACTACATTTATAATAAAATTTACACTTTTTGCACTTCTGCGGTTTTTCAAACTATTTACTTTAAACGAACTCTAAATTTCTTTAAAGCATCCTTCTCCAAACCCTAGCAAGTCCCAACAATTAGTAAGCACAAACAATATTTAAATTACTATATCATAATTTGTTTCGTTATTACATCTCACGCTGTTTGCAGTATCGATATATTAAAAATGTTTCCAAATAGTTTTGCATAAGTGACTCTGGATAACTGCAGGTGACTTTATGCAGTAAAACTATAGGTGTTTTGGACCCGATCAGAGGCGTTGCCTTCTATATGTACAAAAATGTCACAAAATCCATTTTAGTATTGCCCTTTCTGTATTAAAATAAAATGGATTGATCATGTTTACATAGGCCTGTTTATATCTTCCACCATAGTGTACCAAATTTGGCATTTCGTTTGGCACACCTCAAAATATTGATCTGATACCATATAAAGTATACATGTTTTTGATCAGCGTACAATTCTAAGGCGTTTTACCGATGTCCGACCGTCCGTCAGTGTGTCTGTTGAAAGCACGATAGCGGTCACAATAATCAACCTAGAAAGGTGGGTGGGCCATTTAAAATTTTAAATATAAATCGGCTGTAAAAAAAAAATATTGATATTTTATTCAAATGTCTAGTTTTATTGGCAGTGCTCAACTTTGTCATTTAATAATGGAACATAATATTATTCATATGAAACGATTTCATGTTTTAATGCTTCAATATTCTCTTGATGCTTTGCGTAACATTTATCCTTAATGTCTCTCCACAGAAAATAATTCAAAGTGCTTAAATCACTTCTCTGAGGCGATCAATTGACATCACAATTTCCGCTGATTAGTTGATGCTCAAAAACAGTGCGTAAAATACCGTTACTTGCGTTGGTTGAGCGACATGTGACCCCGTGATGTTGAAACCAAATGTCATCCATGTCATTCTCTTGAATTACCTTAAGCATAACGCGGTAACGCTCATCGTTCACGGTAACGGCGGCTCCTTGCTCATTACACAGTACAACAGCCAATCTGGGGGGTGAGAAATTCCAAGTCAGGGTGATGGTACTAGGTCAGTATATTAAAACTCTCAAAGGGTTTTGCGTTCGCGTTCTGCTTTTATTCAAAATTAAGTAACTTCACTTAATTGTAAATAAAAGCAGAACGCGTTAATCGATTTCTATGATCTATGTCGCATTTTGTTTATAGGTTATGTGACTTAACGTGAAAGTTATAAGACTCTACACGTTTTTCCGTTTGGGATTTATATGTTTTAAAAAAAAACAAATTTTTTTTGGCAAAATTTTCTTCATAAATTTATTTCTAATTGCAAAAATGTTGATTTGGTAGAGAAACAGTATATTAATGGATTAAAGAAAATGTAATTATTAATTTTTCTCAATTTATTTCAGCAAAATCGAACTAGCCATTCTCGAGTTATGTCAAACTACGTTTTTGCCAACATTTTACAACTATGCGAAAAAACATCAAGATAAGGAAAAAATGTAAATGGTTATAAAAAAATGGCACATACAAATGCAAAACCCTTTGAGGGTTTTAATATACTGACCTAATACCATCACCCTGACTTGGAATTTCTCACCCCCCAGACAATAACCCCAAAAATGTTCCACAGTGTTATCAGAAAAATAGCCAAATGATGGCGCCAGCCCAAAATACACAGCAAACAGTGACTCGTTGTAGTTAAATTGGCTTCTAAATCATCTCGTGTGGGTTCTCTGAACCCCATTTGCAGTAATTCTACTTATTGACACAGCCACCGAGATAAAAATGAGCTTTATTTGATAACACGATTTTTCGGTAAAATTCTTCATATCCTGCCAAACAATCATCAGCCCATTAGACGAAGCGACAACGAATCGGATGGTGTTCCACTATTAAATGACAAAGTTCAACCTTTCCAATAAAATCAAAAATCTGTTAAAAAGTATCCGTACTTTTTTGTAACAGCCGATTCGAATTAGAAATTTTAAATGTCTCACCCTTTACATATAAGAGAATGAACTTTGAAACAGGCACGGGAAGATGGGCACAAACGAGTACATTTAGACGTATTGCTAATAAGTACCGATGGATAAACAAATATTAGTTGAATATTGAAAGTATACAACAGCACAGAAGTTAACAATGTTTTAAATGTAATTATTATAAATTATGTTGTTCGTGATAGCAAATTATATTTTGTTGTAATTTTATGTTATCTGTTTTGTTATAATGATTAACAAAAAAACTGATGATAAACGACGAAGTCAGTTCAAAACATTGAGATATTTAAAATTTAGTACATTACGAGGGCGACCGCAAAACTAACTGGCCTGACACATTTTCTGTTTTACTAGCAACTTTTTGCTTTGTTTTTTAAAAGCAATCTTTTATAAGCCTTCTGTCAAAATTTCCGAAATATTAAATGACTATTTTCTTTGTTACAGGTGCTTGAAGTAAACAAGTTTTATAATTTTTGAAAAATGGAAAATAAAGAGTTTCGTGCGGTATGAATGGTTATACGCCACAATTAATCAGAGATGAATTGGATTCTGTTCATGGTGATAATGCACCATCATACTCCACCGTGAAATCCTGGGTTCAACAATTTAAAATGGGTCGTTTAGATGAACAACGCTCTGGAAGACCGAAAACTGCTACTACTATTGAAAACGTTAGAAAAATATTTAATGAAGTGACTAAAGATAGACGAATAAAGCTCAGAGAACTTGCTGATATTGTTAAAATACACGAAAAACAAGTTTGGAGTATTTTACATGATGAACTCCACATGAAAAAGCTATCCGCGGCACCTTTTTCGCGGATAGCTTTTTCATGTGGAGTTCATCATGTAAAATACTCCAAACTTGTTTTTCGTGTATTTTAACAATATCAGCAAGTTTGTTGACTTTGCCTCAAAAAAGTCATTCGTTGGACCAATTCCGAGGAGCTTTTAGCGATTTATCAGCGTAATCCAATAGAGTTCTTGCGCCGATACATAACTGTTGATGAAACAATGGATTAAAGCTGGTAAAAGTGGTCCCAAGAAGGCGAAAACTGTTAAGTCAGCAGGAAAAGTAATGGTCACAGTATTTTGGGATGCAAGGGGTATAATATTTATTGATTATTTTGAGACAGGAAAAACTATAAATAGTGAATATTATTGTGCATTATTGGATCTGCTGAGTGAAGAAATCAAGATAAAACGACCGCATTTAGAAAAAAAAAGTTCTTTTTCATCAAGATAATGCTCCTTCACACACTGCATTTTTAACTCAACAAAAACTGGCCGAATTACGATTTGAAATTGCTCCGCATCCACCATATAGTCCAGATCTAGCTCCTTCTGATTATTTCTTGTTTCCAAAATTAAAAAAAAATTCTCGGTGGCAAAAAATTTCCGTCGAATAGCGAGGTTATTGCTGAAACTGAGGCGTATTTTGAATGTCTTGAAAAATCTTATTTTTTCGGATGGAATTAAAAAACTTGAAAAACGTTTGATGAAGTGTATTGAGTTGGAAGGAGGTTGTCTTGAAAAATAAATAATAATAATTCCAAAAAAAACGGTTCTTTTTATGTTAGGCCAGTTACTTTTGCGGTCGCCCTCGTATAAAAACACAAACACCTGTTTTTACGTATGACCGTAAGCCTAACAATAACTGAAAAATCAATTTTTGAGTTGCTCCCCCATGTCTGTTATTTATCGTGTGTTTTTCAAATTTCTCGTAAAAGCTCATTTCGTCCATCTTCTAAAGTTTAGCGTCTTTCGCCAATACCATTTTTCGATTTCGATTTATTATTCCTTATTTTAAACTAATACCATTAATCAATCGGTTTGGTATATTTGTCATCGAACTTGCTTCCCCAATGGTCCGTATCCATATCCTATTCACACACATGTACGTGAGTTTATATCTGTCTCTTTCACACGACATTTGATCACCTGCTGTTGAAGCACAACAAATGGAATGACATTCAGTTTTCGTCGGGTTTTTACTGTGTGAACGTGTAAATTGATGTTGTAGTTAGAAAAATAAAAAAAAACATTGAAATGGTATTAAATTTTAAAGAAAATTTGTGAAATTCTTCTGGTGTTGGTGTTTACATCCTCGTTAAAATAATTCTTCAACGAGTTTCACGAAAAATTCGTTAGTTAATGCGGTTGTTCGTTTATGTTTGTGTCGTGTTCGCGTGTGTTTGTGCATTGCTCTGTGATCTGTGAGCGCGGGTGACTTATTACAACAACACCCACATAGTAACAAAATAACAACACTGTTTGGAACAACAACAACAACAGCGAATTGAAGAAAATTAAACTTTTGTTCGACCCACCATAATTCTGTCGTTTTCGGTGATAATTACAGTTTATAAAGGGGTACCATTGTTTGCTTTTATTGAATCCTGATTGATTTCATTGCAACTAAGGAAAGGTAAGTGCGTTTGTAAATTTTTACCATTCAGTTATTTTGTAAATGTAATTTTTAGTGGAATGTTTGTATATGTACCCGTGTATGCTTACATATGTACATATTTCTATAACGGAATATTAAGCAACACTGTGAAATATTTTTTCTTACAAGGAAATTGTTTTTTAAACGAAGGATGGATGGATATGAAATTTGTCAGTCCGTTTGCAATACCACGAAATTTTGATCTGGGACCTTATAAAGTACGAGGGCAGGCAGATCAATCCGTGACTTTTCGAATAAAACACTTTTTTTCAAAAAAAATATTATTCAACATAACCTCCTTTAAGCTCAATACACTTAGCCCAACGTTTGTCCAATTGTTGTATCCCTTCCAAAAAATAGATTTTCCGAGGTTTATAAAATAGACATTTTTTTGAATAATAATTTTATCTTTGCAGCTGAATCTCTTTTTACCGAGCCATTTCTTTAGGTTTGGAAATAGGAAATAGTCACTATGGGCTAAATCCGAAGAATATGGCGAATATGGCGGATGAAGTACTAATTCGTAACCCGTGTATTACTTATATACTGATGAACTGGTACAGACAGCGTTCTTAAACCCAACTGATCATGTAAAATCGAAACCACACTCCCATATGAAATGCATATGGCATCAACAGTCTCACGCACTTTTATTCTTTGATCGGCCAACACCTTATCGTGGATTTTTTCGACATTTTCGGATGTATTGACCTAAATTGACCGTCCAGAATGTTCAGTGTCATTTGTGCTTGTGCCACCACAACGAAAGTCAGTAAACCACTGTTTTATCATTAAAATCGATGGTACAGAGTCTCCATAGCATTTATCAAGCTTTTCCTTGACGGGTTTTTCCGCAAAAAATAATATTTAATGAGCACCCGAAATGCACTTTATTCAATTTTATAAAAATCTATGCGGTTGTATGTTAAACACAAACAAAAATCAAAATTGGACAGTAGTCTTTTAACAGATGGTACTTGATGGAAGCAGTGTTGCATTCCAAAAAACTACGAGGGAAGTCGGTAAAGTCACTGAATTATGGATCTGCCCTCGTAAAATTTTAAGGCCCGTCCGTCCGTGTGTCTATTGAAAGCACGATAGAATCTACCAAGGATCCTTAAATTTTACATGACAGTAAATGGGCACAACCGAGCCAGGGGGTATACGTTTCCCTTTAAGGTACCTCGGTTAAAAGTTAACTTTTTTAAGTATTTGTTTAAGAAATAATAATTTTGTAGGTGGACAATGTTTAAAAAGTTACTGTTAGTTGGTTGGGATGCTCTAAAAACTTAAAAAACGGGCATAGTTGTTTTTTGGGTCATGTGGCGTAAAATACGTAAAGCATGGTCAAAACGGGTGATTTTTAGTCAATATGGTTTAAAGCATATATTACTGCGATTGCAAATATAAAGTCTTAGCTCAGACTAGGGACGAGCACATGCGTCAAAAAAGCCCAAAAACTGACTTTTTTTTGGTTATTTTGTGCATGAGAAGCGTAGATGAAGTGTATGCACGCAGAAAAAAAGTATGGTTAGGGTGACAATATTCGAAGAGGATCATACTATTGTTGGGTATATGGTTGTGGCGCAACAATTTTATGATCCTCACAATAATAGTATGATTCACACATAATCATACTATGATCCACACAACCATAGTATGATTTACACTCAACCATACTATTATCTCTACAACCATACTATGATCCTCACAACAATAGTATAATTCACACTCAACCATACTATTATCTCCACAACCATATTACGATCCTCACTACCATAGTATGTTTCCCATATAATCATAGTATGATCCTCACAGCCATAGTATGATTCACACTCAACCATACTATGGTTCCCAAAATTATATATTAAGATTGAGTAATGTACTTATTCAAAAAAAGAGATTTTTATCAAGTAAATTATTTTAAATTGAATTAAAATTAGTTTATAGCCACATTAGAGGTTGTTTTTATTAAACATTTCATTCAAGAAACAAAAATATATATTTCAACGGCAGTCGAAAATACTTTTAGTTGCCAGCAGGGGTGTATGCTACTTCACTATCCGTAGACCGCATGTAACGAATGTGATTAAACCATGATCAATGGCTATATACTGCATAGTTAAAACATACGAGAACCAGTCGGTAGTAGAGTATTTGACCGAACAAAGTAAACACAATAAAAATCCCTCGAACTATCTTCCGATTGTATGTTTTTTTGTATACCAGAAAAACACACACACACGTAGTCTTTAAAACCTGTTATGCTTTGTTTATAGTCTCAACCATACAGTATGATTGCCGTAATCATATTATTGTAAACGTATATCTTTAGCAACAATACTTTTGTCGCACCAACAATATTTACATGGTTGCTAAAACCATATTTTCATTTCTAAATTTAGCAAATATAGTATTGTTACATTTGAACAATATTATTATTGCCACAATCATACTGTTGTCAAAATAAAATTCAGAAAACAATACAATGGTTGCAACGAGAATGCTTTTATTGTAGAGAACATATTATTGTTGCGGTGACCATATACTAACCATATCTTTTCTGTGCGTATGTATGGCTACGACGAATATACTTTTATTGCAGAGAACATCTGTTGTTGCCGTGACCACATATATTAACCATATCCTTTTATTCGAGTAGATGTGTATTTTAATACTCGTATATACGTTTATATACGTCAGTTCCTGAATGCCCTTCATATGCATTTATTTTACTTTAAATAAGGGTTGTGAAACAAACTTCAACCAGCGAAGTTAAATACATTTGTGACATAGAGAAAAGGACCTAAGGGTAAAAAATCAATTTTCACTTTTTTTTGATGTGGACAACATCTGAGCATCCAATGCCCCAAAAGTGTTCCCTCCCAGAGATGTGCGCGTTTTATGAAAGTGATGGTACACCAAAGATACACGTATTTAAATCTTTAAAATGGCTCTCTTGAACAAAACTGGTTTTTACCCTTAGGTCCCTTTCTATTTTGCGCGTCACATATAGAGAGAAGTGACATTAAAAATCTCACTTTATTCAAAACGGAATTTCTGGCAAAAACTTGCGAAAAAAAGGATAAAGATATATATAGCCAATAGATGTCGCTTTGGCTACAATCGGAATCTAAAAGTACTTGTTTTATTGCGTTGGCATTGGACTTTCGTGGTTTTTGGGCAGATTTGCTCTCGAAGGTTAAAAACTCAAAAGTGCTTCGAAACGGTTGGTACTTTTTGCCCTTAATGTGCATATATTAATTCACATGTACATATATTTCACATCTCTGCTTAAATAACTTAACTTAAATAACTTCGATATTAACATATCGAATTGCAGAAAGCATAAACTCTGTTAGTAACATACATTTTTCCGTTGAGCTTTGACCAAAAGCTTTATTTTACATCTTTTGACTAACCGTCCAGACTTAACATATATGTGGATATGTGTGCATGTGTTTTTAAAGTTGAGCAGTGCTGCCAGTTAATATTTTAGCAAAATCGTAAAATTTGAAAACGGAACACCTAACATAACTTAAAGTGTCAACTGACCGTTTTTTTCTATGTTAATCCAAGGGATGTGATTCTCCGTCAAAGCTGCAACGTAACCGTACTTAGGATTCTTGTAACATTTTTCTTTTCGTTATGTTTACGTGACATTTGTGCACAGCTGATTTAGAAATGTGTTTCGTCTTTGTGTCGGAAAATTGAACAATGCGGTAAAAATCAACAAACAAATTAAATTTACAAAATAAATATAGACAACGAATACATATTAAATTGCAGATAAGGTTGATGAGGTACTAATAATACTGGTACAGTCGCATGACTGCATTGATAACAAATGATCCAACTATTGCGATTTTGTTTTCAGTCATAGTTATCAAGACTAAACCGAAATCCACACTATTGTGTTTACTTTGCAAATGTAGTAGATTAAGGAAAGAAACAAAAACGATTTTGAAATATATTTACGCTTAATTCAGGTATAAATTAATTGCTTCTTACAATGAGGGTCAACTGCGGCTTCTTGAAAGAATTTGTTTCGAACATTTTTGTTGCACATCTTAAAGTATTGTAAGGATGCTTTTCTATTGAGTGAAGGCGTATGTGGAATCGGCGTCAAACATTCTTTTGTATGGGTGATTTGCTCGATCTGAATAAAACTTGTGTACCTGGTCAATCTATAAGTATACTACATTACTGCGCTATAACCCTTTACAACATTTCACAAAAATAAAGGATGTTTTTTTCGACGTGTAGTTTTCAAGAAGAAATAAAACGCACACAATTTAATGTTATGGCCTAGAATTTATTATAAAGAGTTTGCTATTAGGTTTTAAAAATCATTTCGGGCAAGTGGCCGCCGCTGGCTCGAATAAATTCCATCCTAGAGGCCCAATTTTCGACCACTTTCTGTACCATTTGGGATCGTATGTCTCTTCGTCAATCGTGCCGGTCTTATCTGCGTAGAAAAGCGACTTCACATAAACCCCCAAAAAATAGTCCAGCGATGTGAAATCGCACGATCTTGGAGGCAACGTCACTGGCCCACGACGCGAGATAATGCGCTTACCAAAAGTTTTCTTGAAAAAATTGATTGTTTCGTTGGTTGTATGACATGTAGCGCCTTCTTGTTGGAACCAAATGTCGTCAAGATTACGTGCTTCTATTTCAGGTAGCAAAATGTCCGATGTTATGGCACGATAGCGAGCACCATTTACGGGAAAGTTTTTGAAAAAATATGGACCGACGATTTCACCAGCCAATAAACAGCACCAAACCATGGTTTTATCTGAGTATAATGGTACCTCTTGAACCTCTTTGGCAATAATGTGTAGTAATGGGTCTCATCACTGAACAAAATTTTGGTTCAAAACAGCTAATCTTCCCGTTTCGCACTAAACGCTGTTTCCCATAATACAGTTGCCAACATATGAAGGAAATTATATTCAAAAAATAAATGTCATAAAATGTCCTTTCGAATGAAGAATAAGGATTCCGCACTTAATATGAATTTTTGCTTTTTTCTTATTTTAAAAAAAATTCCTCCATATTGATCACCCGATAATAGCACTATTAAATTTTAATCTAGAACTTTCAAAAGAGCGCATAATGATATCCATACTATCTAGATTGCTAAACCTCTAGCATCTATCAAATTCAGAAATTTGGCAACGGGCAACCTATTCGTTTTCCTCTTGGTGAAAATGATGATTTGTCGGTATCATACACAGAAAAAAGACAACACTTTAATTTCAATCAAAAAATTGTGAAATTTACCGCCACTTAATTACAAATTTTGTAAATAAGATAAACTATTTATCAGATACTCGTATTACAATGATATGAAATAAATAAAAACAACAATAAAATTCATGCACTGTATCATGTGTGTATGTGTTTAAGTATGTATACGACTACAGTGCAAGGGAATTTCTGTGTGTTCAGTGGAAAACTCTACCGCCGGCAGTTCTCGTTATATGTGAAACTGCCTGCCTTTAAGTGTAACGCCGCTAAACATAGTTACACCATGTTCGTTGCTTGTAGTCTTATGTTCACTGCTGCCAATATTGACGATTTATCTTCGTATTGATTGACGACAGTTCCAAAGAATCGAAAGAATTAGATGACGAATTTGTGTCTCCTAAAAGAAATTGTGTAAAAAAAGGCGAATAAGTATACTTACATTCGTTTAGCAAAGAAGTTCAAATATTATTTTTAAGTTAGCTTCTATATAGAAACTGAAAAATTCAAAGTTCAACATGGGTAGTTGCCCGGTTAACCAAACGTTCAGAATTCTGTACCACAATCGGCAAAATGTTCCGATTTCGGATCAGAATTCTTACCGTGTTCGTAACGACAAACATAGAAGAGGGTTGACTCGAATTCTGAACTACTTCTCTGAGGTAAGTCTGATGTTTTTATCGACATTTCGAACCGATTTCTGAACTGTAGTCATGGGAAATTTGAAAGAAATTTAAATTTCTCGTATCTAATTCTGACCGTATTCTGAACGACTTCGTTAAGCCAATTTTAACTCGTCAATGTTTACGAACTTGTAACCAAGGACTTGGTGACAAGGACATACAACATAAATGTACTTAGTCTGTATTATCTGCATTTTTTCTAACTACTTACCTTTAACGAACTCCATTTTTTTGATCATCCGCATTCAGATCCCAGTTACACGCAGAAAAAAATTATAGTTGTGGTAACAATATTCGAAGAGCATCATACTATTGTTGGTTACATGGTTATGGCACAACAATATTATGATCATCACAACAATAGTATGGTTCACACATAACCATACTATGATCCCCACAACAATATTATGGTTCTCGCAACAATAGGATTATTCACACACAACCATACTATGATCCCCACAACCATATTATTATTATTCACACTCAACCATACTATGATCCCCACAACCATATTATTATTCACACTCAACCATAGTATGATCCTCATAACCATAGTATGACTTACACAATCATACTATAATCCCCAAAAATTTTTTGTGAAGTTGTTATTCAACAATAGAGATTTTTTTTAAGTTTTGTAAAAATACATTAAACTCTTTATAATAGGAGTACAAACAAATCATTTTTTAAAAACATTTCAGTTATACTAATCCGTAGTTTGTTTTGAAAAAAAAAAATAATTTACATATAAAAAGAACTATTATTGCGTAACATTCGTAAAAATAACATTGTCAAATTAAAAAAATACCATTTTGCCGGTATGATAGCCGTAATTACATAGGCGTAGGAACGGGGGTGCTGGGGTGGGCTAAGCCCCCCCCAGAACTTTTTTAGCCCCCCCCCCCCAGAATTTTTAGATAACGTCCAAGTGAAATTTGTGCGTCTGTAAATAACCAAATATGTTTTGATGCTATTAAATAATACAAGAAATTAGTTTTAAAGTGTTTGTTAAACAAATCGTACAGCAGGCGGCAATGGTGGCTCCATCTGCCTATTTATATAAACAATTGATTGAATCATATATTATTCCGCTACACCTACACAACACATTATCTTTGTGTATCACGACTGGCGATACAGCTTATCGTGTAAACAAAAGCAAAAAATCAATCATTAATCAGGTATTTTTATGGAAACGTGAACAACATTGTAAGCTAACCGTGTTAATTTCTTCGCAATATATGTAATTGTTGAGCAAATATATTCTAAGCAAAACTCTGCAATCGGTAAGAATTACTCTTTTTAAGTATACATTCTCCTAAGCCTTCTGAATTGTAGACATGAAGAAAATTCAAGATATTAGATCGTTTTTCAAATCAAAAAATATTGCAAAAAATGGCGAAAACGCTGAAGAGTCCAACTCAATAAATTTGGTACATGGTGAAAAAGCTGGAACATCCAAGCTGACAAATGTTGCTGTTGATAGAGCCATTACTAAACCAACCGAAGAAATTAACTTAGAAGCAAGTATTACAGAAGAACGTCCTAAAACAAATGACCATAATGTAGGAGCACCAAATGATTTAGGTAAAAAGGAAAGTGGACCACATCAGCCACAAATGAAATTTAATAAAGTCATGATTGATGGACAGAACAGATCCTTTTCTGCTAAATACTATGATGTGTATGAATGGTTGGAATATAGTGCTGAAGTAGAAAAGGCATTTTGTTTCGTTTGCCGCAACTTTGGCCTTAAAGAATGTCGAGAACAAAATGAAAAGTCAGGTTTTGATAAATGGAAGAAACTTAGTGAAAGCTTGAAAAAACATGATAAGTCTGCCCATCACACACAGTCTTTTCAAACGTACAAAATTTCTTCTCAAAATGTACACAGCCATATTATTCAGCAACATACACTACAAATAAATGAACATCGCGAATATATAAAGAAAGTTATAGATATATTATTACTTTTGGCGCGTCAAGGACTTCCTCTTCGGGGGCACAGAGAAAGTGGAACCTGCAGAAATAGAGGCAATTTTTTAGAACTTGCAGAGCATTCCGCCAAGTACGATTCATCGTTCAAGTCTAATTTCAACAAAAGTACAAATTACTGCAGTCCTGAAATCCAAAACGAATTACTTCAAATATCTGCCAACGCTGTAATCAATATAATAGTTCCAAAGGTTGAGTCGTGCGGATTTTTCTCATTGATGGTGGATGAGGCCAGATGTTTTAAAGAAGAACAACTATCGATTACAATAAGATTTGCCGTCGATTTAGAAGTAGAAGAACATTTTGTAGGATTTGTGGACTGTTCTGTAAGTAGACATGCTATTTCTTTACAAAATCTTATTTTGGATTTTTTGGAAGAAAAGAAACTGGGAAATCTTCCAATAGTTGGACAGTCTTATGATGGTGCAAGTGTAATTTCAGGTTACAAGAATGGATTGCAAATGAAAATAAAGCAAAATCATCCTCAAGCTATTTTTATCCATTGCCTGGCACACAAGTTAAATTTGGTCATTGTGGATTCCTGTTTTAATATAAAATCCAGTTCAACATTTTTTAATACTCTAGAAGCGTTGTACTCACATTTTTCAAAACCTGGAAACCATAGCGATTTGAAAAGAATCAGCAATGCTTTGCAAATAAAAAATTTGGAAATACATAGTCTGAGTACAACTAGTGGAGCTGCAGATATGAAAATTGTAGATCGGTTATTACTAACTATATTGGTATTAAAGATGCTTTAGAGGAGGAAGCAAATGCTGTTCGAGATACAAATGGCGTAGAAGCTTTAGGATTATTACACTTAATCACCAAACCAGATTTTATTGTAAACCTTCACGTATTTCATAGTACTCTCAAAGTAATAAATACCTTGAGCAAATATTTTCAAACTCAAAATTCAAGTTTAGGAGAAGCCTATGAAACGTTGATGGCTACAGTTAATACATTTAAAGATTACAGATACAAATTTAATGAAATTTGGAAAGATATTGAAAATTTTGCAAGCGAAAATGAAATTTCATTAGAACCTATAAGCCGTTCAAAAAGAAAAAAATCATCCACATTGCATAAAGATTTTTTGGTAGATGCAACAGTCGGTAAAAGTACATTTATTGATTTGCCTGACAATACGACTGCATCTGAATACTGGAAAATAAACATAATCGACAACATTACGGCAAATTTGGAGTACAGATTGGAAAGTCTTCCATTAACTAAAGCAGTGAATTACTTTGGAAGGCTTGATTTGAAAGGAGCTTCTGAGTTCATTGAAAATTACAAAGAAATCCTTCGGATTGATGTAGATTCACTTTCAGCCGAAACTATCGTGTTAAAAAATCTTTTAAAAGTTCAATATAAAAATAATCCCATCAATTTGGATATACTGAAAGAAAAAGTTGACAAAAATATATACCCAAATATATTCAAACTTCTACAAGTGGCCTTAAGTCTCCCAATAAGCTCTGCTGGCTGTGAGAGAAGCTTTTCTGCAATGCGTCGAATAAAAACGTGGCTAAGATCAACGATGCACCAAGACCGATTTTCAAACTTAGCTATCTTAAATATTGAAAATGAAATAGTAAAATTTTCTATAACTGCCGATGATATTCTTGAAATTTTTCAAAAAAGAGACGAAGAACCAGCATTTAATGCTGTCATGATTTATTTATTTTTTAATACAATTATTATTTTTTATTTTTAATAGAAGTCTGAACTTTATTTATTTTATTTAATTTAATTTTTTTAAAGACTAAACTTTTTTCTATTAATATCATTATAATTTAGTCTGTTATTGAATTCATTGTTTAAGTTTCGTTTCTTTCATAAATAAATAACTAAAATCCAAATCTAGGCATTATTTTTGAATTTATATATTTTGAAATTCAGTGAGTTGAGTGGGGCTATAGCCCCCCCCAGAAAAAATCCATTCCTACGCCAATGCCGTAATTATATTACTGTTAACGTAAAACCCATGATCACAATAGTTTTGTCCCACCAAACATATTTATATTGTTGCTACAACCAAGTTTTTATTTCTAAATTTGGCAATATTACTATTGTTACATTTCAACAATATTAATATTGCCGCAATCATTCTATTGTCAAAATGAAACTCAAAAAACAATACTATAGTTGCGACGACCATACTTTTATACTAGAGAACATACTATTGTTGCCGTGACCATACAGTAACCATATTTTTTCTCTGCGTGTAGTCTCCAAAATTACTAAACACAAACGGTGTTTAACTTACTACTCTATTTTTTTTTGTTTCGTTATTACATCTGTTGCTGTTTGCAGTATCGATATCTTTAAGTTTCTCCAAACAGTTTTGCATAAGTGGCACTGGATTACAGCGTGCGAATTTAAACCAGAAAATCTTTATAACGCGTGATTCATTACGAGGTTCCCTACTTATTTAAAGAAAAACACACTGAAAATTCAAATTGAATGCGGAATGTTTATTACCATTTCAAATAATATTCTTTGGCATTTATTTTTTGAAGATTATATCTCTCAAATGTTGGCCGCGGCTGCGTCTCAGATGGTTCATCCGTTGAGCCCAATTTTCGATGACTCGTTCGAGCATTTCGACTGGTAACTGGTGGATGACACGCGTGATGTTTTGCTCCAAGGCCTGAATCGAAGCGGGTTTGTCCTCATAAACTTTAGACTTTACATATCCCCACAGGAAAAAGTTAAACGGTTTGATATCACACGATCTTGGTGGCCAATCGACCGGCCCAAAACGTGAAATTATCTGCTCACCGAAGTGTTCTCTCAATAAATCAATTGATTGATGCGATGTGTGGAAAGTGGCGGCGCCTTGTTGAAACCAAATGTCGCCGATATCACGAGCTTCAATTTCTGGCATCAAATAGTCGGTTATCATGGCACGATAACGGTCGCCATTGACGCTTACGTTGTCACCGGCATCATTTTTGACGAAATATGGACCGATGATTCCACCTACACCCACACCAAACCGTTGGTTGCTGTTCGTCCTAAATGCGGCAATTTTGCTTGTTTACATACCCATTGAGCCAGCAATGGGCCTCATCGCTGAACAAAATTTGGCTCGAAAACGTCGGATCTTCTTAGAACTTATCAAGAGCTCATAGAGCAAAGCGATGTCGCATGGGAACGTCAGGCGGCTTCGGTTTTTGCACAAGCTGTATTTAGTACGCTTTCAATTTAAGATCTCGATGGGTGATGGTGTTGCGAATAGTACGCTCAGCAGGCCGATTATGTTGACCATAAGTTGAACGAAGTGCACGAAACACATTCCTCACAGAACGTGAATTTTCGTAATAAAGTTGAACGATTTGTAAAAGTTGTTCAGGCGTAAGTCGTTCCATGATGAAATGCCAAACAATACTAAACAAAAATAGCATGACAGTATGACACGACTCATGTCAAAAAAAGGCTTTTGAAAAGAGTATCTCTAATTGGATCACCCAATATATAAAAATGAAATGTTCGGTGTTCGAGCGCCTTTACTCGATAATCATTTTACTGTTTAACACAAAACTTGAGCAATATGAAAGTTTAGTCCGTCGGAAGGTCTTATTTAAGTTTGGACCCGATAGTTGAAGCAGACTTATAATAGGTGATCCATCTAGAGGTATTTTTTCAGAACAAAAAAAATATGTATCAATATAAATGAAGTGTGAAATCTTTATTGCTAATTTGAAAGGACATTTTATGGCATTTATTTTTTGAATATAATCTCCTTCAGATGTTGGCCGCAACTACGCCTCAGGGTTTTCATTCTGAGGGTCCAATTTTTTATAACTCGTTCGAGCATTTCGACCGGTATGGCTTTATTGACACGCGTTATGTTGGCTCCAAAACCAGAATCGTAGCTGGTTTGTCAGCATAGATTTTGGACTTTACGTAACCCTAATGAAAAATGTCTTAAGGTGTGATATCACTCGCTCTAGTCGGCCAACTCAACTGTCCAAAACGTGACTTTTTGAAAAGACCTCTCAATAGATCAAGTGGCACCGTCCTGTTAAAACTAAGTGTCGTCAAGTTTACAGGCTTCAATTTCAGGTAGCATAAAGATCGATATCATGGCGCGATAGCGAGCACCATTCACGGTTAAGTTCCGGCCATCATCATTTTTAAAAAAATATTCACCGATGATTCCACCAGCTTATAAACCGCACCAAACCGTGATTTTCTCTGGGTATAATGGCACCTCTTGAACCTCTTCTTGTTGCTCTTCAGCCCAAGTGCGGCAATTTTGTTTATTGACTTGGCCGTTGAGCCAGAAATGGGCCTCATCACTGAACAAAACTTTGGTCGAAAACAGCTGATCTTTCCGTTTCTCACCATTTCCATAATACAGTTGCCAACATTTGAAGGTAATTATTTTCAAAAAATAAATGAAATAAAATGACCTTTCAAATTACAAATAAAGATTCCACACTTGATTTGAATTTTTATATTTTTTTTTTGATATGAAAAAATACCTCTTGATGGATCACCCTAAAATTTATTATATTTTTTTTTGTATTTATGATACGATTTGAAGGACACTTAAGAATTTTTCAATTTTATTGTAGATGTAGCACAGAACACAGAATAGATCAATAGCAACATATGATTTTGATTCTTGAAATATTAAAAATTTAGATTTTCCAAATGAGAACAGACTGAAACTTGTTTTAAAACATTTTTGTGACTAAGAGCCAGGCAGGTGGGGCAAAATAACCTTTTTAACATACATTCGTGAGTTGGGACGAATACGGAAATTACTTTAAATTAATATGTTGGTTAATTCTCTGGACGGAACAGAAAATATGATACTTATTTCATTAATTATAAGATTGATTCCTTTTAGGAATACCGCCACATAGGCAGAAAGCGGGCTGAAACTGAAACAAATTTCCATTGAATTGGTAAACGACTGATAAACTGTCATATTATTATTTAATTTAAAGGAATTAAAATACGAGGGCGGTTCGGAAAGTTCTTAGCCTATCAATGAGAGAGAATATTTAGTTTTTCAAAAATATTTTTTGTTTCCAATATAATTTCCTAAAACTTCAATACACTTAGTCCAACGCTTATCTAGCAATTCTATCCCTTGATTAAAATAGTTTTTCTCAAGGTCTTCAGAATAGTGGTTTACAACTGCAATTGCATCTTCATTTGAGGTAAAACGTTTGCCAGCAAGGATTTTTTTTAGATTTGGGAACAGGTAAAAGTCACTGGGAGCTAAATCAGGAGAATAAGGTGGGTGGTCAAGCAACTCGTACTTTAATTCGTTGATTTTAGCCATTGCTAAAACACTCTTGTGCGCTGGTGGTTATGTCCCGATAAACCTTTTTTATGTAAATATTTAATGACACCACGCATTTCTAATTTTTCCATTGTAAAAAAATCGCGCATGCGTCTTTTTTGAACACCTGTTTCTATATGTAGGATTTGTCAGATCGAAACAAAATTTAACATGTGTTCATAGCAGAGATGGAAGTTTCTAAAACACTTAACTTTTTTCTGTTTACATCGCGCTTTTTGTGCTAGGCTAAGAATTTCCCGAACCGCCCTCGTAGACACAAACCAGCTTTGGCGACACCTGATTTTCGCAATCAAGACAATAACGCTAATGTTTAAAGACGTGAATCAATAATTAAATTTGTGACATTTGTTTTTAGGACCAGCAATACGGGCCGGTTCAGCTAGTGGCTTTATAAACACAACAAAAAAATCATAAATTTCCAATTTTATAAAATACACAACTTTTAAGTTCAAAAATGACACAACGTCACTGCCTAGTACGAATAGAGTTCATGTATTTAAAAAAGTAGTTTGCGACTTTTGTAATGTTCGCACAAGTACAAATGACTGAACGTTCTGGACGGCTCACTGAGGTCAATACACCCAAAAATGACGACAAAATCCATGATATGGCTCGAAGGAAAGGGATTCAGCTATAAGGATAAAATTATTGATCAAAAAATGCCTATTGTATGGACCTCGAATAATCCATTTATTTTGGAACGGATACATAAATTTGAGCATTATTGGACTAAGTGTGTGAGCTACGGCGATTATGTTGAAAAATATTTTTTTTAATTTTGCAAATGAAACTGTGTTTTCTTCGAAAAGTAACGAATTGGTGTTCTGCCCTCGTACATCGTACAAAAACATAACTTCAGTAACAGACAAATTCTTGGTTTATTTTTCACATTCGTTTGTACGCAATCGCAATAACGTAAAAAACCAAAACTAAAATACAGAAAACACAAAATTCACAAACTTTCAAAGCAACTTTTCGAAAATAAACAAAAAAAAATAATTTTTATTAAAGGGTGGTTATATTTTAAGAGCCGATGTTGAATATGAACCACACCTAAACGTCAAGTTTCTTTCTGCATTTCATTTGATATTTCTTAATTTCAGAATAACTCAATTAAACCCATGGAATGATGTACAAGTGAGCAAGGCGTTAAAGTTATTCAGGCTTATTATGAAAATGTGCGTTCAAATCAAAATGCATATTGTGTACTTCGTCACTTTTTCGGTCAATTTAATCGTCCAAATGTGGGTACAATCGGAAAAATCGTGCAAAAATTTGAGCAGACCGGATCTGTAGGAGATGTGAAAACACCAGAGCTCGTACGAGGGCTGCCCTAGCATGATTAATACACTTTTGCATGCGCTCAAACCAATTGTCGAAGCACCTTTTCCACTCCGATTGAGACACCTCCAAAACATGGTTTTTGAACACTTCAACAGCATCTTCCGGCGACGAAAATCGTTGACCACGCATTTTTTTCTTGATGTGCGGGAATAAAAAGAAGTCATTGGGTGCCAAGTCAGTGCTGTACGGCGGATGACCCATCAATTCGACGATTTGGCCCGTCAAAAAGGCGCTGGTTTGAGCCGATGTGTGAGAGCTGGTGCACAATGTTTCGTCTTTTCTTGTTCGTTTTTCGAATTTCTCCGAAGACTTAGGCAAACAAATTGTGGTGTACCACTCAGAATTGACCGTCCTACGTTTTTCCGAGGAAACAGGCGACCATTTGCTTCGAAGTGCTTCTTCCAAGAACAACTTTCGTTACGTTAGACTCATCTTCGAAGACCCACACGGTCGATTGCTGTTTAGTTTCGGGCTCATACGCATAGATCCATGATTCGTCAGCTGTGCCGATCTCATAAACGTCATTCAAAGCACCGCGATTGTATTTTTTAAAAATTTCTTTGCTCCAATCGACACGGGCCTTTTTTGAGCGATTGCCAAATTGTGCGGGATCCAACGAGAACAAACCTTTTTTAGGGCAAGGTATTTATGCAATATCGAATGTTATGCTGGTGGAAGAAATGCCCAAGGATGCCTCTATTTCACGGTATGTCACATGACGATCTCTCATTAGCAGATTGCTTCATCGCCATACAAAGATTTAAGTTCATAGATGCACTCTTGTCGTGATAATCCATGTCGTCGTGAAAAATGTTCGCACGAAAATGTTCACAAGTTAATTACATTTTTTGCCAAATTGATTTTTTAAGTCACTTTAAACAAAAAAAATGATTGTCGTACGTCAAAACGGTCTGAGTACGTTAATGCTAAAAAAATGTCAAACTTTCTAATGGAAATGTCAGATGGCGCCAGGCATCTGCCTAGGCCAGTAACACAGTACAACAGCCAATCTGGGGGGTGAGAAATTCCAAGTCAGGGTGATGGTACTAGGTCAGTATATTAAAACCCTCAAAGGGTTTTGCGTTCGTATGTGCCAGACCTTTTACATTTTTTCCTTATCTTGATGTTTTTTCGCTTAGTTGTAAAATGTTGGCAAAAACGTAGTTTGACATAACTCGAGAACGACTAGTTCGATTTTGCTGAAATAAATTGAGAAAAATTAATAATTACATTTTCTTTAATCCATTAATAAACTGTTTCTCTACCAAATCAACATTTTTGCAATTAGAAATAAATTTATGAAGAAAATTTTGCCCAAAAAAAAATTTTTTTTTTTTTAAAACATATAAATCCCAAACGGAAAAACGTGTAGAGTCTTATAACTTTCACGTAAAATCACATAACCTATAAACAAAATGCGACATAGATCATAGAAATCGATTAACGCGTTCTGCTTTTATTTACAATTAAGTGAAGGTATCCCATTTTGACAAGAATATTGATTTATATATACCTAGTACCATCACCCTGACTATATATAGCAACCCTCGTACTGCAGAAAATATTGCTGCTGTTCGCAATAGTGTGGCTGAAGAGCCGTCCAACTCAACTCATCTTCGTGCCCAACAATTGCACCTCTCACGCTCGTCGTTGGTGAGCATTACGCATAAGGACTCGCATTTACACGCTTACGAGGTGCGATTGACTCAAGAACTAAAGCCTCTTGACCATTCCAAACGTCATCAATGGTGGCAAAAAATGGCATCAGCCCTTAAAATTAAACCACCCTTTATTTTGCAATAACTTTTCCTGAAATGTTGCAGTTTTGTTGTTGTTTTCACAGTTGCTATTTTTCTACGATATTGCGACCTTTTCATGTCTGCTACTTATCGTATGTTTTTCAATTACTCGTAAAATCTCATTTCGTCCATCTTCTGGAGTTTATCGGTTTTCTTCAATACCATCAAACAATCGGTTTGGTTTGTCATCGAACGTGCTTCCGCAATGGTCCGTATCCATATCCCATTCACACACATGCATGCGTGTATATATTTGTCTCTTTCACATGGCATTTGATCACCTGCTGGCGAAGCACAACAACCGCAATGACATTCAGTTTTCGTCGGGCTTTTACTTTGTGAACGTGCAAATTGATGTTGTAGTTAGAAAAATAAAAAAAAAACATTGAAATGGTATTAAATTTTAAAGAAAATTGGTGAAATTCCTCAGGTTTTGGTGTTTATTCCTCGTTAAAATATTTCTTCAACGAGTTTCACGAAAAACTCGTAAGTTAATGCCGTTCGTTTGTTCGTATATGTTTGTGTCGTGTTCGCGTGTGTTTGTGCCTTGCTTTGGGCTCTGTGTGCGCGGGTGACTTGCAAAAAAGCGAATGACTTTGTTTGTGGTGGATTACAACAATAACAACCACCTAGTAACAACACTGTTTTGAACAACAACAACACCGAATTGAAAATAATGAAACTTGTGTTCGACCATAATTCTGTCGCTTTCGGAGATAATGACAATTAATAAAGTTGAAAATTGAAATGATGTTTACCAACGTTTGCTCGAAAGGTAAGTGCATTTGTACATTTTTGGAATCAGTTTTTTTTTTAATGTGAATTTAAGTGGGATGTTTGCCTGTAGACTCGTATATGTTACAGCATAGAGGAAGGGACCTAAGGGTAAAAAAAAAAATCAATTTTGATTTTTTTCTTTTTTTGATGTGGACAACATCTGAGCATCGAATGAGGCCGATCCCATGCCCCAAAAGTGTTCCCTCCCAGAGATTTGCGCGTTTTATGAAAGTGAAGTCGACGATTCTAAGCGCAAATAGAAAATTAAAATATTATTCTGTATTATTTACTATACAATAAATCTTTATAGGACCTTTAAAATCTTAAAAATTGTTTTTTAAAAAATTTAAATGTTCTTCAAAAAATTTCCTGCCAATGTGTTTAGATATCATTACCCTGGTTGTCCCTTACACTACTTTCAATTGAAATTTTCTTAATTTTTTACAAAAATATTAATTATTAATATAATAAAACCAGTTCATAGTAAAAAATAATATTCAATTAATTTTGTTGCAATTAATGATTATAATTTTTGATTCAATTTATATTTTTAAGGATGTTTATTTTCTCTCCTAGAAAATACACAGTATTCCCCTGTAAAATCTAATATTCGCTAAAAATTTAAGTTTCAAATCCAATATTTATTTAAAGCAACTCAAATATGATTGAACATTAAATGAATTGGGTGCGCATCTAATAGTTACGAACGTTCACACTTAAGATGGTCATTCCCCGGCTTTTTTTAAATTGTTTTATTTTTTTATTTTTAAATTGTTGCATGGTTCCCTTAAAAATAAAAATTTTGATGTGTACCTTTTAACAATGACTAGTCATTCTTAAAACTAAGACATGTACCTGAATTAAGTATTAAATTCTGCAAAAAACTCAAATGCCAAAATTGATGTCGAAATTGGCCCATAATCTCAGAATCACCCATATGTGACGCGCAAAATAGAAAGGGACCTGGGTAAAAACCAGTATTGTTCAGGAGAGCCATTTTAAAGATTTGAATAAGTGTATCTTTGGTGTACCATCACTTTCATAAAACGCGCTTATCTCTGGGAGGGAACACTTTTGGGGCATGGGATCGGTCTCATTCGATGCTCAGATGTTGTCTACATCAAAAAAAGTGAAAATTGTTTTTTTTTACCTTTAGGTCCCTTTCTCTTTGCGCTGTCACATATACTGATGTATTTGTCTAACTGAATGTTTAACAGCACTGATCAAGATATTTTTTTACGGGGAAATTGTTTGTTTAAACCTTTTCTATACCCCCCACGAAATATTGATCTGGGACCATGTAAAGTGTATACATTATGGCGGTTTGGTTTAAAAATGGTCCAAGTGACAAGGAAAATCATATTCTAGGGATCAAAATAAGAAACATTGCCCGAGGAACCATACCTGTAAAACGAATTCTAATGTCCCGACTTTTGACCAGTAGGGTCGAATTTTGAAAAATACCACTTTGACTCATTTAGACTCACTTTGACTCATTCGTGTTCAAATGTATGACCGGGTGTGCCACCCATGCTAGTGGCACACCCCCTATACGAACTTTGTGTGCCAATTTTCCCCATACAAAAAATCACCATTTGTGGTACTTTACATGAAAAAGTCAGCGAAATGTTTCTTTTTTTCTTTTTGGAGTTTATTTTTCTCTTTAGAAATTTATTTAGTCAGAACATATGTAAATGAAAAAATATTGTTGTGTTTTTTTTGCTTTCAAGTAAGGGTCAAAAGTTGAGTCATCAGAATCGATTTAAAGGCATGGTTCCTCGGACAAAGTTTCTTATTTTGATCCCTAGAATACGATTTTCCTTGTCAGTTGAGCAATTTTTTTTTGCTTCCCTACAAATCGACCCGCCCCTATATACATATATTCTTGATCATTGTAAATTTCTAAGACGATATCGCCATGTCCGCCTATTCGTGTGCCTGTTGAAAACACGATAACTGTGAAATGAATCTACCAAGGATTATTAAATTGTACATGACAGTAAATGGGCCAAATCTGCCCAGGGGTAAAAAGTTTTCCTTTGAGAAACTAAAGGTACCTCGATAAAAACTACACTTTTGCTTAGCAAATTATAATTTTTTATAGACGGACAATTGGGAACTGTTAGTTACAGTTAATACTTTAAGCATACTTGCGCTAGAATTTTTGGCTCATGTGGTCCAAAAAACGTACCGCTTGGTCAAAACAGGCGACTAATATAAGAAGTCAATATTAACATATTGTTACTCAAATTGAAATATATTTTGCTACGAATGCAAATATAAATAAATTTTTATGATTTGGCTCTGATTATAGACGGACGCTTAAGACAAAATGATTTTTTTTTTATTTTTTCGTGCTTTTTTAGTAGCGTAGAGAGTGGAGGGACGCTTAACCAAATTATTCAGTAATCCGGAATAAGTTTTCCCTGTACTTCATTCTGTATAATCCGAATTGATTGTTTCATGTTATCCGAGCTGACATTAAAATATGTTTCGTTATTAATAGACATTATTTTAAAAGTGTGTCAGAGTTTGAGCTCAGTCTAATTTTGCTGAATTTATTGTTCATTGCGCGTCCAATTAAAAGAAAACTGTTTTTTTTCGAAGAAAACCAAATCGTTACGTCTGTATTTTATAAAAATCTCTTATAAATTCTCATTAAACTACTGTTAGTTATTCTGTTTTTATATAGGTTTGTTTTCATATTATCCTTTTGTATACGTTTTTTTATATAAATTTTCTTTTATTTTTAAAAAGGGAATAAGTTATACGAGTATCCTTTTTTAAATATATAATTTAAAACAATCAACAAACAACAAACTGTAAACAATCATTCATGACATACAGATATATTGTAGAAACAATGTATAGAGAACTCTTTTGGAAAAAACGTGAAGACGAAGGTATCCAAATATCGTTAATCCGAATTACGGTCTGCAATCAATTATTCGGATTAACGAGTTCTTACTGTATAAGTTTCGGCCTTGCCGAACTTAACGACGTTTTAAATTGCTCACGTTAAAATAGCGTTGTCGTTGATGTTTGGACAAGACCATTAGGTTTTCTAACATTTGCCAATAGTTTCTGCGAATCTACAGACTTTGAGCGGTTTAGTTGTTCTCTTGCGAGAGTAGCAGATAAGTTGTAATTGAGAGAGATAGAGAAGTTTTATTTCTCTGATATAGGAATGATAAAGTTGATACGTAAGCAGCGTTACCGTTGTGCGAAAAAAGTGGCAATTTGACCCTTTATGGAGGCCATGCGACTTTGGGTGTCCCAAGAAGAGCGCAATTTTTAAATGACTGATGCAGCAATTGAATTGTTTCTCTGGCTGTATGATATGTGGCGCCGTCTTGTTGGAACCACATGCCCTCCACATTCATTTCTTCAATTCTAGGCAAGAAAAAACTGGTTATCATTTCACGATACCAAACACCATTGACTGTTTGCGCTTGACCTGCCTCATTTTTATAAAAAAAAAGGTCCAATGATTCCTCCAGCCCAAAAACCACACCACACAGTGACACGTTGAGGATGCATTTGCTTCTCGTGAATCACTCGAGGATTTTCCGCACCCCAAATGCGACAATTCTGCCTATTGACGAAGCCATCAAGATGAAAATGGGCCTCGTCACTGAAGATGATTTTATCGGCAAAATCAGCATTTTCATGTTGTCTCTCCAATACGTACAGCTGCGACATTTTCGGTCGATCGACCTGGTCGATGGCGCGTTGTTGTCTTTACATCACTAACACACCCAGTTTCGGCAAATTTATCCATTACTCTCTTTACAGTTGACTCTTTTGGAGCATTATTGTGACCCCAAATTGATCGCAATTTGCGAACTGTAGCCGCAAAACTTTCACCATTTTGGTAAAACAATTTCACAATGAGAATGCGTTGTTCATTCGTGTAGCGCTCCAGTTTTACTAACCTCGTACCTTCTACTAACAAACAATAACAATTGTTCAAATGTCAAACAATGACACTTCGAATGTTGCCAGATTTAAAAATTGCGTTCTTCTTGGGACAACCTTTATTAGGAACCCGGTCCATAACTTCAAGGAGCCCAAAAGCCTAGTTTCAGGTGGCTCATCTGCACATCCAGTAGAGCAGGGTATAGTATAGTCTGCCATGTCCGACTTTTGATGTTTGGATTTTTAATACCCTTCACGAAAGAGAATATTAAATTTGTCATTCCGTTTGCACCACCACAAAATATTGATGGGAGACCCTATAAAGTAATTATAATCTTGATTGTTGTAAAGTTCTAACAAGATCTAACCATCTCCATCTACGTGTCTGTTGAAGGCACGATATCGTTTAAACGTGACTACCTAGTATTCAGAAATTTTGTATTGTATTGGGCGAACTTGACCCAGGGGGAAAAAGTTTTTACCTCGATAGAAGTACTCGTTTTTGCTTAAATCAGAATTTTTGTGAATGGACAATGGGTACTGTTAGTTGGGATGCACTAAATACCTCAAAAAGAGTAAATCTGCTGAAAGGTTAGGCTCAGGTGGACCAAAAAAATATCCAAAATGGTCAAAAACGGGCGATTAATATTCAATATGGACATATGAGTACTACAATTAAAGCAAATTTTGATATATTTTTGCGCTTTATTTCCTATAGAGGAGGGTACATAATGATCGGAAATTTAATTGTTTTTTTTTAGTTTTAATGTGTATGTTAAATCTCATTTTATGGAACTAAATGAACTTACGAAAAGTTTGCGATTTTTTTTTAATTACCCTTTTGTGCCACTTTTTTAAAAAAAAATCCCATTTTTATGCGACTTTTTGAATTTTTCAACGGTAACCCTGTACGTAAGTACTTCTTTTTGATACTTTTGAGTTGCAAAAGTACCGGGGCACCTGCGTAACGCATTTGATACATTATAAAGTTTTCCGAAAAAAATAACTTTTTGTATAATAATTATAGCCTTCACCTCACAATGGAGTAGGGTTTTCTAAGTTTGTAATTACAAAAAAAAATTTCGACCAATGACGGCCGCCATTTAAATTGAAAAAAAATCAGTTCAGTTTTAAGGAAATCAAAGAAAATCGGATTATATTTAGATATCGACCACATACTTATATATGTTCAACCGATTTTGCTGTTTTTAGCTCTTCTTATGCCAAATTTGGTTCAGCGTATAAAACGATAGCAACGTTTTGTATTCAATTAGATTTTTGTGAAAAAATCCGAACTTTTTTCAGAAATAATTCTTAAATGTAGAAAATTCAAAATTTTCTAACAACATAGGGTATTGTTCGTTTAAATTCTTCTAGTGGTAACATCAATTGTTAAAAAAATTTCAAGGTATTATGGCTTTTAAGGAATTTCCTATTGGAAAGCTTATTAGTTCCCTTTAATCTTTCGGATTGTATATAAATCGAGTTCAACTCAGCGTAATCGGCTCTACTCTGCGGCGGTTCGTTTCATGGCAAATGTTGTTAATACTACATTTATTTGATTAAGACCCATCTTTAAGTAAGCCGCTCGATTTAGAATCATCAGTTGAATCGACTTAGAATCATTAGCATGCAAAGTTCGTAATCAAAGACACATAAAAACAGCAACAGGTAAGAAGAACACGTTCTCTTCAATTCAATAGTGTCCTTCCTTGGTCCAAACAATTTCTGCCAAATTAAAAAAAGATTGGGAATTTTTGATCTGTGTGCCTAACACTTAAAATGGACAACAGTCGGAGTGGGAGCATCAGCTCGCTACTATTGTCGTTTGGAACACCTTAAGATGGGTGTAGATTAAATATTTTTGGTGGTTACAAACAGTTGACATGGAACTTACTAATATACCCGCTTCCTCAGAGGGCTGCAGGTTTAATTACAGGAATTGAACTTATTTAATTATACTCCTTCTCCTGAAATAACAACCCCCCCCCCCCCCTTCCCAAGTTACAGTTAAAATAAAGCAGTTGAAATGTAGACCTTAACTTGGTGTCTGTTTTTTTTTAGCAAACTATATAATTTTATATAGACATAAACGTAGGTACATTTTTATATATATCTTTATAGTAGTAGGTATATTTGAGTTTAATCCATAATTGCAACTAAATAAATAAATACATACATTACAAATACATATGCAATTACATACTACATACATAAATAAGAATGATAGTAGGTAAATACGTCTATATACTATTTACGTGTAGATGATTATGATTGTTTTACCAAACAATAGGGACTTTTTTAAATTTCCAATATAGTTTGTTCAATATTTATTTTGGGTTTCGTTTTTATTACACTATCAATTATCATTTAAATACATTTTGTTCAAATGTGTTCAATTTACACTAATATTTGTACACAAATTTAGGATTTCAAAATATGTCTACAGTGGGTGGGGTGGAGGGATGGCGGGTGGGAAAGAGGATCGTTCACAATCATTTGCACAGCATTTTTCGTAGGCCCAAATGAGATATTCACCAGTGTTTTTTTTCTGTAGAAATATTTATGTAGATATTTTGCAACGTTTTTGTTTTGTTGCTTTATTATAAATTCATTTTCATGTCTGGATTGATATGATGACAGATTGTTTTCTTGAGTGTTTTTCTCCTGTTGCTTAATATTTTGGCATCGGCTTTTGGAAGGGGGAGTGTAGTTCAAAAAGTAAATATAAGTACATGTGTAGTATCAAAAAGTTTTGCAAAAACTTTTCAAAAACCATTACAAACAAATTCGCCATCGGCCGAATTTTTGAAAATCTCCACCAATACTTCAACAGTATGGCTGAAAAAAGAATGAAACTTTAGTCTATGATTTAATTCTCTTTCTACAAATCGTTTTATACGTTCAGTTTCTATTTATTAAAATTCTATTAGAAATCATTGGCAGAGTCCAGCGAATACTTTTATAGCTGGTTATTAAATTAATATCAATACATTTTATGTCAATCATATTGTTCTAAACAGTTTCGTTGGAATTTTACAGTTTTGCAAATTTTTAACAGCATTATATCCCGTGTGCCGTAATTTTGCTACGGTCTTCCGCCCACAGTGGACGATTTGGGAAATTTAAATTTAACTATAAAGTCCAAAATATTTATACTTTGAAACTTTTCTAGGATATTGTGAATTGAAAAGAGAAGCGGAATCGCAATGACTATCCCAGCAACATACGAGGGCGACCGCACTAACTGGCCTGGCACATTTTCTGTTTTACTAGCAACTTTTTTTTTGGTTTTTAAAAGCAATATATAAGCCATCTGACAAAATTTCCGAAATATTTAATGATTATTTTCTTTGTTACAGGTGATTGAAGTAAACAAGTTTTATAAATTTTGAAAAATGGAAAATAAAGAGTTTCGTGCGGTAATTAAACACTTTTATATGAAAGGTTATACGCCACAATTAATCAAAGATGAATTGGATTCTGTTCATGGTGATAATGCATCATCATACTCCACCGTGAAATCCTGGGTTCAACAATTTAAAATGGGTCGTTCAAGTACGGAAGATGAACAACGCTCTGGAAGACCGAAAATTGCTACTACTATTGAAAACATTAGAAAAATATTCAATGAAGTGACTAAAGATAGACGAATGAAGCTCAGAGAACTTGCTGATATTGTTTAAATACACGAAAAACAAGTTTGCAGTATTTTACATGATGAACTCCACATGTAAAAGCTATCCGCAAGAGTTCTTGCGCCGGTTCATAATTGTTGATGAAACATGGATCCATCACTACATCCCAGAATGCAAAGAACAGTTTAAACAATGTATAGAAGCTGGTAAAAGTGGTCCCAAGAAGGCGAAAACTGCTAAGTCAGCAGGAAAAGTAATGGCCACAGTATTTTGGGATGCAAGGGGTATAAATAATATTTATTGATTATCTTGAGAAAGGAAAAACTATAAATAGTGAATATTATTGTACATTATTGGATCGGTTGAGTGAAGAAATCAAGATAAAACGACCGCATTTAGAAAAACAAAAAGTTGTTTTTCATCAAGATAATGCTCCTTCACACACTGCATTTTTAACCCAACAAAAACTGGCCGAATTACGATTTGAAATTGCTCCGCATCCACTATATAGTCCAGATTTAGCTCCTTCTGATTATTTCTTGTTTCCAAATTTAAAAAAAATTCTCGGTGGCAAAAAAAATTCGTCCAATAGCGAGGTTATTGCTTAAACTGAGGCATATTTTGAAGGTCTTGAAAAATCTTATTTCTCGGATGGAATTAAAAAACTTGAAAAACGTTTGATGAAGTGTATTGAGTTGAAAAATAAATAATAATAATTCCAAAAAAAAACGGTTCTTTTTGTGTTAGGTCAGTTACTTTTGCGGTCGCCCTCGTATTTTAGAGTTACAATTTTATTCCGTTCAGCCACAGTGGAGATTTCGAAAATTATATAATATAACATTATATAATATAATATTACATATAACTAATATAACATTACACGCACAATTGCATGGACTGTCTGTTGTACTTATTTTCGAGTTCCCATTTTGTCCAGTTCTCAAGCAGTGGGCTATTTTCGAAATTAAATTTTTACTTTAAAATCCAATATATTTCGACACCGAAATTGTTCTAGTACATTCTGAATATCGAGCCATAAGCGCTAACCTATCGTAAGTCAAATTTTTGGAAAAAAAATTTTATTGCTGAAAAATAATCGTTAGGACAAACCTCATCGTTTTGTATTTTTAAAATGACAAAATTGTTAGTAAAACATCAAAAAAAAAAAGCTTTTGCATTTTATCGTAAATGATTGTTTAAATTTTATTGTGTAGCAATTTTATCGTAAGTCACACATCAAATTGCTGCAGCAATCGCAAATGTGTTCAGATTTTTTTTTTTGTTTTTTGATACAGTTATATGAGTAGGTAGAAATCTTAAATTTTTGCATTAAAACATTTGAATTTTTAATAAAGTTGTTTGAAATAAATAATAAAAACCGTCTCCTGTAAAATTTGCATTTTTTCACTTACGATAGGTTAGCGCTTATGGCTCGATATGACAAAAGAATATTTTTATTTATTTGTGAGACAAATAGGAAGTACCCTTTCATTCCCAGTTAGCGAGTATGAATTTAATTGCATCAGAGAATAACCAATCCTAAGATCAGCGAAGAAGGTTTGTAATATTTTTGGGAATATGTTTGTTCGAATAAGTTTTTTAAAGGTTTATATTTTGCTATATTAATTGTCCGATCTAGCAGAAATCGTGATTTTACTTAGAAGGAACATAAATACTGTTACACACGCTGTAAAATAAAAAGTACTGAATGTTTTTGGACCAAATATTTTTAATATATTTATTGATGTATACTGTATCCAAAAGAACCTACAGCTCGAACCAAAGCAGGCTTAAGAGATCCAATGTTGGGGTATCTTTTGTGACAAACCTTGCCCTCTAAAACTGTCCACAATTTGTAATCCAATTGGTTCAAATCTGGACTGCCTGTGGGCCATTCTTCAGAGGAAATGAACGCTGGCAAATTGTTTCGAAGCCAGGGCTGGGACGTTTTAGCCTTATGGGCCGGCGCATAATCCTGCTGGAAAGTCCAAGGCTGGTTTTGGAACAGTGAATTGTCAAAAGGCTTCACAACAGCTTCCAAAACGGGTTCTTGGTTAACTTTGCCGATGTTTTGACTCCTTGTTTGCAGAAATGCAGGTCAGTGACCCCATCGTAAGAGACACTCCACCAAACCATGACCGAAGCTGGGTGATGATCATTTTCAACCCTTGGGATCAGTTTAGATGCTTCCTTAGATGACCGCGCATACACTCTATCATTTAGCTTGTTAAATTTTTTTTTGAACATTAAAATTTTTTTCATCGATGTACAAGTTATTATGGTGCTTCACCAAAAGACGTTTGCACTTTTCAATCCTATTTTTGTTTAAAGCTGCAGTCAATAAATGTCCGGTACGTCGTTTAAAAGCCCCAAGTCCCAAGTCTTTTTTAATGATTCGACTCATGGACTTTTGCGTGATATTCATCTCACGGGCCATGATTTTCTGTTTTCGGAGCGGATTTCTGTGAATTCTTGATTTAACGGCTTTGATGACATGCAGTGTTCGAACAGAGAATGGGCGTCCCGACCGGTGGCGGTACGTTACATCTCTAGTCTCCTCAAATAGTTTTATGCATCGGTAGACGAACATGCGGCTAATCCCTAGTGGCCGGAGCGTTTTGAAAATATCGTTTTTTTCAGTTCACACTTGAAAAGCGCTATTACAGCGATACGGTTCTCATTTTCTGACCACTCTATGATGAAAGTTGAAACAATTTTAAAATCCCGTTACAGATTAACGCTATTGAGGTTAGCTTTCGAAATTCATATGACATTTACGGGGTATGTTCAGTTCTACTATTGAAATGGGTGTGTTCAATGTTGTAACAGTATTTATGTCCCTACTAAGTATATATAAATTATTGCTATTAGTCCACTAATCACGTCATGCTAGTGGGGGTGTGTAGTAGTGATCATTACTGACGTATCGTCACGAAGCCTGTAAGAGCGAGTTTGGCTAATGCAGCACTCATTGAACAGGGTATTATAAGTTAGTTTCATGGCAAGTTTTTGCAACAACCACTAACCGATCATGTTAGGGGGTGGTTTGCGTCTGTGATAGTTAAATTTTAGAATTTATCTTCACGAACCTATAATCAAGAAGCCTGAGAGTGTCATTTTGGCTCGGATCAATGACAGGTTTGTTAGAAAAATTTATCCTGAAAACTTTAAGTGTACCGATCAACTTAGAATCACGAATTAAAGATGTCACTCTGCCTGTCCGTCTATCCGCCTGCTGTCGATCAAAAGCTCGTAATCAAACAACAGATCCCATTGTCGTCCGATTTGTATGAAATTTGGCAGTTGTAAGTTTTTTTTTGGTTTTATCTGTCCCGTTTTGATATAACCCAAATTCAAAGGTCATTTCCGCATATATAGGAAGTGACCTATTTTTTCAAAACAAAAAAAAAATATAAAAATTCAAATCAAGTTTAAAATCTTAATTGGTAATTTTAAAGGACAATTTATGCCAATTATTTTTTGAATATAATTTCTTTCAAATGTTGGCCGCAACTACGCCTTAGTGTTTCTATTTTAAGGGTCCAATTTTGGATGACTCGTTCGAGCATATCGACAGCTATGGCTTTTATGACAAGCGTAATGTTGGCTTCCAAAACCTGAATCGTAGCTGGTTTGTCAGCAAAGATTCTGGTTTTTACGTAACCCCAAAAAAAATGTCTAAAGGTGTGATAGCACTCGATCTCCAAACACCTGCCCAAAACGTGAAATTAGCTGCTGTATGGCAAGTGGCACCGTCCTGTTGAAACCAAGTGTAGTCAAGATTACGGGCTCCAATTTCAGGTACGAGTAGCATAAAGATAGATTTCATGGCGCGATAGCGAGCACCATTCACGGTTACGTTGCGGCCATCATCATTTTTGAAAAAATGAGCACCGATGATTCCACCAGCCCATAAACTGCACCAAACCGTGGTTTTCTCTGGGTATATTGGCAACTCTTGAACCTCTTCTTGTTGCTCTTCAGCCCAAATGCGGTGAGCCAGAAATTGGCCTCATCACTGAAGAAAATTTTGGTCGAAAACAGCAGATCTTCCCGTTTCTCACCAAACGCTCATTTCCATAATAAAGTTGCCAACATTTAAAGGTAATTATTTTCAAAAAATAAATGCCATAAAATGTCCTTTCAAATTACCAATAAAGATTCCACATATGATTTGAATTTTTATATTTTTTTGTTCTGAAAAAAAAATACCTCTAGACGGATGACCCTATACATATAACCGCTCTGGAGTACCCTTTTTCAATTCCGAAATCTATCAAATTTGGCATAGTTTATTACGATGGATAAACCAGTCGTGAACTAGTTTTAACCAATTTTTGATATACTCCCTATACAAATAATTTGGGTCCCAAAAAACAGGCTCTTCCCCCCAAAAAAACGGTACAAAAAACAGTAACAGTTTCTTACAAATTCAAATATGTTATTAGTCTGAAAATGTAGGTAAATTTAAAGGCCAAGGCGGTCAACATTTTTCAAATGCCTTTTCTGAACATCCAGGGACTAATATAATTTACCACTTAAGATTTTTTGCTATGTCTGTGGGGACCATGGTATGGTTGTATGTAAATTATATTATTGGTGTGAGGATCATACTATTTTTGTGCCTCAAAAGTATACCCGACAATAGTATGATACTCTTTGCATATTGCCACACCCAAACACTTTTTTCTTCGAGTAATTGGTGTCCGATCTTCATGAAATTTGGCAGAGGTACCTTTTTTCGACCATTGAAGGATATTAAAATTTAAGAAAATCAGCTCAAATCTGTTCAAAATCAGCTCAGGTCTCTTCGTTGAATTTTATGTCTTTAGCTCTGTTAAAAATAGCCCTAGTACAAAGATCCTTCCCTATTTTACATACAACCGCTCTGAAGCACCCAATTCGATTTCGATCAAATTGGATACACAACAAATCTTGGACAAATTTGCACCCTATAAGTCCATTTTTTATATAGTCCCTATACCAAAGGTCTGGGGGCCAAAAACGGCATTCCGTACACGTGGACACATGGGTTTTGAATAATAATAAAACAATTGCAATTTTACTAAATTTGGGTGACAGAAAAACAATTTAGAGCCCGTTAAAGGGATTCAAAAACTTGTATTCAATTGACTTTTTGCGCTACTAGGTGATCGAGGTCTTTAGTTATTTTAGCTAGTTTATTTTAAGTTTTTTTACTAGCTTATTTTTAAATAAAAAAAAACAATTCTGCATTCATAGCCATTTATTTATGCATTCTCATTTTCTATTAAAGGTGGCAATTTCTTGCTTTAAACCAGAATGTCGGTAACTTTTTACTTATAAAAACCGACAGTCAATTTTTTTGAAACACGGTTTTGATAACATCCAAAAATGTCAGTTTTTTGAAAACCCAAGTTCTCTGGACACTCTAAATCAGTGGAAATGTGCACATCAAAAAATACAACAATCAATTGTTTGTGCGTCAAGTTCGATAATAGTGTTATCACCTATCTTGGCAATGTCGATTGGCCACCTCGTTGGGTTATGATTTTTGTTGGGTATAGATTATGTCGGATTGAAAGTGGTTATCGCCATTATGGCCTGAACCAAGCTGCGCCATCACACTGGTTACAATGCCACGGCCAACGCCCCATTGGGTTAATCCCGCCGGTACCAACTTAAAGCATGACATATATGGGCCATAACTTCCCTCTTGGTTAGGGGTCCAAGACTAGCTAAACCTCTGCTGTTCTAGGGGTCACAGCACCCGGTCGCAATGCAACTCCACACCGAGCCGAAGCTTTCCCCGCGTTTTGGGTTTAAACCACAGCGACCACGATACTCCCCAAGAGGCCGCAACTTCTAGGCAGGCCAGAACGACAGTTCTGGGGGCTCCTGACTACCCGTGGCACCAAATTTAAGTCTCCGGTCAGACCTCGTTACCAAAAGGCTACTCCCAGTTTTTGTTCCATACAACATGGGACTGGTCACTTACTTTTGTTGGGTATAGTAAAAGACCGCTGTTATGCTACCAATCCATCAACGATTTAAACCTTTAAAGCTGACACGTTCACACGATGCTTTACTGCAGCCAGCCAATATGCTGAAAAAAATATGTTTTACTTAATTTATTAAGCACAGGATTTTTTGAGCATTAAGTGCTAAGCATTGTAACACCATAAGGATAAGGAGATAGATCCCATGTTTCTCATATCATCGATTCTAAATCACTTTCTGATTTCATTGAGCAATGTCCGTCCGTTTGTCAATCTACGTTATTATCAAAATACATGTCTTGAAGTTTGGGCCATGGACGAACCCTATTGAAGTTGGTTCATATCCTACCATGTTTTGATATACTTATAAGGTCGTGCCGCCCAAAAAGCTACAAATTAAATCCGGTCTTACTCAAACTTCGAATAATAGGTTTACGAGCGACCAATAAATATCTCTGAGGAAACTGGAACTGGATCGGTTATATATTCCGAATTTGGCATATTATATCCATTCAAAAAGTAATTCTGATTAAATTGCATTACATGGTCATTCGTTATGTGCATGTTTTCATACCCGTATTGCCCCAGGTAAAGGTCCACCCGATTTGAGGTTCTGCAGCTCTAGAAATCACAAATAATATCCGATTATTCTCTAATTTAGCATTGTGCATATTGAGCGATTTATACCCATTCCTGTTGAAGCTCGATTGACCAATATCCATGTTTATTCTCTCCATTATGAAATGTTGGAGTTTGTCATACAGTTTGAAACAACTTGAAATACTTACGTATAAAAGAATATACATTTAAGGTCATTGTAAAATTTTAAGATAATCTAGCCTTGTCTGTACGTATGTATTTGAATACTGGTTGGTATTGAAAATGGACCAAATCGGGCTAAAGGCAAACAATTGTTCCCCATTTAAGAGAATGAAAAACTTCTTGGAGATTTTGAAGTACCATTGTTAGCAACCAAAAGTCCTTTCGACTGATTTTTAAATAACTTTTAGTTTCGATTGTATGAAACATGGTCTCAAATATGACTATGAACTAAGCAGATGTCCTTACCAATTTCGTATTTACTTTTAAACATTTATATAAATAGGTTAAAAACTAGTTTTGTTTTGAAGTCGTAGCACATTTAACATACCATAAATTGGCAAGGTCCTTGAGCCCCTTGGGATCTAGCGATCCTAGGGTTACTAAACTCAAAAACAATGTAATTTCCTTACGATTCTGAATATGGCAGAAATTTTACGATTTTGCCGAATTGAGGGCCTAACTCATTGGTTTATGGCCCCAAATAGGATCAACAAATTAGGTCCTGTCTAATATGTTCTCACCACCAACAACCATATCCCCCCAATACTGCCAATGCTACGATGGAGAGTATAAAAGCTTCGGCCCGGCCGAACCAACACTAGTTTAATATATCATTTTTTTTTTTAAATTAACAACACTGATTCACCTTTTAGCTAAGATTCTTAAGAAACTGGTCAATCTTTCTGTACACTTAACTATTTAGGATGGCATCTTTAAAGTAAATATTATTTTGTTTGCATGGTGGAGATTTTAAAATCAATTTCCAACTTATTTCCTATTTCTTACATTCTTTACAATTTACCTATAACTTATCATACATTGTGCTACCCTTACTTATCATTAAAAAAAATCAGGGAACTTCAGTTACTGTTCACATCGAAGGATTCCAATAATGGTAGTACCAAAACATACGTTTTTCCAATACATAAGATCGAGTCGCTTTACAACTCCACACTGTGGGCGGAGTGGATAGTATTTCCATTTTCTATTTTGTAACAATTCGTGTTGACTACACCCATGAACTGTTTAGGGGAGGATATGATTTATTTCCAGAAATCCTTGAGTTCCATATCCAGTTAACTTATAACAGCCTTTCCAGATCTTCACTTTCGGCATCGCTCGTAAAGGAATCGGTATCGGTGAAATAGTCATCGCCGCGATTGCGACGACAGCAAACACGACGACTGATCTCATCGTCGCTCCAATGTTCAAATTCCTCCTTGTGATGTTCCAACAGCATAAGGGAGGGGAACAAACTATCACATCCGCCACATCTGCCATCAAAAAAAAAAGAAAACAAAATCAATTATAAAATCGAACCATTTCGCAAACATTCTTTGCAAATGAAACCTTACCCAAAATGTCGTTTCTTTTGCTGGTGCGATGCCAACTGTCGGTGGCAATGAAATGCTCGGTCGCACACATTGCAGGTAAGCGATTCATCTGAAAAATAACAAACACAAGAACAACATTAATTTCTAAGAATTCACACATTTCAACAGTGAGAAAATGGAAAATGAAAAAATCTCAATTCCAGAGAAACCAATACACTGTGAAAAATATTTAATTTTGGTAAACCAAACGAAAACAAATTAATAAAATAAAAAAACAAATGAGAACTTTATGTAAACCTATCTACAGAAAGAACCTAACAATCAGTAAAGCTAATTAGAAAAAAAACTTCGTTAAATTCTGCCAGGCCCAATCTTATTGATCCTCCACCGTTTTTGAGACCCATTGGGTTCATGTGTCCGATTCTAATCTCAGCCAAAACTTCGAAATAAATCCATACATACAGAGTGGTGCATCAATTAGGACACAATACGAGTTTCAAATATTTGTTATTGAATCAATGTATTTTTTTTATTGTATAGAAAATTTAACTTAATTTTTATGTTTAATTGTGCTTTAATTGTGCCGTGACTTTGGGGGCCAGCGGAAAGTGAAAATTCTGTATATTAAATTGTTTGAAAATTTTCGTTAGAGCTCTGCCTTAACCGGTCTGGCTATATGTCCAATTAATCCATATTGCCGTAACCAAATGCTGTTGACTGGAATACGCCTTGGCTAAATATACTCTTACAAAATCATGAAATAACTTTCCCCATTGACAGTCACTGTTACGCCGTTTTCTTCAAAGAAGTATGGCTCAACAATGCAGCTTGATGAAACTGCTTACCACACTGTAACGTGATCTGTTTGCAGTTTCGTCTCATGGAGCATTCTTGGATTGGATTCACACCGTTAACAGCAATTTTTCTTGTTTACATCGCCGTTAAGATCAAAGGGAACCTCATCATCAATAAACAAGCAATTTATAAAGTTCTTGTTTTTTCGAACATTTTAAACATTTTTTGGAAAAATTTTACACTAATAGGCCAATCCAGAGTGCTTGGAATTTAAACTTGCTACTGAAACAAGTTTAAGTCTTCATGAATTATCCGTTGTAATGACCATCTGCCAAATATAATTTGAACCAATACAAAAGCCCTGGCAGAATAATTGTTTGGTAACTCAATTTAAATGTTGTTTGAAAGTCGTCATGTTGACTTGAAATCAACTTTTTGCCAGCGGAATTTGAATGTGATTTTTGAAGTAATAGAAGATTTTTTTTATTTTTCATATGCATAAGCCTTCAATTATAACTAAAGGTCTTAGATTATACACCCTCCATCGTGGGTTATGAACCAATATAAAAATGTAGCCAAGGAAGAGTGGCACCGGCCTCTTTTCTATCAGTGTGTCTTTCCATACTGACATTATATAAAGAAACAACTCTCATCATACCGATGTAAGTTCATGAGATATGGTCTTTCAAAGTTCAGAGTAAATAGGCGCTATACTTTTTTTCCAATTTTTGCATAACAAAGTCTATAAAAATTGTAAACATTATTTTTTTCTTGGTAACATCAGTCCACTACTTTCGCCATTAATGCCTTTTTTAAAGTAGGAGCGACACCGCCCACTTTTTCACCGGAGTGTTACGCCAATATCATTTTGTTCAATGTGGTTCATGCCAAAACACCACATGTTCGAAATATCGTCGTCAACACTTTAAAAATTTATGAGATAAGATCTTTCTAAACTCTGGTTTATCTGGGCGTTACCACTCCCACTTTTTCCATCACATCCCAATGTACTCTACCAAGCCTAATGTAAAAAATGTGAAAATTGCGTAATTATCGGAGCTAAAAGTGGCGATATACAGGGTGATTCCTTCACGATTGTACCAATTTCACCAGCGTATTCCTTGGCTTATTTGTTGAAAAATATGTCCATCTACGACCATGCCCGAAAATGCAAGGGGGTGAAATGACATCGGTTTGAAAATTTTCGTATTTGTGGTCGGAGTGTACTAGGGTAAAAGTGCTATGTTCTGAACCAGTGGTCGTATTTTTTTCTCTCAAAAGAGAAAAAAGCGTACCAATTTTATTGAATACTTGTAAAGGATCATTTGTGTCGAGGTGGAGCGTGACATTTATTCTTTTCTTATGCGCATACATTTATTTGAAACCAAATACACCTTTTACGAGGGCGGTTCGGAAACTTCTTAGCCTAGCACAAAAAACGCGGTATAAACAGAAAAAAGTTAAGTGTTTTGGAAACTTCCATCTCTGCTATGAACACATGTTAAATTGTTTCGATCTGGCAACTCCTTCATATAGAAACAGGTGTTCACAAAAGACGCATCCGCGATTTTTTTACAATGGAAAAATTAGAAATGCGTGGTGTCATTAAATATTTACATAGAAAAGGTTTATCGGGACAAGAAATTCATATTTTAGTTTATTTTATTGAGACTTTTTTCAAAAACAATGACAGACATATACTAGATCTATGAACAAGAAATTGCTTATGACTATAATGTATTGTCTAAATTACCAATAATGTGCAGCTAACGGCACCAAGCCTTTTCTGTGTATAGAAATATTTTTAATTTGTATGTAGCTCTGATAAGTGTGCAAGAAATTCATAATGATATGGTGAATGTGTTAGGTGAAAGTGCTCCTTCATATGCAACAGTAAAAAATTGGGTTGCTGAATTTAAACGTGGTCGTACAAGCATTGAAGATCAACCACGTAGTGGACGTCCAAAAACAGCAACAACAACAGAAATTGTAGTTAAAGTGCATGATATGGTATTAAATGATCGACGAATAAAAGTGCGTGAAATAGCTAATATCATGGGCATCTCAAATGATCGAGTCCATTTAATTTTGCATGAAGAACTACAGATGAAAAAGCTTTTTGCAAGATGGGTGCCGCACTTGTTAACAGTCGACCAAAAACGCATAAGAATGAACATTTCTCAAGCTTGTTTGGATCGTTTTCAGCAAAATAAAATGGATTTTAAGCGTCGTTTCATAACTTTTGATGAGACATGGATCCACCACTATACTCCAGAGACAAAAGAACAATCCAAACAATGGACTGAAGCTGGAGGAAGTGCCCCAAAGAAGGCAAAAACAATTCAATCGGCTGGTTAGGGTTATGGCAACGGTTTTTTGGGACTTCAAAGGTATTTTATTGATTGACTGTCTGCAAAAGGGTAAAACAATAAATTCAGAGTACTATTGCCACCTTTTAGAACATTTAAATGTACAACTTCGAGAAAAACGTCCAGGCTTACAACATCAAGACAACGCACCAGCGCACAAGAGTGTTTTAACAATGGCTAAAATCAACGAATTAAAGAACGAGTTGCTTGACCATCCACCTTATTCTCCTGATTTAGCTCCCAGTGATTTTACCTGTTCTCAAATCTAAAAAAAACCTTGCTGGCAAGCGTTTTACCTCAAATGAAGATGCAATTACAGTTGTAAGCCACTATTTTGAAGACCTTGAGGAAAACTATTTTAATCAAGGGATAGAATTGCTAGATAAGCGTTGGACTAAGTGTATTGAAGTTTCAGGAGATTATATTGAAAAATAAAAATATTTTTGAAAAACTTACTATTCTCTTTCATTGATAGGCTAAGAACTTTCCGAACCGCCCTCGTACAGTTGAACTTTCATAATTCGAACTTCTATTATCCAGAAAAAATTTCACTTTCGGAAGACTTCGAGTAATAAAACAGCTTTTCATACATTTCAAGTTTATAATTAATTGATTTTTATTCCATACAGATCCTACTACATGAAATACTGTGTAATTTTTGGTTTATTTTACTTTTGTGGCTAAAAAAGAAAAATCAGTAGCTCTTTTATTCGTATAGAAACAAACTTATATTCTTTAAGGAATTTCTTAAATTTTAGCTTAAGGTTTGTAAAATATATTCTTCTACCGAGTCCTCCTTACCACTTGTTGCGCTTTTTGCATAATTAATTGATTTTGATGTCAACAATATCGTCAACCGTGGGAAAGTCTGGTAAAAGAAGTTCATTATCAACGTAAATGCAATCCTGAAGAGTTCTATTGGATGTAATATTATTCAAACCGGGTCAGGTTTAATTGTTGAAGTTCGAGACTTACCCAAGTTATTAGGCAAATTAAATTTAATAAGCAAAAGCAAACAACCGAAATTTCAATTACGTTTTACTTCTGAGTCATTTTGGACGGAAAAACGGCACGAATAGAAACAATATTATTTTTAAGTTTTCTGTTTCCCAGAAATTTTATGGACATTTGTGCCCTTATTTTTCTTCGAGTTATAGAGAAATCAGCATTTTTAATGTTCGAGTATTGGAAGAATAACTTAAGGGAATTAGTTTATTTTGCGCTACTGCCACAAGATGAGCTTTAACTTAAAGAAAATTGGAATTATAGAAGTTAAAGTTATGGAAGTTTGACGGTAACTCTGTTCTTAAGTTTTGATGTAGGCTTAGAACGTTTGAATAGCCTTATAGAAATTCCACGTATACCAAAAGTAGGCGTAATGGTACATTGGTTTGGGAATTTGCTGAATGAGGCGTGTCAACTACGTTTTCGATATTCAAATGTATTGGCGTTATTTAAACCATTTTGTATTCACAACTTTGGCGAATTTCTCGCCCTAGGTAAGAAGTTATGTGGGCTCTAATAAGCTCTTCATTTGTGTGGAAGGAACCAGAAGGTGCGTGGATAAAAATCCAATTATTTGTCACCAAGTTAACCTTATAACTCTGTTCTTAAGCATTGATTGTGACTTAGATCGTGTATATGTAAATAATACCAATAGTACATTTGTGTCGGAGATACAAGAAGGAGTGGCAACATGACCCTTTTTGAATCTCATAGACAGTTTTGTAAAAAATAGCACCATGCTAAATTTAACAAGTGGCCAAATAAAGTTAGGAAGGGCCGAATCGTATATACGCTCGATCATGCACTTGGGTCCAAATGAAACTTTTGTAAATTCGGCGTGTTTCCTCAGGATATATTTTTTCCCATACCAACATCGAATATACCAACTATAAGTACTATGGTCATATCGGTATTAGTCCATTTAATATGGCCTTTAAAATTTCCGGGTTATATGGGCGGTACCACTTTTTTTCCAATTTAATATAGCATTGTCTATAAAATATGCTACTTATTGATTTCATTCTGCTTTTATTTTTTTACCATCGTCCCATTACTTTTGCTATAAAAACGATCTTTAAAAGGGGCCTTTATTCAAGCAGGAAGTGTTTCAATCAATTCCAATATTATATGCTTCAAGTATGATCTACATCAATTTAATCGTTCATGAGATATGTATTTATAAGTTCTTGGTTGTGTGGGCGGTGTCACTCTCTTTGTTCAATCACATCGTCATGTGCTTTACAAATAACATCGCGTTTAACGACTGTACAGAATGTATGTGGTTGATTCTGAGATTATGGGTTGTTTCGATCGGAAAAAATAAAATATATTATACTTTATTAGTTACTATTCAATAAATCTATATAGGAACTTTAATGTCTTTTAAATTGTTTTTTAAAAAATTATTTGTTCTTCAAAAAATTTCCTACCAAAGTGTTCAAATATCATTACCCTGGTTGTTCCTAACACTACTTTTAATTGAAATTTTCTTAATTTTTTTCAAAAAATATTAATTGTGAATAGAATAAAATCAGTCCATAGTAAAAAATAATATTCAATTAATTCTGTTGCAAATAATGATTATAATTTTTTATTCAATTTATATTTTTATGGATGTTTATTTTCTGTCTCTGAAAATACACAGTGTTCCCCTGTAAAATCTAATATTCGCTAAAGTTCAAATTTCCAAACCAATCTTGATTTCAAGCAACTCAAATATGATTAAAAATTACATAAAGTGGGTGGACATCTAATTGTGTTTTCGTCCAGTCTTATATTAAATTAAATTCTGCAAAAAATCAAATGCCAAAAATGATTTCGAAATTGGCCAATAACACTGTGGAACATTTTTGGGGTTATTGTCTGGGGGGTGAGAAATTCCAAGTCAGGGTGATGGTACTAGGTCAGTATATTAAAACCCTCAAAGGGTTTTGCGTTCGTATGTGCCAAGTAACTTCACTTAATTGTAAATAAAAGCAGAACGCGTTAATCGATTTCTATGATCTATGTCGCATTTTGTTTATAGGTTATGTGACTTTACGTCAAAGTTATAAGTCTCTACACGTTTTTCAGTTTGGGATTTATATGTTTAAAAAAAAAAAAATTTTGGCAAAATTTTCTTCATAAATTTATTTCTAATTGCAAAAATGTTGATTTGGCAGAGAAACAGTATATTAATGGATTAAAGAAAATGTAATTATTAATTTTTCTTAATTTATTTCAGCAAAATCGAACTAGTCGTTCTCGAGTTATGTCAAACTACGTTTTTGCCAACATTTTACAACTAAGCGAAAAAACATCAAGATAAGGAAAAAATGTAAAAGGTCATAAAAAAAACTGGCACATACGAACGCAAAACCCTTTGAGGGTTTTAATATACTGACCTAGTACCATCACCCTGATTTGGAATTTCTCACCCCCCAGATTGGCTGTTGTACTGTGTAATCAGAGAATTACCCAAATACTTCATGATGTCGAGTATAATAACACTATATTGGTCTAGAGTTCTGAACATTTTTTTCCTATAGATTTTTAACTTCCTAAACACGGAAATGAGTTTTTAAATATTTTTCTCTGATTAGTTTTCAAAACAGAAATTTTGGAATTATTTTTACCATTATTTTATGAGATGTCTCAGCTCTTTGGATCGTAACTCCCAAGCGCAATAAATTATTGGAATTATTTTTACAATTATTTAATGAGATGTCTCAGCTTTTTGGACCATAACACCCAAACGCTATAAACTTGGTCTCAAATGAAAGGAGAAGGTATTAAAATCAGTTCAATAGTTTTGACGTTTGGACATTAAAAATTTAAAAAAAAATGCATTTTTTGTTCAAAATTCATGATATCAAATTGAAAAATTTATTCAGGTTGGAGGGCGCGTAATTGCTTTTTTTCACTGCAGGCTGTGGCGGTACTGTTGGTTGAAGAGAGTCGAGAGTGCACGTGACTTATAGTGGCTGACGGGAGATTTGTATTCGTCTGCCTTTCAGTTTCCATCATGCATTGGAGACGTAAGAAGAGGTTATTTTGTGTTGAAGCGTTTTTTCAAATGTGCACTCGATCATTGCAGTGCAGCGTGCTCTTCGTTTACGATTCGCTGTTCCCCCACGCAGACGTCTTCCTGGACGGCAATCAATTGTAAATTGGGTAACTTCATTGAAAACAGCATGGAATGTGTCCTGTGTACGAAGGGGACCTGAGAAAAGGATTACAACACCACAAAACATCGAGAGAGTTAGAGCAGCAGTACTGCAATCTTCAAAACGCTCTGCTCGGAATCAATCATTTGCATTTGCTCTTGGCATATTCTGGAATTTTTCAGTCTGCTTTTGAGGCAATGCAATTAGAGGATACATGGTTCTAACAGGATGGTGCCACTGCACACACAGCGAGGGCTACCATGAATTGTTTGAGGCAAATGTTTCCAGGACGGCTTATCTCTTTGAGGGGTGATGTGAACTGGCCGGCACGCTCACCAGACTTAGCCTCATGCGAGTTTTTTTTGGGGGTTATCTGAAGTCGAAGGTGTATGTTTACCGTCCCAACACCTTGGAAGATCTTATTAACTATATTGAGGCCGAAATTGGGTGAATATCAGTCGACATGCTTGTTAGAGTTCATGAAAACTTCAGAAAGCGTATGCAACAGTGTGTGGATAGCGAAGGTTGACATTTGCCTGATACACTATTTAAAATCATGTAATTTCAAAATTCCTTTACTCTTTAATATAATTAATATATATAATTAATTAATTAACATAAAATAAATTTTTCTAAGGTTCATAATTTCTTTATTTCATTCCCAAATAAGCAAAATGCGCGCTCCACCCTGCACAACAATAATATAAAAATATATACAAAGAAATAAATAAATTAAGCATAGAGTTTGGACCTTCTCGAGCAAAACAGGGTAACAGAGAAAGTCTAAAATGTATGTCAAATTTTTTTATATACTTTTTTATATACTTTTTTATTATTGTTTTTATATATTTTTTAATTTAAAATCGTGTTTATTGCACAAAACATTAATTTTGCGGGCGACCGCAAAACTAACTGGCCTAACGTAAAAAGAACCGTTTTTTTTTGGAATTATTATTATTTATACTTCAACATAATCTCCTTCCAACTCAATACACTTCATCAAACATTTTTCAAGTTTTTTAATTCCATCCGAAAAATAAGATTTTTCAAGACCTTCAAAATATGCCTCAGTTTCAGCAATAACCTCGCTATTGGACGAAAATTTTTTGCCACCGAGAATTTTTTTTAAATTTTGAAACAAGAAATAATCAGAAGGAGCTAAATCTAAACTATATGGTGGATGCGGAGCAATTTCAAATCGTAATTCGGCCAGATTTTGTTGAGTTAAAAATGCAGTGTGTGAAGGAGCATTATCTTGATGAAAAATAACTTTTTTTTTCTAAATGCGGTCGTTTTATCTTGATTTCTTCACTCAACCGATCCAATAATGCACAATAATTTTCACTATTTATAGTTTTTCCTTTCTCAAGATAATCAATAAATATTATACCCCTTGCATCCCAAAATACTGTGGCCATTACTTTTCCTGCTGACCTAACAGTTTTCGCCTTCGTGGGACCACTTTTACCAGCTTCTATCCATTGTTTTGACTGTTCTTTGCGTTCTTGAATGTAGTGATGGATCCATGTTTCATCAACAGTTATGAATCGGCGCAAGAACTCTTTTGGATTACGCTGAAAATCGCTAAAAGCTCCTCGGAATTGGTCCAACGGACGATTTTTTGGGGCAAAGTCAACAAACGCGGCACCCATCTTGTGAATAGCTTTTTCATGTGGAGTTCATCATGTAAAATACTCCAAACTTGTTTTTCGTGTATTTTAACAATATCAGCAAGTTCTCTGAGCTTTTTTCGTCTATCTTTAGTCACTTCATTAAATATTTTTCTAATGTTTTCAATAGTAGTAGCAGTTTTCGGTCTTCCAGAGCTTTGTTCATCTTCCGTACTTGAACGACCCATTTTAAATTGTTGAACCCAGGATTTCACGGTGGAGTATGATGGTGCATTATCACCATGAACAGAATCCAATTCGTCTTTGATTAATTGTGGCGTATAACCTTTCATATAAAAGTGTTTAATTACCGCACGAAACTCTTTATTTTCCATTTTTCAAAAATTATAAAACTTGTTTACTTCAATCACCTGTAACAAAGAAAATAATCATTAAATATTTCGGAAATTTTGACAGATGGCTTATAAAAGATTGCTTTTAAAAAACAAAAACAAAAAAAGTTGCTAGTAAAACAGAAAATGTGCCAGGTCATTTAGTTTTGCGGTCGCCCTCGTAGTATAAAAAAGTTTTAGAAAAGCTATTCCTTTCATTTGAGACCTTTATTGATCAAATCGGTAATAGCGTTTGGGAGTTATGGTCCAAAAATCTGAGACCTCCATAAAAATCGTAAAAAAAATTCCCAAACTTCTTTTTTGAAAACTAATCAGAGGAAATTTTTTAAAATACATTTTCGTGCTTAGGAGGCCAAAATCTGGTGAAAAAATATTTAGAACTCATGACCGGGGAAAAATTCATAATTTGAGGTTGATAACCTGCTTCTTTCAGTACAAAACAAATGCTAATCGAGTTGCAAAGACTCTCTACATGACCAACTACAAACTGGCTGATAGTGAATCCAAATAAAACCAAAATTATACTCTTCTCTGGGAGATTAGCCTCAAAATATAATGCAAAGTATCTTGAAGAAATTTTGATATGCAAAAATGGCAATAGGGAAATGCTAGGCCCATCTCCAGAAATAGAATACTAGATTTCCATTTAGTTTGCTGGTTAGAATCATCTCTGTTACATAGGCCCAGTTTATTTAAATTCAATTCCTATCTTACTTTTCGTTATCACCAAAGGCAAAAGCAAATCAAACTGTAATTATTTCTTATGTAAATATTGTAAAGCAGATACCAACAAAAGCACTTACCATAGTCATCGTCGTCAGACATTGCCATTGACTGTAATCGGTTTATTGTGTTTTCATTGACCTCCTTGCTGCTAAGATGGGATGACGAGGAGGTTACTTTTAAAATTCCATTTGCCGGCATTCCACCACCAACGCCGCCGCCGCCTCCGCCACACAAGTTATTCATATTGAACTGGCATAAATTGCTATCAGCATAATTTCCCTGACAATCAGGCGCGGTACAGTGACCGCCATCATTGATGTTTGAGCCCACCAGGCAGGAGTTGTTTAAGCCATTACCACACAGACCTAGGCCACCGCACTCGCCGTCATTAGCACCACGACAACCACTGTGGCCACCATTACCACCTCCTCCTCCGCCTCCACCAACATAATCATCGTTTGAGGCCGAGTGATTGTTGTGCTGGTGGTGATGATGGTGGCAACCGTTTTGTATGCTGCCATTCGATGCTGTTGTGGTGGAGCCGCCGTTGCCATTGGAGGGCGTTATCAATTCGAAATTATCGATTTCATCAAAAGGATCATCAATTTTTTGTTTCGCCGAGGCCGCATCATCGGAGTCCGCACTCAATCGTCCATATGCTTTGCGCGGCGGTCTTTTCACGTACTTATCTGCAAGAGGAAATGCGAAAAGAAATAATTCTATTAATACGAGTCCATAATTAGTGGAAGTGAAATTGCATATTTTTCACTTTGTTTCATATTGAGAGTTTTAACTGGCGCAAAGAAAAGCAAATTAATTGTGTGTATTTTAATTAATCCATTTAAATTGGATATTATCTACTACAAGTTGTTGCCGGAGGTATGGGTGGCCTATTGAATTCGAAGATTAGTTTATAATATTTGAATAAAGGTTTAAATGGGAAGTTTAACCTAGAGAAAAGAATAAGCAACGATTTTTATGTCTACAATTTAGTATAAGTTTTTTAGAAACAAAAGAAAGAAAGAACGTCGTTATGTTCGAAATCTTTAACACCCGCCACCATGAATTAAAGTGGTCCGAATAAGGGTCGTCACCAATCTCAACCAAATCTTTGAAATGAATCCATATTGGGATTCATAGTATTGGGATTCATGTGACCATTTTTACCCTATTTAAATACATCCTTACTCGTATTTGGAGTCATAACAAAATTTGCTTTATTTTGAGTTGCCTTATGTCCATGTGACTATCATTCGCCGGTTGGTGCAAATGAGCCTTTTTAAGAGCTAACAAACGGTTCCCAGTTTAACCATCGCCGTCTACAACGAACTATAATTATAGTTATTTGTTTTCTTTCCGAAATACCTTTTGTTCCTTTAAGTCATTTTTCCCCTAGGCCAATCTTGCCTATTTACACTTTCCAACCAAGCTGTGTTTCGTTCTATTCAAACATCATCGTCATATTTCAAACAGTTCATGAGATATGGTCTTCTTATGGTCCTTCTTCTAATATACGGGGACATATTAATAATTCCGCTAATTTTTCATCTTTCTTAGTAGTTATATGAAATGCACTGCTTTTTGCCTATATTCAGATCATATAAAATTTATTTATTTATGTACCATTATCACGATCTCACTTGCTGTAATATCTTTGATAAATCCCATTCTTGTAAGCAATTATCAATATATGATAACATATTAAATTGGATAATAAAATTGAAAATGAAATGCACTACTCCCATCAAGTACCAGCTGTTTATAGACTACTGTCAAATTTTTAGAGAGTTCCGTCATTTAGTTTGTGTTTAACAGCTGTTCAAAACATGTTCAAAACAGCTGTTCAAAACATACAACCTCGTATATGGAACAAAAGTGAATTTCGACTGCTCATTTAAAATTATTTTTTGCAGAAAAAAACCGTCAATCAAACCAAGGAAAAGTTTGATAAATTCTATGGGGACTCTGCATCATCGATTTCAATGGTAAAAAAGTGGTTTACTAACGTTCGTTGTGGTCGCAAGTATAAATGACGCTGAACGTTCTGTACGGCCAATTGATGTCAATACTCCTAAAAATTTCGAAAAAATCCATGATATGGTGTTGGCCGGTCGAAGAGTACGAGGTCTGCTATATATGTGACGCGCAAAATAGAAAGGGACCTAAGGTTAAAAACCAGTTTTGTTCAGGAGATCCATTTTAAAGATTAGGTCCCTTCCTATTTGCGCTTACAATCGTCTACTTCACTTTCATAAAACGCGCATATCTCTGGGAGGGAACACTTTTGGGGCAAGGGATCGGTCTCACTCGATGCTCAGATGTTGCCCACATTAAAAAAAGAAAAAAAGTGAAAATTGATTTTTTTACCCTGAGTTCCCTTTCTCTATGAAAATGCGAATATTTATCATCAAAAATGTTTTTATTTTTTATTTTTCAAAGTATTCTCCAGCATGATTTATACAATTTTTCATGCGCTCAACCTATTTGTCGATGTGCTGGAATAAAAATAAGTCATTGAATGCCCAGTCAGGGCTGTACGCCAGATGACCCATCAATTCGACGTGTTGGCCGGTCAAAAAGGCGATGGTTTGAGCCGATGTGTGAGAACTCGCATTGTCATGGTGCACAATGATTAGTCTTCTCTTGTTCGTTTTAGAATTTTTCCGAAGACTTCAGGCAAACAAATTGTGGGGTACCACTCAGAATTGACCGTCCTACGTTGCTCAAGCGGAACAGTCGCCACATGACCCATTTTGCCGAAGAAACAGGCGACCATTTGCTTCGAAGTACAGCTTTTACTGTATTTGGCTCGTCTTCGAAGACCCACATGTTCGATTGCTGTTTTGTTTCGGGATCATACGCCTAGATCCATTATTCGTCACCTGCGACGATCTTATAAACGTCTTTTGAAGCACCGTGATCGTATTTTTTCAAAATTTCTTTGCACCAATCGACACGAGCCTTATTTTGAGCGATTGTCAAATTGTGCGGGATCCAACGAGAACAAATCTTTTTTACGGCGAGGTCTTCATGCTGTATCCAATGTATGCTGGTGGAAGAAATGCCAAAGGATGCCTCTATCTCACGGTATATCACATGACGATCTTGCATTATCAGTCCACGCACGGCATCAATGTTCCCTGGCACAAAGGCCGTTTTTGGATGACCTACCCGACATTCGTCTTTGAGCGAGCGTCGGCCACGATTAAATTCTTTATACCAGTTTTTCACAGTCACAGATTTCACAGATGGTGCTTCATCGCCATGCATAGATTTAAGTTTATCGATGCACTCTTGTCATGATAATCCACGTCGTAATTTGGGAAAACTGTTCGTACGAAAATGTTCACGAGTTAATTCCATTTTTTTTTGCCAAATTGATTTTTTTAAGTCACTGTGAACAACACAAATGATGGTTGTACGTCAAAACGTTCTGAGTGCGTTTATGCTAAAAAATGTCAAACTTTCCAATGGAAATGTCAGATGGCGCCAGGCAACACTTAGTGTTATATACGAGGGTTTTCAAGTGTGGAATCTTTATTGTTCATTTGAAAGGACATTTTATGTCATTTATCTTTTTTTAAATAAAAAAGCAGCTGTATGGCAAGTGGCGCTGACCTGCTAAAACCAAATGTCGTCAAAAATACGGCTTCAATTTCAAATAGCAAAAAGTTCGATATCATGGCCCGATAGCGAGCACCATTCATGATTAAGTTTCGGCCATCATTATTTTTGAAAAAATATTGAACGATGATTCTACCAACCGATGAACCTCACCATACGGTGGTTTTCGCGATGTAAGTCTTTCAATGATGAAATGGCAAATAATACTAAAACAAAACAAAAAATATAGTTTGACGCAACTTGTGCGTTATCTGTAAAAAGCCTAATGAAAAAAGCTCCTGATTTAAAAAATTTAAAAAAATATGAACTGATGATTCCCCCAGTCTATAAACCGCGCCAAACCGTGGTTTTGGCGTTGTAAGTCTTTCTGTGGTGAAATGGCAAACAAAACTAAAAATAACAAAATAAAGTTTAACACATCTGCGTAACCTGTGAGGAAAAACCTTTAGATTGATCACCCTATATGTTATGCGAAAGTTGAATACAATCGCAATAAATTTCTGACTTCTTTGGCTACAAAAACCTAAATCATGGATAACCTTTTTGTGTAGGCTAGCTATATGGCTGCGACGTTTACATTGCAGGATTTATTATACTTATAGACTCCCATATTGCCCCACACTAAGTTTGAGGAATATCGTCTTTAATATTTGGCAGGACCTCAAATCGGACAGGACCTTTCCATAAAGGCTACATGAGAACATGGGCCGATGTAGTTCCATTTTAAACATTAATTGTTGATAGCTTATAACATATTATGGGAAAGATCACACTTCATTTATGACTTCTTCAGTGGCAGGACATCAAATTGGGAGGAATATTTGAAAACATAAATTGTTAAGGTCCATTACGAGGGCGGCTCGGAAACTTCTTAGCCTAGCACAAAAAGCGCGGTATAAACAGAAAAAAGTTAAGTGTTTTGGAAACTTCCATCTCTGCTATGAACACATGTTAAATGTGTTTGTTTCGATCTGGCAACTCCTTCATATAGAAACAGGTGTTCACAAAAGACGCATCCGCGATTTTTTTACAATGGAAAAATTAGAAATGCGTGGTGTCATTAAATATTTACATAAAAAAGGTTTATCGGGACAAGAAATTCATAATGATATGGTGAATGTGTTAGGTGAAAGTGCTCCTTCATATGCAACAGTAAAAAATTGGGTTGCTGAATTTAAACCTGGTCGTACAAGCATTGAAGATGAACCACGTAGTGGACGTCCAAAAACAGCAACAACAACAGAAATTGTAGCCAAAGTGCATGATATGGTATTAAATGATCGACGAATAAAAGTGCGTGAAATAGCTAATATCATGGGCATCTCAAATGATCGAGTCCATTTAATTTTGCATGAAGAACTACAGATGAAAAAGCTTTCTGCAAGATGGGTGCCGGACTTGTTAACAGTCGACCAAAAACGCATAAGAATGAACATTTCTCAAGCTTGTTTGGATCGTTTTCAGCGAAATAAAATGGACTTTAAGCGTCGTTTCATAACTGTTGATGAGACATGGATCCACCACTATACTCCAGAGACAAACGAACAATCCAAACAATGGACTGAAGCTGGAGGAAGTGCCCCAAAGAAGGCAAAAACAATTCAATCGGCTGGTAAGGTTATGTCAACGGTTTTTTTGGACTTGAAAGGTATTTTATTGATTGACTATCTGCAAAAGCAACCTTTTAGATCAATTAAATGTACAAATTCGAGAAAAACGTCCTGGCTTACAACACAAAAAAATAATTTTTCATCAAGACAACGCACCAGCGCACAATAGTGTTTTAACAATGGCTAAAATCAGCGAATTAAAGTACGAGTTGCTTGACCACCCACCTTATTCTCCTGATTTAGCTCCCAGTGACTTTTACCTGTTTCCAAATCTAAAAAAATTCCTTGCTGGCAAGCGTTTTACCTCAAATGAAGATGCAATTACAGTTGTAAACCACTATTTTGAAGACCTTGAGGAAAACTGTTTTAATCAAGGGATAGAATTGCTAGATAAGCGTTGGACTAAGTGTATTGAAGTTTCAGGAGATTATATTGAAAAATAAAAATATTTTTGAAAAACTAACTATTCTCTTTCATCGATAGGCTAAGAACTTTCCGAACCGCCCTCGTAAGGTCTCTCGGCTTGTGGGCTACGGCGGTGTGATACAAGTGTGCATGACTTTCATGCCAGTAAACGCAGGTTCAACCCCGGGTAAGAACATCTTTACGAGTAAGAGATTTATCTCTAAGCCATGTTAAAACTTCTCTAAAAAACGCATTAGCCATTAGACTCGGGGTAAAACATAAGGTTCGGTCTGTGTGTAGAAGAATTGAATCGTGCACTGCTCACTGATTTAAGAGAAGTTCCCACTTGTAAGTAAGTAAGGTCGCTCGCGATTCATCTTAATTTTGTATCATTTTACGAGTTTTGTTTTATCAACGAAAATACATTCACTCCCACCCACATTATTATGCACCCACCCCTCCTGCTGACTCATTTCCATAAGTTTGAAGTGATTTTGTTATAAAATATGCTGCCCTTCAAAGACACCAAAGATATTTCCTCAAACTATTTGAAAGTCTTAAGCTCATCACGAATTATTTCGTGACATGCATGAAATTATCTTCTGGATGACCATAAATTACCTATAAAGTCAATTTTCATCTACTGCCGAAAATCACTACCAACCGAACTCCAGGGAAATCTTATTGGGAAGTTTTAAATGAAATCTGTTGACATTAAGTCTAAACTTAGGTGCCCACAAAAGTATCAACACATCGTCCCACCTCTCAATACTCACGTGGCTTGACAGACATTGTACGATGTTGTGGCTGAAATGATATCATCCTATTTTCGAAATCATCCTATTTATGTCCTTGTCATTCATTGAAATAATTTGAAAATCGTGTTTTAAGGATATTTTAACGCTGCCATTACATTCTCTTCCGCCCGCCCTTCTTCACCAACTACAGCCCCCCGTTGCAAGAGTGCTCCAAGAGGTGTGTGTCTGGTTTTTCCTTACACTGGAGTATAATAAATAGGAGACCATAAAAATCAAAATGTATTGATAGCCTCGCAACGAAATAAGGCAGAGAAATACGCAAAGCCACAAAAATACGTTAAGGTGAGTGTGTACGTGGTTTTGGTTCACTTCGCCATTTATGGCTCAAAAATGGCGCATTCTCCCAATGGAAAATGAAAGCAGCACAAATGCCATTTGATAAATGGCTGCAAAAATGCCGAGCCATTCAGTTACGCAACACTATGGGATGAAAATATTTAAAAAGGCTAATTTTTGTAAACATTAAACATAATTTAAATCATAAAAAGTCTAGTTTAACTTTTAGTAAATTATTAAAAGAAATAAGGGCGTGGCAGCGTCTTTTCAATTTTGAGCTAGTTGGTAGTTGGTATGGAAAGAAACACACCCGGATGGAAAAGTGAAAAATGTTCACGTTTGATCGGAACCTATAATAAAGGGTAAAAAAGCTCTGACTTGGCCAAATTAAACTTGACCCCTTGTTTTCATACCGCACTGTGCAACAAGGTATTATGAAGGGCGGCTCGGAAAGTTCTTAGCCTATCAATGAAAGAGAATAGTTAGTTTTTCAAAAATATTTTTATAACTGTAATTGCATCTTCATTTAAGGTAAAACGCTTGCCAGCAAGGAATTTTTTAGATTTGGGAACAGGTAAAAGTCACTGGGAGCTAAATCAGGAGAATAAGGTGGGTGGTCAAGCAACTCGTACTTTAATTCGTTGATTTTAGCCATTGTTAAAACACTCTTGTGCGCTGGTGCGTTGTCTTGATGAAAAATTATTTTTTTGTGTTGTAAGCCAGGACGTTTTTCTCGAATTTGTACATTTAATTGATCTAAAAGGTTGCAATAGTACTCTGAATTTATTGTTTTACCCTTTTGCAGACAGTCAATCAATAAAATACCTTTGAAGTCCCAAAAAACCGTTGCCATAACCTTACCAGCCGATTGAATTGTTTTTGCCTTCTTTGGGGCACTTCCTCCAGCTTCAGTCCATTGTTTGGATTGTTCTTTTGTCTCTGGAGTAGTGGATAGTGGTGGATCCATGTCTCATCAACAGTTATGAAACTACGCTTAAAATCCATTTTATTTCGCTATAAACGATCCAAACAAGCTTGAAAAATGTTCATTCTTATGCGTTTTTGATCGACTGTTAACAAGTGCGGCACCCATCTTGCAGAAAGCTTTTTCATCTATAGTTCTTCATGCAAAATTAAATGGACTCGATCATTTGAGATGCCCATGATATTAGCTATTTCACGCACTATTATTCGTCGATCATTTAATGCCATATCATGCACTTTGGCTACAATTTCTGTTGTTGTTGATGTTTTTGGACGTCCACTACGTGGTTGATATTCAATGCTTGTACGACCACGTTTAAATTCAGCAACCCAATTTTTTACTGTTGCATATGAAGGAGCACTTTCACCTAACACATTCACCATATCATTATGAATTTCTTGTCCCGATAAACCTTTTTTATGTAAATATTTAATGACACCACGCATTTCTAATTTTTCCATTGTAAAAAAATCGCGGATGCGTCTTTTGTGAACACCTGTTTCTAGATGAAGGAGTTGCCAGATCGAAACAAACACATTTAACATGTGTTCATAGCAGAGATGGAAGTTTCCAAAACACTTAACTTTTTCTGTTTATACCGCGATTTTTGTGCTAGGCTATCGATTCGGAATCACTATCTGATCTTATTGAGTGATGTCCGTCCCTCTTTTCATCCATCGTTGTAGGAAAAGTAAATGTCACAATTATGAACCGATTTCGTTGAGACTATTAAAATATACAGCCACATAGTACACACGATTTTGACCAAATTTCCCACGAAGCGTTATAAGCAACCAACACCATTGGTAAAATTTAACCTTTAGATCCATGCTTTCGAATAATCCCCAAACATAGAACCCTTCAAATTAAAGGTCCTGCAGCTCCAGCTCCCACCAATTGCACCTGCTCACGCTAACATTTTGCATCCATTTCTGGTAAAATTCGAAAATATTGGTCTATGTTTGTAAATAGACCCCACAAAAAGTTACTCCACATTTCAGGTTATGCCGCTCAAAAGATAACTTCATAAATGCAATCTAATCAATCTCTAGGCTGACTCACCTCAGTCTTCAGCTTTTGATTGAGAGCTGAGGTGAGTCAGCCTAGAGCTTTAGATTAATTAAATACTATTAATATTAGATTGGTGTAGGGGGGCCGCCGTGGTATGATGGAAGTGTGCACGACTTTCACGCTAGTAAAGCCAGGTTCAACCTCGGGTGAGAACACCTAACAATATTCAGTGGCTGGTTTTCACTTTGTAAAAGCCGGCGACTTAACGAGAAAGAGATATATTTCTAAGTTATGTAAAAACTTTGCTATTAAATGCACTAGCCGTTCGGAGCCTGCGTTAAATTGCAGCTCCCGATCAGTGAGTACAAGAATTAATATAGAGCTCTTTAATAGGAAAGAAGTTCCCCTTTGCTACTCAAAGGGAGGTGGGGGGACTTAAGCAAGTAATTAGGAGTGGTGAAGGATATCTCTCAGTCGGCTACGCCCGACTTAAGCCTGTTTTCTTGTTGTACTCTCTCTATCTCTCTCCAATAGGTAAAGATGGTACTTAGTAGGGTCATAGTACTGTTACAACATTGAAAACACCCATTTTAATAGTAGAACTGAACATACCCCTTTAATGTCATATGGGGTTTGAAAGCTAACCTCAATAGCGATAGTCTGTAACGGGATTTTAAAATTGTTTCAACTTTCATCATAGAGGGGTCAGATTATGAGAACCGTATCGCTGTAATAGCACTTTTCAAGTGTGAAATGAAAAAAGCGATATTTTCAAAACGCTCCGGCCACTAGGGCTTAGCCGCATGTTCGTCTACCGATGCATAAAACTGTTTGAGGAGACTGGAGATGTAAAAGACCGCCACCGGTCGGGCCGCCCACGCTCTGTTCGAACACCGCATATCATCAAAGCCGTTAAATCAAAAATTCACAGAAATCCGCTCCGAAAACAGAACATCATGGCCCGTGAGATGAATATCACGCAAAAGTCCATGAGTCGAATCATTAAAAAAGACCTGGGGCTTGGGTCTTTCAAAAGACGTACCGGACATTTATTGACTGCAGCTTTAAAAAAATAGGATTGAAAACTGCAAACGTCTTTTGGTGAAGCACGCTGATATTTTGCACAGAAAAATTTTGTTCACCGATGAAAAATTTTTTACCGTTCAGGAAAAATTTAACAAGCAAAATGATAGAGTATATGCGCGGTCATCTAATGAAGCATCTGAACTGATCCCAAGAATGGAAAAGGGTCATCACCCAGCTTCAGTCATGGTTTGGTCGGGTGTCTCTTACGATGGGGTCACTGACCTGCATTTCTACGAACAAGGAGTCAAAACATTGGCCAAAGTTTACCAAGAAACCGTTTTGGAAGCTGTTGTGAAGCCTCTTAACATTTTCCTGTTCCAAAACCAGCCATTGACTTTCCAGCAGGATTCTGCGCCGGCCCATAAGGCTAAATCGTTCCAGGCCTGGCTTCGAAACAATTTGCCGGCGTTCATTTTCTCTGAAGAATGGCCCTCAGGCAGTCCAGATTTGAACCCATTGAATTACAGATTGTGGACGGTTTTAGAGGACAAGGTTTGTCACAAAAGATACCCCAACATTGGATCGCTTAAGACTGCTTTGGTTCGAGCTGGGGCCAATTTTCCAATGGACGAGGTACGTGCAGCTATTGACGATTGGTCAGTGCGACTTAAGGCGTGTGTAAAGGCAAAAGGCGGACATTGCTAATAAGTAGATTCTTTTTGAATACAATAGACATTTATAAATATATTAAAAAATATTTGGTCCAAAAACATTGAGTACTTCTTATTTTACAGCATAAAACGTGTGTAACAGTATTTATGTCCCTACTAAGTAGTTCCGACATGTCTGAACCTTATACCAATAACTGTAAAATATGAAGCAAATAACAATAATTTTAAACGATTTGACTACTTCAGATAAATAGTTTAGAATTCGTTGCCAGTTCGTTAAGCGAAGTCCGAACACAAAATTAATAAAAATCCCACAGGCAAGTCTAACAGAATTCGGGCCGAATTCATTCAGATTTTTCGGAACATAATAATTAAAAATCCTCAGACAAATCGAACGAAATTCGTAACGATTTCGGTAAGAAATCTCGATAGAGTTCATATGTCACAGCGCATGGAGAAAGGGTAAAAAAATCAATTTTCCCTTTTTTTTGATGTGGTCAACATCTGAGCATCGAATGAGACCGATCCCATGTCCCAAAAGTGTTCCTCCCCCAGGTATGCGCGTTTTATGAAAGTGATGGTACACCAAAGATACACGTATTTAAATCTTTAAAATGGCTCTCCTGAACAAAACTGGTTTTTACCCTTAGGTCCCTTTCTATTTTGCGCGTCACATATATTTTTCCGAATTGTCTGATATCAGGCATTGCCGACAATTTTGGTTCACTGGGTATTTATTTTTAGTTTTTTGATATTTCAATAAACTTTCATTGTTTTAAATATTAAAACACAATTTTTGGTACTAGCGAACATTTTTATAAAGTTTTATAGTTGACGCAGAAGACAATTTTGAACATAATTTTTTTTATTCCGTAAGTATAACTGAATAGTTAGTGCGCTGTACCATAATATCATCATAATTATTTTGTTGTTATATGTAAAAACGAATTATCATAAAGATTTAGTTTTTTGCCCGAATGGCTTTACATTCCACATCGATGGATGAATGCCTTATGTCAGTAGCGACACTATCGACTTTGTAGGTCCCTAGCGCCGATTGAAGAAACTATTTATTAAACTGTATTCTATCGATTTAACCAACTAATTTCCATTCGATGTTTTCACTCAGTTTTTGTTTCCTTTTTTGGGCTTTTGAATATATTCTCTTTTTCGTCCCATAGTGCGCTGGCGATAGCTTTCGCCTGGGGGCTTCTACATACTCACGCAAAGTGAATATTTTCAATATTGATTTTATGGCAAGAGTTTGGGAATGTTCCGTACTACTATTTTAGATAGGTGTGCGTGGGTTGTTTAATAAGTAACTTCAATGAAACATGCAAACGTAGATATCTTTGCATTTGTGTGGGTTGCCATTATTTCGCTTAAGATTAATATAATTATAGAAATCAATCAAAAGATTATTCCACACATACTCTCGCATGTGATGTTTAATTTTACTGCGACATTAAGTGTTACCTGATATTTGCATATCATTTGAGGACATATTTTTGGTTTCATGTCAACCACTGTATGAGGGGTTGTACGAGTACGAGTACTTTTAATCGAATCACTTGATGCTGATTACGAGGGCGACCGCAAAACTAACTGGCCTGGCACATTTTCTGTTTTACTAGCAACTTTTTTTTTTGTTTTTTAAAAGCAATCTTTTATAAGCCATCTGTCAAAATTTCCGAAATATTTAATGATTATTTTCTTTGTTACAGGTGATTGAAGTAAACAAGTTTAATAATTTTTGAAAAATGGAAAATAAAGAGTTTCGTGCGGTAATTAAACACTTTTATATGAAAGGTGAATTTATACCTTTATAATCAAAAATGAATTGGATTCTGTTCATGGTGATAATGCACCACCATACTCCACCGTAAAATCCTGGGTTCAACAATTTAAAATGGGTCGTTCAAGTACGGAAGATGAACAACGCTCTGGAAGACCAGAAACTGCTACTACTATCGAAAACATTAGAAAAATATTTAATGAAGTGACTAAAGATAGACGAATAAAGCTCAGAGAACTTGCTGATATTGTTAAAATACATGAAAAATAAGTTTGGAGTATTTTAAATAATGAACTCCACATGAAAAAGCTATCCGCAAGAAGGGTGCCGCGTTTGTTGACTTTACCCCAAAAAATCGTCCGTTGGACCAATTCCGAGGAGCTTTTAGCGATTTATCAGCGTAATCCTATAGAGTTCTTGCGCCGATTCATAACTGTTGATGAAACATGGATCCATCACTACATCCCAGAATGTAAAGAACAGTCAAAACAATGGATAGCAGCTGGTAAAAGTGGTCCCAAGGAGGCGAAAACTGTTAAGTCAGCAGGAAAAGTAATGGCCACAGTGTTTTGGGATGCAAGGGGTATAATATTTATTGATTATCTTGAGAAAGGAAAAACGATAGATAGTGAATATTATTGTGCATTATTGGATCGGTTGAGTGAAGAAATCAAGATAAAATGACCGCATTTAGAAAAAAAAAGTTCTTTTACATCAAGATAATGCTCCTTCACACACTGCATTTTTAAATCAACAAAAACTGGCCGAATAACGATTTGAAATTGCTCCGCATCCACCATATAGTCCAGATTTAGCTCCTTCTGATTATTTTTTTTTTCCAAACTTAAAAAAAAAATTCTCGATGGCAAAAAATGTTCGTCCAATAGCGAGGTTATTGCTGAAACTGAGGCATATTTGAAGGTCTTGAAAAATCTTATTTTTCGGATGGAATTAAAAAACTTGAAAAACGTTTGATGAAGTGTATTGAGTTGGAAGGAGATTATATTGAAAAATAAATAATAATAATTCCAAAAAAAACGGTTCTTTTTATGTTAGGCCAGTTACTTTTGCGGTCGCCCTCGTATTTTCAGTTTGCCTGTGTGTTGGTTGCCACATCATTTCATTGAAGGATACGTGCATGTCCTTTGTGATGTGTATTATCACCGCGATAAGATTATGAACAATCGATGAAAATGAACACGGCGCACGTATACATCCGCGTATCAATAGGGTGCCCTTAACGATAATGGGAATTATGTGTGACAGACGATAGCAGTAATTGTAATTTTTCATTGGCATAGACCTTCAATTATCTACTCGTTATGTGTGAGTATCGCAAATGTGTTTTAAGGCAATGGGCTGATTTGTTTATTGCCTGTCTAGGTTTGAAAACTAAAACAGTTTTAGTTTCTTCTTTTTTAACAAAGAATCTAAAAATCAAATATTGCTAGTTAGATTTCTCCGCAAAACTAACTATACAATAGTTGGTATAACTTCACTACCACTAAAATGTCTATACGCTTTAATACCGTTGGAGTGTACTAAACTCAATTTATGAAATAAAAGACCAAAGTTCAGCTTTTAAGATCTACAAGACGAGAAATTATATACGCTTTCAACCATCATGGATTACGGCCCAATATGAACATTTTGTTAAGGTGCCTGGCACCGGCATCTTTCCTATCAGGGTGCATTTCCTAATTTATTTAATTAACTCGTACACCAACTTTTATCGTTACATCTGTATCAGTTAACAAGATATAGCCTTTAAAAATTTAGTTTTGTTGGCACACAGAGGCAATATTAATTTTGTTGAAATGGAACAAAAGTTTTTGCCAAATTATAAACGGAAAATATGGTTTCAGCAACAACAAAAATTATGGTTGGTGCGACAAAAGTATTGTATTTTTTTCAATTCTTTGTTAACAATATTATGGGTATCATACCGTATTATTGTATTTTTTATAAATTTGAATATGGTTTTTCAAACAGTGTTATTGTTACGAATCTTACACAGTTGTAGTAATTTTTATCTGTAAATTAAAGTTTTCAAAACAAACTGCTTTGGATTTTTTTTACTAAAATATATTTTTTAAAACATGACAAAAATATATTTTGCGGATCATAGTATGGTTGAGTGGGATCATAACATGATTGCGTTTGAATTATATTATGGTAGTATTATAGTTTTTTTCCCGGACTTTTTCATTTCCCGATAAATCATTTTATTAAAAATCATTTTTATGAAATCATTTTATTTAAAAAACTTAAAAAGTATATCTACCTTCACATGAGATCAAAAACATAACAATTCAATTGATAAAAACTTATTAGAATTTTAAAAAATGAGATCAAAACATTAAAATTTAATTCTTTGATTTAAAGAATGTAATAAACTAAGTTTTTGTTTTGCTTTTCGCTTAATGCGTTAATGTTTTCGTCCTAATTTTGGTACCACACTGTACTGTTGCGGAAAATGCTCTTTAGCTCTCTACCGAAGTCGGCCGAATAGTTAGAAGGCATTAAATAAATGTTCAACATTTTGAGATTTTTGGCCGCTTCCTTCAAAATACTTTAATTCCTTCTTTATGGAACATTTTAAAATATTTTGATGAGTGCATATATTTGCTTTATAAATTGCTGCATTCAATACTTCTTCAAAAGATTTTTCTTCGGCAGCTGCACTTTCTCCAACATAATTCAGTCCAACCTTCTCAATATTATAAGAATCTCCAAAAAGTCGGTTATGAATACTTTCAGCGTTTCCAATTGCTGTGTATTTAGAAGTGTACGAAAATATACTTTCTTCTTTATTATTGCTGACAAAATCAGGATCTTTTAAATATTTTATCAATGTAAACAATTTTTTTTCTCTTCTCTCATCGATACGCAAATGTAAGGCTTGAAACATTTTTTCGCCCAGAAGAGTTGGAATTGATTTAATTTCTTCACATAATGTGTTAATTATAGCATCAGCTGTCAATATGTTGGCTCAACTTCTTAACCATGTTGTTTAAGATTTCTACATTTTGTTCAATCCACATTTCACCCTTTCCCAAATCAATAAGGCTCTTTTTTATGGGATTTTTCAAAATGAGAAACTTCTCAATCATTTCTACCATCGAATTCCAGCGAGTTTTTATGTCTAATTGAAGGGCCAGTTCTTTTTTATATTCCTCTAACACGTATTTTTGTAGTAACACATTTTTAATTGGACTTTTTCTAAACATTTTTATTATTCGGCGGGTTTGATCCAACACCTCTTTGTAGTTAAAGCCTTAAACCAGCCATTTTCACAATCTGAAAAATCATTTAAAAAGTCGTCATCATTGTCGGTTGAATCAGCATCACTATCGGAAGAAACAGTTTTTTTAAAAAGCACATCAACAACTGCCATATGGATGGCATGATTGAGGCAAAATATGCCATCAACTTGACTCTCTCTAACAAACTTTTTCATTACGTTTGGTCCATCCGTGGTAGTGGAGACAATGTGCTTGCGAAATTCTATACCGTATTCCGTTAAACGAGTTTCCAGCAAGTCTTTTAATTCTACAGCGCCAGCCTTACCCGGTATATAGACCATACCCAAATTGAAAAATTTGTCATCTCCAAATATACATACGTTGAAATACCTTCTGTTCTTTAGGCTGGTCCATTCATCCATTGTTAGGGAGTATCTAGTGCATTCGTCCAATTTTGATTTATTTTCTTTTATGTACTGATCTTTCACTTCCAAAAATTTCTTTACTATCAACTGCTGTGCTCCGCACTCAGCTTTTGGCAGATCCAATTTATCTCGTATCATTGATGTACGTACGAACTCACTCCTGGTAATTGATCGAATACTATATCCGTCTAAAGCCGCTAATTTTGCACAACAGTACAGACATCGTCTTTTTTTGGAAAAAATATCTATTGTCTGTTGCGTTTTTCTTATTTTTGAAGGTACTTGAGCCGCACGTATCGCATCATTCCAGGCTTTTTCATGAAGACTCTTAAAATGCCGCATTAATCCACTGGTGCTTTTGCCTTAAGAGGGAATTCTTTTCTCACACAACGAACATGCGGCAGTATCATCAGGTCTTTTCTTAAATAACTTCCATACAAATAAAAATATCACTGTTATAATAGAAACACAAACCAAAGTTTTTGTTAATAAATTACCTTAAAATAATACAACTACAATAGAAAAATCCAAGTTTATTTCAAACCACTGCAAAATTATGTATGTTTACGTTGAACATATTTGCCGGAATATAATAAACAGCTGTGTTCTCAGCAACAGAGGAAAAACATGATCGAAGAATTCTCCCTGAAAAATCATAGTAGTAAAAGGAAAATGCTTCAGATGGCTCTAATTCTCTTTTTTGCTTTCTTCGTATTTCTGGACAATAAACAAAAGAAAACGAAACGAAGTACTGAATTCTGATTTAACAGACATATCTTGTCAAAAAGGCAAACAAATTTCCCGGGATCCCCGAAAAAATTTGCCAGGAAATCGGGAAATCGAATTCCGGTCCCGGGAAATCCCTAGGTAGTATGTAAAACATATTTTGGTTGTGAGGATCATAATATGTGACCCGGTCTACGAAAAGGGACCTTCGGTGTAAAAACAAGTTTTCGAGAAAACAGCTGTTAAAGATAAACAAGTCATGTGAAATGAGTGTAGATGAAGAGGTTAGTTTCGTTCTTTGACAAACTTCTTTACGAGTTGGAAACTTCTGCTTTGCGCCATTAGAAAGAGCACACTTTAGTCTATCCGAATCGCCAAAAAAGTGAAAAATGATATTTTCACACCGAAGGTCCCTTTTCGTAGACCGGGTCACATATGTTTGTGTGGATCATACGAGAACTAATTTTAAAAAAATTCTTAATGAGAATCTCTGATGTTGAATAATAACATAATCCAATCCTAAAAGTTAAAATTAGGGATCGTAGTAAGGTTGAGTGGAATAATATTATGGTAGTAGGTATCATAATATGGTTGCGTGTGAATCAAGCTATGGTTGTGAGGATCGTACTATGGTTGTGTGTGAAATATAATATGGCTGTGAAGATCATAGTGGATTATAGTATGGTTGAGGGTGAATCATAATATGGTTGTGGGGATTATAGTATGGTTGTTAGTGAATCATACTGTTGTTATTAGGATTATAATATTGTTGTGCCCCTACTATATTCCTAACAATAGTATGAAAACTATAAAATATTGACGCCCCACAAAGCCGGGACCGCGCCCTTAAACGAATTTTTTTGCTCTTGCTCAAAAGTGGTGGAAGTGCGTCTTTATTTCAATGACATAAAATTATAGTCAAAATTAAGAAATTATTAAGAATTTGAAGTTTTCACAAAAATTGTCAAAGATATTAATGACATTTCGTAAAAGTTCATTTAAATTGAAGGTACTTATACATGGAAGAGCGTGGTAATCATTTCTTTCTCCTAAGTAAAGAAAGATGAAATATTATTAGAAATATAAAATAAATAAGTATATGTGACAGCGCATAGAGAAAAAATCAATTTTCACTTTTTTTTGATGTGGACAACATCTGAGTATCGAATGAGACCGATCCCATGCCCCAAAAGTGTTCCCTCCCAGAGATATGCGCGTTTTATGAAAGTGAAGTCGACGATTCTACACCAAAGATACACGTATTTAAATCTTTAAAATGGCTCTCCTGAACAAAACTGGGTTTTACCCTTAGGTCCCTTTCTATTTTGCAAGTCACATATGATCAGTTACTAATTTGTCATGATGATGGCTTATGGTCATAAGCTGTACGCCACGAGATGAATTCAGCAAGTAAAAGTCATGATCTTAAATGATTATTTGATGTGTTATATTTTTAATCCAAATCTTATTTTATGGAACCTCTTAGGCTGATGGCAGAGTGCGCGCTTAAAGCCGAGCCGAACTTATTTCATGCTTATATGAAATTTGGGGATGGCTGAGTAACGCTGAAACCGGCGCTGAATCTGCACTGGTTTTGCTGTGTGTTTTGTGTTTTTTTATATTTATGAATGTTATAATGTAGTTGATATTTGTAAGTCAAAATTTGGGTTAGTCAGTAATGTGATTAATAAATTAATCTCATAATGAATCTTCTGATTAATCTGAACTATAAATAATCAGTAAATTATAAATATGATTGATCAAATTTCAATAATTTTGTTCAATATGCAAAAAAGTTGTCAAACAAAACAGAGAGAATTATTTCAACAGTATCAAAACTTCAAGAACGGTTTACAAATTACAAACAACATAAATCTTTACACATATGTACAAGCAAATATCAGCACCAATCAGCACGAAAAACGCTTTAAAACAGTTTTCTTCTATTCAATCAGCTTTCAGCTCGGCGCTCACTTTGCCATCCCGACGCCGATTTGTACTATTTTTTTAGAATTTTAAGAATTTTTTAGAATTTTTTAAGAATTTTAATCAGCTTTCAGCTCGGCTCGCCTCCGCTCGGCTTTGAGCGTGCACTCTGCCATCACCCTTAGTCGGGTGGTAGAATGCTGGTAAAACAATTGGTGAAAACCTCGTTACGATATGAGTTGATAGTGGTGATACGATGGTTTCTATATATATTTCTGGCCTAGGCAATACTTAACGCCATCTGACATTTCCATTGGAAAGTTTGACATTTTTTATCATAAAGGTACTCAGAACTTTTGACGTACGACCATCATTTGTGTTGTTTACAGTGACTTGAAAAAATCAATTTGGCAAAAAAATGGAATTAACCCGTGAACATTTTCGTGCGATTATTTTTCACGACTTTCGACGTGGATTATCACGACAAGAGTGCATCGATGAACTTAAATCTTTGTATGGCGATGAAGCACCATCCTATAGCACTGTGAAAAACTGGTTTAATGAATTCAATCGTGGCCGACGCTTGCTCAAAGACGAAAGTCGTGTAGGTCGTCAAAAAAGCTAGAGAATATTGATGCCGTGAGTGAATTGATAATGCAAGATCGTGACATACCGTGAGATAGAGGCATCTATGGGCATTTATTCCAACAGCATAATTATGCATTCAATATTGCATGAACAACTGACCGTAAAAAAGGTTTGTTCTCGTTGGATCCCGCACAACTTGACAAACGCTCAAAAAAAGGCTCGTGTCGATTGCTGCAAAGAAATTTTGAAAAAATACGATCGCGGTGCTTCAAAGACGTTTATAAGATCGTCGCAGGTGACAAATCATTGATCTATGCGTATGAGCCCGAAACAAAACAGCAATCGACCGTGTGGGTCTTCGAAGGCGAGCCAAATCCAACGAAAGTTGTTCGTGCAAGAAGCACTTCGAAGCAATTGGTCGCATGTTTCTTCGGCAAAACTGGTCATGTGGCGACTGTTTCGCTTGAGCAACGTAGGACGGTCAATTCTGAGGGGAACACCACATTTTTTTTGCCTGAAGACTCCGGAGAAATTCGAAAAACGAACAAGAGAAGACGAATCATTGTGCACCATGACAATGCGAGCTCTCACACATCGGCTGAAATCAGCGCCTTTTTGACCGGCCAAAATGTAGAATCGATGGGTCATCCGCCGTACAGCCTTGAATTGGCGCCAAATGACTTTTTTATTCCCGCACATGAAGAAAAAATGTGTGGTCAACGATTTTCGTCGCCAGAAGATGCTGTTGAAGCGTTCAAAAACTATGTTTTGGAGGTGTCTCAATCAGTGTGGAAAAAGTGCTTTGAAGATTGGTTTGAGCGCATGCAAAAGTGTACAAATCATGCTGGAGAATACTTTGATAAACAATAAAACCATTTTTGATTATAAATATTTGCATTTTTAGAAATATATATATAGCAGCTCTGTAATTTCCCTAATTTGTTCGCCTCCTAGCCTTTAAGCGAGGCTGAAAGAACGATAGCTGCACGTAGAGAAAAAACATGGTTTCTACATGGCCATGGCAATAATAATATGTTCTCCGCAATAAATGTTTGTTCGTCGCAACCATAGCATTGTTAACTGGATTTATTTTTGACAATAGTATAATTGCTGCAATAATAATATTGTTGAAATGTAACAATAGTATTATTGCCAAATTTAATAATCAAAATATGGTTATAGCAACAATTTAAATATGGTTGGTGCTACAAAAGAATTGTGTTTTGCGTTTTATGTTAACCATACTATGATTACGGCAATCATACTGTATGATAGTAATTTTTCTTCATTTAAATGTTCTTTTAAGAGCAAATGTTATTGCCACGGATCTAATGCAATAATAGTACTTTTTTATCGAACTTAAAATTCTTTAAACAAGCTGCTTTGCCTTTTGTTAACTGAAATATTTTTAATAAAAACGCTTACGTTTATTTAAACTTATTTTTTTCTACTGTGAAATAAATCACTCTATATTATTTTGAATTAAATGTATTTTTGAATAATTTTCATAATTCAAATCTTTTGTTGACAACTTAAACCAATTCTAATAAATAATATTGGGGATCAAATCTATTGTTGACAACTTAACCAAATTCTAATAAATAATATTGGTGTGATCATACTATGGTTGTAGGGATTATAACATGGTTGCGTGTGAATCATAGTATGGTTGGGAGGATCATACTATGCTTGTATATGAAACATACTAAGGTTGTGGAGATCATAGTATGGTTGAGTGTGAATCATACTATGGTTGTGGGGATCATAATATGGTTATGTGTGAATCATACTTTTGTTGTGAGGATCATAGTATGGTTGTATTTGAATCATACTATTGTTGTGAGTATCATAATATTGTTGTACCACAACCATATACCCAACAATAGTATTATCCTCTTCGAATATTGTCACCACAACCATACTTTTTTCTGCGTGTGTCTCACGAATCAACGAAGGATCCCGAAATTTTGCTTATGCCAATAATCTGTTTGGGGTGGTAAATGGGCGAAATCGGACCAGGGGGAAAAAAGTTTCCCTTTAAGGGACTAAATGTATCTCGGTGAAAAATACACTTTTTTGAGTTTTGCTTAACAAATCATAAGTTTTTGTGGACGGACAATGATTTAAATGGTTACAGTTAGTTGGAACGCATTAAACACCTCAAAAAAGAGCATAGTTGGTGGATATATTTGTTCATGTGTCCTTAAAGAAACGTTCCGTGTGGTCAAAAAACGGGCAAATAATAGTCAATATGGCTAATGGGCACTCAAGGTCAAGCAAATTTTGCAAAGATTTCAAATGTAGATTTCAGATGTAGATAAGAAACGGACGCATGGCCGAAAGAGCCTAAAAAACAGACCAATCTAGTTATTTTTTCGCTTAAGTAGCGAATGGACGTTAAAGGGTAAATAAGGTTCGGCCTGGCCAAACTTAATGCCGTTTTTACTTTAATTTTGTCGAAACAACAAATATAAGCACCCCTAAAATGTAATACATTTTTTGACTTCCAATTTTCTTTAAGTTTCTTCCTCCACGAACGGTAAAGACCACAAATACACAAAACATTCCTCCCGCAATTGTTTGGCAGACGAACGAAATAATAAAAGCTCACATAGAAATGTAAGTCTCCAGATTTTTTTTATTGAAAGCCTATCGGTGGCATATCGTAGGATGTTACATCACTTAACTGATGGTAAAAATACGAATCAATAGCAATGCTGGCAGGCAGCAATTTATCAAAATTGGATGGTCTGGTCTGCCTTCCTATGGCGCAGCTCGCAAAACAAAATCGTAAGTGCTGTTCATCCTAGCGTTGTCCTTGAAGGGGAAAATGTACACAAATGTTGGTTTGGTTCTTTTTTATAGTTTTGAGTTTTGTGGCGTACGTATGGAGAAGACGGTAAATGTATTGTTACATTTTGGAAGTGCGAGGCCAAAAATAATATTTCTTCTACGGTAGGTAAGTACATACTTACATTAGGGACAGTCACACGTTCAAATGGTTGCGAATATAAACTAACCTTAGGTCATGGAAAATAGGCGATTCTGTACACGCAGAAAAAACGTATGGTTGGGGTGACAATATTCGATGAGGGTTCATACTATTGTTGGGTATATGGTTGTTGCACAACAATATTATGATCCTCACGACAATAGCATGATTCACACATAACCATACTATATTCCCCACAACCATAGTATGATTCACACTTAGCCATACTATACTCCTCACAACAATAGTATGATTCACACTCAACCATACTATTATCTCCACAACCATATTATGATCCTCACAACCATAGCATGTTTCTCATACACCCATAGTATGATCCTCACAACCATATAATGAAGCACACGCAACCATACTATGATCCCCACAACCATAGTATGATTCACACTCTACCATACTATTATCCCTACAATTATAGTATGATTCACTCAACCATACGATGATCCCCAAAATTATTTATTAGGATTGGGTAATGTTGTTATTCAAAAATAGAGATTTTTATAAAGCAAGATATTTTAAATCGCATTACACTTTGAGGCCATGTTTTTATTGAACATTTCACTCAAGAAACAAAATTATTTATTCCAACGGCAGTTGAAAATACTTTTAGTTGCCAGCAGGGGTAAATGCTACTTCACCATCCCCAGACCCCAAGTAACGAATGTGATGAAACCATGATCAATGGCTATATACTTAAGTGCAGGCTGATTTTAAATAAACGTGAGCCAGTCGGTATTAGGTTATTTCACCGAACAAAGACAACGCAATAAAAATCCCTCGAACTACATTGCTGTGGTTTTTTTTATGGACAACATCCATTCACTGCATCGCATGTATGTGTTTTTTTTTGGTATATCAAAAAAAACACATCCATGTATGCTCTATAAAACCTGTTTTGTTATGTTCATAGTCGCAACCATACTGTATGATTGCCGTAATCATATTATTATTAACGTAAATATTAAACAACAATACTTTGGTTGCACCAACCATGTTTATATGGTTGCTACAACCATATTTTTATTTCTAAATTGTATGGTTACATTTCAACAATATTAATATTGCCGCAATCATACTGTTGTCAAAAATAAATTCAAAAAACAATACTATGGTTGCGACGAACATGCTTTTATTGTAGAGAACATACTATTGTTGCGGTGACCATGTAGTAACCATATATTTTCTCTGCGTGTAGAAAGGACGAATATTTCGTAACTGAGCCTCAGAGTTGGAGAAACTTGTTTAATTGCAATTATAGGGAACCTCATGTCTCACGTTCCCACATACGGAAATTTCAAAAACTCTATGCCAGCGATTGTTTTCCACCGGCATGGAAAGGAACATTTGTATAGTCCAACTATATCCTCACCCTTCTGGGTAAGAGGGTATATATTATTTGTTACGTACAAACAGTGTTAGGCACTGAAAAATGATTTTAGACCCTCCATTTGTGTTGACCAAATCCGTTTCATGGATTTTTTAATCATTAAAACCATGTCTGTCTTGTGTCTGCCAGCTGGCTCGCGCGATAATTATCAAAAGAAGTTGCCAATCGATTTTAAAACTTTTACCTAAATTGTCGAAATATCTTTCCAAAACTGTCAATGGCATTCGCATTGAATGGGCAATATGACACACTACTTTTTGTATCTCCCACACAAATGATAGTATCCTAGCGTACATTGAAGCTCACAGAACATAAGATAAGAAAAAATTGAATAATACACCCAATTCTAGCAGCTTCCACACGAACCATCATTTGCCAGATACTCGTAACATTAAAACCGGTTGGCTTCGGACACTTAGGTAAAATGAAGGTTATTTATATTTAAATCTTTAGTCCACCTATGGGTGAGGGTTTATGTTAGTGGGATTAAGTGAATTGCTTACTTGTTTACCAGCGTCCATTTGAATCGGACCGGCAAGATCTGCGGGACCTCAAATCAGGAGGTTCTCTTATATGGGGGATGCATGAAAATAATAACATATGTAAAGGGTGTTTTTTTAGAAGTGTGGTTTTCAATCTGGCCACACTTTTCGGAGTGTGTGTATTCGAAGTTGGTCTTTTGGACAGCTGTTACTAAATTTATGCTTAGTTTGGTTTGCAATTTCCTATTAAATATACTTAGTCCGGAACAACGTTTGCAAATCGTGGCGAATGGGCCCAAAACGAGATGGCCACGAACATGATTTTGACCAGAAAAGTTTGTTCAGCGATGAAGCTCCCTTTTGGTTGATAACCAAATTGTCGCATTTGGAGTAATGAAAATCCACAAGCCATTGTTGAGACGACGTTTCATCCCCAAAACGACAGTGTTTGTGGATCGCCATAGAGCCATGATTTATAACTTTTTCTTGTCTGAATTGGAGAATGTTCAGGAAACGTTTGGTGAGCGGATTATCTTGCGTCGTGGGCCTGTAGCGTGGCCTCTAAGATCGTGCAATTTAAGACCGCTGGACTATTTTTTGCGGGATTACGTAAAGTCGCTGGGCTACGCAGATAAGCCTGACACGATTGAAGCCTTAGAAGAGACTATTCGGCGCGTTATTGCTGACATACGGCTCCAAATGCAAAAGTGGTCAAAAATTGAGCCTCGGCTGGAATTTATTCGAGCCAGCCGCGGCAGCCACTTACCTGAAATAATTTTTAAAGTATAATGTAAAACTCTTATCTTTATAAAAAAAAGCCATAACATTAAATTATATGCGTTTTATTTCTTCGTGAAAACCACACGTCTAAAAAACACCCTCTAATTTTACAGATTTAATTCTTAGCCACTCATTTTAATCTCTTTCGGAAAAAATGTAGTTTTGTTAAACCATTGACCGATAGGGTCCAATTTTAACAGAATTTTCTCGATTGTGAATGCGGTGAGACCAATTGCAAATGCAAGTTGGCATTGTCCATAACAAAACCTTCAAGGGCATTTGAAGTTGCTGATGGTGGAACACTGTCCAACAAGAAAAGATCATTGGAAATTTTATAAAATAATGCTTATTTATTTTTATTATCCTGGAAAGTTGTGGTATCTTACTGTTTTTGGGGTCGAAGAATTTATTTTTACCTAAAACGTGCGCTAGATGGCGCTGTCATACAAATGGTGCTATTTCTTCTAGATTTTCATAGAAAAAAAAAACGGTTTATTTGCAATTGGTTTCATCCCATTCGTATTTTGGTTGTTGCACTGTGTTATGGTGGCACATTTCGTAGCATGCGAAATTTGAAAAGAACGGATTTAGTTAACGGCTTCTGCAAAGAAAGGGCCTCATATTGGATAGGGGTTTCTATCGGGGTGTATGACAAAATGGACCGATATGATACAATTTTACCCAAGATTGTCTCCTAACTTTAAAAAAAAAAATTAAAATTTATATGCTGATTGTGCAACGGCGGGACCTCATTTATTTGAATTGTTGAATGTAACAAAAGTTATATTGCTAAATTAAAAATTGAGAATATAGGTGTAGCAACAATATTAATATGGTTGGTGCGACAAAAGTATTGATATTTGGGTTTCATGTAAACAATAATAAGATTATTCACAATAATTATGATTGTTAATATGATTATGACAACCGTGTGTGATACCGACTATGGTTTTGAGTATCATACTTTGGTTGTGAGGATCATACTATGGTTGCGTGTTAATTATACTTTGGTCGTGAGGATCATACTATGGTTGTGAGGATCATACTATGATAGTTGTGTGTTAATTATACTTTGGTCGTGAGGATCAGTAAATTTAACACACAACTATCATAATATGATCCTCACAACTATAGTATGATCCTCACGACCAAAGTATAATTAACACACAACCATAGTATGATCCTCACAACCATAGTATGATACTCAAAACCATAGTCGGTATAGTCGGTATATAGTTGTGGGGATCATAGTTCGGTTGCGTGTAAATCATAATATGCTTACGGGGATGATAGTATAGTTGTGTTTTAAACATAGTATGGTAGTGTGTTAAACATATTTTGGTTGTGAGGATCATAATATGATTATGGGGATCAGAGTACGGTTAAGAGTGAATCACTACATGATTGTGGGTATTATAGTATGGGTGTGCGTGTATCATATTATTGTTGCAAATCATAATGTTGTTAAAACACAAACATATACCCAACAACAATATGATGATCTTGAAATAGTGTCACTCCAACTGCACTAATTTTCTTTGTGTTGCGTTCGCCATTGCTAAGTATAAGTAGGTTATGTTACGTAATTGTTAAAGTAGTTTCGACTTCTCATCACCATAAGCTCATAAGCTCTTTGTTGCTGTAACAGTTTGAGAATCTCTTCGGATTCTTTCTTAGCCCAACTTCGGTGTATCGGTTGCAATAGAAATATTCCTAGTCAATAAAAAAATTGGCGCGATAACGATTTTTTTTAACTCTTGCAGAGCATATTTGAAGACGTTGTTTGTGTAAAAGTCATTTTATAATAAATAGTCAAACAATACCAAAATAAAATTTCGTAGATCAGCAAAAATAAATAAAAACCCTCTAAATTAATTACACTGTATAGGTCGACTTTGAATGTATAATTTTCCCGCCGTTTTCTTATTTACTACATTTTTGCTGTCAGCAAATATAGTGACTATCCCTAATGTTCGTACGACGAAATGCTTTGTTTATGTGGAAATAAATAAACAGCAATTCGACGCCACGAAATTAAGTGAAACCATCCGTACCGAGGCCTAAACAACATCGTAAAGACGGCCTATATAATTTCAGTGTCGCATATACTCCCTCCCCTACCCCTCCATTGGTCGGCCCACCTTCCTTTTAATTAAATCCATAGAGAAATCCTCTAAAATATAATATTTCGTTTCGTTGTTTCCAATGAATTTGTGAGACAACCCACGCATACGCGCGTTTTAATGTTCGCTGGTTTCCCATTCGCCGACGTGTTTATTAGCGACTTTCCGGTTGGCGCGGTGTGAACAACGTTATGTTGTGTTATTAAATTGTAGCCGACATGAAGGATGTAAATGATGAAGGCACTTTAATTGACGTCTGCCCCAATTAGATTCCCTTTCAATATTGACAATATTCTGTTTTTTTTGCTCTGTAATTCAATATGTTACAATTTAATTGAGTTACACGATTTCTCAAATACAGGCCAACATTATATGAGCAATCGAATGCCAATTAGAAGTGTATTCAATGACTGCAGGCAGTAACAATTTTTTTAAAGTGATGTATCATTTTATAAAGTCAATAGGGGGGAAGGGGGAATCGTACGAAGAGCTAATGCTACCTAAGCTACAAGTACCAGGTTGATCGCAGGAAATTAAACGACCTTCTTGGGCTTCTGCGTTCCATTAGACCTAGCACGAATTTTATGAAGATCTTAAAAAAAAATTATTTTTCGAATGATAACAAAATGTGATTATCTTTAATTCACCGCATATTTGGAAAATACTCGTATAGTCCGTTTATTGGGCCATAGATTGAAATGCCACCCCACGTGTAAATAGAGTCTCCACTAATGAGTTGTGTCATGGTTCGACAGCAAATGATATGTTGAGCATGATCTTTAAGTCCCTTAGCTAAAGATTTTTCTTCTTTGGGTCGCGGTAGTCCGTTTTATAAACCAGCATCTTTCGAAGTATATCATATTTAGGGTAATCCATCACGATGTATTTTTTTCAGAACAAAAAAATTCAATTCAGCTGTGGAATCTTTATTAGTAATTTGAAAGGACATTTTATGGCATTTATTTTTTGAATATAATTTCCTCAGGGTTTCCATTCTCAGAGTCCAATTTTGGATGACTCGTTCGAGCATTTCGAATGGTATTGCTTTGGCTTCCAAAACCTGAATCGTAGCTGGTTTGTCAGCATAGACTTTGGACTTTACGTAACCCCGAAGAAAAATTTCTTAAGGTTTGATATAACTCAATCTAGACGGCCAACTTACCTGTCCAAAACGTGAAGTTAGCTGATTTTCGAAATGACCTCTCAATAGATCCATTGTTTAAGCAGCTGTATGGCAAGTGGCACCGTTCTGTTGAAACCAAGTGTCGTCAAGATTTTTTTTTAATTAGCCAACACTCAGGGGGTTTCCCCCTATACATGCAATGCATTGCGTTAGTCATTGGAAAGCAAGGGATCGAAGGGGGGAAAGAGGGAGTAATGTTTATTGACATTTGTCTTGAATTTCTGGATGTCGTAATTGGTGGGAAATACATTTGCCGGAAGTCGATTCCACATACGGACAGTATGGGCGAAAAACGAATTCGATCTGTAGTGTATAGTGCGGTCAGCCGGCCAATCGATAACAAATGGATGTGAATTTCTGGAAAGTCGTGTATCCCTGCCGAACATCCTGACGTCAGGAATAAGACCACGAATGTCTGCAGAACACACACCATGGAAGTAGCGATAGAACAGCGACACACAACCCATATTCCGACGATGCTCCAGGGAAACAATAGAGTTGGATACATTACTGTTTCCTATCAGCTCCATCGCTCTCCTTTGAACACGGTCCAGAAGCTCCAAGGATGATTTTGGAGCACCTGCCCATATGTGGGAGTTGTATTCCATCTTTGGCCTGATGTAGGTTGTATAGATATCGAAAAGATCAGAAGGAGTGAAATATGCACCGCTTTAGGAAGCCTAGACACTTGAGTGCTTCTTTCGACACTTCGAATACATGTCTCGCCCAACGAGCGTCACTTTGTATTTTATGCCCAGAACATCAAGAGCATCTGATTGTTTGACATCCATACCATCGATAGACAAAGACGACACTGTTGGGTCAGTGAATCGCTTGTGAAATAACAAACAGCACTGTGTCTTACGTGCATTAAAATCTACTCTATTCACTCGACCCCAGTCGGAAATGGCCAGTAAATCCCGGCCAAGTGTCTTTTCCATTATTCGCCTTTTGTCTTCAATATCTTGAAGACTCGACCTACGGTCGAATGAATATGAATGATATAGGTTGCTGCCATCCGCGAAAGAGTAGATTGGATTCACGGTCTGGCCCAAAAGATCATCAATGAAAATGAGAAATAATAAGGGAGAAAAGACAGAGCCTTGTGGCACACCTGCGGTCAGAGCACCACTCACGGTTACGTTCCGCCCATCATCATTTTTGAAAAAATATGCACCGATGATTCCACCAGCTTATAAACCGCATCACACCGTGGTTTTCTCTGGGTATAATGGCACCTCTTGAACCTCTTCTTGTTGCTTTTCAGCCCAAATGCGGCAATTTTGTTTATTGACTTCGCCGTTGAGCCAGAAATGGGCCTCATCACTGAACACAATTTTAGTCGAAAACAGTGAATCTTGTTTTTTCGCCTAACGCTCATTTCCAGATTACAGTTGCCAACATTTGAAGGAAATTATATTGAAAAAGGCCCTTTGTATGAACAATAAAGATTCCACACTTGATTTCAGTTTTGGTATTTTTTCATTTTGAAAAAAAATACCTCTAGATGATGTAGGATGACCCTGTATATATGGGATTTTTTCTTACTTTTTAAAGTCCGACAGATCTCGCCCTAGTAGGACTGCTTGATGCACTTATTTTAGCAAAATTAATTCTGTCGCTTCAGAATTGTTTGCTCTTCTGCCTAAGATCTATTACAAAATCGTTTTAATCTAGATGTTCTGTTCTTAATTGCAATTTTGAGTACAATATCATCAGATTGGCTGGTCCAAAATTACGACTGCCTTCACCTCTTTGTTAGTAGGAGACTTGTGCGGGTAGTACGTTATAATATACATCAGGGTCTTAAATTGGAAGGACTTTTCAATGGAGTGCTATATAAACATGGGTTGATTTTCTGAATACTTCTTATTTTTATATAACAAATATTAAAAGCTAAGGACCTGGAGGAGCCGAATATGTCACTATGCTTTTCAGAAAACTTCACGCCAATGTCTGGAATTTAAATTAGCTCTGATTTAGAATTATTTCGTGTGGGCTATATGAGGACTGAGACGGCTATAGTCGAATTTCATATGGGATAGTTATAGGTCGCACATACGAGTAATACACTTTGAACAAAATCGAATTTTAGACCCATTGTCACGGTTTACAAATGTGTGAGCTTTGCAATATTAGGCAGTTTTGAGATAGGTCTATAATTGGTAACATAGATTCTCGATGTTACCAATTATAGACCTATCTCTAAACTGCCTAATATTGAATAAGATCTGAACATATTTTTAAGCTTTTCAAAAATATGTTGTTTATGGCATGTTGTTTATGGCAAAGTAATATTTAGTTTTAAATGTCACATTAGCCCTGCACAACATGGATTTGTTATTGGCAGATCTACTACTAGTAATTTGTCAGTTTATACGAATATCTGTATCAACAATTTTCAAAAGTGTACCCAAGTTCACTACACGACACGGACTGCTATATATAATTTCTTGCCTAATAATGAAAATGCGAATATTTATCATCAAAAATGATTTCATTGTTTTTCAAAGTATTCTCCAGCATGATTTATACACTTTTGCATGCTCTCAGACCAATTGTCGAAGCACTTTTTCCACTCCGATTGAGACACCTCCAAAACATGGCTTTGGAATGCTTTGACAGCATCTTCTGGCGACGAAAATCGTTGACCACGCATTTTTTTCCTTCATGTGCGGGTATAAAGAGAAGTCACTGGGTGCCAAGTCAGGGCTGTACGGCGGATGACCCATCAATTTCACGTTTTCGCCGCTCACAAAGGCGCTGTTTCGAGCCGATGTGTGAGAGCTCGCATTGTCATGGTGCACAATGATTCGGCTTCTCTTGTTCGTGTTTCGAATTTCTCCGAAGACTTCAAGCGGAACAGTCGCCACATGACCAGTTTTGCCGAAGAAACAGGCGTCCATTTGCTTCCAAGTGCTTCTTCCACGAACAACTTTCGTGGGATTCGGCTCGTCTTCGAAGAACCACACGGTCGATTGCTGTTTTGTTTCGGGCTCAAACGGTAGATCTATGATTCGTCACCTGTGACGATCTTATACACGATTTTTGAAGCGGTGATCGTATTTTTTCAAAATTTTTTTGCACCAATCGACACGAGCCTTTTTTTAAGGATTGTCAAATTGTGCGGGATCCAACGAGAACAAACCTTTTTTACTGGCAGGTGTTTATGCTATAGCGAATCTCTGGTGGTGGAAGAAATGCCTCGATCTCACGGTATGTCGCATGACGATCTTGCATTATCAGTTCATGCACGGCATCAATGTTCTCTGGCACAACAGCCGTTTTTGGACAGAAATATATATAGCAACCCTCGTATTTAATATATTATTTTGTTATACCCTCCATCATAGGAAAAAGGGTATACTCAGCACACACGGAAGGAGTGAAACTCCTCGAAATAGTCGTCGGAGATTCCATATGCCTTCACTACTACTATACTCGTATATCCTGAATTGTCGTAAAATTCTAAGATGGAAAGAAAGGAGAAAGAAAACTACAGGTCGCACTATTGAAGCAAGATGAATGTAACTTTGCAGAAAAATGTGTTGATGGATCAGAACGATTGGTATTGAAACAGGGCAAAATCAGTCAAGACCCAAAAATGGTCTCCTCATAATAACCAATAATCTAAAATTTAAATTCACAATATCCTTTGAGTTCTTCTAGATATAAGGCTGATATTTAGAACGTATAATTGTGGCATCTATTAAAGCATATCCCGGGCAAAAGATGGGCGATGCAACGCTTCCTTTATCCCTATAAGTAGAATGGTAAACATATTTTTTAGTCCTTTAATGATAAACTTCGCCTGCGAGGCTACTTTTATAAAAACCCATATTTCACATTAAAAAACACAAAAATGTGTTTAACATTAACAAAACTTATTGATTATATAAACAATAAACAAAGTAATTTATTTTGTTAATGTTTTTAAGATTTTGTAGGCGTGTTTGTAAATCACATATTTTGTTTGACGGTATGAAGAGATTTGCCACATGACCTGTTTTGCCGAAGAAACAGGCGACCATTTGCTTCGAAGTGCTTCTTCCACGAACAACTTTCGTTGAATTCGGCTCGTCTTCGAAGACCCACACGGTCGATTGCTGTTTTGTTTTGGGCTCATACACATAGATCTATGATTCGTCACCTGTGACGATCTTATAAACGACTTTTGAAGCACCACGATCGTATTTTTTCAAATTTCTTTGCACCAATCGAAACGAGCCTTTTTTTGAGCGATTGTCAAATTGTGCGGGATCCAACATGAACATACCTTTTTTACGGCCAGGTGTTCATACTATATCTAATATATGCTGGTGGAAGAAATGCCCAAGGATGCCTTTATCTCACGGTATGTCACATGACGATCTTGCATTATCAGTTTATGCACGGCATCAATGTTCTTTCATCAATGCACAACAGCCGCTTTTGGGCGACCTTTACGACCTTCGTCTTTGAGCGAGCGTCGGCCACGATTGAAGTCATTAAATCAGTGTTTCACAGTGCTATAGGATGGTGCTTCATCTCCTTAAAAAGATTTAAGTTCATCGATGCACTTTTGTCGTGATAACCCACGTCGAAAATTGTGAAAAATGATCGCACGAAAACGTTTACGAGTTAATTCCATTTTTTTTTGCCAAATTGATTTTTTCAAGTCACTGTAAACAACTCAAATGATGGCCGTACGTCAAAATGTTCTGAGTACGTTTATACTCAAAAATGTCAAACTCTCCAATGGAAATGTCAGATGGCGCCAGGCCGTTTGTCTGCAATACTTTTCAGGTTTGTTCTTTGGCCTGACTTACCACCGTTTTCGTAACTTAATTTTTAATCAATACACAATTTTGAATTATAATCTGGATATTGTGTTTGAATACCTAGAGTTAGGCGTTTTATTTGTATACAAGTTAAGCCGTCTGAACAAGTCATGTTAAATTCGAATTTAAGAAATATTTATACAACAAATGGTAGCTTATAAATCAGATGTTTGAGTGACCATGGAGGACAACTCGAATTACTTTCGTCAATCAGACTACTGCCAGATTAGTACCACTAGTATACGCTAAAAACGCTTTAAGGCATTTTGCCTCTAATAATTTTCAGACTATTGAGTTCTTCACCTGGAATGACAGAATTGTAAAATTTGCTTTAAGCGGATCTGAGTGCGTCCGTGAAGGACAAATCGAAATACTTTTTTTAATGAGACTAAGTAATGCTACTAGTAAGGGCCGTTTGTCTGAAACAATTTTCAGAATATTGAATTCTTCACCTGGAATTACAGAATTGCAAAATCAGGAATATGTGACAGCGCATAGCGAAAGGGACCTAAGGGTAAAAAAAATCAATTTTCATTTTTTTCTTGATGTGGACAACATCTGAGCATCGAATGAGACCGATCCCATGCCCCAAAAGTGTTCCCTCCCAGAGATATGCGCACTTTATGAAAGTGAAGTCGACGATTCTAAGCGCAAATAGAAAGGGACCTAATCTTTAAAATGGCTCTCCTGAACAAAACTTTTCATCAACTTTTCACTTTTTTTTGATATTGACAGCATCTGAACATCGAATGAGACCGAATCCATGCCCCAAAAGTGTTCCCTCCCAGAGATATGCGCGTTTTATGAAAGTGAAGTCTACGATTCTAAGCGCAAATAGAAAGGGATCTAATCTTTAAAATGGCTCTCCTGAACAATACTGGTTTTTAACCTTAGGTCCGTTTCTATTTTATGCGTCACATATATATATTTTATGGGGTCTCCCATCAATATTTCGTGGTCTTAGAAACGGACTGACAAATTAATGCATGGTATAACAACAACACCTGCATACGGCTAGCGATGCAAACCATGCTAATTCAGAAGACAGTACAATGTGTTTTATTGTGTTTACTTTGTTCAATGGAATTCTCTACGGCCGCCTGGTTCTCGTTTATTCAAACTCTGGCTGCCCTTAAGTGTATAGCAATTGAAAATGGTTTTATCACATTCCTTGCTTGGGGTCAGAGGATGGTGAAGAAGCGTTCACGGAAACTGCAAGTAGGGATTGCAACTGAAAGTCTTATCGACTACTTTTCGAATAACGTTTGAATGAAATGTTCAACAAAAACATGGTCTCAAATGAACTAATTATAATGTAAGTTTAAATAATTTACTGCCTAAAAATCTCATTTGTTGAATAACAACATTACCTAATCCTATTTATAGTTTTGGGGATCATATTATGATTGAAGGGGATCATACTATAGTTGTAGGGATCAAAACATAATTGCGTGCAAATCATACTTATGGTTCTGAAGATAATACTACGGATATATGCGAAACATACTATAGTTGTGAGGATCAAAGATGTTGAGTTTGAATCATAATATGGTTGTGTGGATCATAGTATGATTGTGTGTTAGTAAATCATTCTATTGTTGTGATAATCATAATATTGCTGTTCCACAATCATATACCCAACAAAAGTATGATTCTTTTCGAATATTTTCAACCCAACCATTCCATTTTTTCTACGTGTTTATGCAATCCATCGGTTGACAAAAAAAAATCGTCTGAGACTTCGAATCTCTGCTTTGTGTGTAGTGTTTCATGCTGTCGACCCAAACATACTAGGCTTCTAACATATTTTCATTAGCAACATGGACGTATTGTCCCTAATCATATCTGCCCAAATACTCCCCCAGCACCTCCCTTGATCATTTTGCCAATTGGACAAATGTAGTCCGTTTTTTCGGTGTTGAATACACAATTTATGGCCAACGATATCAGCTTTCTTTTCGCAAACAAATGAACACCATACGATTCAACAGCATTGCTGAATAAGACAAATCTTTTCGAAATATTTCCGGATTTTGTTTTCTTTTGTTCTCTAAAATTCCATTGTGCTTGTCGTACATTTGGATTGATGTATTCAAGGCAAATATGATAAGAGTCCTGTGGAAAATCCAAAAAAAAACAAAAAAAACGATTTTGGCACCAGGCTCTTACCACTGAAATGTGCACCATTCTTTTGCTTCCTGCTGCTGCGAAAGGGATTACCGAAAACAATGGAACAATCTCGGCAATACCATTTCGATCACTCACTTATTCATATTTAAGGTCCATAGAAAACGAACAATGGCATACGGAAGAAGGAATGGAGGAAGTTCTATGTGAGATAAATGCAAATATCTACATTGTGGCACATGGACGAGTCTGATGTCTGAATGACTGGCGCGACTGACTACAGGTGTGAATTTGCATAGAACGTGCTGCTTAAAAGAACTTTTAACAATTCACACTCCAGCCGTCAGCAAAGGCAAGGAGAAGAACAAATACTCCAAGGACCGAAGGTGTGGCAGTGTACAGAAAATCTTTGTATATTGAATGGCAGGAGTTAAAAATTGTACACACCTCTTTCTGCTTATCGACGAGTAGGTGCAAATGTGAACGAACGATTTTTCAGTTTTTGTAAGTTTTTATGGACGGTTTTGGACGTATGTCGTTTCCTTTAACATCTCTTTGAAAGACAGTAGGGGAAACTTTTCTCAAATCGGTGAGCTGTAGAAATGTATTCGAAATTGCATTGACGCGGCTAGAAACGGTGTGATCACTCAAATTGATCCAAGCTTTATTTATATGTACTACAGTTATGTCATAGGAGGCCGATTCGGCTCCACCTCCAGCAGTCGGTCCAACTGTTTATACCCGACTACGCTCGACTCTAAGCTACTCTACACGAATCTGCAATTCAGAAATTCCGCGCTTCTGTCTGAAACATTGAGCAAGGTCCGACTTACTATGTGAATACTAGAGAGGATAGATAGATTCGGATAGACATATTTCATGAGTACTAGAGCGCCCATGAAATACATAGAAAAATGGAAAAGTGTTATTCTTTCGGCTCCCCGCACATATTCTAGTATATTAGGCAACAAAAATAATATCCGTGCAAAAATTTTTTTAATCGGATGGAAACCGGCCATTCTGTCACGAATTTTATACCTAAAAATGCAGTAAAACTAGTTGCAAGCTTTGATGAGCTATAACTCGTCAGCCAGGCGACTTTCGGAAAATACACCTTAAGCATATGTGTTGCAAAACAACTGACAAACATTTTTCTCTAACACAATTTTTGACCTAGCTATGACCCTTCATTATGTTTTCAGAGGTCAAACTTCAAATTTGAGTAAAATTTTTTTCAAACGTTTTAAAAAAAATTACTGATTTACGTTTGATAAAATTTTGATTCAAACTTGGAGTTTGACCTCTGAAAACACCATTAAGGGTCATAGCTAGGTCAAAAATTGTGTGAAAAAATGTTTGCCTGTATATTTGCAACACAAATGCTTAAGGTGTAACTTCCGAAAGTCGCCTGGCTAACGAGTTATAGCTCATCAAAGCTTGCAACTAGTTTTACTGCATTTTTAGGGCTAAAATTCGTGACGGACTGGGTTACGTACCAGGTGCAAAAACCAAAATATTGAGTTTATTAAAAAGAATCTACTGTTTCTGATTAACCAAATGTCGCTGTTCAAAGGAACACCATTTTCGGCGCTCTTGGGAGCTGTGACCTATGAGCCAAGACCTCAAATATAGTCGTAGAATAAATGTTATTTTTGCACTCATAACGGACATTATTGAGTAGGGACCTTAGACCCATGGGTTAAGGACTTAAACTTAGTGAAATTATAAATTTAACATCATACGAGGGTTGCTTTTTTATCTTTCGGGTCCTGACAATACTAGTGTTCCCAGATGCAAACTAGAACTTCCATTTGAAACTTTAAAATTTGTTAGCATAACCTCATTCAGGACGTTTTGTCATTTGAGGGCGAATTGTTTTGTTTACAGTGTGTTGACATATTTATCTCAGTCAAAAAATGGAATTATCACGTGCACATTTTCGTGTGATGACTTTTTACGATTTTCGGCATCGGTTATCGAGACAAGAGGGTTTAAATTAACTTGTTTCGACTTTTGGCGATGAAGCACCATCAAAAACCACTGTTAATCGCTGGTACCAAAAGTTCAGTCTCGGACGCCGTTCGATCCAGGAAATTCGTGAAGGACGTCCAACTTTGGTCACTTTGCCAGAAACCATCGATGATGTGCATGAACTGATAAAGCAAGAACGACATGTGACATACCGCGAGATTGAGGCATCCTTGGGCATTAGTTTGACAAGCATCAATAAGATATTGCATGTCCAATTGGCCGTGAAAAAAATTTGTTCTCGTTGGATCGCACATAATTTGACGAAAGCTCAAAAAAGGGGCTCGTATGGATTGGTGCATAGAGATGTTGAAAAATTATAACTGCGGTAGCTTAAAGGCAGTCTATAACATTGTCACAGGTGATGAATAATGGGTCCATCCATATGAACCCGAAACAAAACAGCAATCGACCGTATGGGTCTTTCAAGACGAGACAAATACAACAATAGTTGTTCGTGGAAGAAGTACATTGAAGCAAATGATTGCGTTTTTTTAAGGTATAACCGGCCATGTTGCCACCGTGCCTTTAGTGGAAAGTAGGACGGTCAATTCTGAGTGGTATACAACAATCTGTTTGCCAACAGTGTTCGAAGAAATGAAGAAAGATAATAAGAGAAGACGGATCATTTTGCATCATGACAATGACTTTTTCTTATTCCCTAGCATCAAGAAAAAAATGCGTGGTCAACGTTTTTCATCGCCCGAAGCAGCTGTTGAAGCGTTCAAAAATCATGTTTTGGAGGTGTCTCAATCGGAGTGGAAAAACGGCTTCGAAAATTGATTTGTGCGTTTGCGAAAGTGTATTGATTTTAAAGGAGAATATTTTGAAATACAATAAAACTATTTTCAATGATAATTTTTTGTGTTTTTTTTTGCCGGACCCGAAATAAAGATAGCAACCCTCGCATTTGGACGAAATTTTAATGTTTTTTAAAACCCATGTTTTCTTTGTTCATGGGGCCAAATTTTTTTGATTTTAAAGAAGAATATTTTGAAAAACAATAAAACTATTTCCAATGATAATTTTTTGTTGTTGTTGTTGTTGTAGCGGCAAACCGTACCGGGGTGACAGCCCTTGGCCGAAGAATTGGTGCTTCAGGTCGATCCGGTGCTTAGAACCGGACCCGAAAATTAGATAGCAACCCTCGCATTTGGACGAAATTTTAATGTTTTTTAAAACCCATATTTTCTTTGTTCATGGGGCCAAATTTTTAAATATGTGTAGATATTTGGTTTTACTATATTAGCCCAGTAAACCAAATCGCTGACAATGTCTGATATCCGATAATTCTGAACAAAATCTGAACTCTATCGAAAATTCTTACCGAAATCGTTACAAATTCTGTTCGATTTGTCTGAGGATTTTTTATTTATTATGTTAAGAAATATCTGAACGAATTCGGCCCGAATTCTGTTAGACTTGTCTGTGGGACTTTTATTAATTTTTTTTCAGACTTCTCTTATCGAACTCGCAATGAATTCCGAACTATTTATCTGAGGTAGTCTATTCGTCTACAATTGTTGTTATTTGCTTCATATTTTACAGTTGTTGTTATTGTGTTCAGACATGTCGGAACTTATTCTGAACGAATTCTTAAATGTTTGTCCGTGGTATTTTTATAATTCAAATTCTGATCGTTTGGTTAGCTTAGCTGTGAGAGGGATTTTTATTGTGTTCGGAGGAAAACTCTACTGCCGGCAGTTCTCGTTAAATGCAATACTGGTTGCCCTTAAGTGTATAGCCACTAAACATAGTTACAGCACAACTATTGCTTGCGAAACTGCAGACACCCCTGCTTGTAATTAAAAGTCTTTCCAAACGTCTTTTTAAAATGTTTTACAACTTTTTTTCTAGAACAAAAATATTTTCTTCTTTTTGATTGTTTACATTCAGAATTTACCACGAAATAAGCTCAGAATTCGTTCAGAATTCGGTTCCTAATGTCGGTAAAAACATCACGATTTAATAAGACTTAATGCCAGAATTCTGACCAAAGTCGTTCAGAATTTGATATGAGAAATCGAAATTTTCTTTCGAATTTTCCAAGACTACAGTTCAGAATTTGGTCAGAAATCAGTTCGAAATGTCGGCAAAAACATCAGAATTCCCTCAGAGAAGTAGTTCAGAATACGTGTCAACCTTCTCATATGTTTTTCGTTACGAACTCGCTAACAATTCTGATCCGAAAACTGAACATTTTGACGATTGTCGTACATAATTCTGACCGAATTCTGAAGGTTTGGTTTGCTGGGAGGATACCCATATGTCCACGAATGGCGATTTTTGGGCGCCAAGCCCCATAGACCCATTATCCAAGGCTTTGAACTCAGCCAAATGGTAAAATTTATGTCATATTCAGATTTGTCAGGAAATTACACTGGTCCTGAGTATCCATATGTCCATATTCGAAAATACATATTTTTCAGAACCCCCACGTTTCAAGGCCTCAAATTTCTTTGAATTTAAATGCCCATTTGTCCAATGACCACGCCCATTTAGAGGAAGCTTAAAGAAATTATGGCTACCACTTTCAAAACCAAACTGATTAAACTCAATTACATAGCAAAAATATGAAAAAAAAAAAAACATTTGAGCCGGACTGTTTTTTAGTTCCTCAAAGGGGAACTTTTTTGATTCGGTCCATTTTGTTAAGTTTAAAGACTCTAGAACTTTTCGTTTCGACTGAATTGTGCTTTTAACAGACGGACAGGCGGACATGGCTTGCTAATATTGGCTGACTTTTTATGGTCGCAGATAAGTCATAAAAACATACAAAACTGATGTACAATTAGGGGCTTTCCAGTGCGAAGGATCTTAATGTTGTTAATACTCGTACAACACACATACAGAGATATAACATAGCAAATCCCAGCAGCAAAATTGGCAAGGCTTTCTCATAAGATGAGCTTCTGGAAGCCCTTTCTTTAGATGCAATACTCACTTGTTAATGCCTTCCAAAATTATGTATTCTAAAGGGTGGTTAAATTTTAAGGGCCAATGTTGAATGTGAACCACACCTAAACGTCAAGTTTTTTTCTGCATTTCATTTGATATTTCTCAATTTCAGCTCTTATTCAGTTTGAACAATGGAAAGATACACTAGCGAGCAACGCGGTAAAGCTATTCAGGCTTCGGGCAAGAGAAGATGATAAATTTTCGAAGAAAATCGTCTTCAGTGATGAGATACATTTTCACCTCAGGTCAATAAGCAGAATTGCCGCATTTGGGCGAATGATAATCCAAGAGTGATTGTCGAAAAAACAATGCACCCACAAAGAGTGACTGTTTGGTGCGGTTTATGGGCTGGCGGCATCATCGGGCCGTATTTTTTCCAAACTGACGCCGGTCAGGCTGTTACTGTGGATAGTGTTCGCTATCGTGATGTGATAACGAACTTTTTATGGCCCGAATTGGAAGATATGGGACGATACATGGTTTCAACAGGACGGTGCCAATTGCCACACAGCCAACGAAACAATGGCTCTTTGCGCGACAAATTCAATGGCCGTGGCGATGTTAAGTGGCCTCCAAGATCATGTGATTTGACATCATTGGACTTCTTTCTTTGGGGTTTTTTGATTGAAAAGGTGTACGTCGATAAGCCAGCAACAATTCAAGAGCTAAAGGATGACATAATTCGGCACATTAACGGAATACTAAGGAGGGATTAATACTGTTACAACATTGAACATTTCCCATTTCAATAGTAGAACTGAACCTACCCCGTTAATGTCATATGGGTTTCGAAAGCTAACCTCAATAGCGTTAGTCTGTAATGGGACTTTAAAATTGTTTCAACTTTCAGCATGGAGCGCTTTTCAAGTGTGAAATGAAAAAAAATCGATATTTTCAAAACGCTCCGGCCACTAGGGATTAGCCGCATGTTCGTCTACCAATGCATAAAACTGCTTGAGCCACCCACGCTCTGTTCAAAGCCTTTAAATCAAGAATTCACAGAAATCCGCTCCAAAAACAGAAAATTATGGCCCATGAGATGAATATCACGCAAAAGTCCATAAAACGAATCATTACAAAAGGCTTGGGACTTGAGGCTTTCAAACGACGTTCCGGACATTTATTGACTGCAGCTTTAAAAAAAAATAGGATTGAAAAATGCAAACGTCTTTTGGTGAAGCACGCGGATAACTTGCACAGAAAAATTTTGTTCACCGATGAAAAAATTTTTACCATTCAGGAAAAATTTAAGAAGCAAAATGATAGAGTGTATGCGCGGTCATTTAAGAAAGCATCTGACTGAACTGATCCCAAGGGTGGAAAAGGTTCATCACCCAGCTTCAGTCATGGTTTGGTGGGGTGTCTATTACGATGGGGTCACTGTCCTGCATTTCTGCGAACATGGAGTCAAAACATCGACCAAGAAACTGTTTTGGAAGCTGTTGTGAAGCCTCTTAACAATTTCCTGTTCCAAAACCAGCCATGGACTTTCCAGCAGGATTCTGCGCCGGCCCATAAGGCTAAAACGTCCCAGGCCTGGCTTCGAAACAATTTGCCAGCGTTCATTTCCTCTGAAGAATGGCCCTCAGGCAGTCCAGATTTGAACCCATGGGATTACAAATGGTACACGGTTTTAGAGGACAAGGTTTGTCACAAAAGATACCCCAACATTGGATCTCTTAAGACTGCTTTGGTTCGAGCTTTGGCCAATTTTCCGACGGACGAGGTTCGTGCAGCTATTGATGATTAGCCAGTGCGACTTAAGGCGTGTGTAAAGGCAAAAGGCGGACGGACATTTCGAATATGTAGATTCTTTTTGGATACAATAGACATCAATAAATATACTAAAAAATATTTGGTCCAAAAACATTCAGTACTTTTTATTTTATAGCATACGAGGGCGGTTCGGAAAGTTCTTAGCCTATCAATGAAAGAGAATAGTTAGTTTTTCAAAAATATTTTTATTTTTCAATATAATCTCCTGAAACTTCAATACACTTAGTCCAACGCTTATCTAGAAATTCTATCCCTTGACTAAAATAGTTTTCCTCAAGGTCTTCAAAATAGTGGTTTACAACTGTAATTGCATCTTCATTTGAGATAAAACGCTTGCCAGCAAGGATTTTTTTAGATTTGGGAACAGGTAAAAGTCCTGGGAGCTAAATCAGGAGAATAAGGTGGGTGGTCAAGCAACTCGTACTTTAATTCGTTGATTTTAGCCATTGTTAAAACACTCTTCTTCTTGATGAAAAATTATTTTTTTGTGTTGTAAGCCTGGACGTTTTTCTCGAATTTGTACATTTAATTGATCTAAAAGATTGCAATAGTACTCTGAATTTATTGTTTTACCCTTTTGCAGATAGTCAATTAATAAAATACCTTGAAGTCCCAAAAAACCGTTGCCATAACCTTACCAGCCGATTGCATTGTTTTTGCCTTCTTTGGGGCACTTCCTCCAGCTTCAGTCCATTGTTTGGATTGTTCTTTTGTCTCTGGAGTATAGTGGTGGATCCATGTCTCATCAACAGTTATGAAACGACGCTTAAAATCCATTTTATTTCGCTGAAAACAATCCAAACAAGCGTGAGAAATGTTCATTCTTATGCATTTTTGGTCGACTGTTAACAAGTGCGGCACCCATCTTGCAGAAAGCTTTTTCATTTGTAGTTCTTCATGCAAAATTAAATGGACTCGATCAGTTAAGATGCCCATGGTATTAGCTATTTCACGCACTTTTATTCGTCGATCATTTAATACCATATCATGCACTTTGGCTACAATTTCTGTTGTTGTTGCTGTTTTTGGACGTCCACTTTGTGGTTCATCGTCAATGCTTGTACGACCACGTTTAAATTCAGCAACCCAATTTTTTACTGCTGCATATGAAGGAGCACTTTCACCTATCACATTCACCATATCATTATGAATTTCTTGTCCCGATAAACCTTTTTTATGTAAATATTTAATGACACCACGCATTTCTAATTTTTCAATTGTAAAAAAAAATCGCGGATGCGTCTTTTGTTGCCAGATTGATTGGAGTTGCCAGATCGAAACAAAATTTAACATGTGTTCATAGCTGAGATGGAAGTTTCCAAAACACTTAACTTTTTTCTGTTTATACCGCGCTTTTTGTGCTAGGCTAAGAACTGCCCTCGTAAAACGTGTGTAATAGTATTTATGTCCCTACTAAGTAGAACCTCAATTATTCCTGAGCGTCATCAAAAATTTGGACCATCGGATGGAGGTGTGCCGCCGAGGTCGCGGCGGCTATTTGGCCGATATATTGTTCCATACATAAATGAAGCATACCAATATTATCATAATAAAAAGATATGACAATAATTTCCTAAATAATTTGTGTGTTTATTCAAAATCAACATCGGCCCTTTAAATTTAACCACCCTTTAGAAGGCCTTTTTTGCGCTTGAAAAATGGTCCCACACAGTTTCTCAAGTCGCTGCTGCACGAAAGTCCGCAACAAGGTTTTGTAATTCATCGTACACTAATTCGCTGGTGCAATTTTTGCGAAGGCCTGTCATGCCTAAAGAGTGCAGGCTGCGCAAAGGTGATGATGGTAAAGATATAAAGAGTAGTCATAGTGCACGGTGCTAATTGAGATTAACACCATAACGTCATGTTTTATTGGCCAACTTTATTTGACATTACTTTGTTTTAGCATTTAACAAATGCCGCCATGGAGTGGAACACAACTGAGCATCGCGTAAAGATTTTTGAAGCCTTTTACGAAACTGGGCGTACAAATCCAAATGCATTTCGTACACTTTGTGATTACTTTTTGGTCAGCATAATCGACCAAATGTGTTTACAATCGGGAGAATTGTGCGCAAATTTCTGCAAAACGGGTCTGAAGGAAATGTGAAAACACTTATGTATGCTCGCCCAGTTCGTTCTGCCCAAGTCTGTCATTGAAAATTTAATCGGCCAAGCAGTTACAGTAAACGGTAGCGAACACTGCAAGATGAAAACGGACTTCTTGTGGCCAGAAATTGAGGATATGGACATGGACGATATGTGGTTCAAACAGGATGGTGCCACTTGCCACACAGCCAACGTAACGTTGGCTTTTTAGTGCGTGCTATCTCACGTCGTGATGATGTTAACTGGCCGCTACTATCAAGTGATTTGACACTATTGGACTTCAATAAGCCAAAAACAGTTGAAGACCTAAATAATTAGACAATTTCAGATATTAGCGATATTGAACCTACATTATGTCTCAGAGTAATCGAAAATATAGATCATCTTATCCGGCTGTGACAAGCATTTGAACACTGTTTTGTTTCACACAAATTTTTCATAGATCCGTCTATTATTATAAAAAATATTAAGATAATTCTCTAGAAACTTTTTGTTTTATTTACAATTAACATCATGCGTATTGGTTGGACCAGCCTTTTTAAGGCGTTTGGCGTTAACGCACAATTTGGTTTGGCAGGCCATATCGGAGCAGCAACAGCAGTGTCCGAGATTCGACCTCCAGAATTCCAACGTCCAAAATTGAGAAATAAAAAATAAATTTCTTAGCTTTTCACGCTGGGATGCTACTTTAAACCCTATGACGTTTACATTAGGGCTTTTACGACCTTGAATTAGTTATATGCCATTCTTCCCAATTCGTTACTGCCCTCATTTACTCTAATGTCAGACGATGCTATTGAATTAATAAAACATTCCCCTCTCCTGGTTTAGACAGTTGTTTTTCCATGTTTATGGCAATAAATAATTTCTTTGTGGATAAATTGTCGTGAACCCGAATACACCGACATCTGAGCAATTTACACACATATACACATGTATAAAATTGTATGTATGTATACACGATACGCATATGTAATAAAGAGAGCGAACCAACCAACAGCAGCTAGATTTGTTCTATTTCTGTGCTAGAAAAATAACCCATCTCCGGTCGTGTACATTTCCACACGCAGGGTTGTAGAAGATGGCCAATCTATTTTCGTCATGCTATAAAAAGTATCATTCGGTTGAAAGTGCACTGGACATGATATGAATCGATACAACGAGTGCGAAAATTATAATTCTTTCAAAAATAAACGATGTTACTACATTGTACATATGTGACGCGCAAAATAGAAAGGGACCTAAGGGTAAAAACCAGTTTTGTTCAGGAGAGCCATTTAAAAAGATTTAAATACGCGTATCTTCGATGTACCATCACTTTCATAAAACGCGCATATCTCTGGGAGGGAACACTTTTGGGGCATGGGATCAGACTCATTCGATGCTTAGATGTTGTCCACATCAAAAAAAAAGTGAAAACTGATTTTTTTACCCTTAGGTCCCTTTCTCTATGCGCTATCACATAAAGGGGGTTTATCCATTTCAGCTCACTTAAGGCTATTGTCGGGTGCTAGGGCTTTTCAATCCATTCCACCTAATGGCTCTTTTAAAAAAACATATCATGCCTCCTGTACACAGAAAAAAAAACATTAAAAAATGCAAAAGTAGGGCGAGGCCTACTGTGAGATTCCCTACATGGACAACGAGTTCAAAAATAAAAATCTTTCAAATAAATAAAGTAACTACAAAGTACATATACAACTTTATCTTTTTCAGCTTAGTAAAGGCTAAAGTCGGGTGTTGCTGGTACTTTTCCCAACCCATTAAACCTAAAGGCTCTTAAAAAACACAAACATGAAACACTTCTCCTTCCTCCTGTACACTGAAAACAAACCATTACAAAAGGCTAAAGTATATAAGTAGCGAGGCCAACCATGATATTCTCTACACCACTCTGCTATTCAGAAGATTCCGCCTATGTCTAGAGCAATGTCTTACTAAATGTGTAACTTCTGGAGCAGCAAGTACATGTTTCGAGAGCCTTTATAAAATACCGACCGCCCCAATTTTACTAGATCTTTATTTAAGCTGTTTTAAATTGTTTTTAATTAGCCTTCAGAGCGGCTGCACTTCAGCTTGGGATGGGCTTTTCAAAAAAACATGGCGCAATTTGACAATCGCTCAAAAAAAGGCTCGTGTCGATTGGTACAAAGAAATTTTGAAAAAATGCGATCGCGGTGCTTCAAAACACGTTTATAAGATCGTCATAGGTGACGAATCATGGATCTATGCGTATGAGCCCGAATCAAAACAGCAATCGACCGTGTGGGTCTTCGACAACGAGCCAAATCCAACGAAAGTTGTTCGTGGAAGAAGCACTTCGAAGCGAATGGTCGCCGGCGTCTTTAGAAAAACTGGTCATGTGGCGACTGTTTCGCTTGAGCAACGTAGGACGCTCAATTCTGAGTGGTACAACACAATTTGTTTGCCTGAAGTCTTCGAAGAAATTCGAAAAGCGAGCAATGTCGCACTAAATGTGTAACTTCTGGAGCGGCAAGTACATGTTTTGAGAGCCTTTATGAAATACCGAGCGCCCAATTTTACTAGATCTAATTAATTATGCTTTATTTAAGCTATTTTAAATTGACAATGTGGCCTTCAGAGCGGCTGCACTTCAGATTGGGATGGGCTTTTCAAAAAAACATGGACAGATATGGTCCAATTTGTCCAGAGAAGGGTGTTGGTCGCTCGTACTCGTAGTGCTCTGAATCGGAATTGTTCGTAATCGGATGTTATATCTGGCATTTAAATTTGTAGGTTCTTAAATCGAAAAAGACATTTGTATGGAGATCACACGAAAATATGGTCCAGTTTCACCAGATTCTGCTGTTGGCCGCTCTTTTCGTTACATGCGAAAATCGAAAATGCTGGGGCTTAATTTGTGACGTCTCGAGCTGCAGGATCTCATATCGGGTCGGACTTTATTCGGAAACATGGACCAATATGGACTAATCTAGGATGGAGGTTTTCACTAAAGAGAATCACTTTCTCATTCTTTATAGTGAAAACCTCCATCCTAGATTAGTCCATATTGGTCTATATTGGTCCATGTTTTCGAATTTCTGGCCTAATAATGAATATGCTAATATTTTTCATCAAAAATGGTTTTATTGTTCTTTAAAGTATTCTCCAGCATGATTTATACACTTTTGCATGCGCTCAAACCAATTGTCGAAGCACTTTTACCACTCCGATTGAGACAGCTCCAAACTCACCCTCAACAGCATCTTTTGGCGACGAAAATCGTAGACCAAGCAGATTTGTCTTGATGTACGGGAATAAAAAGAAGTCATTGGGTGCGAAGTCAGGGCTGTACGGCGGATGGTCCATCAATTCGACGTCTAGGCCGGTCAAAAAAGCGCTGGTTTTGAGCCGATGTGTGAGAGCTCGCATTGTCATGGTGCACAACGATTCGTCTTCTTTTGCTTGTTTTTCGAATTTCTGCGAAGTCTTCACACATTGTGGAGTCCCACTCAGAATTGACCGTCCTATGTTGTTCAAGTGGAACAGTCGCTACATAACCTGTTTTGCCGAAGAAACGGGCGACCATTTGCTTCGAAGTGCTTTTTTCACCATTCACTTTTGTTGGATTTGGCTTGTCTTAAAAGACCCACATGGTCGATTGCTGCATTGTTTAGGGGTCATAAGCATAGATCCATGATTCGTCACCTGTGACGATCTCATAAACGTCTTTTGAAGCACCGCAATCGTATTTCTTTTAAAAATTTCTTTGCACCAATCGACACGAGCCTTTTTTTGAGCGATTGTCAAATTGTTCGGGATCCAACGAGAACAAACTTTTTTTACGGCCAGGCGTACATGCAATATCGAATGTATGCCGGTAAAAAAAATGCCCAACGATAGGAGTGCTTCGATGAACTTAAATATTTGTATGGCGATGAAGCACCATTCTATAGCACTGTGAAAAACATGTTTATTGAATTCACTCGTGGCCAACGCTCGCTCAAAGACGAAGGTCGTGAATGCGTCCAAATCGGCCGTTGTGCTAGAGAACATCGATGCCGTGCGTGAACTGATAATGCAAGCTCGTCATGAGACATACCGTGAGATAGAGGCATCTTTGGGCATTTCTTACACCAGCAAACATTCCATATTGCATGATCACCTGGCCTTCAAAAAGGTTTGTTTTCGTTGGATCCCGCACAATTCGACAATCGCTCAAAAAAGGCTCGTGTCGATTGGTGCCAAAAATTTTGAAAAAATACGATGGCGGTGCTTCAAAAGACGTTTATAAGATCGTCACAGGTGACGAATCATGGATCTATGCGCATGAGCCCGAAACAAAACAGCAATCGACCGTGTGGGTCTTGAAGACGAGATAAATCTAACGAATGTTGTTCGTGGAAGAAGCACTTCGAAGCCTGTTTCTTCGGCAATACTGGTCATGTGACGACTGTTTCGCTTAAGCAACGTAGTAGGTCAATTCTGAGTGGTATACACCACAAGTTTTTTGCCTTAAGTCTTCGGAGAAATTCGAAAAACGAACTAGAGAAAACGAATCATTGTGCACCATGACAATGCGAGCTCTCACACATCGGTTCAAAGCAGCGACTTTTTGACCGGCCAAAACGTCGAACGATGGGTCATCCGCCGTACAGCCCCGACTTGGCACCCAATGACTTCTTTTAATTCCCGTACATCAAGAAAACAATGCGTGGTCAACGATTTTCGGCGCCAGCAGATGCTGTTGAAGCGTTCAAAAACCATGTTTTGGAGGTGTCTCAATCGGAGTGGAAAAAGTGCTTCGTCAATTGGTTTGAGCGCATGCAAAGGTGTATAAATCATGCTGGAGATTACTTTGAAAAACAATAAAACCATTTTTGATAAAAAATATTCGCATTTTCGTTAATAGGCCAGAAATATATATATATATATATATATATATATATATATATATATATATATATATATATATATATATATATATATATATATATATATATATATATATATATATATATATATATATATATATATATATATATATATATATATATATATATATATATATATATATATATATATATATATATATATATATATATATATATATATATATAGCAGCGTAAAACAAGCCTCACAATGGAACTTCTTTAAAACCTTTTTTGTGAACCATTTTATTTCGGCCACCCTGAAGCTCCACCGAAGGATGTTGTTTATGCTTAATAATTCTTTCCCTTTGCAACGCCTCTAACTATCGATTGAAGATTCTATGAAGTATATAGTACGAGGGCATATCAACAATCTCACGCACTTTTATTCTTCGATGGGCCAACATCAACGTGGATTTTCATCTACATTTTCGGGTGTACGAGTGTTGCTATTTCTATTTTGGGTCCGGCAATTAAAACACATTAATATATCACTGGAAATGGTTTTATTGTTTTTCAAAATAATCTCTTTTATGATCAATATACTTTTGCATGCGCACAAACCAATTTCCGAAGCACTTTTTCCACTCCGATTGGGACAGCTTCAAAACATGATTTTTGAACGCTTCAACAGCTGCTTCGGGCGATGAAAAACGTTGATCATTCATTTTTTTCTGGATGCTAGGGAATAAGAGGAAGTTATTGGATGCCAAATCAGGGCTGTACGGCGGATGGCCCATCATCAATTCCATATCTTGAGTGGTCAAATATCTTGAGTATTGTCAGGACCCGAAAAAATAGCAACCCTCGTATTGACATCAATTGGCGCGCCCAGAACGTTTAGCGTCATTTGTACTTGTGCGACCACAACGAAACCACTTTTTTACCTTCCAAATCGATGGTGCAGAGTCCCCATAGTTTTTATCAAGCTTTTTCTTGGTTTGATTGATGGTTTTTTTCCGCAAAAAATAATATTTAATGAGCACTCGAAATTCACTTTTTTCATTTTTAACAAAATCCACGAGGTTTTATGTTTTCAACAGCTGTCAAACACAAACTAAATGAAGGAACTCTCTCAAAATTTGACAGTAGTCTATTACTTGATGAGAGCAGTGTTGCATTTTATATAACTACGTACTTTACATAACCCCACAAAAAATAGTCCAGCGGTGTTAAACCGGACGATCTTGAAGGCCGCTCCACAGGCGAAATGATGCTCAAACCAAAAGTTTTCTTTCATACTTGTGAATTGACTGTTTCATTGGCTGCTTTCATGAAAAGCCATCTTGTTGGAACCAAAAGTGGTCCACATCAACATCCTCGAATTTAGGCAGGAAAAACTCAGTAATTATGGCCCCATAGCGATTCCCATTGACTACGAGTATAACATTATGTCCGTCTGCATTTTTGAAGAAATATGGGCCAATGATTCCCTGTGCCCATAGAGAACACCAAACAGACAGATGGTACTTGATGGGAGCAGTGTTGCATTTCCTATAACTACGAGGGAAGTTGCAAAATTTACGGAATTATTGATATATAATCGTCGTATAATTCTACGAAGATCTAGCCAGTCTCTGCCAGTCTGTGTTTCTATTGAAAGCATGGGAAAGGTCAAACGAATTAATGTAGGACCCTGAAACTTTTTACGACCATGGCTTAGGGCCATAAGCTGTTTAAGATTCTAAATTGGATTAATCGTTCAAGAGAGAAAAAATTTTTCTATCACGGATCTTAAGGTACACTGAAAAAAGTTTACTTTTTTGAGTATTTGACAAGCGGTAGAGGCTATCTAGGATTCGGCCCGGTAGCACTTATAGCCTTTTTACATATTTTTGTTGGATTTCTGGAATCTACAGCAACTGACGTAAAAATTCCATTAACATGCATGTTTGTACACATTTTCTCCAACAAAACAAAAAAACTACAGAAATAGAAAAACCATTATTGTGGTTTGTACAATCAACGAAAGCGTACATGTATGCGCAGGCATGTCGCCGCTACTGCTCCTTTTGCCACAGTAAATTTCGAAACGAATTCGTTGCATGGCCTGAACTTAATTATTAAAGCCCTGAGTGGTGTGACGAAGCTGCAGTTTTGTTTGGTCCATTCTAACAAATGTTGTTTTTGTGTGTGCCTTCATTTATTCGCGATTCGATATGCCCGGCCACATGGCGGTAAATGGGTTTTTTGTTCACCGAATCAATACAAATTTAATCCTTTACAGTGAAAAGGTAGTGATTTTTTTTAAATGAAAAGAAATGAAAGTTTAATTATTAAAATAAACTACGAAATGATGGCAACAATTGAAGAGGATTTTTTTGTCAACTTAAATTTTTCTGTTTCACATTTTTTTCTTTGAAAGAATATTTTATACCGGAAGTTCATTCGAAACGAAGGTATTGTGGCCGATGTTTGTTTCAATCGAAATTATGGTTTTGATTCCAATGATTTAAGCTTAAAACCCTGCTTTAGTCCTTCATTTATGTTGGGGAATTTGAATTCTAATATATCAAAATCTAAATCATTAGATAATGCCGATTTTAGCAAGTTTATGAAAAATTTAATGCAATCCCAAAAATAATAATCTGTGCCGGATATTTCCTTAGTATGTATTCAAAGTTAGTGAAGCTTGTTGGTATGTCGGTTGAAGTGGAAGTCAGGAAAAAGTTTAGCTGTAGCCATTGAGTTAAAAGCCGATCGTAACGTTATTTATTTTTCAAGTTTTTACAGCCTCCACTGAAAAGTGGCTATAACTTGTTTGCGATTTTTACTTAATTTATCGGTGGAAATGGCTTTATTGTTTTGCAAAATATTCTCCTTCATGATCAATACACTTTTGCATGCGCCCAAACCAATTGTCAAAGCATTTTTTCCACTACGATTGAGACACCTCCAAAACATGGTATTTGAACGCTTTAACAGCTGCTGCGGACGATGAAAAACGTTGACCACGCATTTTTTCATGATGTTAGGGAATAAGAAGAAGTCATTGGGTGCCAAATCAGGGCTGTACGGTGGATGGCCCATTACATCAAATACGAGTAGCTCATCGTTTCAGCTGATGTGTGAGAGCTCACATTGTCGTGATGCAAATTATTCTGTCTTCTCTTATTATCTTTCCTTATTTCTTCGAACACTGTTGGCAAACAGATGGTTGTATACCACTCCGAATTGACCGTCCTACGTTTCACTAAAGGCACTGTGGCAACATGGCTGGTTATACCGAAAAAACGCAATCATTTGCTGCAATGTACTTCTTCTTCTACGAACAACTTTTCTTGGATTTGGCTCGTCTTGAAAAACCCATACGGTTAATTGCTGTTTTGTTTCGGGTTCATATGAATAGGTCAATGATTCGTCACCTGTGATAATGTTATACACTGCCTTTGAGCTACCGCAGTTATACTTCTTCAACATCTCTTTACACCAATACATACGAGCCCCTTTTTTGAGCATTCGTCCAATTATGCCAACTTAACATGCAATATCTTATTGATGCTTATCATTCTAATGCCCAAGGATGCCTCAATCTTACGGTATGTCGCATGTCGGTCTTGCAATCAGTTCACCCAAAGCATCGTTGGTTTTTGGCAAAGTGACCGAAGTTGGACGTTCATCACGAAATTCATCCGTATGTAAGCGAAAGGCGCCCAAGACTGAACTCTTGGTAGCAGCGATTAACAGTGGTTTTTGATGGTGCTTCATCACCAAATGTCGAAACAAGTGGTTTTAAATAAACACTCTTTTCTCGATAAACCACGCCGAAAATCGTAAAAAATCATCACTCGAAAATGTTCACGGGATAATTCTATTTTTTGACTGAGATGAATTTTTCAACACACTGTAAACAAAACAATTCGCCCTCAAATGATCAAATGTTTTGAGTGAAGTTTTGTTAACAGCTTTTAAAGTTTCTAATGGAAGTTTCAGTTTGCATCTGGGAGCACTAGATTTGTCAGGACCCGAAATATATATGTGACGCGCAAAATTGACAGGGGCCTAAGGCTAAAAACCAGTTTTGTTCAGGAGAGCCATTTTAAAGATTAGGTCCCTTTCTAGTTGCGCTTAGAATCGTCGACTTCACTTTCATAAAACGCGCATATCTCTGGGAAGGAACACTTTTGGGGCATGGGATCGGTCTCATTCGATGCTCAGATGTAGTCCACATCAAAAAAAGAAAAAAAATGAAAATTGATTTTTTTACTCTTAGGCCCCTTTCTCTATGCGCTGGCATATATAGCAACCCTCGTAACGGTCGCAATTGCCAAGAGGGAAAAGTTCATGAACTCATTTTTGAATATTTGCTCACAAAGCTTAATTTTTTTGGGCGAACGGTAAAAATATGTAATTTCCGTTTGGGCGCACTTAATACCTTAAAAGGGGAACTTTTGATCTCCTTATTACTTAGCTAAGTTCCACAACATCCCATTAGGAATCAAGGGGACCTTCTGTTAAATCAGAGAGCTATGCACGATTCAAATCCTATACTCAGTGACCGGGCCTACTGTTTAACGGCGGCTCTGAACGGCTAATGCATTTATTTAAAGAGAAGTTTTTCCATGGCTTAGAGAAAAATCTCTTGCTCGTAAAGTCGCCGTCATTAATGAGGTAGAAACCCGCCGGTGAAAAATTGCTTAGTGTTCTTACCCGGCGTTGAACCTGGGGTTGCTGGTATGTTAGTCGTGCACACAACCATCGCACCACGTTGGGCCCGCATGGTCATAACGGGCTATCGATGGTCAATATGGGTACTCAAAGTATAGCAATATATAGATATAGATTTATTTTAGCTGAGATTAGGGTCGGACAGCAGAAGGTTCACAGATCAATTTTACGAGAGCGACCGCAAAACTAACTGGCCTGGCACATTTTCTGATTTACTAGCAAGTTTTTTTTTGTTTTGTTTTTTAAATGCAATCTTTTATAAGCCATCTGTCAAAATTTCCGATATATTTAATAATGATTATTTTCTTTGTTACAGGTGATTGAAGTAAACAAGTTTTATAATTTTTGAAAAATGGAAAATAAAGAGTTTCGTGAGGTAATTAAACACTTTTATATGAAAGGTTATACGCCACAATTAATCAAAGATGAATTGGATTCTGTTCATGGTGACAATGCACCATCATACTCCACCGTGAAATCCTGGATTCAACAATTTAAAATGGGTCGTTCAGGTACGGAAGATGAACAACGCTCTGGAAGACCGAAAACTGCTACTACTATTGAAAACATTAGAAAAATATTTAATGAAGTGACTAAAGATAGACGAATGAAGCTCAGAGAACTTGCTGATATTGTTAAAATACACGAAAAACAAGTTTGGAGTATTTTACATGATGAACTCCACATGAAAAAGCTATCCGCAAGATGGGTACCGCGTTTGTTGACTTTGCCCCAAAAAATCGTCCGTTGGACCAATTCCGAGGAGCTTTTAGCGATTTATCAGCGTAATCCAATAGAGTTCTTGCGCCGATTCATGACTGTTGATGAAACATGGATCCATCACTACATCCCAGAATGCAAAGAACAGTCAAAACAATGGATAGAAGCTGGTAAAAGTGGTCCCAAGAAGGCGAAAACTGTTAAGTCAGCAGGAAAAGTAATGGCCACATTATTTTGTGATGCAAGGGGTATAATATTTATTGATTATCTTGAGAAAGGAAAAACTATAAATAGTGAATATTATTGTGCATTATTGGATCAGTTGACTGAAGAAATCAAGATAAAACGACCGCATTTAGAAAAAAAAATATTTTTCATCAAGATAATGCTCCTTCACACGCTGCATTTTTAACTCAACAAAAACTGGCCGAATTACGATTTGAAATTGCTCCGCATCCACCATATACGTAGTCCAGATTTAGCTTCTTCTGATTATTTCTTGTTTCCAAATTTAAAAAATTTCTCGGTGACAAAAAATTTTCGTCCAATAGCGAGGTTATTGCTGAAACTGAGGCATATTTTGAAGGTCTTGAAAAATCTTATTTTTCGGATGGAATTAAAAAACTTGAAAAACGTTTGATGAAGTGTATTGAGTTGGAAGGAGATTATGTTGAAAAATAAATAATAATAATTCCAAAAAACGGTTCTTTTTATGTTAGGTCAGTTACTTTTTCGGTCGCCCTCGTATATTGTTTTTTTTTACCTTTTTTTTAGCGTAAGGACGGTGAAGGGTTATATAAGGTTCCACCTGTCCGAGCTTCACGACATTTTTACCTGTGTGTTGTTAATTTTGAAAAAAAAAACAGTTTTACGTATTACCATATGTGACAGCGCATAGAGAAAGGGAACTAAGGGTAAAAAAAATCAATTTTCATTTTTTTTCTTTTTTTGATGTGGACAACATCTGAGCATCGAATGAGACCGTTCCCAGGCCCCAAAAGTGTTCCCTCCCAGAGATATGCGCGTTTTATGAAAGTGATGGTACACCAAAGATACACGTATTTAAATCTTTAAAATGGCTCTCCTGAACAAAACTGGTTTTTACCCTTAGGTCCCTTTCTATTATGCGCGTCACATATGACCATGGCTAATCAGTACCTGCTGGGTTGTATTCTCTGTAGCTATTATAAGCACCATCTCATAGACAGGATGCCTTCGCCCACGTACTCGTAGATCAGGTATGACCTTAATGATCTACATGATGAGAGAGAGAGAGAGCGATCAAACTCGTCAAGAGAGAGCCCCTTGATCATCATAACTAGCAGGCAGGATTGAACTTCAATCACGCTGATAAAGTCGCAATGGCCAGCGTGAGTATAGTTCTTTGGGAACATCCCCCCCGGAGATTTCACCAGAAGAAAAGAAGCTACCTTGGCACTTTGTGCTACCTGAAAGTGAAGCCCGTAATCTTGACGACATTTGGCTTTAACAGAACGGTGCCACTTGCCCTGCAACTGCTCAAACAATGGGTCTATTGAGAAGTCATTTCGCAGATCAGCTAATTTCATGTTTTGGACCGGTGAATTGGCCGCCTAAATCGTGTGATATGAAACCTTTAGACTATTTTCGTTAGGACTACGCAAAGACCAAAGTCTATGCTGACAAACCAGCTACGATTCATGTTTTGGGTGTCAACATTACGCGTGTCATTAAAGCGATACCGGTCGAAATGCTCGAACGAGTCATCCAAAATTGAACCTTCTGAATGAATACCCTGAGGCGTAATTGCAGCCATCATTTGAAGAAAGTATATTCAAAAAATAAATGTCTTAAAGAGTTCTTTTAAGTGAACAATAACGATTAGATACTTGATTTGAATTTTTGTTATTTTATTTTATTTTGAAAACCCTTTATATAGCAAAGAGGAACTTCCTATTACTTTGTGTTATTCTTATAGATTAATCATGACGATTATATATTATTTCGATTTTAAATTTATGTTCTCCATCAAATTATTGAGAAATGCCTGCCTTGTCTTAGGGTCATTTCTTTGTTGTATTGGCGGCCATGGCTAATGAACTATTTCAACATTATTCCATTAGCTCTCCCAAGCGCTTCGAACCACCACCACCACCACCCTTTTAGTCGCATTAGCTACTCTTATCAATTTAATTTCCATTTCAATAATTGTTAATGTACGGTGCTAGCAGCGGCAAATGACTTTCGAATTTTCCTTTGTTGCTACTTTGGCCAAAGGCGAAAAAGAGTACAAAGAAAAAGTAAATATGCCACTAAGATAAGAACCTAACAAAAGGTCAAAGGGTTTTTGTTTAAACGTTGTGATTGTTGGAACGTTAAGAAAATTTTAAATGAAACCATATTTTAAGCTCATTACATGGGTCCGAATATTAGGAAAATTGCATTTGCTTATTTTAACTTGTAACATTTGGGGAAACGTGCTTTTTTTTAATAGAAAAAGGTAAAATTGAAATTTCTAATCGGTCAATGATGTCAGGTAATCATTCGCACATTGTGAATGGGGTGAAGCACAGTACGAAACAAAGTATAATTTTTGAAATGAAACAATAAAAAAAATAACTTAATTCGATTAAATGTTGCGGTATTGACAAGTTAAGTTAAATTTACTTTTGCAATATCAGGCGAGTTACAACGGAACGAAATAAAAGATTTGGTTTGATCAATGAAAGCCTTGATATTTTTGGATTAGTGGTATGTGTGTTTAAGAAGTTAGTCAGGATTTTGGGGTCCTTATAAGCAGACCTTTTTCAATTTCGCTAATGCCTTATAAAGTGTAACTTGATTTCGTTACCTTAGAAACTCAAATAACTCTTTTTAAAGCCGCCACCATAGGATTGAAGGTATATTGTCGTTGTCAATGCCTCAAAACAGTGATCGGAGACCCCACAGAGCTGATATACTCTGCGTCATTTCAATTATGTAGGATGATCTGGCCATGTCCTTCTGCCTGCCCGACTCTCTGTGGAAAGCAAACTACAGGTCGCGCTATTGAAGTAAGGTAGTTTTAAATTCTGGTTTTAAATGCTCTTAAAAGGTTGATGTTGAAAATGGGCCTGATCGATCAACCGAAAACATTTTCCCTACACATGGACAAAGTAAACATCTGGATAAAAAAAATGGACACAAAAAATTTGGTCGCTTCAATAGGTAATACTACAGTCGCCTAACACTGTACAAATATTTGTACAGTGTTAGGCTACAATGTACAGTACAGTGTTAGCCGACACTATACAGTACAGTGTTAGCCGACACTGTACAGTACAGTGTTAGCCGACACTGTACAGTACAGTGTTAGCCGACACTGTACAGTACAGTGTTAGCCGACACTGTACATTGTTAGGCGACACTGTACAGTACAGTGTTAGGCGACACTGTACAGGACAGTGTTAGGCGACACTGTACAGTACAGTGTTAGGCGACACTGTACAGTACAGTGTTAGGCGACACTGTACAGTACAGTGTTAGGCGACACTGTACAGTACAATGTTCTTCACTTTAAATCATTAAAAAATTGACACAAAAAAATTTGGTAGCTTCAATAGGTAACACTACAGTCGCCTAACACTGTACTGTACAGTGTCGCCTAACACTGTACAGTACAGTGTTAGGCTACTGTAATGTTACCTATTGAAACGACCAAATTTTTTTGTGTCCATTTTTTTTTAATGATTTAAATTGAAGAATATGTGGAAGTATCACGGTTTCACAATTCATTAGATAGATGTGACCACCTTTTGCCTTGACTACGAGGGCGGTTCGGAAACTTCTTAGCCTAGCACAGAAAGAGCGGTATAAACAGAAAAAAGTTAAGTGTTTTAGAAACTTCCATCTCTGCTATGAACACATATTAAATTTTGTTTCGGTCTGACAACTCCTTCATATAGAAACAGGTGTTCACAAAAGACGCATCCGCGATTTTTTTACAATGGAAACATTAGAAATGCTTGGTGTCATTAAATAGTTTACATAAAAAAGGTTTATCGGGACAAGAAATTCATAATGATATGGCGAATGTGTTAGGTGAAAGTGCTCCTTCATATGCAACAGTAAAAAATTTGGTTGCTGAATTTAAACGTGGTCGTACAAGCATTGAAGATGAACCACGTAGTGGACGTCCAAAAACAGCAACAACAACAGAAATTGTAGCCAAAGTGCATGATATGGTATTAAATGATCGACGAATAAAAGTGCGTGAAATAGCTAATATCATGGGCATCTCAAATGATCGAGTCCATTCCATTCCATTTTGCATGAAGAACTACAGATGAAAAAGCTTTCTGCAAGATGGCTGCCGGACTTGTTAACAGTCGACCAAAAACGCATAAGAATGAACATTTCTCCAGCTTGTTTGGATCGTTTTCAGCGACATAAAATGGATTTTAAGCGTCGTTTCATAACTGTTGATTATACATGGATCCACCACTATACTCCCGAGACAAATGAACAATCCAAACAATGGACTGAAGGTGGAGGAAGTGCCCCAAAGAAGGCAAAAACAATTCAATCGGCTGGTAAGGTTATGGCAACGGTTTTTTGGGACTTCAAAGGTATTTTATTGATTGACTATCTGCAAAAGGGTAAAACAATAAATTCAGAGTACTGTTGCAACCTTTTAGATCAATTAAATGTACAAATTCGAGAAAACCGGCCGGGCTTACAACACAAAAAAATAATTGTTCATCAAGACAACGCACCAGCGCACAAGAGTGTTTTAACAATGGCTAAAATCAACGAATTAAAGTACGAGTTGCTTGACCACCCACCTAATTCTCCTGATTTAGCTCCCAGTGACTTTTACCTGTTCCCAAATCTAAAAAAATTCCTTGCTGGCAAGCGTTTTACCTCAAATGAAGATGCAATTACAGTTGTAAACCACTATTTTGAATACCTTGAGGAAAACTATTTTAATCAAGGGATAGAATTGCTAGATAAGCGTTGGACTAAGTGTATTGAAGTTTCAGGAGATTATATTGAAAAATAAAAATAAAAATTGATGCAACCGGTAGCGAGTTGGTGCCGCTGCTGCTACCACCCCCACCGCTGTTGGCGCTGAGAAGGAAGAGGTCAAGAAAGAAGAATCCGAAACCTAAGATAACGATTTTCTAATTTCGATTAAATTCGTAATGGCCCCATCCTTTCACAACAACAAGTACACGAACAAAGACCTTCAAACGGTTACAAAGTTAGTTACGTGCTGCTCGAATATGAACTTGCGATATTTTTGTCGATTCCCATACAATGGCTTTCTTAAGCGAATCCATATTGATTGTCAATGTCCATTGCTTTGAGGGCCGCCAATGTTGTTCGGCAAGGTTTTGGAAGTCTCCTGTGTTTGCGCTGCTGCTCCCGCTTTAGCTTCTGCCGGTGGTGAAGAAAGAGAAAGAACTCGAGGAATCTGACGATGATATGAGCTTCGAACTCTAAGTCAACAAATGTTCCCGCACATCAAGAAGAAAAAGCGTGGTTAACGATTTTCGTCGCCAGAAGATGCTGTTGAAGCGTTCAAAAATCATGTTTTGGAGGTCTCTCAATCGGAGTGGATAAAGTGCTTCGACAATTGGTTTGAGCGCATGCAAAAGTGTATAAATCATGCTGGAGAATACTTTGAAAAACAATAGAATCATTTTTGATGATAAATATTCGCATTTTCATTATTAGGCTAGAAATAAGTAAGGGTGTTTTTTTATTGAGGTATAGAACTTCAAATTGAAATAAAACACAAGAAAATCGTTTTAATGTCCATCAATTTGGCTTTATTGGAAGGATAATTTTATGCCATTAATGTTTAAATATGATTTCGGGCATGTGGCCGCCGCGGCTGGCTCGAATAAAGCCAATTCTACAGGTCCAATTTTCAACCACTTTTTCGAGCATATGGGGCCGTATGTTGGCAATAACGCCACGAATGTTGGCTTTCAAGTCCCCTAACGTGTTTCTGGTTTGTTGGCGTAGACGAGCGACTTCACATATCTCCAAAGAAAATAATCCAATGGTCCATGTTAACCGATCCATGGTTAACCGAATTAATTGCTCTGATGGACGATTATGTCGACCATAAAATGGACGGAGCTTGCGGTGAACTTCGCGAACTGAACCATTACTTTCGAAATAAATTTGCACGATTCGCAAGCGTTGTTCTTTTGTCAACCTGTGCATGATGAAATGGCAAACCAAACTAAATATTAATCACTTGACAGCTGACAAAATGGCCGCCAGTTAAAAAAGTGATGCCAACTTAAAGTTCTATACCCCAATAAAAAACACCCCTTATATATAGCCTCACTCGTACTTTATCATTTTTGTATAAGTCGCCCAAAACAAAACAAGGGCATTTCTACACTAAACGTGTCAATTTCGTCCTTTACAAGGAATTGTTAGGATTAACCTACAAGGAGTCTGTCCTTTTGTTGTTTTACTCTATTCCCCAAAGTCTTTCATTTTCCGAAGAAATCATGTACCCCAGACCATGTCTATAATTTTCTTGCTTATTGTTTTCATACGGCCATGTGAAACAGACAAGCTCTTAATAGGATTTCAAAACAGCACCTTTGCCGACCTAGTGTTAATCTGCTTATGCATATGATTAATGTTTTACTAATTGTTTTTAGTTTTTTTGTTCTGTTAATATTTATTCATTTATGTTGGCTATGAAAAGAATTTTTAATTAGTTTTTCATTCGCATTGAACTATTTGCATTTGTTGCGCATAATTAATAAGTTAATTAGTTTTGTAATTGCGTATGCCATTAATTACAAATTAATTTTTTTTCTATTTGTATTGCGTCAGGTGGTAAATTTAGCTACGTAAGATATGAAGAGTGGTCCAAATACAAGTTTCTTTTTAAAAAAATAAAAATTAATGGCTGCTTCAGCTGTTTTCACACATAGCATATCCTGACAACTCAATTATTCAGGGCATTGATGGCCTTAGTTTCTAGCTGCATCTTACTAATATATAAAGGGTGGACCATCTGGAGGTATTTTTTCAGAACAAAAAAAATATAACAATTCAAATCAAGTGTGTAATCTTTATTGGTAATTTGAAAGGACATTTTATGACATTTATTTTTTGGAAGAATTTCCTTCGCATGCTGGCCGCAACTACAGGGTTTCCATTCTGAGGGTCCCATTTTGAATGACTCGTTCGAGCATTTCGGCCGGTATGGCTTTAATGACACGCGCAATGTTGGCTTCCAAAACCTGAATCGTATCTGCCAGCATAGACTTTGGACTTTGCGTTACCCCCAAAGAAAAATTCACTCGATCTAGGCGGCCAACTCACCTGCCCAAAACGTAAAATTAGCTGCATTTCGAAATGACTTCTCAATAGATCCATTTTTTGAGCAGCTGTGTGGCAAGTGGTACCGTCCTGTTCAAACCAAGTGCCGTCAAGATGACGGGCTTCAATTTCAGGTAGCATAAAGAACGTTATTTCACGTTTACGTTCCGGCCATCATCATTTTTGAAAAAATATGCACCGATGATTCCACCAGCTTATAAACTGCACCAAACCGTGGTTTTCTCTGGGTGTAATGGAACCTCTTTTTGTTGTTCTTCAGTCCATATGCGGCAATTTTGTTTACTGACTTTGCCGTTGAGCCAGAAATGGGCCTCATCACTGAACAAAATTTTGGTCGAAAACAGCGGATCTTCCCGTTCCTTACCGAACGCTCATTTCCATAATACAGTTGGCAACATTTGAAGGTAATTATTTTCAAAAAATAACTGCCATAAAATGTCCTTTCAAATTACCAATAAAGTTTCCACGCTTGATTTGAATTTTTATGTATTTTTATTTGTTCTGAAAAATTACCATCCATCTGATCACCCTATATATGTGACCCGACCTATGGAATGGTGGCAGCGTTCAATCCTGTTTTTAAAGTTTTCAATTTCATTTATTATCTTGATTCTGGATTTTCAAAAAAATTCTGTTTTTCTTTCATCTTCCTCTACATTTTTTGTACACTTCTAAGCAAGTTAGAGCGTCTCAAAAACTATCGAAACCAAAAAAAGTGGAAATTTTTTTTGAGTCATAAGCCACATTTTCATAGCCCTGGTCACATTTAGTGTTAATTGATATTCATCTTAAGTTCTAAAAGGGTATCTACCCAGTAAGCGAAAAATACTCTCAAAAGCTCGGCAATGCATCGACTTTGTAATTTATATTGCATCAATATCAAGTGTGTTCTCCTATGTACTTTATGTTGTAGATCTATGTAGAGTACAAACTGTATAAATATTCGATTCGATATCAAAAAAATATCAAGGATTTTCGAATCAAAATTTATTCAAGACTTTTCATCGATACGAGTATCTATAGAAAATTTAGTTCAATTGGACACTACAAGTATATAAGTTCTAAAGTTTGCATTATTTCCCAACGTTTTGCAAGCGTAAAGGTCCAAATAGTCTTGACGGTTGATTCTGCAACCTGCAGAAGTCTACCGTCGTCAACCGTCAAACTGTAGTTAACTTCCTCTAACACCTGCAAAATGCAACCCTCAACTGAAATAGATGATTGCCTACCGTCAACCGTCAAGACTAATTGGGCCTTAAAGCATTTCAATTCGAAACACGGAGATATGCTATTGTCTTTGTCACTGCCATATTCAGATTGCAAGTTTAACTCCGGCAGCTTCAATCAAATTCTCATTATGGAAAACATTAAGAAATACTAGTATGCCCACCGAAACGCAATTTCCAATACGCGACGCAAATGGCAAGTGGGCAATATCAGAAGAGGAAAAGGCCAATGTTTTTGCAAACCATCTGTCACAGGTATTTCGCCCAAATCCTGCAAGTAGCGACCTCCTTCCACCTGATGATAAAATGTCTGCCGTAATTCCATTGTTTACTAACGCAAATGAAGTTCTGAATGTCATTAAAGAAACCGTGAATCCAGGTAAAGCACCTGGATATGATCTTATCACGCCTAAAATGATCTTGGAACTTCCCTATATTGCTGTGAAGTTCCTGGCAAAATTATTTAACACTATTTTGAGACATGGTTACTTTCCTAAAGTGTAGAAAATTTCTCTGATTCAAATGATTTTAAAGCCAGGAAAGGACAAATCAATACCTTCCTCGTACAGGCCGATCAGTTTGCTTCCCTGTTTATCCAAACTATTTGAAAAAGTTCTTTTATCGAAAATAAAGCCGTTTCTCGTGTCAAATAACATAATACCACACCATCAGTTTGGTTTTCGCGAAGGTCACAGCACTATCGAACAAGTAAACCGTCTGACCCAAGCAATTGAAAAATCATTTGAACGGCGAGAATATTGCTGCGCAGTATTCCTGGATGTTGCTCAAGCATTTGACAAAGTCTGGCACTTTGGCTTGGCCTACAAAATTTGCAAATACTTACCGGCAAATACGCATCGAATTCTTGAGTCTTACTTAGAAAACTGCAGATTCAGAGTAAAATGTGGACAACACGCCACCGATGACCACGAAATACTAGCGGGTGTTCCCCAAGGAAGCGTCATGGGGCCTATCCTTTACCTTCTGTTTACCGCAGATATTCCTACCAGCCCAAACGTGCTAACATCCACTTTTGCCGATGATACCGCTATAATGGCCACACATAAAAAGCAGGATATTGCATCTATGAATCTAGGTGTACATCTCAGACGAGTAGAATCTTGGCTCTCTGACTGGAGAATAAAAGTCAATGAGGCTAAATGCACACAGGTAACTTTCACACTGAATTTTAGCACTTGTCCAACATTGAAATTAAACAATATCCCTTTTTTTCAATCTGATCATGTTTCATACCTTGGAATCCACCTGGATCGCCGACTCACCTGGAGAAGTCATATCGAACATATCATGATAACATATCATGATAACATACTTGCTAGGCAATTATTGTGCAGTCCCAGCTCTTTAAGACTTCGGAGAAACGAACGCCGTGTTTTCTAATCTTCATCCGTAACAGTAATCGCGAACACACGCGCCCGAAATACTGTGTAGAATCCTTTATTATACGTCAACAGTCAACGCGAAAAACCCACAAAACCCAAATTAAGTCGTCCACTCTGCTATTCTAGAGTTATCCGTTATACATACATAACTAGAGTTCTTCACTCTACATAATATCGCGAACACTCTGTAAATGACTGTAAGGGTCCTCTGGACCTTTATCACGAGGTTTAAGCCAAACCAGGTTTAAAATTCTCAGACATGTGATCCATACCAGTTATATACTATTTTGACCAAATTAATTAAAATTCCTGCCAATTAGCAGAGATCCACATTACAAGAAATCCATACTAGGATTCATTATTGAATTATACTAAAGATTCGTATACTTATTGTCAGGCTCCTTTGGAGCAGATTCAATAATTCAAATAAAGCTTTATAAAAAAAAATATTCAGATATGATTCAAAATGAATCATCTAGATGGAACAGACGATATACCCACATTATAATCTGGTGATTTAACATTTGGTTCATAATTAAATCATTGCCAACAGCAACTGGCTCACACACACATTAATACTTAAGTATACACGTGGTTTGGCTCTTTTAATTATTTTATTAAGTCATGCCATTTTGTGGTTTTATATGTTATCTACAGTCTAGCCCTCACTGTGGTTCGTTCGTTTTCAAATAAAGGTTGTCTTTTAAGCCAAAGACGATAATTTTCGCAACATGGCGCGATTTGCTTCTTCTTTGCAGTACTGTAGAAAAACAGCACTTTAGTAACGCACAAATTTTCGCTGAATTTGTCCACATTCACAAAAACTCTAGAAAGTCGGAATTGAAATAAAAAAACTTAGAATTTAGGGTTTTCTGTGTTTTCTTTTCAATTAAGATTCGGACTTTCTAAAGTTCTTGTGATTGTGGCACACTTTAAACACACAAGAAAATAGCATTCCCCAAATGATGTTTATACATCTCGATGATTCTATAAGTATATGATTTACATTCAACCATACTTTGATCTCCACAACCATATTATGATTCTCACATCGATAGTACGATTCACACGCAACCATAGTGTGATCACGCTACAATCATAGTGGGATCACGCACAGTTGTACAATGAGCCCCAAAATTATTTATTAGAATTGGGTTAAGTTGTCAACAATAGATTTGAATTATGAAATTCGTTAAAAATACATTAAATTCAAAATAATATGTGTGATTTATTTAACAGTGGAACGAATCAGTTAAAAAAACATAAAAGTTTCTATTAAAAATATTTTAGTTAAATAGAGCTAAAGCAGATTGTTCGAAAAAGTTTTGATTTCCACATAAAAAGTACTCAGGGTGGAGCGCGAGTTTGCTTATTTGGGAATGAAATAAAAAAATTATAAGCCTTACAAAAATTTATTTTATATCTAAATTATATTGGGCAGTAAGGGAATTATTAAATTACATGCTTTTATATAGTGTATCTGGCAAGTGTTGACCTTCGCTATCCACAATCTGCTTCGTACGTTTTCTGAAGTTTTTATGAACTCTAACAATCATGTCGACTGCTATGCTGCCAATTTCAGCCTCAATATAGTTAAATAGGTCTTCCAAAGTGTTAGGAGGGTTTATTTACATCTTCGACTTCAGGTAATCCCAGAGGAAAAAAAAAGCATAGAGCTAAGTCTGGTGAGCGTGACGGCCAGTTCACATCACCCCTTAAAGAGATAAGGCATCCAGGAAACATTTGCCTCAAACCATTCATGGTAACCCTCGCTGTGTGTGCAGTGGCACCATTCGGTCGAACCATGTATCCTCTCATTGCATTGCCTCAAGAGCCGGCTATCTGGAAATGCCATGAATATGTTATTGCTTCCTAACAGAGCGTTTCGGAAATTGCAGGAGAGCTGCTCTAACTCTCTCGATGTTCTCTGGTGTTGTTATCCTTCTCTCAGATCCTGCTCTAACTCTCTCGATGTTTTCTGGTGTTGTAATCCTTCTCTTAGGTCTCCTTCGTACACATGACACATTCCCTGCTGTCCTCAATGAAGTTACCCAATTTACAATTGATTGCTGTCCCGGAACACGTCCGCGTGGGGAAACAAAAAGCACGCTGCACTGCAATGATCAAGTGCGCATTCGGACAAAAAATAACCTCTCCTTACGTGTCCAATGCATGATGGCAACTGAAAGGCCGACGAGAACAAATCCCCTGTCAGCCACTATAAGCCCCGCACACTTTCCACTATCTGCAACCAACAGTGTTGCCACAGCCTGCAGTGCAAAAAAGCCACTTTCGCGCTACACCCTAGACCGAGCGACGTATAATCAGCAGTTGTTTCATTTGTACGATGTCTGTCAGTCCTTTTGTTCGCTAAAGCTTATTATCAAACGACAGGTTGCACTTTTTACATATGTGAAGCGCAAAATAGAAAGGGATTTAAGGTTAAAAACCAGTTTTGTTCAGGAGAGCCATTTTAAATATTAGGTCCCTTTCTATTTGCGCTTAGAATCGTCGACTTCACTTTCATTAAACGCGCATATCTCTGGGAGGGAACACTTTTGGGAAATGGGATCGGTCTCATTCGATGCTCAGATGTTGTCCACATCAAAAAAAGAAAAAAAATGAAAATTGATTTTTTACCCTTAGGTCCCTTTCTCCCATATGTTTACTCGATTTTATGTTTTTAGCTCTACACCATTTCCAATTGAAGTTGAGAAACGTTAAGTGAAATTGAAAAAAATACAGATTGAATTAAAGATAATACGAATCGAAATTTAGAAAGTACAAATTAAAATTTAGAAAATATGAATTAATATTGAGAAAATACAAATTGATATTGAGAAAAGACTCATTAGCGTTAAAAAAATCCCAATTGATATTGTGTAATTAATATTGAAGAATAAATTAAACCATTGGTTTTATATTTCTTGTAGTCATCGGAACATGTTTCTTGTACAGGGTGGAACGCGGTAGTTTCCTTTTATGCACTGCAGGCAGCGGCGGTACTGTTGGCCGAAGAGAGTAGATATTGTGCGTGGCTTATAGTGGCTGAGGGGAGATTTGTATTCGTGTGTCTTTCAGTTGCCATCATGCATTGGATACGTGAGGAGAGGTCATTTTGTGTTGAAGCGTATCTTTCAAATGCGCACTCGATCATTGCAGTGCAGCGTGCTTTTCGTTTACGATTCGCTGTGCCCCCACGCAGTCGTGTTCCTGAACTGCAATCAATTGTAAATTGGGCGACTTTATTTAGGACAGCAGGGAATGTGTCATGTGTACGAAGGGGACCTGAGAGAAGGATTGCAAGACCACAAAACGTCGAAAAAGTTAGAGCAGCTCTTACTTTTTCCAGGATAACCGTGTTGCCGTAACTGCAAACTCCGAATGGTACTTGACTACGATACAGGGCTTCAGCCGGCTTTAGAGGATACATGGTTCCAACAGGATGGTGCCACTGCACACACAGCGAGGGTTACCATGAATTGTTTGAGACAAATGTTTTCTGGACGGCTTATCACTTTGAGGGGTGATGTGAACTGGCCGGCACGCTCACCAGACTTAGCCCCATGCGATTTTTCCTTTGGGGTAACGTGAAGTCAAAGGTGTATATTAACTGTCCCAACACCTTGGGTGACCTACGAGTAATTAGCAATATTGAGGCTAAAATTAGCAGAATACTAGTCGACATGCTTGTTAGACTTCATGAAAAGTTCAGAAAACGTATGCAGCAGTCTGTGGATACCGAAGTTCGACGTTTTCCAGATACACTACTTAGAACCATGTAATTTAAAAATTCCTTTACTGCTCAATATAACTCAAATATAAAATAAAATTTTTCTAAGGTTTATAATTTCTTTATTCCTTCCCAAATAAGCAAGTTATCGTGCTCCACCCTGTACGTTAGGGTCTTCGATCAATATGCTTTAGCTTTCAGCTATCAACAAGTCCGATATCATGTCGACGTTTACCAGATACACTACTTTAAACCATGTAATTTAAAAATACCTTTACTGCTCAATATAACTAAAATATAAAATAAAATTTTTCTAAGGTTTATAATTTCTTTATTCCTTCCCAAATAAGCAAGTTTTCGCGCTCCATCCTGTACGTTAGGGTCTTCGATCAATATGCTTTAGCGTTGCGAATGGAAAATCAAATTTAGTATATACTCCAACCTTCAGTAGGGGTATATTAATCCTCCTGCTCTCTCGTTTCATTTTAAAGATCTAACATTGTGTGATATTTTGGGCCACCCTGTACACAGCAAATTACCCTTAGGTTGTTAAAAGCTGTAAGTTAACTCACTTCGTACGCTTCTTTGCCGGAAAATGTATACCCGCAGAGCCACAGCGAAAATGCAAACACCGTAAATAGAAATGCAATTATAATTGTTCTGTGAACACTACTTCTATATGAATTTCCTGGAAACCGTAAGTAAGATTCACCGCAATGTTCCAGGCGTCAGAGGCATTTCGGCCGAAAGTTTTATGATTTGTTGGAACATTACACTACTTTTCAGACAACGTTACTAGGTTACATTTAACCTGACGAATTGAACAATTCAATTGAATTTATCTGTTCATTAGTTGCAGCCTACACATACGTCACAATCTTATAAAGGCTTCTACGTAGTGGACCACAATTTCGGTAATTACATTTAAAGCTGAATTTTAGCAGCACAAAGGATTGGCTGGGCAAGTTTTAATTTAAACTATTCAAGTTTTATTTAGTTGATGGATAAAATGAATATTTGTGGTTAGAATATTTATGATTTTCCACAAATCAAAATCGAAGTCATGTGGTTCACGGTTGAGTTGACATTTCCTTTGTGGTCATCGTCATCATCGTCTATGACAAAGTTAAGCAGAATACCCAATTGATTGGGTTGTTATGGGCTTGTCTTGAAATTTATTCATCATATAGAAAGATGAGAGAATATTAGACCGTTGTAAGGTTAAACAAGTGTGGTATGAGGATCGTCGGTTTAGATAACCAGAGAAAATTAGGCTGACTAGAGGCGGGTAGTTCAAAATAGTTAAATGCGGCTATGATAGGTGACTTAAGATGTAAACGATTTATTTGTACGCCTCGTGAGAGTTTAGTTATCCTCACAACAATAGTATGATTCACACATAACCATACTATTATCCCCACAACCATAATATGATTCGCACTCAACCATACTATGATCCCCACAACCATAGTATGATTCACACTTAACCATACCATTATCCCTACAACCATAGTATGATTCACATAATCATATATGATACCCAAAATTATTTATTAGGATTGGGTTGTTATTCAAAAATAGAGATTTTTGTCAAGCAAGTTATTTTAAATCTCATAACACTTAGTTCATAGCCAGATTTGAGGCCATGTTTTATCGAACATTTTATTCAAAAAACAAAAATATATTTTCCAACTGCAGTTGAAAATACTTTTAGTTGCCAGCAGGGGTGAATGCTACTTCACCATCAATAGACCCCAAGTAACGAATGTGATTAAACCACGATCAATAGCTACATACTTAAGTGCGGGCAGATTTTAAATAAACGAGAACCAGTCGGCAGTAGAGTATTTCACCGAACAAAGTAAACACAATAAAAATCACTCGAACTACCATCCGATTGTTGTTGTTTTTTATTATGGACAACAACCACGCACTGTATCGTGTGTATGCGTTTGTTTGGTATATCAAAAAAAAACCATACGCATACACATGCATGTATGCTCTATAAAACCTGTTTTGTTATGTTCACAGTCGCAACCATACGGTATGATTGCCGTTATTATATTATTGTTAACGTAAAATTTAAACAACAATACTTTTTGTACACCAACCGTGTTTATATGATTGCTACAACCTTATTTTCATTTCTAAATTTGACAATAATACTACTGTTACATTTCAACAATATTAATATTGCCGCAATCATACTGTTAACAAAATAAAATTCAAAAAACAATACTATAGTTGCGACGAACATGCTTTTATTGTAGATAACATATTATTGTGGCGGTGACCATATAGTAACCATATCTTTTCTCTGCGTGTTCGTACGGTAAAGTATCTGTCCGGTTCAACTAGTGAATCCAGTGTGATCCTCATTCACTTAAACTGCCAGAAGTCCTCGTAAAATATAAGGTTTCGCGTCAAACTTCCAGAAAATACCATAGAAAGAATACGGCATTAATAGAATAAACAAGTGGACAAATCGTTAAATTCAACCAGGCCGAAAATTTTATAATGGTTCTCCAACAAACAGTGTTCAGAAAATTGTCTTTATATTTTTATTATGATAAAATAATCTACGACAATAATGTGAAAATAAAATGTGAGCCAAATAAAGGGTGTTTTTTATTGGGGTATAGAACTTTAAGTTGGCATCACTTTTTTAACTGGCGGCCATTTTGTCAGCTGTCAAGTGATTAATATTTAGTTTGGTTTGCCATTTCATCATGAACAGGTTGACAAAAGAACAACGCTTGCAAAATGGGCCGAAAATGAGATTCATCTCGATGATGATTTTCATCACAAAATTTTGTTCAGTGATTAGGCTCATTTTTGGTTGAATGGCTACGTCAACAAGCAAAATTGCCGCATTTGGAGTGAAGAGAATCCACATGAGACCCTTGAGACGCCATTACATCCACAAAAACTGACTGTTTGGTGTGCTCTATGAGCTGGTGGAGTCATTGGGCCATACTTCTTCCGAAATAATGCTGGAGAGTCAGTTACCGTTAATGGAGACCGGTATAGAGCCATGATAACCGACTATTTTGTTCCCGAATTGGATGGCATGAATGTGGATGAGTTGTGGTTCCAACAAGACGGCGCTACATGCCACACAGCGCACGTCACAATCGAATTATTGAAGGAAACATTCGATGAGCGCATAATTTCGCGGAATGGACCTGTCAATTGGCCACCAAGATCGTGTGATTTGACATTATTGGATTATTTTCTTTGGGGATATGTGAAGTCGCTCGTCTACGCCAACAAACCAGAAACGTTAGGGGACTTGGAAGCCAACATTCGTGGCGTTATTGCCAACATACGGCCCCATATGCTCGAAAAAGTGGTTGAAAATTGGACCTGTAGAATTGGCTTTATTCGAGCCAGCCGCGGCGGCCACATGCCCGAAATCATATTTAAACATTAATGGCATAAAATTATCCTTCCAATAAAGCCAAATTGATGGACATTAAAACGATTTTCTTGTGTTTTATTTCAATTCGAAGTTCTATACCTCAATAAAAAACACCCTTTAGTTGCCACGTCTTCGGTGGTATACCTATTTCCGATGGTTCATATTTTTCATAACTTTGAGACATAAAAGAGGTTCAATGTCATTAATGTGCGGAATTATCTTATCCTTAAGCTCTTGAATTGTTTTTGGCGTATTGAAGTACACATTTTTTTTTTAAATATTCCCACAGAAAAAAGTCCAACGGTGTCAAATAACATGATCGTGGCGGCCAATTGACATCGCCACGACGTGAGAAAACACCGTTATTAAAATTCTCGTGCAAAAGGGTCATTGTTTCGTTGGCTGTGCGGCAAGTGGAACTATCCTATTATCGCCTAGGTCCATTTCCTCAATTTCTGGCCACCAGAAGTCCGTTATCATATGTGACGCGCAAAATAGAAAGGGACCTAAGGTTAAAAACCAGTTTTGTTCAGGAGAGCCATTTTAAAGATTAGGTCCCTTTCTATTTGCGCTTAGAATCGTCGACTTCACTTTCATAAAACGCGCATATCTCTGGGAGGGAACACTTTTGGGGCTTGGGATCGGTCTCATTCGATGCTCAGATGTTGTCCACATCAAAAAAAAAAAAAAAAGTGAAAAGTTAATGAAAAGTTTTGTTCAGGAGAGCCATTTTAAAGATTAGGTCCCTTTCTATTTGCACTTAGAACTGTCGACTTCACTTTCATAAAACGCGCATATCTCTGGGAGGGAACTCTTTTGGGGCATGGAATCGGCCTCATTCGATGCTCAGATGTTGTCCACATCAAAAAAAGAAAAAAAAACGAAAATTGACTTTTTTACCCTTAGGTCCCTTTCTCTATGCGCTGCCAGATATGTAATATCTTTTCCACTTTTTCCCCGCCAGGACCCTTCCTATGAGTACTTCAAAGACTTAAGTTGTGTAAGCAAACAATTGTTTGTCTCCGACTAAAATTTTAATGTTTTCCGTTGAACAAGCGTGGTATGTGGTTTTCAGATCCAAAACTTCTCTTCTAAAGGTTCGGATACTTGGTATGTTGCACGGATGCTACAGTACCAAATATTTAAAATTACAGAACATCAACGGACATCCGGCTGTACTGATGAAATACTTGAGGTGCATGTAATCTCCATCATTCGGTTGGCAAAAAAATTGTATGTGGCAACGAATCTGTTGTCTGTCAATCATTTTTTAGATGTCACCTCTCCTAGTGCTTATATTTCTGTTTCCCACAACTCATTTCAACCATTTTTTAGTTGAAACCTCTCCGCTTACGTTAGCGGCAGTTCTGTTATTAAATATTATAATGGATTTCAAGGCAATATTTATTTATTTATTCCGAAACTTATACAATCATAAATGGAAAAAAAACAGTATGTGGCAGCGCATAGAGAAAGGGACCTAAGGGTTAAAAAAATCAATTTTCATTTTGTTTCTTTGTTTGATGTGGACAACATCTGAGCATCGAATGAGACCGATCCCATGCCCCAAAAGTGTTCCCTTCCAGAGATATGCGCATTTTATGAAAGTGAAGTCGACGATTCTAAGCGCAAGTAGAAAGGGACCTAATCTTTAAAATGGCTCTCCTGAACAAAACTGGTTTTTAACCTTAGGTCCCTTTCTATTTTGCGCGTCACATATGACGATATTTTTAGATTGCACAGAGCGAAAAAAAAACCAATATGTGTTTCTAACTTTCGTGAATACTTCAATTGAAATCCCGCTACTCTTTATCCTTCCCTTGCTAGCTCAAGGTACTCGTATTTAATACCTATAAAACGATTGTTTCAATGGTAAAATACTCGTATGCGTTATCCACTGTTTATTCCAGGGGCCAACATTCATTCAGCGAACAGATGAATAAATACATAACATATCGTTGTAACAAGGACCACTTCGTTACGAGTCCTCGAAGCAGATTATTTGCCGGGTGTATGTTCGGGTGTATGTGTGGCATGTCGACAATGTTATGTAAATGTCCTTTCAAAATATTTATTCCTTAGCGTGGCATGCAGTTGATAAATTTCACATTTACGTGCCACAACGCTACTTTTGTGCGAATTAAAGAACAATCATCATTGCTACGCGTCGAAGATTCTATAAAGTTTAAGTAATCAGATAAATTCCTTTCCTAATCGCGTTGCAGGCAAATACTACCACCGAGCAAAGAGGGAAATCTTGGCATCTGATCACGTTTCAGTTGTTTTTTCTTTCTTATTTTCGTTACAAATTTATGCACACATACCTACGCAGCCTTTGTGCTTCCCGTGCCTTCCGTATCCCTTTTATTATTTACGAGATTTTTTTTTTTTGCTGAGGCAATACGACGACAAAAGTATACTTTTATTGCTGCCGCTGAACATGAGATTGAAGCTTCTTTTTTGGGGCACCGTAAGCCGTGGCAACAACAACTCCATCGCTGTGTGAATTACAGCGGCGTTTAGAGATGGGTTGCCACGATAAGAGGTGGGTGGTGGCTTAGGTGGCCACATCTTACATTGCCATTGGCAGTGGGTCTGAGCTATGGGGGGCGGGGGGTATGCAAATCAGAAATTCATCATTTGTGTCACATTTTATCACCTCTCTTTTTCTGGTGGGACTAAAGCCATTGTATGCTTCTTCTTTATTGTGTATTTCATTTAAATCCCTTTGAAGTAGAAACATAAAAACCCCTTCGTAGCTTGAGAGATTTGTGGGAATCTAGTTCTCTTGTCTGCTACTGCCACTGCCGTGTGTTGTGTGATAAAAGTGAATTGTAAATTTGAATTTGTAGCTGTGACAGAACGACATGTAGACGACGACTTGTCAAAGTGAAAATTGATTGAAGCAACTGAACGGTGTTCGAATGTTTGATGGGATTAACAAATACCACGAATCGAGTGTGGCAAGTGCAAAGCTTACCTATCAGCTACTTTGAGATCAATTGAAAATTTAGCGACTTTTAAGCTAGTGGAATGAAATTACAACACACAATCGTTTCATATTCACATCCCATTTCATTATTTGTATAAAAACTAATGTATTTGTGTTTATTTAGAAACAAATATAATTTGCTTACAAGGTTTCCAAAAGAGGAGATGAATACAAAAAAAAATAGTTAAACAGCTAAAGTTGGTCATGGCCGACTATCGAATAACATGCATTTCTGGATGCCCAAAAAATTCAGCTGAAAATAGTTTTTTGGACCCGTTCGAAAAGATTTTAGAACTAATGTCATATTTGAATTTGCCAGAAAAATGTATTGTTTATGGTTAGTACCCATATGCCCAATGTTTAGATGGTCCAAATTTCGCCAAATGGCGACAATAATGTTATTTTGGGATTCGTGAGAAATTTTATATTTAGTTCGCGCTTAAGGGTTTTTATTTTAGACGTGTGGTTTTCAATCTGGCCACATTTTTTTTCGGAGTTGGTCTTTTTTGAAAGCTGTCACTTGATTTATGATCAGTTTGGTTTGCCATTTCATAATAAATAGACTTACTCCGGAACAACGTTTGCAAATCCTGGTGAATGGGCCAAAGACGATACCGATCCTGATTTTTACAAGAATTTTTTTCAGCTATGAAGCTCACTTTTGGTTTAACGTTACAAAACAAAATTGTCGCTTTAGGCGTAATAAAAATCCACAAGCCATTGTTGAGACGCCGTTACATCCTCAAAATGTCTCTGTAAAGGTGTGCTATATGGGTAGAGGGACTCATTGGTCCATATTTCTTTAAAAATGAAGCCGGCCATACTGTTACTTTCAATGGGGCACGCTATAGAGCCATGATTAATGACTTTTTCGTGCCTTAATTAAAGAATGTTGATGTGAACGACCTTTGGTTCCAATAAGACGGCGCTAGACAGCCAACGAAACAATAAATTTATTAAAGGAATCTTTTGGTGAGCGCATTATATCGCTTCGTGTCCTGTGGCGTGACCACCAAGATTGTGCGATTTAACACCGCTAAACTATTGTTTTTAAGGTCGCTTGTCTATGTAGATAAGCCCGACATAATTGACGCCTTGGAAGAGAATATTCAGCGCATTATTGCTGACATACGGCCCAAAATGCTGGTCGAAAATTGGTCCCCCGGCTGAATTTAATTGTGCCGCACGGGATCGTTTTTAACCCTTTAATATGCAGCGAAATATGAATTAAAATAGGTGTTATAGAGCGCTCATAAAGGGTGGTCCAACCATAATGCACGATGTTAATTGTGAGTCACAACTTAACGCTAGTTTTCGACATTTCTTTGTTTAAGTGTTTGACAAATTTAGCCTAAAGAGGTACACAATTAAGCTGCGCGTTAAGATTGTTGAAGCATATGTGACAGCGCATAGAAAAAGGGACCTAAGGGTAAAAAAAAATCAATTTTCACTTTTTTTTTGATGTGGACAACATCTGAGCATCGAATGAGACCGATCCCATGCCCCAAAAGTGTTCCCTCCCAGAGATATGCTCGTTTTATGAGAGTGATGGTACACCAAAGATACACGTATTAAAATCTTTAAAATGGCTCTCCTCAACAAAACTGGTTTTTACCCTTAGGCCCCTTTCTATTTTGCGCGTCACATATGTTTTTGTTTACATTTATTCGGACTTTTATCATTATTATGACTTGGACAGTTTTTATTCTGGTGCGAGACTGAAAAAGAATCAACAAAAAGTATTCTTTTTCAGAATTAACTAAAAATGAAATGTATTTGCTACGGTTGCCAGGCCGACTGTACAGCTGTGTCTAAACCCGAAAATAGGCATTCAAATCAAAATGCATTTCGTGCACTTTGTGATTTTTTTTCGTCAGCATCATCGACTAAATGTGTTCACTATGGTTTCATTAACAAGCAGAATTGCCGCATTTGGGAAAATGAGAATCCACGAGTGATTGTTGAAAAGCCGACGCATCCACAAAGAGTGACGGACTGTTCAGTGCGGTTTATGGGTTGGCGGCGTCATTGGGCCGTACTTTTTCGAAAATTAGTTGGGCCAAGCACTTGAGAGATGACAACGTACTTCTTGTGGCCATAAATTGAGGACATGGAACTGGGTGATATGTTCTTAGTAGGGACATAAATACTGTTACAACATTGAGCACACCCATTTCAATAAAAGAACTGAACATACCCCGTTAATGTCATATGGGTTTTGAAACTAACCTCAATAGCGTTAGTCTGTAACGGGATTTTAAAATTGTGTCAACTTTCATCATGAAGTGGTCAGATAATGAGAACCGTATCGCTGTAATAGCGCTTTTTAAGTGTGAAATGAAAAAGAAACGATATTTTCAAAACGCTCCGGAAACTACGGGTTAGCCGCATGTTCGTCTACCGATGCATAAAACTGTTTGAGGAGACTGGAGATGTAAAAGACCGCCCCCGGTCGGGCCGCTCACGCTCTGTTCGAACAGCGCATGTCATCAAAGCCGTTAAATCAAGAATTCACAGAAATCCGCTCCGAAAACAGAAAGCCATGGCCCGTCAGATGAATATCACGCAAAAGTCCATGAGTCGAATCATTAAAAAAAAAGACTTGGGACTTGGGGTTTTCAAACGACGTACCGGACATTTATTGACTGCAGCTTTAAAAAAAATAAGATTGAAAAATGCAAACGTCTTTTAGTGAAGCACGCTGATAACTTGCACAGAAATATTTTGCTCACCGATAAAAAAATTTGTACCGTTTAGGAAAAATTTAACAAGCTAAATGATAGAGTGTATGCGCGGTCATCTAAGGAAGCATCTGAACTGATCCCAAGGGTGGAGAAGGGTCACCAGCCAGTTTCATTCATGGTTTGGTGGAGTGTCTCTTACGATGGGGTCACTGACCTGCATTTCTGCGAACAAGGAGTCAAAACATCGGCCAAAGTTTACCAAGAAACCGGTTTGTAAGCTGTTGTGAAAACTAGCTATGGACTTGCCAGCAGGATTCTGCGCCGGCCCATAAGGCTAAAACGTCCCAGGCCTGGCTTCGAAACAATTTGCCAGCGTTCATTTCCTTTGAAGAATGGCCCTCAGGCAGTCCAGATTTGAACCCATTGCATTACAAATTGTGGACGGTTTTAGAGGACAAGGTTTGTCACAAAAGATACCCCAACATTGGATCTCTTAAGACTGCTTTGGTTCGAGCTGTGGCCAATTTTCCAATGGACGACGTTCGTGCAGCTATTTACCTTTAGCCAGTGCGACTTAAGGCGTGTGTAAAGGCAAAAGGCGGACGGACGGTTGGAAAGAGGTATGTCACCTAAGACGAGGCGAGCATTTGGATATTCTGTCTTATACATAATTGTCATAGATCCTTCTATTATACTAACAATTATTAATATCATATTTTGATAACTTAACTTATATGCTGTAGACATCGTGCGTTTCAGTTGGACCATCACTTACGAAAAATCGAGGGCCCATGAGCTGCGTACGTCGTTTGTCCAAAAAAACCTACTTGTGCTTATTTTTATTAAGTTTGGATTTTAGAGAACTATATCTGAGCTGTTTTTTTTAATTTCCAAATTATCCGTTTTTGGTCCAACAAATTGACTTATGCCAAATTTCATCATGATTGGTTGTAATATATGGCTCCCTGTGCCAAAAACATTAAAGCGGATAAGAAAACATATCTGTGGATGCTATATCTATATCTGGATCGATTTTAATTTAAATTTATACGTCCTTTGTGGAGCTAAAAACTTAAAAATCAGATCAACATATGTGTGCGGGAGCTATATCTAAACCGATTTTCTTCAATTTCAATAGCGTAATTTCTTGGTCCGTTAAATCAACGTGAGCCAAATTTCATCAAGATTGGGTGAAATGTGTAGTATCTAGAGCTAAAGACAAAATCAGTTAAGTATATTACATACATAGTCGGAAAATAGTCGGAAATCGGTTGGAACTACTAAAACTCCGTTGCAAAAAAAAGAATTTCGGTTGCAATAGCCAAATGTTTATAATCGTTAATATACCCTCCGACCACCTATCCGAAAATGTTCAAACCGCTATCATATCGCTTGCATTTTCGGGCACGGTCGTAGATGTATATATTTTCATGAAATGAGCCAAGGAAATTTGATGAGATTTGTCCAGTAGTGAATGAATCACCCTGTATAAGGAAACAGTTTTTCGCCGCTACTGAAAATTAAATTTTTTTTGTGAAACAAGGAGAATTTTTAAAGTCAAAAATTCTTTACTATTGGTTCTGATTTTTCGTAATTTCTTCCGATACTTCGGCTAAAATTTCTGAAAGTAACATAGCACATGCTGACATTTGGTTCTACTGATGGCATACTCGAGGTGCATGCAACCTCAATCATTTGGTTGTGGCAACGAATCTCTTTTCTTTAGTGGTTCTACTAATGGCATACTCGAGGTTTATGCATCCTCAATCATTTGGTTGTGGCAACGAATCTCTTTTCTATGTGTATGTGGGGGCTGTGTCTAAATCCGAACCGATTTTCATCAATAGTCTATAGTCCGTCCTTGGTACAAAAAAGGTTTTATGCCTAATTTCATAAATATCGGACAGCAATTGCCACCTGTGTTTTGATAACAAGCTTAAGATGGAGGGACGGACCGACAGACATCGTTAAATGGAAATAGCTGTTGATTATACGTTGGTCGTTGTACTTAAAGCTGGCTCTAGGTCAGGTATTTTTGGGAGTTACAAACATTTGGCATAAAACTAATTTATCATACCCTGTTCCACAGAGTGATGCAGGATAAAACGAGTTAAAACGTCGTTCAAATCGACCAGGCCTTACCTTATATACCCTCCACTGTGACTTCAGTATGACGTACGTAAAATGTGGTCCGCTTTTAGGTCCCCTTTGGTGCAGACAACTCTGAAAAATAAATCCTTAATTGGTTTCGTTACAAAATTTCCTCTATTGAACATCAGAGCCGTTTTTTTACTCGCCACTGAAGGCTGAATGGTATACTAAGTTTGTCATTCCGTTTGAAACACCACGAAATATTGATCATTCCCCCAATAAGTATTATGTGGCGTCGTGTGTTGGTCCTTCCGTCCTACCATGTGCCCTTTTGTCCGCTTGTTTGTCCGTCCGCAGTCTGTGTATCCATCCGCCCTTTCGTGTGTCCGTCCGTCCGCGTTTCCGTGTGACCGTCCGTACTGTTAGTCGATCGTTTGGCGTATGTGACCTAAAAACCGCCTTTAATCCAGAAATTAAAGTAAAGTTTGTTTCGAAACCCAATGTATATCAATTTTGAAGCTTTGACTATAATAAGGGCCGAGGCATTGGACGAGCAGGCCCAAAAAACGGGTATTTTTTCTTGGCATTATAAGCTTAGTGAAGGTACACGCAGAAAAAAAGTATGGTTGGGATAACAATATTCGAAGAGCATCATACTATTGTTGGTTATATGGTTGTGGCACAACAATATTATGATCATCACAACAATACTATGGTTAACACACAACCATACTATGATCCCCATAACAATATTATTGTCCTCACAACAAAAGAATTATTCACACACAACCATACTATGATCCCCACAACCATATTATTATTCACATTCAACCATACTATGATCCCCACAACCATATTATGGTCCTCATTACCATAGTATGTTTAACGTACAACCATAGTATGATCCTCACAATCATAGTATAACTTACACACAATCATATTATTATCCCCAACATTTTTTGTAAAGATTGGCTAAAGTTGTTATTTAACAATAGAGAATTTTATTAAGTAAGTTATGTAATAATAGGAGTGATTTATTAAACAGTAAAAAATGTATTTATTTAAAATATTTCAGTTATACTAATTCGTAGTTTGTTTCGAAAAAAATTAATTATTTTTACTATTATCATATTGTCAAATTATAAGAAAAATACAATTTTGCCGGTATGATTGCCGTAATCATGTTATTGTTAAAATAAAACCCATGAAAACAATAATTTTGTTCCACCAACCATATTTATATTGTTGCTACAACCATATTTTCATTTTAAAATTTGGCAACAATACTATTGTTACATTTCAACAATATTAATATTGCCGCAGTCATACTAATGTCAAAATAAAATTCAAAAAAAACAATACTATGGTTGCGACGACCATACTATTATTGCAGATAACATACTATTGTTGCCGTGACCATATAGTAACCATATTTTTTCTCTGCGTGTACATAGGGTTCTGCCTGGCGGAACTTAACGATGTTTTTGATTGTTATTTTGGTTTTCTCTTACCGTATCTAATCCTTAATATAGCGACTAGTTGAATTTAGTAACATTTTGTCAAATCTTTACATTTCAAATCTGTAGGCTGACTCCTGCCTTTCTAATCAACTGGGGCATATACTTAACCACCGTCTTTCCCCTCGTTTAGTAATACTTCTGAAGGACGTTTAAATTAATGGCTTTTCAGAACAAAAATGAATGGCGGGGTTTAACTACGCCAAGGTTTTGAAATATATGCCAGCAGGAATTTTTTTTTTTCATTATTATCCAAGGACATGTGGTTTTAAAAATTCAAAACATACTTTGCTGCCAATTCATAAATACTTAAAAGACAACCCTCGTACTTATTATTTTTTTAAAAAAACTAACTACATTTTCTGCATTTCATGTAGAAATTTTCCCCTCAATACATAAGATCAACTGAAGCACGGCTCTTAAATGTTCCTGGAAAATTCTTTTTCATTTCCAAATAAACAATTACTCACAGTACTCTGAAAATTTATTCGCGTAATCAAATAAATGATTTCGTTTTCTCCTCTTGCATTGAGAGGCAATAAATGTTGAAACGAAAAATTTATTTTCGGCAATTTTCCGCCATCGGAACATTTGAAGCCAAGGAAAAGAAACCATTTATCAAATTGGCGTTGGGCGATGATTTAAAGTCCAAATAAATATAATTTATTTATGAGGTTTCCTCATTGGTCCAATTTTGTGTGCTTTATTTAGTTTGCCCAAGATGGCTATGGCAGCCAAACATCACATTTCAGTTGATTGTTTTGATTATTTCAATTACCGATGCGATTGAGTGGTCGGATGCTTTAAGGATTCAATGGCTTTTGTTGCGTTTTGAAAGATCAACAACCCATAGTTGGTAGACGAGGAGGTCAAATGATACCATTTGGTTGTAACTCAATTCGTTATACTCGTTACGTTCGACAGTCCCAAGAAGCTCGGTGTTAAGCTAAATTAATTGAATTTAAACTTTTACCCCAAAGTCTTTTAGGTACACTTAGAGAACTGAATACTGTAGTTTAGGATGTTGTTACATGGGTAGCTAGTCCTCAAGTATTTATATATGCTAAAAAAAAGAATGAGAAAAATAAAAAAGAGCTTGCTATAAAACAGTACTCGAAAATGGTATTATTGGGTATAGCAGATGAGGAATTATTGGATTCAAAGCTACGCCCCTTTTTGGTGGCAACCACACAAGTGTCCCAGTCGAGTGTAATTTCTTGATAAGAGAAAATTCGCAAACTAAACAATCAAAATTTATAGATTTTGTCATATAAGGAAGCGTAAGAAAACACATAAACATCACAAGCAGACATACGCGCTTCGTCGTTGTTTTAATAACGGCATTTGAAGGACCTTGCCCCATCCGGTTATTTACAAGGTGAGAAATACAACTTTTTCAAAATAAAATTAGACACAATTCCTTTAAAATCCCATTAAAAAACAAACCAGGCAACACTAAGTGTTGCCTGGCGCCATCTGACATTTTCATTGGAAAGTTTGACATTTTTTTAGCATAAACGTACTCAGAACGTTTTGACGTACGACCATCATTTACAGTGACTTGAAAAAATCAATTTGGCAAAAAAATGGAATTAACTCCTGAAAATTTTCGTGCGATCATATTTCACAACTTTCAGCGTGGATCATCACGACAAGACTGCATCGATAAACTTAAATCATTGTATGGACCACCATCCTATAGCACTGTGAACAACTGGATTAATTCCTACGACGAAGGACATGATGGTCGTCCAAAACGGCCGGCCGTTGTGCCCGAAAACATTGAAGCCATGCGTGAACTGATGATGCAAGATCGTCATGTAACACACCGTGAGATAGAGGCATCCTTGGGCATTTCTTTCACCAGCATACATTGGATATAGCATTAACACCTGGCCGTAAAAAAAGGTTTGTTCGCGTTGGATCCCGCACAATTTAACAATCGCTCGAAAAAAGACTCTTGTCGATTGGTGCAAAGAACTGTTTAAAAAAATACGATTGCGGTGCTTCAAAAGACGTTTATAAGATCGTCACAGGTGACGAATCATGGATCTGTGCGCATGAGCCCGAAACAAAACAGCAATCGACCGTGTGGGTCTTCGAAGACGAGCCAAATCCAAAGTTGTTCGTGGAAGAAGCACTTCGAAGCAAATGGTCGCATGTTTTTTCGGCAAAAGTGGTCATGTGACGACTGTTCCGCTTGAAAAACTTAGGGTGGTCAATTCTGAGTTGTACACCACAATTTGTTTGGCTGAAGTCTTCGGAGAAATTCGAAAAATGAACAAGAGAAGACGAATTATTGTTCACAATGACAATGCGAGCTCTCACACATCGGCTTAAACCAGCGCCTTTTTGACCGGCCAAAACGTCGAATTGATGAGTACAGCCCTGACTTGGCACCCAATGACTTCTTTTAATTCCCGCACATCAAGAAAACAATGCGTGGTCAACGGTTTCGTTGCCATAAGATGCCGTTGAAGCGTTCAAAAACCATGTTTTGGAGGTGTCTCAATCGGAGTGCTCTCGAAAAAAAGTGCTTCGAAAATTGGTTTGAGCGCATGCAAGTGTATAAATCATGCTGGAGAATACTTTGAAAAACAATAAAACTATTTTTGATGATAAATAAAAGCATTTTCATTATTAGCCAAAAATATATATAGCAGCTCTCGAAGGAATTCTTCAAGATTTTAAATTTTAATTCCGCATTAAAATTATTTTTTCTATTTAAAATTGAGAATTTTTGTTAAAAATTAAAAAAAAATCCAATTGAAACTCAGATTTTTTCTCTAAAGTTGTGAAAATACGATGTGTCGGTTACACTAGGACACAAAATGATTTGGAGTGAAGACCATTTTAATTAGACATTCTTCTTAAATGTTTAGCTCGTTTGTTTTATTTCAGTCAGTTGCTTTTACACACTGAACATGGATTTAACCTAATCTCAACTAAATTTGATAATGATGTAAGTACTTCTTTGTAAAATGAAGTTCGCGTTTGTTCAATACTCTGTTGAACGGTGGGAATACTGAAGATTAAGTCCAAGAATTAATATCAAGAGGATCTGGGTTTCTTTCAGACTAACTATTAAATGCGAAAACAATAACGCTGGAGATTCTACATTACGCACTTGGAGACCTGTTAAGTTCACCATGAAAAAAAATACCTTTTATAACTTGCAAAACTTTTAAAATAAATAAAAGTGGAACTTTTTCTATTTTCATATAGAAATTCTTAATCTCAAATGGAATTTTTTATTTTAAACCAAAATTCTACATTTAAAAAAAATTCTCCACTTAATATAGAAATTCACAATTCAATTTGAATTTTCAAAATTTGAATCGCAGTTTCTTTATTTAAAATGGATTTTAAGCTATTTCAAATTAAGTTTTTAAATTTGACTATTGTAATGGGTGATCCATCTAGAGGTATTTTTTCGGAACAAAAAAAAATCAAATCTTGTGTGGAATCTTTATTGGTAATTTGAAAGGACAGTTTATGGCATTTATTTTTTGAATATATTTTCCTTCAAATGTTGGCCGCAACTACGCCTCAGGGTTTCCATTCTGAGGGTCCAATTTTGGATGACTCATTCGAGCACTTCGACCGGTATGGCTTTCATGACACGAGTAATGTTGGCTTCTAAAACCTGAATCGTAGCTGGTTTGTCAGCATAGACTTTGGACTTTAGGTAACCCCGAAGAAAAATGTCTAAAGGTGTGCTATCACTCTATCTAGGCAGCCAACTCACCTGTTCAAAACGTGGAATTAGCTGCTTTTCGAAATGACCTCTCAGTAGATCCAATGTTTGAGCAGCTGTATGGCAACTGGCACCGTCCTGTTAAAGTGTCGTCAAAATTACGGGCTTCAATTTCAGGTAGCATAAAGATCGATACCTTGGCCCGATAGCAAGAAAATAAATGCCATAAAAAAATATGTACCGATGATTCCACCAGCTTATAAACCACACCAAACCGTGGTTTTCTCTGTGTATAATGACACCTTTTAAAACTCTTCATGTTGCTCTTCAGCCCAAATGCGGCAATTTTATTTATTGACTTTGCCGTTGAGCCAGAAATGGGCATCATCACTGAACAAAATATTGGTCGAAAACAGCGGATCTTCCCGTTTCTCACCGAACGCTCATTTCCATAATACAGTTGCCAACGCTTGAAGGAAATTACTCTCAAAAAATAAATGCCTTAAAATGTCCTTTCAAATTACAAATAAAGATTCCACATTTGATTTGAATTTTTATACTTTTTTGTTCTAAAAAAATACCTCTAGATGGATCTCTCTATGGATTTTTCTATTACGTTGAAGTTTTCTTTTAATGAATTTGAAAGTCTCAATTAAAAAAACAAAGCTTATCAATTCAACTTAAAATTTACATTATAAAACTCAATTCCATATAAAAAATATTATATTTGTTTTGTTCTAAAAAATACCTCTAAATGAGTTTCCCTATATTTGTAATTTTTTTAATTTGAAATAAAACTGTTAAATTTAAATAAGAAATCTGGATTACCTGGATTATTTCTAAAGTTAGAATGGAGAAATACTCCATGTTTTTAATTGTTTTTTCATCGAATATAAACTCTGAATTTGAAACATCAATTTTCAATATGACTTAAAATCTTCTCCATTTATAATAGAAATTCTAAATTTGTAAGGGAAATTTCTGAATTTGAATTGGATTTTATTTGGAATTTTCTCAATTTGAATTGGAATTTTTTTAGTTTGATTTAGAATTTTTTAAATTTAAATTTGAATTTGCTTAGTTACAATTAGAAATACGTACCAAAAGACAATCTTTCATTTTCTAAATTCTTAATGAAAATTCTTTTTCCCAAATTCAGAGAAAATTTCATTTAAGTAAAAACTTTTCTATGATCAAGTAGATAATGCCGATTTCAATTAGAAGTTCTCAGTTTGAAATAGAAATATTACATTTTAATTGGTATTTTCTCCGTTTTAAATTGAAACTCCTTAGTATTGACTAGAATTTTCGTCTTTCAAAAAGAAATTTTTAATATGAAACTAGAATTCTCAACTGAATATGTGACAGCGAATAGAAAAAGGGACCTAAGGGTAAAAAAACAATTTTCATATTTTTTGATGTGGACAACATCTGAACATCGATCTTTAATATGGGTCTCCTGAACAAAACTGATTTTTACCCTTAGGTCCCTTTCTATTTTGAGCGTCACTTATATAAATTAACAATTTCATTTGAAATTTTTCCTAATTTAAATTTAAATTTTCAACTTATATTGTAAATTTCCTTCTGAAAAAAGGTAGAACATTTTTAATAACGAATTGAAATTTTAAATTTGTAATAAAAATTCTTGATTTCAAAAAGAAATTTTCAATGTGAAATAGATTTTTGAATTTTATTTGTTTCTCTTGATAAAAAAAGAAAATATCAAATGTCTCAATTTAAAATAATAATTCTCAATTCATATGAAAATGTACTTATAAAATATTCTAAATTGGATATAAAATTTGATTGGCATTTTCATCTTTTAAAATAGAAATATAAAAATAGAAAATATAGAAATTTTATTTAAATTGGAATTCTCAACGTAGTATATAAACTCACAATTTCATCTGAAATTGTTTTGAATTTAAAATTTAAATTCTCATAATTTGATTTTGAAATTTAAACTATCATAATTTGAAATTTAAATTCTCATAATTTGAAATTTAAATTCTCATAATTTGAATTTGAAATTTAAATTCTCATCTTTTATAGTAAGTCTCCTCACGAAAAGGAATACAATTTTCAATTTATCATTGAAATTTAAATTTCTCGATTTAAAATAGAAATGTTCAATGTGTAATGGATTTTTCAATTTCTTTTAAAGTTTTCAATTATCTCAATTTTAAAAAAATATTCCCAATTCAATTAAAAAATTACATTATAAAGTTTCTCAATTCGATAAAAAAATCTGTGTTTGATATAGAATTTACTCAATTTTAATTTCAGTTTCTTAATAAGAGATTCTTGGTTTTAGTTTTGTTTTATTATAGGAATTTTCAAAATAATAAAAAAACAGTTCAATTTGAAATTAAAGTTGCTCTAGTTGATTTAAAAATAACCGATTTACTTAAATTGAAATAGAAGCACTCAGTTTTAATTAGAAATTACTAATATCATTTTTCTCATGTTTTAATGTATCAAAAGATATTCCATATGAAATTGAATTTAATGGATCTGTCAAAGAAATTGTTAAATTTAATTTTCTCAATTAAAAGTAGAAATTCGCAATTGAAATGGATATTTCTTAACTTAAATTGGAGTTATTTAAATTCCAATTAGTGACTTTATATTTTCTCATATTATACTACAAGTTGTTAATAATTTTAATTTTGCTCTCAATTTTAAATAAAAATACCCAATTTAAATCAAAGTTTTCACAATTTAAAATAAAAATGTCAATTTAAATTTACTCAATTTTCATTCGAGTTTCTAAATTTGGGTAAGAAATTCTACAGACCTCCAGACTTCCGTGGACAGAGTTATAGAGCATTTCAAGAGCTGGAAAATTATGATAAATTCATCTAAGCTACAATCTATTTTCTTCACTAGAAGAAGAAAAGCCTGGAATACGAATAGATGGCATAGAAATAGAATGGGAATCTAATGCCCGTTATCTGGGAGTCATTCTTGATAATAAGATGATTTTCAACGCTTATATTTCAAATATTGTTCTTAGATTAAATATAACTACAAGGTCCTTCCTTGTATGCTTTCATTAATCGAAAGTGAAAATTGAACATCGAGAATAAAATTCTTTTTTTACGGTAGTTTTCCATAGCATTTTATTTTATGCTGGCCCAGCATGGCATGACGCATCCTTCTGTCACTTAAAAAGACTTCAGATTTCCCAAAATAAAATTCACAAGATTATGTATGACCTCCATAATATTCCACTCGTAAAGGATAAATTAATTTTTATAACTAATAAATTTTTTGATAAATGTTTACACTCACGGTATAGTCATATAAATTCACTTTGTTAATCAGCTTTTTTTTACCAGTTAACTTCTGTATTTTAGCCTAGATTTAGTTTTTCCTCATAAAAGGTTTTCTGCTCACTTTTTCCTTAACTTATAGAATATTATTTAGAATAAGAATATTACAAATTTTGTAAATATACTTAAGTTGTAAGGACAGTCAGAGTAATCTCTTTGAATTAGTTTATATCAATGTATATTATTGTACACTACAATATATTATTCTTACAATAAATAAACCAATTGAATTGAATTGAATAAATTATAATTTTCAATTTGAATTGAACTTTTCTTAATTTAAAATAAAACGGTCAATTTAAAATGGAATTCACGCAATTTTAATTCAAGATTCTCAAATTGAATAAGAAATATAAAATAGGTATTCATAGTTTAAAAAAGGCTGTTCTCAATTTTAATTAGATTTTTTCAAATTTCGAATGGAAGGGTATTTAGCAAAAATTTCCAATTTGAAATGAAATTCTAAATTTGTAATGCAATTTTGCAATTTAAAATAGAATTTATAAAATTGAAAGGAATTTACTTAATTTTAATTGTGTTTTTCTCAAGTCAAATTTGAAATTCCCGATTTAAGAAACATGTAAAAATTTTTAATATAAGATTGAATTTGATAAGAATTTTTAAAATGGTAAATAAAAATTTTCAATTTGAAATTAAAGTTGCTCAAGGTATTCATAGTTTAAAAAGGCTGTTCTCAATTTTAATTAGATTTTTTCAAATTTCAAATGGAAAGGTATTAAGTAAAAATTCCAATTTGAAATGAAATTCTAAATTTATTTATTTATTTACAAGATTTATAATTATAATGAATTATGAGAATAAATATAGTTTTATGAGGTAATAACAACTGAGGCTTTAGACCTAATTTTTAATTTTTCTAAATTTTTTATGCAATTTTGCAATTTAAAATAGAATTTATAAAATTGAAAGGAATTTACTTAATTTTAATTGTGTGTTTTCTCAAGTCAAATTACATTTCCCGATTTAAAAAACTGGTATAAATTTTTAATATAAGATTGAACTTTTAAATTTTGTTAGGAAGTTTTGTTTTTTGATTGGAGTTTTCATATTCAATTCAACATTCACATAAAAATTTTTTAATATAAAATGTACTTGGACTGAAGGACTTCCGTTAGAAGGCAGCACGGAAATCTGTGCTCTACGATATAACCTCGTGTAAATATAAAATAAGTGTTCATCCAAGAGCTCCTGAAAAGGCCTCCTAGATGTCCTTCTAATATAAAAATCAATTTTCTTCTCCCTAAAGAAAATCAATTACATTTTTCCAGTTAAGTAAACTATAATTCTTCTTAAGCATAGTTTATACTTTAAGCCTAATGCTAGTAAATTCAAAGAATGAATCTCCTTTTATCAGATAATGGCTTATTTTATTACAATTCCTATTTTTAGTAACATATGGCTATGTTTCCTAGCCCTTGTCCTTTCTCATGTGTCCTTTTGGTGTCAGCTATCTATAAAAATCCATCAGCAGCATCACGTTCGCATTGGGGGTCAAAGAACTGTTGCCATGTGGTCGTATTGGATGTGCTTAGAAACTTTCGATGTCTGTGTCACAGTGTGTCACATATGGTGTTGCGGCCAAATTGGTCACTTTAGAATTCGAAATATTTTATGCCAGACAAATGCGCACACAGTTCTAAAGCGGACATATTAGGGTGGCCCTAATTTGTATGTGCTTTCTTACTAAAGTCCCATAACATCCCAACTTTTCTCAAATCAGTGAGCTGTGCACGATTCAATTCGTATGCTCAATGACCAGGCCCAACGGCTAATGGATTTTATAGCTAAGTTTTTACATGAATTAGAGATAAATCTCTTATATATTAAGTCGCGAGCATTTACTAGGTAGAAACCCACGGCTGAAAAAATCGTTAGATATTCTTACCCAGTGTTGAACCTAGGTTAACTGGCGGGATAGTCGTGTAAACTTCATCACTCAACGGAGGCTTAATTCTTCAATAAAAAATGTTTTTGCATATATTGTTTTGATTTTCGATGCCCTGAAATTTCAAGACTATGTGCCTTTATACGATAATTATACCCTCACCCTAAAAGTGTAACGCATCGTAAAAAAGACATTTTAGACTCTACATATGTTTTGACCAAACACGTTTCCTAAGTGTTGCCTGGCGCCATCTGACATTTCCATTGGAAAGTTTGACATTTTTTAGCATAAACGTACTCAGAATGTTTTGACGTACGACCATCATTTGTGTTGTTTACAGTGACTTGAAAATCAATTTGGCAAAAAAATGGAATTAACTCGGAACATTTTCGTGCGATCATTTTTCACAACTTTCAACGTGGATTATCACGACAAGAGTGAACTTAAATCTTTGTATGGCGATGAAGCAGCATCCTATAGCACTGTTAAAAACTGGTTTAATGAATTCAATCGTGGCCGACGCTCGCTCAAAGACGATGGTCGTCCAAAAACGGCCGTTGTGCCAGAAAACATTGATGCCGTGCGTGAGCTGATAATGCAAAATCGTCATGAGACATACCGTGAGATAGAGGCATCCTTGGGCATTTCTTCCACCAGCATACATTCGATATTGCATAAGAGGTTTAGTCTCGTTGTATCCCGCACAATTTGACAATCGTTCAAAGAAAGGCTCGTGTCGATTGGTGCAACGAAATTTTGAAATATACGATCGCGGTGTTTCAAATGACGTTTTTAAGATCGTCACAGGTGACGAATCATGAATCTATGCGTATAAGCCCGCAATAAAACAGCAATCGATCGTGTGTGTCATCGAAGCCGAGCCAAATCCAACGAAAGTTGTTCGTGGAAGAAGCACTTCGAAGCAAATGGTCGCCTGTTTCTTCGACAAAACTGGTCATGTGGCGACTGTTCCGCTTGAGCAACGTAGGACGGTCTATTCTGAGTGGTACACCACAATTTGTTTGCCTAAAGTCTTCGGGGAAATTCTAAAACGAACAAGAGAAGACGAATCATTGTGCACCATGACAATGCGAGCACTCACACGTCGGCTCAAACCAGCGTCTGTTTGACCGGCCAAAACGTCGAATTGATGGGTCATCCGCCGTACAGCCCTGACTAGGCACCCAATGAATTCTTTTTATTCCCGCAAATCAAGAAAAAAAATGCTGTTGAAGCGTTCAAAAACCATGTTTTGGAGGTGTCTCAATCGGAGTGGAAAAATTACTTCGACAATTGCTTTGAGCGCATGCAAAAGTGTATAAATCATCCTGCAGAATACCTTGAAAAACGATAAAAACCATTTTTGATGATAAATATTCCCTTTTTTATTATTTGGCCAGATATAAATGTAGCAGCCATCGTACCATTATGCCCATTTTTGGTATTCCTGTAATATCGTTAGTCCTTTTCATGCGATCTAACCCACAGTCAGTAAATATGATCAGAATTGTATGCTTTACTTGGTGACATATAATTGGATTCCTAACCACGCCCCTCGAGGTACCTTCTACACAAATGACTTTTGTTGAGCGCAGATTAGCTGATTTCAGAGCATGAAATCAGCTTTAACTGTGTTTATACATGTGTAAAGCAATAGCGGATGACACGCCCTATTCTACTTACTTTACTAGAAATGCACCCATTCGCCCACTTTTGGTATTAACACAATAATTAAAATAATATATGTGACGCGCAAAATAGAAAGGGACCTAAGGTTAAAAACCAGTTTCGTTCAGGAGAGCCATTTTAAATATTAGGTCCCTTTCTATTTGCGCTTAGAATCGTCTACTTCACTTTCATAAAACGCGCATATCTCTGGGAGGGAACACTTTTGGGGAACGGGATCGGTCTCATTCGATGCTCAGATGTTGTCCACATCAAAAAAAGAGAAAAAAAATTAAATTGTTTTTTTACCCTTAGGTCCCTTTCTCTATTCGCTGTCACATATTCATACGATTCTGCTTAAAGTTATAAATTAGCAAATAATGGGTGTTTTCTTTAGACGCGTAGTTTTCAATCTGGCCACACTTTTTTCGGTGTTGTTCTTCTTGACAGCTGTCACTTGATTTATGCTCAGTGTGTTTTGCCATTTCCATTAATGAATAGACTTACTCCGGAACAACGTTTGCAAATCTTGAAAATTTATTACCAAAATGATGGTTTGGTTCGAGCGACGCATCGCGCGTTGCGTCCAATATTCGGTCGACATAATCGCCTAGCAGAGTCGTAAATTCGAGCAAGCATGGATCGGATTCGCACCACGTTTACTCTAGTGGATAATGAGTATCTTTAAAGACGCCTTACAGTGCGCACCGAAGGCGCTATTACTATAGAGGCGCAGAGTATCGAAGAGGATTCGAATAAGTCCATCCGCCATATTCCAACTCGTAAAAGAATTGAAGCCGAACGACCATCATGTGCGTCGCACGTTCGGTGAATGGGCCTAAAACGAGATCCCGATTTTTACAGTTTGTTTAGCGATGAAACTCACTTTAATAACCAAAATTGTCGAATTTGGAGTAATGAAAATCCACAAGCCATTGTTGAGACGCTGTAACATCCTCAAAAAGTCACTGATTGGTGTGCTCTTTTGGCAGAGGAAATCATTGGTCCATATTTCTTCAAAAATGAAGCCGGCCATAATGTTACATTCAATGGGAAACGCTATAAAGCCACGATGAATGACTGTTTTGTGCCTCAGTTGGAGGATATTGATGTGGACGACCTTTGCAGGACGACTCTAAACGCCATACAGCCAACGAAACAGTCAATAAAGGAAACTTTTGGTAAGCGCATTATATAACGTCGTGGGCCTGTGTCGTGGCCTCCAAGATCGTGTGATTTAACACCGATGGACTAATTCTGGTGGGGTAATGTGAAGTCGCTTATTTACGCAGGAAGGCCCGACACGATTGACCCCTTGGAAGAGAATATTCGGCGCATTATTGCTGACATAGGGCCCAAAATGCTGCAAAAAGTGGTCGAATATTGGGCCTCTCGGCTAGAATTTATTTGAGCTAGCCGCGGGAGACACTTGCCAGAAATCATTTTTAAACATAATGGCAAAACCTTATCTTTATAATTCAGCTAAATTCTTGGTCATTACCCTAAACTATATGCGTTTTAATTCTTCTTGAAAACCACATGTCGAAAACAACACCATTTGAATAAAAATGAGAATAGCAGACGAAAATTTGGAGCCTTAGCCACGCCTTTTCTTGCACCTTCCACACACATTGAACTATCTGAGCGTAGATTAAAAGTCACATAACTTGTTTTCTAATGCATGAATTTCTCTTGAATTTGGTTTTCTGTATTATAATTATTTCACCTGTGAATGCGCATCAGAAAAAACTGGATGCCTTGCCCCATTATAGCACGTTCGTTACTATCAATCAATAAACTCTCAATAAAAATCGTTACTCTTCAGCAAATGGATGACGGAAGGAAGAAAAATTTAAATTCCATATGTGACGCGCAAAATAGAAAGGGACCTAAAGTTAAAAAACAATTTTGTTCAGGAGAGCCATTTTAAAGATTAGGTCCCTTGCTATTTAGAATCGTCGACTTCACTTTCATAAAACGCGCATATCTCTGGAAGGGAACACTTTTGGGGCATGGGATCGGTCTCATTCGATGCTCAGATGTTGTCCACATCAAAAAAAAGAAAAAAAATTAAAATTGATTTTTTTTACCCTTAGGTCCCATTCTCTATGCGCTGTCACATATAAAGCGTGATCCATTTCGAGGTTCCCTACTTTTTGAAAGAAAAAAAATTCAAATTGAATAGGGGATGTTTATTATCATTTGAAAGAACATTCCTTGGGATTTATTTTTTAAAGATTATGTCTACTTATATGAAAAGTTGGCCGCGGCTACTTCTCAGATGGTCCATCCGTTAAGTCTAATTTTCGATGACTCGTTCGAGCATTCCGACTGGTAACTGGCGAATGACACGCGTGGTGTTTTGCTGCAAGGCATGACTCGAAGAAGACTTTGTTATTATATTTCGTAATAATCTTTCTGCCCTTAAAAGCAAAGAATTCCGATCTAATTTTAAGCTACATTTTTAAAGCCATTTTAAATCGTATATACATTAGAGCCACCCTAATACTCAGGCATGCTTCTGCTATAGCTCATACATGTCTTGTAATACATGCCCATTCGTATGGAAGAAAAGACAAATATTTGTTGGTATGTGTGCATATCCTTTCGGAATTGTATTTATTTTCAGATGATGCTCAATTGAAATCAAATGATTGGCGATGCACCAATAAAAAATCGGTTTATTTAAACACTTTTGGTCCACCCACATACCCGCTACATGCCAGTACATCGACATTTGTATTGAGAAACATAGGAATTATGGTTTCCCTTTTGGAATTGCGGGGGAAAGCATATCCATGACTACGGTATACTTTCGTTTCCCGTTTTATTTAATATGGGATTTTATATCCCGTTTTATTTAATATTTAAGATTTTAAATTATTTTCAGAATTATTCTTTTTTTTTATTAAATTCCTTTACTTCTTAATGATTATTTCATTGAAAAATTATGAAAATTGTGAATGGGAATAATTTTGATTACAAGAAATGGCTACAATTGTTACCTCCTTTGAAGAAAATATTAAATTAAAACGATTTCAGAATATTGCTGGCTACTTTAAAAGGTCTCTGATGATGCTATATTAACAGAAAAAATGCTGCATTTTTGAGTTGAATGACCAAAACTAGTAATTTTACAATTATTCCCTTTAAAAAAAAAACTTCAATTACTCAAACAATTACTAGCGGATTTAAAGAAACAAAGTTGAGTTTTATTCCCCAATTAACGTACTTTTTTTACTGTTCGTATGGTTTTATAGTAATTTAATGTATAAACACATCGGAAATATTTAAAAATGACAGAGAATGTAACAAATATTGCGATTCCGAAAAAAGACACCCAAAAAGTTTGCTTCAGCAAAATGCCACGCACCTGTTTCTAATTAACCACAACATAGTCTATAATAATTTCCAAGTCATTAATTTCGTTCTGCTAAAATTATAGAACGATGGGTCCATTAGTTTGGGCAGGAATGTGATTTCTTTAAGGGACGTGCCACCTTCCTTTTTTCCTCCAGGAATTGTTGCGAAACTTGCCAATATAATTTTTTAAAAATGTCTCTAATATGAGCAGTTTATGATGATGTTTATGAATTTTGCCCAGGTTGACTCAGTCCTTGTGTCGGAAAACTTGTTACCTCTTGACCATTTTCAACACCAACCGTTTTTGGCCGCCAACACATGTTTTTGAAAAACTTCAGCTACCTAGCTTCAACAGTGCGACCTGTAATTTGCTTTTTACGGACAGATGGACATGACTTAATCATCTTTAAATTTGAAGAAGCACTATGGCTCCATTTCAATAAAAATGGAATCAAATCTTGTGTACGTAGCTAATAAGACAATTAAATAATTTAAATGGTATATGATAGATACTTAGTAGGGACATAAATACTGTTTCACACGTTTTATGCTGTTAAATAAAAAGCAATCAACGCTTTTGGACCAATATTTTTTATATATATTTATTGATGTATATTGTATCCAAAAAGAATCTACTTATTCGAAATGTCCGCCTTTTGCCTTTACACACGCCTTAAGTCGCACTAGCCAATCGTCAATAGCTTCACGAACCTCGTCCATTGTAAAATTGGCCACAGCTCGATCCAAAGCAGTCTCAAGAGATCCAATGTTGGGGTATCTTTTATGACAAACCTTGTCCTCAAAACCGTCCACAATTTGTAATCCAATGGGTTCAAATCTGGACTGCCAACTTTCATCATGGACTGGTCAGATAATGAGAACCGTATCGCTGTAATACCGCTTTTCAAGTGTGAAAAGAAAAATAAACGATATTTTCAAAACGATCCAACCACTACGGATTAGCCGCATGTTCGTCTAACGATGCATAAAACTGTTTGAGGAGACTGGAGATGTAAAAGACCGCCACCGGTCGGGCCGCCCATTCTCTGTTCGAACACCGCATGTCATCAAAGCCGTTAAATCAAGAATTCACAGAAATACTCTCCAAAACAGAAAATCATGGCCCGTGAGATGAATATCAACCAAAAGTCCATGAGTCGAATCATTAAAAAAGACTTGGGACTTGGGGCTTTCAAAGGACGTACCGGATATTTATTGAATGCAGCTTTAACAAAAAAGGATTGAAAAATGCAAACGTCTTTTGGTGAAGCACGCTGATAACTTGCACAGAAAAATTTGGCTCACCGATAAAAAAATTTGTACCGTTTAGGAAAAATTTAACAAGCCAATGATAGAGTGTATGCGTGGTCATCTAAGGAAGCATCTGAACTGATCCCAAGGGTGGAAAAGGGCCATCACCCAGCTTCAGTCACTGTTGGTGGGGTGTCTCTTACGATGGGGTCACTGACCCGCATTTCTGCGAACAAGGAGTCAAAACGTCGGCCAAAGTTTACCAAGAAACCGTTTTGGAAGCTGTTGTGAAGTCTCCTAACAATTCCCTGTTCCAAAACCAACCATGGACTTTCCAGCAGGATTCTGCGCCGGTCCATAAGGCTAAAACGTCCCAGGCCTGGCTTAGAAACAATTTGCCAGCGTTCATTTCCTCTGTAGAATGGTACTCAGGCAGTTCAGATTTGGTACCATTAGATTACAAATTGTGGACGGCTTTAGAGGACAAGGTTTGTCACAAAAGATACTCCAACATTGGATCTGTTAAGACTGCTTTGGTTCGAGCTGAGGCCAATTTTCCACTGGAGTTTCGTGCAGCTATTGACGATTGGCCAGTGCAACTTAAGGCGTGTGTAAAGGCAAAAGGCAAACATTTCGAATAAGTAGGTTCTTTTTGGATACAATATACATCAATAAATATATTAAAAAATATTTGGTCCGAAAACATTCAGTAACTTTTTATTTTACAGCATAAAACGTGTGTAACAGTATTTATGTCCCTACTAAGTACATATAAATCGGAATGCCGGCTTTCGGTATTCGACATTCTACTTGTGACTACATTCATTAAATTATATGGAAAAGTTAGCTTACTTTAGGGGTAAAACAAAAACTCAGGGAAAAACAGCCTAATCCAATCATAGATCATGTATTGAATTACGAGTTCTCATTTCTATAAAAATAAAATTCCTTACTGGATTTTAACCAACATTATCAGTTAGCCACACCATTAGTTTTTTTTTCATAATATATGGATTTTATGAAAAGGAAAATCTTATATCCGGCATTTATTGGGAATTCGTGAAATCTCTATAAAACTGTGATATTATTCCTCTTTTTACAAGGAAAAGTAATTTCGAAACCCTTTAAAGGCGCACATATACGAGTACACATAAAATGAATAGCATCTATAATTGAGTACGGAGATACCGTTTATATGGAAATCGAATGGATGCAAAATGAAGCCGAACACAATAAGGACAACAGCTCAATTTCACAGGAAGCGTTTCTTGCATGTGTGTGTGTGTGTAGCTGTAGCTGTAGGTGTACTTTCCTAGTAAGACGATGTTGGTTAGCAATACGTACTCTTAGTATTGTTTCAGCGGATGGCCTTTTAAGCTCCGGTTTCCCTTCCTTTCGAATATTTATTTTTAATTTTCCCAAAGGTAAATTGTTATTTTTATCGCGTTTAAGACGTCTTTGGATTCTCGTAAATGGGTAACTAAAGGGGGTGAAAGAACAAAAGAAATATGAAAATGGGACAAACCTTATTATGTCATGGAAGACTAATATTCGAGTAAAATACCTTTAATGATTTATTGTATGCTTAGTTTTAAGTCAGATTTTAGATCATGTTTCTATAGAACTAGATTAGATTTTTAGTAGCAAGAAGGGATGACAGCGAAATTTCGATAGTCCCTTTTTTATCATCGTCAGATCCAAAACAGCGAATAGGTTTGGGCTCTGGCTTCTATTACTTTTGTTTAATTGAAATTGGACATTTTCATAAAGCTGCGTAAATGGTTTATATCCTCAAACTCAAAAAGCTGCGTGACACATTATATTATTGACTATAAAGGTACGGGTATTATAGATTATAAAAGACGACGAACGAGTAAGACTCTCTTTAAAAAATTGCAACAAAAACTGAGGTGAAAAGTGCCAAAAGTAAAATAAGTTTTAATGCCAAAAGAAAACTCAATCCACATAAAATTTGCTTGATATTTTTTCTGCTAAGAAGATATCAATGATATTGAATGGATATGCTGTTTCTTAAATTTGCTAAATCTTAACTCACTATAAAATTCATCTGAAACGATATCTAAATGTCAAAGAATGGCAATCATACGGAATGATTGCCGTACACTTACTCTTGCTAACACAAAGTTAAAAAAAGCCTTCGAAAGGACCAATTTTGGCGTTAAAAACGCCAAAATTGGTATATCCATTATCCATTAATAAATGTCTTGCATTAGGTAAAATGGCAGAATGCCACTTTCGACATTTTTTTTTTTTAATAACCAACACTCATGGGACGCCCCCTATACATGCGGTGCATTGCGTTGCCGAGTGGAAGGTAATGGATAGGAGGAGGGAAAGAGGGAGTAATGTTTATTGACACCTGCCTTACAGTTCTGGATGCCGTATGTGGAATCGACTTCCGGCGATTGTATTTCCCATTCGCCGGAAGTCGATTCCACATACGGACTGTACTAGCGAAGAACGATTTTGATCTGTAGTGTATAGTGCAGACAACTGGCCAATCGATAACAAACGGGTGTGAATTACTAGAAAGTCGCGTATCCCTGCCGAACATCCTAACGTCAGAAATAAGGCGACGGATGTCTGATGAACACACACCATGAAAGTAACGATAGAACAGCATCACGCAACCCACATTCCGACGATGCTCAATAGAGTTGGATACCCTACTGTCACCAATCAACACCATCGCTCTCCTTTGAACACGGTCAAGTAGCTCCAAGGATGATTTTGGAGCACCTGCCCATATATGGGAGTTGTATTCCATCTTTGGCCTGATATAGGTTGTATAGATATCGAAAAGATCAGAAGGAGTGAAATATTTCTTGCACCGTTTAAGAAGCCTTTGCACTTGAGTGCTTCTTTTGACACTTCGAATACATGTCTCGCCCAACGAGCGTCACATTGTATTTTCATGCCCAGAACAGCAAGAGCTTCTGATTGTTCAATATCTGTACCATCAATAGAAATTGACGATATTGTTGGGTCAGCGAATCGCTTGTGAGACAACAAGCAGCACTGTGTCTTACGCGCATTTAAATTTACTCTATTCACTCGACCCCATTCGGAAATGGACAGTAGATCCTGCCAAGTGTCTCATCCATAATTCGCCTTTTGTCTTCAATATCTTGAAGACTCGGCCTACGGTCGAATGAATATGAATGACAGAGTTTACTTTCATCTGCAAAGGAGTATATTGGATTCACGGTCTGACCCAACAGATCATCAATGAAAATTAGAAATAAAGAGGGAGAAAGGACAGACCCTGTGGTACACCTGCAGTAAGCCTATGTTTGTTGGAAGAGAACCCATCTACAACAACTCTTATAGTGCGATCTCTAAGAAAGCTCGATATAAAACGAGCGAAAGTATCACCGACGCCAAAAGCTATCAGCTTTGACAAGAGTGCACCGTGCCAGACTCTATCAAAGGCCTTGGAGATATCCAGAGCCACAACCTTACTCTCACCAAACTGGTGGATAGACCGACTCCAGCGCTCCGTCAAGAAAGCCATCAGGTCTCCCGTAGAGCGATTTCTACGGAAGCCATACTGTCGATCACTAAGCAGGTCGTTGGACTCCAGACACCTTACAAGATTGTGGTTAACCAAGCTCTCCATTACCTTAGAGCGCAGAGCAAATCGCAATTGGCCGATAATTCGCAGGATTATTGGCTTCACCCTTTTTAGGGATCGGCTGGACGTTCGCAACCTTCCAACACGCTGGGAAGACTCCCGCGCGATAAGCAAGGTTGAAAAGGTTGCGTAATGGACGGGCTAGCGTCGAGGAGCACTTACATAGGACAAATGCCGAAATACCATCCGGGCCCGGGGACTAATTAACGTCGAGCTTCGCAAGAACCGTTTTAACCCCACGTGTTCGAAAAATATCTGAGGCATGGAACTAGATACGTTTTCGATCACGGGGAGTGGTCGATTGCTTTCCGGCAAGAAAGAATTTCCTGCAAAAATTTCAGCCAAGAGGTTAGCTCTATCAACCGGGTGAATGCCTGATCGTCTTTAACAAGAGTTGGGATATATGATGAACTATCCTTTACTCTTCTTACAAATGACCAAAAGCCCTTACTTCCCCTGGGGGAACCAAGAACCTTTGTACGTAGACGTTGTTCGTGTAGAAATTTTTCACGCCTAAGCACTATTGCGCACGAAGTTCTTGCCTGTTTACGCAGCAGTTCAGTATTGGCGGTTTTGTTCAGGCGCCAATTTCTGATCGCCTCCTCTTTAGATCTGACAGCATCCCTGCATGCCTGGTCAAACCAACTGTTTTTGGCTGGTTTAGCCGACATTATTTTATTTGGAATAAAAGTCTTCATTCCAACAATAGGAAAAAATATACTATGGCATAGAAAAGTGTAAGAGGTCTACGAAGTTAGTTTACACTGTAATTGATATAAAAAATATACGCAGAGAACTAAATGTGTTTGTTTAAGAAGAAGTTAGAGGCAACCTTTCGCCAGCAGCATACCATAGCTATTTGTTAAAAATTCTACCCACTAGCGTTACTCGCAACTAACGCGATACTTTATTTTTCGATATACTATATCGGCATTAAATTAAGATCACACTTTTGTGATTAAACTTAAGTTGCTTTAGATCCCTTAAAAACCCCATTTATTTGTTTAATCACTAATGTCCTTAGACTTACACTGAAGACAGAAATCAGCCGGTTGAGCGCACCAATTATTTTTTGGTTCTGCATTAAGAGGTTATTTTTGGAACTCTGCAGTTTTGACTTTTGTTCCATGACCCTAATAAGGATAAAGTCAGAAAAATTGTACTCTGTTAATAACTCTATTTTAATGCTTTAGGTTTTGATTTAATGTTTATGAATAAGAGAATTTTTTTTTATTTTAACATTAAAATAGTTGGGTTCCGTTCTACGTAAATTCGGACAGTAAAATTTCAAGAATCAATTTAAGTATTATTTAAGTATTATTAAGTTTTACATATGAAACAAAAGAAATAATCCTGAAATAAGGCTATAGATAAGAACAAGTCCCAAAATTCTGAAAATTCCCGATAAATCCCGGGATCCCGAAAAATCCCGAGTTCCCGGGATTTTTCTCAGTTGAATCTTTCTACAAAAATGTGGCCGGTAATATGTTTCCCCTATTCAAAAATCGATTTAAGTATTAACTTTTAAATATGAAACAAACAAAAAAAAATCCTGAAATTAAGAAAATCTATAGGTAAGAAGAAATCCCAAAATTATGAAAAATCCCGAAATACCGATATATTCGGGGGTCCAAAAAAATCACGGTAAACCGGGACTTCAGTATTTAAAATCCTGGATCCTGGGAATTGTGAATGTCAGTCCCAATCGACATCCCTATTCATTATGTTCCAGAGCATAAGAAGTTTTTCGATACTGAGTAAAAAATGTATTTCAGCAATAAACAGAGCACCTTTACTTTACGCTTGCTAAATATAGCCAAAGATGTCGACACATAAACCTGAGCGATTAATTTATAAGTCTGTACAAGATTGTTGTTCAATGACATGCGAGGGCAGTTACGGAACCATTCGACCAATTTAAGAGAAGACACAATTTGGGATATAATATCTTCATTTTCAACTTTATTTATACTTAAAGGGACATAAATACTGTTACAAAATTGAACACACCCATTTCGATAGTAGAACTGAACATACCCCGTTAATGTCATATGTGACGCGCAATATAGAAAGGGACCTAAGGGTAAAACCAGTTTTGTTCAGGAGAGCCATTTTAAAGATTTAAATACGTGTATCTTTGGTGTACCATCACTTTCATAAAACGCGCATATCTCTGGGAGGGAACACTTTTGAGACATGGGATCGGTCTCATTCTGTCCACATCAAAAAAAAGTAAAAATTGATTTTTTTACCCTTAGGTCCCTTTCTCTATGCGCTGTCACATATGGGTTTTGAAAGCTAACCTCAATGGCGTAAGTCTGTAACGGGATTTTCAAATTGTTTCAACTTTCATCATTGAGTGGTCAGATAATGAGAACCGTATCGCATTTAAGTGTGAAATGGAAAAAAGCGATATTTTCAAAACGCTCCGGCCACTAAGGATTAACCGCATGTTTGTCTACCGATGCATAAAACTGTTTGAGGAGACTGGAGATATAAAAGACCGCCACCGGTCGGTCCGCCCACGCTATGTTCGAACACCGCATGTCATCAAAGCCGTTAAATCAAGAATTCACAGAAATCCGCTTCGAAAACAGAAAATCAAGGCCCGTGAGATGAATATCAAGCAAAAGTCCATTAGTCGAATCATTAGAAAAGACTTGGGGATTTCAAACGACGTACCGGACATTTATTGACTGCAGCTTTAAAAAAATAGGATTCAAAAATGAAAAACCCATCACCCAGCTTCAGTCATGGTTTGGTGGGGTGTCTCATACGATGGGGTCACTGACCTGCATTTCTGCGAACAAGGAGTCAAAACATCGGCCAAAGTTTACCAAGAAACCGTTTTGGAAGCTGTTGTGAAGCCTCTTAACAATTCCCTGTACCAAAACCAGCCATACACTTTCCACCAGGATTCTGCGCCGGCCCATAAGGCTAAAACGTCCCAGGCCTGGCATCGAAACAATTTGCCAACGTTTATTTCCTCTGAAAAGTGGCCCTCAGACAGTCCTGATTTGAACCCATTGGATTACAAATTGTGGACGGTTTTAGAGGACAAGGTTTGTCACAAAAGATACCCAAACATTGGATCTCTTAAGACTGCTTTGGTTCGAGCTGTGGCCAATTATCCAATGGACGAGGTTCGTGCAGCTATTGACGATTGGCCAGTGCGACTTAAGGCGTGTGTAAAGGTCCATTTAGACTTGACGGTGGACGGTTGACGGTAGGCAATCAGCTATTTCAGTTGGGGGTTGCATTTTGCATGTGTTAGAGGGAGATAACTACAGTTTGACGTTTGACGACGGTAGACTTCTGCAGGTTGCAGAATCAACCGTCCACCGTCAACCGTCAAGACTAATTGGACCTTAAAGGCAAAGGCGGACATTTCGAATAAGTAGAATCTTTTTGGATACAATATACGAGTACATCGTACATCAATAAATATATTAAAAAATATTTGGTCCAAAAACATTCAGTACTTTTTATTTTACAGCATAAAACGTGTGTATTTATGTCCCTACTAAGTATACCTGAAAAACTACAATACCAAGTCAATATCCACCAAGTTTCATTTGACTTCAATACCTAAGCAAAGGCCACCAAGTTTTATTAGCCGCTGATTCCACCTCTGTATTATTGATTTAAAAATAAACGATGCTTGGCTGATGAATATTGCTACATTAAGAAACTCAAATAACTTTTTTTTTATTATTTGAAATTGAACAGGGATTAACCGGCTCAAGACCTCTTGCTTCTATGTTGAAATAGAAGACAAGTTTTTAACAAAATGGCGAAGAGACATTGATTTTCGAGGCTGCACTCTGCTTTTATCATGATTTCGGGTCCGTAACAACCCTCTTCAGAATGTTTTGCTGCAATTGTTGAAAGTAAAACCGAAATCTATAAGGCCAGGCTCTCCCCAAACGAATGAGAACTACTGTCGTAAACCTTACTTTTCAAGTTTTCTTTACACAATTCCCCACGAAAATACAACTCACTCTTGCCACCTCTAAAGAGACTCCACATCGAGAGCCATCAATAGATTTATTTTTCCTTTACTCATATTAAAGCTCATTTAATTTGTTTAAATATAGCTTAATTCGCTTTAAAAATAATGGAATTTAACTGCCCCCTGTTCGTTGATTCATCTTACCAAAAAGTTGTTCATTACTGCTTCGAAAGTTGAGAGAGGAATAGCCGCAATTGTTTCTCGAATTGATTGCATTAGTTGATTCAAATTTGTTGGTTTTGCTTTGTTGGCAGTAACCCCACAAAAAAAGTCAGGTGCTGTAAGGTCAGCGACCTGGGAGTCCAACGAAATGTGGAGTTTCTGGAAATCAGCTTATTGGGAAATTTTCGTCGCAATTCCGTCATAACAGGCCGGGCTATGTGAGGAGTGGCGTCATCTTGATGAAACCACACAGAGTTGAAAGAAATTCTCATTATCTTAGGCGTAAATCTGGATAGAAAAACTCTCTTAACATGCTTAAGTAAAGGTCTCTAGTAACTGTTACGGTGTGACCCTTTTCTTCAAGGAAGTAGGGCCCGACAATACAGCGTGATGAAACCGCACACCACACTGCGACACGAAGTGGATGCAATTCCATTTCATGGAGTATCTATGGATTGGAAGCACCCCAAATTCAACAATTTTGTTTGTTTATGTTGACGTTTAAATCGAAATGGGCCTCGTCAGACATGGGCCTTGTGTTTCCGTCCTCTTCCACTATTTGAAGCATCTGAAAAAGTTCCAAGCGGAAAGTCTGCTGCGTTCAGTTTGTTGGCCATTTGAATTTTATATGGGAATAAGTCCAAATATTTGCGCATAATTGTCTGCAATGACTGTTTGCTTATACCCATTGGATATAAAAAGCTTCTTGTCGAAACTCTTGGATTGTTTAGAATGACAGCGGCTACAGCAGCGATTGTTTCCTCTGTCGGAGCTGAAGGGTTTCGATGGAACGGTATTCTGTTGACTTTCCCATGCTCGGCAAAATTGTTAACAAGTCTCATTATGGTCCCTCTGCTCGGATCATTGCCGTCAAACGTGCGCCTATACTCTCTTTGAACCTTAACTATGGACTCCAGTGCATGAAGAGGAGAAAAATCCAAACTGTTGTTTCAGTGTCCCAGTTATCCATTTTATTAAAAAAATTAACCAGATTCTTTAAATAGAAAAAAAGTTATTAAATTTTTTTTGGTAGCGGCTTTCATCAGCCACCCCGTAATAACGCAGAAAGAAAAAAGTTCTAAATTGCTAGATATGGTGATCAGGCTACCTTGGGAATAATTTTAAGTCTGTTATTTGGTCAGTGTCCCAGTTATCCATTTTATTAAAAAAAATTAACCAGATTCTTTAAATAGAAAAACAGTAATTACTTTTTTTTTGGTAGCGGATTTCATCAGCCACCCTGTAAGTACCCAAAAAGAAAATAGTTCAAAATTTCTAAATATGGTGATCAGGCTGCTTTGGGAATTATTTTAAATCTGTTATTTGGTCATTTGAAGCGTAAGAGTCTTGATAATGATACCCATAGCTTTTTGTACCCTTCTCTATGGATTGAATGTTTAGTAAATTTTTCATTTCGTTTGCAACATCTCGAAATACAGATCGGTGGACCTGTAGTGATTATTTATTAATCACCGTCGTAAAATTGTAATACGATCTAGCTGTATCAGTTTGACTGTGTGAGTAAATGCGCCGTTTAATGCGATCTCCTCGATAAGTTCTTGGGGGAAGTTTTTGAAATATCATAACTTTGGACATACACGCAAAGAAAAAATATGGTTACTATATAGTCACGGCAACAATAATATGTTCTCTGCAATAATAGTGTGTTCGTCGCAACCATAGTATTGTTTTTTGAATTTCATGTTGACATTAGTATGATTGCGACAATAATAATATTGTTGAAATGTAACAAAAGTATTATTGCCAAATTTAAAAATGAAACTGTGGTTGCAACAACAATATAAATATGGTTGGTACGACAAAAATATTGGTCTTTGGGTTTTATGTTAACAATAATATGATTACAGAAATCATACTGTATGTTTGTGATTTTTCTTAATTTGAGTATGGGTTTTACAAAAATGTCACTTTGCCATTTTGTTAAAACTTGTCTTCTATTTAAATATAGAAGCAAGAGGTCTTGAGCCGATTTAATCCCTGTTCAATGTGTAAAAGCAACAGACCGAAATAAAACAAACGAGCTAAACATACATACGTACATGCACGGCACGGCACACAAGTTGACATAGTCAACTTAACTCTTTTTACAACACACACACATGTTGTTGTAAAAGAAATCTATTGATGGCTCTCGATGTGGAGTGTCTTTAGAGGTGGCAAAAGTGAGTTGTATTTTCGTGGGCATTTGTGTGAAGAAAACTTGAAAAGTAAGGTTTACAACAGTAGTTCTCATTCGTTTGGGAGAGCCTGGCCTTATAGAGTTCGGTTTTACTTTCAACAATTGCAACAAGGCTTTCTGAAGAGGGTTGTCACGGACCCGAAATCATGATAAAAGCAGTGTACAGCCACGAAAATCAATGTCACTTTGCCATTTTTTTAAAACTTGTCTTCTATTTAAATATAGAAGCAAGAGGTCTTGAGCCGGTTTAATCCCTGTTCAAAAATGTTATTGTTACAAATCTTATAAAATAATGGTAAATATAGAAATTAAAATTTTCCAAACAAACTGGTTTGGATTTGTTTAACAGAAATATTTTTAATAAAATCTTTCAATAAAAATGCTTACGTTTTTTTAATGGATTTCTACTGTTTAAACATTCCTATTATTTAAAAATAAATATGTTTAATGTAATTACTTAATAAAATTCTTTATTTTGACAACATAACCGAATCCCAATAAATAATTTGAGGATCACATTATGGTTGCGTGGGATCATACTATGGTTTCGTGTGAACCATACTATGGTTGTTAGGATCATACTATGGTTGTTAGGATCATACTATGGTTGTTTGTCAAACATACTATGGTTGTAAGAAACATACTATGTGAAACATACATACTATTGTTTTGAGGATCATAGTATGGTTGAGTGTGAATCATACTATGGTTGTGGGGATCATAGTATGGTTGTGTGTGAATCATACTATGGTTGTGAAGATTATAGTATGGTTGTGTGTGAATCATACTATATTTGTGAGAATCATAATATTGTTGTGCCACAACCATATATCCAACAATAGTATGATGCCACTCGAATATTGTTACCCCAACCATACTTTTTTTCTGCGTGTAGTTAAGATATTTTAACGCCCTTGGATGTGCCGGATTAGTGAACTAATAATGTATTTTTGCTGTTTTTATTTTAATTTTTTGCCAAACTCACCCTTTCCTCATATCTTTCGTGTAGTATCGGGAACACCCTCGTATAAAAAAGAAACGCCGAAAAGTTCCCTTTACCTTAAACTCCACAGAAAAAACACTCACAAATATCAACATTCCCGTCAATTCTTTTGCACATTTACCAAGTTGGCTGTCTGTTGTGTTTGAGTCTTTTCCCCCTTTTTTTCTCTGTTAGCGCAAACAATGTTCATTTTCGTTCATTTGTTTACTTCTTTCATTTAACTGTGAGTATTTTTTTGCTTCATTTTGGCATGAAAAGAATTTAATTATCGTTAACAATTTACACCTGATTAAATACCATTTCACCTTCGGAGACTCAAAGAATAACGAGAAAGTAAGAACAGCAACTACAGCACAAACTGACTGACGATTGGTTTCAGAATTGTTTTAGGAGAAAATAAGCACCTTTCTTGGAAGGATACTTTAAAAGCACACTACAGCGCTTTAATTCGTTTCGAGTCTGTTTTTTTACATAAAAATAATGCTGATGCCTAGTCTGCCATTCCATCAGCGATGGAGATTGAAAAATTATGTAAATTTGTTTAGTTGTAGGAACGAATTCCCCATTCCCAGAAGACTCAGCTGACTTGACTCATATGGAAGGCATCGACAAAAGTTTATTAAATTTACTTTGCAATCAAATAAAAAATGAAATTAAGCTCGCACTCAAACTCTTTGAATTTTTGGCAAACTAGATTTTTAGTTAAACTATGCACAATAGAGTGCGCTGAAAAGTAGTTATGGCAGGAAAGTTTGAGTATATTAACGGATATTTTTTAGGTAACCTAGAAAAAGAATAACAATTATCTAAATAAATATTATATTGAGCTCGAGCTCAAGGTTATTATGTTTTGTTATACTTTTTTCTTTATTCGATATTTCGATCCTCTCTGAAGAACATCATCAGGAATCAAATTCTTCAGAGAGGAACGAAATATTGAATAAAGAAAAAAATATAACAAAAAATAAAAACCTTGGCCTAGAGCTCGATATAATAATTATTTAGTAAAATTTAAAATAAAGGCCGAATACAAAAATTAAAAATTACTGCGTAGTAACAATTATCTTTACATTTTCGGCGGCGACTGAAGAAAAAACTAATTGTATTAAACAACCGTCTGAAGCCGACGTTGTTAAAAAAAATTGTTTTTCTGAGTCACAAAATTAATTATTTTGTTTGATTCCTTCAGATTTGTTTGATGTACCTAACTCTTATAAATACGTACACTAAGAGAAAAGCTGCGGGCTAAAATTAAGCTGTGTCGTGCTTGTTTTTAGAATTGTTTAATTTTAAAGAAATCAAGCCTGCATAGTACTTAAATGAAGATAAAATTAAGAACGACAATCTTAAAACAAGATTAAAATCTTAAAACAAGTAGAATAATCTTGATTTGAGAATAAAATTCTCAATTTAAGATTACATCAAGAATGGAATTCTTAGTTTAAAACTAAAAATTCTTAAAACAAGCCTGACATGCTTAATTTAATCCGAAACTATTTTACAATAAAAAAAACACTCTCAGTATGCGGTGATTTCTTTAGTTTTGCTATTCTTTCAGAGTGTCCACGTGCTATAGTGAAAACTAATTAAATTAAAGAAGAGAAACAATAAACTGTGGTAATGGAAAATTGTCGAATAGTTAATATTGATGAAAGCACCGCATGTAATTGGATGGCTTTGGCCTTTGAAGAAGTTATTCCGGCGGAAGAAAACCAGTCGTATGTTCCGGGGAAAGAAAGTATGGAAAAAAGTTCGCGTGAGTTTGTTCTATTGAATGTTGAAAACGAACAGTCTCAGCATTGTGGCGAAAACCAAGATGAGGAAAATTTGAGAAAACTATTGAAAGAATTCCATTTTGAACCTGTCTTTGAATATTTAAAGGGTAAGTATTTGTTTATTATATGCTCTATACATCTTTCATTTTTATGATATTTCCAAGCTGCTCAAGTGACTTTTAGAAGCTCAAGTTCATGCGAAAAGAGGACATAAAGGAAGCTATTCCTCCATTAGGGCTGCGCATGGAATTTCGCGAGAAATTATTTGTTTGGAAGAAAAAGCAGGTAGAAATTCTTGTGTTTTAGAAAATCTAATCATAAAAAAATATTTAATGATATTTATCATAGTTTGGACTAGATGAAGGTACTATGTCAATGCCATCAAAAGTAGAGGACTGGCTGGAAATGAATTTTAAATGAATTTTTTAATAAAACTACAATAATTTAAAAAAACACTATTAATTATCTTTCATTTTGTTTGCTGGGTTTGTGAGATAAAATACATTCGAATTTCGAAGAGCGTGAAATTCAGAGGAAACATTCTTAAAATAAGACTAAACATTCTCGAAATAAGACTAAACATTCTTAAATTTAGCCTGAGTCATACTTGAAATAAGTTTATATAAATCGTATTTCAAGAACGCAAAACTATTAAAATAAGATTTTTATTCTTAAAAGAAGAATGAAGCGGCTTGAAATCAGGTTAAGAATTTTCGTTCTAAAATTAAGATTATCGGCTTGATTTTAGCTTTTTCGAGCTTAACAGACTGTTATGACGTTTTCAGCTTGTTTTAAGCCCGTTTTTCTTAAATTTAGCGTGTTTTTTCTCTCTGTGTACCCATACGCCCATGTTAACTGGGCCGGTGTTAGGGCAATTTTAGCATAATCTAAAAACAATGGATATGGTAGACATTTGCATTCTGTTTGTTTAAAGGCGCCTTTTTTATGGGCCCCAGATATCATGAGCTTAGGCCCTTCATAAAGCCAAATCGTATTATTAATGCGATATTGGGATTCGTGACAAAATTTTATTACTTTAAAGATCCCACATGTCCATGTTTGAGCAGGCCCAAAATTTAGGCTACTCTTAAAAGTTTTCCATAAGAGAGAAAACGTCACCGTGTCCGAGTACTATTTGTAGAAGACGATTGATTTTTGAGCCTCTAGGTTATGTGGGGACGGGTATTCTTAAAAAAACTTCTCTAGTTTGACTCTTTTGTGCCACTTAGCATTGGCCTAGCCGATAAAATCGGCTGCAAATTATGAGTCGTTACAATCAGATGCTTTCTCGGCTTGAACTAATATTAAATGCAGGAGGCAACGCTGAGTCGGCTTCAAGCCGCTGATAGAAAACTGTTTGTAAAATACACCAATAATAATTGGTTTACATCAAATAACGTCATGGGCTCCGGTAATGTACTTAGCATGGACACAAATACTGTTACAACATTGAACACACCCATTTCAATAGTAGTACTGAACATACCCCGTTAATGTCATATGGATTTTGAAAGCTAACCTCAATAGCGTTAGTCTGTAACGGCATTTTAAAATTGTTTCAACTTTCATCATGGAGTGGTCAGATAATGAGAACCGTATCGCTGTAATAGCGCTTTTCAAGTGTGAAATAAAAAAAGATATTTTCAAAACGCCCGGCCACTAGGGATAAGCCGCATGTTCGTCTACCAATGCATAAAACTGTTTAAGGAGACTGGAGATGTAAAAGACCGCCACCGGTCGGGCCGCCCACGCTCTCTTCGAACACCGCATGTCATCAAAGCCGTTAAATCAAGAATTCACAGAAATCCGCTCCGAAAACAGAAAATCATGGCCCGTGAAATGAATATCACGCAAAAGTCCATGAGTCGAATCATTAAAACAGACTTGGGACTTGGGGCTTCCAAACGACGTACCGGACATTTATTTACTGCAGCTTTAAAAAAAAATAGGATTGAAAAATGCAAACGTCTTTTGGTAACATGCACAGAAAAACTTTGTTCACCGATGAAAAAAATTTTAACGTTCAGGAAAAATTTAACAAGCAAAATGATAGAGTGTATGCTCTGTCATCTAAGGAAGCATCAGAACTGATCCTAAGGGTGGAAAAGTGTCAACACCCAGCTTTAGTCATGGTTTGGTGAGGTGTCTCTTACGATGGTGGGGTGTATCTTACGGGTCTCTGGCCTGCATTTCTGCAAACAAGGAGTCAAAACATCGGCCAAAGTTTACCAAGAAACCGTTTTGGAAGCTGTTGTGAAGCCTTTTAACAATTCCTTGTTCCAAAACCAGGCGTGGACTTTCCAGCAGGATTCTGCGCCGGCCCATAAGGCTAAAACGTCCCAGGCCTGGCTTCGAAACAAATTGCCAGCGTTCATTTCCTCCGAAGAATGGCGTTCAGACAGTCCAGATTTGAACCCATTGGATTACAAATTGTGGACGGTTTTAGAGGACAAGGTTTGTCACAAAAGATACCCCAACATTAGATCTCTTAAGACTGCTTTGGTTCGAGCTGTGGCCAATTTTCCTATGGACGAGGTTCGTGCAGCTTTTGACGATTGGCTAGTGCGACTAAAGGCATGTGTAAAGGCAAAAGTCGGACGTTTCGAATAAGTAGATTCTTTTTGGAAACAATAAACATCAGTAGTCGTAAATATATAAACAAATATTTGGCCCAAAAACATTCAGTACTTTTTATATTACAGCATAAAACGTGTGTAACAGTATTTATGTCCCTACCAAGTATTTATATAAGTACACTACTTGCAATAAATTTTAAACAATTTGGAACATTTTTCATTTCAGCCGGATACCCACATGCATGGACTGTTTTAAATATACCACGGAACCTTGCTCAAAAAAATTTTAAAGGACATGGTTATTCGCATGAGCGGTATTAAAAGAGACCTGATTAGTTTTCAAATTTCCCAATTATATTCCTTAAAACTCGTTTTTACTAAGGTTGCCTGAAGCGTTCTGAAGATCTAACATTGACTTCAAACTGAGATCTGTGCACGTTTCGTAAGGTATCAATATGGACGTCGCTGTCAAATCCAATTTGTACTGAAGAGTTGGTAAGTACCAAATTTGGAGGCATTTATATATTTTAGAAGTAATTTACATGAGTTCTAATGAAGTGCCGTATAAGGCCCTTTTGTAAAAGAGTTGCCAGAATGACAGCGACAGCCAACCCGTTTTACATCGGTAAAGATGTAATAGAAATATATTTGTCTTACCATGTTCATTTATATAAGCATACTTTAATTTATATTACATTAATTTACTATTAGTGTGTAATAAAATACGTTAGGGGGAAAAGTGGGTGGTGCTACGACCCCGTCTTTAAAACAGAAGTAATGACCATAATTATAGACAGATTCTTTTAACATTTACACAGTCTGCAAATGTACAGAGGAACGTGGCACCACCCACATTCACAAATTTAAGTGGCCAGAACTTATAAAGCATTTAAGTTACTAATACCGGAATGGGAATATATGCTAAAGTGGGGCGTGGAACAGCCCCATTTTTTAGAGCACTGTATGTCACTGTGTGTCAGGAACGTTTTAAAGAGGGGCGTGGAGCCGTTTTTTTTTCTCCGAACTTATTTCCTTATATTTTAAGAGAATATATTCCAACTCCGATGTTCCTAAGCTTTTTTTTTGTATGTTTATTTTATTTGATTTAAGAATGGAGTTGGTACTATAAATAAACAAAAAGTTGGAATATGTTAGAACTATATAATGCCCTTCGACGGGAACTCAACAATATTTAATATACGCAGTATTTATCTACTAAGACATTTTATAAGTCATATCTTTAGTATTTTTACATAATATTAACACATGTTTTATTATTATCCTCTATTTTATAATGAAAAATTGTGAAAAAACATCATTTAAGTAACTGTACTGAATAAAATTGTGTCAGTACGGTTAAAAGCAAAAAGGTTAGTGTGCAATCCACCAATACATATCTTTGTTTATTTTGTTTCTTTCAGAGCGATCTTTATCCGATACGCTAGTATCGTAGCGAGGTTCATTGTCAATGATTAAATTGTCTCTGACAGCTTTTGTGTTAGCCCTTCTGTATAAATGATAAAAAATAGGTATACCTTCTGGATTTTGTATGAAACCGTTCTTGTCTAAATACAAGAAGGCCTCCGGTGGTACAAAACCAGTTTCTAACGTTAGCTTTATGTATGAATCGCTGGTATAATACGGAGCCATTATAAGATTGTTGGATATACATGCTGTAGCATTAACTATATGATTCCTGATAAGCTTAAAAATGAAGTTGTCGATTCTGTTTATATTTGCATTATTGTATAGTATCTTATTGGATATATACTTGGTGTAATTACTGGTTTTTGACCTATAGATAGACGTGCAAGCTCTAAGGCACATTCTTTGGAAGTTGCGTAAGCGTTCCATATAAGATGGTATAATATTAAACCATATTGGACAACCAAACGTTAGAATAGGTCGTATTAACGTTTGGTACAGTAATATTTTCACGTTGGGTTTAATGTATCTAGAGAAGAAAAGTAATTTATATTTAAAGAATGCAGTTCTCGCTTTTTGTATTTGTATATTAACATGCTTGTCAAAATAGAGAAATTTGTCTAAATTTATTCCTAAGTATCTTACAACTTCTTTATTTGGGATATTAGTTCCATTAAAGGGAGAGCATATCTTAAACTTTTTCCAATTTTTTCGAATATCGTAATTGCATTTCCCAACGGGTGGACGGAAAAGGATAGTTTCGCATTTTTCAAAATTAATTTTCATATTCCAATCTTTTGCATATTTAATAACAGTATTAAATTTATCTTGCAAATTTTCTGAAATAATTTTAACGCTCTTGCCTGCGTAATAAACAATGATGTCGTCTGCAAAACCAATATATTCACTAAGAGAATTTAGTAATTCGTAGATGTAGATATTAAATAAAAATGGAGCATTGACTGTGCCTTGTTGCAGTCCGTTGATCATACTAAATTGTTGAGAACTTTTGTTGCCGCCGTTACATACAACAAAAATTCTTTCGCTGATCATGTTATATAGTAAGAATATGAATTTAAGGGGTCAATTATAATTAATCAGTTTGTATATCAAACCTGGAATCCAGATGTTGTCGAAAGCTAGCTAAAAAGCTTTAGGAGAACATCAGTCTTGGAGTACAGAATATATACTAGGGTATAAAAAAAACTTTGTGGTGAAGAGGGTGGTACACGCCCCTTTTTAAAAACCGGTGCATATTCCATAATTAGATCGTCTTGAAATAAGCATATTATGCTACTGAGGCCCAAAAACTGATCTCAGAGTATATACGGAAACAATTTTGAAAGTATTTAGGTAAGGATATCAGATTTGAAATATATTATATTATTATTATATAATATTAATGTTAAATATAAATCTATTATTAATCTAGGAATGTCAGTTAGTTAAATGTAAGAAATATCGAATATTCCATAGCAAGTCGAGAAATGTGAGTTGGTTTAATGTAGAAAAATATAGAATATTTTCTTACCATGTGCACTGCCATATAAACATACAAGTGCACAAATACTAAGTTTTTAGCATGTGCGTCAGATTGCCACGTACGGTTAAGTTTAACGTTCTTTAAACTCTGCCCTTGATAGTTTAGTTTTCCCTCCTTAATTTGCTTAACTTTTAGCCTCACTTATTTGAATATATGTATTTCAATTTGTAATGCGCTCTTTTCAAACCTCTTGGGAAAAGGCTTGTGGTTGTCGGGAGACCTCAGCTTCAAAACGCAAACACGTGCTCTTTTCGATAATTTGAGGTTACGTTACGATTGCCTTACAAGGTTTTAAGAATTGACAAAAGCAAAAATATGAAAGGATTGCAATACAAACACATGACAGGTAAAACTGGTTATTATAAGTTAGTTTCATGGCAATGTTTGATATTTCCAAACACATAAAAGCTAGTCCCACCTTTTAGTGTACCGATCGCCGTATAGTCCAGCTGATTCCATTAAACGATGGCTGTCTGTCCGTTTGTCCATCTAAAGCTTGTAATCAAACTACTGATCGCAATTGTTTTCGATCTTTTTGAAATTAGGCAGAAGTTAGTTTTTTGGAATAAGGACGAACGTTATTGAAGTTGGAGAAAATCGGTTCAGATTCACATATATAACTTGAAGCCACATAATACATCAAATCTTGATGAAATTTGGCACAAGTAAAATGTTGTGGACCGAGGAAGGACATCATTACAGTTACAGAAAATCGGTTCAGATTTAGTTAAAGCTCCTTTAGATATGTTTATGCGATTGATGTATTTATCTCTTGAAGCCACATACTACACCAAATATACGAGGGCGACCTTAAAACTAGCTGGCCTGGCACATTTTCTGTTTTTCAAGCAACTTTGTTTTTTGTTTTTTAAAAGCAATCTTTTATAAGCCATCTGTCAAAATTTCCGAAATATTTAATGATTATTTTCTTTGTTACAGGTGATTGAAGTAAACAAGATTTATAATTTTTGAAAAATGGAAAATAAAGAGTTTCGTGCGCTAATTGAACACTTTTGTATGAAAGGTTATACGCCACAATTAATCAAAGATGAATTGGATTCTGTTCATGGTGATAATGCACCATCATACTCCACCGTGAAATCCTGGGTTCAACAATTTAAAATGGGTCGTTCAAGTACGGAAGATGAACAACGCTCTGGAAGACCGAAAACTGCTACTACTATTGAAAACATTAGAAAAATATTTAATCAAGTGACTAAAGATAGACGAATAAAGCTCAGAGAACTTGCTGATATTGTTAAAATGCACGAAAAACAAGTTTGGAGTATTTTACATGTCGCGTTTGTTGACTTTGCCCCAAAAAATCGTCCGTTGGACCAATTCCGAGGAGCTTTTAGCGATTTATCAGCGTAGTCCAATAGAGTTCTTGCGCCGATTCATAACTGTTGATGAAACATGGATCCATCACTACATCCCAGAATGCAAAGAACAGTCAAAACAATGGATAGAAGATGGTAAAAATGGTCCAAGAAGGCGAAAACTGTTAAGTCAGCAGGAAAAGTAATGGCCACAGTATTTTGGGATGCAAGGGGTATAATATTTATTGATTATCTTGAGAAAGGAAAAACTATAAATAGTGAATATTATTGTGCATTATTGGATCGGTTGAGTGAAGAAATTAAGATAAAACGACCGCATTTAGGAAAAAAGTTCTTTTTCATCAAGATAATGCTCTTTTACACACACTACAATTTTAACTCAACAAAAACTGGCCGAATTACGATTTGAAATTGCTCCGCATCCACCATTTAGTCCAGATTTAGCTCCTTCTGATTATTTCTTGTTTCCAAATTTAACATAATTTTTCGGTAGCAAAAAATGTTCGTCCAATAGCGAGGTTATTGCTGAAGCTGAGGCATATTTTGAAGGTCTTGAAAAATCTTATTTTTCGGATGGAATTTAAAAACTTAAAAAACGTTTGACGAAGTGGAAGGAGATTATGTTGAAAAATAAATAATAATAATTCCAAAAAACGGTTCTTTTTATGTTAGGCCAGTTACTTTTGCGGTCGCCCTCATATATTTATTGTTTTAGATATGTTTATGCTACCTATGAACACAGTATGACATTATTGATGTAAGAAAGGATATAAACCAGAGGTAGTAAACTCAGTTGCAAAAATATATCTAAGAAGGATTATAGATTTGTTAAAGAGCACAATAGCAGAAAAATATTACGTAATTGTAATATTCGTTCGATCGTTTTCATATTTCTTAGACAACGTCAGTCAACTAAATATGAAATATTTGCAGGCAATTTTTTTAACTGAACGAAAAAAAATTATAATTTACTGCTTTAGTTATATACGTACAAGTAAGAAATAAATTTTTTCTCTTAATGTTATCTAAACAAAAATCGAAATGAACTTTAAAAAAGTTGGTTACTTATTTTAATTTTTTTTTTAATTATCGAGGAAACACTTTTTTGCAATTTTTTTTTAATTTATTATTGAAATGGTTTGTTTATCAACGTATTACCTTCTTTTAATTAATATCGTAGATATAAAAAACTCGATTTATATGATAATTATTAAAAAAATTCAGAAGTTTAACTTTGATCGTGAATTCCTCAATAAATACTGAACTGATTTTATTAAAATTGAAAATGTGGAGAAGACTATTACTAACAAAGATACCTAAAATATCTTTATCGGTTCAAAAGATACAGTGTTTTGGCCAGTAAAAAACAATACCGAATCACTGTGCGGCTTTAAACAGTTGGTTCCGGTCAGTGAGTGTAAGAATTGAAGTGATTTGAGAAAGTTCACCCTTGTTCTTTATATGGATGTTGTGGAACTTGAGTAAGAACACGCATTTCGTTCGAAACGCCGACATACGAGGGCGACCGCAAAAGTAACTGGCCTAACATAAAAAGAACCGTTTTTTTTGGAATTATTATTATTTATTTTTCAACATAATCTCCTTCCAACTCAATACATTTCATCAAACGTTTTTCAAGTTTTTTAATTCCATCCGAAAAATAAGATTTTTCAAGACCTTCAAAATATGCCTCAGTTTCAGCAATAACCTCGCTATTGGACGAAAATTTTTTGCCACCGAGAAATTTTTTTAAATTTTGAAACAAGAAATATTCAGAAGGAGCTAAATCTGGACTATATGGTGGATGCGGAGCAATTTCAAATCGTAATTCGGCCAGTTTTTGTTGAGTTAAAAATGCAGTGTGTGAAGGAGCATTATCTTGATGAAAAAGAACTTTTTTTTTCTAAATGCGGTCGTTTTATCTTGATTTCTTCACTCAACCGATCCAATTATGCACAATAATATTCACTATTTATAGTTTTTCCTTTCTCAAGATAATCAATAAATATTATACCCCTTGCATCCCAAAATACTGTGGCCATTACTTTTCCTGCTGACTTAACAGTTTTCGCCTTCTTAGGACCACTTTTACCAGCTTCTCGACTGCATTCTGGGATGTAGTTATGGATCCATGTTTCATCAACAGTTATGAATCGGCGCAAGAACTCTATTGGATTACGCTGATAAATCGCTTCAATCTCCTCGGAGTTGGTCCAACGGGCGATTTTTTGGGGCAAAGTCAACAAACGCGGCACCCATCTTGCGGATAGCTTTTTCATGTGGAGTTCATCATGTAAAATACTCCAAACTTGTTTTTCGTGTATTTTAACAATATCAGCAAGTTCTCTGAGCTTTATTCGTCTATCTTTAGTCACACTATTAAATATTTTTCTAATTTTTTCAATAGTAGTAGAAGTTTTCGGTCTTCAGAGCGTTGCTCATCTTCCGTACTTGAACGACCCATTTTAAATTGTTGAACCCAGGATTTCACGTTGGAGTATGATGGTGCATTATCACCATGAACAGAATCCAATTCATCTTTGATTAATTGTGGCGTATAACCTTTCATACAAAAGTGTTCAATTAGCGCACGAAACTCTTTATTTTCCATTTTTCAAAAATTATAAAACTTGTTTACTTCAATCAAAGAAAATAATCATTAAATATTTCGGAAATTTTGACAGATGGCTTATAAAAGATTGCTTTTAAAAAACAAAAAAAAGTTGCTAGTAAAACAAAAAATGTGCCAGGCCAGTTAGTTTTGCGGTCGGCCTCGTAACAAATGGATTAGCAAACACTTGCCCTACCGACTTTTTATACCAGCCCCATTGTGCAGCACAAACAAGCACAGTCTTAAATTATTTCCGAATTTAATTTGAACAATCATCATATGGTTGTAGTAAAGTACGAGTACATACTCAAATGAAAATTCCACATAAAAGATTAGCCACCATCGCTTCGCGTTCAAATTTACTCGTACATTCCCACTCTGTGTGCAAATCCATTCGCTTGGATACCCGTATAATCATGCAAATGATTCATGGAATTGTCTTAACATTTGCACGACCCGTGCGGGTACGGTTGAAATGTGCGAAACATTTACAAAAACCTTGTCTGAGGCATGCGAGAAAAATAAGCACCGCATCCTTGAAGAAATTGATTACAGTGCATGTAAAAGAAGGTGAAGGTGTAACACAATCTGCCTATTGTCGTTGGTGTTAGGAAACACCTGGTGTTTACGAGGTGTGAGTAAGTGTATAATTTCCAAAAGTACGAAGTGGCATCATTTAAGCATAAGCAATACATTTGTTGCTATCTACACGCAGAGAAAAGATATGGTTACACTATGGTCACCGCAACAATAATATGTTCTCTACAATAAAAGCATGTTTGTCGCAACCATAGTATTGTTTTTTGAATTTCATTTTGACAATAGAATGATTGCGACAATATTGCTATTGTTGAAATGTAACAATAGTATTATTGCCAAACTTAGAAATGAAAATATGGTTATAGCAAACATATAAACATGGTTGGTGCAACAAAACTATTGTTGTTTAAAATTAACGTTAACAATAATTTGATTACGGCAATCATACAGTATGGTTGCGACGATGAACATAACAAAACAGGTTTTATAGAGCATACGTGTATGTGTGTGCGTATGTTTTTTTGATATACAAAAAAACACATACACACGATACAGTGAATGGTTGCTGTCCATTAAAAAAAACAACAATCGGAAGGTAGTTCGATGGATTTTTATTGTGTTTACTTTGTTCGGTGAAATACTCTAATACCGACTGGTTCTCGTTTATTTAAAATTTGCCTGCACTTAAGTATATAGCCATTGATCATGGTTTAATCACATTCGTTACTTGGTGTCTACGGATGGTGAAGAAGCATTCACCCCTGCTAGCAACTTAAAGTATTTTTGGCCGTTGGAATATATATTTTTCTTTCTTGAATGAAATGTTTAATAGAAACATGGCCTCAAAACTGGCTATGATCTAATAGTAATGCAATTTAAAATAACAAACGTAATAAAAATCTCTATTTTTGAATAACAACAAAAACCAATCCTAATAAATAATTTTGGGGATCATAGTATGGTTGAGTGTGAACCATTCTATGGTTGTGGGGATCATAGTATGGTTGCGTGTGAATCATACTATGGTTGTGAGGATCATACTATGGTTGTATGAGGAACATACTATGGTTGTGTGGACCATAATATGGTTGTGGAGATAATAGTATGGTTTAGTGTGAACCATACTATTGTTGTGAGGATCATAGTATGGTTGAGGAGATCATAGTATGGTTGAGTGTGAATCATACTATTGTTGTGAGGATCATAATATTATTGTGTCACAACCATATACCCAACAATAGTATGATCCTCTTCGAATATTGTCACCCCAACCATACTTTTTTTCTGCGTGTAAGATTTGAAACTGCGCTGGAACATGAAAGCATAAAGCGGCATCATTTAAGCATAAGCAATACATTTGCACCAGAACATGGGAGCATAAAGCTGTCAGTTTAATTATGGCTTTTAGATTTTAAAAAAACGCGACTTTTATTTGTCTTGAGAAAGCCACAAAAAGCCATCTCTTATTTGACTTGAAAAAGTCACAAAAAGCCGTCTATTATTTGACTTAAAAAAGTATAAAAAAACTCAAAATCTTTAAGCTAGTAAGTGACAAATAAGCATTTGAACTGTTTTCGCGTTGCTCTGAAGTTATGTACTTCGGCATCCGATATAAGATTGGCATATTTACGGTAATACGTAAGCTTAACATTTTAAAGTATAATGTTGGGTACGAGCATTAACTGTAAAGATCACATCATAATAATAGTTGGTCCTACATTGTTTAGCCCCAACTGTGGTATTTTGTTTGGAATATAAAGAAAAAATAATTTGAAACAAAAGGACAAGTTAAGTTCGGCGCTGTCAAAGCTTATAAAGGGTGCTTCTTTCAGACGATGTAATAAAACGTATATACAAGGGCTGCTATGTATATTTCTGGCCTAATAACGCAAATGCGATTATTTTTGTCATCAATAATGGTTTTATTGTTTTTCAAAGTATTCTACAGTATGATTTATTAACTTTTGCAAGCGCTCAAAACAATTGTCGAAGCACTTTTTCCATTCCGATTGAGACACCTCTAAAGCATTGTTTTTAAACGCTTCAACAGCATCTTCTGGCGGCGAAAATCGTTGACCACGCATTTTTTTTCTTGATGTGCGGGAATAAAAAGAAGTCATTGGGTGCCAAGTCATGGCTGTGCGGCGGATAACCCATCAATTCGACGTTTTGGCCGGTCAAAAAGGCGTTGGTTTGAGCCGATGTGTGAAAGCTCGCATTGTCATGGTGCACAATGATTCGTCTTCTCTTGTTCGTTTTTCGAATTCTCCGAAGATTTTAGGCAAACAAATTGTGGTGTAACACACAGAATTGACCGTGCGCATAGTGCAAAACATCGAGAGAGTTAGAGCAGCAGTACTGCAATCTCCGAAAAGCAATCACTTGCTCTTGGCATATCCTAGATTTTTTTCAGCCAGCTCTTAAGGCAATGCACTTAGAGAATACACGGTTGCAACAGGACGGTCCTACGTTGCTCAAGCGGAACAGTCGCCACATGACCAGTTTTGCCGAAGATACAGGCAACCATTAGCTTCGAAGTGCTTCATCCACGAACAGATTTCGCTTCGATTTGGCTCGTCTTCGAAGACCCACACGGTCGATGGCTGTTTTGTGTAGGGCTCATACGCATAGGTCCATGATTCGTTACCTGTGACGATCTTATACGCCTTTTGAAGTACTGCGATCGTATTTTTTCCAAATTTCTTTGCACCAATCGACACGAACCTCTTTTAAAGCGATTGTCAAATTGTGCGGGATCCAACAAGAACAAACCTTTTTTACGGCCTGGAGTTTATGCAATTTCGAATATATGCTGGTGGAAGAAATGCCCAAGGATGCCTCTATTTCACGGTATATCACATCACAATCTTGCATTATCAATTCACGCACGGCAACAATGTTGTCTGGCACAACGGCCGTTTTTGGACGATCTTCACGACCTTTGTCGTTGAGCGAGCGTCGGCCGCGATTGAATTCATAAAACCAGTTTTTCACAGTGCTATAGGATGTGGCTTCATCGCCATACAAAGATTTAAGTTCATCGATGCACTCTTGTCGTGATGATCCACGTTGAAAGTTGTGAAAAATGATCGCACGAAAATGTTCATTAGTTAATTCCATTTATTTGCCAAATTGTTTTTTTCAAGTCACTGTAAACAACACAAATGATGGTCGTACGTTAAAACGTTCTAAGTACGTTTTTGCTAAAAACTGCCAAACTTTTCAAGGGGAATGTCAGATGGCGCCAGGCAATACCTAGTGTTGCCTAGGCCGGAAATATACATAGCAACTCTCGTATTGTAATGTTATGGCCAAAAATTATGCTTTATTATAAAGATAAGGGTTTTAAAAATGATTTCGAGCCGCGGCTGGCTCGAATAAATTCCAGCCGAGAGGCCCAATTTTCGACCACTATTTGCAGCATTTCAATGTTTCAACCGTGTCGGGCTTATCTGCATAGACAAGTAACTTCACATAACCCCACAAAAAATAGTCCATCTGTGTTAAATCGCTCGATCTTGGGGGCCACGCCACAGGCCCACGACGTGTTTTTAATAAATTGCCTTCTTTGAATTCTTTGTTTTATTAATATTTAACAAAAATAAGTATAATTTACTAAAAAATACCTGAATCTTTAGTTCTTGGCGATTGTACCCCATCCCATTGGCGAATGTGCCCCATGGGTGGGGCACTTTCGCCGTTTTGGGTTACTTTGAAAAACATTAAAAAAATAATAGAATAGATGAGAACCAGTGCTATTGAAACTATAAAAATGAAAGCTAACAGATGAACATATTTAAATAAAATATAATTTGTTGAAACAAATCATTGGCTTCGGTGCAACAGCACTTGGAAAAAAAAGTGGCGAATGCTCCCCCTTCTACCCTACTCACTAAAAATGTCCTTCTATAAATTGATTGTTTCATTGGCTACATGGCATGTAGCACAGTCATGTTGGAGCCAAAGGTCGTCTTAATCAACATCCTCCAATTCAGGCACGAAAAAGTCATTAGTCATGGCTCTATAGCGTTCCCCATTGACTGTATCATTATGGCCATCTTAATTTTTGAAGAAATATGGACCAATGATTTCCCCTGCCCATAAAGCACATTAAACAGGGACTTTCTGAGAATTTTACGGCGTTTCAACAATGGCTTGTGCATTTTCATTACTCCAAATAAGACAATTTTGGTTATTAACGTACCCATTTAACCAGAAGAAAATACCAAACAAATTTTTTTTTGGCAGTATCAGGATCGGTGGCCATCTCGTTTTAAGCCCATTTACCACGATTTGCAAACTTTGTTCCGCAGTAGGTCTATTCATTATGAAATGGCAAACCAAACAAAGCATATATCAAGTGATAGCTGTCAAAAAGACCAACTCCAAAATAATGTGGCCAGATTAAAAACCAGTTGTCTAAAAAACACCCTTTGTAATATTAATTAGCTATTGTCTCGATTTAAAAAAAAAAAAAACAAAACAAGTAAAAACGTCTTTATCATTAACATTATAGGATGCTAGGTTGTTTCGATCGATTGCTATTGCGCTTACAACAAGCACAATGACGGATATGAGAAGATCGTTTTACAATTTTACGAAGATCAATAATTTATATACTTTATAAAGTCTCCAATCTATATTTCGTGGTGTTGCAATGGGATGACAAATTCAGTATACAATCCACTCTTCGGTGGTGAGTATAATTATTTTATCAATATTGTGCCCCCAAAATATATTTAAAATCATTCAAGATTTATCTTATAGGTTCTCTAAAAATTGTACGCTGGCATGTTCAATAAGTTGTATTTATAAAAAAAAATTAAGTTAACCATATAACTCAAATACGTTGGTGTGCCAGGAACTGGAATGGGGCGTGGCACCATATTTGTCTCACACGTGAGCAAAGATAAAATAATCATATTGAAGAATACGAAATTAAAGCGAGAGGAAAAGATTTGTTGGTTTCAAACAACTTTAAGACAGCGTCTTTTGTAAGGAAGAAAAAGAAGGGTGTGGTTTAGACTCTTATATTTTGTTGGCAAGTGCGTTTCAAAACGATTATCTTCGAAACTTCCGCAGAGATGGACATGGTCCATATGATTAAACAAGTTAAGAAACAAATTTTGTAAAAACATATTTAGGGTATTAAAGGTATACACTTGTACCTAATTTTATATACCCAATTATACAGTCGGGTAAGTGTATAAATGTTAAAGTTTATGATATTAAATGATTGAAAACACCGTTTGCCTGTAAATTTGCGAAACAGCAGTTTAGATAATCATGGCTCATAGAAAAAAAACTAGTTTAAAATCTTAAGTCAGACGTTGTCGGCTACATTTTACCCTGCACATCTAGAAGTTTAGAAAAACCAACTGAAAAATGGTTTTTGAACCCCTAAACATGCTCTTATATTAGCCTGATTTTATATTGAAATTTGTGAGAAAATTGTATTGTTTCTTGGTACCCATATGTTCCTGTTCAAATGGACCGACTTTTCGCCCCAAAAGGTCCGTTCCCAAATTTCGAAAATAATTTTAGTTATTTTCTACGTGGGATAAAGTTGTTTGTGGCATCCATATGTCTCGTATTTGAATTTGTGAGAAAATGTTATGTGGTTTGGTAAAGTCGGTTGAATATACTTACGAGGGCGGTTCGGAAAGTTCTTAGCCGATCAATGAAAGAGAATAGTTAGTTTTTCAAAAATATTTTTATTTTTCAATAAAATCTCCTGAAACTTCAATACACTTAGTCCAACGCTTATCTAGCAACTCTATCCCTTGATTAAAATAGTTTTCCTCAAGGTCTTCAGAAAGGTAAAACGCTTGCCAGCAAGGATTTTTTTTAGATTTGGGAACAGGTAAAAGTCACTGGGGGCTAAATCAGGAGAATAAGGTGGGTGGTCAAGCAACTCGTACTTTAATTCGTTGATTTTAGCCATTGTTAAAACACTCTTGTGCGCTGGTGCGTTGTCTTGATGAAAAATTATTTTTTTGTGTTGTAAGCCAGGAAGTTTTTCTCGAATTTGTACATTTAATTGATCTAAAAGGTTGCAATAGTACTCTGAGTTTATTGTTTTACCCTTTTGCAGATAGTCAATCAATAAAATACCTTTGAAGTCCCAAAACCCCGTTGCCATAACCTTACCAGCCGATTGAATTGTTATTGCCTTCTTTGGGGCACTTCCTCCAGCTTCAGTCCATTGTTTGGATTGTTCTTTTGTCTCTGGAGTATAGTGGTGGATCCATGTCTCATCAACAGTTATGAAACGACGCTTAAAATTCATTTTATTTCGCCGAAAACGATCCAAACAAGCTTGAGAAATGTTCATTCTTATGCGTTTTTGGTCGACTGTTAACAAGTCCGGCACCCATCTTGCAGAAAGCTTTTTCATCTGTAGTTCTTCATGCAAAATTAAATGGACTCGATCATTTGAGATACCCATGATATAAGCTATTTCACGCACTTTTATTCGTCGATCATTTAATACCATATCATGCACTTTGGCTAGAATTTCTGTTGTTGTTGCTGATTTTGGACGTCCACTACGTGGTTCATCTTCACGTTTAAATTCAGCAACCCAATTTTTTACTGTTGCATATGAAGGGGCGCTTTCACCTAACACATTCACCATATCATTATGAATTTCTTGTCCCGATAAACCTTTTTTATGTAAATATTTAATGACACCACGCATTTCTAATTTTTCCATTGTAAAAAAATCGCGGATGCGTCTTTTGTGAACACCTGTTTCTATATGAAGGAGTTGCCAGATCGGAACAAAATTTAACATGTGTTCATAGCAGAGAGTCAAATAAGTCAAATAAAGATGCAATTACAGTTGTAAACCACTATTTTGAAGACCTTGAGGAAAACTATTTTAATCAAGGGATAGAATTGCTAGATAAGCGTTGGACTAAGTCTATTGAAGTTTCAGGAGATTATATTGAAAAAATGAAAATATTTTTGAAAAACTAACTATTCTCTTTCATTGATAGGCTAAGAACTTTCCGAACCGCCCTCGTATTTGGCTTCTAGAGCTAAAGTCATAAAATCGGATGTACATAGGTATAGGAACTTATGACTTGAACAGTTTTTATTATGCTTATATTAATCTGAACCGATTTTCTCCAGTTTTAATAGCGTTCTTCATAGATACAGACAACTAAAGTGTGCCTAATTTATTTACTTTAAATTATGTGTAAGATATAGCTTCTGGAACTAAAAAAATGTAATCGGATGAACATAAAGGCTAGTCCATCTTAAGCGCTCCATTTAAATAGCAAATAAAACAAAAAGTTTTTCAGAGAATTATTTTAATATTTTTGATCATGATAGAAAGTTCTAAAGCAATTATGCGTAACACCAAATGCTTTTAAAATGCTCGCCACGGCTTCGGTGGCATACCTTTTTCCTATGCTTTATATTTTCAATGACTCTGAGACATAATGAAGGTTGAATGTGCTTAATGTGCCGACTCATATACTTTACGTAAATTTTTGTCGTATATAGTTGACCTTTAGTTGTTTATTTTACAGTTATTGTTAGGCTTGAGGTCATAAAAAAACGACCAACATCTGTTTTTTGCTTATGACCTCAAGCCTAACAAGAAGTGAAAAATAAAAAAAAATATAATTTTTTCTTTTAAATATCCCCAAAGAAAGAAGTCCTACGGTGTCAACTCACATGATCGTAAGGGGCAATTACCAACGCCACGACGTGAGATAAAATGGCCATGGAATTTCTGGCGAAAAAGTTTCGTTACGTTTCGTTGGCTGTGTGTCACCTTCCTTTTAGAACCACATAACGTTTCTCAATTTCTGGTCCCAAAAGTCCGTTATCATCTCGCGATAGCAAACACCGACATTCCTTTCGAAGCAGTACGGCCGGATGACGCCGCCAGCCCAGAACTGGCTGAGCATGCACAGGTATTTTTTTACAATTCCTACAGACACAGCTTGCTGAAATTTGCGCTCAATTCACCATAGTGTGGTCACTTTTGGTCTTTTATTATGACCAGAAAGATAGGAAATGCATTTTGGTTTGAAAGGCCATTTTCATAAAAGGCTTCAACAATCATAACGCTCTGCAAATGTATATTATTTTACATTTCGTCGAATGAATAGACAAGTAGGCAAATGCCGTCGTCCAATCGGCTATGAAGGTTCCACCTAGTTTTTCTGTTGAAGTTCGCCAACGACGAAGTTTGGTATTTATTGAATGGTAGTAAAATGTCCCTATGGTAAATTAGACCGGCACAGAAACAGTCAAGTGATTGGTTTCTCATCAAAAGGGACCGGTACCGACCGAACTACATATAAGAAAATAACCGGTATGGCTTTGTCATTGAAGAGAGTGAAGATCAAAAAGAACATGTACGAGTAGCGCTGCTGTCATGAAAGTACCCATTATCAGATATATCTCAGTTGGACTAATCAAAACGAACTCGTACCGCTGCTGTCAAGAAAGTGCCCTTCATCAAATATGTCTCAGTTGTACCCTTCATCCAAATTTTCTGGTAATTAATAATCTGGCAAATAATATTTGGAATAAATGACAAATTTATATCCATGCTAAAACAATTCTGTGATAGATTGGGATTAACACCTCCTCGGTCCAGTATGTAAGGAGTAATTGAATCTGGATTTTTAGACTATTCTTTTAACAGACTTCTAACTACAGCGACTTGTCCAAAAGGCACATTGAAGTTGCTCAAGTGGCTAGTTCCAATTATGTTTAAACAATTTTTGTTTTGTAAGTTACATGATTTTTTGCCTTTGTTACATAGACCCCTAGTCTAACGAGGTCATAAATGGGTATCATAACATCTGTATGACAATAAAGAATAACGTCTTTTTGTTTCGGGAAAACATCACTGCAGAATTTTTAATTTGCCAGACCAGTTTTCATGGGAAAATTATTAAAGTTGGCTAAAGATGCCAGGTGGTAAAATTTTCAGATTTCCATAATCACCAGAAAATTACCTACATCGAAAGCAAAGTAATTGTCTAGAGTTGGAGATTTCGACATACCACATTTTCATGAAAGAAGTAGTGAGAATGAAAGGAATTCCTTTGCGAGTACTTACTAATGTAAGTAGGCTACGGGTATGTTCCCGTCGGCGGATAAGTAATGCCAACATTGCTCATACGCACCATGTGTCAATTATAAGTCACGTCCTCATTAATTATGCATGCGCCGGCACTGTGCACAGTATGCCCTATTTGCCTTTTGTTTCTTCATCATGTCTTCGTGGTTACGCAGCACCTCATTTGAATTGTCAAATTTATGGCAAAGGATCATAAAGTCAGACACACACACACACAAATACACAGCGATACACTCGCATACCCATACACTTACAAGGGCACGAAATCATTCTTTTGGGGGGGTACTCGCAAGCAAAGACAAAAACCGAAGCCAATAGATCCTTCAATTGAAGTTTCAACATTTGCTCCCATTCAGCCGGACAGAATGACTGTTTGTTCAGTGTATTAATGCGCATTTCGTGGTCAGCATTTGTAATTTCTCTCCTTCAACGCAGCAGCAGTCGCTGCCCGTCTGTTAGAGCGTGTCCATCAAAGTCGAACTAGTAGGAGGGGTACTCATTCATATTTGAATAAAATTTGATTACAATGACGCCCATTGATGTGGAACCCTATTGAATACTAATAGCTTTTCATAAAGGATTCACCCTTCAACAGCATTTTTGTTGTATAAGTATATGCGGGTAATGTTTTTTTCACACTTTGGCAAATGTATGCGAAGATTTCGGTGAGTAGGTGGCAAGCAGGGTAAAGGATGATAACGCTAGGAGGTGCTGAAAGTGAATGTGGTTGTGCCAGCATGTCAGCTGTAGAACTGTTGATGATGTAGCATTAAAATCTACTTTTAGCAGTTCCTACGTGTCCATATATTTGCGTTGATAAACATAACTTATATGAGCCATTTCAGGCGATAACGACTTGGTTCAACTTTCTTTTATAGATATAAAGGAAGTGTTGGTATTTTTGAGGGAAGCTTTTTTAAAGCAAATGTACATTGAATTAAATTCCATTAAATAAAAATATATTTGTAAATTAATGAGTGAGAAAGAAAATAAAAATCCAGCACAAGTTTACAAAAGATAATATTCTCTTACTTAAAAAACCTCAGTCGGTAAGTCAGTATGGTAGGAGTTGTTTCAGTGAGTCGCCTGTGTCCGCACTCTTCGACTTATTACTTCGCATAAGCAAAATCGATCAATGTTTCGCATGTAAAAATCTTTAAATGAGTAGCGCCTTGTCGGCAGCACACGTATATGGTACCGATGAGCCGTCCCACACCAACGGCGTCACATGCATCTACCAGACGTGGATGTGTTTTACTTCGCTGACTTACTTTTCCTTTCCCATTTGACAACAAACCTGACCTAACTAGCTTGTGGAGTAATTCGCCACTTGTATTCTGTAGCTGGTAGAGCAGCTACAATCAGTGGTATGAGCTAACTATTATAAATTTATCAATATGTCGAGGGCATATCATTAAGTGAGGCTGCGATTGAATTTGCTCCACTGTGGCGTATTTTGTAAATGATACTCGCTGCGAAATCTTAAGCCAGGGTGTACGATCGCACTAGGCACCCTACCATTTTGGGTCCAGCGTGCCTGTGGACCGATTTCGGCGTTGGTAATACGATGCATGACATATGGACCACAACTTCGTTTCAACGGTGACATTATATAGTCTCCACATCGGAAAAGGGGATAGTTACCATTCTGTGTTGATCATAATCGTAATTTTCGGAGTAATGGGCCCTGGATCTATAGGACTTTTCTCATATGAAGTCGCACCTAAACTAATTTCGGCCAAGTTTGTGAGGAGGGTTGTGAATATTTGTTTTTCTCGAATTGTAGAATTTTTCCATAATTCCGTTGGCTGTGATTAATAAATTTGGTGTTAACATTTCGCGTCTGTAGACTGCGTATTTACCGCAGCTGAAAGTCTTTAAGTCCGTCCGAACACTACCTCTTAACGAAAATTAGATACTTATTTTTCTAAAACACTAAACGGCTGTTTTTTAACCGCTATGCTCGCTAAGTCCGAGCCACAATCTGGGTTAAATCGTGAACAAAAATAATATTTGGATTGTAGTTCAACTTGCTTCCATTTCTGTAGCCATATGCCATAAGAACCCTGCAGTCTTAGGTGCCCAATTCCAAATGTATATCTTGATTCAGACTGAAAGGTGCTTAACTCTAAGAAGACAGGTGTCAATGTTATCTGAAGGTCATATTAATAGTCTCTACCATAAGATGGAAGTGTATAACATGGGCATTTCACTTGTATCATCTTGAAATACTTATCTGCGTCCTAAAACGCTCATTTCCATAATACAGTTGCCAACATTTGAAGGTAATTACTTTCGAAAAATAAATGTCATAAAATGTCCCTTCAAATTGCCAATAAAGATTCCACACTTCATTTTAATTTTTATAATTTTTTTGTGTTCTGAAAAAATACATCTAGATGGATCACCCAATATTATCGATCAGTGTATAGTTCTAAGACGTTTTAGTCAAGGCGACAAAAAAATCGATTTGTTCTTTACATAACTTCAGTAACTAAATTGAGAGATCCCTTTGTTTGAACGTTGAAGTCGTAGCCACATTTAACGTCCCAAAATAAGGCGCAGTCATTTGGGCCCATATGGATATCCAGAAACAGTAAAATTTTCGCATAAATTAAAATATATACCCATTAGGGTCAATTTAGGACTCGGCACGAACATAGAATTAACATTAATTCTACGAGTTATAGTCTCTAAAGCTGAGGTCCTTTCAAAAAATTTCCGCTCTTATCACAATATGAGTTAACTTTAAAGATTTGTCTAAACTTAAGGCCCAAATTTACAGACTATCTACAGCCGCTTCGGCCACCTTCATTAATGAACATGGGCTTGCGAAATCAATTAAATTCACTCATTTGAATAGGACAACGGTATATAGGGCCTCACGATTGTTTGACAGAACAAATTTGGACCCACCACCAAAAACTGTATCCCCCAAAACTATATATGTGGCAGCGCATGGAGAAAGGGACCTAAGGGTAAAAAAAAATCAATTTTCACTTCACTAAATCTTTAAAATGGCTCTCCTGAACAAAACTGGTTTTTACCCTTAGGTCCTTTTCTATTTTGCGCGTTATATATGCCTTACTACAGCGTAAGTAAGGCACGTTAATAGAGAGTATTAATGCTTTGGCACGTTCGGTCCAGAGAATAGATATGACAACTGTAAAGCGTGTTTTGTGATATGTTGGTCCATACCCATTTGGAATGCGATAAGTGCGTCGACACTTAAGATCCCAAGTTTGCCAATACTGACTATTACGAATTTTAGTCTTCCTAGTAATAGGTTTAAAAATTAGTAAATTACTTTGTTGTTTTAACTATACTTATACTTTAAATGAATTTGTTGTCACTTATATTTTATTGTATTTTATTGAGGTTTTTTTCTTTCAAATTCTATGGTCTTTTGGACATAAATTTCCAACTTTCATAAAAATCGTACAAACCGATCTATGAGAATGCAGTAACAGGTTAAGCAGAAAAAATCCTAGTCTAGTAAGGATTTTATCTCCTTAACCCGTTGCTGCCTGCCCATAGATCGGCTTGTACGATTTTTATGAAATTTGGAAATTTATGTCCAAAAGACCATAGAAGTTGAAAGAAAAAAAATACCTAATTTTTTACCTGAGATATGACATGGGTATGGGTATCAGTTTTGTACCAGATCAAAAGAAAATTACTAAGGCTAAGTGATTTAATTCTTTTAAGTACCATGTTTTCTTAATAAAATTGAAAAGTCTTTGGTTTAAATATGCTTTTATTCATTTCAAACAATTTTTTTATGCAGCAAAAAATAAGCGCATTTGACCGGATCTGGAAGCCAGGAGTGCTCTTGTATCGCTGCCTGATTAAGCTATTCGGTAAAATTTGAAATTTTTAATTTGTACCATTTTCCTATGTTTAACAGCACTTTTCCGGAGTATTTTCCGAAAAATACTTCGATTTTTGCCTGCAAAAAACAAAAGAAAAAAAAGAAGAAAAAGAGACCTGCTAAATGCTTTAATTTAGTCCAATCTTTCCTCTTTTCTACCAAAAAAAAAAATTACCGCGATATCGCTCACCTGGCCTACGCTAAAATTATTTATGTAGCAACACTTTCGTGGGTATTTAAATACCCACTAGGCAGGCATGGGTTAAACCTAATAAATGAAAATGAAATCAATAATGGAGATACGAGTGTTTTAAGAAAATGCTCAAAATTAGCTTTTTTTCTTAGATACTTTTAGTCCCTCAAATGGAAAATTTTCCCCTGGGACCATTTCGACCATATACAACCCTAAGAATGTATTAGATATAAGCGCTCATTGTGCAAACTATCGTGGAGTTACAAAAAATGTCAGCTTAGCGTACAATAACTGGGATTTTTATCAAGAAATCAAAGATGACATCAGGAAGCATTAAGCATTTAGAGGAATTCAATTACACAGTGTGACAGAGAAAAAATACCTGGGAAATGATATTAATTTTCTTGTAGACCTTGCTGAGTACAACAAGAAACCGGTTTTGAAATTTCCCAAACACCTCCAAAATCTATAGTTACGAAAAAAACCGGTTTTTCGGATCTTACGCACTTTTATGCCAGTAACTTGTTTGAATATCAACCGATTTTAAGTTTTTCGGCAAATTTGGAAAGAAGAAACTTTCGAATGATGTATACACTTTTAAAATCACACTGAAAAATATCTTCGTATTTTTTCTGTAAACTCATTTTTTTAAAAAATTTTGTAATTTTTTTATTTTGGATGCGTTTTTCACAGATTATTTTAAAAGGAACCGAACAATTTTTGAACTGAATAATAAAGAGAGTGTTCTTACGAATATAATTCGGTGTCAATTTGTTAGAAACTGATTGAGTTATTCAGCTTTTATTAAACCAAAATTTTTTGAAAAGATACAATTTTTGGCCAAACTGCTCAGAAATATTTGTTTGACCTTTTTTTATATGGAATATCTCATTGAATATCTTGATATTCAATCAAGTTTGTGCCATTTAAGTGCGTAAGATCCGAAAAACCGGTTATTTACCCGTAACTCTAAATTTAGCAGGTATTAGGGAAATTTCAAACCCGGTTTCTTGTTTTACTCAGCAAGATCTACAAGAAAAATAATATCACTTTCCTGGTATTGTGAATTCATTCTTTTTTGTTACACTGTGTTATATATGCCTCCTTTCAAGATATAACTGAATTAGGGTTCCGGATACAGATGCCAAACGGAATGAGTTTTTAAGAATTCTGGGAAATGAAATAATGCCATTCTGCGTAAGTTTTGTGTCATGAGATTTACGGATTCTCAAAATTTAAATGAAAAACAACTTTTCTCTGGCACTCGAGTAACATAAAATATGGTTTCAATGTAAGAGAGTTTCATGACATCTAGAATTCTAAACCAGCGTCATTCTACCAACATGATGGCTGAGAATCGAACATATCGTACGTGTGTTTAATAAAAGGTTAATTATTCAGGAATTTTAAATTTTTCGTAGAAACAAAAAACATAGCTAGACATAAGATGTACTCTAAAACAGAGAAATATTTACGACTTTTGTTTTGACAAAGGATTGGGAAATCGCGGTGGAAGGTTTTAAGATTTAAAGGCTTCTGTTCGTTTTTTTCTACAAAAAAAAATATAAATTGAAAATTTCGATTTAAAACCCTTTTGTGATACAAAAGCGATTGCTCATACCATTATACATTTTCCATAAGTCGTACCGAAAATTCTTGGAATAACTCATATCTTACAATTTCTGTATATTCATCAATTTTACCCTTGTTGGCTTTTACAGTGTGAGCTTAAGCGTGTAATGTTTCTTGAATATTAAATTCACATTTCCAACTATTCCAGTAGCGGTTATTGCAAAAATGTGTGCGACAGTTTGGAATAAATTGTATTGGGAAACTATATACGAGTATAGGTGGGCTGGAGTGGAGTGTACAAAATAATAATCCTTTAACTTATGCTGATGACTTTAATGGAATATTGAAAACGTCTTCGCCTTAGCAAGGCGGCAGAAGCCGTACAAGGTCTTAGTTATGAAGGATATTTGTAGTTTCAGTAGTTCTTTGATAGTTTTATGTCAACGACTTATTTGCCAAAATGACTTACTCCATGTGTAAAATAAACCTTAAAACTAGATCTGATATGTAAAAAGGGTTAATATTTTTTGTTTGCCTTCCGAATTTTGTTGTCTGCACAAAATCAACCTTTTTATTTGGCATCTTACACAATGGAACCTTAAGAGACCAGGCGAGATATAACTTGTCTCTTCAAGAAGTTTGGAGCTAAGACCCAACTATTTATCCCCGTGATACAAATGGGATAAAACTAGTAAAAACGTTCTTAAGTTTATACTTGTAAAATACAAAAAAGTGTTCTGTTTTTTGGGCATCTAGGGTCCACGATTTCGATTATAATTTCAGCCAATTAATCGATATTTGATTTCATATTTGGAGTAACTTTAAATTCTCTTTGATGTAAGTACTTATATGTGACGCGCAAAATAGAAAGGGACCTAAGGTTGAAAACCAGTTTTGTTCAGGAGAGCCATTTTAAAGATTAGGTCCCTTTATATTTGCGCTTATAATCGTCGACTTCACTTTCATAAAACACGCATATCTCTGGGAGGGAACACTTTTGGGGCATGGGTTCGGTCTCATTCGATGCTCGGATGTTGTCCACATCCACAAGCTTTGTTCAGGAGAGTCATTTTAAAGATTAGATCCCTTTCTATTTGCGCTCCGAATCGTCGACTTCACTTTCATAAAACGGGCATATCTCTGGGAGGGAACACTTTTGGGGCATGGGATCGGTCTCAATCTATGCTCAGATGTTGTCCACATCAAACAAAGAAAAAAAATGAAAATTGATTTTTTTACCCCTGGGTCCCTTTCTCTATGCGCTGTCACATATGTCTACATTCAGCTGTGATCCCTTGTTTTAAATATAAGTGTCGTTTTTTGAGCGTCTTCGATCAATGAGACCGATACTTATCATAGCAAAATCTTTAGCAAATATGTCCATATTTGCATTTCTAGCCAAATTTTTTTCAAGTTGAGTTCTCTAACCAAATAGCCTTTTACTAGACCACATGAGCCAACACAAAGACTTTTTTTGGTATGTACTCGTATAAGTATTAAGTAAGCTCAATTACATGGTTACTACATGATCACGGCAATAATAATATGTTCTCCGCAATAAAAGTATGTTCGTCGCAACCATAGCATTGTTAACTGAATTTATTTTTGACAATAGTATGATTGCTGCAATATTAATATTGTTGAAATGTAACAATAGTATTATTGCCAAATTTAAAAATGAAAATAGGGTTATAGCAACAATATAAATATGGTTGGTGCGACAAAAGTATTGTGTTTTGCGTTTTATGTTAACAATAATATGATTAAGGCAATCATACTGTATGATTGTAATTTTTCTTCATTTAAATATGCTTTTAAGAACAAATGTTATTGGTACGGATCTAATGCAATAATAGTTCTTTTTTTATCGAAATTAAAATTTTTTAAGTTGCTTTGGTTTTGTTTAACTGAAATATTTTTAATGAAAACGCTTACGTTTATTTCAACTTATTCTACTGTGAAATAAATCACTCGTATTATTTTGAATTTAATGTATTTTTGAATAATTTTCATAATTCAAATCTATTGTCGACAACTTAAACCAATTCTAATAAATTTTATTGGGGAGCATAGTATAATTGTGTGTGAACATACTATGGTTGTAGGGATCATAACATGGTTGCGTGTGAATCATAGTATGGTTGTGATGATCATACTATGGTTGTATATGAAACATACTATGGTTGTGAGGATCATTCTTTGGTTATGGAGGTCATAGTATGGTTAAGTGTGAATCATACTATGGTTGTGGGGATCATAGTATGGTTATGTGTGAATCATACTATTGTTGTGAGGATCATATAATGGTTGTATTTGAATCATACTATTGTTGTAAGGACCATAATATTGTTGTAGCACAACCAAATACCCAACAATAGTATTATCCTCTTCGAATATTGTCAACACAATCATACCTTTTTTCTGCGTGTGACAGCACCCATTCTAACCATTGTTCGTCTATAAAAAATATGATTTGTAAAGCAAATACTGAAAAAGTGTACCTTCTGCCTCGGTTTACTATAGAGTGAAACCTTTCTCCACTAGGCCTATTTCAGCCATATCCAATCCCAAACAGCTTATAGCCTTCAGCCCTTATCTTGCTAAATTTCAGGATCATAAGTTAATTCGTTCAATCGCTATCGTGCTTTCCACAGACACGCAGACATGAGTCTTAGAATTTTACGACAATCGATAATATATACGAGTATATTTTATAGATGGTCCCATCAATACGAGGTCAAATCAATAATTCCGTGACTTTGCAAAAACCAAATTTATTTTTAAACTAATGTTCTTTTAGATTACTTCAACGTTTCTCCTATTTTTGTAACCCTTCCAAAAAATATGATTTTTCGAGGTGCATAAAATAGGCATTTGTTTGATCAATAATTTCTTCGTTGGAGCTGAATCTTTTTCCAACGAGTTATTTTTATAGGTGTGGAAATGGGAAAAAGTCACTGTGTGCTAAATCCGGAGAATATGGCGGATGAGGGTAGCAATTGGTAACCCAATTCATGCAATTATGTCATTGAAGCTGCACACATGCGTACCCGTCCATTATCTTGATGAAAAATTACTTTTTTCTTGGCCATATGGGGTCGTGGTTTTAAATCCTCGTTAAATCGCCCCAATGAGTTGGTATAATATTCGCCGTTCATTGTTTTTCCCTTTTAAAGGTAATCATTGTGAACTATGCGACTTGTATTCCAAAAAAATTGTTGCCATCACCTTATTAGTCAACAAGGTATCCTTGGCCTTATTCGGAACCGGTTTACCCGATTGTTTAGATTGCTGCTTGGTTTGACAGTAGTCTACTTAGTAGGGACATACATAAATACTGTTACAACATTGAACACACCCATTTCAATAGTAGAACTGAACATACCCCGTTAATGTCATATGGATTTTGAAAGCTAAGCGCAATAGCGTTAGTCTGTAAGGGGATTTTAAAATTGTTTCAACTTTCATCATGGAGTGGTCAGATAATGAGAACCGTATCGCGCTTTCAAGTGTGAAATGAAAAAAGCGATATTTTCAAAACGCTCCGGCAACTAGGGATTAACCACATGCTCGTCTACCGATGCATAAATCTGTTTGAGGAGACTGGAGATGTAAAAGACCGCCACCGATCGGGCCGCCCACGCTCTGTTCGTACACCGCATGTCAGCAAAGCCGTTAAATCAAGAATTCACAGAAATCCGTTCCGAAAACAGAAAATCATGGCGCGTGAGATAAATATCACGCAAAAGTCCATGAGTCGAATCATTAAAAAAGCCTTGGGACTTGGGCCTTTCAAACGACGTACCGGACATTTATTGTCTACAGCTTTAAAAAAATAGGATTAAAAAATGCAAACGTCTTTTGTGTAGCACGCTGAAAACTTGCACAGAAAAATTGTGTTCACCTATGAAAAATTTCTACCGTTCAGGAAAAATTTAACAAGCAAAATGATAGAGTGTATGCGCGGTCATCTAAGGAAGCATCTGAACTGATCCCAAGGGTGGAAAAGGGTCATCACCCAGCTTCAGTCATGGTTTGGTGGGGTGTCTCTTACGATGGGGTCACTGACCTGCATTTCTGCGAACAAGGAGTCAAAACATCGGCCAAAGTTTACCAAGAAACCGTTTTGGAAGCCTCTAAGCAAGCCTTTTAACAATTCGCTGTTCCAAAAGCAGCCATGGACTTTCCAGCAGGATTCTGCGCCGGCGTATAAGGCTAAAACGTCCTAGGCCTGGCTTTAAAACAATTTGCCAGCGTTCATTTTCTCTAAATAATAGCCCTCAGGCAGTCCAGATTTGAACCCATTGGTTTACAAATTTTGGACGGTTTTAGAGGACAAGGTTTGTCAGAAAAGATTCTCTGAAGACTGCTTTGGTTCGAGCTGTGGCCAAATTTCCAATGGACGAGGTTCGTGCAGCTATTGACGATTGGCCAGTGCGACTTAAGACGTGTGAAGGCAAAAGGCGGACATTTCGAATAAGTATGGATACAATATACATCAATAAATATATTAAAAAATATTTGGTCCAAAAACATTCAGTACTTTTTATTTTACAGCATAAAACGTGTGTAACAGTATTTTTGACCCTACTAAGTATAACAGATGGTACTTGATGGAAGCAGTGTAGCATCTCATATAACTGCGAGCAAAGTTGGAAAAGTCACGGAATTATTCGTATAAACGGACTAGCAAATTGAACATACAAGTAAGCTTGACTGGGCAGAAGGTTTTTACTCTTCACCATGATCTACCATTGGCATTAATGGGAAAAATGGTTCCTGGTGATGGGGCCAGGTTTGACAAGACCTCATTATTGAACCATGTCATTAGTTTGGCTATTGACCAGGGCCTCCAATTCATCCAATTTGGCTATTGACCAGGGCCTCCAATTCATCCAAATCGTAAAATTATTGTCATATTCAGAATTGTTGAACGGTGAACAGAGGTATACAATTAAGCAGCGCGTTAAGATTGTTGAAGCCTTTTGCAAAAATGGGCGTTCAAATCAAAATCATTTCGTGACTTTTTGATATTTTTGTTGAGCATAATCGACCAAATGTGTCCATAGTAGATTCAGTTATAAGCAGAGATGCCATATTTGAACAAATAAGAATCCACAATTGATTGCTAATTAGCCGCAGCATCAACAGAGAGTGACCGTTCGGTGCGGTTAATGAGCTGGTGGCCTCATCGGGCCGTGCTCTTTAAAAATGAGGTTGACAAGCGTTACAGTGAATAGTGTTCGCTATCGCGAGATGATTGCGGACTTCTTGGGGCCGGAAATTGAAGATATGGACCTGGACAATTTGTTGTTTCAACAGGATGTTGCCACTTGCCACACGGTCAACGAAACAATGACTCTTTTTCTCGAGAAATTCAATAGCCCTCTTATCACACGACGTGGCGATGTGATTTGACAAGAAAAAGTGTACGTCTATAAGCCAAGAACAATGCATGAGCTAAAGAATGAGAACAAAACTTAGAACATTAAATCTCCATTATGTCTGAGAGTCATTGAAAATATGGACCATCGGATAGAGGTATGCCGTCGAAGCTGTGACGAGCATTTGGCTGATGTTTTGTTGCATTTATAATTGCCTTAGATCTTTCTATCATAATAAAAAACACTAAGATAATTATCCGAACTTTTTTCGTTTTATTTACAACCTTCCTCATACAGGCCGATCAGTTTGCTTTCCTGCTTATCCAAACTATGTGAAAAAGTTCTTTTATCGAAAATAAAACCGTTCCTCGTGTCAAATAACATTATACCAGACCATCAGTTTGGATTCCGGGAAGGTCACAGCACCATCGAACAGGTAAACCGTCTGACCCAAGCAATTGAAAAATCATTTGAACGGCTGTTGTTGCTCAAGCATTTGACAAAGTCTTTGGCTTGACCTACAAAATTTGCAAATACTTACCGGCCAATACGCATCGAATTCTTAAGTCTTACTTAGAAAGCCGTAGATTCAGAGTCAAATGTGGGCAACACGACACCGAATACCGCGAAGTACTAGCAGGTATGACCCAGGGAAGCGTCCTGGGGCCTATCCTTTAGCTTCTGTTTACCGCAGATATCCCTACCAATCCTAACGTGCTAACATCCACTTTTGCCAATGATACCGCTATAATGGCCGCACATAAAAAGCAGGATATTGCATCTATGAATCTAGGGGTACATCTCAGACGAGTAGAATCTTGGCTTTCTGATTGGAGAATAAAAGTCAATGAGGCTAAATGCACACAGGTAACTTTCACACTGAATTTTAGCACTTGTACGACATTGAAACTAAACAATATCTATTTTTCTCAATCTGATCATGTTACATACCTTGGAATCCACCTGGATCGCCGACTAACCTGGAGAAGTCATATCGAAACCAAGAAAACTCAACTGAAACTTAAGGTCCATTAACTTCACTGGCTGCCAAACACGAACTCAAAACTAAGCCTTGAATATAAGGTCCTGCTATACAATAGTGCAATCAAACCTATCTGATTATACGGTGCCCAGCTATGGGGCAAAGCAAGCTCGAGCAATCTCGACAAAATCCAAAGAGTCCAATCGAAGACATTGCGGCTCATTACCGGTGCCCCTTGGTATATGAGGAATGAAAACATCCACCGAGACTTAAAAATGCCTCTTGTTAAAGAGGCAATTCAAAAAATCAATATAAAACACAAAGATATGCTCGAACGTCAAGATAACATATTTGCTAGACAATTATTGTGCAGTCCAAGCTCTTTAAGACTTCGGAGAAACGAACGCCGTGTCTTCTAATCTACACTTGTGCTTTATCCGTAAAAGTAATCGCGAACACGCGCGCTCGAAAGACTGTGTGGAATTCTTTTTTCTACGCCACTTGGCTTAAATGCTCTTATATGTGATCTTTAAAACAGTCAATATCAATTGCGGACGAACACTCAAAAAAGACTGTGTAGAATCCTTTTTTCTACGTCACATGGCTTAAATGCTCTCATACGTGATCCTTAAAACAGTCAGCACGAAAAACCTACAAAACCTAAATTACGTCGTCCACTCTACTATTCTAGAGTTATCCGTTATACATACATAACTAGAGTTCTTCACTCTACATAATATCGCGAACACTCTGTAAATGACTGTAAGGGTTCTCTGGCCCTTAACCCAAACCAGGTTTAAAGTTCTCAGACATGTGATCCATACCAGTTATATAATATTTTGACCAAATTAATTTAAATTCCTGCCAATTAGCAGAGATCCACATTACAAGAAATCCATACTAGGATTCATTATTGAATTATACTTAAGATTCGTATACTTATTGGAGCAGATTCAATAATTCAAATAAAGCATATATAAAAAAAAACTTTTACAAATAACTTAGTGTGTTTTAGCTGTGCCATCCTTTACTACAATCAGTGTGACTTCAGTTTCGCGCTTCTTCGCCATCAGAAGACCCTAAGCAACGAATGTGCTGTAACTATGTTTATCGGCTATACGTATACTTACGGGCAGGCAGTTTCGCTATGAACGAGAACTTTTGGCTATAGAGTTTTCCACTGAACACATTAAAAATCACTCGTACTGCATACACCCACACACTCACGATACAGTACATGTATTTGATGGATTTTCTTTTTGCTTCATTTCATTTAATATTATTGCAATATCTAATAAATAGTTTAGCTTATTTGCAATATTTTTAATTGAGCCGTTATAGTATTAACATACCAATTTTTTAGTTGAAATTTAAGATTTGTCTTTTTTTGTCATCAAACGTTTTCTTCAGTACGAGTAAATTGATTGTTTCGTTGGCTGTAAGGCATGAAGCGCCGTCTTGTTGGAACCAGAGGTCGTCCACATCAACATCATTCGATTCAGGCACGAAAAAGTCATTAAACATGGCTCTATAGCGTTCCCCATTGATTGTAACGTTATGGGCGGCTTCATTTTTGAACAAATATGGACCAGTGATGCCCTTTGCCCATAGATCACCCCAATCAGTTACTTTTTGAGGATGTAACGGCGTCTCAACAATTGCTTGTGGATTTTCATTACTCGAAATGCGACAATTTTTGTCATTAACGTACCTATTCAATCAAAAGTGAGCCTTATCGCTGAAATAGATTTTCTTGTAAAAACAAGGATCGTTGGCCATCTTGTTTTGGGCCCATTCACCTAGATTTGCAATCGTTGTTCCGAAGCAAGTCTGTTTAATATGAAATGGCAAACCAAACGGACCATAAATCAATTGACAGCTCACAAAAAGTCCAATTTCGAAAAAAGTGTGAACAGATTGAAAACCACGCGTCTAAAAAACACCCTTCATTACCAATGACCCCGCCCATTTAATGGATTTTCTAGTTATATAGTGAAAATGTCAAAAAATATTGTCACTCAAAGGCGAATTTGATTAGTTTTTTCGATTTGTTAAATTTTTAATACCAACTGTGTTCAAAGTGAACACGTTTTATATTGTGTGTTGGGGTATGTTGGATTCCCATTGCATTTTTAAGCGCAGCGGGAAGACGCGTCGAATTTTGTCTTTTATTGTCCGCCGGCAATAAAATTCTATTTATGCTCGCACAATGTAATAAAACATACAATGCAACGAACTATCGATGAAATGCAAGCACTGAGCGATAACGGCCTGCGATGCGTGCATTCATTTCTGCCTTAGAAACGTGATTCGCCTGATAAGAATTTTTGTATATATAGTCCTAAGCGAACATATTTCAAATTAGTATGAAACCATTACTAGACCGAAGCAGACCTTACAAATCTTCTTTAACCTTAAGTATAAAATCGTTACTCACCAGGAGAAGAAATTATAACTCTTCTCCAAACTTGAGTCAGAATAAATCTACTCAACAGAACATTTATGTAAAAAACACTTTGTTTCATTTTACAAACTGAACACCGACTTTAAGCCATATATCTTATAGGGTAAAAGATTCTAGCTGTTCTGGATCCGTTAGAATCTTGCTTTCAGCAGACGGACAGACAGAGAGACACGGCTTGATCTTCTTAGAATATAAATACACTTCATACTAAAATCAAATTTTATTGTTCCTATAATACATAGAATTATCTCCTATTTCATTTATAAAGGTAGAGTATAAATTTAGGTATACTTTGTACGAGTATGTGCTACAATAATCAAGAAACCCAGGCTCATAATCTGAGATTTGCCTTGTTAAGCGGCCTACAACATTTCATATATTAAAGTCACTCTCATACTTTTCTATAAACTTGAGTTATTCAATTTGGCATGTGAAGCGTACAAATATTTCCGAGCATAGAAAACGAATTATTTAAAATCTTTGACAAACTGAAGTTGAAAAGTTCTCAAAACAACCGTTGATGACAACGTCTAACGTTTATAAACGTTGATTTGATTGAAGAATAAAGTTGAACAACATAAAGTTGAGTATAGTCGAGGGTGCAGATTTTCCTGTAGAACAGGTGCTGAAACGTAAGCTTTTTATCGTACGAGGGCGACCGCAAAACTAACTGGCCTGGCACATTTTCTGTTTTACTATCAACTTTTTTTTGTTTTTTAAAAGCAATCTTTTATAAGCCATCTGTCAAAATTTTCTTTGTTACAGGTGATTGAAGTAAACAGGTTTTATAATTTTTGAAAAATGAAAAATAAAGAGTTTCGTGCGGTAATTAAACACTTTTATATGAAAGGTTATACGCCACAATTAATCAAAGATGAATTGGATTCTGTTCATGGTGATAATGCACCATCATACTCCACCGTGAAATCCTGGGTTCAACAATTTAAAATGGGTCGCTCAAGTACGGAAGATGAACAACGCTCTGGAAGACCGAAAACTTCTACTACTATTGAAAACATTAGAAAAATATTTAATGAAGTGACTAAAGATAGACGAATAAAGCTCAGAGAACTTGCTGATATTGTTAAAATACACGAAAAACAAGTTTGGAGTATTTTACATGATGATCTCCACATGAAAAAGCTATTCACAAGATGGGTGCCGCGTTTGTTGACTTTGCCCCAAAAAATCGTCCGTTGGGCCAATTCCGAGGAGCTTTTAGCGATTTATCAGCGTAATCCAATAGAGTTCTTGCGCCGATACATAACTGTTGATGAAGCATGGATCCATCACTACATTCCAGAATGCAAAGAACAGTCAAAACAATGGATAGAAGCTGGTAAAAGTGGTCCCAAGAAGGCGAAAACTGTTAAGTCAGCAGGAAAAGTAATGGCCACAGTATTTTGGGATGCAAGGGGTATAATATTTATTGATTATATTGAGAAAGGAAAAACTATAAATAGTGAATATTATTGTGCATTTTTGGATCGGTTGAGTGAAGAAATCAAGATAAAACGACCGCATTTAGAAAAAAAAAAGTTATTTTTTAACTCATTTTTAACTCAACAAAAACTGGCCGAGTTTCGATTTGAAATTGCTCCGCATCCACCATTTAGTCCAGATTTAGCTCCTTCTGATTATTTCTTGTTTCCAAATTTAAAAAAAATTCTCGGTGGCTAAAAATTTTCGCCCAATAGCGAGGTCATTGCTGAAACTGAGGCATATTTTGAAGGTCTTGAAAAATCTTATTTTTCGGATGGAATTAAAAAACTTGAAAAACGTTTGATGAAGTGTATTGAGTTGGAAGGAGATTATGTTGAAAAATAAATAATAATAATTCCAAAAAAAAACGGTTCTTTTTATGTTAGGCCAGTTACTTTTGCGGTCGCCCCGTATACTAGCGCATATCGTATTCATACCCTTACCACTCCACATCAGGGAAATATAGCAATATAGGACAATATTTTCCTCCCTTTGTAGAGGAAACTTGAAGATGTTGTAAAAAGTTGGCGAATACGCTGTTCGAAGAAGAAGAAGCAAATAATGCAGCAATAAATCTAAATAATTTGCCAATTTTAAAACCAAGTTTTTGGATGAATTGAACGAGATCACAGATCCAAGGCCACCAAGGGATGGATTAACTAATATTGTCATTCTATTTGCAACACTTCGAAATATTGATCGGACACCTTATAAAGCATTTATATATATATCCATCTAGAGGTATTTTTCAGCACAAAAAAAGTATAAAAATTCAAATCATGTGTGGAATCTTTATTGGTAAATTGAAAGGACATTTTATGGCATTTATTTTTTGAATATAATTTCCTTCAAAAGTGGCCGCAACTAAACCTCAGGGTGTTTATTATGAGGTTCCAATTTTAGATGACTCATTCGAGCATTTCGACCGGAATGGCTTTCATGACACTCGTAATGTTGGCTTCCATTATTTCCTGAACCGTAGCTGGTTTTTCAGCATAGAATTTGGACTTTACGTAGCTCCAAAGAAATAAGTCTGAAGATGTTATATCACACGAACATTAAATTGAATGCTCTTCGAAATTACCTCTCCATAGATTCATTGTTTGAGTAGCTGTATAGCAAGTGGCACCGTCCTCTTGAAACCAAGTGTCGTCAGGATTACGGGCTTCAATTTCAGGTAGCATAAAAATCGATATCAGGCGCTATAGCTAGCGCCATTCACGTTTACGTTCCGGCCATCATCATTTTTGAAAAATATGCACCGAAGAATCCACTTGCTTATAAACGGCACCAAACTGTGGTTTTCCCTGGGTATTATGGCACCTCTTGAACCTCTTCTTGTTGCTCTTTAGTCCAAATGCATTGACTTTGTCGTTGAGCCAAAAATGGGTCTCATCACTGAACAACATTTTGGTCGTAAACATTGGATCTTCTTCGAGCTTTTAAAGAGCCCAAACACTGAAAAAGCGACTCTCAGGAAGATCGCACGGCCATTCGCGCAGAAATTAAAAATAAAGTTTAACACAACTCAAGCGTAATCTGTAAAATACAACCTATTGAAATAATACCTTTAGATTGATCATCCTATAGGTTGCTATTAAGGCTCTCTTGTTCGTTTGGGCTAGATCTAATATCTTTCCTGTATGGCGTTATAGGAATTAAAAATCTTAAAAAATGAAGTGTACTAAATTTAAGCATAATGTATGACTTCTAGAGCTGCAGAACCACAACTCGGGTGGGACCTTCGTGTGGGGTAGAGTGTAAAAAGTCACGGTTTTTATAAAACTATCACTATGGTTTTGTTAAAGTATATTGAAAAAAACGACTGTCTTGTTTTTTTAAAAGTAAAAAACTAGCAGTAAACGAAATTCCGGTTTAAGCCTTTTGCCTAAGAATATCAAAATTTGATCTGGTATGAACCTTTTTTTATTTGTGCTGATTATTGACCATCGCTAGTAATGAACTGTACCCTTTTTCATCGGCCTTAGGTGCACTATGTGGCTTCTAGAGTTAAGAACATAAAATCGATTGAATGTATGTGTGGAAGCAACATCTAAGTTTTGACCAATTTTCATAAAAGTAAACAGCTTCTATCCGAAAAACTTACTTTTGCAAAATTTCAAGAAGATTGGACAGTAACTGCGCCCTGTACTTTAAAAGTAAGCTTCAGAAGGACAGCAAACGGACAGATGGACAGACAGGCGGATATTGTAAAATTTGATCAACCGATAATTCTGAGCCTAGCGCTACCTAGGTGGATCTAGCTTATCTACTTTTTATTTTTACTATGTACGTATTCCGTACTTGAATATTCTGAATTTTCTTTGCTTTTCCTTAAAACAACCACAAAACTGGAAATTCCTACAGCAAAAAACCGGGTAAAACGAATTGTCGTGTTTTAGCTATTTTGAGGAACCCACTGTCGGGTTTTGGGCCTAAAAACCAGAATTTCGGTTTTCGGTTTTGGATACTCTAGTGTGGGGCTTTATGAAAACTTGAAAAGCTTTTCGAAAGCAGGGACCGAAAACAAGTCACGAAACCCTTAGGGTTACTTACACGTTTCGCGCAGCGCACAATGCAATATCTAAGGTCCTAATATCGGAATGTACCTTCAAATGGAGCTATTTGAATACATAAACCGATATGTTCCAATTTCTTTCGGGTTTACTTGAACTTCATACCAATTTGGGCCCTATTGGAGTTAATATGTTGCATTTAGAGCGACGAGGCCTAAAATTGTGTGAAAACCTTTGTAGAAAGAAGTCTTCTAAAGGATGGGCCAACCGTAATGCACGATGTTAATTCTGAGTCACACCTTGGCATCAAGTGTTTTGCCCAACTTAGTTGGAGATTTTTTTGTTTCAGTGTTTGCCAAAATCAACCACGGAAAATTTCACAATTGAGAAGCGCTTTAAGATTATAAAAGCCTTTTTTGAAAATGGGCTTTCAACTTAAAATGCATTGCGGGAACTTTGTGTTTTTTTTGTTGTGCATAATCGACCAAATGTGTCCACAATCGGCAGAATTGTACGCAAATTTCAGCAAACCGGGTCTGTAGGCCCTGTTTGTTCTGTAGAAAACATTAATGTTGTTCACGATAGTGTGGCAGAAGAGCCGTCAACCTAGACTCGTTGTCGTGCCCAAAAGTTCAACATCTCACGAGCTTCACAGATGCGAATTTTTAATTAAGGTTTGAATTTACTCGCTTCTGGCTATTTCAATACACGAATGGTTGGTTTAATAGACAGAAGTAAATGCTGACTTTACAAAGAAAATCATCTTCAGCGACGAGGCACACTTTCACCTCAGTTGATAAGTTTACAAACAGAATTGCTGTATTTGGATATATGGGAATCAACGAGCGATTGTTGAAAAGATGATGAATCTACAATGAGTGACTGATTGGGGCGGTTAATGTGCTGGCGGCGTCATCGGGCCGTACTTCTTCGAAAATTAGGTCGGCCAAGCAGTTGCCGTGAATGGTGTTCGCTATCGCAAAATGATCACGAACTTCTTGTGGCCACAAATTGAGAATTTGGACCTGGACGATGTGTGGTTCCAACACGATGGCCACTTGCCACACAACCAACGACCTAATGGCTCTTTTGGGCGAGAAATGAAATGATCGTGTTATCTCAAGTCGTGGCGATGTTAATTGGCCGCTACGATTACATGATTTGACACCGTTGGACTTCTTTCTTTTGGGATAAAAAAAAGAAAGAGTGTACGTCAATAAGCCAAGAACAAATCCTGAGCTAGAGGATAAGATAAATCGGCACACTAATGACACTGTAATTCCATTATTTCTTAGAGTCTTTGAAAATATTATATTATTATGTTTCACACATAATTGCCATAGATCCTTCTATAATAATTATATTAGTATTTCCCGAAAGCCGTCTGGCTGACTCCATTTTTAGGGCTAAAAGTCGTGACAGACTGGCCGGTTTCCATCCGGTTGAAAAATTTTTGCACGGATATTATTTTTGATGCCTAATATACTAGAAAATAAGCGGAGAGCGGAAATAATACCACATTTTGTTTTATGGGCGCTCTAATGAAAATGAGCGGAGAGCGGAAAGAATAACACTTTTCCATTTTTCTATGTATTTCATGGGCGTTCTAATAAACATGGGTTTTTCCTATTTGGCTAAGGTGTTACAAACATTAGCTCTAAGTCATAATACCCTGTACCACAGTGTGGTGTAGGCTATAAATAGTTTCATACATTAAGCATATATTAGTCCACAATAGATGTTAAATTTAATATTCTTTATAGGTCGCACTCCATTAAAGACAAAAGCCACCATTTAATAAAAGTTTTTTTTTTCGTTTTTATATAAAACTAACTTTGCTGTATGCCTTCAACTTACCCATCGTCGTTTGACTGCCACTGGGGCCTTTGGATGTGCTGCAGTTGTTGTTTAATGAATTGAAGAAGTTCGCCGCTCCAGTTCGTCGTAAAATCCAAAACATTTTGCACTCACAGCTACTTGACGTTGGTTGCCTGGATGCCTCGATAGTGGTTGATATGATTTTATGTGTACACTTCACTACACGTTGCGTTTTTTTTGAGTGTCGTTTTTCTTATGCCTTCTCAGAAATATTATTATTTTTCCTTTTCTGTTTATTATTTGTTCTTTTATTTAAGGTTCTCGTCTTTGTAAATGTTCATTTTGTGATGAAAAGAACAAAATAGATCGAGCAGACTTTTCCCGTACAGTTTAAGGTTGTCCCTTTAAAAATTCAAATGAAATTCTATTGTAATATTGAAGTGTCTCCAGATGTGTGAGTGTGTGTCTGTGATATGGCAGGCTGTCTGCAAGATATGAAAAGTTAAGATGCCATTTCAATTTGGCCACTAAACCCTCTGAAAAGTGGAGTCGTGCTTCCCTTTTGCCACATTTGAAACGTATTTCCTTTTTGTTGTGTGTTGGTGCCGATGCTGAATTCTTTATGTGCCATCATATGAGGAGTCAATGTTATCTCAGAAGGCGATCGCTTTCCCACATTTCCCATACACACACAGCCAGACAAACATACACATGTGTGAGAGTCCTAAGGTTAAAGTTGCCATTGATTGTGTGCCCCGATAGGAAATTATTGTGGCATTTAATCTGTACATTTATGAAGGTTATCCGCACGCAGAGAAAAAAAATGGTAACTAAAGGGTGTTTTTTATTGAGGTATAGAACTTCGAATTGAATTAAAACACAAGAAAATCGTTTTAATGTCCATCAATTTGACTTTATTGGAAGGATAATTTTATGCCATTAATGTTTTAATATGATTTCGGGCATGTGGCCGCCGCGGCTGGCTCGAATACAGCCAATTCTACAGGTCCAATTTTCAACCACTTTTTCGAGCATATGGGGTCGTATGTTGGTAATAACGCCACGAATGTTGGCTTCCAAGTCCCCTAACGTGTTTCTGGTTTGTTGGCGTAGACGAGCGACTTCACATATCCCCAAAGAAAATAATCCAATGGTGTCAAATCACACGATCTTGGTGGCCAATTGACAGGTCCATTCCGCGAAATTATGCGCTCATCGAATGTTTCCTTCAATAATTCGATTGTGACGTGCGCTGTGTGGCATGTAGCGCCGTCTTGTTGGAACCACAACTCATCCACATTCATGCCATCCAATTCGGGAACAAAATAGTCGGTTATCATGGCTCTATACCGGTCTCCATTAACGGTAACTGACTCTCCAGCATTATTTCGGAAGAAGTATGGCCCAATGACTCCACCAGCCCATAGAGCACACCAAACAGTCAGTTTTTGTGGATGTAATGACGTCTCAAGGGTCTCATGTGGATTCTCTTCACTCCAAATGCGGCAATTTTGCTTGTTGACGTAGCCATTCAACCAAAAATGAGCCTCATCACTGAACAAAATTTTGTGATGAAAATCAGCATCGAGATGAATCTCATTTTCGGCCCATTTTGCAAGCGTTGTTCTTTTGTCAACCTGTTCATGATGAAATGGCAAACCAAACTAAATATTAATCACTTGACAGCTGACAAAATGGCCGCCAGTTAAAAAAGTGATGCCAACTTAAAGTTCTATACCCCAATAAAAAACATCCTTTACATGGTCACGGCAATAATAAAACAAAAGTATGTTCGACGCAACCATAGCATTGTTAACTGAATTTATTTTTAACAATAGTATAATTGCTGCAATATTAATATTGTTGAAATGTAACAATAGTATTATTGCCAAATTTAAAAATTATAATATGTTCTCCGCAATAAAAGTATGTTCGTCACAACCATAGCATTGTTAACTGAATTTATGTTTGACAATAGTATAATTGCTGCAATATTAATATTGTTGAAATGTAACAATAGTATTATTGCCAAATTTAAAAATGAAAATATGGTTATAGCAACAATATAAATATGATAAGTGCGACAATAGTATTGTGTCTTGCGTTTTATGTTAACAATGATATGTTTGTAATTTTTCTTCATTTAAATATGCTTTTTAGAACAAATGTTATTGGTACGGATCTAATGCAATAATAGTACTTTTTTATCGAACTACAATTTTTTAAACAAACTTCTTTGGCTTTGTTTATCTAAAATATTTTTAATAAAAACGCTTACGTTTATTTAAACTTATTTTTTCTACTGTGAAATAAATCACTCCATTATTTTGACTTTAATGTATTTTTCAATAATTTTCATAATTCAAATCTATTGTTGACAACTTAAACCAATTTTAATAAATAATATCGGGGTTGATCCCCTATCTATTGTCGACAACTCAAACAAATTCTATTAAATAATATTGGGGATCGTAGTTTAATTGTGTGTGATCATACTATGGTTGTAGGGATCATAACATAGTTGCGTGTGAATCATACTATGGTTGTGAGGACCATACTGTGGTTGTATATGAAACATACTATGGTTGTGAGGAGCATACTATGGTTTTGGAGATCATAGAATGGTTGAGTGTGAATCATACTATGGTTGTGGGGATCATAGTATGGTTGTGTGAATCATACTATTGTTGTGAGGATCATAGTATGGTTGTATTTGAATCATACTATTGTTGTGAGGACCATAATATTGTCGTAGCACAACCATATACCCAACAATAGTTTTATCCTCTTCGAATATTGTCATCACAACCATACTTTTTTTCTGCGTGCAGTATATTCCGAAGAAGCAAAAAAAAGAACGCAACATTTGCTGGTATTGTCAGCCCAAGTACCCACGCACATTCCCCGGAGTGTTGGATATGAACTGTATCCGCCTTGTACGAGTACTCGTACATACTGTGTACATGACTGAATACAAATGTCATGTGTTGCTCTTGTTGTTTTTTCTAAATTATTTCACATTCTAAGGATACAAGACACAAAAAAGTAAAAAAATGCAAGACAAGCAAAAAGCCAACAGATTTGTTTGCTTCTGAAATAAACCTAAGCATGTCTTTTTCAATTTTCTGGATTTTTTGGGCACAACCTAAAATCCTGTTGTAACGAATCCTAAGCAAATCCGATTTGTAGGGCAATCTTAAAGAAAATGCCATGAAATCTCAGTATCTAAGAATCAGTATTGGTACTTAGACAATGTAGTAAGCATCGACCTACAGGGTGTTTAGTATGAGGGTTGCTACATATGTGACAGCGCATAGAGAAAGGGACCAAAGGGTAAAAAAATCAATTTTAATTTTTTGATGTGGACAACTTCTGAGCATCGAATGAGACCGAGTCCATGCCCCAAAAGTGTTCCCTCCCAGAGATATGCGCGTTTTATGAAAGTGATGGTACACCAAAGATACACGTATATAAATTTTTAAAATGGCTCTCCTGAACAAAACTGGTTTTTACCCTGAGGTCCCTTTCTATTTTGCGCGTCACATATATTTCTGGCCTAACAACGAAAATGCGAATATTTATCACCAAAAATAGTTTTATTGTTTTTCAAAGTATTCTCCACCACGATTTACACACTTTTGCATGCGCTTAAACCAATTGTCGAAGCACCTTTTCCACTCCGATTGAGACACCTCCAAAACATGATTTTTAAACGCTTCAACAGCATCTTCTGGTGACCAAAATCGTTGACCACGCATTTTTTTCTTGGTGTGCGGAAATAAAACGAAGTCATTGGGTGCCAAGTCGTCAGGGCTGTACGGCGGATGACATATCAATTCGACGTTTTGGACGGTTTACAGTGACTTAAAAATATCAAATTGACAAAAAATGGAATTAACTCGTGAACATCGATGAACTTAAATCTTTATATGGCGATGAAGCACCACCCTAAAGCACTTATTCGTTTGGGGAGAGCCTGGCCTTATAGAGTTCGGTTTTACTTTCAACAATTGCAGCAAAGCTTTTTGAAGAGGGTTGTCACGGACCCGAAATCATGATAAAAGCAGTGTGCAGTCACGAAAATAAATGTCACTTTGCCATTTTGTTTAAAACGTGTCTTCTATTTTAATATAGATGCAAGGGGACTTGAGCCGGTTAGTCCCTTCCCATTAATCGCATCAATCAATGGATTTATTGAGAGAACACTTCGGTGAGCAGATAAATTCACGTTTTGGGCCGGTCACCGTTAGACTTTTTCCTGTGGGGATATGTAAAGTCTAAAGTTTATGCGGACAACCCCGCTTGTGTCATTCGCAGGTTACCAGTCGAAATGCTTGAACGAGTCATCGAGAATTGGACTCAACGGAAGGACCATCTGAGACGTAGTCGCGGCCAACATTTGATAGACATAATCTTCAAAAAATAAATGCCATAGAATATCATTCAAATGATAATAAACATTTCCCATTCAATTTGAATTTTCTGTGTTTTTTTCTTTTAAAAATGGATCACGCGTTATTAGGGTATCAACGACCAGCATTTTTTCCTGGTAGAGGTAGATATGATTTTGTCCCTCTTATATAAAGGGTGTCCTAAGAAGAGCGCAATTTTTAACTGACTGATGCAGCAATTGAATTGTTTCTCTGGCTGTATGACATGTGGCGCCGTCTTGTTGGAACCACATTCATTTCTTCAATTCTAGGCAAGAAAAAACTGGTTATCATTTCACGATACCAAACACCATTGACTGTTTGCGCTTGACCTGCCTCATTTTCATAAAAAAAAGGTCCAATGATTCCTCCAGCCCACACAGTGACACGTTGAGGATGCATTTGCTTCTCGTGAATCACTCGAGGATTTTCCGCACCCCAAATGCGACAATTCTGCCTATTGACGAAGCCATCAAGATGAAAATGGGCCTCGTCACTGAAGATGATTTTATCGGCAAAATCAGCATTTTCATGTTGTCTCTCCAATACCCAATTAACGAACTCCCTTTCGTGTAGCGCTCCATTTTTACTAACCTCGTACCTTCTACTAACAAACAATAACAATTGTTCAAATGTCAAACAATGACACTTCGAATGTTGCCAGATTTAAAAATTGCGTTCTTCTTGGGACAGCCTTTATATGGAAATATCAAACTAATACAGTTGACATACCATTGTGAAAAAATTATTGCAAATCCTGCCAAAAAAAGACGCAGAGAACCGCATAACACAGAAATCCCTGTCAGGATTCACTATCAAATTTTACTTTAAGATTCGTATACTTATTGTTAGGCTTCTATGGAGCAGATCCAATAATACCAAATAAATAAAAAAAAAAATAATTGGTATGACCGATCATTTAGTTGTGTATACAATATGATGATCATATTTATCATCTTGCGGTATGTCGGACCGAATGTCCATTACGATTAAAAACATTTGGTGATTGCAACGAAAAATCTTCTTTTGCTATGGTAATTTTTGTAGTTTTAACCGATTTTCAACTTATTTTTTCTCTGTACACAGAAAACAGATTCGTTGACACAACAGATTTGTTTGCCAACCGAATGGTTGTGGTTTCGTCTATTCCAGGTATTTAATCAGCACAACCGAACCTTAATTTGTGCTTTGAAATTTTCGGTAGATGCAACCTTAGATATAAAATAAACTCCCTTGACCTTGCGCTGATTTTACTAAATGGGCAAAGTCAACAAATTGTGCAAAGTTAAAAAAATATATTGTCCAATTTCAGCATTTGGTCCACAACATTTAGATGGCGATATTGCCTATCCAACATATATTTTCTACAGGGTGGACCAAAAGTTACCATGGGGTTTAAACATTTAATAACTTTTTCGTTTATATATTATTTATGGGTTTTTCAGATTTTACTTATAAATAACACTTGGAGAATAAATAATGGAGATATTCACAAATGAACAAAGAACCAGAATAATAGATTTTTTTTATTAAAATCCGCGATCAATTATTTTAACGCAAACGCATAAGTGATGAATCTTATTTTGCATTTGAATGGCTATGTTAATAAGCAGAACTGTAGGTTCTGGGGTTCTGAAAATCGATCAACACCAATAGCACCCCATTAGCTATACTTATAAGTATACAGTATGGTGTGGGATCACATGAGTGAAGATGGAAGTGCTGTAACCGTTAATGGAAAGCGGTATCGGTTGATGATAGAACATATTTTACGTCCTGCCTTTGAAAACAGACATGAGATATGGTTCAGCAGGACGGAGCCACTGACCACACTGCCCGAGACACAAAATGGCACCTTTATGTCAAATTTTTGGAGAGCGATTAATTTCCAGAAATTCTGAAATTACTTGGCCAGCGCGATCGCCAGATTTGTCAGCACTCGACTATTTTCTTTGAATTTAATTGGGAGACAATCCTTGAATGATGTTATGGAAAATGCTCTAAAGCGAGCCCATCATTGCAAAGCTGAAAACGGGGGTCATTTAAGTGACACTATTGTTCATACTTTGTGTAAAAAAAAATCCCTTTTCTGTATTACGAGCGTTGCTATTTATATTTCGTGTCCGGCAATAAAACACAATACTTTATAACTGGAAATGCTTTTATCGTTTTTCAAAATATTCTCCTTTAAGATCAATACACTTTTGCATGCGCACAAACCAATTTTCGAAGCACTTTTTCAACTCCAATTGAGACAACTCTAGAACATGATTTTTTAATGCTTCAACAGCTGCTTCGAGCGATGAAAAACGTTGACCATGTATTTTTTTCTTGATGCTAGGGAATAAAAAGAAGTCATTGGGTGCCAAATTAAGGCTGTACGGTGAATGGGCCATCAGTTCGACATCTTGAGTGGTCAAATAGCTCATCGTTTCAGCTGATGTATGAGAGCTCGCATTGTAGTGATACAAAAAGATTCGTCTTCTCGTATTATCTTTCCTCATTTTTTCGAACACTGTTGGCAAACAAATGGTTGTATATCACTCATAAGTGACCGTCCTACGTTCCACTAAAGGCAACATGGCCGGTTATACCGAAAAAACGCAATCATTTGCTTCGATGTACTTCTTCACGAACAACTTTTGTTGGGTTTGGCTCGTCTTGAAAGACCCATACATTCGAGTGCTGTTTTGTTTTGGGTTTATAAGCATAGATCCATGATTCGTCACCTGTGACAATGTTATACACTGCCTTTGAGCTACGGGAGTTATACTTTTCCTACATCTCTTTGCACCAATCCATACGAGCCTTTTAATTGAGCATTCGTCAAATTATGTGGGATCCAAAGAGAACAAATTTTTTTCACTGCCAAATGAGCATGCAATTTCTTATTGATGATTTTCATGCTTATGCCCAAGGATGCCTCAATCTCACGGTATGTCACATGTCGGTCTTGCTTAATCAGTTTATGCACAGCATCGATGGTTTCTGGCAAAGTGACCAAAGTGTCAAAGTTCCCAATAGAAGTTCCAGTTTGCATCTGGGAACACTACTTAGTAGGAATAAAAATACTGTTACAACATTGAACACACCCATTTCAATAGTAGAACTGAACATACCCCGCTAATGTCATATGGGTTTTGAAAGCTAACCTCAATAGCGATAGTCTGTAACGGGATTTTAAAATTGTTTCAACTTTCAGCATGGAGTGGTCAGATAATGAGAACCGTATCGCTGTAATAGCGCTTTTCAAGTGTGAAATGAAAAAAAGCGATATTTTCGAAACGCTCCGGCCACTAGGAATTAGGCGCATGTTCGTCTACCGATACATAAAACTGTTTAAGGAGACTGGAGATGTAAAAGACCGCCACCGGTCGGGCCGCCCACTCTCTGTTCGAACACCGCATGTCATCAAAGCCGTTAAATGAAGAATTCACAGAAATCCGCTCCGAAAACAGAAAATCATGGCCTGTGAGATGAATATCACGCAAAAGTCCATGAGTCGAATCATTAAAAAAGACTTGGAGCTTTTAAACGACGTACAGGACATTTATTGACTGCAACTTTAAAAAAAATTGGATTGAAAAATGTAAACGTCTTTTGGTAAAGCACGCTGATAACTTGCACAGAAAAATTGTGTTCACCGACGGAAAAATTTTTACCGTTCAGGAAAAATGTAACGAGCAAAATGATAGAGTGTATGCGCGGTCATCTAAGGAAGCATTTGAAAGGGTCATCAGCCAGCTTCAGTCATGGTTTGGTGGGGTGTCTCTTATGATGGGGCCACTGACCTGCATTTCTGCGAACAAGGATCGAAACATCGGCCAAAGTTTACCAAGAAACCGTTTTGGAAGCTGTTGTGAAGCCTCTTAACAATTCCCTGTTCCAAAACCAGCCTTGGACTTTCCAGCAGGATTCTGCGCCGGCCCATAAGGCTAAAACGTCCCAGGCCTGGTTTCGAAACAATTTGCCAGCGTTCATTTCCTCTGAAAAATGGCCCTCTGACAGTCCAGATTTGTACCCATTGGATTACAAATTGTGGAGGGTTTTAGAGGACAAGGCTTGTCACAAAAGATAACCCAACATTGGATCTCTTATGACTGCTTTGGTTTGATCTCTGGCCAATTTTCCAATGAACGAGGTTCGTGCAGCTATTGACGATTGGCCAGTGCGACTTAAGGCGTGTGTAAAGGCAAAAGGCGGACATTTCGAATAAGTAGATTCTTTTTGGATACAGTAAATATATTAAAAAATATTTGATCCAAAAACATTCAGTACTTCTTATTTTACAGCATAAAACGTGTGTAACAGTATTTATGTACCTACTAAGTAGTATTGTCAGGACCCGAAAAATAAATACCAACCTATAATCTGAGAAAAAATAAAAAAAAAAATGTATGTTAACTTTAGGCCCAACCTCTACTCCGTTCCAAAAAGCAATAAGAATAGATATTCTTAAACATCTGGCCCCATTTTATTTTTTATTTGTGTTTATATTTCTGGTTTTCTACGTTTGGGTCAACAACACTGCTATCGGGCATAAGAACAAAAGCTATAGATAGATAGGCCCGTACCAATTGTTGGTATCACGGAACAATTTTACACATCACAATCTGTTGCCACAACAGGCAGATCTTGCAGCCGATTATTTACAATAATTCCATGTGCGGAACCGACTTGTGTACCATAATATAAGTATTATCGTAACAACCATCTAATGGTACGTCAAACCGAATATAGATCGAGATTGTTAACATTTAGTATTTGCAACTAAAAGTCATTGTATCGAACAGAATTTTTGTAGTACGAACCGAATGTCAACCAATTTTTTCTGTGTGTGTGTGCCGGCAAAAGTCAGTCTTTATATGTGACGTGCAAAATAGAAAGGGACCTAAGGGTAAAAGCCTGTTTTGTTCAGGAGAGCCATTTTAAAGATTTCAATACGTGTATCTTTGGTGTACCATCACTTTCATAAAACGCGCATTTCTCTGGGAGGGAACACTTTTGGGGCTTGGGATCTGTCTCATTCGATGCTCAGATAGATGTTGTCCACATCAAAAAAAAGTGAGAATTGATTTTTTTTACCCTTAGGTCCCTTTCTCTATGCGCTGTCACATATAAAGGGTGGTTAAATTTTAAGGGCCGATGACATTTCTTGCCTTCTTTCTGACCTTTGGTGACATTTGTAATGGTCCAGAGGCTTAAGTTCTTGAGTCAATTGCACCTTGTAAGCGTTTAAATGCAAGTCTTTATGCAAAATGTTCATCATCGACGAGGGTGAGAGGTGCAATTGTTGGGCACGACGACGAGTCGAGGTGGACGGCTCTTCAGCCACACTAGCGCGAACGGCAGCAATATTTTCTGCGGTAAGAGCTGTGCGAGCATGCACTGGTGTTTTCAGAGCTCCTACAGACCCGGCTTGCTTAAAGTTTACACGCTTTTTCCGATTGTACGCACATTTGGACAATTAAATTGATCGAAAAAATCACGAAGTGCACGATATGCATATTTAAAATAAGCCAGAATAACTATAACGCATTGCTAGCTTGTGTATCTTTCCATGGTTCAAATTAATTAGTCTGAAAATGAGAAATATCAAATGAAATGCAGAAAAAACTTGACGTTTAGGTGTGGTTCACATTCTACACCGGCCCTTAAAATTTAAAAAAAAATTAAATTTAATTACACCCTTTACGTACTTAATTTGATGCTGCTTGAATTTTCTACGATAATATGATAATGGATATAACTATCTGTCGGAAGGTTCTCTGTGGTAAAGTCCTTAAAGCTTTTCTATTATTGAAGTTAAAATTTACTATTACTTTTGTACACATCTCAATTGGCAGTCAATTCAAAGTAAAACTCTATATCGAGTATTCGTTTAGTTCCGAAAACTATCTGGCTTCTTTGATAAACACCCTATGTATATTTTTTTCTCAACAAATTCGAATGAAATCGAGATCTCCTATAAATGTTCAGTTACTTGTGTCCGTCTTTCATGCATATTTAAAGCCACACTTCGTTATTCTTCTTGTGCCCACTAATGGTCAACCGGATGTATATCAGTGTTGATTATTAGGAAACCGGAAACGGGCGTACACAGACTGATATCAAATTTAGTTGGAAATATGAGTGAGAACACTGTGACAACTTAAATATTATATTTGTAGCCTTTCTTCTTAGATCTCGTTTTTCCAATTTGCATTCGCAATTATTTCCTTTATTTTTTTTTGTGTTTTTTTTTCTCTTGTTTTCATCGATCACATTGATTTCATTTGTTTTGCTTTGCTTTAGCCGGATTACTCGTTTTATTTCCGTATAATCATTTATTCCATTATTTCGTGATTTTCTTCAATTCAAGGTTTCACTTTAATCCCGATGCCATCCACTTCAAACTGTGCTGGGTGCATACGGAGGCAGCGCAACATGAGCACACACTTCACGCGTCATGCTACGTGTGAACACAAACTTAATTACACTTTGATATCGTTCGTTTCTTATACTCGTGCACATTCATGATGTTACAATTTATGTGTCGTTCACTCAGACAGATGTCGGTCGATATGTTTCGCTTTAATTTATTCCCGTTCTCGCATTATCGACATAATGACTGTTCCGAACGGAAACGGAATAGCCAAACGCCAAATACACCGCCGCCGGTCCTACAGTACAGCCCAATACTAACCAAACACAACAACAATAATAATAATAGCGCCAACGCCAACAACAACGACCAAAACACTTGAGAAAAAACAACAATTTTGCTTAAAGCCTGTGGCAATAGAAAAATTCCGCTCGAAAAACCTTTTGGCTCGACAATGTTTTTCGTACTGAATGTTGTCCTGCACAACGGTGCGTACTACGGCCATTGTTACGTTGTCCTTTTATGTTAAGTTCTAACATTCAAGGAGCACCGAGTGATTTTTACTCTCTTCGCCGGGAGAGCAACTGTTAACGTGTATTTAAGAGAACGTTCCTTTGTTTAAGGGAGTAATTGTGTATATCCTTTTACATATGTTGAAAATATAACGTACGTACGTTGTATGTGCTGTATCTTTTGGATAAGGATTCATCTTAAAGTACACACCGTCTACGGCCATGTTACATGAAATAAATTTAACTAAAATTGAAAGTCTGTCTTGTTAATGTCTGCTCGTATTGTAAATAATGCAAAAGATATTTGGGCTAAAAACGGTTTTGATGTTCGGTTGTATTTTTTGTAATTTAAATTTAAAAGCTCCTTTTGTGGAATGGACTTAACCAAAAAAAATCAATTGGAACATGCTTCGATTTCCTTAATTTCGGTTGGATAAGACCAAATGTTCATAATCTTCATATTCGGTTCGAGATAAAAGTGTGCAACAGAATATTCCCACAGTACGCTTAGGAAAAACGTCTTCAAATTCGGCCAGGCCGAACCTCACGCAGAAAAAATGTATAGTTGAGGTAGCATTATTCGAAGAGGATAATACTATTGTTGGATATATGGTAGTGACACAACAATATTATGATCCTCACAACAATAGTATGATTCACACATAACCATACTATGATCCCCACAAACATATTATGATTCACACTCAACCATACTATGATCTCCACAACCATACTTGATCCTCACAACAATAGTATGTTTCTCATACAAACATAGTATGATCCTCACAACCATATTATGATTCACACGCAACCATATTATGATCCCCACAACCATAGAATGATTCACACTCAACCATACTATGATCCCTAAAAATTTTTATTAGGATTGGTTTTTGTTGTTATTCAAAAATAGAGATTTTTATTACGTTTGTTATTTTAAATTGCATTACTATTAGATCATAGCCAGTTTTGAGGCCACGTTTTTATTGAACATTTCATTCAAGAAACAAAAATATATATTCCAACGGTCAAAAATACTTTTAGGTGCCAGCAGGGATGAATGCTACTTCACCATCCGTAGACACCAAGTAAAGAATGTGATTAAACCGCATGATCGAAGGTCATATACTTAAGTGAAGGCATATTTTAAATAAACGAGAACCAGTCGGTAGTAGATTATTTTACCGAAAAAAGTAAACACAATAAAAATCCCTCGAACTACCTTCCGATTGTTTTTTTTTATTGTGTGTATGTGTTTTTTTGGTATACAAAAAACCTACGCACACACATACATGTATGCTCTATAAAACCTGTTTTGTTATGTTCATAGCCGCAACCATACTGTATGATTGCCGTAATCAAATTATTGTTAACGTAAATTTTAAACAACAATACTATTGTTGCACCAACCATGTTTATATGGTTGCTACAACCATATTTTCATTTCTGAATTTGGCAATAATACTATTGTTACATTTAAACAATAGCAATATTGTCGCAATCATACTAATGCCAAAATGAAATTAAAAATACAATACTATGGTTGCGACGAACATGCTTTTATTGTAGAGAACATATTATTGTTGCGGTGACCATAGTGCAACCATATCTTTTCTCTGCGTTCTAACATACCCTCCACAGTCCCTACGCTAATAACCGGAATGGTTCGTTTTACTGCACGCAGACAAAAAACATGGTTACTACATGGTCACGGCAATAATAATATGTTCTCCGCAATTAAAGTATGTTCGTCATAACCATAGCAATGTTAACTGAATTTATTTTTTACAATAGTATAATTGCTGCAATATTAATATTGTTAAAATGTAACAATAGCATTATTGCCAAATTTAAAAATGAAAATATGGTTATAGCAGCAATATAAATATGGTTGGTATTGTGTTTTGCGTTTTATGGTTACAATAATATGATTACGACAATCATACTGTATGATTGTAATTTTTCTTCATTAAGTATGCTTTTTAGAACAAATGTTATTGGTACGGATCTAATGCAATAATATTACTTTTTGTTATCGAAATTAAAGTTTTTTAAACAAGCTGCTTTTGCTTTGTTTAACTGAAATATTTTTAATAAAAACGCTTATGTTTATTTAAACTTATTTTTTCTACTGTGAAATAAATCACTCCTATTAGTTTGTATTTAATGTATTTTTGAATAATTTTCATAATTCAAATCTATTGTTGACAACTTAAACCAATTCTAATAAATATTATTGGGGATCAAATCTATTGTCGACAACTTAAACAAATTCTTATAAATTATATTGGGGATCGTAGTATAATTATGTGTGATCATAGTATGGTTGTAGGGATCATAACATGGTTGCGTGTGTATCATACTATGGTTGTTGGGATCATACTATGGTTGTATATGAAACGTACTATGGTTGTGAGGATCATACTATGGATGTGGAGATCATAGTATGGTTGAGTGTGAATCATACTATGGTTGTGGGGATCATAGTATGGTTATGTGTTAATCATACTATTGTTGTGAGGATCATAGTATGGTTTTAATTGAATCATACTATTGTTGTGAGGATCATAATATTGTTGTAGCACAACCATATACCCAACAATAGTATTACCTTTTCGAATATTGTTGCCACAACCATACTTTTTTCTGCGTGTAATCACTTCGGCCTATGCATCCGTCTCCAGTCTTAGCCAAAATTGTATTATTTGGCCGGGTGATCCTTATTTACCCCCAGCCGGGTAATCCTTATTTACCCTCAGCCGGGTGATCCTTAATTACCCTCAAACATAAGGGGAAATTTTCCCTTTTTATAAGGTCCTTTCGACCTAAGCACCGCTCCCTTAATTCGGACAAAACTTAAAAAAAATCTTTAAAACAGGTCTCCCAATTGGGACACAAGAATTTCATATCTTTATGTCAACGCACCCTCGAACATTTTCAATAATCTTTCAGTGTCAAAACCTTAGTCGAAGTCAACATTTTCCTCATGGTAAAGTTAATTTACGAGCAACGTTTGGAAATCATTAATAATGACTACCGAAATTCTGAGCCAGCAACTTAAAAAGCGCCTACTCCAATTTTTGGCCTTTATAATCACCTCACCCGACAGGTTGTGTGTGCTATAGTGGAAAAATTTTGATACAAAAATTGCACTTTTAAATGTTCCAGCGCCCAACATACGCCGTAGTGCTCGAAGCGACGAAAATATCGCTGCCCTAAGTATATTCGTTCCGAATGAGCCAAATGAGTCGATTCCACATCGTTCTCAGGAGTTGGGCATCTCCCAAAATACGCCACACACAAAGATATTGGCCTTTATTCTTTTAACATCAAACTGATTTAAGAACTAAAGCCACTTACTTGATTAGTTGAAACGTCGAAACTTCTTCGATTGGGCTCTGACAAAGTTTCACGAAAATCCAGAATTTCACTGAAAAATCATCTTCAGCGATGAAACTCATTTCTGGCAGAGTGGTTTTGTCAATAAAGAAAATATGCATTATTGGACGGACAGCAACAGACCCACATGGCTTCAAGAGACACAATTGCATCCGCAAAAAAATTACTGTGTGGTGTGCTTTTCATGCCGAAGGTGTGATTGGGCCCTATTTTTCGTTAATGAAACCAATCTTCATGTTACCGTCAAAGGAGAGCGCTATCTTGCCATGTTAGAAAATTGTTCTTGGCCAGAATTCGATGAGCTTGACATCGCCGATGTGTGGTTTCAACAAGACGGTGCCACTAGCCACACAGCACGCGTTTTTACTGAAAGGTAAATTCGGTGAATTGGGACCAACGAAAAGATCGCTGTACACGGGCTCGTGGTGGAAATCGAATTGTATTGTTAAAATGTAACATTTACACTACACATTTGAACTATCTTAAATATCCTGTGTTTTATATATATATATATTGGGTGATCCATCTAGAGGTATTTTTTCAGATCAAAAAAAAAATATATGAAAATTCAAATCAAGTGTGGAATTTTTATTCGTAATTTGAAAGGACATTAATTGGTGACACCGCGAATTTAAATTTGATTTTAAGTTAACGTAACGTTTTTATTTAAAATATTTCAGTTAAACAAAGCCAAAGCAGTTTGTTTGACAAATTTTAATTTCCATATACAAAATACTATTGTTGCGTAAGATCAGTATAAATGCCGTTATCATATTATTGTTAACAAATAAACCTAAATAACAATACTTTTGACGCACCAAACTTATATATATGTGACAGCGCATAGAGAAAGGGACCTAAGGGTAAAAAAATCAATTTTCATTTTTTTCATTTTTTTGATGTGGACAACATCTGAGCACCGAATGAGACCGATCCCATGCCTCAAAAGTGTTCCCTTCCAGAGATATGCGCGTTTTATGAAAGTGAAGTCGACAATTTTAAGCGCAAATAGAAACTGACCTAATCTTTAAAATGGCGCTCTTGAACACAACTGGTTTTTAACCTTAGGTCCCTTTCTATTTTGCGCGTCACACATGGTTGCTACAGCCATATTTTCATTTCTAAATTTGCCAATAGCACTATTGTTATATTTCAAAAAAAATAGTATTCCCCCTATCATACTATTATCAACATTTTTATTAAATTAAATAAACAATACAGGGGTTGCGATGACCATGCTTTTATTGCAGAGAACATATTATTGTTGCCCTGGCCATATATCGGGTAATCAATCTAGAGGTATTTTTTCAACAGGGTTTTTTCACAGATTATGCATGAGTTGTGTTAAACTTTATTTTTTCAGTATTGTTTGTCATTTCATCATGGATAGACATACACCGCAACAACGTCTCAGTGTTTGGACTCTTCAAAAGCTCGAAGAAGATCCGCTGTTTTCAGCCAAAATTTTGTTCAGTGATGAGGCCCATTTCTGGACCAACGGCAACGTCAATAAACAAAATTGCCGTATTTAGGATGAAAAGCAACCAGGAGAGGTTCAACAGGTGCCCATATACCCAGAGAAAACCACGGTTTAATGCGGTTTATAAGCTGTTGGAATCATTGGTGCATATTTTTTCAAAAATGATGATGGCCGGAACGTAACAGTAAATAATGGTGCTCGCTGTCGCGCTAAGATTTCGTACTTTTTGCTACATGTAATTAAAGCCGGTTATCTTGACGACATTTGGTTTTAACAGGACGGGGGCCACTTGCTATACAGCTGCTCAAACAATGGATCTACTGAGAGGTTATTTCGAAGAGTAGCTAATGTCTCGTTTTGGAACGTTGAGTTGGCCACCTAGATCGTGTGATATCACACCTTTCGAATTTGTTCTTTGGGGCTACGTAAAGTCCAAAGTCTATACTGAAAACTCAGCTACGATTTTGCCAACAATACACGTGTTCTTCACGCCATACCGGTCGAAATGCTCGAACGAGTCATCTAAAATTGGACCCTCAGAATGGACACCCTTAGGCGTAGTTGCGGCCAACATTTGAAGGAAAATGTATTCAAACAAGTAAAAAATGTTATGTTTGGCTGTGTCGAACTTTGGATACTCTCCACCAGATTCCCAAATAAAATGTGTTCTATAAAGAAATCTTTATGTGCAAAATTTCAATTCGATAGATCAAACTTGTGGTCAGTTATCGCCATATTATTTCTCAAAGCCCATGAGACCGTTTGCGTGGGAGGTACCAGTAGGACTTTTCCGATCTCAAGAGAATTTGGCGCAGAGATGTGTTCTATATAAAAATATTTATGTAGAAAATTTTATCTCGATAGGTCAAGTGTGTGGTGAGTTATTGTCATATTATTTTTCAAGGCCCATGAGACCGTTAGTGTGGGAGGTACCAGTAGGACTTTTCAGATCTCAACCGAATTTAGCGTAGAAATGTGTTGTATATAGAAATCTTGATGTGTAAAATTTCATTTCGATAGGTCAAGTTTGTGGTGAGTTATAGTCATATTTTTTCTCAAGGCCCATAAGGCCGTTTGTATGGGAGGTACAAGAAAGTGTGGCCCAATCTAAACCATTTTTACATAGATGATTGCGCCTACATAGAGATTATTATTAGCAAAATTTCAATGATTTTGTTTAAGGAACTGGACGGAATTTCCAAATAAAAAACTAATTTTTATGAGGTAGTGTCGGTTGAGGGTCTCCAACACCAACTTCCAGTAGAGCTATATAGCCCATTTTCAATACCAACCATGCTGGTTAACTACACATGTTTGTGCCAAATTTCAGCTCCCTAGCTGTTTTCATGCAGGCTCTATCTTGTTTTCAACAGACGGACAGACGGACAGACGGACAGCCGGACAACATGACTAGATCGTCTTAGAATTTTACGGGGATCAAGAATATATATACTTTGTTGGGTCTCCGATGATTATTTCAAGGTGTTACAGGCAGAATGAAAAAACTAATATACCTTCCATTGTATGGTGGAGGGTATAAAAATAAATGGCAGAAAAAATATCCTTTCGAATGAACAATAAAGATTTTAAATTTGATTTGAATTTTTGTATTTTTTTTATTTGAAAAAAAAAATACTTCCAGATTGATCACCCTATAACAACCATATCTGTATGGTTCAGATCATGATAAAGGTCCTACATATTTGTTTAACGGAATTTACCAAAAACATTGTTTTTTTCACAAATACAGATATTACCTTAGTTCTTAAATCTGGGTAAATTTAAAGCCTGTCTTAGAAGAGCAAGGTATAATACAGTCGGCCACGCCCCACTTTAGCTTTTTTTCAGTTTTATTCTGCGGTTGTGGGGTTCGATTTGATATAGTGGTTTGCGTCGATAATTTTGTTATATCTAACTTTCGAAGTGCTCGTCGATATGTGGCAGATGTGTGGCACAAGGCTCTGAACTAGAATATCCGCTACGGATTCGGTGGTCTTGCCTTATTTTGTCTTCAACTACTCTTACTACAGTACTTATCTACTTTCGTTTTTTCTGCATACGAAGGCGACCGCAAAAGTAACTGGCCTATCATAAAAAGAACCGTTTTTTGGAATTTTTATTATTTATTTTTCAACATAATCTCCTTCCAACTCAATACACTTCATAAAACTTTTTTCAAGTTTTTTAATTTCATCCGAAAAATAAGATTTTTCAAGACCTTCAAAATATGCCTCAGTTTCAGCAATAACCTCGCTATTGGACGAACATTTTTTGCCACCGAGAAATTTATTTAAATTTGGAAACAAGAAATAATCAGAAGGAGCTAAATCTGGATTATATGGTGGATGCGGAGCAACTTCAAATCGTAATTCGGCCAGTTTTTGTTGAGTTAAAAATGCAGTGTGTGAAGGAGCATTATCTTGATGAAAAATATTTTTTTTTCCTAAATGCGGTCGTTTTATCTTGATTTCTTCACTCAACCGATCCAATAATGCACAATAATATTCACTATTTATAGTTTTTCCTTTCTCAAGATAATCAATAAATATTATACCCCTTGCATCCCAAAATACTGTGGCCATTACTTTTCCTGCTGACTTAACAGTTTTCGCCTTCTTGGGACCACTTTTACCAGCTTCTATCCATTGTTTTAACTGTTCTTTGCATTCTGGGATGTAGTGATGGATCCATGTTTCATCAACAGTTATGAATCGGCGCAAGAACTCTATTGGATTACGCTGATAAATCGCTAAAAGCTCCTCGGAATTGATCCAACGGACGATTTTTTGGGGCAAGGTCAACAAACGCGGCACCCATCTTGCGGATAGCTTTTTAATGTGGAGTTCATGATGTAAAATACGCCAAACTTGTTTTTCGTGAATTTTAACAATATCAGCAAATTCTCTGAGCTTTATTCGTCTATCTTTAGTCACTTCATTAATTATTTTTCTAATGTTTTCAATAGTAGTAGCAGTTTTCGGTCTTTCAGAGCGTTGTTCATTTCCGTACTTGAACGACCCATTTTAAATTGTTGAACCCAGGATTTCACGGTGGAGTATGATAGTGTATCACCATGAACAGAATCCAATTCATCTTTGACTAATTGTGGCGTATAACCTTTCATATAAAAGTGTTTAATTACCGCACGAAACTCTTTATTTTCCATTTTTTAAAAATTATAAAACTTGTTTACTTCAATCACCTGTAACAAAGAAAATAATCATTAAATATTTCGGAAATTTTGACAGATGCCTTATAAAAGATTGCTTTTAAAAAACAAAACAAAAAAGTTGCTAGAAAAACAGAAAATGTGCCAGGCCAGTTAGTTTTGCGGTCGCCCTCGTAATTGCGCGTTAAGAAATTGTCCCCAATCCTGAACTTTGGAATATACTTATATTATTTCTTTCTCGTGGTTGGTTGGAAAAAGAGCTGATATAATACTGCTAGTCTGCCTTTCATGCAGCAATTTTGCGGGAGTTTTTTTCCGATAAACGATTCGGTATTGCTCTATAAGTTGATAAAAATTTTAATAGGAACTGATGGCAATTTTCTGTATTTAGCACGATTTTAGAAAAACAAGCTTAAAAAGTTCTGACGTCTGTTTTAGCCAACCCATTAGGTGTAGGGTGAAAGGAGTTGGGTGTTCTAATGCAAAAATTTTTGGCATTCGCCTGAAGTAAATTGAGTTTCAAAGTCGCTGACAATAGTTATCGGTGGACCTTCTACTGAGCGTATCTCCTGTGAATACATAGTTGTTATTGAACATGCTTAGGTCATTTTTTGAGTTTTTGGTTTGTTCTTGTCATTTTGATACCATGCGGACATTTTGAAACATAATCCATTACAAATCGATCTATATTTTTTCACAACATCCATAAAGTATGTCTCTCCTGCTGTTGAGCTATTAAGGCTATTAAGTCCGACCTTGCTCCAGCCAGAGACAATGAGTCTTATGATCTGCAGAGTGGTGTACATTATAATATAGTCGGGCCAGAGTTCTACATGTCCAAAAACGCACTTAGTAGAAGAATATTTCGTGGTACTCGTATTAACAACGCTGCAACAATTTTACATACTTATACATATCACTGGCATGTACACAAAATCTGTCTCTAGCTGCTGTGTTCACTTGTTGAAATCCTCAAGCAAATGACGAGTTGAAAATTGTTTCAAGAGTTCAGTTCTGAAAAAGTACAAGCCATAGAGTAAAGTTCATTAAATGTCAAGACCAGTACGGGCTTCCATTCACAGGGTATTGCCATCATTAATTTGAAACAATTTTAAATCGATTCCAAGAAAAGGAAAATTACAGCTTCAGTCATTTGGGTTAATGGCCATATTTTCCCCGTATCACTCATAACCCAGTTGCGATGATGCTACGAGGGCGGTTCGGAAACTTCTTAGCCTAGCACAAAAAGCGCGGTATAAACAGAAAAAAGTTAAGTGTTTTTGAAACTTCCATCTCTGCTATGAACACATGTTCGATCTGGCAACTCCTTCATATAGAAACAGGTGTTCACAAAAGACGCATCCGCGATTTTTTTACATTGGAAAAATTAGAAATGCGTGGTGTCATTAAATATTAACAAAAAAAGGTTTATCGGGACAAGAAATTCATAATGATATGGTGAATGTGTTAGGTGAAAGTGCTCCTTCATATGCAACAGTAAAAAATTGGGTTGCTGAATTTAAACGTGGTCGTACAAGCATTGAAGATGAACCACGTAGTGGACGTCCAAAAACAGCAACAACAACAGAAACTGTAGCCAAAGTGCACGATATGGTATTAAATGATCGACGAATAAAAGTGCGTGAAATAGCTAACATCATGGGCATCTCAAATGATCGAGTCCATTTAATTTTGCATGAAGAACTACAGATGAAAAAGCTTTCTGCAAGATGGGTGCCGCACTTGTTAACAGTCGACCAAAAACGCGTAAGAATGAACATTTCTCAAGCTTGTTTGGATCGTTTTCAGCGAAATAAAATGGATTTAAGCGTCGTTTCATAACTGTTGATGAGACATGGATCCACCACTATACTCCAGAGACAAAAGAACAATCCAAACACTGGACTGAAGCTGGAGGAAGTGCCCCAAAGAAGGCAAAAATAATTCAATCGGCTGGTAAGGTTATGGCAACGGTTTGGGACTTCAGAGGTATTTTATTGATTGACTATCTGCAAAAGGGTAAAACAATAAATTCAGAGTACTATTGCAATCTTTTAGATCGATTAAATGTACAAATTCGAGAAAAACGTCCTGGCTTACAACACAAAAAAATAATTTTTCATCAAGACAACGCACCAGCGCACAAGAGTGTTTTAACAATGGCTAAAATCATCGAATTAAAGTACGAGTTGCTTGACCACCCACCTTATTCTCCTGATTTAGCTCCCAGTGACTTTTACCTGTTCCCAAATCTAAAAAAACTCCGTGCTGGCAAGCGTTTTACCTCAAATGAAGATGCAATTACAGTTGTAAACCACTATTTTGAAGACCTTGAGGAAAACTATTTTAATCAAGGGATAGAATTGCTAGATAAACGTTGGACTAAGTGTATTGAAGTTTCAGGAGATTATATTGAAAAATAAAAATATTTTTTAAAAAAGTTTAATGATGTATTTAATATGTTCTGCACATACTTTTAAATTAACGTTATCATTATTATTATTTAAAATTTACGAAATGATTTTGGCACAAGTTCTTTGAACTGCTGGAAGTAAATATGCAACTCTTAGCCAAATGTCGTGTTGCCAACGATACAGAATTTTCATTCATTTTTAGATTTGACTGCTGTTTTAATAGCACAGATGCGGATGGATCTGCAGTTGAACAAATCTTTTGAATATGCAAATATGGCTTCAGGGTATGACTATACGAGTACTAAGTATACCTTGCAAGCCATTTGAGGAAACATGTAATGTTTAGAACAATAAAATGTTTAAAAGTGAAAGATTGAATCAAATGGTAAGAATAAGAGAACAAAATTTGTTGCCACATTCGATTGCAAATTGGGTACACGCCAATTTTCAGTAGTGGCAACTGACAGTATAAGTTGAAGAGACTAAGTATTAGTAACCCTCACTTATCAGGTTGATTATTGAAGCTGAATTCGTACATGTATTAGTTGTTGTTAAAGATTAATGGCCATAAGAACTCTTTAAATTCGGTTTTCATTAACACGAGCATTTCTTGTCTGGACCAACTAATGCTTTATTTTATGTATTCGGTTATATGAAATAAATAATAAAGTTTTTTGTGTAATTTTTATATTTAACAATTGAAAATATTTATTCTATTATTTTAATTATGAGCAGATTTTTGAAATCTTGGCTTTTAATTTCGATTCTAATAAAGCATGTATGCACACTAGGGTGTCCCAAAAAACTAAAGTTGTTATTTCGTAACGCATACCCTCTAGTTTTTTTTATATTATATCTAAAAATGACAAAACAAAAGTTTTATTACAATTGGACAATGATAAGCCGTGACGACTTGAGGCCAAAGTTAGGAAAAATCACAATTTTTAAAGGATTTTTTCTTTTGGAGTACCTTTGCAAGAAATTAACAAAAAAGTTATTCACAAAGTTTTTTTATTAGATACAGGACACAATTACGAATCCAAAATGCATTTATTTATTAAAATCGGTTAATAATTAACAAAGATATGAAGCTTGTGCGATGATCCTATAAAAATGGCAGCGAAATTGCGTAGTGATAAAGAAAATATATATTTAATGGGTGAAACAAAACATCAAATAACGGGTTCGAAACCGCCCTCAAATGGACAAGTCCTCGCAGTATTATTTTATAATATACGTGAAGTGAACTAAACCGTCAATGCAAGCGCTTATCTCACTATTCGCGAATGCATTATCTTTTGGGAAAAGTCACGAATACCTATTAAATCATTACCAAACTGTGTAAAAAAACTTTCAAACTTGGATAGATTTGCAAAAAAAATACAAAGTTTGTATCTGGACGGTTTATTTCATATTGCGCATGCCGATATACTTAATTTGATAAAAATAGAAGAAGATAAACTGTTCTTACAACGCCGGAGAGATCCGGGCCGAACGGGCCATTTAGGTGGAATTGATAAGAAGCTCGCTGATGTGGAGGAAAGGTCGCGAATTCGAACTACGAGTATTAGAGAAAAAATTACAGAATAAAATATGATTGTGCTTCCACGTCTTTGGTGTTACAAGAACCAGTGTCAGACTCCGCTTCTGAATGTAGCTTATATATAAATCCGCAAGAGGATTTGACAGATGTGATCGAAAACACCAGAGCAAAACGAGGTACTAGTCGAAAAGCAAGGAAGAACAATTTCATTACTCCAAAATTAGTAGCTGCATTAGATAGGTGCCAATTAAGTGTAAGAGATTCGATGTTTATTATTGAAGCTACTGTTTATGCACTTGGGTTCTCTTTCAAAGAATTCGAAAAGAGAAAAGAAAGGAACGCGTTGAAGCCATAAAAAGGATTTTCAAAACAATGTACCACATGCTGTAATTGTTCACTGGAACGTTTATCCACTTATGAAAATTAAGAACAACTTATTGCTGTATCGAAATTGGATAATTCAGCAGGAAAGGAACAGGCACCCGCTGTTTGGGCGGCAATTTCAGATCGAAATCTTGAGGACAAAGTGCCACTTCTTTGTTGAGATAAAACGGCTTCTAACACAGGTCGTAAAACTGGTGCTTGTGTGTTACTTGAGCAAAAACTTGAAAGAGATATTATAGATTTCGCTTGCCGACATCGCATATACGAGCTAAAAATGTTGATATTCTAAAAACAGAAAGTTATAAAGAAAGTTATCTGAACTTACCAGATAATGCTGAACGAGCTCTCGATCATATTTTTAGGTATAGATGAAACCAGGCAATATAAAATTAGACCACCAGGGGCTATGTACCGCTCCGGATGGATGGCCAAAGCAATGCTTTAAATGTTACTATTCAGATCGTCTTACAGTGATTTTTTATACTGATAAAAAATCCCTGTGAGACGTTAGTTTATTTATTGTGACCCTTAACGTGAAGCCGTGGCTGAATTGCATTTTGGCATTCAAAGCACCTTATAATGATTTGTGCTTCTTGAAGTCATTAAAAGCTTACGAGAACGTAGATGAGACCATTTCGAAAGCAGCGTTGCAAAAGTTTTTGGAAAGTTGTGGTACTTAATTGATGAAATAGCTACCTTGTCACTCTTTGACGATGATGTCGATTAAGATACAAAAGTAAAAATGGTGGCAAATTTAAGCAATGACAAGTGATCGGCCAATGGGAAAGAAGAACTTTGTGGTGCATTGTACGGTAAGTTTTACATGTTTAAAAAAATACTTCGTTGCCTTTTTTCAGTTCATTCGTCACATTCATAATGGTTTTATTAACCATTGTTTATATTTCTAAAAAAAAGTCTTTTGTTGATTTCATATCAGACAAAAGCAAGTCATTTTTCTCGCGATTTAACATGGACTATAGCTTTCTCAGGTATCATCCTTCTTCATGGACGAAGAATCCCTCTTTTTTACATGCCAAAAAGACTGTCTAAATGCTAAGAGCAAAAAATGATACAGCGGAAATAGCAGTCAAACTAATTCAGGATTTTTATGGTTTAATTCATGCTTAATTACAGGAACATATACAATTTTTATTGTGATGCGTGAAAGGGCACAGGAGGCTATATCCTAACTGTAACAAGAATACATTGAAACCAAAATATCCAAAATAATATTGATTTCTAGTGAAATTGTTATAAATATCACGTTTAGTTTTAGTTTGCTTTTAACGAGTTTTGCACATTAGTACTAGTGTTTAAAGCATCATAACTTTGTCAATTATTAACCGATTTTAATAAATAAATTTATTTTGGATTTGTAATTGTATTCTTTATCCTATAAAAAAACTTTTTGAATAACTTTTTTGTTAATTTCTTGCAAAGGTACTCCAAAGAAAAAAACTTTTAAAAATTGTGATTTTTACAAACTTAGGCGTCAAGTCGGTACGGCTTATCATTGTCCAATCGTAATAAAACTTGATTGTTTTGTCATTTTTAGATATAATATAAAAAAACTAGAGGGTATGCGTGTTTAATTTCGCGAAAAAAAACTCTCCTTTGTAACTTGGGACACCCTAATGCACACACAGAGAAAAAATCAATAAAACGCAAAAAATGTGTTCCGTTGCCATAACTGGTGGTTGTAGCAACCAATAGTTTTGCAACTATTTTGTTGTTGTAATTAATAATTAGTGATGACCATAACCAAATGAAATTTTATTTTAAAAATAGGATAATTCGATTATTACTGACTTTAAGCCAATTGATTAACCACATTTTTCCACTTTTTTTTCGTCGTGCCCCTTCCTATTCCAATTTTCTGGCCACAAGAATTCCCCTACAATTTCGTGATGGCGAACACCACTCACGGTAATTGCTTGGCCGACCTTATTTTCGAAGGAGTGCGGCCCGATGACAGTACCAGCCCATAAACTCCACCAAACAGTCAGTCTTTGTGAATACATCGGCTTTTCGACAACCACTTGTGGTTTCTGATTTACCCAAATCGGCAATTCTGATTGTTAGCGAAACCACTGAGGTGAAAGTGAGCCCCGTCGCTGAAGATGATTTTTATTTTAAAGTCACGAAATTTATTTGATTTCAATGCCAATTTTTTGTATACCTCTTCTCCTTGTCAAACACTGAAGCAAATAAATGCCAGTTTAAGTTGGGCAAACAACTTGACGTTTTGGTCTGACTCATAATTAACATCGTGCATTATGCTCCAAATGGTACGAATTAAGTCAGTTTGAAAATGTAATTATCTCAACAAGGGCAGGCTGGAATCCCACTCTGAATTTTTAAGATTTAAATTATGTTCAAACTTAACCAAGCAAAAGAAGCTAAAGTCAGGCGGGGCCGCATACGCTGCACCACTTTAGATATATTTCTGGTGTCTGTTTCCCAATCTCAGCCAAGTTTGTAAAACAAACTCAAATTTGGAATAATAGTGAAATTAACTTTAATTCGAGTACCCACTTGTCTTAAGCAAGACCTTTGAGGTTTATCATAGTATGGAGTAAATTCTCTGAGGTCGACTATACCTATAGATACTAATGGCCCCACAATCGAACCTGGTAAAATAGGACTACAAAGATTTAATTTTTAATATAAAACAATGCACTTTTTTCATGATGCCAAAACCGTTATTACTTTTTCGATTTTGTTAAAAAAGAAGTCAGAGCCAAAATTCCTAAGATCTGATCCCGATTAGAGCCTGCCACTTTTTCGTAGGGACCCAAACACAGGATCTCTATACGTGACGCGCAAAACAGAAAGGGACCTAAGGGTAAAAACCAGTTTTGTTCAGGAGAGCTATTTTAAAGATTAGGTCCCTTTCTATTTGCGCTTAGAATCGTCGACTTCACTTTCATAAAACGCGCATATCTCTGGGAGGAGGAACATTTTTGGGGCATGGGATCGGTCTCATTCGATGCCCAGATGTTGTCCACATCAAAAAAAAGAGAAAAAAAATGAAAATTGATTTTTTTACCCTTAGTTCCCTTTCTCTATGCGCTGTGACATATACGTTCACGGTAGCAAGAAAGAAGTGGCACTTCTTTGGGGATCATACAATGGTTGTGTAAATCATGCTATGGTTGTTACGATCATCCTATGGTTGTATATGAAACATACTATGGTTGTAAGGATCATAATATAGTTTTGGGGAGCGTAATTTATAATATGGTTGTGAGGATCATACTATAAGTATATATAACGATATAGAAGTATAAAAGTGGACGTAGTGGTACGTTTGTGTAGGAGGCAACAGAAGGCTTGTGGTCGATATGACCCACTTCAAATCCTGTTTCGGATAAATAACGCGTGATCCATTTAGAAGTTTTTTCATTTTTTAATGAAAAAAACAACGAATATTTAAATCGAATGGGGAATTATTATGATTATTTGAAAAAATATTTTTTGGCATTTATTTTATGAAGATTATGTCTATCAAATGTTGGCCGCGGCTACTCTTCAGATGGTCCATCCGTTGAGCCCAATTTCCGATGACTCGTTCGAGCATTTCGACTGATAACTCGCAAATGACAAGCGTATTGTTTTGCTCCAAGGCCTGAATCGAAGCTGGTTTGTCCGCATAAACTTTAGACTTTTCATATCCCCACAGGAAAAAGTCTAACGGTGTGATATCACACGATCTTGGTGGCCAATTATCTGCTCACCGAAGTGTTCTCTCAATAAATCCATTGATTGATGCGATGTGTAGGAAGTGGCGCCGCTTTGTTGAAACCAAATGTCGCCGAGATCACGAGCTTCAATTTCAGGCATCAAATAGTCGGTTTTCATGGCACGATAACGGTCGCCATTGACGGTTATGTTCGCACCGGCATCTTTTTTGAAGAAATATGGACCGATGATTTCACCGGCCCACAAACCACACCAGACCGTTGGTTTTTCTGGATGAAGTGGCAGCACTTGAACCTCTTCTGGTTGCTATTTGTCCCAAATGCGGCGATTTTGCTGCCAGAAATTGAGCCAGAAATGGGCCTCATCGCTGAACAAAATTTGGCTCGAAAACGTCGGGCCTTCTTGGAACTTTTCAAGAGCCCATAGAGCGAAGCGATGTCGCTTGGGAACGTCGGGCATCTTCAGTTCTTGCACAAGCTTTATTTTGTACGCTTTAAAATGCGCCAAGTCGTTCCGTACGTCAGTCCGAGTTTCTGCGAACAGCGCCGAATCGACTCTCCACGGTCTTGGTGTACACTCTCAGCTACGGCCGGTACATTTTCTTCCCTGCGAGCTAGACGTGGTCTATTCGGTCAAACAGTATCCAATAATGACAGCTGGGTCTCAAGATGGGTGATAGTGTTGCGAATAGAACGCTCAGTAGGCCGATTATGTTGACCATAAGTTGAACGAAGTGCACGAAAGACATTCCTCACAGAACGTGAATTTTCGTAATAAAGTTAAACGATTTGTAAAAGTTGTTCAGCCGTAAGTCTTTCCATGATGAAATGCCAAACAATACTAAAGAAAAATAACATGACAGCATGACACGACTCACACGTGATCTGTCAAAAAAAGGCTATTGAAAAAAGTATCTCTACTCGGATCACCCGTTATTATGACTTGCAAAATTTTAAAGCGATTGATAACAACTTTCGACAGGTATCGTGCCCAACAGCCGCAGAGACGGACATTGCTTGGACGAACTTAAGACATGGTCAAAAATAATTTGTGGTGCAAAAAATGTTTTTTTTTCGGTGCTTTACACTTTTTGTCCGTAGTAAATGATATAAATTTGTTGACGACTCCTTGAGTAAAGTGCCTTGTTTGTGCTTTATTGTCTATCTCTAGTACAGTATCAAGTGCTTGTAAATACGAATCACGGGACATGTGTTTGATCTTAAGCTACATGTCATATTTAACCCAAAAACCCCCCATTTGACATTTCTAATACAGAACAAGTGCTTGCTAATATCCATGAATGACACATGTGCTTCATCCTAATCAAATTATCTTGTCTTCGTAATTATTTCGGTTCACAAATCTGTGTACAATTAAATATTCCAAGTATTATCCACGAATGTTGGCGTCGGAAATTCCTATTAAACGCAATACGAATTACATGCATCCTCATCTGGAGGCGTATTTTCACTTACATTTCAATTAAAAGAAGAAAAGTATAGCAGGCCAAAACATCAAAAGGCAGAATATTTTGACATCTCAATGTTGAAATTTATTAAGTCTAGTGGAAATCCCCGGCTTAAGCACTTGTGTCAATTTATGTATGCCATTTATTAAGCTCACTTTTCCTCAAAAAAAAAACATCCACTCACGGACACACTCACACATTTCAATTCTCGGTGGACAGGACTTGATAGAAACGGAGAAGGCCAAGATCCAAAAAAGACGCACAAAACAGGAATCTGACCTTCATAAATTTACCCTAAAATATGGATATTTGTGCAAAGCACTACTTGTCTCCCGTGGCACTGTCCCTTTTTGTTTCCTCTGTGGTGTGTGTGGCGTTTTTCTGGTATTTTGCGCAAAGACAAGATTCCCAGTGAATTCTAGCGCCAGTCAACGCCACTAATGGCCGTGTAGACAAAAAAGATAAGGAAAAATGAATAGATTACAGCGATGCGATACAAAGATACGCTCTAGAGCACAGTGGTGGGTTCTATTTTATTTTGTACGTTACTCACACATAACTCTTCCAGCTAGTTGGATCTAATGAAGTTTTAGATGGACCAAATGAAGCTAACAATTGAGAGAAACTTTAAGGCTTCTTCAAATATATTTAAACCGAATAATAGACGACTGACTTTATTCTCATTGTGACTTTGGCTTAATGAAAGAAAATGGCACAACGGAAATTAGGGACATATGTTCTATCCCCGCTGCTATGGTTGCGCACACAGAAAAACAATTATTTGGAAATCAGTAGGAACTACAAAAAATTTCGTTGCAAAAAGAATTTCGGTTGCAATCACATAATGTCTATAGTCGTACAGGGTGGAGCGTGTTAGGTTGCTTATTTGGCAATGAAATAAAACAAAATACGAAGCTTAGAACAATTTATTTTATATTTTTTTTATATTGAACAGTAAGGGAATTTTTAAATTACATCGTTTTAAATAGAGTATCTGTCAAATGACGACCTGCGCTATCCACACACTGCTGCATACGTTTTCTGAAGATTTCATGAACCCTACCCAGCATGTCAACTGGTAGTCTGCCAATATTAGCCTCAAAATTGTTAACCACGTCTTCCAAGGTGTTGGGACGGTTGATATACGAGGGCGACCGCAAAATTAACTGGCCTGGCACATTTTCTGTTTTACTAGCCACTTTTTTTTGTTTGTTTTTTAAAAGCAATCTTTTATAAGCCATCTGTCAAAATTTCCGAAATATTTAATGATTATTTTCTTTGTAACAGGTGATTGAAGTCAACAAGTTTTATAATTTTTGAAAAATGGAAAATAAAGAGTTTCTTAAACACTTTTATATGAAAGGTTATACGCCACAATTAATCAAAGATGAATTGGATTCTGTTCATGGTGATAATGCACCATCATACACCACCGTGAAATCCTGGGTTCAACAATTTAAAATGGGTCGTTCAAGTACGGAAGATGAACAACGCTCTGGAAGACCGAAAAGTGCTACTACTATTGAAAACATTAGAAAAATATTTAATGAAGTGACTAAAGATAGACGAATAAAGCTCACAGAACTTGCTGATATTGTTAAAAAAGAAAAACGAAAAACAAGTTTGGAGTATTTTACATGATGAACTCCACATGAAAAAGCTATCCGCAAGAGGGGTGCCGCGTTTGTTGACTTTGGCTCAAAAAATCATCCGTTGGACCAATTCCGAGGAGCTTTTAGCGATTTATCAGCGTAATCTAATAGAGTTCTTGCGCCGATTCATAACTGTTGATGAAACATGGATCCATCACTACATTCCAGAATTCAAAGAACAGTGAAAACTATGGATAGAAGCTGGTAAAAGTGGTCCCAAGAAGGCGAAAACTGTTAAGTCAGCAGGAAAAGTAATGGCCACAGTATTTTGGGATGCAAGGGGTATAATATTTATTGATTATCTTGAGAAAGGAAAAACTATAAATAGTGAATATTATTGTGCATTATTGGATCGGTTGAGTGAAGAAATCAAGATAAAACGACCGCATTTAGAAAAAAAAGTTCTTTTTCATCAAGATAATGCTCCTTCACACCCTGCATTTTTAACTCAACAAAAACTGGCCGAATTACGATTTGAAATTGCTCCGCATTAACCATATAGTTTAGATTTAGCTCCAACTGATTGTTTCTTGTTTCCAAATTTAAAAAATTTCTCGGTGACAAAAAATTTTCGTCCAATAGCGAGGTTATTGCTGAAACTGAGGCATATTTTGAAGGTCTTGAAAAATCTTATTTTTCGGATGGAATTAAAAAACCTGAAAAACATTTGATGAAGTGTATTGAGTTGGAAGGAGATTATGTTGAAAAATAAATAATAATAATTGCAAAAAAACGGTTCTTTTTATGTTAGGCCAGTTACTTTTGCGGTCGCCCTCGTATACCTTCGACTGCAGGATACCCCAGAGGAATAAAAAAATACAAAAATTCAAATCTGGTATGGCATCTTTATTCTAAAGGAAATTTTAAGGCATTTATTTTTTGAATATAATTTCAAATGTTGATCGTGGCTGATGTTGAAATGTGCCTCTTCAAAAGCTTAAAGAAGATCGGCTGTTTTCCACCAACATTTTGTGCAGTGATGAGGCCCATTTCTGTTTCAACGGCAACGTTAATAAGCAAAATTGCCGCATATGGGCTAAAGAGCAACCAGATAAGGTTTAGAAGGTGCCAGAGAAAACTACGGTTTGGTGCGGTTTATGCTGGCCGGAACGTATCGGTAAACGGTGATCGCTATCGCGCCATGATATCGGACTTTTTGCCACCTGAAATTGAAGCCCGTAATCTTGACGATATTTGGAAGATGCCACTTGCCATACAGCTACTCCAACAATGAATCTATTGAGATGTCATTGCAAAGAGCAGCTAATTTCATGTTTTGGACCGTTGCACAGTGGGTCAGATTACAAAAATCGTGGTCATAATATCATAACTTCTAAACTATTACTCGGATCGCTTAATAATGTACTAGAGATTTGTAAAGGAGGAGTCAGTCATTTCGCATATTGCATTTGTAGACACCCTGTTATTACGCGGAGTTTGATACATGGTCTCAAAGTGGACCACTTTGGTGCTGTTAACGTTTTAAAGACCTGTAACTTCTACAATTTTGAGCGGATTTGTAAAATTTTTTGCTTCAAGAAATCTTCTAAGAGAGTCAAATAAAAAATACGCTGAAGCGTGTGATTTATCTCTGACCATTAAAAAAATATTTGCAGTCAAAAATAAAAAACGTCAATATTTGTCTGGACTTTTTATAATTTTTTATTCATAGTTCACCTATTTTTAATCAAATCTTAATTTTGAAAACACTGTCGTATTCCAAACACTGCAGGAAAGAATAACTTGAAAGAGTTTTTGATTTATCTCCATTCGTTTGGAAATGGCAGGTTCTGAAAGTTACAAATTTATTTATGCCTTCATTTATATATATATATATATATATATATATATATATATATATATATATATATATATATGTATATATATATATATATATATATATATATATATATATATATATATATATATATATATATATATATATATATATATATATATATATATATATATATATATATATATATATATATATATATATATATATATATATACAATGCTTCTAGGCATCGATTAGTATTATAATTGTACAATTACTTACCTTCCATAATTGTAAAGAGTTATAACAACTTCATTCGGTTTTACTCTGAATGTTTTCGGAACTTTTATCAGTCTATATCGCACAAAAACTTTAAAAAACAATAATCCACGTGGTTCACTTTGGGTGCGTTCCAACTCAATAAAAACAGATTTGTAAACACAAAAAGCAAAACAAATAACGGAACTTTTTGCAATGCCTACTGAAAACCTTAAAATATGATAAGGTACACATCACAACCCAGTTGGCTCAACTTTGTAGAAAAAATTTCAGTAAACATTTTTATGGAACCCTTTTACTGACATGCATAATGGTAATTTTTGGATATATTGTAACAAATCATTAAAACCACCCATAAAAAGGGGCGGGGCGGAGCGGGAATGAAATGCTCCGCAAAAATGTTGGCCATTAAATTTTACTATATGTGTCAGAACACACCAAAGCCCAACAATTAACACAAACACCAAAAATCAGGGTTAATTTAGTTATTATTCACATTTTTCAAGAATTTTAATTTTGCAATTTTGACTTAAAACATGGCTCAAATGTGGAGTAGTGCCTAGTAGCAGAATTTTAAGGTTAAATTACAAAGATAATACTATATCCCTGAGAAAACAGTGCAAATGAAAGCGGAATATCATGGAATTCGTAATTTATCTCTATTTTTTAGGAACATTTTAAAAAATTTTCGATAATTTTTCTGTATTAAGTATATTCAATAAATAACATTTATAATTAATTATTTAACAATACTATTAATGTTTTTTAATTAGTAGATACCCCCTGGAACACGTTCCATATTGAAAATATTTGTTTCAAGTGCACACAACACCAATACTTATCTTCGATGACAAGACTAATTTGTAGCCTTATCGGCTGCATGCACAACGAACAAAATACTGCCGCGTTAGACCTGAAATATAACGAATAAAATGAACAGCTGCTCGTCGGTACAGTTAACATTGAGTAGTTCCAACATCAACCTGATAGTCCAAAATTACCATGTAGAAAATTTTTTTTTTCCTTTTTTTTTCCACACAGTGCGTTGAGTTGGCCGCCTAGATCGTGTGACATCACACCTTAAGACTTTTTAATTTGGGCTACTTAAAGTCCAAACTCCATGCTGACCAACCAGCTACGATTCAGGGTTTGGAAGCCAACATTACAAGTGGCATTAACGCCATACCAGTCGAATTGCTCGAACGATTCAACCAAAATTGGAACCTCAGAATGGACACCCTGAGGCGTAGTTGCGGCCAACATTTGAAGGAAAATATAGTCTTAAAAAAAATCGGCATAAAATGTTCTTTTAAATGAAGAATAAAAATTCCACGCAATAAAAAACAATAAAGATTCCACGCTTGATTTAAATTTTTTTATGTTTTTTTTTTTTGAAAAAAATGTCTCTAGTTGATTACTCGTTAATCCCAAATTGTCGGGGGGCCAAAAAAAAGCTTCCCATATACAGGGTCACATGGCTTTGAAATTTCTATTAAATTTTCTCACAAAGCTGAAATTAAATTATTTCTGCAGTTTGGCTAATTTTTGGTAAAGGATCCTATGTCCGAAAATCTGACCCGTTTTAACATGGACCAAAATACAATGCAATTTTCACACAAATATGAACTTATTTTTAATATCTGGCTAACTTTAAAGCCTCTTCTAGACGACAATTACTTTTATTCTAATTCGGAAAATATTTTTCACACTTAGCAGAAGGCTAGCATTTATTCTTAATAACTCCCCACAGATAATAATCCAAAGTGCTCAAATCACAGCCTCAACGCAATTACGGCTAATTATTTGATTTTTAAAACAGTGCGTAAAATATCGATGGTTGCGTTGGGTGTGTGACATGTGACCCCGTCTTGTGGGAGCCAAATGTCGTTCATGTCATTCTCCTGAATTTTTGGAAACAAAAATTCGTTGAGCTTGGCGCGTTAACGTTCAACGTTGACGCTACGGGCGGCTCCTTTTTCATTTTCGAAGAAAAGTAGCCACTCGAGGGTTGCTATTTATATTTAACACACAATAATTTATAATTGAAAATGGTTTTATTGTTTTTCAAAATATTCTCCTTTATATTCAATACACTTTAGCGTGTGCACAAACCAATTTTCGAAGCACTTTTTGAGACAACTCCAAACGTAAGTTTTGAACGCTTCAACAGCTGCATTGGGCGATGTAACACGTTGACTACGAATTTTTTTTCTTGATGCTAGGGAATAAGAAGAAAAGAAGACCTTGGGTGCCAAATCAAGGCTACACGGTGGATGGCCCATCAATTCGGCATCTTGAGTGGTCAAATAGCTCATCGTTTCAGCTGATGTGTGAGAGCTCGCATTGTCGTGATGCAAAAGATCCATCTTTTCTTATTATCTTTCCTCGTTTCCTCGAACACTGTTGGCAAACAGATGGTTGTATACCACTCGGAATTGACCTCCTACGTTCCACTTAAGTCACTTAAGAACGCAATCATTTGCTTCGATGTACTTCTTCACGAACAACTTTTGTTGGAATTGGCTCCTCTTGAAAGACCCATACAGGCGGTTCGGAAACTTCTTAGCCTAGCACAAAAAGCGCGGTATAAACAGAAAAAAAGTGTTTTGGAAACTTCCATCTCTGCTATGAACACATTTTAAATTTTGTTTCGATCTGGCAACTCCTTCATATAGAAACAGGTGTTCACAAAAAAAGCATCCGCTATTTTTTTACAATGGAAAAATTAGAAATGCGTGGTGTCATTAAATATTTACATAAAAAAGGTTTATCGGGACAAGAAATTCATAATGATATGGTGAATGTGTTAGGTGAAAGTGCTCCTTCATATGCAACAGTAAAAAATTGGGTTGCTGAATTTAAACGTGGTCGTACAAGCACTGAAGATGAACCACGTAGTCGACGTCCAAAAACAGCAAGAACAACAGAAATTGTAGCCGAAGTGCATAATATGGTATTAAATGATCGACGAATAAAAGTGCGTGAAATAGCTAATATCATGGGCATCTCAAATGATCGAGTCCATTTAATTTTGCTTGAAGAACTACAGATGAAAAAGCTTTCTGCAAGATGGGTGCCGCACTTGTTAACAGTCGACCAAAAACGCATAAGAATGAACATTTCTCAAGCTTTTTTGGATCGTTTTCAGCGAAATAAAATGGATTTTAAGCGTCATTTCATAACTGTTGATGAGACATGGATCCACCACTATACTCCAGAGACAAAAGAACAATCCAAACAATGGACTGAAGCTGGAGGAAGTGCCCCAAAGAAGGCAAAAACAATTCAATCGGCTGGTAAGGCTATGTCAACGGTTTTTTGGGACTTCAGAGGTATTTTATTGATTGACTATCTGCAAAAGGGTAAAACAATAAGTTCAGAGTACTATTGCAACCTTTTAGATCAATTAAATGTACAAATTCGAGAAAAACGTCCTGGCTTACAACACAAAAAAATACTTTTTCATCACGACAACGCACCAGCGCACAAGAGTGTTTTAACAATGGCTAAAATCAAGGAATTAAAGTACGAGTTGCTTGACCACCCACCTTATTCTCCTGATTTAGCTCCCAGTGACTTTTACCTGTTCTCAAATCAAAAAAAAAAATCCTTGCTGGTAAGCGTTTTACCTCAAATGAAGATGCAATTACAGTTGTAAGCCACTATTTTGAAGACCTTGAGGAAAACTATTTTAATCAAGGGATAGAATTGCTAGATAAGCGTTGGACTAAGTTTCAGGAGATTATAATGAAAAATAAAAATATTTTTGAGAAACTAACTATTCTATTTCATTGATAGGCTAAGAACTTTCCGAACTGCCCTCGTACGTTCGAGTGCTGTTTGTTTCGGGTTTATATTCATAGATCCATGATTCGTCACCTGTGACAATGTTATACACTGCCTTTGAGCTACCGCAGTTTTACTTTTTCAATATCTTTTGCACCAATCCATACGAGCCTTTTTTTGAGCATTCGTCAAATTATGTGGGATGCAACGAAAACAAATTTTTTTCACGGCCAAATGAACATGCAATCTTATTGATGCTTGTCATACTAATGCCCAAGGATGTCTCAATCTCACGGTATGGCACATGTCAGTATTGCTTAATCAGTTCACGCACAGCATCGATAATTTCTGGCAAAGTGGCCGAAGTTGGACGTCCTTCACGAAATTCATCTTGGAGCGAACGGCGTATCACGGGAGAATTCCATTTTATGACTGAGATGAATTTTTCAACACTCTGTAAACAAAACAATTCGCCCTCAAATGACAAAACGTTCTGAGTAAAGTTATGCAAAAAAATGTCAAAGTTTCCAATAGAAGTTCCAGTTTGCATCTGGACCGCTAGTATTGTCATGACCCGAAATATAATTAGCAACCCTTATTATGCCACCAGCCCAAAACCCACACCAAACAGTGAATTGTTGTAGATGCAATGGCATCCCAAAAGTCACATGTGGGTTCTTTGAACCCTATTTGCGGCAATTTTGCTGGTTGAAATAGCCACTGATATGAAAAAGAGCTTCATCTGAATATACGATTTTTCAGTAACATTCTTCATCTCCTGCCAAACAATCTGCAGCCCATTGGGCGAAATGAAAACGCATCAGATGATGTTCCATTTTTGAAATGACAAAGTTTAACCTTTCCAATAAAATCAGAAATTTGAAAAAAATGTTAGTACTTTTTGTACAGCCGATTAAAATTTAAAATGTGAAAACGCCCTCCCTATAGTTTCAAAAATTTAACTAACTAACTTATAATGGCCCTGTTCCACAAAGTCGGACAGGTTGTACAAAGCTATTAACAATAAAATACTCGTATCTAACATCGTTGGTTCTTAATTTCAAATTCTTTGTCTATCCTTTAGCAAAGTTTATTTCCTAACTCTCCTACTGTGCTTCGTTGAAACATTAGGTATGCGAATAAATGACTCCGACGAAAAGTTTCCAGTATGAGTATCACATTAATGAGAGATTTACGAATTTTTAGTTAATTTTGCAATCTTCTATAGAAGCGGGAGTGAACAACAAGCGAAAAAGCACCCAAGCCGACCGAAAAACTCCTCGTATTTGCTGCCATAATGTATTGTGTAATTTGGTAATTCACTTAAGTTTGTTTCTTATTTTCTTGCGAGAAATTTCTTTTGTTAAAATAGCACAACAAAATTGTTTAGTCGTTGCTAACATGGAATGTTAATGTACATTTCATTTAGTCTCTTCAGTAAGCCAACTTTATCTAGGAGACGGAAATTGCTGTGGCCTGCTCAAAAGTAATTTATGTATTCATCACATTTAGCGTGTATGTCATTTCAATTATCCGCCTAGTCTGCCAATGGAAATGGCAGATAATTGAAGTCAGCCTAAAGGCCAAGGATGAGCAGGTCAGTTCCATCGTTACGTCTGCTGCCTTGCGTGAGGTCACCTTATGGCCGTGCGCTTGTTTTTCAATATTTCACTTTGTCTTGGCATTTGATGAGTGCGTGTCCGAAGTAGTGGCGGTTCGAAACTACGTATGTTTCGGCTATAAAACAAATGATATTGGTCTGAAACAATTGTTGCTGAGAGCTTGTATTTTTTATTTGTGTAATTATTTTCATTTTGTCATTATTATGATTTGAACTTGAATTCTTTATTGTGGTTCAAGAGCATTTGTTGCTTCTAGTATTGAGAAACACCATTAAAAGTTATTTTCGAGTGGCAGACTGCACAGCTGTTTGGATGGTTTTTTTCACAACGACCACACCGCACAGTGGGATTTTTTCAAGCAAGCTGCGGCAAAAATTAGAAGGGATCAAGGTAGTGCTTTGAAATATATATAAGAACACATTTCCCATATTGTCGAATTAGATTAAAAAACTAAATTTTGCTCAAATCTGATCACAACCATGCCTACTTTCCATATAACGAAACAAAATTTTTTACTATTTTTTTTACTATTTTTCTAATTTTTATATCTATGATAATAATTGAGTACACAAATGTTTTCATTTGTGTACTCAATTATACTTACCGTGCCACGCCCAACATAACGTAAAGAGTAGCGATTTTCGAAAACACTGATATAACCCTTTGTAGTTTGTAATCGATGTCAAGCAGGACTTACATCTCATCATCATAAACAACTTAATCCCAATATGTTAGCTAAACATTTTCAAATAAATCATTTTCAAATCCGGCCACAGCCACACCCACCTCCCATTTAACGTTAAATAAAAAAGTCTTTGTATTTTCCTAATTTTCATATCTACTAGGGCTGCTATATATATTTCTGGCCTAATAAAAAAAATGCGTTTATTTATTTTTAAAAATGTTTTTAATTGTTTTTCAAAGTATTCTCCAGCATGATTTATACACTTTTGCTTGGGCTCAAACCAATTGTCGAAGCTCTTTTTCCACTCCGATTGAGACACCACCAAAACAAGGCTTTTGAACGCTTCAACAGCATATTCTGGCGACGAAAATCGTTGACCACGCATTTTTTCTCGATGTGCGGGAATAAAAAGAAGTCATCGGGTGCCAAGTCAGGGCTGTACGGCGGATGGCCCATCAATTCGACGTTTTGGCCGGTCAAAAAGGCGCTGGTTTTAGCCGATGTGTGGGAGCTCGCATTGTCATGGTGCACAGTGATTCGTCTTCTTTTGTTCGTTTTTCGAATTTCTCCGAAGACTTCAGGCAAACAAATTTTGGTGTACCGCTCAGAATTGACCTCCTACGTTGCTTCAGTGGAACAGTCGCCACATGACTACTTTTGACGAAGAAACAGGCGACCATTTGCTTCGAATTGCTTTTTCCACGAACAACTTTCGTTGGATTTGGCTCGTACTCAAAGGCCAACACGTTCGATTGCTATTTTGTTCGGTCTCATACGCATAGATCCATGATTCGTTACCTGTGACGATCATATAAACGTCTTCTGAGGCACCGCGATCGTATTTTTTTAAAATTTCTTTGCACCAATCGACACGAACCTTTTTTTTTGAGCGATTGCTAAATTGTGCGGGATCCAACGAGAACAAACCTTTTTTAGGGCCAGTTGTTCATGCCATATTGAATGTATGCTGGTGGAAGAAATGCCCAAGGATGACTCTATCTCACGGTATGTCACATGACGATATTGCATTATCAGTTGACGCACAGCAGCAATGTTCTCTGGCACAACGGCTGTTTTTGGACGATTTTCACGATCTTCGTCTTTGAGCGAGCGTCGGCCACGATTGAATTCTTCAAACCAGTTTATCGCTGTGCTATAGGATGGTGCTTCATCGCCATACAAAGATTTAAGTTCATCTATGCACTCTTGTCGTGATAATCCACGTCGAAAGTTGTGAAAAATTATCGCATAAAAATGTTCACGAGTTAATACCATTTTTTTGCCAAATGGATGTTTTCAAGTCACCGTAAACAACACAAATGATGGTCGTACGGCTAAACGTTCTGAGTACGTTTATGCTAAAAAATGTCAAACTTTCCAATGAAAATGTCAGATGGCGCCAGGCAACACATAGTGTTGATGTCTGCCCTGCCACGCCCCACACCCTTATAACAATTTTAATATATTACGGTTTTCGAAAACACTGATATAAATAAGCCGTTTTAGTTTGTGATCGATATCAATCAGCACTAATATTTTAGCTTAACATTTGCAAAAAATCAATTCCAAAAAAAAAATAATCTTTTCTATAAAATTATCGATTGATTGACAGGCGTACAGCATTTTTTGTTGCATACTTTTAGGGTTATTTTTTATTTTTATGGTTATTTTTTACCACATGTTTGTTTTTTTCTTATGCACTTCTCTAAAACAGATGTGAAATTAGCTTAGGAACTGCTAAATAAATGACAAACGCGAAGCCAGAAGATGGAAGTTTGTGAAGCAGACAGTGAACATGAAAGAAAAGTAAAGCAAAGTCCACGTCAAGACAAAAGATAATGTATTGTAGGTCTAGCAAGAGCAGCACAGGCTGCAGCTGATACAAATCGCACTAAAGATTTATATCTAATAACGAAAAGCATAACCATTAGAACTTTTGTCTCTACCAGGTCACTGAGAAATAACTCCGGCGAACTCATAACCTCCGGCGAACTCATAACCTCAAAACAGTTGGAAATATGAACAAACCATAGCAAGAAACAACTAAAGGCACAGCCTGCTCAAAATATATGTAGTGGCACAAACCACACAGTTTGACTGGACATACCTACTCTCATCGCAATAGGGGCAGAAATCATTCACTAAAGAGCAACAAGGAATCAGACTTTGACAGCACCAGAAATGCTGAAATCAGACCCCGCAAATAATTGCCCCCACTATAAAACATTTCTGGAGAACGGAACAATTAAACGATAAGCTAGAAGAAGGAATAATCGTCAAAATACTGAAAAGGGGATATTTCTGAATGTACTAATCCTAAGTAGGCTGACGTTATTTCTGGAACTAGAACTCCACCAAGAACAAGACAACAAAGTCGTGGGCAGACCACATAAACACCCTGAGAGTTGTCATTGAACAATTCGTCGAATAGAGATCCCCATTGTAATGGATGCACGTTTTAAAATTTAGAATTTGAAACGGCTGTTAAAAAAATACTAATAATTTTTGCAAATTACTGGTTTTATTGGTTGAACTTAGTCATTTAATAAAAAAAACTTTGTCATTCAATAGCGCAGTGCAACACGAAAAAATAAAACCATATACGGTGTTAAGAATCATTTCTAGAAAGTTCATATTTTCTAGAAAGTTGTTTATTAATTTCTTATGAACATTTTTGTAGTTAATTGTTTCCTTGACTTTTAAACGGTTTGCTATCTATGGATCTATACAGGAGGAAAAAAGGTAAAAAACGATTTTTTTTGTCTATATGACAAGAGCTACAACTTTGCCTCAGAGAATAAATCAAAATTCCGAACGGTTTGCAAGATTTGAGCCTACAAAAAGATCATTTTTTTTTGCAAAAATGACACCGAGACCCGAATTTTGGGGTCCATAAAAAAAGTGCATGACTTTGGGAAAAACTAGAAAACACGGGAGTGGTGTCCGTATATGGTTATATAGGGTGATCCATCTAGAGGTATTTTTCAGAACAAAAAAATATAAAAATTCAAATCAAGTGTGAAATCTTTATTGGTAATTTGAAAGGACAGTTTATGGCATTTATTTTTTGAATATAATTTCCCTTAAATGTTGGCCGCAACTACGCCTCAGGGTTTCCATTCTAAGGATCTAATTTTGGATGACTCGTTCGAGCATTCCGACCGGTATGGCTTTAATGACACGCATAATGGTGGCTTCCAAAACATGAATCGTAGCTGGGCTGTCAGCATAGAATTTGTCCCAAAGAAAAATGTCTAAAGGTGTGATATCACTCGATCTAGGCGGCCAATTCACCAGTCCAAAACGTGAAATTAGCTGCTTTTCGAAATGGCCTCTCAATAGATCCATTGTTTGACCAGCTGCATGGCAAGTGGCACCGTCCTGTTGAAACAAAATGTCCTCATGAATACGGGCTTCAATTTCAGTTAGTAAAAAGTCCGATATGATAGAGCAATAGTGAGCACCATTGAAAGTTACGTTTCGACCATCATCATTTTTGAAAAAATATGGACCGATAATTCCACCAGCCCATAAACCGAAACAAACCGTGGTTTTCTCTGGATATAATGGCACCTCTTCAACCTCTTCTGGTTCATCTTCAGCCCAAATGCAGCAATTTTGTTTATTGACGTTGCCGTTGCGCCAGCAATGGGCCTCATCACTGAACACAATTTTAGTCGAAAACAGCGTATCTTCTTGCTTTTCGCCGAACAATCTCTTCCATATTACAGTTGCCAACATTTGAAGGAAATTATATTCAAAAAATAAATGGCATAAAATATCCTTTCGTATGAACAAACAAACAATAAAGATTCCACACTTGATTTGAATTTTAGTATTTTTTTATTTTGAAAAAAATACCTCTAGATGGATCACCTTATATTTTCATGACTATAAAAATTACGCACATCGTAATGGAACACCGCGTAATGGAACATGCGTTTTCGCTTCGCCCAATGGGCTGATGGTTGTTTGGAAGGAGATGAAGAATTTTACCGAAAAATTGAGCTTTCAGATGAAGCTCATTTTCATCCCGGTGGCTATGTCGATAAGCAAATTGCTGCATATGGAGTTCAGCGAACCCATATGTGCCTATTGAAAAGCCAATGCATCAACAAAGAGTCATTGTTTGGTGTAGATTTTAGGCTGGCGGCATCATTGGACCTTTTTTCGAAAATGAGCAAGGAGCCGCCGTTACCGTCAACAGTAAGGGTTACCGCGCCATGCTCAACGGACTTTTTTGTTTTCCAAAAATGTAAGAGAATGACGTGGACGACATTTGGTTTCAACAAGACGGGGCCATATGTCACGATGCTAATGCAACCATCGATATTTTTTGCAATGTTTTTGAATCAGCCGAAATTGTGTTTGTTTGATATGAGCCCTTTGGATTATTTTCTGTGGGGAGATATTAAGGATAAATGTAACGCAAAGCATCCTGGGACAATTGAAGTGTTCAAACATGAAATTGAAGTTGCTATTGAAGAGATTCGACCAAAAATAATCGAAAATTTACTGATAAATTGGGTTGATCGGATGAGGTACTGCCAAGCCAGTTGGGGTTTACATATGAATGATATTGTGTTCCATTATTTAATGACAAAGTTTCACCTTTCCAATAAAACCAGAAGTTTGAAAAATTATTTGTACTTTTTTAAAGCAGAGTTAAATTTAAAATTGTAAATGGCCCACTCTGCACATTTAAACGGTTGTCAAAGCATAATGCACGATGTAAATTGTGATTCTCACTTTCTATTCAAGTTTTTTTCTCAACTTAATTTGACATTTCCTTGTTTCAGTATTTAACAAATTCAACACAATTAAGCAGCGTGTTAAGCCCTTTACAAAAATGAGCGTTCATATCAAAATGCATTTGTGACCATCGATTTTTAGTCTTAATTTAGTTTTGATTTTTTTTAGTTTTGATCATAACATTCTAGTAAGCGACCAAATGTGTCCATAATCGGGAGAATTGTGCGCAAGTTTCAGCAAACCAGGCCTGTAGAAAATGTGAAAACGCCAGTGCATGCTCGCCCAATTCGATGAAATAATTCGGCACCTTAAAGACATTGAACCTCCATTATGGCTTAGAGTAATTAAAAAGATGGACCATTGGATAGAGGTATGCCACTTAAGCCGTGGCGAGCATTTGACCGATATTTTGTTTCATACATAACTTTTTAATTTATAAAATTGTATGTATATATTATAAATATAAATACTATAAATATAAATATTATAAATATAAATATTATAAATATAAATAACGCGCGAATTCGAGGTTCCCTACTTATTTAAGAAAAAAAAAAACACAGACAATTCAAATTGAATGGGGAATGTTTGTTATCATTTGAAAGAACATTCTTTGGCATTTATTTTTTAAAGATTATGTCTATCAAATGTTGGCCGCGGCTACGTCTCAGATGGTCCATCCGTTGAGTCCAATTTTCGATGACTCGTTCGAGCATTTCGACTGGGAACTGGCGAATGACACGCGTGATGTTTTGCTCAAAGGCCTGAATCGAAGCGATACATATCCCCACAGGAAAAAGTATTACGGTGTGGTATCATACGAACTTGGTGGCCAATCGACTGGCCCAAAACGTGAAATTATCCACTCACTGAAGTGTTCTCTCAATAAATCTCTTGATTGATGCGATGTGTGGGAAGTGGCGCCGTCTTGTTGAAACCAAATGTCGCCAAGATCACGAGCTTCAATTTCAGGCATAAAATAGTCGGTTATCATGGCACGATAACGGTCGCCCATGACGGTTACGTTCTCACCGGCATCATTTTTGAAGAAATATGGACCGATGATTCCACCGGCCCACAAACCACGCCAACCCGCTGTTTTTTCTGCATAAAGTGGCAGATCTTGAACCTCTTCTGGTTGCTCTTCATCTCAAGAGCAACCAGAAGATTTTGCTTGTTTACATAACCATTGAACCAGAAATGGGTCTCATCGCTGAACAAAATTTGGCTCGAAAACGTCGGATCTTCTTGGAACTTTTTAAGAGCCCATAGAGCGAAGCAATGTCGCTTGGGAACGTCGAGCGGCTTCAGCTGTATTTTGTACTCTTTCAATTTAAGAGCTCCACGTAAAAGGCGCCAAGTCGTTCCATACGTCAGTCCGAGTTGCTGCGAACGGCGCCGAATTGCTCCACGGTCTTGGTGTACACTCTCAGCTACGGTCGCTTCATTTTCTTCACTGCGTGCTGGACGTGGTCTATTCAGTCAAATATTATCCAATAATGAATGCTGGGTCTCAAGATGGGTGTTGCGAATAGTACGCTCATTAGGCCGATTATGTTGACCATAAGTTGAACGAAGTGCACGAAACACATTTCTCACAGAACTTGAATTTTCGTAATAAAGTTGAACGATTTGTAAACGTTGTTCAGGCATAAGTCTTTCCATGATGAAATGCCAAACAATACTAAACAAAAATAACATGACAGCATGACACGACTCACACGTGATCTGTCAAAAAAAGGTTATTGAAAAAAGAATCTCTACCCATTATTAAGATAACCCCCTAAAACCCTTAGGTTTTATTTACTTCTAACATCGTGCGTTTTAGTTGGGCAACCCTTTCATCTAGTGGTGCCTGGTATAATGATTTCGGCCATACAGACTCCATTCTGGCCGTCCATTTCCGTCACCCCAATTCTTGCGACAGATCTTTCTTCACACTTCCACACTTTCGTTTAGGGCATCAAAGCAATCGAAAGTATATAAAAATTGTTAACAGCTGCAGAATATAAAAATAAATGAAATTTTTGGAAAACTTATTCTAGCGAATGCCGCCCTTTTACCATCTTTATTTTTATATACCCTGGAAAAAGGTATTATAAGTTAGATTCATGGCAAATGTTGGTAACTACCAAATTAAAATAAAATATTTAAGCTAAACCCACCTTTAGTATACCGATTGACGTTTAATCACCCGCCGATTTCATTTAAGGATGTGTCTCTGTCCGTTTGGCCGCTAGTCCATTCATCTAAGTTTTGTTATCAATTTCTTGAATATCGATTGTTGTACGATTTTCAAGAAATTTGGCAGAAGTATGTTTTTTTGTCCAAGGACAAACTCTATTTAAATTGAAGAAAATCGGGTCAGATTTAGACCTAGCTCCCATTCATATATGTTCATTCGATTATATGTCTTATATTCTAAAACCGACATATTAGTTATATCCAATGTTGATGAAACATGGCACAAGTTAATTTTTTTGACCAATGAAAAACTTTATTAAAATTGAAGAAAATCAGTTCGGATTTAGATATAGCGCCCTAGTATATGTTCTTCCGATTTTTTTTTTTGCTTTTGGCCCCAGAAGCCACATGTTACATCCAATCGCGATTCAATTTGGCACACTTTATTTCTTTAAACAAGTAAGGACGTTGTTACATGTTCATCAAACCAGTCTGCTTTTAGCTCTAGGAGCAACATCTAACATCCAATTCTAATAAATTAAGCTAGAGTAAGTTTTTTAGGCCAAGGAAGAACGTTATTGAAATCTAAGAAAATCGGTTCAGATGAAGTCCCATAAAAATTTCGTATCTTTATGTCAACTCAACCTCGAACATTTTCAATGATCTTTCAGTGTCAAAACTTTAGTCGAATTCCATATTTTCATCACGATAATGTTCACTTACGGGCAACGTTTGGAAATCACTAAAAATGACTAGCGAAATTTTTAGTCGGTGGTCGCAACTTTAAGAGCGCTTACTCCAATTTGCATCATCTTCAGCGATGAAGCTCATTTCTGGCTAAGTGATTTCGTCAGTAAACAAAATATGCATTATTGGGTTATTATTCGCAACAAACCGACATGTGCTTTAAGAGACACAATGGCATTGGCAAAAAATTACTGTGTGGTGTGGTTTTCATGCTTTGGGTCGTATTTTTTCGTTGATGAAAACAATCGTCATGTTACCGAGAGCTCGATCGTACCATGCTAGAAAATTATTTTTAGCCAGAATTGGATGAGCTTGATATAGCCGATATGTGGTTTCAAAAAGACGGTGCCACTAGCCACAAAGCACGAGTTACAATCGATTTACTAAAAGGTTAATTCGAAGAACGTGTTATCTCGATAAATGGTCCAGTCGAATTTCAAGGCGTGGCGCCATTGGTGTATGCCAACAAGCCAACAACTAATGACGAGCTCAGAGACAACATCCAACGCGAAATTTCCTACGTTTCGGTTGAAATGTGTGCAAGAGTGGTGGAAAATTGGTTCCGAAAGAATCGATTTTCATTCTTAAAATGTAGCATTTGCACTACTCCTGAAATAAATTTGAACTCTATATATTAAATATTTATTAATACTTATTGTATATATACTTAGGCCTGGGACGTTTTAGCCTTATAGGCCGCAGAATCTGCTGGAAAGTCCATGGCTGGTTTTGGAACAGGGAATTGTTTAAAAGGCTTCACAACAGCTTCCAAAACGGTTTCTTGCTAAACTTTGGCGATGTTTTGACTCCTTGTTCGCAGAAATGCAGGTCAGTGACCCCATCGTAAGAGACACCCCACCAAACCATGACTGAAGCTGGGTGATGACCTTTTCCACCCTTGGGATCAGTTCAGATGCTTCCTTAGATGACCGAGCAAACACTCTATCATTCTGCTTGTTCAATTTTTCCGGCTAATCCCTAGTGGCCGGAGCGTTTTAAAAATATCGTTTTTTCATTCACACTTAAAAAACGTTTATTACAGCGATACGGTTCTCATTGATGAAAGTTAAAACAATTTTAAAATCCCGTTACAGACTAACGCTATTGAGGTTAGCTTCAAAATCCATATGACATTAACGGGTATGTTCAGTTCTACTATTGAAATGGGTGTGTTCAATGTTGCAACAGTATTTATGTCCCTACTAAGTATATCCAATCATGATAAAATTGGTACAAAATAAGTTTCGTGCGCAAGGACGGACTTTATTAAAATTGGAGAAAATTGTTCAGATTAAGATAGAGCTCCCTGATATATCGTCCCTTAACCGCAAAAAAGACTTATGAGCCAAAAACGAAATTGTTCAGGAGAAGGTTTTTTTTAAATATCTCCGTATTGAGGCATGCTGTTGACATGAAATTTTGTATGCAACCGTTATTTAGACCGAAATACATAATATGTTAAAAAAACTGACAAATCTATAGAATAACGGGAATTTGTGTCGCATACGTCTTTTTCGCCGTCATGCTGGTAAGGTACTAGAATAATAATATGGCTCTTAAGCCCAAAACTGAAAAATAAAAAGTCTGTTTGCCGTTTCAAAAATCAATTTATTTATGTTTTTTGTAAGTTTTGCGAACGATTAACAAAGTTAAGGTGCCATTACAGGTTTTGATAAAATTCATGAAAAAATAAGCACGAAATGTTATACAATATTTTAATTTAAGTTGTAGAACAAGTAAAAAATCTTCAAATATTATCTTCTTGGTCTGTTTCAGGTAAAGAGTCTTTAATATTAATATCGGTGTTTAAACCTAAATATTCATTGTAAAATTTTTGAGGTATAGTGTTTCTCTCACAAAGTGTTTTTAAATCCTTATATTTTTGAGATGATATCGGTAGTTTTTTTTCGTATAAAGGAAGGGGTCCTTTTGATATATTGTAGACTTGCGTCTAGAGCGTGTGATTGAGTTTAAGTTAAGATTTTTAAATTCAGAGTTGTCACAATATCCATATTTAAGACAAATAATAGGATTGTTTTTTCAAAAAATAATGATCGTAAGTTAGGAAATGTATTTTAACGGAGTTTGGAACATTGCTTGAGAAAACGTTTTCCAATCTTTGAAATCTGAATGGTTTACTATTATACATTTATAGTCTTGTGGGTTTGTCCTTGCATTAGATATCATTGTGAACCATTCACTAGGAGCCAAACAGTTCTATTTCGAATAAACGATTCAATGGTGCTGTGAATCGAGTCAACAGGCATCATAGTATGTCCGGGTAATAAGTAAGTTATTTTAATATCTTTTATGAAGTTTGCATTTTCGAGGATGTTATTAATGTCACAATCATTGCTTTATTTCGATTCTGACCGGCACAACTGTCGCAGTAAAGAGTGATGGAGGGTGTGCGTTTTTCTTTCATCTACAAGTTTTTAAATATAGGGACAAAATGGTGCAAATTTCACTACATCCCCGCTTTCCATCAGTTTCTCCCCATAAAAAACAGTAGCCATTTCTAGTGCCATTTTCATACACACTTTAGATGTAAATTCTAACAAAACTTACAATTTCGCTTGGTTTCCACAACGCCATAAGTAATAACTTAAGAAAAAAATTCAATTTCATTAATAATTCAATGAATTTCATAAAAAGAAAAAAGACTCAAACGCCAATCTGCTGTCACCAAAAATGTAAATAAAAACTGAAAGTGTTGTTAAGTCTTTATAGTTTTTGCTGTAAATTCATAACGGAACTACTTAGAGATAACACATTTTCAGAGATGGTCCGAATCATCAGTAATTATCGATTTTCATCAAAAACGAAAATCGGGATTTGTGGCTCATAAGTCTTTTTTGCGGTTTAAGGGACGATATGTTTCAACAGATTTTATCTTAAACAATGCAATTTTCTCACAAATTTTAGTAAGACATTAGTTTTAAAATCTTGGTAAATTTAAAGCCCGTTCAGGGAGGCCCATAAATCTATTTAAGTTGGGCTTTCGAACATCCTGATGTGCAGGCTATAATATAGTCGTCCCACCCCAACTTGAGATGTTTTTTACTTGCTTGAACTCTTTGTTGTTTTATTATCAGTATTTTTAATGATATTATCAAATACGAGTAATAAGCATTTGTTTGCTTCTTAGAATAGGAATTAAAATGGTCATGTCAGTTACAGTACACGTCAACATGCAGTAAATGCTAAGCTTGTCATAGAACTCTAGGGTGACAGTATCCATCATCTGAGACGGTAATTGTATTGGAGTGAATGGGCATAATCACAGTCAATGTCCTGGATATACAAGTTGCGACACATTTGCCTTCGTGTTATTCCCTTAATATGACAACAAGCTTCATTTATGTGGATTTTGGCGAATCCCCATTTGATGTGGCGTTCGTGTTTATTTTTTTGTGGTATCAAAAAACTAATCACTTTTTACTGTCATGATATGTCATGCGGGATACTTTCACACAAAGAACACACATACAATATGTAACATCGGAGCTCATAAATACTAGCCTCCATAATCGTACTGCCTCACATGGTGTTACAGGCTGGGTCTTTGGAAGTCTATAAAACTGTCAACTTTAATCAAGCGATTGGCATGGGTTGTTGAACTTGTCCAACACTTGTTTAGCCGTTCGTATTTGTATGGCAAAAGCCAGAAAGATGAAAAAAGACACAGTAATACAATAAATAAAATGTATAACGAGCATTTTTTTTGTTATTTTGGCACCATCGTCAGCATGTCCATAGCTAAGCACGTCTATTTCCCCCATAGCCCTTTGGCTTTGACCTTTTCAACCGCTTTGGCCATTATCGTTACAATCATTATTTTGTGTCATTCCTAGAATAAAACCAACCTCAAGTTCTTGTGTGAATTTTAATTAGCAAAGTTCGGTTCTGTTCTGTTTAATGTTTATTATATTATATGCAAATTTAAATGTATTTAAGCGTTTGCTTTGCTGGACGAAGTGTACATATTAAAATGTTGGCCCATTGGAATTAGTTTGTTCTTGGAAACTTGTAAGCCGAAAAATGTTGTTGCGTTTTTGGAATTCGATTATTTTGTATACGCTCTACCAAAGAAAAGAGTTTATACTTGATTTGTCAATCTATTTTCAATACCTAGAACTATTTATAGGAGACTTAATAAAGTATGTAAAATATTGAACGTTGAAAGATACAAAGTCAAGTGTTAAAAAAACGGGGTTTTCGGAACACCTGTATATCCAAAACCGTGTCTCAGAAAAACCGACTCGTTTTTTTTTTAAGAAAATAATCGTCATTAACCGCCATTCCGGTTGTAGCCTTGTTTGTGTCTATGAATGAAAACTATTTTCCTAATCAGAAGTGAAGTAATTGTCCTCATTTTTGTCCTCACTATGAATGCAAAAGATTCAATTGGCTTCAAATAAAGGTTCGTTTTTTTAAATACACTTGTAAAATAGGTAAATTCGGGCGTTATATTTTACCCCTGCACTTCTAGGTGTGCAGAAAACAATTGAAATAGTTTTAAGAACCCTAGATCGGGCTCTAGCTTTTTTAAACAACGCCATAATTTTGTTGTCTTCAGTATGTATTCACATGTTTATATTGAAATATCGTAAGTCAGATACCGTCACCAAAATTGGGCGTTCTGCAACAATAATTATATAGGGTGATCTATCTAGAGGTATTTTTCAGAACAAAACAAAAATTTAAAATTCAAAATTTGAAAGGACATTTTATGGCATTTATTTTTTGAAATAATTACCATCAAATGTTGGCAACTGTATTTTGGAAATTAGCTTTCGGTGAGAAACGGGAAGATCCGCTGTTTTCGACCAAAAGGCTCCTTTTTCGATTAGTTTGGAAGATATCGACGATTTAAGTTTTCATAAGAAATTACAACTTTTTTGGCCCGGGAAACTAGTGATTACGAGGGCGGTTCGAACACTTCTCAGCCTAGCACAAAAAGCGCGGTATAAACAGAAAAAAGTTAAGTGTTTTGGAAACTTCCATCTCTGCTATGAACACATGTAAAATTTTGTTTCGATCTGGCAACTCCTTTATATAGAAACAGGTGATTACAAAAGACGCATCCGCGATTTTTTTACAATGGAAAAATTAGAAATGCGTGGTGTCATTAAATATTTACATAAAAAAGGTTTAACGGGACAGGAAATTCATAATGATATGGTGAATGTGTTAGGTGAAAGTGCTCCTTCATATGCAACAGTAAAAAATTGGGTTGCTGAATTTAAACGTGGTCGTACAAGCATTGAAGATGAACCACGTAGTGGACGTCCAAAAACAGCAACAACAACAAAAACTGTAGCCAAAGTGCATAATATGGTATTAAATGATCGACGAATAAAAGTGCGTGAAATAGCTAATATCATGGGCATCTCAAATAATCGAGTCCATTTAATTTTGCATGAAGAACTACAGATGAAAAATCTTTCTGCAAGATGGGTGCCGGACTTGTTAACAGTCGACCAAAAACGCATAAGAATGAACATTTCTCAAGCTTGTTTGGATCGTTTTCAGCGAAATAAAATGGATTTTAAGCGTCGTTTCATAACTGTAGATGAGACATGGATCCACCACTATACTCCATGGACTGAAGCTGGAGGAAGTGCCCCAAAGAAGGCAAAAACAATTCAATCGGCTGGTAAGGTTATGGCAACGGTTGTGGGACTTCAAAGGTATTTTATTGATTGACTGTCTGCAAAAGGGTAAAACAATAAATTCAGAGTATTATTGCAACCTTTTAGATCAATTAAGTGAAAAACGTCCTGGCTTACAACACAAAAAAATAATTTTTCATCAAGACAACGCACCAGCGCACAAGAGTGTTTTAACAATGGCTAAAATCAACGAATTAGAGTACGAGTTACTTGACCACCCACCTTATTCTCCTGCTTTAGCTCCCAAAGACTTTTACCTGTTCCCAAAACGTAAAAATATTTCTTGCTGGCAAGCGTTTTACCTCAAATGAAGATGCAATTACAGTTGTAAACCACTATTTTGAAGACCTTGAGGAAAACTATTTTAATCAAGGGATAAAATTGCTAGATAAGCGTTGGATTAAGTGTATTGAAGTTTCAGGAGATTATATTGAAAAATAAAAATATTTTTGAAAAAGTAACTATTCTATTTCATTGATAGGCTAAGAACTTTCCGAACCGCCCTCGTAGACGCTTAGTTTAGAAGATATAGACGAATTAAGTTTTTATAAGAAATTCCAACATTTTGGCCCGGGGAACTAGTGATCACGAATTAAGTCTTATTTGTCGATTAGACGCTTAGTTTAGAAGATATCCACAATCTAAGTTATTATAAGAAATTCCAACTTTTTTGGCCCGGGAAACTAATGATCACGAATTAAGGCCCTTTTGTCGATTAGACGCCAGAAATGATGCCCATTTCTGGCTCAACGGAAAAGCCTATAAACAAAATTGTCGCATTTGGGCTGAAGAGAAACAATAAGAGGTTCAAGAGGTGCCATTATACCCAGAGAAAAGCACGGTTTGGTGCGGTTTATTAGCTGGTGGAATGATCGGTGCATATTTTTTTCCAAAATGATGATGGCCGGAACGTAACCGTGAATGATACTCGCTATCGCGCACTGATATCGATCTTTATGCTACCTGAAATTGAAGACCGTAATCTTGACGACACTAAGCTTCAACGGACAGGACGATGCCACTTGCCCAATCTATTGGATATATTGAGAGGTCATTTCGAAAAGCAGCTAATTTCACGTTTTGGACAGGTGAGTTGGCCGCCTAGATCGAGTGATATCAGACCTTTTGACATTTTTCTTTAGGGTTACGTAAAGTCAACAGTCTATGCTGACAAACCAGCTAGGATTCAGGTTTTAGAAGCCAACATTACTCGTGTCATGAAAGCCATACCGGTCGAAGTGCTCAAATGAGTCATCCAAAATTGGACCCTCAGAATGGAAACCCTGAGGCGTAGTTGCGGCCAACATTTGAAGAAAAATATATTCAAAAAATAAATGCCATAAACTGTCCTTTCAAATTACCAATAAAGATTCCACACTTGATTTGAACTTTTACACATTTTTTGGTCTGAAAAAATACCTCTAAATGAATCACCCTTTATTATTGGCTTTTTACGAAATTTGATTTTTTAAATCATTTGTCTTAGTACAGGGTAGAGCGCGGTTTTATCCTTTGTGCACTGCAGGCTATGGCGGCACTGTTGGTCAAAGAGAGTGGAGAGTGTGCGTGGCTTATAGTGGCTGACGGGAAATTTGTATTCGTCTGCCTTTCAGTAGCCATCATGCATTGGATACCTGAGAAGAGGCCATTTTGCGCTGAAGCGTATTTTTCAAATGCGCTCTCGATCATTGCAGTGCAGCGTGCTTTTCGTTGACGATTCCCTGTTCCCCCGTGGGTGTGTAAACAAACAAAATATGCGGTACTGGAGTGAAACAAATCCCAGAGAACTTCAACAGAGACCTCTGCATTCGGACCACGTCACTGTGTGGCGCGACATATCGAGAGTAGGAATCATTGGCCCTTAATTTTTCCAGGATAACCGTCTTGCCGTAACTGTAAACTGCGAACGACACTTGACTATGATACAGGATTTTTTCAGCCGGCTATTTAGGCAATGTAAGTAGAGGATACATGGTTCCAACAGGATGGTGCCAATGCACACCCAGCGAGGGTTACCATGAATGGTTTGAGGCAAATGTTTCCTGGCCGGCTTATCTCTTTGAGGGGTAATGTGAAGTGGCCGGCACGCTCACCAGATTTAGCCCCATGCGATTTTTTCTTTTGGGCTTACCTGAAATCGAAGGTGTATATCAACTGTACCAACACTTTGGAAGACCAAATTAACAATATTGAGGCTGAAAATGACAGAATACCAGTCGACGTGCTTGTTAGAGTTCATGAAAACTTCAGAAAACGTATGCAGCAGTGTGTGGATAGCGAAGGTCGACATTTACCAGACACACTATTTAAAACCATGAAATTTGAAAACTGCCTTACTGTGGAATATAATTAAAAAATAATACAAATTTTTGTAAGGTTTATAATAGTTTTTATTTTATTCCCAAATAAGCAAATTCCGCGCTCCACCCTGTACTTGATTGTTATGGTCAAGAATATAGCTTTATTATGAAGATAAGGGTTTGCCATTATGTTTTAAAACTAATTTCAGGCAAGTGGCCGCCGCGGCTTGCTCGAATAAATTCCAGCCGAGAGGCCCAATTGTCGACCACTTTTTGCAGCATTCGGGGCCGTATGTCAGCAATAACGGGTCGAATATTCTCTTCCTACTCTGCCCACGACGCGATATAATGCGCTCACCAAAAGTTTTCTTTATTTATTTATGGAATTAAAATTACAAAAAAATGAAAGAGTTGTTGCCTTAAGCTCAAGGGTTTTTAATGATAACTTATAAATTTCATTTCTACAAGTTTCCTTTATTAAGTTGATTGTTTCGTTGGCTGCATGGAACCAAAGGTCATCCACATCAACATCCCCCAATTTAGGCACAACAAAGTCAGTAATAATAGATATACAGGGTTCCCCATTGATTGTAACGTTATGGTCGGCTTCATTTTTGAAAAAATATGGACCATTGAGCACACCAAGTAGTGACTTTTTGAGGATGTAACGACGTCTCAACAATGGTTTGTGGATTAATTACTCCAAATGCAACAATCTTGGCTGTTAACGAACCCATTTGACCCAATGTGAGCTTCATCGCTGAACAACATTTTGTTGTAAAACTCAGTATCGGTGGCCATTTCGTTTTGGGCCCACTCATCACGATTTGCAAACGTTGTTTTGGATTAAATCTATTAATTATGAAATGGCAAACCAAACTGAGCACAAATAAAGTGGCAGCTGCCTAAAAGACCATCTACGAAAAAAATGTTGCCAGATTTAAACCACACGTCTAACAAAAAACAAGCCTATACTTCAGTATCGAAGTTACGGTGTGCGTACCTTTAACTTAGATTTGGGTCATTTTGCGACTCAGTTTGGCCCATATGGCCTCTAGAAGTATAAATATCGGTCCCTAATGTGGGTTTCCATAAATCTTTTTTTAAGATGTGCCCCTTTTTTTGATTCCGGTTCAAATGGGCCCGAGCAGTCCAAAAATCGGCCTTCCTGAATTATAAACGTGTGGGAATTAAAAAAAACAATAAATGTCGCCCAGAATCAGCTTTATAACATTTATTCACTGAATGTTATATGTTGATTTGACGATTCGCCTTTTTTTAAGACCTTGAACCAAGGGTCCAAGGTCTCTAGGTTACCGAAAAATAGGTCTATTCGATGATAGACATATGGGTACTCAGAAACAGTGACATTTTTTGGAGAATCTCAATATGACATAACTTGTACAGTTTGTCTGAATTGTAGGCATCGACCTATGCTCGTGTCTATGGGCCATATGTTCGGGGACATATGGGTATCCGAATAAAGCGAAATATTCTCATAAATCTAAATATGTACCTAAAGGGTGATTAATTTTGGGGTTCCCTACATTTTTTTTAAAGAAAAAACACAGAAAACTCAAATTGAATGGGAAATGTTTATTATCATTTGAATGAACATTTAATTTTTGAAGATTATGTCTATCAAATGTTGGCCGCGGCTACGCCTCAGATGGTCCATCTGTTAAGTCCAGTTTTCGATGACTCGTTCGAGCTTTTTCACAGGTATGGCGTTAATAACACGCGCAACGTTGGCTTCCAAAACCTGAATCGTAGCTGATTTGTCAGCATAGACTTCGGACATTACATAGCCTTAAAGAAAAAATTCTAACGGTGTGAAATCACACGATCTTGGTGGCCAATCGACCGGCCCAAAACGTGAAATTATCTGCTGACCGAAGTGTTCTCTCAATAAATCCATTGATTGATGCGATGTGTGGGAAGTGGTGCCGTCTTGTTGAAACCAAATGTCGCCGAGATCACGAGCATCAATTTCAGGCATCAAATAGTCGGTAATCATGGCTCGATAACGGTCGCCATTGACGGTTACGTACTCACCGGCATCATTTTTGAAGAAATATGGACCGATGATTCCACCGGCCCACAAACAACACCTAACAGTTGTTTTTTCTGGATGAAGTGGCTGCTCTTGAATCTCTTCTGGTTGCTCTTCGTCCCGAATGCGGCAATTTGCTTGATTATATTGACCATTAAATAAACGAAGTGCACGAAACACATTCCTTACAGAACGTTAATTTTTGTTGTTTAGACGTAAGTCTTTCTATGATGAAATGCCAAACAATACTAAACAAAATAACATGACAGCATAACACGACTCACACGTGATCTGTCAAAAAAAGGCTATTGAAAAAAGTATCTCTACTTAGATCACCCTATATATCAGGTGGAGGTATTTTTTTCAAAATAAATAAAATACAAAAATTCAAATCAAGTGCAGAATCGTATTGTTTATTCGAAAAGACATTTTACAGCATTTACTTTTTTATATACTTATAATTGCCTTTTAATTAAGCGGTCGGTGAGAAACGGGAAGATCCGCTGTTTTCGATCAAAATGTTCTTCAGTGATGACGACTGTTTTTAGCGAGACGGCAACGTCGATTAACAAAATTGCGGTATATGGTCTAAAAAGCAGCCAGAAGAGAATCAAGAGGTGCCATTATACCCAGAGAAAACCACTGTGTGGTGCGGTCAATGGACTGCTGGAATCGTGAATGGAGCTCTCTATCGCTCCATGATATCGCACTTTTGCTACCTGAAATTAAAGCCCGTAATCTTGGCGATATTTGGCTCCAACAAGGCAGCCCTACATGAAATACAGCCAACGAAACAATCAATTTATTAAAGGAAACTTTTGGTGAGCGCATTATCTCGTGTCGTAGGTCTGTACTGGGCCTCCAAGATCCTGCGATGTAGCACCACTGGACTTTTTTTGTGGGATCATGTGAAGTCGCTTGTCGTTGAACGATTGAAGCCTTGGAAGCGCGATCTTGCAAATTCTGCAAAAAGTGGTCGAAAATTGGGCCTCTCGGCTGGAATTTATTCGAGCCAGCAGCAACGGCCACTTACCCGAAATCATTTTTAAAACATAAGGGCAAACCCTTATCTTTATAATTAGGCTAAATTCATGAGTGGGGTTTTACAAATAGGGTCGAGTTTAATGCTGGCAAAACCCAATGCTGCCTGTTGAGCCATAAACGAACGACGGGCTTAACATCTTCGGCAATACTGATGAATGGCACTGTTGTCGAGGAGTCGGATGCTCTTGATGTTCTAGTCATGAAGATTCAGTGTGATGTTCGCTGGAACAAACACATTTTTGAAGTGTCGAAAGAAGCATTCAAGTGTCTGGGCTTTAAAAGCGGTGCAAGAAATACTTCACTTCCTCCGACCTCCTCTACATCACATACATTCGGCCAAAAATGAAGTATTACTCCCACATCTGGGCAGGTGCTTGAAGGTCTGGATGCAAGGGAGGGTGCTGAGGCTTGTTGGAGATAACAGGGTAGCCAACTCTGTTGTTTCACTCGAGCATCGGCGGAGTGTTGGTTGCGTATCACTCTTTGACAGGTATTTTAACGGCATGTGATCTTCTGATCTCATCCCGGAGGTCACAGTGTTCGCCCGTAACACCCGCTTATCAAGAATCCATTTGTTATTAATTAGCCTACTGATCGCAGGACGCATTATAGGGAGAATTCGTTCTTCAACATACTTGTTATTTTTTTAATTATCGAATACAGAGTTGTTTATGAACGATATAAAAAATGTCCATAAACATTAATGCCTTTTTCCTTCCCCACCCCAACCTATCTTCCCTTGACCGATGCAATGCACTGCATATATAGGGGACACCCCTTGAGTGTTGGTCTTAATTTAAAAAAAAACCGAGCCATTTGCGACCCAGAAATCGGCCATCTTTAACTATTGACAGATGGGAACTAAATACAATAACAACATTTGTTGGTACGGTTGCAAAAAATAGCATTAACTCTGTGTATAATTGAGGCTTTGGCTCATACATGAAAGGTCTCTAGAGCTCTTAAAAAAGGTCCTTTTAAACATTTACATATTACTCAGAAAGAGAGAGATTCCATCAATAATTTTAATATACTTTACATTGTCTTCAATGGTTTCTCTTAATTTGAGGCCTGCATTTCTAGGCCCCCTTTAACGATAGACCTACAGGATCTAGAGTCCAAAAATGTAGTTCGGTCAAACATGGATCCACCACCAACAACCATAAAATACTGTCAAGGCCATACAACAATGTAACTACAAGTTTTGGCTCGGCCATACTCGTATAGGATGGTGCTTCATCGCCATACAAAGATTTAAGTTCATCGATGCACTCTTGTTCTGATAATCCTCGTCGAAAGTTGAGAAACAGGACTGCATGAAAATGTTAACGAGTTAATTCCATTTTTTGCCAATTCATTTGTTAAAGTCACTGTAAACCACGCAAATGATGGTCGTACGTCAAAACGTTCTTTCCTAAAGAAATGTCCAATGGCTCCAGGCAACACTTAGTGTTGCCTAGGCCAGAAATATATATAGCAACCTCGTACTTACGAATTATCCACTTGCTTTTCATAGAGATTTTTGCTTTTCAATCATTTCCTGATTAAGCTTGACACAAATTCTGTCCTTCTCCACATTGCATCATATCTTTTTCCGATATCGTATAATACTAGACATAAATTATGTTCAGGTAAATGGCCATATTAAACATATCAATATTTTATATTATCATCGATATAGGCAGAGATTACACAAACACACATCACAGGGACTGCTGCTCCTTTGTCCTTTAGCTCTTAAACAAGAATAATTAAAACGATATGTAGTATAAGTTATATTATTACACACATACACACACAATCGGAGAGAAACATGATTAGTGCCATCAAAGGCAAGTCTTTTATTCCAAAAATGTTTCAGCAAAATTCAATCACACAGTAGGTGACCCGACCATAGAAAGGATGTGTCAATGTCAATGTTGCTTCTGTTTCAATATGAATTTATGTGCATATGGGCATACAATATAATTTGCAAATACTGTTGGCTGAAATGCAAAAGCATATATCTTTTATTTTACATTTATTTCAGAGATTTGACTGCGATCGCACTGATGTACACAAGAGGTCCAACCATTTCAATAGCGGAACCAAGGCGGAGGGTTAATAGATTTTTCTTTCATTCCTTTGCGATGGCATTTATATTAGATGGTTATTGTTGTTGTTGTAACAATACTATATTGTTGTTGTTGTGGCGGCATACATAGTGCCGGGGTGACAGCCCTTGGCCGAAGAATTGCTGCTTCGGGTCAATCCGGTGCATAGAAGCGACTGTCGTGGGATCGTGCAACAATACTACTTAGTAGGGACATAAATACGGTTACAACATTGAACACACCCATTTCAATAGTAGAACTGAACATACCCCGTTAATGTCTTATGGGGTTTGAAAGCTAGCCTTAATAGCGTTAGTCTGTAACGGGATTTTAAAATTGTTTCAACTTTCAGCATGGAGTGGTCAGATAATGAGAACCGTATCGCTGTAATAGCGCTTTTCAACTGTGAAATGAAAAAAGCGATATTTTCAAACGCTCCGGCAACTAGGGATTAGCCGCCTGCTCGTCTACCGATGCATACAACTGTTTGAAGAGACTGGAGATGTCAAAGGCCGCCACCAGTCGGTCCGCCCACGCTCTGTTCGAACACCGCATGTCATCACAGCCGTTAAATCAAGAATTCACAGGAATCCGCTCCGAAAACAGAGAATCATGGCCCGTGAGATAAATATCACGCAAAATTCTATGAGTCGAATCATTAAGCAAGACTTGGGGCTTTCAAACGACATACAGGACATTTACCGACTGCAGCTCTAAAAAAAATTAGTATTGAAAAATGCAAACGTCTTTTGGTGAAGCACGCTGATAACTTGCACAGAAAAAATTTGTTCACCGATGAAAAAATTTTTACCGTTCAGGAAAAATTTAACAAGAAAAAAGAAAGAGTGTATGCGCGGTCATCTTAGGAACTGATCCCAAGGGAAAAGGAAAAGGGTCATCACCCAGCTTCAGCCATGGTTTGGTGGGGTGTCTCTTACGTTGGGGTCACTGACCTGCATTTCTGCGAACAAGGAGTCAAAACATCGAACAAAGTTTACCAAGAAACCGTTTTGGAAGCTGTTGTGAAGCCTCTTAACAATTCCCTGTTCCAAAACCAGCCATGGACTTTCCAGCAGGATTCTGCGCCGGCCCGTAAGTCTGAAACGTCCCAGGCCTGGCTTCGGAACAATTTGCCAGCGTTCATTTCCTCTGAAGAATTGCCCTCTGGCAGTCCAGATTTGAACCCATTGGATTAGAAATTGGTGACGGTTTTAGAGGACAAGGTTTGTCACAAAAGATACCCCAACATTGGATCTCTTAAGACTGCTTTGGTTCGAGCTATGAGATTCGTGCAGCTATTGACGACTGGCCAGTGCGACTTAAGGCTTGTGTAAAGGCAAAAAGCGGACATTTCGAATAAATATTTGGTCCAAAAACATTCAGTACTTTTTATTTTACAGCATAAAACGTGTGTAACAGTTTTTATGTCCCTACTAAGTATTATACATGAATGTATTATAGATGTTACAACAGTGAACTAAACAGGATTTGGTTGCTACAAAAAATTATCTGTTGTCATAACCAATTATTGGTCGAAAGAATCATAAACTTTGGTTGGTTGCCATAAGCACCAGTTGTGGCAACCAACTGTTTAACTAAATTCGGTAGATATAATCGATTTTTTGGTTGTGAGTACCGTAATGCTATTGCAGCAACCATATTTTTGTTATGAGAAGCATGTAACCGTCCCTACCATGGAATGTTGGTAATTGCAACCGAAAGTCTGTTTTTCCAACCGAATATTTGTAGTTCGGACCGATTTCCAACTGATTTTTCCTCTGTGTGTATTTATAGTTAGCTTTTCGGAACTTTCTGAAATGCAGGGTATAATACTTAGTAGGGACACAAACACTGTTACACACGTTTTATGCTGTAAAATAAAAAGTACTGAATGTTTTTGGACCAAATATCTTTTAATGTATTTATTGATGCATATTGTATCCAAAAAGAATCTACTTATTCGAAATGTCTGCCTTTTGCCTTTACACGCGCCTTAAGTCGCACTGGCCAATCGTCAATAGCTGCAGGAACCTCGTCTATTGGAAAATTGGCCACAGCTCGAACCAAAGCTGTCTTAGGTGATCCAATGTTGGGGTATCTTTTGTGACAAACCTTGTCCTCTAAAACTGTCCACAATCTGTAATTCAATGGGTTCAAATCTGGACTGTCTGAGAGCTATTCTTGAGAGGAAATGAACGTTGGCAAATTGTTTCGAAGCCAGGCCTGGGACGTTTTTGCCTTATGTGCCGGCGCAGAATCCTTCTGGAAAGTCCATGGCTGGTTTTGGAACCGGGAATTGTTAAGAGGCTTCACAACAGCTTCCAAAACGGTTTCTTGGTAAACTTTGGCCGATGTCTTGACTCCTTGTTCGCAGAAATGCGGGTCAGTGACCCCATCGTAAGAGACACCCCACTAAGCCATGACTGATGCTGGGTGATGACCATTTTCCACACTTGGAATCGGTTCAGATGCTTCCTTAGATGACCGCGCATACACTCTATCATTTTGCTTGTTAAATTTTTCCTGAACGGTAAAAGTTTTTTAATCGGTGAACAAAATTTTTCTGTGCAAGTTATCAGCCTGCTTCACCAAAAGACGTTTGCAATTTTCAATCTTATTTTTTTTAAAGCTGCAGCTAATAAATGTCCGGTACGACGTTTGAAAGCCCCAAGTCTTTTTTAATGATTTAACTCATGGGCTCTTGGGTGAGATTCATCTCACGGGGCATGATTTTCTGTTCTCGGAGCGGATTTCTGTGAATTCTTGATTTAACGGCTTTGATGACATGCGGTGTTCGAACAGAGCGTGGGCGGACCGACTGGTGTTGGTCTTTTACATCTCCAGTCTCTTCAAACAGTTTTATGCATCGGTAGACGAGCATGCGGCTAATCCCGGGTTTTGAAAATATCGCTTTTTTCCATTTCACACTTGAAAAGCGCTATTACAGCGATACGGTTCTCATTATCTGACCACTCCATGATGAAAGTTGAAACAATTTTAAAATCCCGTTACAAACTAACGCTATTGAGGTTAGCTTTCAAAACCCATATGACATTAACGGGGTATTTTCAGTTCTACCATTGAAATGGGTGTGTCCAATGTTGTAACAGTATTTATGTCCCTACTAAGTATAGACCAATACAATAAGGTAGAGTTATTATGCAGTCAGCTGATTTACAATAATTTCTCGTAAAAACTTAAACTTTCAAATATGAAATTTGACAAAGAAAGTTCTTAAAGTTTGTAAAGCTAAATTAGTATATCAAACATTCACAAAAAATAATTTTTGCCATTTTCTGTCCAGTGACTTTGACAGCAAACTGTTTATTTGTTGTTGGGGTAGTGACTATACCTTGTTTATTGTGTCATGATATAGACGGCCACGTCCGACTTTAGCCTTTGCTACTAATTAATACCATAAAGAGTTATAGAAAATTACAACGACATGCAGAGTTTTAAAGCGATTGTGTAACTTTTTACGAAAGTTATGGTGTTGGCCACTCTCACTTAAAGATAGACGGTCATGACATAAATGACTTAACCAGTCATGAGACTAACTAGGCGAAACACGTGATCTTATATGCGTTTTTTTTTGAATCTAAATTAAATTATATACAACCTCTCACTCTGTAGGCTGAGGGTAAAACTATTTATAATTTACAATTACTAATTGTATAATTTTTTGATCCGATTTTGTTAAAAATTCTGTAATTGCATTGGATAAATTATTTGTGAAAATTTTTCTACGATCACTCCTTCTAGTTTGGGCCGCTGGTTATATGAAATCACGACACTGTGCAGCGCCTTGCATTTATTTCTCTCTACGCAGTGGTTGTAAAAAAATATACGCAACAGAAATTTTTCTCTAATGTGATTGGTTTGGATGACAAAGGCTTTCATCTGATTTTCGGCGAATTTAAGACATCCTTTAATAATCCATTAATACTCAACCATCTTAACGTGTGTTTTGTACGCCATTGAGAAACAATTGGGGAACTTTTCTTAAGAAAACAGTGGGCCGAATAAAAATAAGTCAAAGCTGAATTTATGATACAATCACTAATGTTCTGGTTCAATTTGGCGGTAGTTTAGTAGGAGTAGTAGTTTTCGTAACTATCCCGCAATAAATCCTGCTTCTAAACTCAGGTAGGTACATTTGACGTTTTACAGTCAAGGTTTTTTATCTCTTATATGGCGGTTTCACTACATAAAGTTTATGTTTAAAAGTCCTTTTGCTTCTCAGGCAACGACACTTACATCTACACAGATTTGTATGCTTTGGTATGCTCAGCATACAAAGTATTCAAATCCTACTGCTTTACTGAAATATGCATTGATTGACATTTTCTTTCATTTCAAACAAAAAACAACAGAAGGGATCTTTTCTGCAAAACAACATGCACAAGAATAATTGAAAATAATTTTCGTCGGTCTATAATGATAGCAGTTGCCATTTTGACTTTAAACTTAAGGTATATTTTATTAACGAATGATTTCTATGACAACCTAAATTTAAATTTTTGTGGACTACAGTATAAGTGTATAGCCTCGAATATATAATGTGTGCTTAATCTACACACACAGAGAACAGATTTGTTTCAACAAGCGATTATTTTTCCTAAAGAAAGTTGTGCACTTACTAAACATGTATTCCATCGCTACAAACGAATTCGGTTACAGGACCGAAAAAGAAAGTATTTGTTATTTAATTTGTATATTTACTTAAAAATTTTAATTCTGTTACTTGAATTAATAGCATTTTTTTTGTAAACTTAGTTTTTATTTCGAATCTAATAAAGTTTTTATGCACAAGTGGAACGATTTTACGCATCAAGTCAAGAAAATTAAGTTTCGGTTTTAATTATTTTTAACAATTACTTTCGGCTTGAGGTCATGTAATAAAAATCTTGTTGTGTTTTTTATATACGAGGCTTGCTATTTGTATTTCGGGTCCTGACAACACTAGTGTTCCCAGATGCAAACTGGAACTTCCATTGGAAACTTTGACATTTTTTAGCACAACTTCACTCAGAACGTTGTGTAATTGTAGGGCGAATTGTTTTGTTTACAGTGTGTTGAAAAATTCATCTCAGTCAAAAAATGGAATTAACCAGTGAACATTTTCGTGTGATGATTTTTTACTATTGTCGGCGTGGGTTATCGAGATAAGAGTGTTTAAATCAACTTGTTTCGACTTTTGACGATAAAGAACCATCAAAAACCACTGTAAATCGCTGGTACCGAGAGTTCAGACTCGGACGCCGTTCACTCCAGGATGAATTCCGTTAAGGACGTCCAACTTTGGTCACTTTGCTTTAAACCATCGATGCTGTGAGTGAAATGATTAAGCTAGACCGACATGTGACATACCGTGAGATTGAGGCATCCTTTGGCATCAGTATGACAAGCATAAATAAAATATTGCATGTTCATTTGGCCGTGAAAATTATTTGTTCTCGTTGGATCGCACATAATTTGACGAATGCTCAAAAAAAGGCTCGTATGGATTGGTGCAAAGAGATGTTGAAAACGTATAACTGCGGTAGCTCAAAGGCAGTATATAACATTGTCACAGGTGACGAATAATGGATCTATGCATATGAACACGAAACAAAACAGCAATCGACCGTATGGGTCTTTGAAGACGAGCCAAATGCAACAAAAGTTGTTTATGGAATAATTTCGTCGAGATAAATGATTGCGTTTTTGGTATAACTGATTATGAGTGGTATACAACCATCTGTTTGCCAACAGTGTTGAAAAAATGAGGAAAGATAATAAGCGAAGACGGATCATTTTGCATCACGACAATGCGAGCTCTCACACATCAGCTTACACGATGAGCTCTTTGAGCACTCAAGCTGTCGAATTGATGGGTTATCCACCATACAGCCCTGATTTGGCAACCAGTGACTTCTTATTATTCCCTAGCATTAATAAAAAACTGCTTGGTCAACGTTTTTCATCGCCCGAAACAGCTGTTGAAACGTTCAAAAATCATGTTTTGGAAGTGTCTCAATCGGAGTGGAAAAAGTGCTTCGAAAATTAGGTTGTGCGCATGCAAAAGTGTATTGATCTTAAAGGAGAATATTTTGTAAAACAAGAAAACCATTTCCAATGATAAATTATTGTGTTTTTATTGCCAGACCTGAAAAGAACGCAATCAGTTGCTTCGATGTACTTCTTCCCCTAACAACTTTTTTTGGATTTTGCTCGTCAATTTTATACACTGCCTTTGAGTTACCGCAGTTCTACTTTTTCAAAATCTCTTTGCACCAATCCATACGAGCCTTTTTTTGAGCATTCGTCAAATTATGTACGATCCAAGGAGAAAAATAATTTTCACGGCCAAATGAACATACAATATCTTATTTATGCTTGTCATACTGATGCCCAAGGATGCATCAATCTCACGGTATATCAGATATCGGTCTTGCTTAATCAGTTCACGCATAGCATCGATGGTTTATGGCAAAGTGACCGAAGTTGGACGTCTTTCACGAAATTCATCCTGAAGCGAACGGCGTTCGAGACTGAACTCTTGGTACCAGCGATTAACAGTGATTTTTGAAGGTGCTTCATCGCCAAAAGTCGAAACAAGTTGATTTAAAAACTCTTGTCTCGATAACCCACGCCGGAAATTGTAAAAAATCAGCGCACGAAAATGTTCACGGGATAATTCCATTGTTTGACTGAGATGAATTTTTCAACACACTGCAAACAAAACAATTCGCGTAAAAAGGTATGCTAAAAAATGTCAAAGTTTTTAATGGAAGTTCCAGTTTGCATCTGGGAATACTAGTAGTGTCAGGACCCGAAATATAAATAGCAACCCTCGTATAGAGAAACTTTTTCTCGCTTGGCCGACTTCCCATTTTCAATCTTAAACAGCTTATGATTATGACCAGCACATATCCCTGGTAAAATTGACCCATATCGCTTCAAACGTAGAAACAAATTATGGTTGGGATAACAATATTCGAAGAGCATCATCCTATTGTTTGGTTATATGGTTGTTGTACAACAATGTTTTGATCCACACAACAAATGTATGATTCAAATACAACCATACGATGATCCTTTCAACCATACTATGATTCTCACAACAATAGTATGATTCACATTCAACCAAAGTATTATCATCACAACCATAGTATGATTCACTCGCAGCCATGTTATGACCATAAAAAAATCATGGTTGAAATTACAATATTCGATGAGCATCATACTATTGAATGGGTATATGGATGTTGTACAACAATGTTCTCACAACAATAGTATGATTCACACGCAACCATGTTATGTTCCCTACAACAATAGTATGATCACAAACAATTATACTATGATCCCCAATATTATTTATTAGAACTGGGTTAAGTTGTCAACAAATGCTTTGAAGTGATTTATTGAACAGTAGAACAAATCAGTTGAACAAAGCCAAAGCAGTTTGTTCGAAAAATTTTAATTTCCATAAAAAAAAGTAATATCCGTAACAATAACATTGTTCTTAAAAACATATTCAAATAAAGTAAAATTACAATCATACAGTAGCATACATGGTTTCCCTTATCATTGATACCAACCATATTTATATTGTTGCTTCAACCATATTTTAATTCTTAAATTTGGCAATAATACTATTGTTTCATTTCAACAATATTAATATTGCGGCAATCATACAATTGTCAAAATGTAATTCAAAAAACAATGCTATGGTTGCGACGAACATACTTTTATTGCGTTGAATATATTATCATTGCCGTGACCAAGTAATAACCATGTTTTTTTTCTGAGTTTATGTTTTCGAATAGTTCCCACACAAAGGTCGCTTTCGATTTGAGATCCTGCAGCTTAAGAAACCACATATGTTACACTACCACGCTCAAATTTTGTAAAGTGCGTTCTGACAAATAATTAAATCTAACTTATTGAGTCCGTTCTTGCTCAAGCTCCAGACAGAGATGCTTAATCCTGGGAATAACAGTGTGGTGTAGAGTATCTCATAGTAGGCTACGCCCGACTTTTTTTTACACTTTTTTACATTTTTTACACGTTTGATTAAGGGAAAAAAGGGTATATTTTCAATATATAGCACTTGGTTAAGGTGGCCAAAACAAATCAACAAAGCCATCTGTTTCCGATATAAAACAGTTTAATTGAAATATTCACTTTTCCGTTAAAATCCACATGGCACACAGTGCTCCGTTTCAGTGACAAAAATCAGAAAAGTGCAATTTTTTGGTATCATTTTAAAGGCAAAAGTCCAACTAAGAAAAATGCGCACATAATTTGTTTTTAATAAAAATTGTTCCTTTGGGCTCCGAAGCCATTTAAAGTAAGCGATTTGTATCCAGAATTAATTAATATTGCAGTTTCGTTCCTCAGTAATTGAACGAAAATATTTGTCGAAGTCACATTTTTAGACGGAATCGAATTGACTAAGAATTTTTGAATAACTAGTTGAAAAGTGGTACAAATTTATTTTATAAATATAATATTTAATTAATGTTTTAGTATTTATTTTTGTACCCTCCACCATACAATGGAGGGTACGTTAGTTTTGTCATTCTGTCTGTAACACTTTGAAATAATCATCGGAGAACCAACAAAGTATACCTATATTCTTGATCCTCGTAAAATTCTAAGACGATCTAGCCAAGTTGTCCGGCTGTCCGTCTGTTAAAAACAAGTTAGAGCCTGCATGAGAACAGCTAGGAAGCTGAAATTTGGCACAAATATGTGTAGTTAACCTAGCATGGATGGTATTGAAAATGGGCTATATAGCTCTACGGGAGCCTCAACCGACAGTATGTACCTCTTAAAAATTAGTTTTTTATTTGGAAATATCCGTCCAGTTTCTTGAGCAAAATCACTGACATTTTGCGAATAATAATCTCTGTATAGGCGCAATCATCTATGTAAAAATGGTTTAGATTGGGCCACCATTTCTTGTACCTCCCATACAAACGGCCTTATGGGCCTTGAGAAATAATATGACTATAACTCGCCACCAACTTGACCTATCGAAATGAAATTTGCCACATCAAGATTTCTATATACAAAACACTTCTACGCTGAATTCGGTTGAGATCGGAAAACTCCTACTGGTACCTCCCACACTAACGGTCTCATGGGCCTTGAAAAATAATATGACAATAACTCACCACACACTTGACCTATCGAGACGAATATTTCGTCATAAAGATGAATATATAGGACAAACTTTTGCGCTAAATTTGGCTAAGATCGGAAAGGCCCTACTGGTACCCCCTACACAAACGGTCTCATGGGCTTTGAAAAATAATATGACAATAACACACTACAAACTTGACCTATCGAGATGAAATTTTCTACATAAAGATTTATATATAGAACACACTTCTGCACGAAATTGAGTTGATATTGGGTAGCCTCTTCTGATACCTCCCATACAAACGGTCTAAAGGGCCTTGAGAAATAAACAAATCAAACAAATTGTGGTGTGCCACTCAGAATTGACCGTCCTACGTTCCTCAATCGGAACAGTCGCCACATGACCAGTTTTGCTGAAGAAACCGGCGACCATTTGCTTCGAAGTGCTTCTTCTACAACAACTTTCCTTGGATTTGGCTCGTCTTCGAAGACCCACACGGTCGATTGCTGCTTTGTTTCGGGATCATACGGCTAGATCCATGATTCGTCACCTGAGACGATCTTATAAACATCTTTGGAAGAACCGCGATCGTATATTTTTTCTTTGCAGCAATCGACTCAAGCCATTTTTTGAGCGATTGTCAAATTGTGCGGGATCCAACGAGAACAAACCTTTTTAACGGTCAGTTGTTCATGCCATATCGAATGTATGCTGGTGGAAGAAATGCCCAAGGATGCCTCTATCTCACGGTATGTCACATGACGATCTTGCATTATCGGTTCACGCACGACATCAATGTTCTATGGCACAACGGCCATTTTTGGACGACCTTCACGATCTTCGCCTTTGAGCGAGCGTCGGCCACGATTGAATTCATTAAACCAGCTTTTAACAGTGCTATAGGATGGTGCTTCATCGCTATACAAAGATGAAGGTTCATCGGTGCACTCTTGTCGTGATAATCTACGACGAAAGTTGTAAAAATTGATTGCACGAAAATGTTCACGAGTAAATTCCTGTTTTTGCCAAATTGATTTTTTTAAGTCACAGTAAAAAACACAAATGATGGTCGTACGTCAAAACGTTCTAGGTACGTTTATGCTAAAAAAAAGTCAAATTTTCCAGTGGAAATATTAGATGGCGCCGGTCAACACTTAGTGTTGCCTAGGCCTTCAAAGACAAGCAGTTTTTTTAACTTTACAAAAAATTTAAAAAGTTTTAGTTAATATCCTTTTGTTTAACAAGTGAGGTATGTTCGCCCTGCAATTTAAGGGATGTGGATTCGTAATTTTCTTTTTTGTATCTTTCTTTCTTCAGTTGTCAATAAAAAATTCTTTCTCTGTGTGTATGTCGTGGCTGCGCACCTGCACCACCAAACCAACAACATAAAAAGGCGCTTTTGGTTTATTGCCATTATACACTTGATGGGAAAACGGACAACAAAAAATGAAACATAAATGGTTTTTCGTTAATAAAAATAACAGTAATATATAAATAAAAACATATTGTATTTAAATCAAACACTTATACACATACGTATATGTACAACCACATACGCACACACATTTATCATAAATTTACATTTTATTTCCAGAGACAGCTGTCAGAGGTCATAACCAAAGCTCACACACGCACGCACGCCAGTGTTTCCACCCACACACCCAAATACGTCCGTATTACAACACAATGACATCGATGATTTGTGTAGTTGTGTGCGTGTATATGTGGTTTTATTTGAATTTACATTTTTTTACACCCATATGTAAATGAACCTGTCGTGCGTGGAACATCTCAAATACCGACCGCAAAGTTGCGGGATTATCGAGGCCTTCACCTAAATGGCGCTGCAAATAGTCTTTCTGTGGGATTTACTGGACCTTTAGCAACTTATGTTCCATGCAGGTTTGTACGTATAGATGTGTTATAGAATATATCCACGTAACCAATAAGCATTTTGAGAAATTGTTGATTACATATCAGTTTTTTTGACTCTCCTGTTCGATTTTTTGTTTTTTTGATAATAAAAGACAGTTTTGTCGGGAGAAAATGGTAACCTACCAGCGACAGATCTTAAAGATTAATTTATAATTTATGTCGAGCCTATTTCCAAGACATTTGTTAGTCGTATTCGCTATAATTTATAAGTTATAGTTTCATCCGTCTATGAGCCTTTTTCGAATCTTTAGTCATTCATACTAGTAATGATTTTCGAGTCATAGTTCGTAATTTCAACCATCTACGAGTCCTTTCTTTAGCATCAGAGTGTGCACGACTATCGTGTCAATAATAGGTTTAAATCTGGGTTAGACTATCTAACAATTTTCAGCGGCGGGTTTTCACCTCGCAAATGCCGACAAACTCACGAGTAAAAGATTTTTCTCTAAGCCAAGTAAACATTTCATATAAAATGCATTAGCCATTCAGAGCCGTCGTTAAACAGTAGTTCCCGGTCACACGCAGAGAAAAAACATGGTTACAACATGGTCACGGCAATAATAATATGTTTTCCGCAATAAAAGTATGTTCGTCGCAACCATAGCATTGTTAACTGAATTTATTTTTGACAATAGTATAATTGCTGCAATATTAATATTGTTGAAATGTAACAATAGTATTATTGGCAAATTTAAAAATGAAAACATGGTTATAGCAACAATATTGATATGGTTGGTGCGACAAAAGTATTGTTTATTGGTTTTTCTGTTAACAATGAAATATTACGGTAATCATACTGTATGATTGTAATTATTCTTCATTTAAATATGCTTTAAATATACTAGCTGCTTTGGCTTTGTTTAACTGATTTTTTTTAATAAAAACGCTTACGTTTATTTAAACTTATTTTTTCTACTGTGAAATAAATCAATCCTATTATTTTGAATTTAATGTGTTTCTGATTAATTTTCATAATTCAAATCTATTTTTGACAACTTAAACCAATTCTATAAATAATATTGGGGATCAAATCTATTGACGACAACTTTAACAAATTCTAATAAATTATATTGGGGATCATAGTATAATTGCGTGTGATCATACTATGGTTGAAGAGATCATAACATGGTTGCGTGTGAATCATACAATGGCTGTGAGGATCATACTAATGTTGTATGTGAAACATACTATGGTTGTGAGGATCAAACTATGGTTGTGGACATTATAGTATGGTTGAGTGTGAATCATACTATGGTTGTGGGGATCATAGTATGGTTGTATTTGAATCATACTGTTGTTGAGAGGATCATAGTATGGTTGTATTTGAATCATACTATTGTTGTGAGGGTCATAATATTGTTGTACCACAACCAAATTCCCAACAATAGTATTATTCTCTTCGAATATTGTCACCACAACCCTTCTTTTTTTCTGCGTGCACACAATGACTAAGTCAACATCTGGAAAATATTACCATATTTGTTCTCGTAGTAGTTTTGGTGTTTTTTTTTGAGCATATATCAACTTTATCAGCTACTAAATTACGATGTGATTAGGCAAGGGGTGTCGCACCGCACATACACTAGACCGGAATCTATGATGGAGGGTAAAGTAAGTATAAAACTTTGGCCCGACTTAATTTGTCTACATTTGACACAGTGGAAAATTCTCTACGAAACAGGGTATTAAAAGTTATTTTCATGCAAATGTTTGTAACTACGAAAAACATTTAAGTTAGACCCACCTTCAAATATGCCGATCGCTAAATAATCATTAGCTAATTTTATTTAACGATGTTTGTCTGTCCATCCTTTTATAATCAAACTAGAGGCCGCAATTTTTGCCCATATCTTCATAAAGTTTGACACAAGTAAATTTTTTTTAATCAAGGACGGACGATTTTATTTTTTGGAAAATACCCAACATAATTATTGCCCAACCGATATTTTGTCTTTAGCTCTGGTAAGCACATACAGTCGAACCTAGATAAGTGGAACCTGCATGACTAAACTAAAAAAATCTTTAAGCTGGAGTTTGAACCTCTTTAATTGGGACATGATTTTTTAGAATAAGTGGGATAATCTTTAAAAGTAGTATTTCTCTTTTCATGCTGTACCTCAAACAGTACGATTTTTCTTTTTTTTCTTTTGTCTCTTGTTTTTGCTTTTTACTAACGGAGTAAGACTCAGGTTTGTTGTTGTTGTAACAACAATAAATTTATTTTGAAGTCTTGTTCGCCTATGGGGAATCTGCTTCGATATCCAGGTTAAGGAATCGCACCATTTGAACTGGATGCGTCCACAGAGACCTGGGGGTCAGCTGAGTGGGCTTGGTCGGACAACTGATGAGGTGCAGCACATCATGTGGTTCCTGATGGCAGGCGGGACAGATGTCCGGAAACGTTAGCTTCAATTCGTGCCCAGTAAGAATAGAGGCGGCTGCACCATCCAGGTCTCAGCTGCGGCAGCACCACGCGCGTCTGCCGAGGTAGTACCTTCTCCTCAGGTGAAATCTCCGGGGGATGTTCCCCTAGCACTACATTCACACGGTAGCTAGATACTCGTATTGCTGCTGCGACTTCATAGGCGTGAATGTTGTTCAGTTGTTCGACCTATCGCGTTGTAAGAGGTCAACAAGGTTTCTTTGTCGACACCCCAAGTAGTGCCCGCAAGTGACTTGAAGACCTTGTTCCTACTTTTGAGTTTATCACAGAAAGCTGTAGCATGTGCAGAGGATCTAAAAAAGCTGTCCAATGCGACCCCAAGGATTTATGGGTAGTTAGTAGTCAGGATGTTGACGTCATCGACTTTCACATTGAGTGACAACCGGACATCTGCGGTCCATGCAGTAAACAGTGTGGCTGATGATGTGGAGGCTTGTTCTGGTTAAGGCCGCGACTTATACGTGTGGTGATGGCGTGTAAAGCAGTTGTTGTGCTGTGTTGCTTGCGGAATCCATGCTGATGATCAGCACTAGGAAAGTGTTTGATCAGGCTGGGGAGGAGCAGTGCTTCAATCGTCTTTGCTACTGGAGAGAGAAAAGGAGATCGGCCTGTACGAATCTCCTTTACTTGCGTCTTTGTCTGGCTTCAGTAGCGGAACCACTCTGCCCATTTTCCAGGCATCGGGAACTAAGTGAGTTGCTAGCGACAGATTGAGCTCTTTAGTCATGTACTCTACTCACGGGGTATCCTACTGCTTTAACATCAGCATTGAGATTCCGTTCGTGCCCAGCGCCTTTGGTGACTTTGCGCTGCGGATGACATGGGCAACTTCGCTAACGGTAAATTGTGGTGGTGCCTCTTCGACTCGGAGAGGGCGGATACGACGCAATACTCTCCTTTTCGCCTTATCTGGTTGCTCAATGAAAAGCCGGTTAAAATAACACGCGCACCGCTTCGGATCTGTCACTCTTCTATCACCGAACGTAATAGTTGCCCGCTCATCCTTCCTTTCAGGATAAGAGAGCGATTTGACCGTTGTCCACAATATACCAACTCGAGTTGCACTGCTTTAAGTGGTCTAGCCATTTGTTCCGCTTATATTCGTTGACCATCCTACTGATCTCGGAGTTGAGATCCCTAATTCTAGGGTCAGTAGTGTTGGAGAGGCGAATGTCATCACGCTCGTCTGCGAGTCCCGCTGCCTCTTCTGGGAAGTTTGTGCGTACTTCGGTTATTCGACCAGCAGGGATATGGCGAGCGGCTGCTGCGTTAATGATGGCCCAGAACTTTTTCTCGGCTACCCGAACATCCGACGGAATAGCTAGATTATTAAAGCTGCGTTTGGTGGCTTCTCTATAGTCCTCCCAATCAGCCTTTGTTTGATTGAGAAACGTACGGCGTTCAGAGGTTATAAAATCGGGTTGTCGATTTATGGAGAGAATTATAGGAAGGTGGTCCGATCCTAGTGAGATGACGGGTTGCCAGCTGACGTCGTTGATCAGGCCAGGCGTGCTGTGGCAATCGCCCACAATCTGCGTGGGAGCGTCCTCATTCACTGTGCAGAACGTGGAGCTATCAATTTGCTCTGCTAAAGCTATGCCCCCTGGTCGTTGTCTAGGAGAGAATGCCACAGTTCGTGATGAGCATTAAAGTCTCCTAGGACCAAGCGGTTATTGCCTTGTAGCAAATTGCTAATGTCAGGCAGATAACGTGGGACACAGCTACCAACCGGCGGGATGTATACGTAGTAAAGCTCTATTTCGGCAGTTCCCGACTACCCCCATACATTCCATGTATGGGTCTCTAGAGTAAAGCTCAGGCGAAATAGGTCTGTACTGCACAGAATGGTGTAACAGGAAAGCAAGTCCCCCACCTCCACTTCTGGTGCGATCCTTACGTAGCACGTTGTATCCGTCACAACTGTGTAGGCTGCAGATTAGTTTCTTGGATCGCGACGACCATGATGTTTCTCCGGTTCATAAATTATATGACCTCACTGATTTTGTTGCGTAGGCCATTATAATTAAATTGCAAAATTGATGCACTGTCAGGAGTGGCAACAGCAATCTGTGGTGTAAGATGCTGTATATGTTGATGCTGTTGCGAGGGCGACTGCGGGGCAGTCTCGTAGTGTAATACATTGTCACAGGTGACGAATCATGGATCTATGCATATGAACTAAATACAAATCGATCAGCAATCGACCGTATAAGTCTTTCAAGACGAGCCAAATCCAACACAGTTGTTCGTGGAAGAATTACATCGAAGTAAATGACGTTTTTTTCGGTATGACCGGCCATATTGCCACAGTGCCTTTAGTATAACGTAGGACAGTCAATTCTGAGTTGTATACAAACAAAAATAATAAGGGATCATTTTGCATCACGACAAAGCGAGCTCTCACACATCAGCAGAAACAATGAACTATTTGACCACTGAAGATGTGGAATTGATGAGCCACCCACCGTACAGCCTAGATTTGGCAAACAGTGACTTCTTCTTTTTCCATAGCATCAAGAAAAAAGGAGTGGTCAACGGTATTCATCGCCCGAAGATGCTGTTGAAGCGTTCAAAAACCATGTTTTGGAGGTGCCTCAATCGTAGTGGATAAAGTGCTTCGAAAATCGGTTTGTGAGCATGCAAAAGTGTATTGATCTTTATGGAGAATATTTTGAAAAACAATAAAACCATTTTCAGTGATAAAGTTTTGTGTTTTTATTGACGGACCCGAAATTTAAATAGCAACCCTCGTATTCTGTTCGATTTAAGATCACTATCTGATTCCATTGAGCAATGTCCATCTATCGTTCTAATCAAAGTACAGGTCGCAGTTATGAAACAATTTCGATAAAAGTTAGTATATTCCACATGTAAAGGTACAAATCCAATTAAAATTGGTTTACAAGTACATCATACAAACTCTTTTTCCCCGATTTCAGAAGCTACGGCTCGAAAAGCCACTTTTTTACCATCCGGTTTTGATCAAATTTGACACAGAATATTACGAGTGATCGACACCCATCATTGAAAAATGAAAACATATCGGTCCATGTCTTTGAACAGCTCTCACACAAATGAAGCGACAATTAATTTACTCTAACATATTAAGTCCAACCTAACTCAAGCTCCAGACAGATGAGCTTAATCTTCTGAGCAGCAAAGTGGCCCGACTTTTTGCGTTAGTTTAAGATTTATGTACAACTTGACACTTCCTATATAAGAAGACATTAACAATTTTTTGTCTTTTTATTAAAAACTTGGTTTTTAATTGCATTTGGATAGCAAACCCAATCTTAGGTAGGAAGGATTAGCAAAAAACTCAACTATTACACAAGCTTAGCTTAGAGAAGTAGAGATGTAATCAATCTCGGTTCAAAATATTACATAACGCTTAGATATGGACATTTTAGAGCCGTTATTCGCCATCATAACCAATTATAGCCTTTATTTAAGATCCCATGGAAGTCCCCTCTTCTCAGGTTCCTTAGAACCAGTTTTTTGCTGGTATTCCTAGAAACATTTTTACTGCAGCTCTTAAAAGAGACTCCTTAAGACAAGAGAAATATAAGACGCTTCACATTTTTTGGCGTCATGTGCTAAACTCATATAGATGGGCCTTTAGACCAACAGAGGCCCGCCAATAGTATAACAAGCCCTTTATATTTGCTGCTGTTCCTGTCTTATCCCACGGACATGACGAGGATATAGCATTTCGTGGTAGCACATACAGCTATAGACAGACACACAGCCCGACAGACATTTACGCAAAATTGAACAACTTGAAGGATTTATTTATGTTTATTACGAATAAATAAAAATGTTTTCTTTTCCTTGCTCCTGCTGCTGTTGTAAGAAAATCAATAATGGGGAATTGTATCAATTCCATGATGTGTTTGCATTAAATATTTATCACGTGAAATGGAAATTGTAATATCAACTTTGATTTATTATGTTTACATCTCGGTTTATGAATTGGACAAAAGAATTAAATGTCGCTCAGTGAAGTCACACAGCATAGCGATAGAACAGTATAGAACGTATATTCGAATTAAAATAAAATAAATAAATCCTTTCACCCATTACAAAACAAGTGAAAAGGGCTAAAGTGGGCGTGACCGACTGTTTGTTACCCTTTAGAGCTCTGCTATTCGGAAGACTTCCCATGTTTGGGCAAAACAAACCATCGCGGCTGTAGCATCGTCAATTCAGGCAAATCCAAGCGATTCGACTCAAAACTTATCGGCGCAAATTGCAGTTAGCAGGCGGTCATTAAAACGGATAATTTATGATGACATAAACTTGTTTCCGACCAAGTCATTGTAAACCCTATGGATTTGCCTATTCGAATATAATTTTGCCAATAAATTATTAAAATTGCCGAGGAAGACAACAGCTTGGTAAATTGCTTGCTTATATTTGATGAGGACCATACACGCAGAAAAAAACATGGTTGAGTGATAATATTTGAAGAGGATCATACTATTGTTAGGTGTATGGTTGTGGCACAACAATATTAGGTTCCTCACAACAATAACATGATTCGCACACAACCAAAGTATGATATCCACAAACATGGTATGATTCACACTTTACCATACTATGATCCCCACAAAAACTACATTAAAGGGTGGTAAAATTTTAAGGGCCGATGTTGATTTTGAATAAAACACAAACTATGTGGGAAGTTATTGTCATTTTTTTTTACGTATTATTATAATATTAGTATGGTTCAATTATGTATGGAACAAAATATCGGCCAAATGGACTGCGGCGACCTCGGCGGTATTCCTCTATCCTATGGTCCAAATTTTCGATGACGCTGAGGCATAATTTAGGTTCTATGGCGTTAATATGCCGAATTATCTCTTCATTTAGCTCTTGAATTGTTGCTGTACACATTTTCTTTCAAATAATACCAAAGAAAGAAGTCCAACGGTGTCAAATCGCATGATCCTGGTGGCCAATTAACATTGCCACGACGTGAGATAACACGACCATTGAATTTGTCGCGCAAACGAGCCATTGTTGCGTTAGTGTGGCAAGTGGCACTGTCCTGTTGAAACCACATATCGTCCACATCTTCCAATTCGGGCCATAAAAAGTTCGTTCTCATCTCACGATAGCGAACACCATTCACAGTAACAGCCTGACCGCCAGCCCATAAACCGCACCAAACTGTCACTCTTTGTGGATGCATTGTTTTTTCGACAATCACTCTTGGATTACAATTCGCCCCAAAAGCAGCAATTCTGCTTATTGACGAATCGACTGAGGCGAAAATGTTCCTCATCACTGAAGATGATTTTCTTCGAAAATTGACCATCCAAGCCTGAATAACTTTAACGCGTTGCTCGCTTGTGTACCTTTCCATGGTTCAAATTGAATTTGTCTGAAATTGAGAAATATAAAATGAAATGCAGAAAAAAACTTGACGTTTAGTTGTGGTTCACATTCAACATCGGTCCTTTAAATTTAACCACCCTTTACAATTAGTTCATAGCCAGATTTAAAACCATGTTTCTATTGAACTTTCATTCAAGAAACCAAAAGTCTATTCAAAAGGCAGTCGAATAGAAAAAAACAGAGGTGACTGCAGGGAGTTAATACTAATGGGTTATCCAAGTAAAGATACTTTTTTCAATTTTTTTTTTGTCAGATCACGTGTGAGTCGTGTCATGCTGTCATATTATTTTTGTTTACTATTGTTTGGCATTTCTTCGTGGAAAGACGTACGCTGAACAACGTTTACAAATCGTTCCACTTTATTACGAAAATTCACGTTCTGTGAGGAATGTGTTTCGTGCACTTCGTTCAACTTATGGTCAACATAATCGGCCTAATGAGCGTACTATTCGTAACACCATCACCCATCTTATGACCCAGCATTCATTATTGGATAATATTCGACCGAAAAGACCACGTCCAGCACGCTGTGTAGCGGACGTAGCTGAGAGTGTACATCTAGACCGTGGAGAGTCTTGGTGTCGAGATCTTAAATTGAAACGGTACAAAATATAGCTTGTGCAAGAACTGAACCACACACATCCCACACATCGCATTAATCAATGGATTTATTGAGAGAACACTTTGGTGAGCAGATAATTTCACGTTTTGGGTCGGTCGATTGGCCACCAAAATCGTGTGATATCACACCGTTAGACTTTTTTCCGTGGGAATATGTAAAGTCTAAAGTTTATGCGGACAAACCCGCTTCGATTCAGGCCAAGAAGCAAAACATCATGTGTGTGATTCGCCAGTTACCAGTCGAAATGCTCGAACGGGTCATCGGAAATTGGACTCAACGGATGTACCATCTGAGACGTAGCCGCGGCCAACAATATTAGTATTGCCGCAATCATACTATTGTCAAAATGAAATTCAAAAAACAATATTATAGTTGCGGCGAACATTCTTTAATTGCAGAGAACATATTATTATTTCCGTGACCATATAGTAAAAAACATGGTTACTGCATGGTCACGACAATAATAATATGTTCTCCGCAATAAAAGTATGTTCGTCACAACCATAGCATTGTTAACTGAATTTTTTTTTGACAATACTATAATTGCTGCAATATTAATATTGTTGAAATGTAACAATAGTATTATTGCCAAATTTAAAAATTATAATATGTTCTCCGCAATAAAAGTATGTTCGTCACAACCATAGCATTGTTAACTGAATTTATTTTTGACAATACTATAATTGCTGCAATAGTAATATTGTTGAAATGTAACAATAGTATTATTGCCAAATTTAAAAATTAAAATATGGTTATAGCAACAATATAAATATGGTTGGTGCGACAAAAGTATTGTATTTTGCGTTTTATGTAAACAATAATATGATTACGGCAATCATACTGTATAATTGTAATTTTTCTTCAGTTAAATATGCTTTTATAACCAATTGTTATTGGTACCGATTTAATGCAATAATACTACTTTTTTTATCGAAATTAAATTTTTTTAAACAAGCTGCTTTGGCTTTGTTTATCTGAAATATTTTTAATAAAAACGCTTACGTTTATTTAAACTTATTTTTCTACTGTGAAATAAATCACTCGTATTATTTTGAATTTAATGTATTTTTGAATAATTTTCATAATTTAAATCTTTAAATCTTGTCGACAACTTAAACAAATTCTTATAAATTATAATGGGGATCATACTATGGTTGTAGGGATCACAACATGGTTGCGTGTGAATCATACTATGATTGTGAGGATCATACTATGGTTGTATATGAAACATACTATGGTTGTGAGGATCATACTATGGTTGTGGAGATCATAGTATGGTTGAGTGTGAATCATACTATGGTTGTGGGGATCATAGTATGGTTATGTGTGAATCATACTATTGTTGTGAGGATCATAGTATGGTTGTATTTGAATCATACTATTGTTGTGGGGATCATAATATTGTTGTACCACAACCATATAACCAACAATAGTATTATCCTCTTCGAATATTGTCACCACAACCATACTTTTTTTCTGCGTGTATGGAGTGAATCATATCCACAAATGCTCCATGAGACGGGACTGCAGCAGAACAAGTTACTGTGTGGTGCGCAGTTTCATCAAGCTGCATTGTGGGGCCATACTTCTTTGAAGAAAACGGTGTAACAGTGACTGTCAGTGGATCATACTGTGGTAGTATGTGAAACATACTATGGTTGTGAGGATCATAATATGGTTGTGGAGATTATAGTATGTTTGAGTGTGGATCATAGTATGGTTGTGAGTATCATAGTATGGTTGTATTTTAAATCATACTATTGTCGTAAGGATCACAATATTATTGTACCACAACCATATACCCAACAATAGTATATGATGGTCTTCGAATATTGTTTTCCAACCCTACTTTTTTTCTACGTAAAGAAATAATTATTATATTCTTTCATTTTTATATGTTCGTCCAACTTTGTCTGGGCAAAATATATACGCATGACTGTTGTATTCAAAAATTTAACGTTCGTTTTTTTGCCTTTCAATTCGGTATTATGGATTTAATTTTAAAGTGTCATTAGAACAATATGCTCTCGAAATTATGCAAAACATGTGGTTTTGTAATTAATTTGTGCGCATATGTTTCACGCAGTATTTAATGATGTTTTTACATCAAATTTGTCTAACAGAAAAGGACAAAATAAGAAGACGACCGTCATTCATGTGTATCACAATGTATGCGGTATTAGAACAGATTTTATGCATATATTAGGTTGGCGAGATATAAGGATACATGTGACAAAACAAATTTGCGTATGAATACTATGAGTATTTGTTAAAAATAGAAAAACCTTAAGTTATTAAAAATGTTTCACATATTTTGTTTTACATTGAAATCGGTTTGCAGAGTAAACTGCAATTGGGCGGTAGTTTTCAGAGCACTAGCCTCACCCGATCTTCTCCTTGTTACATTGGCAATCTACCAACACGAGGGGAAGAACTCCTCACCGCACGAGAGGTTGTAAAGATTGCGCATTGGACGAGCTAGCATCAACGAACACTTATTTAGAACAAGTCTGAAATTCCATCCGGGCACGGAGGTTTATTAATGTTCGGTTCCACAACACATTTTACTCCTCCAGTTCGAAAAAATATCCCTGGTACAGACCACATTTTTTTTATTAAGGGAAGTGGTTGGTTGCTATCTTCCAAGGACATATTCCTAGCAAAAATGCTAGCCAAGAGATTAGCCTTGCCAAGCGGGTTAGTGATCAACTGGTTATCCCTAATGAGGGTTGAGATCGAAGAAGGTTTATTTCGTATTCTTTTAGCAAATGACCAGAAGCCCTTGCTACCCCTGGGAGAGGCCCGTAGACATTGTATGAGCAGGTGGTTTTTCCGTCTAAGTGTCCTGGCACCTTCAGTCCTTTCCTGTTTGCGTAGCATATCAGAAGTAGCGTTTTTGTCCTGACGCCGTTTATTAAAGTTTCTTCTGTGGATCTGACATTCTGTCGACATGTCTGGTTAAATTGACACTTATGAACATGTTAGCTCAACCGATATATTTTATTTTAAGAATGAAAAGCTTAATTCCAATGAGTAGTATTCACTACCATGTCTTACGCAGCGTCGATATTGTTATTGAGGAAACAAAGTTTCCAATTGAAAAAAGTGGAAGAAACTGTTGATGATCACTAGCATTCGAATGTTTTTTGTTAGTTTTAAAGCCACTTTTTTCGCACATTCCCAAAAAAAAAAATTAAGACAAGTTTTTTATAATGCCCTTCTTCAGGATCCCGCCCATAAGTAGCGATTAAAGTCGTCACTAGGTAAACTTGCTTACATGAAAGAAACCAAAAGCATCGACACACAAAATGTTAAGCCGTTTGTAAATATCTCCATTATTCACGAGTTCTTTGGTCTGTTTTATCACACTAACCATGACACAACGGCGGCCCACATTTTGCTTTACCAGCCAATGATATGCCATTACCATCATCCTGATTTATAAGCAGCATGTAATGACTATTTAAAATTAATGATCTATAGATTACTTGCTCTTGCACACACGCAGAAAAAAAGTATGGTTGTGGTGACAATATTCGAAGAGGATAATACAATTGTTGGGTATATGGTTGTGCTACAACAATATTATGATCCTCACAATAATAGCATGATTCGCACATAACCATACTTTGATCCCCACAACCATATTATGATTCACACTCAACCATACTATGATCTCCACAACCATAGTATGATCCTCACAACCATAGTATGTTTCATATATAACCATAGGTTGAGCCTCACAACCATAGTATGATTCACACGAAACCATGTTATGATTCCTACAAGCATAGTATGATCACACACAATTATACTATGATCCCCAATATTATTTATTACAATTGATTTAAGTTGTCAACAATAGATTTGAATTATGAAAATTATTCAAACATACATTAAATTCAAAATAATAAGATTGATTTATTTTACAGTGGAAAAAATAAGTTTAAAGAAACGTAAGCATTTTATTAAAAATCTTTCAGTTAAACAAAGCCAAAGCAATTTAATTTCGATAAAAAAGTACTATTATTGCATTAGATCCGTAACAAAAACCGTAATCATATTATTGTTAACATAAATTGCAAAACACAATACTTTTGTCGCACCAAACATATTTATATTGTTGCTATAACCATATTTTCATTTTTAAATTTTGCAATGATACTAATGTTACATTTCAACAATATTACTATTGCTGCAATTATACTATTTTCAAAAATAAATTCAATTAACAATGCTATGGTTGCGAAGAACATAGTTTTATTGTGGAGAACATATTATTATTGCCGTGACCATGTAGTAACCATGCTTTTTCTTTGAGTGCACATGCAAAACAAAAACTACCCAGCAGCAAAAGGAGGGGCATTGTGTTCCTTCGAGGCTATTTCCATAGTAGAGCTGTAAAACTGTCGATAGTACTATCGATAGTATCGATAGTTTTTTTTGATGCCAATATCGATTGTTTTTAATGACTATCGATAGTATCGGTACAAATGTCATCACTTGCATACATGTTGGGACACTGCGAATTTTGGCAAGTAATATATAAGTACAGAAAATACTGAATAAAAACTATTGTCTAATTCTTATTTCAAAATAGGTAAATCTAAAGTAAAGTTGACGGGTTCGCAGGTCATGCCAACGAGATGACAACACTAAAAACCTATGCCATAAGATATTTATGCATTCCAGCAACTTCGACGGAATCTGAGAGTGTTCAGCAAAACTGGCTCTATTATTTCTGACAGAAGAACTGGCTTCAAATCCAAAACTGTTATATGCTTGTTTCTCAACAAAAATTCTTGGATTGTCCAAAAATTGTAAAGCTAAACAATACATTTTAAGAGATGCCTTGAGATTCAAGACTGATAGCAAAAACACAATAAGTAAGTAATTTACTTACAAAAATCATCAATTTAGTCTATAAGTATATACAAAGGAAAAGTCCAACAGCACTTGACTCTAAGAAAAATTTTGTAAAAATAATGTGTTTTGGTACTTAGCCTTCATGGGCTTTAAGGATAGTGGCATAAATAAGAGTTCTAAACTGACAACAGTTTTGAGAACTTTTAAAAGTGCTGCTCTGACTTTATACTTAAGTAAATACTGCTCTGACTTTGGATAGACACATAATTAAAAAGCTATCTGTTGCTTCTAAGGCATCTTTGTAAGATAATCCATTTTAACCTTTAACCTGTGGGTAAAAAGGGGTCTATATAAGTTGATCATTAATGAAATCTTGACTATCGGTAACTCTTGATTTTAACGTGTTCGTATATAGTATAAGTGTATATATGTACATTTAGACAAAAATGGATTTAGTAAAAAACTCATGTTCAAGAAGCAACAGACGATGTTTATGTACCTAACCAATGCCGCAACTAAGCCTCAGGGTTTCCATTCTGAGGGTCCAATTTTGTATGACTCGTTTTGGATGACTTGCGTAATGTTGGCTTTCAAAACCTTAAACATAACTGGTATGATAGCTGCTTTGTCAGCATAGACTTTGGACTTTATGTAGCCCCACAGAGAAGTCTGAAGGTGTGATATCAAAGGATCTAGACGAAACCAAACCACGCGACGTACGAGGTTATCAAATCACGGTTTTACTAATAATATTAACAATTTCCCAAATACGCTTCAACAAAGCCAACAACCTGTATGTGGACCTTGGCAAAATCTAAGAATCCCCAGTACCAACAACAATTCTACGGGTAACAACAACACCTTCAGTAGAAGTAATATTTCCAACCAAAATACAGCAACAAGCGACAACAGCGGATTATTTACCTTCCAAGAACTTAAAAGCTTAACTCTGGAAAACAACAATCTTCGTAGTTGCAGAAATAAGTCAGACCAGTTTGAGGTCATAACAAACCTAGCATTTAAGTTCTTAACATAGTTAATAGAAATTTAAGCATAATTACCTGGAATGCTAGAGGCATTATAAATAAATACATAGAATTATTTGAATTCCTTATAAACCAAGACATCGATATATGTCTAGTTACAGAGACATGGTTGAAACCCAATATATCCATTAACCATCAGGAATATTTTATTTATAGAAATGATAGAAATAACTTAAGAGGCGGAGGCGTGGCCATTCTTCTAAGAAAAAATATTGCTCACCAACCATTATCAGTAGTTCTTACTAACTTTATTGAAAACATAGGTGTAAAAATTTTTACGGATTTCGGTAGCATTAACGTTCATTGTTGTTATTTCCCTGGGGGTATGGCTGGATCAGGCGGAATTCGTAAAACATTATTTACGGCAGATTTGCATAAACTCATAAGAAATGAGAAATATATACTAGGTGGCGACTTCAATTGCCGTCACCAGTCTTGGGGATGTACCAGAGCGAATTGCTGGGGTAATATTTTGTATGAGAAACAAAATCCATATAACTTCGATATTATATACCCCTCCGAAAGCACGTACATACCGTCAAGTGCTAACAGACAAAGTTCAACATTAGATCTATTTCTGACAAACATCATAGAGAACACATCATCGGCCGTGGTCATCAATGATTTGGGGTCCGACCATCTTCCGGTTAAAATAACAATTAATGGAAGTTTTAACTCAACCGGATTTCTTTGTTATGATTTTAAAAAAGCCAATTAGCTTTTTGCATTGCATTCAAAACATACTTAAATAACAATCTCCTTCTTCCGGTTGGGAACACATTATCTACCAAAGAAGATATTGATCATAACCTATTATATTTCATTAATAATTTAAATGCCGCAGTCAATGTACGAAGACGTAGCTCACGAAAGCCTTTCCCCGGTTTTATACAAGATATGATTCGCATTAGAAATTATCACCGCCGAAACTGGCAACGTTACAAACTTATTAGTGACTATAATGCATTTAAAAGGTTTAACTCTTCTATTAAAGAGGAAGTTGAAAGGTTCAGGAATTCATCGTGGAAATATGTTATCTTCATTAGATAAGGGCTCTTCCCCTTTTTGGAAAATTACAAAAATGTTAAGAAAAAAGTCCTCAAACATTCCCGTATTAATAAGAAATAATTCAAGATTCACCACAAACTTGGGAAAATGTGAAGTACTAGCAGAGACATTCGCCCTCAATCATTCCCTCTCATCTACTCTTGGAGATCAGGAAACGAATGATATGGTGAGGGATACTATTAGTGCATTCAATTCTCGGAGTAATATTTTATTCAATGAACCATCAGTCTCAACCTCCTCTATTCATACCATAATCTCTGGTCTTAAGACTAAAAAATCCCCTGGAGTTGATGGGATTAACAATAGCTGTCTAAAAGCTTTACCAAAGAAAGGCATTACATTTCTAACGATGTTGGTAAATTCCTGTCTTAAACTAGGATACTTTCCAAATAACTTCAAGGAATCCAAAACCGTTCCTATAAAAAAACCAAATAAAGCGGCAAACAATCCATGTTCTTATCGCCCCATAAGTTTGTTATCTTCCATTAGCAAAGTACTAGAGAAAGTATTTAAAGACAGAATAACGGATTTTATTTTTATGAATAATATTTTACCACCGCAACAATTTGGATTCCGAAAGGAGCATAACACCGTCCACCCATTAATAAGGATCAGAAATTTAGTCCAAACTAACTTTAATGTTCAAAAATCAACTGGTATGGTCTTACTAGACGTAAAAGCCGCTTATGATTCGGTATGGCATGATGGATTAATATTCAAATTAATACAACTTAACTTTCCACCGGAAATAATCCGTATAATTCAATGTTTTTTATCTAATAGAACATATAGAGTTCATATCGGTCTGAAATGTTCTGATATGTACCCCATTTATGCTGGTTGTCCGCAAGGCTCCTGCCTATCCCCGGTGCTTTACAATATATTTACTTCTGACATCCCCCAACTCGATCGCTGTAAACTATCTATGTTTGACGACGATACCGCTGTTCTTTGCTCTGGCAATTTATCTTCCGAAATAACTACTAACCTGCAGATAGGTATAAATAAGTTAGTCTGTTTTTTTATGAAATGGAAAATAATGATTAACAGTGATAAAAGCCAAGCTATTTACTTTACACGAAAACGAAAACCATGTTTCATACCGCAGTGTAACATAGCTGTTAATGGCAGTCCAATACAATGGCATGATAATGTTAAGTATTTAGGCGTAATTCTAGATCCAAAAATGAAATTCAAAGATCATATACCATATATTGTAAATAAATGCAATATCTTAATTAGATCCTTATACCCATTTATAAATAGAAACTCCTATCTTAACATCAGCAACAAAAAATTAATTCTTAAATCTATATTTCACGCCGTTATTTACTATGCCGCTCCAGTTTGGGCAACTAGTGCCAAATGCCACGTGGGAAAATTACAGGTTGTTCAAAATAAGCTGCTAAAATTAATATATAATCTTCCCAGATTATATTCAACATCAAGGCTACACCAATTAGCTGAAGTAGATTTAGTTGCAGATAGAATAAGCAAGCTTACGTCCAAATTAAACTCTAGATGCTTATATTCAGATTATTCTCATATTATGGAGCTAATGTCCATTTAAATAGGTTAAGTAGCTGTAAGTTTTATCTAAAAATAGAAATATTCATAAAGGTTTTTGCAAATTTTTCCCTCCAAAGTTATGTTAGAAACATTATAAATGTTCATATATTATATTCATTAAATAAAAACTTTGTATTATATTTAAGCAGAAAAAGGAAACATCCTTGAACTCTTTACAACTGTTATATCTACTGAAATTGTAAAATTTTTGTAATACCATGAAATAAATTAAATTGTATATATTTTTTGTTCTTAAAAAATACCTCTAGATGGATCACCCTGAAGAATCTTGTTTATTAAATAGATTAGCCCGTTTGCATGACTTATTCTAATCTCAGACCTCTTCAATTTTTGATAATAAAAGAAACATAATTTGTGTAAATATGGTTTTTATAGAAGATTTCGCTACACCCTAATGTGCATATAATAATATGATAAATAATCCTCGTTGCTTGAAATATAAAATATTTTAAGTACACAGCCTCTTTATACATTAATATACGAAGTCTTCAGAGAAATAACACTCTTATTCACAAAATATGGAAATATTGTTCATAAGTCCTTTATGATTTTGGCCTTACATTATGTACGAGGTTAAATCGCCAATGGAATATTTGTTTCGTTCTTCTGTTTGTAAAGGATAAAGTCCTGATACTTTTGTCGCCTGCTCTTGTTTATGGAAAATATTAAACGAGTATGTATTTTGTTGTTTTTTGTTCCTTTATTGAGGCTTTGAGGACTTCATACACAGTGTTCCACTTACGCCTTCCTACAGTAGCAAGAAAAAACATTAGCAATAGCCAATGGTTTTTGTCACTTGGATGAAAGACGGAGAAATCATCATTTTCATTTAAGAGAAAGTTAAAACGTTGTTCAGTTTAGCTTGACCAACTTTGTATACCCTCCACCATTACGCAAAGCTTAAGAAAGTTTTTTTTACGCTTACATGATGTTTCTTCGCCTGGGCCGAATACTTTCTTCTTTTAATACTCAATGGCTTATAACTTACCTGTAGAGCCATGCGAGGGTTGCTATATATATTTCTAGCCTAAGCAAAACTAAGTGTAACCTGGCGCCATCAGACATTTCCATTGGAAAGTTTGACATTTTTTAGGATAAACGTCCTCAGGACGTTTTGACGTACGACCATCATTTGTGTTGTTTACAGTGACTTGAAAAAATCAATTTGGCAAAAAATGGAATTAACTCGTGGACATTTTCGTGCGATCTTTTTTCACAACTTTCGGCGTGGATTATCACGACAAGCGAGCATCGATGAACTTAAATTTTTGTATGGCGAAGCACCCTCCTATAGCGCTGTGAAAAACTGGTTTATTGAATTCAATCGTGGCCGACGCTCGCTAAAAGACGAAGGTCGAGAAGGTTATCCAAAAATGGCCGTTGTGCCAGAGAACATCGATGCCGTGCGTGAACTGATAATGCAAGATCGTCATGTGACACTAGCATACATTCGATATTGCATAAACACCTGCCCGTAAAAAATGTTCGTTCTCGTTGGATCCCGCACAATTTGACAATCGCTCAAAAAAAGGGGCTCGAGTCGATTGCTGCAAAGAAATTTTGAAAAAATACAATCGCGGTGTTTCAAAATAGGTTTATAATATCCGTCACAGGTGACGAACCATGCATCTAGGCGTATGAGACCGAAACAAAATAGCAATCGACCGTGTGGGTCTTCGAAAACGAGCCAAATCCAACGAAAGTTGTTCGTGGAAGAAGCACTTCGAAGCAAATGGTCGCCTGTTTCTTCGGCAAAAGTGGTCATGTGGCGACTGTTCCGCTTTAGCAACGTAGGAGATCAATTCTGAGTGGTAATTCACATTTTGTTAACCATACGTCTTCGGAGAAATTCGAAGAACGAACAAGAGAAGACGAATCACATTACATCGGCTCAAACCAGCGCCCTTTTAACCGGCCAAAACGTCGAATTGTTGGGTCATCCGCCTTACAGCCCTGACTTGGCACCGAATGACTTCTTTTTATTCCCGCACATCAAGAACAAAATGCGTTGCCAACGAATTGTTGGTCGATAGAAATGCTGTTGAAGCGTTCAAAAACCATCCTTTGGAGGTGTCTCGATCGGAGTGGAAAAAGTGCTTCGACAATTGGTTTGAGCGCATGCAAAAGTGTATAAATCATGCTGGAGAATGCTTTGAAAAACAATAAAACCATTTTTGATGATAAATATTCGCATTTTCATTATTAGGCCAGAAATATATAAGATATAGCAGCCCCTAATAAGCGTTCGAAAAACATGGCTAGATCATCTAGAACGACGATCATTAATATACTTAATTACATACTCCAATGGGTCTCCCATCAATATTTCGTGGTGTTGCAAACGGAATGACAAATTAAGTACACCGCAGATTGTCTCGATCAAACTTGGCGATTTTGTCAAGAATATTTTACCTCGCTGAAATACGAAGACTTTACTAGTACACTGAATATGTACATTATACATATGTATGTATATGTGACAGCGCATAGAGAAAGGGACCTAAGGGTAAAAACCAGTTTTGTTCAGGAGAGCCATTTTAAAGATTTAAATACGTGTATCTTTGGTGTACCATCACTTTCATAAAACGCGCATATCTCTGGGAGGAAACACTTTCGGCGCATGGGATCGGTCTCATTCGGTGCTCAGATGTTGTCCACATCAAAAAAAAAAGTGAAAATTGATTTTTTTACCCTTAGGTCCCTTTCTCTATGCACTGTCACATATACTGCACGGTATGGCTATATATTTACACACATGTGATGATATGCGAGTACATGTGACAACACAATATGTAAATTAATAATGTCCAGATGGTTTACGAGGGGGCAAAAATTGTATACTTGAAAAAAATACTAAAAATAAGCCCATATATGGGCATATGGAAGACATTGTTAAATAGATTATTTCTGTAAACCAAATAATAGAAAATGTCAAATGGTTAAGCGTCGAAAAGTATTTTTTCTAACAGTTGGAAAGGTCGTTTGGAGAGGAAGGAAGAGTAAAGTTTTTCTTTCGACAATGAATAAGCTTTTGGTTTTTGAATGCAAGAACAAATGGGAAACTACTAGGTGGGTAAAAAAACAGAAGTGTTCGCCAAAAAGGTTACAGAGAAGTTTCATTGTGGTTCTCGTTATATAGACAGTGGTTCCATATTGCTGGAACCATACGAGGGTCGCTATTTATATTTCGGGTCCTGACAATACTAGTGTTCTCAGATGCAAACTAAAACTTCCGTAGGAAACTTTTACATTTTTTTGGCATAACTTCACTCAGAATATTTTTGAGGGCGAATTGTTTTGTTTACAGTGTGTTGAAAAATTTATCTCAGTCAAAATAATCCCGTTAGCATCTCGTGCGATGATATTTTACGACTTTCGGCGTGGGTTATCGAGACAAGAGTGTGTAAATCAACTTATTTCGACTTTTAGCGATGAAGCACCATCAAAAACCACTACAAATCGCTGGTACCGAGAGTTCAGTCTCGAAAGCCGTCCGCTCTAGGATGAATTTCGTGAAGGACGCCCAACTTCGGTCACTTTGTCAGAAACCATCGATGATGTGCGTGAACTGATTGCAAGACCGTCATGTGACATACCGTGAGATTGAGGTTTCCTGGGCTTTAGTATGACAAGCATTAATAAGATATTGCACGTTTATTTGGCCGTGAAAAAAATTTGTTTTCGTTGGATCCCACATAATTTGACGAATGCTTAAAAAATGGCTCGTATTGATTGGTAGAAGAAGATGTTGAAAAAGTATAACTGCGGTAGCTCAAAGGCAGTGCCTTTACTGGATCTGTGCATATGCACGCGAAACAAAACAGCAGTCGACCGTATGGGTCTTTCAAGATGAGCCAAATCCAACAAAAGTTGTTCATGGAAGAAGCACATCGAAGCAAATGATTGCGGATTTTTTTCGGTATAACCGGCCATGTTGCCACAGTGCCTTTAGTGGAACGTAGGACGGTCAATTCTGAAAAAATACAACACCATTACAAACATTTGTTTGCTAACAGTGTTCGAAGAAATGAGGAAAGATTATAAGAGAAGACGGATTATTTTTCATCACGACAATGCGAGCTCTTACACATTAGCTGAAACGATGAGCTATTTGGCCACTTTTGATGTCAAATTGTTGCGCCATCCACCTTACAGACCTAATTTGGCAATGAATTTGGCGAATGACTTCTTCTTATTCCCTAGCATCAAGAAAAAAATGTGTGGTCAACGATTTTCATCACCCGAAGCAGCTGTTGAAGTATTCAACAATCATGTTTTGGAGGTGTCTGAATCGAAGTGGAAAAAGTGCTTCGAAAATTGGTTTGTCGCATGCAAAAGTGTATTGATTTAAAAGGAAAATATTTTGAAAATTAATAAAAAAAAAACCTTTCTAATGATAAATTATTGTGGTTTCATTGGCGGTCACGAAATATAAATATCAACCTCGTATAAGCAATTTTATTTACAGTTATGGCATTAAAGTAATTCACGTTTTCGGCACCAGAAGAAGTGCTTAAAAAAAGAACTCCTTAGAGACACAAGCCATGTCTGCTGTATGGCTTGCATAGAAAGGGAGATGTTTAGGATCTCTTAAAGGCCTTGTGTTGAATAGAATATTAGAATATTAAAAGTTTTGATATTTATTTAAGAAATGTGTATAAAAATGGATTTCGTTCTCTTTTTTGTATGCAAGCCTAACTCTGTGGATGACTTATGGCTATTTGTATATAGGTGGGTTCTTTTTCGGCGAATTCCCATTCCACGATTTCCAGGGAGTTTCAGTTATTTACATTTCCCGCTTTTATGCCGGGATCGCGGAAATTTTTGAAAATCCTAAAAAGCCGAAATGCTTAAAAAATCACATTAAAAGAACATAAAATGAACTTTATATGAGATATGTTACTCTTTGAAATTGGACTTTGAATGGCTCTTTATGGATAATTATGGCTGATTGGTAAAAATGGAAAATATAATTTTAGATAATAGGTTTTCATGAAAAAGTTAATTTTTACAGATGTTGTTAATAAATATTCTTTACGTAAATTAGTGCTCTCGATTTAAGTCCCAACACTAGCCCACTAATTTGACAATGTAGTGCCTCCCAATTAATACATCTAAAAATTATTATTTAAATTTAAATTTTTTAAAATTTAATGATTGCTTGATTAGCCGATTTAAATGGAATTTTAATTAAGAAGCAAATATAAAACTTAAATTTATAAATAATACAATTGGTAGTATCAATTCAAATGAGCTTTTTTGAGTTGGAATCTGTATTTTAACCCCAAAAAATAGGCTTCTTCGATGTGTGATATCTCAAATGGGCAATTCCACGCCAACGTCACCAAAAATTTAAAATCGTCATAGCTCAAGAACTGTAAGAGATACGAAAATGAGGTTGAGTATACAGGGTGATTCATTCACGGCTGGACAAACCAGCGTATTCCTTGGCTCATTTAATGGAAATATGTCCATCTACGACCATGCGCAAAAATGCAACACTTTTAATAAAGGGGCGTGGCATAACCCACTTTTCCCCAACGTATTTTTCCCTGAAAATATTCGTTGATAACTAATAGTAAAAATACCGTATCTGATGTTCCTAACTCTTATAAGTATTTGGATGAGTGGGTGCTACAATGACTTTTTTAAAATCGTTCCCGTTTATGTGGCAATCTCAAGGTCCAAAAAAAGGCATATTGTTCAAGACGATCAGCCTACAGTAGACATTTTTCGTTACAGCCTATACTGAGTGATTCATTCACGACTCTACAAATTTCACTAACATATTCCTTAGCGCATTTCATAAAAAAATGACCATCTACGACCATGCCCGAAAATGCGAGGAGGCAAAATGGCAGTGGTTTAAAATTTTTGGATTGGTGGTAGGGGGTCCTAGGGTAAAATAAAAGTTCTGAACCAGTGGTCGGATCTATTAGTTTTTAAATCCTACACAAAAATAAATTTTGTCATTCAAATCAGAAAAGATAACCCCCCGTCATACACATATTTAGATAGCCACCTTCGTAACAATTGAGGATTGGTCAGAACATACCCTTACGACAATCCTTGTATTCCTTTTTCTTTTGTCCTGAATATTTCATACAGTGATAACGAATTTTTAGGAAGATACCCGAAGTTTCATCTCTAGGTAAATATTTAAAATAGATATTTACATATTTCATTATTATTATTAGTTTATCTGGATTTAACTCGAACTTATCAAAATAGCGTTAGGAAAAATACTTTTATCCATCCCTCAATCTCTACATCCCTAGGCTAAATAAAGGTATTTCAAAACATTATTTCGCTAAGCTGCAAGATGCTGGCACTCTCGAAGGTACTCAGTTGCCGTGACTCGCGACATTGAAAATAAGATGTCATTGTATCATATTTTATGATATACAGCAGTGGCCTTGTCCAATAGCTGTAATCACATTTAAATATTTCTTTTTAAATCGCTGCTGTGCATCTTCAAACGAAACTTTATGTCCATAGGAAAAACCAGATTCAAGTAAAAGCGTCTAAATCCACTTGAGGCAATGCCATGCCAGCGAAAAGCATTCTCACAGGACATTTGAATATTTCCAAGGAAAACACTTATACTTTTTATCATACAGCAACAGCAAGCTACAATAACAAAGTTGACATTTGTCAATCTCCCTCCTCGCCCGCCACCTAACCAAGAGTTTCTCTCTGTACGAAATTTAACATTTCTCAGCTGTTGTTATATTAATTATAAAACTTTTGCTTATACTTGTATACATTATGAAGGGATTTACAGTTCATAGCGCCATTACCGTCTTACGCAATCCCACTGAAACATAAGTATTTGACCTTGGCGCCAGTAGTCGTATGTACTCCACGTACAGTGTTGCCATTCCGGGCGGCAGTCTAAAGGAAAAAAGGAACGAAAATGTTAATGCCCCGAGAAACCTTTATTGTGTTGAGCCATAAAGATAAAAATAAACGCTTGCTGCCATTATTACTCTAAATATCTGTATTCATTTATGCCATTTTACATTTCATGTCCATTTACAAGTTCAACGTGGCTGAAGGACATTGCTCGAACTCGTAAAAGAGAACAATGAAATTAACATTGTAAAGTGAAATGGGCGGACAGGACAGACGCACACCGACGAAAGGATGGACACCCACGTTTACTGTATCCCAAGGAGCTTTTGTGTGCAGTTCATGTCTCCCAATTCTCGTTGCTATTGCCAGTTCCAGAGCAGGGATTAGGATTAATTTAAGAGGTTGATTTTCCCTCACATCATTACAAAGTAATAAAATGTATTTAAGGCCAGCTCCGTACCCTGTATATAAGTATTGATGTGAAATATTGAAACGATTTAAGTTCGATTGGCAAGTAATCGGCAGTTTATTCACTGCTTGAATTCAATCTCTTTCGTATTGCAAATGTGGCAATCGAAATGTAATTGAACCATTTGAGAAGGAATCACTGTTAATTGTAGCTTGATTGCTGATTTTTTGTCTAAATGTAAAAGTAATTTAAACGATGATGCCATTTACATTATCCATAAAACCGCATCAATATATTTTTAATGTTGGTTTATAGAGAAGTCGAAAGCCAAGTTTGCTTTAAAAAATTAACAAAGTCTTTTATCCGCATATAAATTGAAAGGGCAGACATAGGCAAAGAATTCGAGGTAACGCGTTTCATCTGTCAAGCTTCACCCATAAAAAATGGTTTATCGTGCCTGGGTAGGGTTCGCCAACGTTAATCGAAAAGTCGTTTCCTTTTGCTTTGGCTTTTAGACTGTGAAAGGAGGGCACCCAGTAGCGGCTATAATCAAATATATATATCAAATATTATAAGTGATATCGTATCGATATGTCCTTGGATTAATTGAACGGTCCGAACTATGAAAATTCGGTTGGATAAATAGACTTTCTGTTGCAATCACCAACATTCCATGGTGTTGATGCTTACATGGTTCGACCTACCATAAGATGGTAGCAACCTAATTCAAGAGAACTTTTGGTTGCTGCAACTGATGGTTATGGCGTAAAGATCAGTGTTTTATAAAGGGTGAGCCATCTAGAGGTACTTTTTCAGAACAAACAAAATATAAAAATTCAAATCAAATGTGGAATCTTTATTGGTAATCTGAAAGAACATTTTATGGCATTTATGTTTTGAATATAATTCACTTCAAATATTGGACGCAACTACGCCTCAAGGTTTCCATGCTGAGGGTTCAATTTTAGATGACTCGTTCGAGCATTTTTACCGGTATGGCTTTAATAACACGCGTAATGTTGGCTTACAAAACCTGAATCGTAGCTGGTTTGTTAGCATAGACTTTGGAGTTTACGTAACCCCAAAGAAAAATGTCTAAAGGTGTGATATCACTCGATCTAGGCGGCGGTCAACTCACCTGTCCAAAACGTGAAATTATCTGCTCTTCGAAATGGCCTCTCAATAGATCCATTGTATGAGCAGTGTCCAAATGTCGTCAAGATTACGGGCTTCAATTATAGGTACCAAAAAGTCCGATGTCATGGCGCGATAGCGAACGCCATTCACGCTTACATTTCGGCCATCATCATATTTGAAAAAATATGGACCGATGATTCTACCAGCCCATAAACCGCACCAGATCATGGGTTTCTCTTGGTATAATGGCACCTCTTGAACCTCTTCTTGTTGCTTTTCAGCCCATATGCAGCAATTTTGTTTATTGACTTTGCCGTTGGGCCTGAAAAGGTCCTCATCACTGAACAAAATTTTGGTCCAAAAAATCAGATCTTTCCGTTTCTCACCGAACGCTCATTTCCATAATACAGTTGCCAACATTTGAAGGTAATTATTTTCAAAAAGTAAATGCCATAAAATGTCCTTTCAAATTACCAATAATGATTCCACACTTGATTTCAATTGTTATATATTTTTTTTTGTTCTGAAAAAATACCTCTAGATGGATCACCCCATATAGCCCCACAAAATATGCTCTTCCCCCTATAAAAGTGCCATGTAATTCCGACCTTTCTTAAACCCCTGACGGAGTCGTGTAATCGTCTGAATAGAAAAGTGATAAACCCGATTGTAGCAATTTCCACATAAAAGTGTCATGTAAGTCCGACCTTTCTTTAACCCCTGACAAAGTCGTGTAATCGCCTGAATAGAAAAGTGATAAACCCGATTTAAGCATTTTTACATGTTTTGATACCACAAATAACCGGTCTCATGCCGCTATCGATAATATCATCATGGTGACAGAGTTTTAAAAAACTTGTGAGTAAATCTTTCCCATAATACTCTTTAACATAAAATGTGAGTATATTAAAGTTTGTCATTCCGTTTGTAACATCTCGAAACTCATCTGCGAAATTATAAAGTATATATATTATTGATCGTAGTAAAATTCTAAGACGATATAACCATGTCCGTTGGTCTGTTGAAAGAACGATTTAGTCCAAAGAGAAGGTGCTAAAGGCTTATAAATAACCAGATATATGTATTATAGTTGAATGTCGGTTGATATTGAAAATGGACCAAATCGATCGAAAGGGGAAAAAGTTCCTTTAAAAAGGGCTAAAAGTTCCTGATTAGCATTTTCTTTCTTGGATTATTCCACTATATTGCTTTAAAAGTTTAATTAAAAACTAGCTACGTTTGCAAGTTGTAGCCATGAAACATTAAACGTCCCACAGATGGGCTTGGTCATTGGGTCTAGGGCCTCAAAAAATGTCCCCTTATGTTCGGAGACATGTAGCTATCAAAAAAAAAGTAAAATATCCTCACAAATCTTAATATGTACCTATAATTTCGATTTGGGTCCACTTGGTACTGGGATCGGATCGAGTGGGTACTAGGGACCCAAAAAACGGCCCCTTTGTTTATGGACATATGGGTCTTAAAAAATAATAAAACTTCATCACGAATCCTAATATATCAGGGTGCTGTGATTTGACCTTATTTGAGGCCTTGACCCATTGTTCAAAGGTTCCATTATATAGGTCCTTTCGAACATAGACATATGGGTACTGAGAAACAGTGAAATATTCTAAATATGATATTAAATTTACTATTTCTTTTAAATGGAGTTGAGGAATTTTTTTTTGGATCTAAAAAATCGACCTCTAATGTTGTGGGACATATGGGTATCCAGAAACGGTGGAATTTTCTAAGAAATCCAAAAATGGATCCATATTTGGGGTCCGAAAGACGTCTTTAATTGCTTTAGTAGGACTAATGGGTATCCAGAAACGGTGGAATTTTCTCACTAATCAAAAAATGGACCCATATTCCGAAAGCCGTCTTTAATTGCTCTAGTTGATATGGGTATCCAAAATGAGTACCATTTTTTTACAAATCCCAATATATTCCATACTTAAGATTTAATTGAATTTTGAACTCGGACCGGTTCATAGGAGCTCAAAAATCGGCTTTCTTCAACCATGCACTTAAGGATTTTAAAAACATCAAAACATATCGCTACACACAAAGAAGATATAAGTTGCATTTCAGACTGAACTACAAAAAAAAAACGTACAACCCATAAATCGTCTTTACCAACCGAATTAAATAGAACAGTTGGTTGAAAAACTGGTGGTTATGTTACATTATGTTATGTAGGTGTTACTTCAATACCAATAATTGGTGGTGACAACAGATAAGTTGTGTGTAGTAACTAAGCCCCGTTTAGTTGACCGCTGTAGCTTAAAATCGGCTATAATAACATCAGCAAATAATCCCTATAATAGTTTATCGGTTCTAGACACTACAACATATTAGTTTAAAACGAAAACATATTTCGTAATCCAAAACAAATAATTGTTGAATCGTTATTTTAAATATTTTTGAATGCTGATTTTTTTCAATTTTTATTTACTAAATTCTAAAATAAGAAAGATTTTTTTTAATTTTGACCGTAAATCTGTTTTAAATTGTATTGAAACATATAGATTATCTACATGAACCGAATACATAAAATTTTACCGTCAGTTGGCCCATTAATCGTGGTAATGAAACCGAATTTAAAGAGAACACAAAACCAATAATATATGTACTGGTCATTTAAAATTGTAAATTTGAATCGTCTGTAAAAAAAGTATTGATTATTTTTTAAAATTTAAGGTTTTATTAGAAAGATTGAAATTTGTCATTTAGTAATAAAACACCATCCAATGCGTTTTCGCTTCGCCCAATGGGCTGAAGATTGTTTGGCAGGAGATGAAGAACCAACCGAAAAATAATGTTTTCATATGAAGCTCATTTTCATCTCGGTGATTTGTTAATAAGCAAATTTACAAATGGGGTTCAGAGAACCCACACGTGACTATTTAGAAGCCACTGGTTGGTGTTGATTTTGGGCTGGCGGCAACATTGGTCATTTTTCTTAGTAAATGAGCAAGGAGCCACATTTACCTTCAACGGTGACAGTTACCGCGCCATGCTCAACAAGCTTTTGTTTCCAAAGATTCAAGAAATAACATGGACGGTATTTGGTTTTAACAAGACGGGGCCACATGTCACACAGCCAATGCCATAATCGATATTTTACGCCTTGTTTTTAAAAATCGAGTAATCAGCCGAAATTGTGATGCCAATTTGAAGCCTCGGAGCTGTGATTTGAGCCCTTTGGATTTTATTTCTGTGGAGAGCCATTAAAGATAAATATTACGCAAAAAAAATCAGAGGCAATAGAAGCGTTTAAACATGAAATCAATGTTGGCATTGAAGAGGTTCGACCCAAAACAATCGAAAATGTACTGAAAAATTGGGTTGATCGGATGAGGTACTGCCGAGCCAGTTGTGGTAGTTATATGAATGATATTGTCTTACATTATTAAATGACAGAGTCGCCGAGTTTAACGTGATTATCACCACGATGGCCTGAACCACGGTGTGTCAACACACTGGGGCCGTAACAATGCGACGGCCAACGCCCCATTAAATTGGGTCATAACTTCTCTCTTGGTTAGGGGTCGAGGACTATCTAAGTCTCTGCTTTTCTATGGGTCACAGCACCCGGTCGCAATGCAACTCCACACCGAACCGAAGTTCTTCCAGCGATTTGGGTCTAAATTATTAAATGGCACTAAAACCTTTTCAATAAAACCAGAAATTTGAAAAAAGTAATAGTACTTGTTTTAACAGCCGATTCAAATTTAAAATGTTAAATCGACCACCCTGTATAACAACAACCAGTACATTTAACAATTCACTTATACAAATCATCATTATTAGTTGGAGTATCCCACAGTTTATCTTTTCAATCGGTAGTGTCCGTTCCCTTGTGTAAAAATGGCCGTGTACATAACCAACATTTGGTTGTAGCGATGAAATTTAACGATGGTACTCGCAAACACCAATGTTCGAAAAATAAATACGGTTGTAGTAACAAATCTGCTCTCTGTGTGAACGAATTCGAAACAACACTACTTCTACGAGTCGGCTATATTCGAGGCCTTAACCCATAGGCCAAAGGTCCCTACAGTTATAAAATTAAGGTACTTTCGAACATCGACAACTGTAGAATTTTCTCACCCAGTTCCCATTCACACTAGGCAACTTAACTTGCCGCAACTCTCAGTTTGTGGGAGAGAGAGAGGTAAGGGAAACGGAAAGGGAAAAGACTTAACCGTACTGTCAATTCGTTTTGTGTAAAGTTGGCTGCAGATTAGTTAAGTATTTTTTCACACAAAAATCAGAACGAATGAAAACAAAAATAGCAGTAACCGAATTGCATTGTGGAAACATAAGAGGCAAGTCCAAAAGGAAATCGTAAACATTGACTCAAGTAAAGTTGCCTCGTGTAAATGGGGATTAATCAATATCCATCAACGTTTAAGAAATTTTAGGCCCAAATCTTTGGAGCCTCTTAAACAATAGACATAAGCATTCTCTAAAACAATAATATTTTCTTCACGAACTGAACTGGAAAATGACCCCAAAATTTTAGTTCTGTCATGAACTCGTCACCATCAATAATTTCCCGCAATACTGTGAATGCCACACTAACGGGTGATCAATCTATAGGAAATTTTCAATGGGTTTTTTTTTACAGATTAAGCGTGAGTTGCGTTAAACTTTATTTTTTTGTTTCAGAATTGTTTACCATTTCAGGAATTAAAGCCTAACAATGTTCCTGCGCGTCGCCGTTTCAGTGTTTGGACTCTTTTGAAGCTCGAACATGATCCGCTGTTTTGCGGCCAAAATTTTGTTCAGCGATGAGAGCCATTTCTAGCTCAACGGCAACGTCTATAAACAAGATTGCCGCATTTGGGCTAAATTGCAACTAGAATAGGTGCCATTATACCCAGAGAAAACCACGGTATAGTGGGTTTATGGGCTGCGGAATCAACGAACCATATTATTTTTAAAAATGATGATGGCCGAAACGTTGGCCTAATTGGTGCTCGCCCATTATATTGGACATTTCGCTACCTGAAATTAAAGCGCGTAATCTTGACGACAATTGGTTTCAACAGGACGGTGCCACTTGCTATAGAGCTACTCAAGCAATGGATCTATTGAAAGGTCATTTGGAAGAGTCGCTAATTACCCGTTTTGGACCGGGGAGTTGGCCGCCTAGATAGTGTGGTATCACACCTTTAGACTTTTTGTTTAGGGCTACGTAAAGTCCAAAGTCTATGCTGACAAACCAGCTACGATTCAGGTTTTGGAAGCCAACATTACGCGTGTCATTAACGCCATAACAGTTGAAATGCTCGAACGAGTCATCTAAAATTGGACCCTTAGAATAGACAGCCAGGGGCGTAGTTGCGGAAATTTTATTCAAGAAATAAGTAGCATAAAATGTCTTTTCAAATGAACAATAAAAATTCCACACACTGAGAACAGATTCGTTGCCACAACCGATTTTTTTGCCAACTGAATTATTGAGGTTGCATGCAACTCAATTATGCCATCAGTACAACCGAATGTTAGTTGGTGCTCTGTTACGTTTATTAATTGTTATTAAGGTATCGGTAGAAAACACAAAGGATCTGTACCTCTAGAAAGTAATTTTTGAGTCTTAAAGTCTACATACTACACAAATTAAATTTTTAGTAGAGACAAACAACTGTTGCCTTATAAACTTGAAGACTCCTGCGAATAGATGGGGTTCATGTCGAGGAAAAAGAGGAAAAGATGATAAAATATTTCGACTGAGTAAATTAGATTAAACGATTTGTCTAAAGCTGTAATAATAGGATTATTTTTGCTTTTTGTTATGATGAAAGTTTTGATATCATAACCAATATTCGGCTGCAACAACAAAATGTTGGCGAAGTTATTGGTTGTTACAACCACCAGTTACAGCTTCTAAATAAATTGTAGGCGTTTCATTGGTATGACCGATCAATTAATTATGTCTACAATACGATGATCATACTCGTATTTATCATCTTGTGGTATGTCGAACCGAATATCCATTACGATTATTCGTAAAATGTCGGTCATTCGTAAAATATTTTTGCAACGGAATTTTAGTAGTTCCAACAGACTTGCAACTAATTTTTTCTCTGTGTTCACACTCGATTTGAGTTTTTGTATTTTTTTTTTATTTTGAAAAATACCTCCAAATTGATTACCTGATACAACGCAATTCAAGGTGGAGAGCACAAAAGCTTTTCTTTTTTTTAATCAGCACATTTAGAGAAATCTTTCGTAAATGGAGAAAAGTAAATTCTTCAAAATAGTTTTGCAATTTACCTCGCCAAACTTAAACAGCCTGCAGGTTGGACTTTGCAACATCATTCATATCTTTGGGCACTGATTAATGTTGGTCCCTCTAATGACATCAAAGCCATTAAAAGACATCAGCTTCTACAGCCACATCCACCTTCTCGTTGATAATTAGTTAGACATTTACATTTTCGCTGTGTAATCACTGAAATACTAACATGCAGAGATACACACACACACTACTCCAATTGTCATTCAGTCGCAAACCACAAAAGTATCTCTAAAAATTAACTTAAGCTCATTAAGAATGTTTACTCCCATCACTATCACCATTCCACCGCCGAATGACGAACGAAAAGATGCCAATTCAGCCTATTTATTGTGGGTAATTGAGTAAGACTTGCGTTTCTCCAGAGCTCCGAAAATGCCCTGGAAGGAAGGATGAAAATGTAAATGAAGTATTTTAACTGCACAACGGCGCTCTGCTCAACTTCGCTCGCCTCATTGTTTGTATTACGGCGTAAAGGCATAAATATTTCATTTGCGCAAAACAACATTGTCGGTTGGTTGCCTGGTTGGATGGTAATTGAATAAAATGCAAAAGTGGGTATGTTTGACAATTTGCCAAACCGCGTGCGAGCGAGTGGGCTGGGAGACTGTGTGCAGCTCCGTGACAACTGGAGGGGAAAGTATATCATAAAATGGTATTCCTCTTTCACTTAATAAAACATTCGGTTTGCTTCTAGGTTCTCCCTCCGTTCGGTTTCCTGCTTTTGAACTCTTGACACAATGGTTCGGTTGCACAGGAAAGCAGCTCTTTTTTTTACAGCGTATTTTTATTTTATTGTCTTCTTTTGCATTATTTAATTCCCTGCGGAATATAAACTTTTATTCAACAATGAGTTATAGAGAACTTGAGACTCTTTTGCAATACAATTCAATTTAAGCACCGGTATAGGGTGGCACTTGGATGGAGGAAGTTGTGAATAGTAAAAGTAGATAAATTAGTTTATTGCACGAAACCGTACGAACGAAGGATGTTTGGGAAATTTCAAGCACCCTATGAAGAAGAAGCATTATATCCGAGTTTAAAAAGGAGTGTGTTTACGTGCTTAAAGGATAGTATTATTCACTTTTTCTTATTAAAACTTGTTTAATGCCAACCAATTTACATTTAAAAATTTTCCCTATCCTGGATCCCGGAAAATTTTAAAATTTGTCGCATTCCCGGAAAACAAAAAAGACCAGGAAAAAAACTACACGTAGCGCTCCATTCGAATTTTAGTCGAAAACAGATATCATATGTGGATTCTTTGACTGCATGTTCTGACATCGGAATGAGCTTAATATGGGGATTAAACACAATATATGGCTTAGCTTCATCAGACTATTATTTATAGCCTTTAAAGCACCCTGCACAATTCGAGCGGGTATTACCGATGGCTTCCAGAACTACCAGAGCTTTAGTATAGGAAATTGGTTCATCCTTTCAGCTGCGTACCTGGATTTTAAAATATGTTTAGAAAAAAAGTGAAAAGTCTATTAAATATCTTCTATTGGTCAGAATATTTAATTCGTACCTAAAAAATTTTTTTTTGCTCGAAAACTTTATATATTTGTTAAAATGATTTTTTTTATCCGTTTAAATGGCTGCTATCATTTTTTTATTTTGTTTTTTTTTGGGGGGGGGGGGGTTTACTAAAAACGTTCTTGGTTTTTACTAAAAACCTTGCTGTTCTGAAACGGCTTGACCAATCAATACGAAATTTGAGTCATTTAAAATAGGACACCACGATTATTTAGTTTATTTTTTTTGTAAAAAAATAATTTTTTTTTTTAAATTTGTTTAAAAATTCCCCAAATCGGGAAGGGCCTTTTTATACTTATAGAAGGCATACCAAAACGTGGACCGAAATGGTCTAAATTCAATATAGTTCGTCCTTAGTCGGAACATTGGTCATGTGCAAAGTTTGGTTGAGATTGAGTCAAATTTGCGATTTGTAATTTGATTAAAAAAATATATGGACATGAAAAAATAATTGTTTGACTACCACCAGTGTTAGGCCCATAACTTCTGCACTTATGGCGATCCCAAAAAGCTAACGACTATTTTGGATACGTAAGACTTATGCGCACATTTTGTAAAAATTTACAAAAAAATCAAGGACTACGAACATTTAAAAAATTAAAATTAAAAAAAAACATGAAATTTTTTTAAAAGAAAAATTTTATAAAAAAACTTTAACGTATGCGCACATTTGGTAAAAAATTAAAAAAAATCAAGGACATTTAAAAAAATTAAAATTTAAAAAAAAACCATAAAATTTTTTAAAAGAAAAATTTATAAAAAAAAACTTTAACTACATTCTATAGGTCGCGGTGTTCTATTTCATATGACCTAAATTTCGAACAATCGGTCAAGCCGCTTTAGAACTGCAAGGCTTTTTTTAAAATTTAAATTTTAAAATTTTCAAAAAGCAAAAACAAAAAAATAAAAAAAATTATAGCAGCCGTTTATACGAATACAAAAACTCATTTTATAAAGTTTTCGAGCAAACACATTTTTTAGGTACGTACGACGGTTGTTATTTATATTTCGGGTACGGCAATAAAAACACAATAAGTTATCATTGGAAATGGTTTTAATGCTTTTCAAAAAATTCTCCTTTAAGATCAATACACTTTTGTATGCGCACAAACCAACTTTCGAAGCACTTTTTCCACTCCGATTGAGATACCTCAAAAACATGATTTTTGCTAGCTTCAACAGCTGTTTCGGGCAATGAAAAACATTGAGCACGCATTTTTTTCTTGATGCTAGGGAATAAGAAGAAGTCATTGGGTGCCGAATCAGGGCTGTACGGTGGATGGCCCATCAATTCGACATCTTGAGTGGTCAAATAGCCCCTCGTTTCAGCTGAAGTGTGAGAGCTCGCTTTGTCATGATGCAAAATGATCCGTCTGCTCTTATTATCTTTTCTTATTTCTTCGAACACTGTTGGCAAACAGATGGCTGTATACCAATCAGAATTGACCGTCCTACGTCCCACTGAAGGTACTGTGGCAACATGACCGGTTATACCGAAAAACACGCAATCATTTGCTTCGATGTAATTCTTCCACGAACAACTCTTGTTGGATTAGGGTCGTCTTGAAAGACTCATATGGTCAATTGCTGTTTTGTTTCGGGTTCATATGCATAGATCCATGATTCGTCACCTGTGACAATGTTATACACTGCCTTTGAGCTACCGCAGTTATACTTTTTCAACATGTCTCTGCACCAATCAATACGAGCCTTTTTTTGAGCATTCATCAAATTATGCGGGATCCAACGAAAACAAACTTTTTTCACTGCCAAATGAACATGCAATATCATATTAATGATTATCATACTAATGATCAAGGATGCCTCAATCTCACGGTATGTCACATGTCGGTCTTGATTAATCAGTTCACGTGCACCATCGATGGTTTCTGGCAAAGTGACCCAAGTTCGACGTCCTTCACGAAATTCATCCTGTTGCGAACGGCGTCCGAAACTGAACTCTTGGTACCAGCGATTAACAGCGGTTTTTGATGGTGCTTCATCGCCAAAAGTCGTGGGACACTCTTGTCCCACGCCGAAAATCGTAAAAAAATCATCGCACGAAAATGTTTACGGGATAATTGCATTTTTGACTGAGATGAAATTGTAAACTCACTGTAAACAAAACAGTTCGCCCTCAAATGACAAAACGTTGTGAGTGAAGCTATGCTTAAAAATATCAAAGTTTCCATTGTAAGTTCCAGTTTGCATCTGAGAACACTAGTATTGCCAGAACCCGAAATATAAATAGCAATCCTCGTACGATATTAAATATATTCTGCTGGGTTATGATTATATTTTATAAAATCGATTTTCACTTTTCAGTTATTGTTAAGCTTGAGGTCATAAGCAAAAAACAGATGTAGATTTTTTATAATTTATTTAATTTAAAATAACCCAATATTTCGAACTGACTTCGTCGTTCATCATCAGGGGTAATCACTAAAAAAATGTTTCTTAAAATAGTTATTACATCCAAAATACTATTTTTTCAAGCAAAAGTTTGACGTCACAATAAACAATAGAAACCATACTTGAAAATAAAGTTATAAAAACTTTAACCGAACCGATTTTCCTCAATTGCAATAACTTTCTTCTTTAGCCTAAAAAACTTATTCGTGTTAAATTTTATTAAGATTATATGTGGCACGTGGCTTCTAGAGCTAAACACGTACTAATCGGATGAACATTTGTGTGGTGGATATAGCTAAATCTGAACCGATATTTTTCATTTTGGACAGCGGTCTTCATCAGTTCAAAAAAACGTGTGCCAAGTTTCATCAATTTGTGGCTTCTGGGGCTAAAAACAAAAATATCGGATGAAAAATATGTTGGAGCTATATACAAATCTTAACGGATTTTCTTCAATTTCTATAGGGTCCGTCCTTGATCCAAAAAACTTACTTCTGCCAAATTGAATGACAATCGGACAACAATGTACTTCGAAAACAAGCTTTAGATGGACTGACAGACTGAAGGACAAACAGACAAACGATATTAATTTAAATTAAACTTTTTCTTTGTCAATAGTCAAAGACGTTTAGCAGATGACAATTGATTTTTGACCACTGTGCGTCGTCAGTCGACCCTGGGTCGAAAACCGCCCGCTTATGTTCATCTGTTTAGATACAGTTAGAATTTTCTCACAAACTGAATTTTTGCTAATATTTAAGATATGACACATATGGGCCCTAGGAGCGCAAAAATCAGCTACCTATATCTAAAGGGTGTCCCAAGAAGAACGCAATTTTTAAATCTGGCAACATTCGAAGTGTCATTGTTTGACATTTGAACAATTGTTATTGTTTGTTAGTAGAAGGTACGAGGTTAGTAAAAATGGAGCGCTACACGAAAGGGAGTTCGTTAATTGGGTATTGGAGAGACAACATGAAAATGCTGATTTTGCCGATAAAATCATCTTCAGTGACGAGGCCCATTTTCATCTTGATGGCTTCGTCAATAGGCAGAATTGTCGCATTTGGGGTGCGGAAAATCCTCGAGTGATTCACGAGAAGCAAATGCATCCTCAACGTGTAACTGTGTGGTGTGGTTTTTGGGCTGGAGGAATCATTGGACCTTTTTTTATGAAAATGAGGCAGGTCAAGCGCAAACAATCAATGGTGTTTGGTATCGTGAAATGATAACCAGTTTTTTCTTGCCTAGAATTGAAGAAATGAATGTGGAGGGCATGTGGTTCCAACAAGACGGCGCCAGAGAAACAATTCAATTGCTGCATCAGTCATTTCCCGGTCGTGTTATTTCGCGTTTTGGAGATCAGAATTGGCCGTCTAGATCGTGCGATTTAACACCATTAGATTTTTTTCTTTGGGATTTTTTGAAGTCGATGGTTTACGCGAAAAAGTCGACGACGACTCAAGCCTTAAAAGACGAAATTGGACGCTGCATTAATGAAATACCGCAGCATTCATGCAAAACGGTCATTGAAAATTTCATTAAAAGATCGCGTGCATGCCAGCAAAGCCGCGGCGGCCATCTGCACGATATATTGTTCCATACATAACCTCATTCTGTCTACTTTACGATATAATAAAGTTTCACGATTTTTTCTTAAATATCTGTGTTTTATTTAAAATTTAGAAATTGCGCTCTTCTTAGGACACCCTTTATAAACACCCGGGCCACAAAATTGACGGACGGACGAACAGATAGATGGATGGACAGATAGATAGTTTCTTTTTTAGAAACAACTAATTCTTTTGGCCGCTGACAATTGATTCTTGACTTAAGTCTAAGATTTGTGTAAATTTTTCGTCTTAATCTACTGGATGTATAGATCCAAAACTGGGCTTCTTCAATAATGAACGAATGTGTACTCAACAACAATAAATTGAACATAAGAATCGAAATACGACATTCAGTTTTGTTTAATGAATACTTAGAACACTTCTCCCCTATATATGCAGTGTATTGTATCGGTCAAGGGTCAGGGATGGAAAAGGAATTAAATTTTATGACAGTTGACCTGAATCTGTTCAGTTCGTAAGTTCTGCGGGGATTCATTTGGAGGCCATGATGGGAGAAGGAAATTGTTTAGGTCCCGTCAATTATCGTTACCCTAAAACCACAAAATGTTCTTTCTAATCCAATTATTCACCAATTTTTCAGATTTGGGAGAATTTGAGTCATGATTTCGCTCATCTTGCGAATTGTCCAAAAATCGGTCCCCTTTAACTTGTACGAATGCATACTCTAAAATAATTGTTTGCACGTGACGTTTATACGAAATTTGGCTAGAATCCGATATGGTATCTGGCTTCTAAGAAGAGCTGCAGATTCTGAATTCGGGGAAGATATTTCTACTATCGCGTGATCAATCTAGAGGTATTTATTCAAAAAATAAAATACACAAATTCAAATCAAGTGTGGAAACTTTTTATTGTTCATTCAAAAGAACATTTTATGCCATTTAATTTTTGAGTATAATTTCCGTCAAATGTTAACCGCAAATACGCCTCAGGGTGTCCATTCTGAGGGTCCAATTTCGGATGTCTCGTTCGAGCATTTCGACCGGTATGGCGTTGATGACATGCTAAAACCTGAAACGTAGCACCAAAGAAAAAAGTGTAAGGGTGTGATATCACGCGATCTAGGTAGCCAACTCACCAGTACAAAACGTTAAATTAGCTGCTCTTCGAAATGACCTCTCAGATCCATTGTTTGAGCAGCTGTATGGCAAGTGGCACCGTCCTGTTGAAACCAAGTGTCGTCCAGATTACGGCCTTCAATTTCAGGTAGCATAAAGATCGATATCATGGCGCGATAGCGAGCACCATTCACGGTTACGTTCCGGCCAGCATCAAATTTGAAAAATATATTGACCGATGATTCCACCGGCCCATAAACGCACTAAACCACGGTTTTCTCTGGGTATAATGGCACCTCTTCAACTATAGTTGAATTTCAGCCCAAAAGCGGTATTTTTGTTTATTTAGCCAGAATTGGACCTCATCACTGAACAAAATTTTTGTCGAAAACATCGGATCATCATCATCGAGCTTTTAAAGAGCCCGATCACGCGAAGTTGCAGCCAACATTTGAATGAAATTATATTCGAAAAATAAATGGCGTCAAATGTCCGTTTGAATGAAGATTTTGCACCTGATTTGTATTCTTGTAGTTTTTTTTTTATTTTGAAACAAATATTTTTTTAAAATAAAACCGATTTTCTGAGGTAATTGTAATCAAAGCACAGGTTGCATACATGAAGCGATTTTGACGAACAAAAGCACATTATAGCTTTTGTTCGTCAAAATCGCTTCATGTATGCAACCTGTGCTTTGATTACAATTTTAGTGAGTAAGACGATAGAACGGACAACGCTCAAGAAAATCAGATAGTAATTCAACAACAACATAGTTTACGCCATTTTTTTAATGTTAGCGCTTTTGTCTGCACGCAGAAAAAAAGTATGGTTGGGGTAACAATATTCGAAGAGCATCATACTATTGTTGGTTATATGATTGTGGTACAACAATATTATGATCATCACAACAATAGTATGGTTCATACACAACCATACTATGATCCCCATAACAATATTGTGGTCCTCACAGCAATAGAATTATTCACACACAACCATACTATGCTACTCACAACATTATTATTATTTACATTCAACCATACTATAAGCCCCACAACCATATTATGATCCTCATAACTATAATATGTTTAACGTACAACCATAGTATGACTAACACACAATCATACTATGATCCAAAATTTTTTTGTAAAGTTGTTATTTAACAATAGATACAATTTATTAAGTAAGTTATGTAATAATAGGAGTGATTTATTAAACAGTAAAAAAAAATATTTATTAAAAATATTTCAATTATATTAATTCGTAGTTTGTTTCGAAAAAATTTTATTATTTTTACTATTATTGCGTAAGATTCGTAAAAATAACATTGTCAAATTAAAAAAAAACTACGATTTTGTCGGTTGATTGCCGTAATCATGTTATTTTTAACATAAAACCCATGAAAACAATACTTTTGTTTCACCAACCATATTTATATTGTTGCTACAGCCATATTTTTATTTTTAAATTTGGCAACAATACCATTATTACATTTCAACAATATTAATATTGCCGCAATCATACTATTGTCAAAATGAAATTCAAAAAACAATACTATGATTGCGACGACCATACTTTTATTGCAGAAAACATACTATTGTTGCCGTGACCATATAGTAAACATATATTTTCTCTGCGTGTATTGTCGAAAGATAGATCGCAAAATAAAATACAAAAAAAAAAAATCAGAGTCGATCGGTTGCAAACATCACCACTTAGTCATCACACTTTATACCATAGTGTGGTACACCACACTATGGTATAAAGTGTGTAAAGGGTATAGAGACTGAAATTTAACGAACAATCTTCCAATTCATATGCATATTGCAATGTAGTAATTTAATAAATTTACTTACACATGTGCCAAAGGGTACGATAAGGTGAACTTTTACTGGGAACTAAACTAAATTTAATCAATTTAATTGATATTCTTCTAGAGATATTTTACCTCTGTGATATGTGTTATTCATAATATTTCTCTTCTTGGAAACGAAATGCGCTGAGTTGGGGAAATCCTTAGCTCACTATTGGTAGTTGTGTTTTAAACCAATTTTTCAATATCTGTAAATTTATTGCATTCTGTGTTGCATTATTGTGAAATTGTATCATTTTTTCCCTTAATGCATATGCATATTGCATTGCTTTGAATATACAGAAATTTATTTAGAAATACATAGAACTACAACTGCAGCCTTTTCAATAGAAATTCAAAAATTTTCATATAAAATTCAGAATATTCCGTTTGAAATTCAAAACACAGACAGCAAGAACAAATAGAAATTTAAAAGTAATTATTTGAATTTCAATTGGATTAATCTGAATTACTAATGAAATTTTTGAAATTTCAAGTGGAATATTCTGCATTTAAATTGGAATTACTAAATTTCAAAACTAACTACCTTTCATTTCAATCGAAGTTTTCTGAATTACAATTGAAAACTTGGTAGTCTCGTTCCAGTGCTTCATATGAACAGGAGTATAATTTCATTGCCAACTAAATGATTGCGATTGCAGGTATCCCTGGCATTTCATAAGAACCACTAAATATTAATTGGTGCATATTGCGGACCCTTAAAAAAAGGGTCAGAATTAAATATTCGTACCTAAAATTTTTTTTTTGCTCGAAAAGTTTTTATAAACCTATGACAGGCTGCTTATAATTTTTTTGTTTGCTGGTTATAAAATTCAAAATGGCCAAAAATAGCTTGCTGTCATTGCGTTCCTGGCCGATTTGTTCGAAAAATGGGCGATATGAAAGAAAACACTACGATCTATATTAGGGTGGGCCGATTTGAAAGGACAAAAATGTATTGATATTGTGTCATCGATTTTTCGATAGATTTTGGCATGAGGAAAAAAGTTCCACTACGACATTTTAAAACAAAACAAAACTTTTTCATTTTTATTTTTTTTTATTTCTTGACTTTTTTAAATTTTATTTTTAAGTTTTTAAGTTTTTGAGATGGTAATCAGCAATCAGCCCAGTCAAAAACGACATAAACAACTAAAAGAAATACCCATATGGTCAAAGAAGAATACAAAAATATTTTTTAAATATTATATTTCCAAGGTGACAAACAATACATACAATTTAACATTGCCACATACAATACAATAAAACATATGAGCGCGTAAGAATAAAACTACCACTGAGAATCAGTCTTATTTTTATTCTGCTCATATACTAATATACTCGTATATGTGCTCATATTCTTTATTCTTTTGCCAAATTTAGTTTATAAAAATAAAAATGTCTAATATGTGCTTCGGGTACCGATCAACGCCAGCGTTTTGCCCATAACTTTAATCGGTCTTTAATATCGAATTACTGTTTTATAATTGTTAGACTTATAAAAAATTTAAAAAAAAATCGGCAACTACAAATTTGTTTAAAATAAATGTACTCAGGGTGCCCCAAATAGGACTGGAGGGCTTTTTTTCTCTTTTGCAGTTTTTTATTGAGATATTTGATGGCTGCATATAATGTACAGCAACGCGCCAATATTCTTTAATTTTACTTTTCTTCTGACAAGTCTATTAACTCAACTCAACGAAAATATCGTCGTCACCCAGTAACAACATCATTAGAAACTAAGTCTCCCGTTTTGAGGAACAGTTATCTGGAATCAGAATCCTAGGGTATAACATCAGTTTCATTTACATCCCTTTAGATGTACTGCTTGGTGCAGTGTTATGGTTGATAAAGTTATCGGATATTTATTTAAAAATGAGAAAAGCGAACTAAAAACCATTACGGCAAGAGCCACAATGGAACATCTTTGTAACCTTTTTGGTGAACCCTTTAGTCTTAGACTCTAGTGTTTTCTTTTATGAAACCCATATTCGTACAAATCGGCCAATCCTTTCCAGAACAGTAAGATTTTTTGTAAGTAGTAAAGAACTGCAGTTTTTGGGCATATTTAATTTGTCCCCCTAAAAGAAAAAAACAACAAAAAATAAAAATGAGAAAAGCGAACTAAAAACCATTACAGCAAGAGCCACAATGGAACATCTTTGTTACATTTTTGGTGAACCCTTTAGTCTTATTTGGGCCACCCAGTACTTAAGTAAGACTCTAGTGTTTTCTTTCATGAAACCCATATTCGTACAAATCGGCCAATCCTTTCCAGAACAGTAAGAGTTTTTGTAAGTAGTAAAGAAATGCAGTTCTTTACTACTTACAAAATACAAAATAAAATAAAACTGATACCATGCAATTTATACGTTTATGAAAATAAATTTTATATAATTTCAAGCAAAAATAGTGTTAGTGGATCTGTATTAAATATTCTGACCCAGAGTGATTCTACAGTACTTCGTGTCGGTGGTACGCGTTAAAAGACGCATCTGTTTTTAACGATTGAACAACAGTTCAAGAAAGAATACTTTGCGAACACACAGGGAAAAGTTTCGTTGGTACTTCCATTTTTTCCGCCTATCGAATAACTGTCGTTGCTACCTAACATATTCCATTTATATATCAGTACAAAGGAAATTTCAATTAATATATCGTTAAAAATAAATAATATTTAGTAGGGACATAAATACTGTTACAACATTGAACACACCCATTTCAATAGTAGAACTTAACATACCCCCTTAATGTTATATGGTTTTTGAAAGCTAACCTCAATAGCATTAGTCTGTAACGGGATTTTAAAATTGTTTCAACTTTCATCATGGAGTGGTCAGATAATGAGAACCGTATCGCTGTAACAGCGCTTTTCAAATGTGAAATAAAAAAAGGGATATTTTCAAAACACTCCGGCCACTAGGGATTAGCCGCATATTCGTCTACCGATGCATAAAACTGTTTGAGGAGACTAGAGATGTAAAAAAAACGCCACCGGTCAGGCCGCCCACGCTCTGTTCGAACACCGCATGTCATTAAAGCCGTTAAATCAAGAATTCACAAAAATCCTCTCCGAAAACAGAAAATCATGGCCCGTGAGATGAATATCACGCAAAAGTCCAGGAGTTGAATCATTAAAAAGACTTGGGACTTTAGTACGACGTACCGGACATTTATTGAATGCAGCTTTAAAAAAATAGAATTGAAAAATGCAAACGTCTTTTGGTGGAACACGCAGATAACTTGCACAGAAAAATTTTGTTCACCGATGAAAAAATTTTTACCGTTCAGGAAAAATTTAACAAGCAAAATGATAGAGTGTATGCGCGGTCATCTAAGGAAGCATCTGAACTCATCCCAAGGGTGGAAAAGGGTCATCACCCAGCTTCAGTCACGGTGGGGTGTCTCTTACGATGAGGTCACTGACCTGCATTTTTGCGAACAAGGAGTCAAAACATCATCCAAAGTTTACCAAGAAATCGTTTTGGAAGCTGTTGAAGCCTCTTAACAATTCCCTGTTCCAAAACCAGCCATGGACTTTCCGCAGGATTTTGCGCCGGCCCATAAGTCTAAAACGTCCCAGGCCTGGCTTCGAAACAATTTGCCAGCGTTCATTTCCTCTGAAGAATGGCCCTCAGGCTGTCCAGATTTGAACCCAATGAATTACAAATTGTGGACGGTTTTAGAGGACAAGGTTTGTCACAAAAGATACCCCAACATAGGATCTCTTAAGACTGCTTTGGTTCGAGCTGTGGCCAATTTTCCAATGGACGAGGTTCGTGCAGTTATTTACGATTGGCCAGTGCGACTTAAGTCGTGTGTAAAAGCAAAAGGCGGACATTTCGAATAAGTAGTTTCTTTTTGGATACAATAGACATCATTAAAAATATTTGGTCCAGAAACATTCAGTACTTTTAATATTACAGCATAAAACGGGTGTAACAGAATTTATGTCCCTACTAAGTATTACAAAAACATCACTAGATGGTGGTTCACAATTTTCTCCAATACGAAAAATGCAGAGCAAATCTCAATTTTTGAAGATCGGCTGGACGCAAGCAAGGTTGAGAAGTTTGTGTAATGGGTAGCGTCGCAGAGCACATACATAGGACAAGTGCTGAAATTTCATCTGGTCCCGGAAACTTATTGACATTAGGACTCTTAAGAATTATCTAGGTAGAAAAGCGGATATTTCATAGTCAGCCCACCTGACTTTTTACTTGTTTGAATTGCTTCCTGTACGGTGCTGCATTAAGGGATCAAACCCCCGGTAAATTATCATATAATTAGACTTCTTCCTTGTTATAATTTTATGTATGAATACGTGAAAAAAATACACTCAGAGGAGTAAGCAGCAACCACATAATTGTTCTTCAGTTTTGAGTTACGACATTCTTCGTTTACTGTGATTATCAGGCTGTCAGGGACATTTTCATATACGTTATTTATAACTTGAATGAAATTCATTATTAATTTCTTTACACATGTAGACCTGAGTTCAGGTGCCACTTAGCAAATGCCAAGGTCTGTCTGTATGTGTGTGTAAGTGCGTGCTTATATACATATGAAATTAATTAAAAATATTGACAACATCCTGTGCGTGAGATATGTATTGTGTAGTTACTGCCGAACGTTAATTAGTTATACTCTGACAATGGCAATCACGAAAGCATTAACATTTTAAGCGTTTGTCGACGTTTTCATTTTAAACGATTTTAACGTTTCATTAAGGGTGAGAAAGTTAGAAATGTATACATGTAAGTCATATAATGTCAGCCGCTCCAAAAAAAAAACAAGTGGAAAGACCAGGCTAAATCTTTTATCTTTGTAGGTGGTTGGTCCATGTTTGACAGTAGAACGTTTTTAGGGCCCAATTAACCGTTGTTATGTTCAGATTCTCTAAACATAAAGATTTTGTGAAATCTTTAAAATTAAAGCATATTTATCTGTTTCTGACTAACCATACGTCGGTGTTCGAAGGGACCTCATTTTTAATGCTCTAGTCACCTTTGACCTATAGGCCGAGATCTGGATCTGGACTCTAAGGTATGGGTACAAAGGTCAAACCCTTGCTGTGTGTGCAGTGGCACCATCCTGTTGAAACCATGTATCCTCATATTGCATTGCCTCAAGAGCCGGCTAAAAAAAATTCAGGAAATGCCAAGACCAAGTGATTTCTTCCGAGCAGAGCGTTTTGGAGATTGCAGCACTGCTGCTCTAACTCTCTCGATGTTTTGTGGTGTTGTAATCCTTCTCGCAGGTGCCCGTCGTACACATGATACATTCCCTGCTGTTCTCAATGAAGTTGCACAATTTACAATTGATTGCCGTCCGGGAATACGTCCGCGTGGGGGAAGTGCGAATCGTAAACGAAAAGCACGCTGCACTGCAATGATCGAGTGCGCATTTGAAATATACGCTTCAACACAAAATGACCTCTTTTAACGCGTCCAAAGCATGATGGCAACTGAAAGGCAGGCGTATAAATCTCCCGTCAGCCACTATAAGCCACGCACACTCTTTACTCTCTTCGACCAACAGTGCCGCCACAGCCTGCAGTGCAAAAATGCAAATTACTGCGTTCCACCCTGTACTTAATGAAAGAAAATTTCGCCACGAATCCAAAAATTTTGGCTAACATTAGAAACGGAATCATGGGTTGAAGCGACCTAAACATTTATTGAAATTCTTTCACTTTAGAGTCGTCGTGACGGTGAAGTGTTATAAAGCTTTGGCCTAGCCTCACTTAACGACGTTTTTACTTGTTTTACTTGGTTTTGTATGATGGTGACATATTTGATGAGGTTGTTTTTACTTGTTTTACTTGGTTTTGTATGATGATCGCATATTTGATGAGGTTGCAACTGAATTGTTATACCCTATACCACACTATGTCACAGGTTGTCATGGCTGAGTAATGGCGTTTGTAACACCTTAAAGAAATTAACATAGACCCCATGTTAAAATACCGATTTGCCTATCTTACCTTGTAATCAAGCAACCTGTACGCTTTTATAAACTAATTTCGTTGAAACTGGGTACATTCTTTAAGTTTGGTCCTTTGACAAACCCTATTGAAATTGTTGCATATCGGTCCATGTTTTGATATCATACACAAGTTTTAAACGACGGCCACCTCTGGTAAAATTGGACCTTATCGGTTCATGTTTTTTAATAGCCCCTACACTTTAGTTTCTACTTTTTTGAGGGCAGGTCGCTCTTAAAACAACATTGTAATTCCAGTCTACCTCAAGTGTATTTTGTGCAACCTTTCAGTATCCCTAGTGCTATTGGGCCGGTCATTGTTTCATATGACCCCACGAAATATGTCCTCCCCGTTCTATGGGTAACATGTTCAGTCTGACGTTGCTAAAAAAACACAAAAAGGGACTTAATCTCTTGAATAGCAGAGTGGTGTAGAGTATCTCAGTGTCGACCATGTTCGGCTTTAGTTGTTTACTTGTTTTGTATAGTTAAAAGCCGTAAATAAAATAGTTTTAATACATTTTCTTTGCAAAAGCCCCGCAAAATAAAGTGTAAAATACAGGGCAGGTGGTAACCTGGTTAATAAGTTATCTTTATTTGTTGGTTATTTACCGTAGGGTTAAGGAAACAGAATAATTCCTTATATAGGGTGATCCATCTAGAGGTATTTTTTCAGAACAAAAAAATATAAAAATTCAAATCAAGTGTGGAATCTTTATTGGTAATATGGAAGGACATTTTATGGCATTTATTTTTTCAAAATTATTACCTTCAAATGTTGGCAACTGTATTATGAAAATGAGCGTTCGGAGAGAAACGGGTAGATCCGCTGTTTTTGACCAAAATTTTGTTCAGTGATAAGGCTTATTTCTGGCTCAACGGCCAAGTCAATAAACAAAATTGTCGCATTAGGGCTGAATAGCAACAAGAAGAGGTGCCATTATACACAGAGAAAACCGCGGTTAGATGCGGTTTATGGGCTGGTGGAATCATCGGTCCGTATGTTTTCCAAAATGATAATGGCCGGAATGTAACCGTGAATGGCGGTCGCTATCGCGCCATGATGTCGATCTTTATGCTACCTGAAATTGAAGCCCCTAATCTTGACGACATTTGGTTTCAACAGGACGGTTCCACTTGCCATACATCTGCTCAAATAATGGATCTATTGAGATGTCATTTCAAAAAGCAGCTAATTTCACGTTTTGGACAGGTGAGTTGGCCGCCTAGACCGAGTGATATCACACCTTTAGACATTTTTCTTTGGAGTTACGTGAAGTCCAAAGTCTATACTGACAAACGAAATACGATTTAGGTTTTGGAAGCCAACATTACGCGTGTCATTAAGGCCATACCGGTCGAAATGCTCGAACGAGTCATCCAAAATTGGACCCTCAGAATGGCAACCCTAAGGCGTTGTTGCGGCCAACATTTAAAGAAAATTATATTCAAAAAATAAATGCCATAAAATGTCCTTTCAAATTACAAATAAAGATTCCACACGTTTTTGTTGTTTTTTTTGTATATTTTTTTTTGTTCTGAAAAAAATACCTCTAGATGGATCACCCATTATTATGCCAGAGCTATTTCATTCAATCTGAAAAAAAATTTGTATAAAAATCAACAACTGTAACGCTCACTGGCAAAATATAGTTTACTATACGAGAACATGTCATATTTCAAACGATTTCGATTCAATTATGTTTAGATGTCACGTATTTAATAAAAGTGGGCAACATAAATAGGGAACAAAGAACATAATTTGGACAAAATCTTTTATACGATAGGGCAACACACATGTTTTTAAGTAGACGGTTTTCCAGAACAGCGCTTATTTGCTTGGTACGTACTTGGCGGTGTATTATTGTTCGAATTAAATTAAATAAAATCAAATGTTAAGTTGTAACTTCCTATCAAAAATCTATTGAAGACTTTGTTACGGTTATTATTATTGTCCTCTTAAGAAAATCATCACACAGCCAACGCAACCATCGAAATTTTACGCATTGATTTTGAAAATCTAATAAACAGCAGAAATTGTAATGTCTATTGCCGCCACCGAGCTGTGATTTGAGTCCTTTGGATTATTTTCTGTGTGGAATCCTTAAGGATAAATGTTACGCAAAGCATCCACAGACAATTTAAGCGTTGAAACATGAAATCGAAGTTGCAATTGAAGAGATTCGACCCGAAACAATGGAAATTGAACTGAAAAATTGTGTGGATTGGGTGTGATACTTCCGAGACAGTTGTGGTAGTCATACGAATGCTGTTGTGTTCCATTATTAAATGATAAAGTCCGGCCATTCCAATAAAACCAGAAATTTGAAAAAAATTATCATACTTTTTTTACAGCCGATTTAAATTTAAAATTTGAAAACACCCACTCTGTATTAAAAACTCCAGCGATATTGATCATTTTAAGCAGTGTGGTGCTTGAGCTTGAGCTTGTAGTCTGACTTTATCGATATATGTGACGGCGCAAAGAGAAAGGGACCTAAGGACAACATCTGAGCATCGAATGAGACCGATCCCATGCCCCAGAAGTGTTCCCTCCCAGAGATATGCGCGTTTTATGAAAGTGATGGTACACCAAAGATACACGTATTTAAATCTTAAAAATGCCTCTCCTGAACAAAACTGGTTTTTACCCTTAGGTCCTTTCTATTTTGCGCTTCACATATGGACAGATAGATGGACATCGCTCCGTAGAACATGGTAGATAACACCTTTCATCTTATGTGTTTCAAACACCAGTACAAAATTATAATACCCATACCACACGCTTGCCCGTTTTTTTCCTCCTACGAATCTCGTGCGCTTTAGCTATTCGTCCGTCTCAAGATTACTTCGCAGGCAAATCCCATTCTCTACCTTAGTTCGTCTGCTGAAGCGTTTCGAAAGTTGCCGTTTCAAAATTTTAAAATTGCTCAAAAAGATTTTTTTCAAAGAATAAAACTCTCAAAGCAGTCTTTTTTTTTAAAAAAAAATAAAAGAGTTGCCCATGTATTGTAAGACGTGGTTTACTTAAAAAAAATCTCTAAGAAATTAACATGACAAAGAAAAGTGAGCCTTGCATACAAAACTAATAGACATTTTATTGATAGAAATATGGCTAACATATTTTTATATGTAAAAAAAAAAAAAAGTAATATTATGGTCCGGGCACACTGAAGCTTATTTTCTTTACGCTGCATTTGTCTTAATTTTTGGTTGTCCGAAAACCATAGAAATATAAGTATATGTGACAGCGCATAGAGAAAGGGACCTAAGGGTAAAAAATTCAATTTTCATTTTTTTTTTGATGTGGGCAACATCTGAGCATCGAATGAGGCCGATCCCATACCCCAAAAGTGTTCCCTCCCAGAGATAAGCGCGTTTTATGAAAGTGAAGTCGACGATTCTAAGCGCAAATAGAAAGGGACCTAATCTTTAAAATGGCTCTCCTGAACAAAACTGGTTTTTAACCTTAGGTCCCTTTCTATTTCGCGCGTCACATATGTTAAAAACTTACAAATAGTTCATGTTATTGCAGTGTCGCGTTAAAAAATCACTCTGATATAACGCGTGATCCATTTTTGAGGTTCCCTACTTTTTTAGCGAAAAAAAATCAAACTGAATGGGGAATTTTTGTTATCATTTGAAAGAACATTCTTTGGCATTTATTTTTTGAAGATTATCTCTATTAAATGTTGGCCGTCTATCCAATTTGACTTGATGACTCGTTCGAGCATTTCAACTGATAACTGGCGAATGACACACGTGATGTTTTGTTCCAGCGCCTGAATCGAAGCGGGTTTCTCCGCATAAACTTTAGACTTTACATATCCCCACAGGAAAAAGTCTAACGGTGTGATATCACTCGACCGGCCCAAAACGTGAAATTATCTGCTCACCGAAGTGTTCTCTCAATAAATCCATTGATTGATGCGAAGTGGCGCCGTCTTGTTGAAACCAAATGTCGACGAGATCACGAGCTTCAATTTTAGGCATGAAATAGTCGGTTATCATGGCACGATAACAGTCGCCATTGACGGTTACGTTCTCGCCGCCATCATTTTTGAAGAAATATGGACCGATGATTCCACCACACCAAACCGATGTTTTTTCTGGATAAAGTGGCAGCTCTTGAACCTCTTCTGGTTGCACTTTGTCCCAAAAACGATTTTGCTTGTTTACATACCCATTGAGCCAGAAATGGGTATTATCTCTGAACAAAATTTGTCTCGAAAACGTCGGATCTTCTTGGAACTTTTCAAAAGCCTATTTAAGGCATGAAATGGTCGGTTATCATGGCACGATAACAGTCGCCATTGACGGTAACGTTCTCACCAGCATAATTTTTTAAGAAATATGGACCATTGATTCCACCACACCAAACCGATGTTTTTTCTGGATGAAGTGGCAGCTCTTGAACCTCTTCTGGTTGCTCTTCGTCCCAAATGCGGCGATTTTGCTTGTTTACATACCCATTGAGCCAGAAATGGATCTTATCGCGGAACAAAATTTGTCTCGGAAACGTCGGATCTTCTTGGAATTTTTCAAGAGCCCATAGAGCGAAGCAATCTCGCTTGGGAACGTCGGCGGCTTCAGTTCTTGCACAAGCTGTATTTTGTACGCTTTCAATTTAAGATCCCGAGGTAAAACGAACGGTGCCGAATCGACTCTCCACGATCTTGGTGTACACTCTCAGCTACAGTAGCTACATATTCTTCACTGCGTGCTGGACGTTGTCTATTCGGTCGAATATTATCCAATAATGAATGCTGGGTCTCAAGATGGGTGATGGTGTAGCGAATAGTACGCTCAGTAGGCCGATTATGTTGACCATAAGTTGAACGAAGTGCACGAAACACATTCCTCACAGAACGTGAATTTTCGTAATAAAGTTAAACGATTTGCAAAAGTTGTTCAGCCGTAAGTCTTTCCATGATGAAATGCTAAACAATACTAAAGAAAAATAACATGACACGACTCACACGTGATCTGTCAAAAAAAGGCTATTAAAAAAAGTATCTCTACTTTGATTACCCATTATTTTAGTTTTTAGACTTCTGGATGTTAAAAATACGCAGCAAAAAAAAGCATCAGTGTGCCAAAGAATTTAATTTCATATTTTTTTTTTACATTTCGTTTTTTTTTTATTTTTACAAGTACAAAATCATTGTTTGGAACACAGTTTTCTATTTTAGTATCTAGCAAACTTAGTGCTTAAACCATCGAATCACAAGTTGTATCTTTTAAACTATTGGGATATATATTTATCATTAATCCTACCTTAGAAAAAGCTTTCTGCACAAGCACTGCTGTGAGCTAGAAATAATACAAATGAATCTAGTTTGTAACTATTTTGGTACAAAAGGTCGCCAAAAACATTTTGAAATTACACTTCATATGACACAAACTCTTAGGAATTTTTATTTGAATAAATGAAATGTAATAAATGATGCTGTGGAAGCGTTCAAAAACCATGTTTTGAAGGTGTCTCAATCGGAGTGGAAAAACTGCTTCGACAATAGGTTTGAGCGCATGCAAAAGTGTATAAATCATGCTGAAGAATACTTTGAAAAACAATAACACCATTTTTGATGATAAATATTCGAATTTTCATTATTAAGCCGAAATATATATAGCAGCCCTCGTATGCGTAAATTTACAACAAATTTAAAACTGCAATGATACAAATTTTTCAGTGTTGCTACAAAGAAAAAAGTTTGAAAAAGTCGCATAATATGATATGTGTTCAAAAAAGTAGGACTCAAAGACGCAGGCCCTTAAAAAGGTTACAAATTGCGACTTTAGACGCACAACGGTAACACTGAGTGGTTCACGCATTTATGGGGTTCGTCCGATTACGTGGTTCGTCTGATCACGCGACCTATTCGCTTGAGTGGTTCGTCCTCTTACGCGATCCACTCTTAATTTACCAGATTCTTTTGCTTGTGCGTCACGTTTGCTTACGCGGCTTATCAGTATGGATAGGCACACATCGCTTAAGCGGAATCACGCAGAAAAAAGTATGGTTGTGGTGATACTATTCGAAAAAAATCATACTATTGATGGGTATATGGTTGTGCACAACAATAATATGATCCTCACAACAATAGTATGATTCAAACAACCATACTATTATCCCCAAAACTATATTATGATTCTCACAAACATATTATCATTCACATACAACCATAGTATGATCCTTACAACCATAGTATGATTCACACAACCATACTATTATCCCCAAAACTATATTATGATTCTCACAAATATATTATCATTCACATACAACCATAGTATGATTCACACTCAACCATATTATGATCCGTACAACCATAATATGATTCCACTCAATCATAATATGATCCCCAAATTTATTCTTTTGGATTGAGTTATGTTATTGTTCAATATTAGAGATTCTTGAGTTGTATTTTTTATATATATATGGGCTGTGATGGTCAAGTTATATGGTTTGATGTAAATAAAACTAAATTATTTCATCTTTTTCTCAACGTTTCGTTGGTTTGTTTCCAATTTCATCAGGAGAATTTTTATTAAAATATGCTGTAGACGAAAATAAATAAAGTTGCATTACATTACATTTAAAGTTAGTTCATAGCCAGATTTAAGACAATGTTTCTATTTATTGAACTTTTTTTTAAAGAAACAAAAATATATTCAAAATGGAGTCGAAAAGACTTTTAGTTGCAAGCAGTAGGGACTGCAGAGGAAGATTGCTTCCATACCATCCGTAGGCCTCAAGTGATGAACGTGATTAAACCATGATAAAAATCTATATTATTTTACTTCATTGCAGGAAGATTTTAAATAAACGAGAACCAGTCGGCAGTAGAGTAGTCCCTCGAATAAAGTAAACACAATAAAAATCCCTCACACTGCCTTCCGATTGTTGTTGTTATTTTATAATGAACAACCCAGTAAACCAAATTTGCCTACAATGTCTGAAATCAGACAATTCTGAAAAATGAACTCAATCGAGAATTCTTACCGAAATCGTTACAAATTCTGTTCAAGGAAAAATCTGAGGATTTTTTATTTATTATGTTAAGAAATATCTGAACGAATTCGGCCCAAATTCTGTTAGACTTGTCTGTGGGATTTTTATTAATTTGTTGTTCAGACTTCTCTTATAGAACTCGCAACGAGTTCTGAGCTATTTAAATGAGGTCGTCTACTCGTTTACAAATTTTGTTATTTGCTTCATATTTTACAGTTGTTGTTCTTGTGTTCAGACATTTCGGAACTAATTCTGAACGAATTCTTAACTGTTTGTCTGAGGTATTTTTATATTTCAAATTCAAATTCTGAACGATTGTTTAGCTTAGCTATGCGAGGGAGTTTTACTGTGTTCGGAGGAAAACTCTACTGCCGGAAGTTCTCGTTGAATGCAAAACTGGTTGCCCTTAAGTGTATAGCCACTAAACATAGTTACAGCACAATTATTGCTTGCGAAACTGCAGACAGACACCCCTGTTTGTAACTTAACAGTCTTTCCTAACGCTTTTTGAAAATATTTTACAACTTTTTTTTGTAGAACAAAAATATTTTCTTCTTTTTGATTGTTTACATACAGAATTTACCATGAGATAAGCTGAGAATTCGTTCAGAATTCGGTTCGTAATATCAGTCAAAACATCAAAATTTTATAAGGCTTAATGCCAGAATTCTGACCGAAGTCGTTCAGAATTAGTTCAGAATTCGATACGACAAATCGAAATTTCCTTTCAAATTTCCCAAGACTACAGTTCAGAATTCCGTCAGATATCGGTTCGAAATGTCTGCAAAAACATCAGAATTCCCTCAGAGAAGTAGTTCAGAATTCGTGTCAACCTTCTCATATGTTTTTCGTTACGAACTCACTAAGAATTCTGATCCGAAATCGGAACATTTTGCCGATTGTCATACAGAATTCTGACCGAATTCTGAAGGTTTGGTTTGCTGGGAACATTCAAGCACTGTTTGCGTGTGTATGCTTTTTATGGTTAACAAAAAAAACGCACACACACAGACATGCATAGTCTTTAAAACCTGTTATGCTTTGCTCATAGTCTCAACCATACAGTATGATTGCCGTCATCATATTATTCTTAACGTTAATTTTTAACAACAATACATTTGTCTCACCAACAATATTTACATGTCTGCTACAACCACGTTTTCATTTCTAAATTTAGCAATGCTATTATTGTTATATTTCAGCAATATTAATATTGCCGTTGTCAACATAAAATACAGAAAACAATACTATGGTTGCGACGAACATGCTTTTATTGTAGACAACATATAATTGTTGCCGTGACCATATAGTAACCATATCTTTTCTCAGCGTGAAGGGACTCTAGATCGATCGGTATACTTGAGGTCTATCTTCTCTAGATTGAGTTCCAAACATTGGCACTTACGAGGGCGACCGCAAAAGTAACTGGCCTAACATAAAAAGAACCGTTTTTTTGAAATTATTATTATTTATTTTTCAACATAATCTCCTTCCAACTCAATACACTTCATCAAACGTTTTTCAAGTTTTTTAATTCCATCCGAAAAATAAGATTTTTCAAGACCTTCAAAATATGCCTCAGTTTCAGCAATAACCGCGCTATTGGACGAACATTTTTTGCCACCGAGAATTTTTTTTTTTAAATTTGGAAACAAGAAATAATCAGAAGGAGCTAAATCTGGACTATATGGTGGATGCGGAGCAACTTCAAATCGTAATTCGGCCAGTTTTTGTTGAGTTAAAAAAGCAGTGTGTGAAGGAGCATTATCTTGATGAAATAGAGCTTTTTTTTCTAAATGCGGTCGTTTTCTCTTGATTTCTTCAATCAACCGATCCAATAATGCACAATAATATTCACTTCTCAAGATAATCAATAAATATTATATCCCTTGCATCCCAAAATACTGTGGCCATTACTTTTCCTGCTGACTTAACAGTTTTCGCCTTCTTGGGACCACTTTTACCAGCTTCTATCCATTGTTTTGACTGTTCTTTGCATTCTGGGATGTAGTGATGGATCCATGTTTCATCAACAGTTATGAATCGGCGCAAGAACTCTATTGGATTACGCTGATAAATCGCTAAAAGCTCCTCGGAATTGGTCCAACGGACGATTTTTTGGGGCAAAGTCAACAAACGCGGCACCCATCTTGCGGATAGCTTTTTCATGTGGAGTAAAATACTCCAAACTTGTTTTTCGTGTACTTTAACAATATCAGCAAGTACTCTGAGCTTTATTCGTCTATCTTTAGTCACTTCATTAAATATTTTTCTAATGTTTTCAATAGTAGTAGCAGTTTTCGGTCTTCCATAGCGTTGTTCATCTTCCGTACTTGAACGACCCATTTTAAATTGTTGAACCAAGGATTTCACGGTGGAGTATGATGGTGCATTATCACCATGAACAGAATCCAATTCATCTTTGATTTATTGTGGCGTATAACGTTTCATATAAAAGTGTTTAATTACCGCGCGAAACTCTTTATTTTCCATTTTTTCAAAAATTATAAAACTTGTTTACTTCAATCACCTGTAACAAAGAAAATAATCATTAAATATTTCGGAAATTTTGATAGATGGCTTATAAAAGATTGCTTTTAAAAAACAAAAAAAAGTTGCTAGTAAAACAGAAAATGTGCCAGGCCAGTTAGTTTTGCGGTCGCCCTCGTATATGACTTACTTAATAGACCCCATAATAAAGTCATTGATACTAGGAACCGCAACCTTTAAAAATTGAAATAAATTAAGTAGTAGCAATTCGCTGAATTACATTTATTACAATTATTTATTCAGTATCAAATTTTAGGCGTCACCTTGTCACTTGTTTAAACTAATTGATAATTAATACAGTATGTTCATAATATGTATAAATATTACATTGCTGTAATTGTGGTTGTCGTTTTTGTCATGCTCTGGTTGTATCCCAATTAAAAGTTGTTGGCAAAAAATAATCCAACCAAGCATTGCCACAGTTCATTTTAATATTTTTCTCATTATTTTTGAACATATTCGACATGTATACTCGTAAGTACAGAAATGTATGTAAGCAATTTCATACATAGAGCCTCTTTACAGAAGGGTAATAACTCAACAATTCCAATTTTCTAGGAGAGGCAAAAAACTGTTCAACTAAACTCTTGAAATTGACTTGAACTTAAAAATATGGAAATGTCTATTTTTTATGAGTACGAAAAGCGCTAAAAAAATCTTTTAAGTCGCTTACCTTAAACCGCGTGTGGTCATGTTTTTACAAAAAAAATGTAAACATTTTGAGTTATTACCCTTTTGTGAAACAGACGCTCTATATCATAATCATGAGCATTCCACGATTGTTTATCCTGCGAGGGCTGGGACTAAAACAACTTTGTTTTGTTTTCCTATTGGAAGGGGGTGTTCGTGTTAAATACGCCATTTAACGGGGCTAATATAGCTATTTGTGTCATACACGGGTATGCTTTATTTGTAAATTATCAGGCATGTACATGTACAACAACACCATTTAAATTGTTCGACTGCCTTAAAAATTATATGCTCTTTTTATGGAAAATATATGCGCTACATATGTTTTTTAGAACGGACTAATTGAAAAACATGCAAAACAAAACAAGTGATTTTAGCAGTCTATAGGCGAAGTAAACCGTCAAACGGAAAGGGAGGGGCAAGCACCAAATTCGATAGTATTAAAAATAATTCACGAATGCAAAAAGTTTGCGGAAGTACACATTTCTCATGCAAAAAAGTACTGATAGTTTTTTCATATTGCTGTTTTTATTTGAAAGGTTGAACTTTGTTATTTAAAAATGGAACACCGTTTTCGCTTGGCCCAATGGGCTGAAGATTGTTTTTCTGGAGATAAAGAATTTGACCGAAAAATCGTATTTTCAGATGAAGCTCATTTTCATAGCGGTGGCTATGTCAATAAGCAAATTTGCCGCATATGGGGTTCAGAGACGCCACAGGTGGCTATGGAACAGCCAATGCATCCACAACGAGTCACTGTTTGGTGAGGATTTTGGGCTGTCAGCATCATTAGGCTATTTTTCTTCGAAAATGAGCAAGCAGCCGCCCTTACCATCAACGGTGGACGTTGCCGTGCCATGCTCAACGAATTTTTGATTCCTAAATTACAAGAGATGGACATGGATCACTATTGACTTAAACGAGAAGGGACCACATGTTGTCGCAAAGCCAACGCACAACCATCGATATTTTATGCACTATTTTTAAAAAGCGAATAAACAGTCGAAATTGTGATGTCAATTGGCCGCCTCGGAGCTGTGATTGGAGCCCATTAGAATATTTTCTAAGGGGAGCCATTCAGGATAATTCTTAAGCAAAGCATCCAGAGACATTGGAAGCGTTGAAACATGAAATCCATTTTGCCTTTTAAAAGGTTTGACCCGAAACGATCGAAAATGTACAAAGGACAAAGTTCAAACTTTTCAATAAAACTAGAAATTTGAAGAAATCATCAGTAGTTTTTTTACAGCCGATTCAAATGTGAAGTTTTAAGTTAAGTTTTTCCACTTTTTCCTTGTCCTGACACTACCTACGATTGTGTAAGTAAACAGTTTTTGCATAATACGCAAAAGCATAGAGAAAGGGATCTAAGTATAAAAAAAATCAATTTTCACTTTGTTTCTTTTGATGTGGACAACATCTGAGCATCGAATGAGACTGATCCTATGCCCCAAAAGTGTTACCTCCCAGAGATATGAGCGTTTTATGAAAGTGATGGTACACCAAAGATACACGTATTTAAATCTTTAAAATGGCTCTCCTGAACAAAACTGGTTTTTACCCTTAGGTCCCTTTCTATTTTGCGTGTCACATATGGATCTTTAGATGAAAATATTATAATCTGAAGGTTCGGATAACTGGTATGTTGCACCGATATTAGCGTTCCAACAACTGAAAATTACCGAGCACCAACTAACGTACGGCTGTATTCATGGAATACTTGAGGTGTATGTAACCTGAATCATTCGGTCGACGAAGAAATTCGGTTGTGGCAACAAATCTGTTCTCGGAGTGCATATAAGCCGATTTTGATGAAATTCGCAGGTTGTTCAGGTTTGGGACGAGGGCAAATCCGATTGAAATTGGTATATCGATGCGATTTCAGAACCTGCGGCTCTAGAAAACACATATTTCATCTGATTCTAACCAGGTAGCCAACTTAGATGAAATAAGAAGTAGTCGAACTATGTTTTTGAACCCCGATATAAATGTACCTCTCAGTTTCCGCTTTAGAAGCCAATAAATAAATCCGATCTTGCTCAACTATCTCATGGTAGGTTATGAGCAGCAAATAATACTCGTAATTTCGTGTGAAAGTAGGCAGTATCTTAGACTATCTTTTGATATAGCCTCATACTAAGATCCCACCTGATATAAATCTTAGCGCTCTTTAAGTCGCATTTGATATCTGACTATGATCAAATTTAGCCAAAAAATTAAAAAAAAAACACAGCCCATATCAGTTTATGTTTTCATTCTAACATTCCTCATACAGAGTTCACCTCATATAAAGTCATGAAGTCCAGGTGCTTTAGAAGTAATAAATTCAGTATACTATTTGTTTCTCAGAGTAATCGTGCCAACCTATCAAACATACGGATTTATTTAAACAAATTGTTTAAACAACACATTCGAACGAATTAAGCAGTACCCCTATTCAAGCGTAACCATCATGTCAACAACAAATCGAAGCACTATTTGATGTTGAAAGCCGAAAAGTAAAGATTTCGTATTGGCCCGTCGACTACTGTTAAGCCCTTTGCCAATTAATAAAAAATAAAAAAGGAGGAAAAAACCAACTCGAGCGAGCACAACATCGGCGCCATATGGCAAGCAACGCTTGTGGCTTTTGCATGTCATTTTCCACAAATTACCAGACGAGTTAAGCAAACATTTATCCTTGATTTTGTCACATGTCACGTTCCAGCCTATAACAACAACTAAATCCACACATACCGAGGCAGGCAGACACACACACACGCAGAGGAGGCCTAAAGACAGTGTCTCAATTTTCACAGATCCTTCCAACGAAATGTACATCAATTTGTGCAAATACCCGCACTGTTTTTCGTGATTGTCAGTCAGTCAGTGTTTGTACTCGTTGAACTCGGAGCGTCGGTCGTATCTCATCAAAGCGTGTATAATTTGAATATTTGATTTGATAACTTTATCGTTTGTCTTTGGTGCCACCAAAATGATGTTAATACTTTGGCTTGTCACGCTTACAGTCAGACAGACATTCAGTCAGTCAGTCAGTCAGACACATTGAGAGAAATTGTGCATCATTGGCGTTTAATATGCTTAAACAATTAATCAAATCAGCTTTAATGCTCTTCCTGCGGCACGAAGTATTGCTTGTTGCTAGGTGGCAAGCGGAAGAAGTCAGCAACACGACACTGCTGTCATGACGCGGTGGATTACATCCGGCTTTGAATAACTCAATCAATCTCCATAATTAGGGTGTCTACAACTCATTCATAGTCTATTAAGTATTTATGTCGCGTGCAAAGTTCCAAGAACTAGATCCTTTAGATTAAACTAAATGGAATGTAGTTTTGCCATGATTTGGGCGCTGTGCAATTGAATAAGTTTTTTTTAACAGCTTTACTTATTTTCAGGTTTTATAAAAACCGAAGAATTTAAGAATTTTGGGGGAGCAAACGGAAACATATCTTACAGGGTGGAGCACGATATTTTGCTTTTTTTGCTCTGCAAGCTGTGGCGGCACTAGCGAGCGGACAATATGCGTGGTTTATAGTGGCTGACGGGAGATTTGTATTCGTTTGGCTTTCAGTTGCCATCAGGCATTGGACACGTGAAGATTGGTTATTTTGTGTTAAAGCGTATATTTCAAAAGCGCACTCGATCATTGCAGTGGATTTGATTCGCTGTTTCCCCACGCGAACGTGAACGTCCTGGACGGCAATCAATTGTAATTTGGGTAACTTCATTGAGAACAGCTGGAAATGTGTTGTGTGAACGAAGGGCACCTGAAAGAAGGATTACATCACCTCAAAACATCGACAGAGTACTGCAATTTCCGAATCGCTCTGCTCGGAGGCAAACAATTGCTCTTGGCATTTCCAGACGTTCTCTCCAGCGGATTCTTCATGATGAAAAATCCGGCTCTGGAGGCAATGCAATTAGAGCATATATGGTTCCAACAGGTTGGTGCCACTGTACACACAGCGAGGGTTACCATTAATTGTTTCAGGTAAATGTTTCCTGGACGGCTTATCTCTTTGAGTGTGTGTGAACTGGACAGCATGCTCGCCAGACTAAGCTCCATGGGATTTTTTCCTTTGGAGTTTCCTGAAGTTGAAGGTGTATATCAAGCGTCTCAACACCTTGGAAGACCTAATAAACAATATTGAGGCTGAAATTGGGAGAATACCAGCCGACATGCTTATTAGAGATCATGATCATTTTCGTGGGCAATTGTGTGAAGAAAACTTGAAAAGTAAGGTTTACAACAGTAGTTCTCATTCGTTTGTGGAGAGCCTGGCCTTATAGAGTTGCGTTTTACTTTCAACAATTGCAGCAAGGCTTTCTGAAGAGGGTTGTCACGGACCCGAAATCATGATAAAAGTAGTGTGCAGCCACGAAAATCAATGTCACTTTGCCATTTTGTTAAAAACTTGTATTCTATTTAAATATAGAAGCAAGAGGTCTTGAGCGGGTTTAATCCCTGTTCAATGTGTAAAAGCAACAGACCGAAATAAAACAAACGAGCTAAACAGATCATGAAAACTTCAAAAAACGTATGCAGCAGTATGTGGAAAGCGAAGGACGATATTTGTCAGATACACAATTTAGAACCATGTACTAATTTTAAAATTTCCTTGCTGTTGAATAAACTTTGAAGGGACATAAATACTGTTGCAACATTGAACACACCCATTTCAATAGTAGAACTGAACATACCTCGTTAATGTCATATGGGTTTTGAAAGCTAGCCTCAATAGCGCTAGTCTATAACGGGATTTTAAAATTGTTTCAACTTTCATCATGGATTGGTCAGATAATAAGAACCGTATCGCTGTAATAGCGCTTTTCAAGTGTAAAATGAAAAAAGCGATATCTTCAAAACGCTCCGGAAACTACGGGTTAGCCGCATGTTCGTCTACCGACGCATAAAACTGTTTGAGAAGACTGGAGATGTAAAAGACCGCCACAGATCGGGCTGCTCACGCTCTGTTCGAACACCGCATGTCATCAAAGCCGTTAAATCAAGAATTCACAGAAATCCACTCCGAAAACAGAATATCATGGCCCGTGAGATGAATATTACGCAAAAGTCCATGAGACAAATCATTGAAAAAGACTTGGGACTTGTGGCCTTCAAACGACGTACCGGAAATTTATTGACTGCAGCTTTAAAAAAATAGGATTGAAAAATGCAAACGTCTTTCAGTGAAGCACGCTGATAACTTGTACAGAAAAATTTTGTTCACCAATGAAAAAATTTTTTCCGTTCAGGAAAAATTTAACAAGCTAAATGAAAGAGTGTATGGGCGGTCATCTAAGGAAGCATCTGAACTGATCCCAAGGGTCATCACCCAGCTTCAGTCATGGTTTGGTGGGGTGTCTCTTACGATGGGGTCACTGACCTGCATTTCTGCGAACAAGGAGTCAAAACATCGGCCAAAGTTTACCAAGAAACCGTATTGGAAGCTGTTGTGAAGCCTTTTAACAATTCCCTGTTCCAAAACCAGCCATGGACTTTCCAGCAGGATTTTGCGCCGGCCCATAAGGCTAAAACGTCCCAGTCCCGGCTTCGAAACAATTTGCCGGTGTTCATTTCCTCTAAAGAATGGCCCTTAGGTAGCCCAGATTTGAACCCATTAGATTGCAAATTGTGGACGGTTTTAGAGAACAAGGTTTTTTACAAAAGATACCCCAACATTGGATCTCTTGAGACTGCTTTGGATCGAGCTGTGGCCAATTTTCCAATGGACGAGAATCGTGCAGCTATTGACGATTGGCCATTGCGACTTTAGGCATGTGAAAAGGCAAAAAGCGGACATTTCGAATAAGTAGATTCTTTTTGGGTACAATATACATTAATAAATATATAAAAAAAAATATTTAGTCCAAAAACATTCAGTACTTTTAATATTACAGCATAAAACGGGTGTAACAGTGTGGCCCTACTAGGTACAATTGGCTTCTGTTTTCAGCAGTTATCACTTGATGACTAAAAAATAGACATTTTATTATAATGTCATTGTTAAAAGTAATAATGTCACTTTAAACGTGATAAAGTCACTTTTCAAAGTGGCATAGTGCCCATGGACATTATGACACTTTGTGGTGTTCGCCTTGTCTATCTTCAACTTCGAGAAAAGTAACAATTATTTCAAAACATGACAGATGAAAGGTGGACATAAATGTTTAAATTTGGTCCAAACTTACTTCTGTTTATCTGCAATTGTATGGCTTATTCAATAATGCAAATGAATTCCATCTACTAAAAGTTGCTGTTTTCTTTATGCTACATTTATTATGAAATTTTAATAACAAAATAGGAATAAATGTGTAAATGTTATTCCCAATAAGGTAAATCCAACTTTCTTTGAAAGATAAACGTAATAATCGTTAAAGTTTAAAATTTTAAATTTAATGATTACCTGACAAAAACGCCGCTTCGACGTTTCGCTTCGCTACACCCTTGGGGTAGTTCAATATTATTAATATTCTATTCCCTTTGAGGATTGTCGTTTAAAAATACTTCCAGCGTTGAACAAAATATGATGATGGAAAATACACACACGCACATACGTTAGATAACTTTATAAATTTAACGAGCACATGTGTTCGCAGAATCACGTGTATCCGATAAGTTCAGCCCGAGACGGGTGTATTAAAGCGTCAAATTGGTTTAACATCCCTCTTAACGGAGGCAACATAAATATTTCTTATCAGTTCGAGTAAATTCCTGCTCTGGGTTGTTTACGTACGCTTGTGCGATGATATTTAAACTTAAACTTGGCCTTTAAATATTTAAAGCTGTGTCGTTTAAGGCTTTTAGCCAAATAAATTTTTCCTCGAATCAATTCCCCTGTTTAAAATAACACCAGAAGCGTTCTGGCGTAATGACAGGAGTATAAGCGGGCACCATAAGGAAGGATTCATTATAAATGCAGCCATTGTCGCATAAAGAATTTTGTAATGGTTTCCTGTTGCCATGTGGTTCACGGAGCGTATGATTTATATTTCAATTAACAGTTTATATTATTCATACGCCTTGGCTGGGTGTTGTCGTCTGAGAAATGTGTTCTCTTAAAAGGACTTGTCTTCCTTACGCTGAAGGTATGTAGGAGAGGATTACACAGTACAAGTTATTCGTTTGTGTATGATTAAAATAGTGTCTACAGGTAAGCCTAAGCGATAAAATGAGCAGTAGTAAGGGTCGGTCCCCGTACAAAACAAAAGTTGTACCAGTCACCCTCTAGATTTAAACATTATTAAAAAATGATGTGATTGTGATTTTATTTTGAAATTCTACCTTAGAAAGCTATAAAATCAGGTGGTAAATCGCGCCAAATGGATTTTTTTCATACTTGGCTGAACCGCCATACGTCATACTCTTACCTTAAGATCGAATAATAAATATGAAAGCATGGGTTAAAATACTATTCTGGTTAAAGGTAGGGGGCATGGGAAACCAATGTAATTTCATTCTAAAATTCTACCTAAGAAAGCTACAAAATTAGGTGGTGAGTCCCGTCAATTTGATTTTTTTCATACTGGGCCTTACAGCCCTAGTGGGTGTACGTTACTGAAAGTGTTTTTTTTTATGTATGTGGGTAATAACGAAACTAGTCGTTGAGTATATTTTAAAATGTAAACCTACTATGTTGTTTATTAATAAAAATAAGTACTTCAGGGGCAAAATTTTTAAAACCGTTTACTATTGTTTCAAAAAAAGTCCTAATCAGATAGGATTACTAATAAAGTTTGACCTCGGGCTCAAAAATGGCCCATGAATGAAATATAGCCCTTGCCAAAATGTGAACAACGGTATGTATGCATGACGTTACGATCGGACTTCAAATGACAACGCAGGATAAAAAACTAAAAGGAAAGTATATGTGATAGCGCATAGAGAAAGGGACCTAAGGGTAAAAAAATAAATTTTCACTTTTTTTTGATGTGGACAACATCTGAGCATCGAATGAGACCGATCCCATGCCACAAAAGTGTTCCCTCCCAGAGATATGCGCGTTTTATGAAAGTGAAGAAACACCAAAGATACACGTATTTACATCTTTAAAAAGGCTCTCCTGAACAATACTGGTTTTTACCCTTAGGTTCCTTTCTATTTTGCGCGTCACATATAGGGTTCACAGAAAAAAAATGTGTTTCTGAAATCACCTCTAGACAATCTTTAAATCTAGCGGAGTTGACTGGTTCAAAATTTTTTTCGACCCACACTATTGATAGGAATATAAAAATGCCAAAGCACTACTATCATACAACATAACACTGGTTTCAGCAGCGAGATTTTATACCCTCCATCGTAGGGTAGAGCGTATATTAAATTTATCACCCCATTTATAACACCTCCAAAGGCTTGAATATGTTGTTGGCTTGTAACTGTTGGTGTTCAAAATGGGCCAGATCGGTCAAGAGGTAAAATCCCTCTTCACAAGGACTGAGCCAACCTCTAAAAATATTTAGAGGAAACTTCTTAGCCTAGCACAAAAAGCGCGGTATAAACAAGAGTTTTAAGTGTTTTGGAAACTTCCATCTCTGCTATGAACACATGTTAAATTTTGTTTTGATCTGGCAACTCCTTCATATAGAAACAGGTGTTCACAAAAGACGCATCCGCGATTTTTTTACAATGGAAAAATTAGAAATGCGTGGTGTCATTAAATATTTACATAAAAAAGGTTTATCGGGACAAGAAATTCATAATGATATGGTGAATGTGTTAGGTGAAAGTGCTCCTTCATATGCAACAGTAAAAAATTGGGTTGCTGAATTTAAACGGTTTCGTACAAGCATTGAAGATGAACCACGTAGTGGACGTCCAAAAACAGCAACAACAACAGAAATTGTAGCCAAAGTGCATGATATGCTATTAAATGATCGACGAATAAAAGTGCGTGAAATAGCTAATATCATGGGCATCTCAAATGATCGAGTACATTTAATTTTGCATGAAGAACTACAGATGAAAAAGCTTTCTGCAAGATGGGTGCCGGACATGTTAACAGTCGACCAAAAACGCATAAATGGACTGAAGCTGGAGGAAGTGCCCCAAAGAAGGCAAAAACAATTCAATCGGCTGGTAAGGTTATGTCAACGGTTTTTTGGGACTTCAAAGGTATTTTATTGATTGCCTATCTGCAAAAGGGTAAAACAATAAATTCAGAGTACTACTGCAACCTTTTAGATCAATTAAATGTACAAATTCGAGAAAAACGTCCTGGCTTACAACACAAAAAAATAATTTTTCATCAAGACAACGCACCAGCACGCAAGAGTGTTTTAACAATGGCTAAAATCAACGAATTAAAGTACGAGTTGCTTGACCACCCACCTTATTCTCCTGATTTAGCTCCCAGTGACTTTTACCTGTTCCCAAATCTAAAAAAATTCCTTGCTGGCAAGCGTTTTACCTCAAATGAAGATGCAATTACAGTTGTAAACCACCTTGAGGAAAACTATTTTAATCAAGGGATAGAATTGCTAGATAAGCGTTGGACTAAGTGTATTAAAGTTTCAGGAGGTTAAATTGAAAAATGAAAATATTTTTGAAAAACTAACTATTCTCTTTCATTGGTAGGCTTAGAACTTTCCGAACCGCCCTCGTATGTGGCATTTTTTGTTTTTTTTTTGTTTATATATCACCACTATTATTTACGATCGTTACGAATTTTTCACATAATGCTACGATGTATTTGAACATGGGGACGTATCTCCTACACAGCCCAGTTCAAAAAAATTCTTTATCTTTTGTTCAATTAAAGATGATATTTGAAGCATATGATATTGCTATGGAGCGATAAACAGCCTGGAGGAAAAGCGGTGCCTCATAAAAAATCGCACTTATGATCAGATTAATGGATCGATCGATATAAAGATTTAACAAAATAAAAGTAGGACATTATTATATGTTATGGTAAAATTAAATAAGGGATGTAGGCCCGCCCATACAACCCCGAACTTTAAAGGGTATATCTCGTGAAATTACAGATTTGACTACAATAGTTTGAATATAACATGTGATTAATCTTTATGATTTTCCTTTAAAATGAAAAAATACATATATTCAAAGCAAGTGAGAAATCTTTATGGTTCATTCGCAAGGACATTGCATGCAATTTATTTTTTTAATATAATTTCCTTCTAATGCTGAAATTAACTACGCCTCAGGGTTTCCATTCTGAGGGTCAAATTTTGGATGACTCATTCGAGCATTTCGACCGGTATGGCTTTAATGACACGCGTAATGTTGGCTTCGAAAACCTGAATCGTAGCTGGTTTGTCATCATAGACTTTGGACTTTACGTAACCCCAAAGAAAATTGTCTAAAGGTGTGATATCACTCGATCTAGACGACCAACCCAGCTGTCCAGCTGTCCAAAGATCGATATCAATGTGCGATAGCAAGCACCATTCACGGTTTCGTTCCGGACATCATCATATTTGAAAAAATATGCAACGATACTTATAAACCGCGCCAACTTCTCTGGGTATTGGCACCTCTTGAACCTCTTCTTGTTGCCATTCAGCCCAAATGTGGCAATTTTGTTTATTGACTTTGCCGTTGAGCCGGAAATGGGCCTCATCACTTAACAAGTGGCACCGTCCTGTTGAAACCAAGTGTCGTCAAGATTACGGGCTTCAATTTCAGGTAGCATAAAGATCGATATCATGGCGCGATAGCAAGCACCATTCACGGTTACGTTCCGGGTATCATCATTTTTGAAAAAATATGCATCGATGCTTATAAACCGCGCCAACCGTGGTTTTCTCTGGGTATTATGGCACCTCTTGAACCTTCAGCCCAAATGTGGCAATTTTGTTTATTGACTTTGCCGTTAAGCCAGAAATGGGCCTCATCACTGAACAAAATTTTGGTCGAAAACAGCGGATCGTCCCGTTTCTCAGCGAACGCTCGTTTCCATAATACAGTTGGCAACGTTTCAAGGTAATTATAGCAAATATATTTCACCAATTTCTTCTTTTTACGTTGATTCTGAAAAAGAAACAACATAAAGGTCTCGAGCCAAAAAAGACCGAATAAATAACAAAAAAGAAAAAACTATAAAAAGGTAATTACTTTAAAAAAATTAAATGCCATAAAATGTCTTTTAAAATTACCAATAAAGATTCCACACTAGATTTGAATTTTTATATTTTTTTGTTCTGAAAAAATACCTCCAGATGGATCACTCTATATATTTATAACGGCTTTATAGGTGTGTACAAAAACAGTGGATGGTACGCCCATTATGGTACCTCCAGTGCTAATCCGCCATTTAGCTCACTTTTGTCTTTAGCATAATAGTTTTAAAACTTTTCACGCGATGAAGCGGAAAATTGGCGAGTATAAGTAGACTAGCTTGAAACCTGAGCCACACTCTTCTTGCACCTTCCACACACACGTTACTCTCCGAGCGTAGATTGAAAGCCCACATAACTTTTTTACTAGTTCAGGAATTTCACCTCTGCATGTGCATAAGAAGAATGTGAAAGCGCCACGCCTGTTTGTAGCATTTTTTACCCATTCGACCGTAAGTCGGATCAACCGACTGAAACTTTTTCACTTATTTCAAATATTTTCCTTGAAGATCAATACATTTTGCATGCGCTTAAACCAATTTTTAAAGCACTTTCTGCACTTCCATTGAGGCACCTTCAAATGATGGATTTTGAACGCTTACACAGCTGCTTCGGGAGTCGAAAAACGATGATGTTTTTTTTTGATGTTATGGAATAAGAAGATGTTAGGTCAGTTGACCTATCAAATTGATATCCAGAGTGCTCAAATAACAAATTGTTTCAGCTAATGTGTGAGAGATCGTATTGTGGTGATGCAAATTCCACTTGTTTTTTTCATTATTTCTTCAAATACGGTTGGCAATCAAGTTGTGTAACACTCAGCATTGACCGACTTACGCTCCACTAAAGGCACTGTGCCTGGCTGTATCGAAAATATCGCGATCAGTTCTGTTGATGTGCTTCTACTACAAACAATTTTCGTTGGATTAGGGTCATCTTGAAAAATCCATAGATCCACAATTCGGTACTTGTTATGACATTATACACTGATGTCAATATTTCTTCGATCTAATCGACACGAACTATTTTTTAAGCATTCAACAAATTATGTGGGATCCAACCAGAACCTTTTTCCCTGCCAAATGATCATGGGTTATTCTTTTGATGCTTGTCATACTAATGCCCAAGGATGCGTCAAGCTCACGGTATGTCCCATGTCGGTCTTATCAGTTTAAGCACAGGAGCAATGGTTTCCGGCAAAACGACCGACGTTGGACGACTTTAATGAAATCCATCCTGGAGTGAACGGTGTTCGAGACTGAACTCTTGGTACCAGCGATTCGCAGTAGTTTTTTATGGTGCTTCATCACCAAAAATTGATGAAGCCACGTCAAAAATCGTAAAAAAATCATCGCACGAAAATGTCTCGGGCTATTGACTTTTTTAGCACACAGTAAACAAAACAATTTGCGCTCCAATGACTAAACGTTCTGAGTGAAGTAACACTAAAAAATTTCAAACTTTCCAGTAGAAGTTCCAGTTTGCATCTGATAACACTAGCATTTCCAGCACCCAAAATAGAAGTAGCAACCCTATTATTTTAGTTTCAATAATAAAAATACCAAAAACATATTTTTGTTTTAATAAAAAATATTTTCTTCAATTACGGCCTTGCCGTATTTTTTTATGGCTTGCTCAAATTCAACATAATGAGTTATGACCAAGGTTGCCGAAGCCCGAATATATTTTATGCTGTCGGGTTTTTCCGGTCTCAGTTTTTTGCTTATGTAAAATAAGATTTGTATGTACCGAATACCTTTTTGGATACCCTCCACCACTCTATGCAAGAGGGTATTATAAGTTAGTTGTATAGCAAATGTTTGCTTATATCTACCCCACATATTTGAGCTAGACCCATCTATAAATCTGCCGATCGACTTAAAACCACCAACTGTTTCGATTTTATTAATTCTCTGTCCGACTTTTATCAATGTAAAGCTTGAAATCAACCTACTGTTGCCCAATGTTCAAGACATTTGGCTGTAGTTAGTTTTTTGGTCCAAGAACGGACACTATAGCAATTGAGGGAAATCGGTTCAGATTAAGATATTAAATCCAATCATAATTAAATTTGTCACAGTTTATTTAGTACGAGTATGATATATCAGTAAATACCTCAAATAAAAATGGATCATATTGGATCACGTTTTAAGATATCCCTGAACAGCGGTCCTTCCGATTATATAAAGGGTGATTCATATAGAGGTATTTTTTCATAACAAAAAACATATAAGAATTAAAATCAAGTGTGCAGTCTTTATTGGTAATTTGAAAGGACATTTTATGGCATTTATTTTTTGAATTTATTTTTTGGCCGCAACAACGCCTCAGGGTTTCCGTTCTGAGGGTCCAATTTTGGATGACTAGTTCGAGCATTTCGACCGGTATGGCTTTAATGAGACCCGTAATGTTGGCTTCTAATAACTGAATCGTGGCTGGTTTGTCAGCATAGACTTTCGACTTTACTTAACTCCAAAGAAAAATGTCTAAAGGTGTGATATCACTCGATGTAAGCGGCCAACTCACCTGCCCAAAACGTGAAATTAGCTGCTTTTTGAATTGAACTCTCAATAGATCCATTGTTTGAGCAGCTGTATTTCAAGGGCTTCAATTTTAGGTAGCATAAATATCGATATCATGCCGCAATAGCGAGCACCATTTACGGTTACGTTCCGGCCATCATTATTTTTGAAAAAATATGCACCGGTGATTCCACCAGTTTATAAACCGCACCAAACTTGCACCTCTTGAACCTCTTCTTGTTGCTTTTCAGCCCAAATGCGGCAATTTTGTTTATTGACTTTGCCGTTGAGCTAGAAATGGGCCTCATTACTGATAAAGATTCCATCTAGATGGATCGCCCTTTTAATATAACCGCTCTAACAATTTATGACATAGTAGGGACATACTTAGTAGGGACGTAAATATTGTTACACACGTTTTATGCTGTAAAAGAAAAAGTACTGAATGATTTTGGATAAAATATTTTTTAATATATTTCGAAATGTCCGCCTTTTGCCATTACACACGCCTTAAGTCGCAATGGCCAATCGTCAATAGCTGCACGAACCTCGTCCATTGAAAAATTGGCCGCAGCTCGAACCAAAGCAGTCTTAAGAGATCCAATGTTGGGGTATCTTTTGTGACAAACCTTGTCCTCTAAAACCGTCCACAATTTGTAATCCAATGGGTTGAAATCTGGACTGCCTGAGGGCCATTCTTCAGAGGAAATGAACGCTTGCAAATTGTTTTGAAGCCAGGCCTGGGACGTTTTAGCCTTATGGGCCGGCGCAGAATCCTGCTGGAAAGTACATGGCTGGTTTTGGAACATAGAATTATTAAGAGGCTTCACAACAAACGGTTTCATTGTAAATTTTGGCCTATGTTTTGACTCCTTGTTTGCAGAAATGCGAACAAGAGACACCCCACTAAACCATGACTGAAGCTGGGTGAGTGTGAAGCTGAGTGAGAGTGCGCATACACTCTATCATTTTGCTTGTTAAATTTTTCTAGAACGGTAATTATTTTTTCATCGGTGAACAAAATTTTTCTGTGCAAGTTATCAGCGTGCTTCACCAAAAGACGTTTGCATTTTTCAATTCTATTTTTTTTAAAGTTTGGAAGCCCCAAGTTTCAAGTCTTTTAAAGATTCGACTCATGGACTTTTGCCAGATATTCATCTCACGGGCCATGATTTTCTGTTATCGGAGCGGGTTTCTGTAAATTCTTGATTTAACGGCTTTGATGACATGCGGTGTTCGAACAGAGCGTGGGCGGCCCGACCGGTGGCGGTATTTTAGATCTCCAGTCTCCTCAAACAGTTTTATGCATCGGTAGACGAACATGCGGCTAATCCCTAGTGGCCGGAGCGTTTTGAAAATGTCTCTTTTTTCATTTCACACTTGAAAAGCGCTATTACAGCGATACGGTTCTCATAATCTGACCACTCCATGATGAAAGTTGAAACAATTTTGAAATCCCGTTACAGACTAACGCTATTGAGGTTAGCTTTCCAAACCCATATGACATTAACGGGGTATGTTCAGTTCTACTATTGAAATGGGTGTGTTCAATGTTGTAACAGTATTTATGTCCCTACTAAATACTATCAACAAAAAACCCATCTTGAACCATATTGGTCAATTTTTTGTTAAAGTCTTCCATAGAAATGATCTTTAGAGGTCCAAATAACGGCTTCTACATGGATATATGGAAAACAAGTAACTAAACAACATAACCAATAACTAAACAACATAACAAATATAAAACTATTTTTGCTATTTGGCTAAATTTAGTGACGGTCCAAAAACGTCCCTTTTTAACATGGACATATGGAATTCTACAAGTATATAAGTACATTTCAATAGGGTTTTTTTCACAGATAACGCGTGAGTTGTGTTAAATTTAATTTTTTTTCTATTCAGTGTTGTTTGCCATTTCATCATGGAAAGACTTACACTGCGAAAACCTTGGTTTGGTGCGGTTTTTAAGCAGGTGGAATCATGGGTCCATATTTTTCCAAAAATGATGATGGCCGGAACGTCTCCGTGAATGGTACTTGCTATCGGGCCATGATATCAGACTTTTTGCTACCTGAAATTGAAGCCCATAATCTTGACAACATTTGGTTTTGAACAGGACGGTGCCACGTGTCATACAGCTGCTCAAACAATTGATATATTGAGAGGTAATTTCAAAGAGCAACTAATTTGACGTTTTGGACCGTTAAGTTTGCCGCCTAGATCGTGTGATATCACATCTTTAGACTTTTTCTTAGGGCTACGTAAAGTCCAAAGTCTATGTTGACAAACCAGCTACGATTCAGGTTTTGGAAGCCAAAATTACGCGTGTCATTAAAACCATAACGGTCCAAATGCTCGAACGAGTTATCCAAAATTGGACTCTCAGAGTGGACAGTCTGAGGCGTAGTTGCGCCAACATTTGAAGGAAATTATATTCAAACAATAAATGGCATCAAATGTCCTTTCGAAAGAACAATTCAAATTCCACTTGATTTCAATTTTTGCATTTCTTTTTATTTGGAAAAAAATACCTCTAGGTTGGTCACTTGTTAGATTAATTTAAAATAGAGGTCAAAGCTCTTTTCGTCGCAATTGATTTTAATACATTCTCAGAGTCTAAAAATGTTGTCAATCACTTCATTTCTTAATGGAAAATATTTTCTATTCTTAGGCAAAAGACTATGAATTAATGTCGGATTTTCAATAAAAATATAATCCGACAGTCGGTTTTTACGAAACAGAAAATGCCGGCTCTCCAAAAAACCCGGAATGGATCTGAGCCGCTTTTGTTTCAATAAAATTTTTTTTTTTGCTTCGTAATAAATTTTTGAGGAAAAAAATCAAAAAAAAATTAAAAAAGTTTCGTTACTTTTCTATGATTTCTATTGTGGACATTTTCACTGTTTTATTTTTTTTTAGCTCAATGTTTATTTTTAAGCAAAGTTATTCATTATTAAAAAATTATAATCCAACAGTCGGTTTTTAAAGAAACAGAAAATGCCGGCTCTAAAAAAACCCGTAATCGATCTAAGTCGCTTTTGTTTCAATAAACAAAACATATCTTTGTTATCAATGTCACTTGCCATTTTGTCAAAAACTTGTCTTCTATTTAAATATAGAAGCAAGAGGTCTTGAGCCGGTTAATCCGTTGTTCAATGTTTTTTTTTTGTAAATTATTTTTGTTGAAAAAAATCAAAAATATAAAAAAGTTTCGTAACTCTTCGACGATTTCAATTGTGGACCATTTTCACTGCTTTCCGTTTTTTAGCTTAATGTTTTTTTAAGCAAAAATAAAAATAATACTGAAATGCCGTTAGAAAACACCTCAAGCCTCTATTATAAATTAAATAGAATTCTTAAACTTTAAGTATTTTTAAATGTTTTGTCACACCATTTCCACTGTGAACCATCCTATGTAGTGAATTACTGTTCGGATGTACATTTTTATGGCATTTTCCATGTTCCTAACATTCAGCACAAAATATACTCAAAACTGCTGAGTATTGGCACATTCCATCATTTAGGCCATTCTCTTTGACTACACCCTGGCATTCCTACAATGAATATTTTCGTATTCAAATCTACTCCAATATATATTCAAAGCTAATACGTTTTTACGAGTATTTGACAAACTCTAACAAAAGAAAGTACCTTGTCACGTTTGAGACGATGTAATCAACATCATTGCAAATATTTTCACAACATTTGACCAAATCCTTTGGAAAAGGGTTCAAAGCGATTTCTCGCATATCTACACGTCAAAATCACCGGAGCTTCGTTGTCCCTATTAGATCTGGAACGGCAGTTTTGTTACTGATTTTGCTGTTGTGTACATTAATTTCACACTTAAGTTAACTTTAATTCAAAATGTCTTATTCTAAACACACTCACACACACACGCAAGCCCACACAAACACCGCACACACCCAACAACAACAACAACAATTGTGTTGCTCTTAGCCAATACTCAGAACAAAGAGTTTAAACAGGTCATTACGTTAATGGGATCCATTCTCGATGCCTTTTGAAATCGGAGAGGAAACGAACGAACGGCTTAAAGTATTTGCACAATTTCTCAAAAGAACAACAAACAAACATTCCAACACCGAACACCCGACACGACCGACAAAAGCACATGCACACGACTTCCATGTCCACGTTTAAACATACTTACGCCTACACATACACACACACAAACAAACTCACACACATATACAATTAAGGCATACAGAAGGGTCTTAAGGTAATTGCCATACTAAAAAGCGCCACTTAAGACTGAACGGCAGGCACGCAGCGGCGAACAACGCACCAGACACTCGCAACGGCAACCGAAATTGTACTTTGGTTCAAAATTCAAGACATTAAATTACCCCAAGGCGCAATTCAGACGTTCTACAAATTAGAAAGCAAAACGAAAATTCAATTTAACTCAAATTGAAAATTTAAATACGGCATGTATTTAAATAAACAAATGCATGAAATGGGCACAGCAAAAGTTTGCGCATGCAAAGATGCCAAAGGAAAAATAAAATTGGGATTATACTCGCCCTGGCCGAATTGAATAAACACCCTTTCTTATTAACTGCTTTTAAAAATGGGTTATTCCGTAGCTGTGTCAAATTTTGACGGATCTGACATTTAAAATGACAGCGCGGTCATTAGTTGATGTTTGTATTGGAACGCCTTAGCTTTGAGCAACACGTCTCAAGGTTAACATTTATTTAAAGCAAGTAAACGAGTTTAAGTAGGTTGACGTGGCTTACATATACCCTCAGCCATACTTGGTTGGTTAGTTTGAAATAGAAAAAAACCGAAAGGTAGGACCCATCCCCTAGGGAAATACACCTAAGCCAGCACACTGCTTGTTGCGCGTTCTTATTTGATGGTTTGTTAATTTTCTATCACTACTTAGTAGGGAGCCATTTCAATAGTAGAACTGAACATACCCCGTTAATGTCATATGGGTTTTGAAAGCTAACCTCAATAGCGTTAGTCTGTAACGGGATTTCAAAATTGTTTCAACTTTCATAATGGAGTGGTTAGATAATGAGAACCGTATCGCTGTAATAGAACTTTTCAAGTGTGAAATGAAAAAAGCGATATTTTCAAAACGCTCCGGAAACTACGGGTTAGCTGCATGTTCGTCTACATATGCATAAAACTGTTTGAGGAGACTGGAGATGTAAAAAACCGCTATCGGTCTGGCCGCCCATGCTCTGTTCGAACACCACATGTCATCAAAGCCGTTAAAGCAAGAATTCACAGAAAACCGCTTCGATAACAGAAAATCATGGCCCGTGAGATGAATATCACGCAAAAGTCCATGAGTCGAATCATTGAAAAAGACTTGGGGAAAAATGCAAACTTCTTTTGGTGAAGCACGCTTATAACATGCACAGAAAAATGTTGTTCAAAAAAAAAATTTAACAAGCAAAATGATAGAGTGTATGCGCGGTCATCCAAGGGTGGAAAAGTGTCATCACCCAGCTTCAGTCATGTTTTGGTGGGGTGTCTCTTACGATGGGGTCACTGACCTGCATTTCTGCGAAGAAGGAGTCAAAACATCGGCCAAAAACTACCAAGAAAACGTTTTGGAAGCTGTTGTGAAGCCTCCTCCTCCTGTTCCAAAACCAGTCAGGGACTTTCCAGCAGGATTCTGCGCCTGCCCATAAGGCTAAAACGTCCTAGGCCTGGCTTCGAAACAATTTGTGCGATCATTTTTCACAACTTTTGTCGTGAATTACCACGACAAGAGTTCAGCGGTGAACTTAAATCTTTGTATGGCGATAAAGCACCATCCTATGGCACTGTGAAAAACTGGTTTAATGAATTCAATCGTGGCCGACGCTCGCTCAAAGACGAAGGTCGTCCAAAAATGGCCGTTGTGTCAGAGAACATTGATACCGTGAGATAGAGCATCCTTGAGCATTTATTTCACCAGCATTCATTAGTTTGCATGAACACCTGTCCGTAAAGAAGGTTTGTTCTCGTTGGATCCCGCACAATTTGACAATCGCTCAAAAAAAGGCTCGTGTCGATTCGTGCAAAGAAATTTTGAAAAAATGAGATCGCGGTGATTCAAAAGACGTTTATTAGATCGCCACAGGTGACGAATAATGGATCTAGGCGTATGAGCCCGAAACAGAACAGCAATCGACCGTGTGGGTCTTTGAAGACGAGCCAAATCAAACGAAAGTTGTTCGTGGAAGAAGCACTTGCAAGCAAATGGTCGCCTGTTTCTTCGGCAAAACCGGTCATGTGGCGACTGCTCCGCTTGAGCAACATAGGAGGTCAATTTTGAGTGCTACACCACAATTTCTTTGCCTGAAGAAATTCGAAAAACGAACAAGAGAAGACGAATCATTGTGCACCATGTCAATGCGAGCTCTCACACATCGGCTAAAACCAGCGTTCATTTTTGTCCGACCAAAACGTCGAATTGATGGGTCATCCGCTGTACAGCCCTGACTTGGTATCCAAGGACTTCTTTTTATTCCCGCACATCAAGAAAAAAATGCGTGCTCAACGATTTTCGTAGCCAGAAGATGCTGTTGAAGCTTTCAAAAACCTTGTTTTGGAGGTGTCTCAATCGGAGTGGAAAAAGTGCTTCGACAATTGGTTTAGGCGCATGCAAAAGGGATTTATATACTTTGGAGAATACTTAAAAAACAATAAAACCACTTTTTGATTATAAATATTTGCATTTTCATTATTAGGCCAGAAATATATATGATAGCCCTCGCAGAACTCATTTGCTCCAATTTTGTTGTCTTACTGCGAGCTAACAGTAACAGTGGGACCCTTATGACCAGGACTCTCTGCTTGTGTTTTCTGTTTGGGGTAGAAATCTTTCTGTTTCGGGAATCTGGTCTGTTCTGGCCGAAGATTGCTGCTTCGGATCAATTCGGTGGATAGAGCATGCTGTGGGATTGGTCTCCAACGCGCTCTGGTGGTGCGAGGCCCGTTAATGCCTCCCTTATATTTTGGTGGTGTAAAGGCCGGTCTCCCTTGGTCTATTCTGCTTACAATACTTGAAGTGATATCAGACTTTCTTTTTGTTTTAAAGGCTCTCTTTTCTTTCCATATTTTTGCCCATGAAATTTAGAACTGCGATAAAGTGTAGCTTAGTCTACTCATTTCTTTATAATTTAACTGCTTTTGCAAAAAATTTCGGCAAAATTTATAAAACTTATTAGAATATCTCGCCTTGTGCAATTTTTTATCTAACTACAAATGGTAAATGATGTTGACAGAAACTCTTTTAACGGTACATTTTACATGGGCAATATTTGTTCCCAAAAACAGTGTTGCCATATTGAAAGTATATTGTTTTAATTACAAGATTATTGAGATGATTGATTGATTATTGAGACTGCATATAACGTCATAAAGTATCCAACAAATATTTTAAAGGCTTCCTAATCAAACTGTTTGCTGTCGATTCGTAATGTGTTTTGGAATCATTTCTCATATTGAGTTTAAGCATTTTTGGCCACGCACGCGACACTGTGCGTCGTGGCGATGTTAGTTCGCCACGATCATGTGATTTGACACCGTGGGACTTCTTTCTCTGGGATTATTTAAAAGAAAAAGTCTACGTCAATGAGCCAAGAACAATTCAAGAACTAAAGGACGAGATAATTCGGCAAATTAACGACATTGAACCCTCAGTATGTCTCAGAGTCATAGAAAATATGGAGCATCGAAAAGAGCTACGCCAAACAAAGAAGCCGTGGCGAGCATTTGGCGATACTTTGTTTCACATTTTGCAGATAACAAAATTCAAACAAAATGCATGCATTAGGAAAAAAATTATATGGGTTTTAGTCTACGCCCGGATAGCATCGTTTGTGTGGGAGAAAAAGGGGTCGTGGCTATGGTTCCGAATCACGTCAGCAAGTCTAACTTAAAATCGATTTGCTAATTACTAATATTCAGCAGAATCGTATGAATAGTATTTAAATTATCAAGCGAATACCAATACTGAACGGAATGGTGTATTTGCACTAGAGATACCAGAATAGAAGTTGTGTCATTCACTGTTTTCATACAGTGAATAAAGCCTTTATAAAATAATATACTTATAATGGAGTTCCCATTTAATCAAATTTTACGCACTTGGTGACAAGTTAATGGGATCTAATATCCACTTAGTTGCCAAGTTTCCCTCTAACTCTGGTCTTATGTATAGTTTCGCAATAGATCGCATTAAATATATTTGAAGAATAAAAAAGTGGGCGGAATGGTGATTTGTACGGTAGTTAACTAAATAGGGCGTGCGTACCCATTTTTTGTTACGTAAGCCGTTCTACAAATATAGGGTGACCCATCTGGAGGTATTTTTTTCATACAAAAAAATATAAAAATTCCAATCAAGTGTGGAATCTTTATACGTAATTTGAAAGGACATTTAATGTCATTTTTTTTTTGAAAATAATATCATTCAAATGTTGGCAACTGTATTAAGGAAATGAGCGTTCGGTGAGAAACGGAAAGATCCGCTGTTTTCAACCAAAATTTTGTTCAGTGATGAGGCCCATTTCTGGCTCAACGGCAAAGTCAATAAACAAAATTGTCGCATTTGGGCTGAAGAGCAGCAAGAAGAGGTTCAAGAGCTGCCATTATACCCAGAGAAACCCATAATTTGGTGCGGTTTATAAGCTGGTGGAATCATCGGTGCATATTTTATAAAAAATGATGATGGAACGTAACCGTGAATGGTGCTCGCTATCGCGCCATAGTATCGACCATTATACCTGAAATTGAAGCCCGTAATCTTGACGACACTTGGTTTCAACAGGACGGTGCCACTTGTCATACAGCTGCTCAAACAATGGATCTATTGAGAGTTAATTTCCAAAAGCAGCTAATTTCACGTTTTTGACCAATGAGTTGGCCGCCTAGATCGAGTAATATCACAACTTTAGACATTTTTCTTTGGGGTTACGTAAAGTCCAAAGTCTATTCTGACAAACCAGCTACATTACGCATATCATTAAAGCCATACCGGTCGAAATGCTCGAACGAGTCATTGGAGCCTCAAATTACCTATAAAGATTCCACACTTGATTTGAATTTTTATATTTTGTTTTTATTCTGAAAAAATACCTCTGGATGGATCACCCTATATTTCGGTGTTCAAAATTTAAGCGAATTGCATGCATCAGGAGACAAGTAATGTAGATCCTAATCTGTAGGGTCATTTGTGTAGGGGGTACCAGAATGGGTGTGACTAAGAATCAAATTATTTGTCATCAAGTTAAGCTTTTATCTCAGTTCTGAAGTAACGATTGTGGGTAAGTTCACCTGAACAGCATTAAAGATATTTCAAAAATAAAAAAATGAGCCTAAAGTTACATTTGTAAGGAAGGTACCAGAACGGGTGTGGCAATATGGTCCATTTTTTATCCCATAGGCAGTTTTGGAAAAATGTTTCGCCATGTTAAATTAAAAAACGATGTATAGCTCCTTTCGATATTTTTCATGCGTATCATCCGCACAGACGGATAGATGGACAGGAGTACATAACTTAAATATCTTAAAAAGTCATGAAACGGATTTGGTCAAAACATATCAAGCTCATACCGTGAAAAAGATGTAAGTGGCAAAAAAAAAAATTTACGGGAGAGGGTTTTTTGTCTTATTCATCTGGAGTATTCCAATACAATTAAAATTGCTATATCTTGGTAAATATTGATATTTAATTTTGATAATTCAAGCCTAAGAGCGTTATAAAATTTTCTAACGAATATTGAAAAAAAAGCAAGTGGTGCTTACGTCTTTTTCGCGGTAAGGGCTCGATATAAAGCGCCGAAAATGTTTTTTAATTTTGGCGCGTCCCACTTTTTTCCGTACCAAATCAAATACACTCTTACCCAGAAAACTGAGGGTATAAAAATCAAATATTTCATTGTGTAGCAAATGCACTGACTAACTTATTATACCCTAATCTTCTAAGCAGGAAATAACGAGTAGGCACACACAACAACCAGCACTTGAGGCAATTGGAGTCATATGCGTAGGTTGTTTGCATACAACGAGTATGTGAGGATAATTGATACGATTTACATGTCACATCTCTGTTTTCAAAATTGTATACTAGTCACAGGACCGAACCTTACTCTGAACAAAACAAAGGACTAGTCAACTGTTAAGGTTGTTGGACAAAGTGACAGATCTTAGTTACGAGTTTAACTTTTTCAAAAGAAATTGTTACATTTAAAGAGTTGGTGTGGTAGGGGGTTGAAGAAATACAAAGTATTTTGTATACGAGATAAGAATTTTATATAACAAAATGTCGCCTCTTTGAACCTCTGCTAACGAAGGCCTTAAGGAAATTAGACATTGACCTGAAGTTTGGAAGATGGTAGCCAATGAGGTCACTATACTAAAGTGTCAAGTACAATAATAGAAGAAGATAATATTGTGACGGAGGTGTATTCGAAGTTATAATGATAAGAATTTTTCCAAGTATTTTTTTCTTCCCATGGACGGTAGTCATTGTTGAACGACTTCTTGTCGCAAAATTAATTGCATTGCTGTAATTTAAATATCGAATATATAACTTTGTGATACTAAGGAAGAAAGCATTTGATTTGTTTTAATTAAGCAAGTCGACTTTGGGTAAATTACGTTAATGTTTATGTTAATTGTAGAAAATACAGCACAGATAGAGTTTCTCTTCCAGAATTTCCCATCCGGGAAATAACGAATATTTTTCAGTCCTGGTTTCCCGGTAAGTTCATCCGGAATACCTGGGAAATTCATTATTTTCTATTATAATAGTCATGACATTACCAAGTGGAATTTAATGGTACCGATGTTGGAAAAGTTTTTACTTTTCAAAAATTCAATAAAAACCCCTCAGTGATTTATAACTAATTGAGTTTGGGTTTGAAGATAATGCAAACGTACTAGCTGATCTATCAAAAATGTTAAAACCAATAAAATTGGCTGTAAGAGCGCTTTACCGACAAAATTTGTACTTAAACCTTATCAATGTAGAAGTAGTTTTTACAAAAAAAAATCAAATCAAGTGTGGAATCTTTATTGTTCATTCGAAAGGACATTTTATGCATTTTATTTTTGGAATATATCTTTACCTTAACATAAAAAGTCCCAACTCATTTTTTGTCCATGAAATGTCTGTACAAAAAACACTAACTCATACAAAATCTATAAATATTATTTTTTTTTTAAAAATGTATAACTCTATATTACGCATTTTTTTATAATTTTTTTATAATTATAACAGATATATGACGTTTATTTCCTTCTACTGCAAAACCATTTTTTTGAGTTAGGGCCTTTTCATATTAAGTTAACGATACGAGGGCGACTGGCCTAACATAAAAAGAACCGTTTTTTTTTGGAATTATTATTATTTATATTTCAACATAATCACCTTCCAACTCAATACACTTCATCAAACGTTTTTCAAGTTTTTCAATTCCATCCGAAAAATAAGATTTTTCAAGACCTTCTAAATATGCCTCAGTTTCAGCAATAACCTCGCTATTGGACGAATATTTTTTGCCACCGAGAAATTTTTTTAAATTTGGAAACAAGAAATAATCAAAAGGAGCTAAATCTGAACTATATGGTGGATGCGGAGCAATTTCAAATCGTAATTCGGCCAGTTTTTGTTGAGTTAAAAATGCAGTGTGTGAAGGAGCATTATCTTGATGAAAAATAACTTTTTTTTCTAAATGCGGTCGTTTTATCTTGATTTCTTCACTCAACCGATCCAATAATGCACAATAACATTCACTATTTATAGTTTTTCCTTTCTCAAGATAATCAATAAATATTATACCTCTTGCATCCCAAAATTTTGTGGCCATTACTTTTCCTGCTGACTTAACAGTTTTCGCCTTCTTGAGACCACTTTTACCAGCTTCTATCCATTGTTTTGACTGTCCTTTGCATTCTGGGATAAAGTGATGGATCCATGTTTCATCAACAGTTATGAACCGGCGCAAGAACTCTATTGGATTACGTTGATAAATCGCTAAAAGCTCCTCGGAATTGGTCCAACGGACGATTTTTTGGGGCAAAGGCAACAAACGCGGCACCCAACTTGCGGATAGCTTTTTCATGTGGAGTTCATCATGTAAAATACTCCAAACTTGTTTTTCGTGTATTTTAACAATATCAGCAAGTTCTCTGAGCTTTATTCGTCTATCTTTAGTCACTTCATTAAATATTTTTCTAATGTTTTCAATAGTAGTAGCAGTTTTCGGTCTTCCAGAGCGTTGTTCATCTTCCGTACTTGAACGACCCATTTTAAATTGTTGAACCCAGGATTTCACGGTGGAGTATGATGGTGCATTATCGCCATGAACAGAATCCAATTCATCTTTGATTAATTGTGGCGTATAACTATTCATATAAAAGTGTTTAATTACCGCACGAAACTCTTTATTTTCCATTTTTCAAAAATTATAAAACTTGTTTACTTCAATCACCTGTAACAAAGAAAATAATCATTAAATATTTCGGAAATTATGACAGATGGCTTATAAAAGATTGCTTTTAAAAAACAAAAAAAAGTTGCTAGTAAAACAGAAAATGTGCCAGACCAGTTAGTTTTGCGGTCGCCCTCGTAATTTCTTTCGAATCTTAGCCGCAACTACGCCTCAGAGTGTCCATTATGAGGGTCCAATTTTAGATGACTGACATGATGAAATGGCCAACAATACTGAAAAGAAAAAACAACTCACGAGTAATCTGCCTATATAAGCCATTAATTTTAGAAACATTAAAGAAGATTTGACAATATTTAATTACAGTAATAACAATTTATTTCAAAACGCTGCAAAACAAAATGGGGTGGAGAACGGGGTAAAATGTAATCTTAAACTTTTAAAAAAGACATCGGTGTCGACGAATTTAAGGTATTGGGCTCATTTAACTCTATCATTTTAACTCTATAGAAAAGGATTTTAAGATTTATAGAGCAAGAGAAAAAAAAACGGAAAAGGTAACCAATTTATTTAAAGCATTTCTGACAATAAAGCCACCGTTGCTGGAAAGTGAATGAATATTTCTTACAATTCGACAGTTTGTAAATAAAAATAGAAACACGTCTATTGGTGGAAAAACATTTTTTAAAAAATAATTTAATGATGTTTTAATTTGCAACTTAAATTATTATTTTATACTTTAAAACTTACATATTTATTGTATATTTTTGTGTAAACTGCAGCTAGTACATTGATCTCAAGTATTGAACACGTTAAAATAGATAAATGTTTTAGTCCCTTTGGCCCGTGCTTCCATACCTATTCGCAGCCAGAACTTAAAAAATACTCTATATTTGGATTATTACAAAAATTTGATTTAATACACAATGTCTATATGTGACAGCGCATAGAGAAAGAACCTAAGGGTAAAAAAAATCAATTTTCATTTTTTTCCTTTTTTTGATGTGAACAACATGTGAGCATCGAACGAGACCGATCCCATGCCCCAAAAGTGTTCTTTTCCAGAGATATGCGCGTTTTATGAAAGCGAAGTCGACGATTCTAAGCGCAAATAGAAAGGAACCTAATCATTAAAATGGCTCTCCTGAACAAAACTTTTCATCAACTTTTCACTTTTTTTTGATGTTGACAACATCTGAGCATCGAACGAGACCGATCCCATGCCCCAAAAGTGTTCCTTCCCAGAGATTTGCGTGTTTTATGAAAGTGAAGTCGACGATTCTAAGCGCAAATAGAAAGCAACCTAATCTTTAAAATGGCTCTCCTGAACAAAACTGGTTTTTAACCTTAGGTCCCTTTCTATTTTGCGTGTCACATATACTGACTGTTAATCGCCCTCGGTGACCATGAGGTACGTTTTTTGGACAACATGAGTCAAAAAGTTCAGCAAGTTTGCCCTTTTTATGGTAATTAGTGCGTCCGAACTAGCAGTACACATTTTAAACATACTCAAAAAAGTATACTTGTTAGCAAGTACCTCAAGCCCCTTAAAGGGAAACTTTTTCCCCCTGAACGTTTTCATCCACCATTAATCCCAAACAGTTTAAGACCATAAGCCATCATCACGCAAATTTTCAGAATCCTACGTTGATTCGTTTGAACGCTATCGTGCTTTCAACAGTCCTACGAACGGATGGACATGGCAGGATTGTCTAAGAATTTTAGGACGATCAAAAATATATATGTTTTATAAGGTCCTAAATCTTTATTTCGTGGTGTTAGAAACTGAATGACAAATTTAATATGCCACCCACCCTTCAGAGAAAGGGTATAAAAATAAATAATTATATATCGGGTGATCAATCAATAGGGTTTTTTTTCATAGATTACGCGTAAGTTTTGTTTGCCATTTCATCATGGAAAGGCTTACACAGCAACAACGTCTCCATAGTGTGCAACTTTATTAGGGAAATGAGCGTTCGGTGATACGCTGTTTTCGACCAAAATGTTGTCGGTGATGGTGCCCATTTTTAGCTGAACGGCAACGTTATTACACAAAATTGCCGCATTTGGGCTGAAGAGCAAACAGAAGAGTTTCAAGAGGAGCCATTATTTCTTTTTTGGGAAATAATAACATTCTTTACTGCTCTCATACATATCAGTGTGATGCTAGAATGTTCTGAACCTAGAGTTTGCATACCCCGGGATTGCCGCGAAAATCCCTCATAAAATTCACTTCACTAATTTGTCTCGATCTTGCTCAATACACTTATCTTAGCTTCCTATTAAAATTAGTATCAATAAAACGTAAATTAGTATAAACCAATATTTTCAAATATTCTTAGGAAAAAGGGGGGGGGGGGGTAAGGAAACCAAAATTAGTATGGAAACCAAAATCGACGCAGAGGCATGATTTGAAAATTTATTTTTTATTTATATTATATTTTTTATTTTGTAAATAACCTATAAAATTTGACCGATATGAAAGTCTTTATATTGTATCTCATCTGTAGCCAAGACTTCAACCATAAACAAGAGTAATTTTGTGTCACATTAACCCTTAAGCGATCGGACACCTTCAGGTTTAAAGTTTCACTTATCTTTACTTAAATACGAGTATTTTCTTAAAATTGTTAAATTCGTTAAACCCAAAACTAAATTTATTTCAGCCACTTTTCTAACTTTATTTACGAAATCGTTCTTCTGTCCATACAAACTTTCTCAGATTCGAAAGTAAAAACCAAGTTTTAAAATAACCTGCTCGTAATACAAATAACATAATATATATTTTCAAATCGTTAATTATATAAGTATTATATGTTTTTTTGTAAATTACCTATTAAATTTGGCCGATATGAAAGTATTTATATTGTATTTTATCTGTAGCCAAGACTTCAACCATAAACAAGAGTAATTTTGTGTCACATTAACCCTTAAGCGATCGGACACCTTCAGGTTTAAAGTTTCACTTATCTTTACTTAAATACGAGTATTTTCTTAAAATTGTTGAACTCGTTAAACCCAAAACTAAATTTATTTCACCCACTTTCCAATATTATTCACGAAATCGTTCTACTTGTCCATACAAACTTTCTCAGATTCGAAAGTAAAAACCAAGTTTTAAAATAACCTGCTCGTAATATAAATAACAGAATATATATTTTCAAATCGTTAATATCCCTTTGCTCCACGTTAGAGCGAGGAGAATAAATATATGCATACTTAGTAGGGACATAAAAACTGTTACAACATTGAACACACCCATTTCAATAGTAGAACTGAACATACCCCGTTAATGTCACATGGCTTATGAAAGCTAATCTCGATAGAGTTAGTCTGTAACGGGATTTTAAAATTGTTTCAACTTTCATCATGGAGTGGTCAGATAACACAGTACAACATCTGGGGGGTGAGAAATTCCAAGTCAGGGTGATGGTACTAGGTCAGTTTATTAAAACCCTCAAAGGGTTTTGCGTTCGTATGTGCCAGTTTTTTTATGACCTTTTACATTTTTTCCTTATCTTGATGTTTTTTCGCTTAGTTGTAAAATGTTGGCAAAAACGTAGTTTGACATAACTCGAGAACGACTAGTTCGATTTTGCTGAAATTAATTGAGAAAAATTAATAATTACATTTTCTTTAATCCATTAATATACTGTTTCTCTACCAAATCAACATTTTTGCAATTAGAAATAAATTTATGAAGAAAATTTTGCCAAAAAAAAAAAAAAAAATTTCCGCTCCGAAAACAGAAAATCATGGCCCGTGAGATGAATATCATGCAAAAGTCCATGAGTCGAATCATTAAAAAAGACTTGGGGCTTTCAAACAACGTACCGGACATTTATTGACTGCAGCTTTAAAAAAAATAGGATTGAAAAAAGGCAAACGTCTTTTGGTGAAGCACGCTGATAACTTGCACAGAAAAATTTTGTTCACCGATGAAAAAAAATTTACCGTTCAGGAAAAATTTAACAAGCAAAATGATATCTAAGGAATCATCTGAACTGATCCCAAGGGTGGAAAAGGGTCATCACCCAGCTTCAGTCATGGTTTGGTGGGGTGTCTCTTACGATGGGGTCACTGACCTGCATTTCTGCGAACAAGGAGTGAAAACATCGTCCAAAGTTTACCAAAAAACCGTTTTGGAAGCTGTTGTGAAGCCTCTTAACAATTCCCTGTTCCAAAACCAGCCAAGGACTTTCCAGCAGGATTCTGTGCCGGCCCATAAGGCTAAAACGTCCTACGCCTGGCTTCGAAACAATTTTCCAGCGTTCATTTCCTCTGAAGAATAGCCTTCAGACAGTCCAGATTTGAACCCATTGCATTCCAAATTGTGGACGGTTGTAGAGGACAAGGTTTGTCACAAAAGATACCCCAACAATGGATCTCTTAAGACTGCTGTGGTTCGAGTTGTGGCCAATTTTCCAATGGACGAGGTTCGTGCAGCTATTGACGATTAGCCTGTGCGAGTTGAGGCGTGTGTAAAGGCAAAAGGCGGACATTTCGAATAAGTAGATTCTTTTTGGATACAATGTACATCAATAAATATATTAAAAAATATTTGGTCCCAAAACATTCAATACTTTTTATTTTACAGCATAAAACGTGTGTAGCAGTACGAGTATATACACTACGCGCCACATGAATAGGACCCCTTTACGAGTTACCTTATTTGTGATTCTCTTAAATATTTGAGATCATTGAGCGGGATATTTTTGTTTGTTTTTGAGATCTTCATATTCACTCTATGAGAAAAAAATTGTGTACTGGAAATGTACCGTTATAAGTTTTTTTTTCTAATTTGTGAAATTTCCTATTCATGGACCCACATCACAATCTTTAGTTTTCTTATGGAAGTGGCTGCGTGTAGTAAATTAAAATATTTTCTGTTGCAATTTAATCGATTTCAACCAAAATTAAATTAAAATGGGTCGAGGAAAATCTTTATCTAACGAGGAAAAGTTGAAAATTAAAATTTATAAAGAATCCGGGTACTCAATCCATAAAATCGCTGATAAAATCGGAAGAAGCCGAAATTGTCGTGTCTACGTTTTTGCGAAATGAGTCAAGCTATGGCAAGAATATGAAAGGACGAACAAAAAGTGTGCTTTCAGCTACTGATAAGCGAGCTATACTAAGATCAGCATCAAATTCGCACGATTCATCATCACAAATTAAGGCTGAAACTAGCGTTTCTTAATCTAAGCATTTAAAGCGCCTAAAACTAAAGAAAAAACCACCCCTTAACCATGACCGCTAAAAGATACGCTTGGGGTTTTGACGCAGTCACATGACATGGAGTAACGAGTGGCATCGCGCCGTTTTCTCAGACGAAAAAAAAATAATTTTGAGGGCCCAGCTGGATTTAACTATTATTTCCATGATCTTCGCAAAGAGGAGCACCATCTGGATCGCTTACATAGCCGAGTGGGTGGTGTCATGGTGTGGGGGGCCTTATCCTATTATGGTACCTGCGAATTACAATTTTTGTCCACCACAATGAACGCAAGTTGCTATAATGGCGTACTTCGGCAAGCTTTTGTTACTTACTTACTTCAACAATCTATTCGGATACTTACAATGGACATTTCAGCACGATAATGCACCGGTTCACACTGCTCGAGTGGTGAAGGTATGGATTCGGTATAAAAATGCTAAAGTTCTTGACTGGCCTCCCTATTCGCCAGATTTGAACATTATAGAAAATGTTTGGGGATGGCTCGTCCGCAATGTTTATGCTTCTGGTAAGCAATACAGCAACAAAGACGGACTAATTGAAGCAATTAAGGAAGCCTGGTCTACGATTTCACTTGACTACATTTAAACATTGTATGATTTGATTCCCAGTAGACTTTTCGAAGCTATTCTTAACGAAGGAGGCTCCACACACTACTGAGCTTTCTTTAAAATGCATAAAATTCATAATTACTTATTTAAAGCATAATAAAATGTATAATTTTGGTTTCAAACTTTACAAAAGCTATTATTTGATGAGGGGGTTTTATTCAAGTGGTGCAAAAAGGGAAGCTCTGTTTTTCAGTTCTTTTAATAAAATGATTTTATAAAATTTTCCAGTATACACATCAAATTTATTTATTCCCCATCCCTTTCAGAATTAATGCACCTTTCATACAAATAAATATAGATTTAATTCATACCGTTTTTCTGCTGAAAATATAAAGTTTTAAAAACCCCATCGTGGAGGTCCTCTTCATGTGACGGGGAGTGTATGTCCCTACTAAGTATTTTATAAAAATTAAATAAAAAAGTTTTTATTTTGGTCAGAGAACCGAAAAAATTAAGTTAAAGCATCAGTTGGTCCAGCTAACAAATGAGCAAAGGAAATTATAGCCTATAATCTATAACAACAACCAATATATGTACAAATTTAATACATAATCATCCTCATTAGTAATGTTACGTATCTATACTTTGTCTCTTCAAACGATACTAACAGTTCCACTACTAAAAATTGCCGTGTTCCCAATCAAAATTCGGTTATAGTGATGAAATACATTCGGTTGGCAAAATTTTCGGTTGTGGCAACAAATCTATTCTCTCTGTGAGTGGAGTAGTTGTATTGTATTCCATGAATATTGAATGATTGCTTTTTCGAATTGACAAATTATATGCGAAGAATAATAATTTTTTTGTATTTTTATTTTTAGAGTGATTTGGACTGCAATTGCTGACTTAAGATTTTGTGAAAAAGTGATATCAGAAATAAAATGTTCCCTTAATAGCGGCCCAACCTGTTCACAGTAAGGTAAGTGCAATTTTAGAAATTTTAAAACATTAAATAATGTATTACCCTAGATGTTTAGCAAGAATATGTTCTGTTGTTTTTTCATTTTACATACATTAAACATAATTTCCCAAAATCACATCACTTATTGACAATAACTGTAGCTGCTAGTATCACATTTATATTTTCTGTATTTTTCTAACAAATAGAATCAAATTTGTTTACCAACATCCAATCAGTAAAATGACAAAAACCATAACCACACACTCGTATACCTTAGCATAAAAAACAAATATGTACGAATTTGTCGAATAATGTGTACAAAATCCCATCAATCACCATCAGTTTTCATTTTGTTTACTCCTGGTCCGGACGGAAATGAAACCAGAAATATTGTTTTTTGGTTTATACACATGAATTGATACAGTTCGAATCATAGTTACCCATACCCGTAGTTACTCATCATTGTGACATAAAGTCACAATTGATTATGTGGACATGAAAACGGTTACAAGGAACAGTTGGTGCAATAAACGATGCCACATAAAAATATTCGTCGGTCTTTATTATTATTCATTCTCAGTTTTACTTTTTGACTTTAATTCAAATGCAGAACTAATATCGTTAAAGGATATCAGGCGATTATCGGTGTGGTTTTAGGTTAAAAACTACATCATTAACCAAACGTTTCTTCCGAAATCGAACGTCTAGGGCTCATATCGAAAATCTTTTATTTTCTACGCATTTTAATAGTGGCATTATATTTTTGTTTAATATTTAGAAAATTGAATCTACTTCTGCTAATCATTCAGTACAATTAGTTAATATCATAAAATCTCTGAGTAACATTGCATTGAACAACTTATGTTCGTAAAAATCACGAAATGTATCATATAATTTAAAGTATTTGTTTCATGTTTGCAGCCAAAAAAAATTAATAAGAATCATAAAAATATCTTAAAAGTTACGAAATCCGTTTGATAATAAAAATAAGTAATTCTTAAGAACTTGAAGAAAGGGTTTTCTATTTGTCCAGAATTTCTTTTATATTTTTTAGGAATTTGTGTTCTTCGTTTTATGAAGTAGTAGTTTCATATTTTATATGAAAAGTTATTTATTATTCATAAAATTGTTTCATATTTTCCATGATACCTTTTTACAATTTCTAAGACAATATATTAATTTATTTCCTTCATAAAAATTATAATATTTGTTCATAATTTTTAAGAAAAGTTTCTCGAAAAATATGAAACTTTCTCAGGAAGTAGTTTTTTCGTTTTGTTTTTTTTCGGTCTCATTATTATGACTTGAATCGTTTATATGCTGGTTCGACACATTTTTTTCTATTTAGAATCAACATAAACTAAGAAAAACGTCCTTAAGCTCTTATGTATCCTCCAACGACCCTACGCTTCGAAAGAGCAAACAAATAATCCGTTTTTGGGCCGTTGCGACCCGCCTTAATCTCAGCCAAAACAAAATTACTCTATATATTTTGATTGGTACCAAAATATGCTTTAACTTCAGTACCCATACGTACATATTGACTATTGACGGTCGACCGTTCTGACCATAAGGGCCTCTTTTAGTTCACATGAGCCAAAATGTGCAGCGAATTTGCACTTTTTTGTGGGAATTAATTTATTTATTAACAGTACCTTTTTCAACCATTGTTCTTCCACAAATAATGATTTGTAAAGAAAATATTTAAAAAAGTACACTTTTTTCGAGGTACATAATTTTACACCCTTAAAAAGATCTCCCCCCTATACCTATACTACACACAGAGAAAAGTCCTTTTGGAATTCGGTCCGACCTTCAGAAATTCGCTAGGGAATACACACTTTCGGTTGCAACCACAAACATTCCGTTGTACTGATGGTTATACACACCTTCGGTTGCAACCACAAACATTCCGTTGTACTGATGGTTACACGGTTCTGCAAATCATAAGATGGTTGCTGCGGCAATATTACTGTACTCACAGCCAAAAAATCGTTTTACCAACCGAATACAATAAAACTATTGGTTGCCATTATTGATGGTTATGACACCAACCCATATGAATTACATGTTACTTTGGTTGCAATAATTAGTGGTGACAACAGATCAGTTCTTTGTTGTAACCAAACACCGTTTAGTTCACTATTACGAGGGTTGCCATTTATATTTCGGATCCGGGCAGTACTAATATTCCCAGATGCAAACTGGAACTTTCATTGGAAACTTTGACATTTTTTCGCATAACTTCACTCAGAACGTTTTGTCATTTGAGGGCGAATTGTTTTGTTTACAGCGGAATCATTCCGTGAATATTTTCGTGCGATGATTTTTTACGATTTTCGGTGTGGGTTATCGAGACAAGAGTGTTTAAATCAACTTGTTTTGACTTTCGACGGCGATGAAGCACCATCAAAAACCACTGTTAATCGCTGGTACCAAGAGTTCAGTCTCGGACACTGTTCGCTCCAAGATGAATTTCGTGTAGGACGTTTAACTTCGATAACTTTGCCAAAAACAATTGATTAAGCAAGACCGACATGAGACATACCGTGAGATTGAGGCATCCTTGGGCATTAGTATGACAAGCATCCATAAGATATTGCATGTTCATTTGGCCGTGAAAAATATTTGTTTTCGTTGGATCCCACATAATTTGACGAATGCTCAAAAAAAGGCTCGTATGGATTGGTGCAAAGAGTTGTTGAAAAAGTATAACTGTGGTAGCGCAAAGGCAGTGTATAACATTGTCACAGGTGACGAATCATGGATCTATGCATATGAACCCGAAACAAAACAGCAATCGACCGTATGAGTCTTTTTGGGCCAGAAATCGATTGCCAATTGTATTGAAACTTTCATAATATCCAAAATGAGTGCTACAACTTTCTTTAGGGCACCGAAATATTATTTTTACTCGTATAAAAACGAAATAATTTAATCAAAAACTGGGGAAATGTGTAATCAAACGAAGCAATTTTAGTGAGTATTTGTAATTTGACTTCTTTTGGCCACCTGTTTGTAACAGGGGACTTTTGAATAGAATGTAATATTTATGCATAGAAAATGGTAAACAAATGAAACGTTTTTAACTTAAAAATTATTTATAACGAACAATCTATAATAACAACCAAAACGTGCTCAAATTCAGTTGCAATAATCATCATAATTTGTTAGAGTATTCGATACCAACCGGTAGTGTCAGTTCCCACTACTAAAAATTTGCCGTTTTCCCAAACAGCATTCCGTTATAGCAATAAAATACATGGATAGTAAATACAACCACCAACATTCGGTTGGGAAAACATAAATTTACACTACGCTTAAAAAGCAACTCCACACCGAGACAAAGCTCTTTCATAATTTCTGTTAAAACCTACTAGTCAGGCCAGAAAAGCAGTACTTCTGACTACCATGGTACAGATTTAAGTCTCTGTACTTTCCAGTTTGTGATCCATTAATCCCAGAGCTGGTCACCCAAGTGTATATGCGCACAAAAGTGCGTCGGTAATTTTTAGCAAGGTGGGAACATATGGTCCCGACTTTCTGAAATGACAGTAAAAATAGGTCTGAAAAATCACGGTATGAATTAAAATCCACGCTTTTCGATTGTGTGCTCTCGACCTTGAGTGGGTTATACATAGATCCCTTAGGCATTCTACAAGTTTGTCCATTAGGAGCTCGCTGTCAAAAATTACACAGTACAACAGCCAATCTGGGGGGTGAGAAATTCCAAGTCAGGGTGATGGTACTAGGTCAGTATATTAAAACCCTCACCCTGACTTGGAATTTCTCACCCCAAAAATGTTCCACAGTGTTATCAGTGCTACGTGAAATGAAAATGTGAATATTTATCATCAAATTATTGTTTTTCAAAGTATTCTCCAGCATGATTTTGCACTTTTTCCACTCCGATTGAGACACCTCCAAAGCATAGCATTTGAACGCTTCAACAGCAGATTTGACCTCGCATAGTCATGGTGCACAATGATTCGTCTTCTCTTGTTCGTTTTTCGAATTTCTCCGAAGACTTCAGGCAAACAAATTGTGGTGTACCATTCAGAATTGGCCGTCTTGCATTGCTCAAGCGGAACACTAGCCACCTGACCAGTTTTGCCGAAGAAACAGACGACTAATTGCTTCGAAGTGCTTCTTCCACGAACAATTTTCGTTGGATATGGCTCGTCTTCGCAGACCCACACGGTCGATTGCTGTTTTGTTTTGGACTCATACGCATAGATCCATGATTCGTCACCTGTGGCGATCTTATAAAGGTATTTCGAAGCACCTCGATCGTATTTTTTCAAAATTTCTTTGCACCAATCGACACGAGCCTTTTTATGAGCGCTTGTCAAACTGTGCGGGATCCAACGAGAACAACCCTTTTTTACGGCCAGGTGTTCATGCAACATCGAATGTATGCTCTTGCATTATCAGTTCACGCACGGCATCAATGTTCTATGGCACAACGGGCGTTTTTGGATGACCTTCACGACCCTCGTCTTTAAGCGAGCGTCGGCCACGTTTGAATTTATTAAACCAGTTTTTCACAGTGCTATTGGGTGGTGCTTCAGCGCCATACAAAGATTTAAGTTCATCGATGCACTCTTCTCGTGATAATCCACGTCAAAAGTTGTGTAAAATGATCGCTCGAAAATGTTCACGAGTTAAGTCCATTTTTTTGCCAAATTGATTTTTTCAAGTCACTGTAAACAACACAAATGATGGTCGTACGTCAAAACGTTTTGAGTACGTTTATGCTAAAAAATGACAAACTTTCTAGTGAAAATGTCAAGCAGCACCTAGTGTTGCCAAGGCCAGAAATACATATAGCAACCCTCGTACGAAACTAATTTTTTGTAGCGTAGCCCAAGGAGCAATAACATACACATCCGTCATTTTACAGATACATTTTCTGACAAAAAGTATTACAAATTTCCACGTCGAAAACACCATATGTGACGCGCAAAATAGAAGGGACCTAAAGATTTAAATACGTGTATCTTTGGTGTACCATCACTTTCATAAAACGCGCATATCTCTGGGAGGGAACACTTTTGGGGCAAGGGATCGATCTCATTTGATGCTCAGATGTTATCCACATCAAAAAAAGTGAAAATGGTTTTTTTTACCCTTAGGTCCCTTTCTCTATGCGCTGTCACATATGCTAAGGAAAAGTTCTATTCCGTCAAAGCACGTTGAAGACATATTTACAAATTTATTTTAGAAGTTTTGCTGTATGAACAACTCTGCGCCACACTGTTCTGATAGTTGACACACATTCATGTGTTATGACAGGGAGTATGTATGTACGTTGAAAAATATATGAGTATCCTTACATTATATAACAACAAAGGATTGATAAATTCGTCCTCCTGTCGGTTTGTCAGTGGCAGTATCAAATTTCGTTAAAGTCAATAAAGGAACAATTCAGTTTTTACCAAATAATGCAGTTTATATCACATGGTAGTGAAGTCAAAAAATTCAAGAGCATGAAGTAGTAGTGAATATCCTTTTATTTTTGTTTATGTTCACACATTTTTGATGAACTATATTTTGCTTTATTTTATAAATGAATTTAATATCTTTTCTTCTGAATTTAATATCATTACTGTAAATGTTTGCTTAGTAAATATTTGCTTTGAAACTCGTTATCCTTTCGACTCACATAAGAAGTAGCTGGAAACTAGTGTTGTTGTTAACAGCCACAGCTACAAAGCTGTAAGATTTTGTTTAAATTTAGTTAGACTACTCTGGAGAGTTGTAACGATCTATTTGTAACGATCTCTCTTACCAGCATTGTCACCAGCAATTTTCGAGTATACTCGTAGCTTTCATGTCTTGCATTCTAGCAGTCTTATTTAAAAAGACTTCCGATATCACAGAACCTAAAAAAGACAAGAAAAAAGGTCGAAGTCGCGAAGTGGCAACTAATTGGTGATCAATCTAGATGTATTTTTTCAATAAGGGTTTTTTTATCGCAGATTACGCGTAAGTTGTGTTAAACTTTATTGTTTTCTTTTGAGTATTGTTTGCCATTTCATCGTGGAAATACTAACTAACACTGCAACAAAAGTCTCCTAATTGTAGCTTTCGGTTTGAATCGCTTTTGGTGCGCTTAGACCCTTTTATGGTCGACATATTCGGCCTACCAAACGCACTATTCGGACTACCATTGCCAACATTGAAACTCAATTTTTACTATTAAATAATACTCGACCTAATAGACCACATCCAGCACGAAGCATTGATAACATAGCGGCTGTAGCTGAAGAGGTATATGAAAACCCCCAGTAATCGATTCGGGACCGTTCTGAACAACTTGGCTTGTCGTATAGAACAACTTGAGCATTTTACGGAAGACTCTTGGTATGAAAGCATACAAAATACCGCTCGTGCAAGAATTAAAGCCTAACGATGTTCCTGCGCGTCACCGTTTAAGTGTTTGTGCTCTTCAAAAGCTAGAAGAAGATCCGCTGTTTACGACCAACATTTTGTTTGTAGTAGGGACATAAATACTGTTACAACATTGAACACACCAATTTCAATAGTAGAACTGAACATACCCCTATGTTCAGTTGAAAGCTAACCTCAATAGCGTTAGTCTGTAACGGGATTTTAAAATTGTTTCAACTTTCATAATGGAGTGGTTAGATAATGAGAACCGTATCGCTGTAATAGCGCCTTCAAGTGTGAAATGAAAAATGCGATATTTTCAAAACGCTGCGGCCATTAGGGACTAGCCGCTTGTTCGTCTACCGATGCATAAAACTGTTTGAGGAGAATGAAGATGTAAAAGACCGCCACCGGCCGGGTCGCCTACGCTCTGTTCGAACACCGCATGTCATCAAAGCCGTTAAATCAAGAATTCACAGAAATCCGCTACGAAAACAGAAAATCATGGCCCGTGAGATGAATATCACGCAAAAGTCCATGAATCGAATCATTAAAAAAGCCTTGAGTCTTGGTGCTTTTAGGCGACGTACCGGACATTTATTGACTTCAGCTTTAAAAAAAAGGATCGAAAAATGAAAACGTCTTTTGGTGAAGCACGCTTATAACTTGCACAGAAAAATTTTGTTCACTGATGAAAAAATGTTTACCGTTCAGGAAAAATTTAACAAGCAAAATGATAGAGTGTATGCGCGGTCATCTAAGGAAGCATTTGAACTGATCTCAAGGGTGGAAAAGGGTGATCACCCAGCTTCAGTCATGGTTCGGTGGGGTGTCTCTTACGATGGGGTCACTGACCTGCATTTCTGCGAACAAGGAGACAAAACATCTGCCAAAGTTTACCATTAACCTTTTTGGAAGCTGTTGTGAAGCCTCTTAACAATTCCCTGTTCTAAAACCAGCCATGGACTTTCCAGCAGGATTCTGCGCCAGCCCATAAGGCTAAAACGCCCCAGGCCTGGCTTCGAAACAATTTGCCAGCGTTCATTTCCTCCGAAGAATGACAGTCTAGATTTGAACCCATTGGATTACAAATTGTGGACGGTTTTAGAGGACAAGGTTTGTCACAAATGAGACCCCAACATTGGATCTCTTAAGATTGATTGCCATTTTTCAATGGACGTGGTTCGTGCAGCTATTGACGATTGACCAGTGCGACTTAAGGCGTGTGAAAAGGCAAAAGGCGGACATTTCGAATAAGTAGATTATTTTTGAAACAATATACGTCAATAAATATATTAATAAATATTTGATCCAAAAACATTCAGTACTTTTTATTTTACAGCATAAAACGTGTGTAACAGTATTTATGTCCCTACTAAGTAGTGATGTGGCCCATTTCTGTCTCAAGGACAACGTCAATAAACAAAATTGCCGCATTTGGGCTGAAGAGCAGCCAGAATAGTTTCAAGAGGTGCCATTATAACCAGAAAAAAACAAATTTTTGTGCGGTTTAAAAATTATGATAACGTTTGAAGTAAAGTATATTCAATAAATAAGTGGCATAAATTGTCCCTTCGAATGAATAGTAAAGATTCCACACTTGATTTGAATTTTTGTATACTTTTTTGAAAAAAATACCTCTAGATTGATCACCCGGCATGTGCCGGAAGGCTCCGCGCTCCTGTTCGTAAATTGAGCATGATCGGTCTTAATATGTGTCGCCTGGAGCGAAAGGGACACATTTCATAGGTGCTTTATAAAAACAAATACTGATATAGACTTTATATCAGCTTACGAGTATTTAAAAAAGTTGTCTGTAAAGCGATTGGACTTCAAATCAAGAAGGACCTAAGTGCGAGAAAATATCAAAAGACTGACCAATATAGTCGAGCTTCGGTAGAATCGGTTAAAAATCGCTCATATTGACTGTGCTAAATTTAGGCTATATTGAAGTTTATATGAAACTTTTTGAGCGGCAGGGCCTCAATGCGGGAGGGACCATTTCATGCTGGATACCTGAGAATGAATAATTTTCCCATGAAAACAATATGGACACATTGACCGACTCTTCTTAGCTTATTACATTTTATTTCAGCGAACACGTATCAAAAAATTGACTTACCGAGAGGCGGGATCTAAACTCGGTAGTGGCATCTGCATGAGGGATCAATAAACAACAGAAACAAATGGCCCAACTTCATTGTGGTTAGCTATTAGTTCCCCGTAACGTAACATCACAACTGGGTCGAACTTGTGAGTTTAAGAGCTGCAGAACAACAAATCGGAACCTTTGTGTAGCGCCAAACAAATTTTGCAGATATTAATTCACCAATTTCACCACGATTAGTTATGTAGTTTTTACAAATCATTGTGCTAAACTGCTTGGATTAACAATTAAGCTTGAACAGCAGCAGGACTGTACTGAAGCTGGCTACTGATTCCACTCAATGTACTCATACAAAGCGAAATTTTAGCACTACCGGATAAAAAGCTGATGAACCTCAAATCGGGTGGGATCTTTGCGCTGCAAAAAATAGTTTTCCGATGTGGTCTAATTCTACCAGAGTTAGTTATATTAAGAGTGCAAAATTTTAAATTTAAATCAGCTTTAGTAAAAAGTACTGCTAATTTTATCGAATTTCTGGTTTTATTGGAAAGGTTAAACTTTGTCATTTAATAATGGGACACAATATCATTCATACTACCACAACTGGCTCGGCAGTATCTTATCCGATCAATCCAATTTTTCAGTACATTTCCGAAATTTTCGCATCGAATCTCTTCAATGTTAAATTCGATTTTATGTTTCGACGCTTCAATTATCCCAGGATGCTTTACGTAACATTTGTCCTTAATGCCTCCCCACAGAAAATAATCCAAAGGTCTCAAATCACTGCTCCGAGGTGGCCAACCTGCGCCACAAATTCAACTTATTTGTTGATTTTTAAAAACAGTGCGTAAAATATCAATGGTTGCGATTCGTTGTGGATGCATTGTCTTCTCAGTAGGCACGTTTCGGTTCTCTGAACCCCACATACGGCAATTTTCCTTAATGTCAAAGCCACCAATATAAAAATAAGCTTCATCTGAAAATACTATTTTTCGGTAAAATTCTTCATATCCGCATCGGGTGATGTTCCATTATTAAATGATAACCTATTCTAAAAAACTAGAAATTTCAAAAAATAGTTTATTTTACAGACGATTCAATTTTAAAATGTTATATGACCATTCCTATACTCGTATATACTTTACAGTTCGACTTTGTTATAAAAAGATTAGGGAAAGACATACCAACAAATATACTGTGGCTTCTCTTGTTGGGTCCAAAACATGCATTGCCCACTACTAACGCAACATTCCCATTATTTAAAATAGTACTAGAGGGAGAGGAATGTGTACAAACAATTGAAAACCGCGAACGACAGGAGATGGCGAGAACTAAATTAGTGTCACTATTAGACGACCACATGCATAAGACGGAACATAGTATACGGGACAGACTTATACTCGACACAATGGGAGAAACTTAGGAATTTTTGAAGAAAAATAAAGAGTTATTAATTCTAAAGTCAAACAAAGGGGGAAAGACAGTGGCAATAGATAAAAAGGACTACGACCTTAAAATGAGAACAATTTTGATGGACATGTGCACATACAGACGCTTAAAAGGGGATCCTACTTCGAGTCTGCAAAACGAAAACAACAAATTAGTGGACAAGTTATTCAGCTTACATAAAATTAGCCAAAATGACAAATATAAATTAACCAATCGGACAGCAACAGCGCCCAGAATCTACGGACTTCCCAAAATCCATAAAGAGGGTACACCACTACGACCGATGTGTTCCTCCATAAACTCACCGGCGTATGGACTTAGTAAATACCATATAATGTAAAGGACGCAGGGGACTTTAAATCTAGGATTAATAACACACATATTGACGATGACGAAACTTTAATTTCATTTGACGTGGTATCCTTATTCCCTAGAGGAAAAATGGACTAATATAGAAGAATTCACCAGAATCCCAAAAGACTTGTTTATTGAATTACTGACTTTTTGTATAAAGGATACTAGATATTTCAAATATAAAGAAAGGATTTTCGAACAAAAGAAAGGGATGCCAATGGGTTCAGCGGCATCGCCGGTTATAGCCGACATTATCATGGAAGAGTTATTGAACGTTTCAATACAAAGAATGACTACAAAGCCCAGACTTATGACTAAATATGTTGACAACCTTTTTGTGAGTTTAAAAAAAAAGTGAAACTGACAACTCTCTTCAAATACTTAATTCATTCAATAGACAAATACAATTCACAATGGAGAAAGAATGTGACCAAAAACTTCTTATCTTGACTCTATAATTCACCGACAAGGCAATTTGCTAAGATTGGGTTGGTATCAAAAACCAACATCTTCCGGACGATTAATAAACTTTCACTCGAAAAATCCCCGACGAATTATAATCAATACAGCGACAAACTTTATGAACAGAGTTTTCAATATAAGTGACAAAAGTCATAGTGACAATGAAAGACGGATTAAGAACGTATTCAAGAAAAATGACTTTCCAATTAAAACCATAGAGGACTTAATTAGACGGACGAAAACCAATTATGACCAAACAGTTAAAGAAAAAAGATTAATAACTTATAAAGCAATGACCAGGTTTCTCCGAAAGGTTCAACAAATCGGACGTTTATAATAATGAAAAAAAAATATTAGCGCCCCGAACGTTTAGGACAGTTAACGAATTATTTAGTAAGACAATATCGAAGGAGGACAGTGAAGAAAAGTCCAATTTAGTTTACAAGATTAAATGTGATGGTGACAAGTCCAACGTATGCCAAAAGGTATACTCGTATGTTGGCACTGCTGGGACAAAATTAAAGACTAGACTTTCTAAAAGCTGTTGATAGACCAATCGAGCAGAAGACTGCCCTCGCGAACCACTGTACTTTGACTGGACAAAAGCCAAACTTTAACGACGTAGAAATTTTAGTAAAAGAGAGGAATAAGAGAAGATACACTTTGGAGGTGCTTTACATCAACGACGTTCCTACATCTAAGAGAATGAACTTTGAAACTGACACGGATAGATGTGCACATACCTACAGACATATTGCGAATAAGTACTGACGGAAAGATATACATTAGTTGAATATTTAAATGTAATTATTAACAAAAATTATGTTATTCGTGATAGAATATTGTGTATTGTTGTAAGTTTATGTTCTCGGTTTTGTTTTTAGTGATTACCCCTGATGATGAACGACGAAGTCAGTTCGAAATATTGGGTTATTTAAAATTAAATAAATTATACAAACACCAACATCAGTTTTTTGCTAATGACCTAAAGCCTAACAATAACTGAAAAATAGGAAAAAAACGTTTGCCAAAAGGATATAGCAGAAATTCCCAGAAAATCCCCTAATGCATACTCTTTTCTATGCTGTACTTCTATAAAGCTGTAAACTAACATTTTTACTTTTGATATATGTACATAAACTTTGAATTAATTAAATTAAACTTATACCAAGAGCACGAAGTCAAATCAAGCTACCGTAGCATTGGCTTATACTCGTATAAGCTTTCTATGTGAGCAGCAGGATGCTTTTGGCATGATATGTACAAGGAAAACAAATGGTGTGATGTATGATTTTCCGTTGTCTCCACGGTATTGTGAATTACTTATATTCCCTTAAGGAGGTAAGCCAGGAGAAGTAAATCGGTGAGCCAGGACGTACTGCTGTCTCCGAACGGCTAATGAATTTTAATGAGAAGGTTTTATATGGCTTCGAGATACATCTGGTTTGGAAACCGCCGCCTAAAACTGTTAGATGTTCTTAACTCCTTTTGAACCTGGTTTTACTGGCATGATAGTCGTGCACACTCCAATCACACAACAACCGCTTTCATTTTTTTTTGAAAATAGTCAGAAATAATTTTGAGAATAAAATCAGTGATAAGGATGAATTATGGGGGAACTGTTCAAAGCATATAATATTCTATTCTGAAAAGAACTTGCCATTATTTGGAAAAAACAATGTCAAGAAGATGCAAACTGTTTTAAGAAATGAAGGATATACTACTAAATACATGGTGTCCGTCGGGTCCTTATTTGTTTATAATTTTTGATTAAATGAAAGAGAATCGATCTTATATTTATAAATTTGTTATTTAATGTCGGCAATTATGCATGGAATACGATTTCAATATCAGATAAATGTCCGCCTTTGTTAGCCTCACAAGTGCAAGCCTTTTTGACCACATTTTTTATTACATTCTTAAACATTTCATCAATAATATGATTTTTTGAGTTGTTCAAGTGTTTCTGTGTTTTTTGCATAAACCTTGCTTTTCAGATATCCCCACAAAAAAAGTCCGGAGCAGTCAAATCAGGCGAGAGTAGAGGCTAATTAACATCACCATTTCTTGAAGTAAATTGTTGTGGAAAGAGGTCTTGCAGTAATTCCATTGTAAGCCTGGCTGTATGCGATGTGGCACCGTCTTGTTTATACCACATGTTAATCAAGCCCAAAGCATGCAGTTCTGGCGTTGAAAAGTTTTCAATCATATCACGATATCGCTCCCCATTGACAGTTACCGTTTCACCGTTTTCATTTTCATAGAAGAAAAGTCTAATGATTCCTCTTGACCGAATTGCACACCAGAATGTCACTTTTAATGGATGCAGAGGTGACTGATAAATAATTTGAGGGTTTTCCATTGCCCAGATCCGACTATTCTTTTTATTCACATCGATGATTGATTTTGATAAAATGTTTTAACAATTAAAACACGTTGGTTTATCGAATATTTCTTTAATAAATTTGCCACGTCTCTACTTCACGACTGCCAAATATGAACTGTCAAGACTAATGTTTGCCAAAATGGCGAGAAAACAAAGTAATATACTTTTCTGGCGGCCACCCTGTATTAGGTCCTAAGCGAAGTTTTATATACGAGGCTTTCCATATGTGACGCGCAAAATAGAAAGGGACCTAAGGATAAAAATCAGTTTTGTTCAGGAGAGCCATTTTAAAGATTTAAATATGTGTATCTTTGGTGTACCATCACTTTCATAAAACGCGCATATCTCTGGGAGGGAACACTTTTGGGGCATGGGATCGGTCTCATTTGATGCTCAGATGTTGCCCACATCAAAAAAAAAAAGTGAAAATTGATTTTCTTTACCCTTAGGTCCCTTTCTCTATGCGCTGTCACATATATATTTCTCGCTATGACATATTTCTTGCTATGACATTTCCATTGGAAAGTTTGACATTATTACCATTAACGTACTCAGAACGGTTTGACGTACGACCATCATTTGTATTGTTTACAGTGACTTGAAAAAATCAATTTGTCAAAAAAATGGAATTAACTCGTGAACAATTTCGTGCGATCATTTTTCACAACTTTCGACGTGGATTAGCACGACAAGAGTGCATCGATGAACTTAAATCTTTGTATGGCGCTGAAGCACCACCCTATAGCACTGTGAAATACTGGTTTACTGGATTCAATCGTGGCCGACGCTCGCTAAAGATGAAGGTCGTCCAAAAACGGCCTTTGTGCCAGAGAACTTTGATGCCGTGCGTGAACTGATAATGCAAGGTCGTCATGTGACATACCGTGAGATAGAGGCATCCTGGGACATTTCTACCACCTGTATACATTCGATATTGCATGGGCGTAAAAAAGGTTGGATCCCGCTGGTTGGATCCCGCACAATTCGAAAATCGCTTAAAAAGGGCTCGTGTCGATTGGTGCAAACAAATTTGGAAAAAATACGATTGCGGTGCTTTAAAAGACGTTTATAAGATCGTCACAGGTGACGAATCATGGATCGTGCACTTCGAAGCACGTGGTCAACTGTTGTGGTTACTGTTCCGCTTGAGCAACGTAGGACGAACAAGAGAAGACGAATTATTGTGCACCATGACAATGCGAGCTCTCACACATCGGCTCAAACCAGCGCCTTTTTCATCGGCCAAACGTCGAAATGATGGGTCATCCGCCTTACAGCCCTGACTTGGTACCCAATGACTTATTTTTATGCGTGGTCAACGATTTTCGTCGTCAGAAGATGCTGTTGTAGCGTTCAAAAACCATGTTGTGGAGGTGTCTCAATCGGAGTGGAAAAAGTGCTTCTACAACTGGTTTGAGCGTATGAAAAAGTGTATAAATCATGCTGGAGAATACTTTGAAAAACAATAAAACCATTTTTGATGATAAATAATCGCATTTTCATTATTAGGCCAGAAATATATATAGCAGCTCTCGTATAACTTTTGTTTTTCGTCCTATTTTTTAAAATGACCCTATATAACTATACATGTTTTTGATTTTTCTGTGGGAACTAAAGTATTTTGAATTTTTTTTGTATACAACACGAATATATGAAATGAAATAACACACGTTGGATTGTTAAAAAATACTTATTTTTCGTTTCTTACCCAGGTTTAATGGGTTTAAATCTCACAGACCCTTGACCTGTTTAGGCCCTTAGGGGAACAAGTGTGTTCACTGACGACAGCCATGCCTACTTAACCTAATCAAACATGGTTAACATAAAATTGTTATGTAAACCATACCGGCATGCAGACAGACAAAGTTAAAGCGACTTTGAAAGTCGTGAACGGATTTACGGTGCTTTCCGAGTTTAAGCTACAGCAAATGGGATTTTCCTTACATTTAGTAGAATGGCGTTATAATAATTGAAATGTTTTAAGCACGGTGGTGATGGTATGCACTTTGTAAAGTGTACGCACTTCCATGTGATGTGACGAAGTAAGCACTTAGCATAAAAAATATAAATTCTTATCATTCTAACATGTATCCTTAAAAAACGTGTATTGAAATTTCAACGACACAATATAAATTCATATGTGAACTAGGGTAAGCCGCAGTTCGTGGGATCTGAAGTACTACACCTGTTTAACGATCAAAAAAAATTTACTAAAGCCTAAAAATCCCAAGAAGAGCGCAATTTTTAAATGACTGATGCAGCAATTGAATTGTTTCTCTGGCTGTATGACATGTGGCGCCGTCTTGTTGGAACCACATACCCTCCACATTCATTTCTTCTAGGCAAGAAAAAACTGGTTATCATTTCACGATACCAAACACCATTGACTGTTTGCGCTTGACCTGCCTCATTTTCATAAAAAAAAGGTCCAATGATTCCTCCAGCCCAAAAACCACACCACACAGTGACACGTTGAGGATGCATTTGCTTCTCGTGAATCACTCGAGGATTTTCCGCACCCCAAATGCGACAATTCTGCCTATTGACGAAGCAATCAAGATGAAAATGGGCCTCGTCACTGAAGATGATTTTATCGGCAAAATCAGCATTTTCATGTTGTCTCTCCAATACCCAATTAACGAACTCCCTTCGCTGTCCATGGTCAGCTGGCTTCAGTTCCTGAGTCAATTGAATTTTGTATGCATGAAGATGCAAATCTTTCGTCAAAATTCGCTGCAAAGTGGATTTGGAGACACCAATTTGCTGAGCTCGGTGTCGAATTGAGGTGGATGGAGTTTGAGCGACATCATCACGTACAGCTGCGACATTTTCGGTCGATCGACCTGGTCGATGGCGCGTTGTTGTCTTTACATCACTAACAGACCCAGTTTCGGCAAATTTATCCATTAATCTCTTTACAGTTGACTCTTTTGGAGCATTATTGTGACCCCAAATTGATCGCAATTTGCTAACTGTAGTCGCAAAACTTTCACCATTTTGGTAAAACAATTTCACAATGAGAGTGCGTTGTTCATTCGTGTAGCGCTCCATTTTTACTAACCTCGTACCTTCTACTAACAAACAATAACAATTGTTCAAATGTCAAACAATGACACTTCGAATGTTGCCAGATTTAAAAATTGCGTTCTTCTTGGGACACCCTACCTTTACAATGCACCTAAATTGGAGTTCAGAAATTTCTAATTTAAATTAAAATGACATCAATTGAAATGCAAACGATTTCAGTTCATAAATATTCAGATAATACTTTACTATTTAAATTATTAAATTTTAAATTTAAATAATGCCTTTGGGATTGAGAAAACATTAATTATGACAACAACTAAAATGCAAAAGCCATCAATTGAAAATCGGCCCTGTTTTCTTCTGGCCTGCTTTTATGAGCACTTATTTCTTTCATTTATTCCCTCCACTAGTGTCTTATTTTTAATTGTTTTCTGCGGTATTAATCATCGCTGAAACGTTGGCTTCCCTTCGACTGACATGTTAATGCTAGCACAATCTAAATCAATGTTGCGCAAAAGCTTGAGGTTCGTCTGACACATGTCCTCCCCGCCTACCCAACTGCACTTCTTCCATAACTACTATATCACCAATGCTTTGGCGTGTTGCAAAGAAACGGATAGTGTTAGAGTATCAAGAGAGGTCCCTGTATCTAAGCTATTTACCAAGCGCAAAATATCACCAATCTTCCAACACTATCCTTCGTTTTCTTTCAGTGCTGAAATTATTGTTCTATGGCAGAGTCGTCGTTCGTCGCGGTGAAACACTTTTAAAATAATCTATTTGTGTATCAAATCTTTCTGTAGGTGTCATGGTTTTCCGAATTTTATTTTTAAACTAAAAACCGAGCTAACCTCTGTTTGGACAAAGGGTCGTGGTACCGCTCATTCTACTCTTGACTAAGAATTGCCGTACGAGGGTTGCTATTTATATTTCGGGTCCTGACAATACAAGTGTTCCCAGATGCAAACTGGAACTTCCATTGGAGACTTTGACATTTTTTAGCATAACTACACTCAGAAAGTTTTGTAATTTCAGGGCGAATTGTTTTGTTTACAGTGTGTTGAAAAATTCAGTCACGGAGGCCGTTCGCTCAAGGATGAATTTCGTGAAGGACGTCCAACTTCGGTCTCTTTACCAGATACTGTACGTGAACTAATTAAGCAAGACCGACATGTGGCATACCGTGAGATTGAGGCATCCTCGGGCATTAGTATGACAAGCATCAACCAGATATTGCATGTTCATTTGGATATTTAAATAGATGTTGAAAAAGTATAACTGCGGTAGCTTAAAGGCAGTGTATAACATTGTCACAGGTGACGAATCATGGAGCTATGCATATGAACCCAAAACAAAACAGCAATCGACCGTGTGGCTCTTTCAAGACGAGCCAAATCCAACAAAAGTTGTTCGTGGAAGAAGTACTTCGAAGCAAATGTTTGCTTTTTTTCGGTATAACCGGCCATGTTGCCACAGTGCCCTTAGTGGAACGTAGGTGGTCAATTCTGAGTGGTATACAACCATATGTTTGCCAACAGTGTTCGAAGAAATGAGAAAAGATAATAAGAGAAGTCGGATTATTATGCATCACGACAATGCGAGCTCTCACACATCAGATGAAACGATGACCTATTTGACCCCTTAAGATGTCGAATTGATGGGCCATCCACCGTACAGCCCTGATTTTGCACCTAATGACTATTTCTTATTGCCCAGCATCAAGAAAAAAATGCGTGGTAAACGTTTTTCATCGCCCGAAGCAGCTGTTGAAGCGTTCAAAAATCATGTTTTGGAGGTGTCTCAATCGGAGTGAAAAAGGTGCTTCAAAAACTGATTTGGTCGCATGCAAACACAATAAAAGCCTTTTCAATGATAAATTATTGTGTTTTTATTGCCGGACCTGAAATATAAATAGCAACCCTCGTATATCATAAATTATAAGGGATACTATTTAAATTATATAAAGCTGATATTAAAAGCAACACACCCTGGTAAAAAAATTTGCGTTGCCACGCCCCTTAAAAATCATTTCATTAGCCAAAATAATGGACCGAATTTAAATAATGATCCTGATTTTAAGACTATTTCAAGCCGCTCGGGCACCGCCTATTCAAATCTGTACTTTTACTCGTATAAATTTTAAAATTTCAAAAATATGCAATTCATTGTCCAATAATTATCAAAAATTGTTTAAAGCTACGAGGGCATATCAATACCTACGTGACGTTTCATGATTCCGTGACTTCAACTGCTCTCAATTGACCATAAACGTAATCGTGAGATAACTTCAAAGGATTGTTTTGAGTTGTTCAACCGCAATTCGAATGAGTTTTTTTTGGCATATTTTAACTGCGAATAAAACATTGATCCAATGCAACAATCCGGGAACCAAGCAGCAGTCTAAACAATGAGTTTCTCCGGTTGAACCGGCTTCGAAGAAGGCCAAGGTGACTTTGTCGGCCAGTAAGGTGATGACAACAGTTTTTTAGGATGCATGCGGGATAATCTGCATCGATTACCTTTAAAAGGGAAAATCAATAAACGGCGAATATTATGCCAACTTATTGAAACAATTTAACTAGGTTTTAAAATAACCACCTCTGATGGCCAAGAAAAAATTTCTTTTTCATCAAGATAATTCACAGGAGTACACGTTTGCAGTCTCAATGGCGAATTTGCATGAGTTGGGTTACGAATTGGAACCTCATCCGTTAAAAGGAGATTATGTTGAAAAATATTTTTGTTTTTTGCAAAAACTGTGTTCTATATGACCTTTTATTAGTCGCCTAAGGCGCAGAGCATTCAGACATTTAAGGGCTTCACCAACCACCGGGAGCCGCCGTGATACAATGGTTAGCACGCCGGCTATGGCACAAGAAACCCATGTCTAAATCCGGGTAAGAATATTGAAAATCTTTTAAAGGAGGGTTTTCCTTCTTGTACTAGCGACCTTACGAACTTACGACTACGGTATTTATCTTTGAGCCACGAAAAGTCTTCAAAATAAAACAGGTAAAAAAGGCTAAAGTGGGACGTGGTTGACTAGAATATGCGTACACCATTCAGCTATTCGGAAGATTACGAAGTTCTATCTGGAACTTAGGCATAGTCAGCTATAACATCTTGCATCAAGAGCGAGAAGAAGGTCGAACATATTGTACAATGAATCATTTCAGCTAGATTGGATTAACAATGTGGCACTAAAAGCGGCAGGACCTCATATTACTTAGTAGGGACATAAATACGGTTACACACGTTTTATGCTGTAAAATAAAAAGTACTGAATGTATTTCGACCAAATATTTTTAAATATATTTATAGATGTATATTGTATCCAAAAAGAATCTACTTATTCGAAATGTCCGCCTTTTGCCTTTACACACGCCTTAAGTCGCACTGGACAATCGTCAATAGCTGCACGAACCTCGGCCATTGGGAAATTGGCCACAGCTCGAATCAAAGCAGTCTTAAGAGATCCAATATTGGGGTATCTTTTGTGACAAACCTATAAAACCGTCCACAATTTGTAATCCAATGGGTTCAAATCTGGACTGCCTAAGGGCCATTCTTCAGAGGAAATGAACGGTGACAAATTGTTTCGAAGCCAGGCCTGGGACGTTTTAGCCTTATGGGCCGGCGCAGAATCCTGCTGGAAAGTCCATGGCCGATTTTGGAACAGGGAATTGTTAAGAGGCTTCACAACCTCTTCCAAAACGGTTTCTTGGTAAACTTTTGCCGATGTTTTGACTCCTTGTTTGCAGAAATGCAGGTCAGTGACCCCATCGTAAGAGACACCGCACTAAACCATGACTGAAACTGGGTGATGACCCTTTTCCACCCTTGGGATCAGTTCAGATGCTTCCTTAGCTGACCACGCATACACTCTATCATTTTGCTTGTTAAATTTTTCCTGAACGGTAAAAATTTTTCATCGTTGAACAAAATTTTTCTGTGCAAGTTATCAGCGTGCTTCACAAATGACGTCTGCATTTTTCAACCCTATTGTTTTTTTAAAGCTGCAGTCAATAAATGTCCGGTGCGTCGTTTGAAAGCCCTAAGTCCCAAGTCTTTTTTAATGATTCAACTTATGGACTTTTGCGTGATATTCATCTCACGGGCCATGATTTTCTGCAATTTAAAAATCCCGTTTTCTGCAATTTAAAAATCCCGTAGCAGACTAACGCTATTGAGGTTAGCTTTCAAACCCATATGACATTAACGGGGTATGTTCAGTTCTATTATTGAAATGGGTGTGTTCAATGTTGTAACAGTATTTATGTCCCTACTAAGTAGGAGGGACTTTTATATACGTAGAGGCTATTTGAAAATAAGGCTCTGTATAAAATTTGGTCCGAATGCTGCAATATATGACTTCTAAAGCAGCAGCATCGTATATTCGGAAATATATTTGTTCGGGGGTTTTACGAAAATATTGACAAAAATATTTCAGTATCACCAGAGTTATAACGTACCATGGTAGATTTGATCGGATTTATTTTTTGCGTTTTAGAGCTGCAGGCTCTTAAATCTAGAGAGGCCTTTGTGTGTGTGAGCCATTCGAAAACATGAAACTATTTGTTCTTATTTTACCAGAGGTAAATGCTGATTGATCGTAACGCTTTGTCCGAAATTTAATCGAAATCGGATGTACTATGTGTCATTAAGAGCTGCAGGTTCTGAAACCGGGAGGAAATCAGTGAGAATAACATAAACTAAAAGATAAAACCATCGATTGAAACTCTGAAAAATTAGTTTTTTAATTAATTATTCAAGAGTTAGTTTTTGTTCTAGCCTGTTAAACAAATAATTTCTTAACACATTCGGTCTTAGGTATGCTTGTTCAATTTCCTATACCAAATATTCTCGCAGTATGCTCCACTTATTCCCTCCACTGAAGACCAACAATGTCTTCTGTGGTATTATCATCTAATACCTGTATGGCAGCATCGTTTGGCTATCAAACATAGAACGCATGACACTGGCAATCTTGTGCAAATATAAACGCCAAACTCAAGATTTATTTTATTTTCGAGACAACCTAATGTTTTGTATTTTTCAACAAGTTTTATTTTTTGTTGATGTATTACATACACGTTCATAAAAAGTAAAAGCATATCTACTGGTAAAGAGCAGCACCCACCTACAGAAAAGTTTTCCATATTTCGATATAACTTTACATATTGCACTTGTTTAGCTAAAGTGAAATAACTCAAAATTTTGAAATATCCATTTTGTTGGTAATAAAACGGCATACAAATGTCATCTCTATGAACGGTCATCGTTTGCACCTCTCTTTTTAAAAAAAATAAAGTCTGGCTTCACCACTCTGCTATTAAGAGGATTAAGCACCTCTGTCTGGAGACTGAGCAAGGTCCGAACAAACACGTAGAGATAATTATTTGTCGCTTAAGAGTAATAGGGTTAGGTTTTTGGCTAACCCAATTCGGGAGGGAGTTTTGTGTGTAGAGGCAATTCGAAAAACGTAGACCGATATGGTCCAATGTTACTAGACGTAGAAATTGGTTTCTCTTATCGCTTAATCGCAAATTTGGTAGAAGTCGGATATAAAAAGTGGCATCTTTAGCTGCAGATTCTATAATCTGCAAGGAACTTTGACCAAAGGCTATAGGAAAATTTCATGATAATTTTTCGCGTGATCGGGTGTAATTTGTGTCTTCTATAGCTCAACCGATTTCGATGAAACTTGGTAAAGTTTTCATGTTTGTTCTAAGGACGAAAAGTATTGCAATTGGTTTTTCCGATTTCAGAACATCTGATTTCGAATAAATTTCATTTGAGTGACCTACACATTTGTCTATATCCAAGTTTTCAAATACCTCCCACCTTAAAGTCCTTCGCGATTTTAGGTCCTGCAGCTCTAGAAGCCACAAATTTCACCCGATCATCCCCAAAATTTGCATGGCATTACACGCAGAGAAAAAACATGGTTACTACATGGTCACGGCAATAATAATATGTTATCCGCAATAAAAGTATGTTCGTCGCAACCATAACATTGTTAACTGAATTTATTTATGACAATAGTATAATTGCTGAAATATTAATACTGTTGAAATGTAACAATAGTATTTTTGCCAAATTTAAAAATGAAAATATGGTTATAGCAACAATATAAATATGGTTGGTTCGACAAAAGTATTGTGTTTTGCGTTTTATGTTAACAATAATATGATTACGGCAATCATACTATATGATTGTAATTTTTCTTCATTTAAATATGCTTTAAAGAACAAATGTTGTTGGTTTGGATCTAATGCAATAATAGTACTTTTGTATTGAAATTATTTTTTTTTAAACAATCTGCTTTGGCTTTGTTTAACTTAAATATTTTAAATAAAAACGCTTACGTTTATTCAAACTTATTTATTTCTTCTGTGAACTAAATCACTCCCTATTATTTTGAATTTAATGTATTTTTGAATAATTTTCATAATTTAAATCTAAATAGTCATTATATTATGGTTGTAGGGATCTAAACATGGTTGCGTGTGAATCATAGTATGGTAATGAGGATCATACTATGGTTGTATATGAAACATACTATGGTTGTGAGGATCATACTATGGTTGCGGAGATCATAGTATGGTTGAGTGTGAATCATACTATTGTTGTGGGGATTATATTATGGTTATGTGTGAATCATGCTATTGTTGTGAAGATCCTAGTATGGTTGTATTTGAATCATACTATTGTTGTGAGGATCATAATATTGTTGTACTACAACCATATACCCAACAATAGTATTATCCTCTTCGAATATTGTCACCACAACCATACTTTTTTTCTGCTTGTATATGATTTAAAAATATCGGTGATCAGTCTAGAGGTATTTTTTTCAAAACAAACAAAAAAAATCAAATCAAGTGTGGATTCTTTGTTGTCATTTATTTTTTAAATAAAATTTCCTTCAAATGTTAACAGCGACTAAGTCTCTGCGTATCCATTCGGAAGGTCCAATTTTGGATGACTCTTTCGAGCATTTCGACCGGATGAACGCCATCATGATACGCGTAATGTTGGCTTTGAAGCCTGAGGCTTAGCTGGTTTGTCAGCGTTGATTTTGGACTTTACGTGGCTCCAAAGAAAAAAGTCTTAACTCGTGACATCAGACGATCTGAAATTAGCTGCTCTTTAAAATGACATTTCAATAAATCCATTGTTTGAGCAGCTGTATGGCAAGTGGCACCGTTCTGTTGAAACCAAAACCGTCAAGATTATGGGCTTCAATTTCAAGTAGCAAAAAGTCCGATATCAAGGCGCGATAGCGAGCACCATTCACGGTTACGTTCCGGCCGTCATTATTTTTGAAAAAATATGGACCGATGATTCCAACAGCCCATTTAACTGCACCAATCCATGATTTTTTCTGGGTATAATGACAGCTCTTGCACGCAGAAAAAAAAGTATGGTTGGGGTGACAATATTCGAAGAGGATCATACTATTGTTGGGCATATTTTTTGTGGCACAACAATATTATGATCCTCACAATAATAGTATGATTCACACATAACCATATTATGATCTTCACAAGCATACTATGATCCTCACAACAATAGTATGATTCACACTCAACCATACCATTATCTCCACAACCATATTATGATCCTTACAACCATAGTGTGTTTCTCATACAACCATAGTATGATCCTTACAACCATAGTATGATTCACACGCAACTATACTATGACCCCCACAACCATAGGATGATTCACTCATGTATGGTCTATAAAACCTGTTTTGTTATGTTTATATTTGCAACCATACGGTATGATTGCCGTAATTATATTATTGTTAACGTAAATTTTAAACAACAATAATTGTGTTGCACCAAACATGTTTATATGGTTACTACAGCCATATTTTTATTTCTAAATTTGGCAATAATAATATTGTTACATCTCAACAATATTAATATCAACCTTAATGAAACAAAAAAAAATATTTTTTTTTGTTATTAATTTTCTTGATAAATAAGACTGGGTAGAAACCCGCAATAGTTAAGTCATTTGTTAACAAAAACAAAATTCTGTTCGTGTTCAGAGGAATAGATCAAAAGTACAAGAATACAAAACAAAATTAGAAAAGTAGTAAAAAAAATTGTATAGCCATTTAAGTACTCAGTCTGAATATATAAACCTCTATCTAGGCTAAATAATAAAACGGCTACAACAAATTATATTTCTATATTTTTTCTCCCAAAACCAAAAACACCACTATTATTGCAGTGACACGTTAAGAACTTACACTTTTTCACTACGATCTAATCGTATCCTAATTTTTATCATGCAAAATATTTGGAATGTTAATTTGGTTTCCTCTTTATTTCACAGAATTTATAAGTTTTTAAAAATCGCGTTTTGGCGTTTTTTCTGTTAAATATCGACAATCGTCATTTGATCAAATTTTAGTTAAAAATAGTCAAAATGACGCTGGACTGTTAACATTTCCCCCCTTAATTTCCAGAAGAACTGTCTACTCGAAAAATGCTAATATGACTTTATCAGCTTTCGATGGTATCCATGCCTCGGGTAGCATGGATAGAATGTCTTGAGTCTATTTTAAAGTGTAAATTTCGTCTTTTAAGAGAGGTCTCAGTTCTTATGCTGTTTTCGGAGCTAAATTTGATTATTAGGGATGCTCAATTGTGAAATACCGACATGACTTAAAATTCGTTGTTATTGAACCGAGTACTCTGATCTGATATCTTGAGTATTATTTTTAAATTTTTATTTCCGGACGACATAGAAAAATTGCACTTTTCTGTCTTTCTAATCGGAATAATGTTGTTTTTGAGTTGTGGTGGTCTTCTCGCATATGAGTGATATGTGTTTACGTGTGTCTGGATGTATATAAATTCAAGAACAAATTTCAAACTTGCAAATTAAATTTATGTAAATGCAACTCTGTTAGATAAATAAATTACGTTGCATGTAAATTAATAGTAAATTAAATTAGGTTGAAAAAAAAGCTACGTAAAACAGTAGAAGAGTAAAAATGCAGTGCATGCCGTGCCTCTGACTTTAATTATTTTCACGCAATTATTAAAAATTTCAAAACAGAAAGCAATCAGAAAATTTTGCTTAAATATTAAATATTTGAAACATAAAACCTATGATAGATATCAGAAGGTAAATTGATTTGAATCAATGGAGTGAATTAGAATGGTTTAGTTGTCGAAATGATTCATATATTAATATATAATATATATAATTGCAAATATCTAATGTTTATATGTATGGAAATACTAAATGCAATTTATATTGCTTTTTTCAACATTGCTTTAACGACAAACGAAAAACATATCTCAAATCGGTGAGCTATGCACGATATAATTTCTATACTCCCTGTATAAATATAACTGGTATTAATATAACTGATGTAATTGATAAAATTTAATTATAATTTTAAAACATATTTTTTCTGTGTATACGATCATCGAAATATGCAGTTTTACCATGGATGTCATGGTAATGACAAAGCAGAAGGACAAGTTTGCCGGCTTTACTCTCTCTGGCGATGTCTAATTGATCTTATTGGCAACGAATTCACATTTTTTCGTGTGTTGTCTTATCTTCATGAATCTTGCCATAAGTAAGTTTTTTGTACCAACGATGAACGCAATTGTAATTGAAGAAAATCGGTTCAGATTTTGATGTTGATCCACACATATGTTCAGCGGATTTTATGTGTTTAGCTCAAGAAGCCATATCTTCCATCCAATCTTAATGGAACTTCTTACAAGAATTTTTTATGGACCAAGGTCGGACGCAGTTGAAATTAAAGAATCCGAACTTTAATTCGATTTTATGATTTTAGCATTAGAACATATATAATAGAGTTCTATACGTCGAAGGGTGTAAGGTCCAAGTCGGTAGGTCGACCTTTTGTTTTTAAAAAAGCCTAATAGTTGACTTTTTCGACTTTTTACTTTAACTTCGAGTATAAGCATATGTTTTATTGTCATCCAAACATTGTGTGTTGCGTAAATTAAGATTCGCTTATATTTAATTTCGTCGATTGATTGTAGGGGCAACTCATGTCAGGTATAAATTCATATACCTTCAAAAATGTTCGAGATTCATCCAGACAAATCAATCAAGTTGGTAAGTATAGGATAACAGAAATTATATTCAGAGTATAACAAATTTATTTTTAATATTTTTTAAGGCGAACTGATAAACACTGATATCAGAGATTCTCGAATAACTATTGATACCCATTTTGCGGATGTTGAAGTGGCCGAATAGATTATAGGTTCAAAGGCAATTACATATGGGGTTTATTTGACAAGCGTGTAACTACTAGGCGCGAAAATACCATAATAATGGCTGACAACGGTGCTCCAAAACAATTGAAGCTCTTTCCCCAAGGCAACGCTAGTTTATCGAAAAACCAATTCTTTAACTTTTAGGAAATCAATGGAAAGCGTATATCCAAATACTGCAAAAGAAGCAAACATTTTTCAATCGATGCCACTTCAGTCCCACGTGAGAGATTTTTTTCGCATGCAGAACTTACAGCAAAAAAATCCAAAAAATTTAAATATGCTTAATAAGCATTGCTTATCTTTTAAAAACAATTGATGCGCTGGTTCCAAGTATGCGAATCGACTCTTTTAAAAAAATAAATTTTGTTTTTAAAAACTTGAATATGAATAATTTACAAAGCACCAGATGTTTATAATTTTTCACACTTTTTTTAAAATAAAAGTTTTTTATACTTAGTAGGGACATTAATACTGTTACACACGTTTTATGCTGTAAAATAAAAAGTACTAAATGTTTTTAGACCAAATATTTTTTAATATATTTATTGATGTATATTGTATCCAAAAAGAATCTACATATTCCAAATGTCTGCCTTTTGCCTTTACACACGCCTTAAGTTACACTGGCCAATCGTCAATAGCTGCACGAACCTCGTCCATTAGAAAATTGGCCACAGCTCGAACCAAAACAGTCTGAATAGATCCAATGTTAGGGTATCTTTTGTGACAAACCTTGTCCTCTAAAACCAACCTCAATTTGTAATCCAGTGGGCTCAAATCTGGACTGCCTGAGGGCCATTCTTCAGAGGAAATGAAGGCTGGCAAATTGTTTTGAAGCCAGGCCTGGGACGTTTTAGCCTTATGGGACGGCGCAGAATCCTGCTGGAAAGTCCATGGCTGGTTTTGGAACAGGGAATTGTTAAGAGACTTCACAACAGCTTCCAAACATTCTCTTGGTAAACTTTGTCCGATGTTTCGACTCCTTTTTCGCCGAAATGCAGGTCAGTAACCCCATCGTAAGAGACACCCCACCAAACCATGACTGAAGCTGGTTGATAACCCTTCTCCACCCTTTGGATCACTTCAGATGCTTCCTTAGATGACCGCGCATACACTCTATCGTTTTGCTTGTTCATCGCTGAACAAAATTTTTCTGTGCAAGTTATCAGCGTGCTTCACCAAAAGACGTTTGCATTTTCCAATCCTATGTTTTTTAAAGCTGCAGTCAATAAATGCCCTGTACGTCGTTTAAAAGCCCCAAGTCCCAAGTCTTTTTTAGTGATTCAACTCATGGATTTTTGAGTGATATTCATCTCACGGGCCATGATTTTCTGTTATCGGAGCGGATTTCTGTGAATTCTTGATTTAACGGCTTTGATGACTTGCGGTGTTCGAACAGAGCATGGGCGACCCGACTGGTGGCCGTCTTTTACATCTCCAGTCTCCTCAAACAGTTTTATGCATCGGTAGACGAACAAGCGGCTAATCCATAGTGGCCGGAGCGTTTTGAAAATATCGCTTTTTTTCATTTCACACTTGAAAAGCGCTATTACAGCGATACGGTTCTCATTATCTGACCACTCCATGGTGAAAGTTGAAACAATTTTAAAATCCCGTTACAGACTAACGCTATTGAGCTTAACTTTCAAAACCCATATGACATTAACGGGGTATGTTCAGTTCTACTATTGAATGGGTGTGTTCAATGTTGTAACAGTATTGATGTCCCTACTAAGTACAAAGAAAACTTGTTTTTTATTCCAAAATACGGTATTGTCATTTATACTAAAAAGTCGAAAGATATTACATCAAATCTTGATGGAATTTGGCATAAGTAAGTTTCTTGAATCAATTGAAGAAAATCGTGTGTAGATTTTCGATATAGCTCCCACAGATGGTTAAAATGGGTACTGTGTTTGGAAACGCACTAAGTAATTCAACAAAAGGCATAGATGAAGTACTTTTTGGCTCATGTGACCCAAAAAACGTACCACGTGGTCATAACGGAAGATTCATAGTCAATAGGAACATATCGTTTCGGTACTTGCTTCGAATACAAATATAGAGTTTTAGATGAGATTGAGACATATATGTATCAAATAACACTTAAATTTCCTTACAAAGCTAAAAATTGAAAAATTTGATTTTATGGCTAAATTTGGATCACGAGAACGCCCCATTTTAACCTAACACAAGTTCATTAAGAGTCCGATCAAGCGCCGAAACCTTGTTTTTATTTTGTTTTTAAGCACATCTCAAAGTGTAGGTTCTCATATAGTCGACCAAGTCCCACATTTTTTTATTTCTTGTTTTTTTTTTTTGTTTAAATTGAATTTAAGGCGATTATACTCGCAAATGGAAATGTACAAGTAACAGATTCTTTTCGACAAGCCAACCTCGTTATCTTCTCGTTCTTTTATATAATCTGCTTATGAGTCATTCCATGCCAAACGGTACGATTTTGGGCAAAAATTTAACGCAATGATTCCGATTTTTATGAAAATTTGCAGATTTGGTCCTCTAGCAATTCTATTTAATCCGCGATTAGAAAAAAAATATAATTTTTTTTTTCAAAAGTTATGACCAATTGAACTTTGGTAAAATGGAGATTTTATCAAGGAGGTGTGTTCATTCAGTCGCATGTAACTCCGGAAATACTTGACCGATTTTACTCTGCTATACCTTATTTTGAAGGTAATTTTAAGCACTTCTAAAATAACGAAACGGTATGGCATAACGCCATAGCATTTTTTAAGTTTGTATCATTTTAATCCTTTTATTTCGATTTTGAAAATGATTACATCTTTTTTTATTTTTGAAATTTTGCAGGCGTATTCTTACAGGTCTGTTTTACCGACTGTGTAAGTTTTAAAGTGGTGAAATAATGCGTTCTATTTTTAAAAATTTTTTTTTACCTTATACCTTTTTCACTTCCATGAATATAGAAAATATAATATAGAAAAAAAAATACTTTTTAATAGTTTATTGACACAAGATATAACAACAACAAAAAAACAAAGAAAAAAAGAAATAAAAAAATGAGTAATGAAATAAATGTTATGCCTTGTATACCATCTTCATACAGTACTGCTCAGAAGATGATGTTGTCTGGACTTTCATTATTTTATCGGGTTGTGGAATGAATGCATGGTAGCCAAGAGTTCCAGAAATTGTTTTCGCTTTTTCAAAACGCTCCTTCAGGTGTTTCGCCCTATCTTGATATTGATAGTTATTGAAGAATTCTGTATGAATATTCTTCACGTTTTTATTCACCCAATCATAAAATTTGACGGCACTATTAATGGGATTTATGAGGCTGGACAAGCTTGCACGTGCTGCTAGTCTTTTGACTGTTCCTCCCAGACCATCGCAGGGCCATTTGCCATGAGACGTTGCAAAAAAAGGCCATTCCGCTGGTATTCCAAAATCTTCTACGTGGAACGTCAGATTTAAAAAGTTTTTCTTGTTTTTGTATTGTGCGCTTGCGCCATCAGAAAAGTAAAATATTTTACTTACAGGTCCTAAGGTTTTCTTTAAAAAATTTACAAGCCCCTCCTGGAATACGTGCACGGCTATTGTATCATGTTTTTATTTCTTTTTTTCTTTGTTTTTTTGTTGTTGTTATATCTTGTGTCAATAAACTATTAAAAAGTATTTTTTTTTCTATATTATATTTTCTATATTCATGGAAGTGAAAAAGGTATAAGGTAAAAAAAAATTTTTAAAAATAGAACGCATTATTTCACCACTTTAAAACTTACACAGTCGGTAAAACAGACCTGTAAGAATACGCCTGCAAAATTTCAAAAATAAAAAAAGATGTAATCATTTTCAAAATCGAAATAAAAGGATTAAAATGATACAAACTTAAAAAATTCTATGGCGTTATGCCATACCGTTTCGTTATTTTAGAAGTGCTTAAAATTACCTTCAAAACAAGGTATAGCAGAGTAAAATCGGTCAAGTATTTCCGGAGTTACATGCGACTGAATGAACACACCTCTTTGATAAAATCTTCATTTCACCAAAGTTCAATTGGTCATAACATTTAAAAAAAAATTTTAAATTTTTTTTCTTGAAACACGTATATAATATTTTTAAGAGAAGAATGCATACACAAACTAGTTAAGCAATCCAAGCTTGTGATGTAAAAAATGCGTACCGTTTGGCATGGAATGACTCTTATACGAATATGCATAAGACATGAACGGATATAAGCCATGGAAACAAATCCTCTCTTGGTCACTAAACGACAAAAGAGTTTGACATTCAGAATATTTTAAATTCAGTTTTCTTTGGAAATGATTATGTTAGCCAAGCTTCGTTGGTTTTTTTGTAATCTACAGGATAGGCCGTAAGGTACCATGGGGTTAACAACTTTAATAACATTTTTGTTTATTAATTTGTTTTTATTTTTTTCTCAGATTATATATATATAATATATAAAATGAAAATTTTTTACACTCTGTATAAAAAGTAATGTCACTTAAATGATAACATCTTTAAAAATTTGTCACTGTAGCTATCGAATTTCTGATTCAATGTTTGCCTTGGGTTCATGGATTGTCTCGGGCTTGTTAACTTAACATATACTCGCTCCTTCAAATAACCCCAAAGAAAATAGTCGGTTGCTGAAAAATCTGGCGATCGCGCAGGCCAACTACTTAGTAGGGACTAAAATACTGTAACAACATTGAACACACCCATTTCAATAGTAGAACTGAACATACCTCGTTAATATCGTATGGATTTTAAAAGCTAACCTCAGTAGCGTTAGTCTGTAACGAGATTTTAAAATTGTTTCAACTTTCATCATGGAGTGGTCAGATAATGAGAACCGTATCGCTGTAACAGCGCTTTTCAAGTGTGAAATGAAAAAAAGCGATATTTTCAAAACGCTCCGGCCACTAGGGACTAGCCGCATGTTCGTCTACCGATGCATAAAACTGTTTGAGGAGACTGGAGATGTAAAATACCGCCCCAGTCGGGCCGCCCATGCTCTGTTCGAACACCGCAAGTCATCAAAGCCGTTAAATCAAGAATCACAGAAATCCGCTATGAAAACAGAAAACCATGGCCCGTGGATGAATATCACGCAAAAGTACATGAGTCGAATCGCTAAAAAAAGACTTGGGACTTGGGGCTACGTACAGGATATTTATTGACTGCAGCTTTTAAAAAAAAGGATTGAAAAAGGCAAACGTCTTTTGGTACAGCACGCTGAAAACTTGTACAGAAAAATTTTGTTCATCGATGAAAAAATTTTTACCGTTCAGGAAAAATGTTTTGCTCGTTTGTTTTATTTCGGTCTGTAGCTTTTACACATTAAACAGGGATTTACCGGCTCAAGTCGTCTTGCTTCTTTATTTAAATAGAAGACAAGTTGTTAACAAAATGGCAAAGTGACATTGATTTTCGTGGCTGCACACTAGTGTGATTACTATTTTTATTACTTTACATTACAAAAATAAAACCCCTCAAATTCGAGGAATAATTGCATTCAGATGGCACTAGTAACATCAAATTTAAAAAAAAATTAAAAAAGTTCCCCCCTTTTTCATTTTTAATTTTTTTTTAATCTAAAGAGTTCTACCAGAGTCAAGTTGAGAGTGGAGGTAAGGTTGGTTATTCAACGGTCAAACAAGCCCCTTTGGAATCAATCCACCCAAGAAAACGAATCCAACTATCAATATCTCAAGCTCAAACCAGTACTTCTCAAACGCAACCCATACATGATATTGTCTCCGAATCTGCCTCCGATTCTTCACCCAAGTCTCCAAGCTCTTCTTCCACGTCATCTTCTGAATGCAAACCGAAATACAAAAGAACAAGCACTACAACAGCGAGTTTACTAGTACTGGAAAACAACATTTCTACACATAAAGCACATAACGTTCTTGCAACCATTGCTAAACAGGGTCATGATGTGCCGGTTCCAAGTCAGTCTGGTGTCTGGAAACGAGTAATCTCAGAAGGACAGCAAATGAAAGCCAAAATTTTTGAAAAACTACAAAGCAAAGATCCCTATTGTCTTCAGTTTGATGGTAAAAGAGTCCAAGGGGAAGAATATCAAGTAGTTCTGCTGAAAAATACCACAACCGAAATCAAACTCGGTATTCTGAAATGTGAGAGTGGTTCTGCCGCGGCCATTCACAAGGAACTACATCAGCTAATTGATGAATACGATGCTTGGGAAAATATTCGCATGATAATCTGCGACACAACAGCAGTAAATACTGGTCGTTTGCACGGCATTGTAAAGCTGATACAGGATGATGTCTTGAGTAAGGGCTTTCAGAAGCCACAATACATTGGCTGTCAGCACCATGTACTCGACCTCCTTCTGAAGCACGTCATGAATTTTCTTATTCAAGAGCCAACGAGACAACCAGAATTGAACTATTCCTTCATTGACAAATTAAGAGAAAACTATGTCTCTCTTCAGACTCATTACCACCAAGTTGCGACAGATGATGTTAACACAGACGAGAACCCTGGATGGCGAGATGATTTAAAGATCTTATATGAACTTTGTCAGGCATATCGTCAGTACAAAACAACTTCACGATGGCCCCGAATCAGCTGGAAGAAACTCCCAAACTTACACCAGGCAAGATGGAACTCGCGTGCAATATATGCTGTTATAGCCTTTTTTCTCATGCCAGAGTGGCGCCGCATCCTCGGTACAGCATGCGACTTTATCTGCTATGAATGGGCAAATGCTTGGTTCAAGTCGCAACACTACAACGAAGCGTCCTTCAATGAACTGTTAACCTCACTCACCAAGACAAAATGCAAGAAGGCAATTAAGTGTTTGAAGACGAACTGGTCGGTCGAGGAGTCATTAATTGACATTCCCAGATCTAACCAAAATGCTGAACGTGCTGTAAAACTGATGGAGGGACTAAATGCAAACTCGAAAAAATTTGAATTTCTGAATCTAAAGTTCATAGCAAAAAATAATTTTTAAACATTTTTTTGTACATTCTAAACTTATTACTAACTGCTTTATATTATTAATTTTTTTGCTATTAATCTTTTGAATTAACCAAAAACAGCATGTAATTTTTTTGAAAAAAATTATTTTTTTCATCCGAATGAAAGGGGGAACTTTTTTTAAAAAACACAAAAATGCAATTAATATTCTTACATTACACAAAAAACTTCCTCGATTGCAAGTGGTTTCATAATTTTTTTTTTTTTTGTAATTACACTACTGCACACTGCTTTTATCATGATTTCGGGTCCATGACAACCCTCTTCAGAAAGCTTTGCTGCAATTGTTGAACGTAAAACCAAACTCTATAATTCCAGGCTCTCCCCAAACGAACGAGAACTACTGTTGTAAACCTTACTTTTCAAGTTTTCTTCACACAATTGCCCACGAAAATACAACTCACTCTTGCCACCTCTATGGAGACTCCACATTGAGAGCCATCAAAAGATTTCTTTTACAACGTGTGTGTTATAAAAAGAGTTTAGTGAGTTGTATTTTCGTGGGTAATTGTGCGAAGAAAACTTGAAAAGTAAGGTTTACAACAGTAGTTCTCATTCGCTTGGGGAGAGCCTGCCCTTATAGAGTTTGGTTTTACTTTCAACAATTGCAGCGAAGCTTCTGAAGAGGGTTGTCACTGACCCGAAATCATGATAAAAGCTGTGTGCAGCCACGAAAATCAATGTCACTTTGCCATTTTGTTCCAAAACCTGCAACGGACTGTCCAGCAGGATTCTGCGGCGGCCCATAAGGCTAAAACGTCCTAGGCCTGGCTTCGAAATAATTTGCCAGTGTTCATTTCCTTTGAAGAATGGCCCTCAGACAGTCCAGATTTGAACCCATTGGATTACAAATTGTGGACGGTTTTAGAGGACAAGGTTTGTCACAATAGATACCCCAACATTGGATCATGATTACAAATTGTGGACGGTTTTAGAGGACAAGGTTTGTCACAAAAGATACCTCAACATTGGATCTCTTAAGACTGCGTTGGTTCGGGCTGTGGCCATTTTTCTAATGGACGAGGTTCGTGCATCTATTGACGATTGGCCAGTTCGACTTAAGGCGTGTGTAAAGGCAAAAGGTGGACATTTCGAATAAGTAAATTCTTTTTGGATACAATATACGAGTACACCAATAAATATATTAAAAAATATTTGGTCCGAAAACATTCAGTACTTTTTATTTTACAGCATAAAACGTGTGTAACAGTATTTTTGTCCGAACTAAATAATTTCCAAAGTTATGGAAATTATACTCTCTCCAAAAATGTTACTTAAAAGTGCCATTGTGTCTCGTGTAGTGTTGGCAGTGGCTAAGTCCTGCTGAAACCACATTCCAGATCTGTTTTCAAGAGCAGGACGTTAAAAATATTCTATCATAAACCGATACTGCTCTCCATTTACGGTTACAGCACTTCCATCTTCATTCTTGAAGAAGTAAGGCCCAAAGATATTTGCAGATGTGATCCCACACCATTCTGTACACCTAATTGGGTGCAATTGGCGTTGGATTTTCAGAACCCCAGAACATATAGTTCTGCTTATTAAAAAAGCCATTCAAATGAAAATGAGCTTCATCACTCATGCGTTAAAATAATTGATCGCTGATTAAAATAATAAAATTCTATTATTCTGGTTCTTTGTTCAGTTGTGAATCTCTCCATTATTTTTTCTTCAAGTGATACGGGTTGCTATTTATATTTCGGGTCCTGGCAATTCTAGTGTTCCCAGATACAAACTGGAACATCCATTGGCAACTTTGACAGTTTTTAGCATAACTTCACTTAGAACGTTATTTCATTTGAGGGCGAATTGTTTTGTTTGCAGTGTGTTGAAAAATGCATCTCAGTCAAAAAATGGAATTATCCCGTGACGATATATTGCGATGATTTTTTGCAATTTTCGGCGAGGGCTTCGAGACAAGAGTGTTTAAATCAAGTTGTTTCGACTTTTGGCGATAAAGCATCATCATAAACCACTGTTAATCGCTGGTACCAAGAGTTCAGTCTCGAACGCCGTTCGCTCCATGAGGAATTTCGCGAAGGACGTCCAACTTCGGTCACTTTGCCAGAAACCATAGATGCTATGCGTGAACTGATTAATGATTAAGCAAGACCGACACGTGTCATACCGTGAGATTGAGATGCTGTGCGTGAACTGATTAATGATTAAGCAAGACCGACACGTGTCATACCGTGAGATTGAGACATCCTTGGGCATTAGTATGACAAGCATAAATAAGATATTGCATGTTCATTTGGCCGTCAAAAAAATTTGTACTCCTTGTACCCCACATAATTTGACGAATGCTCACAAAATGGCTCGTATGGATTGGTGCAAAGAGATGTTGAAAAAGAATAACTGTGGTAGTTTTAAAGGCAGTGTATAACAATGTCACAGGTGACGAATCGTGGATCTATGCATATGAACCCGAAACGAAACAGCAATCGACCGTATGGTTCTTTCAAGACGAGCCAAATCCAACAAAATTTGTTCGTGGAAGAAGTACATCGAAGCAAATGATTGCGTTTTTTCGGTATAACTGGCCATGTTGCCACAGTGCCTATAGTGGAACGTATGACGGTCAATACTGAGTGGTATACAACCATCTGTTTGCCAACAGTGTTCGAAGAAATGAGGAAAGATAATAAGAGAAGACTGATCATTTTGCATCACGTCAATGCGAGCTCTCAAACATCAGCTGAAACGATGAGCTATTTGGCCACTTTAGATGTCGAATTGATGGGCCATCCACCGTACATTCGTGGTCTTATTTTTGACGTGAGGATGTTCGGCAAGGATACGCGACTTTCCAGAAATGCACACCCATTTGTTACCGATTGGCCGGTTGACCGCACTATAGACTACAGATCGAATTCGTTTTTCGCCCGTACTGTCCGCATGTGGAATCGACTTCCGGCAAATGTATTTCCCACCGATTACGACATCCAGAAATTCAAGACGAATGTCAATAAACATTACTCCCTCTTTCCCCCCCCCCCCCCCTCGATTCCCTGCTTTCCAACGAACAACGCAATGTATAGGGGTAAACCCCTGAGTGTTGGCTAATTAAAAAAAAATAACTGCAGTCAATAATTGTCCTGTACGGCATTTGAAAGCCCCAAGTCCCAAGTCTTTTTTAATGATTCGACTGCTGGACTTTTGCGTGATATTCATCTCACGGGCCATGATTTTCTGTTTTCGGAGCGGATTTCTGTGAATTCTTGGTTTAACGGCTTTGATGACAAGCGGTGTTAGAACAGAGCGTGGGCGGCCCGACCGGTGGCGGTCTTTTACATCTCCAGTCTTTTACAAACAGTTTTATGCATCGGCAGAGGAACATGCGACTAATCTTTAGTGGACGGAGCATTTTGAAAATATCGTTTTTTTTTTCATTTCACACTTGATAAGCGCTATTACAGCGAAACGGTTCTCATTATCTGATCACTCCATAATGAAAGTTGAAACAATTTTTAAATCCCGTTACAGACTAACGCTATTGAGGTTAACTTTCAAAACCCATATGACATTAACGGGGTATGTTCAGTTCTTCTATTGAAATGGGTGTGTTCAATGTTGTAACAGTATTTTTGTCCCTACTAAGTACTTTCGATTATTGATTCTATGTGCTTATTTATAGAAGAAGATTTTTTTAGCTTTGGAATTTCAAAACTATATGAAAGACTTTGCTTGTAATAATAAATAAATAATGAGCATTAAAAAGAAGTTAGAACATTTTAGTCGGTTTAGCCGACTTAGTTATAACCTTAACCGAAGATGGTTTATTTCAAAAGCTTCTTTAGGGCACTGCTCGAAAAAATTACAAATAATGGCTAAATTAGAGTTGGAGAAACTTACTCGCTGGGATATGAGTAATAGACAAATGTGTCGACCACTTTCAAAACATTTCCACCTTCAATTCAGAACACTCCATTGTTGTGTGTAAATTCAAAATACTCGTAATGCAGTCCGTTCGCTGACTATATCCTGCATTTGTACGTAACTCTCTTTATACTTCGTTTAATTAGCACTTAACCATTTCCATCCGTCCATCGTTCGTCTTTTGTAGTCGTTGGTTGACAATATTTTATTTGAAATCATTTTGCCATGTCATTTTAATTATGATGCTTTCGCTGCTCATTTCCACTAGCGATTATTCTTCTCCGTTACTCAGCAGATGCAATTTGGCATTTCCTCTATTTTAGTCATTATCTACGATAATGTCATGTTTTTTTTTTGTAAATCCTAATTATTAACAACAACTTCACTGACGTGGTCTTCTTCATCGGCAGCACCGACATCATCAGCAGCATTTTCATCATTTGCATAATAAGCATCACTATGGCAACAGCATCTGGCAACAGTTTCTGCCGTTTCACGAGAATCCATTGGCAACATTTACAAATTAAATTGCGTTGGTTGCATTCATAACAAATTAAATTTGTGCACTTCAACATGAAAAGAGTAATAGTAAACAGCATTATTAATTTGAGGGAATATAATTTGTGGTGGCATTAGTGTTCGTTGCTTGAAAAGTGGAAAATGGAAATTATTATCAAAAACAAATTAAAACGTTCAGTTCGGCCAGACCGAAATGTTGTTAGGTTCGGCAAGGCCGAAATGTATACTCGTATACCCACCAACGGTAGTTCGCTATTTAAGTGAACGAAATAACCAAAAATCTCAATTATGGTTTCTTGACCAAAATAATGTATTTTTGATTCCCTAGCGACCAATTGTAAAGGCCACACTTTCTGAGAAATCTGAAGAATAATATCATATTTAGATTCGTAACGAAATTGTCTTCAATTTGAGCACAAAACTTTTGAAAATTTATATTTACGATCGGTCGCTTTTTTTTTGGCAGTCTTGATCTGCCTATAATCAGGTTCAGTGTGTTCTTTCCAAATGGGGGACTTGTCGCCGCCCTCTCTTTTGCCCGAAATTATATCTTTACTCTTTCGTAATATATATTCCAAGCTGGTGATTTTTACTTTAGTACTTTACGAATTATGGCTATTTAACCTTTTTGGACTTCGGTTCTTAGATAATGCCACATGTTAGCTAAAGAGAAAATTCAATTTTTTTGGTACCATACGGGCATTTTTTTTAACGAATTTGCTGCCACAACCGAATTTTTTGCCAACCGAATGTTGAAGTAGCCAGTTGTTTGGGTAGACAGAAATTGTCAGTAGAGGGAACTGACACTTTCGGTTAAAGAAAACAAGTATTGGTTATCTTAACAGACTACAAGTATTGGTTATCTTAGCAGATGATTATTAAAACTAAATTTGTACATGTTTTGGTTGTCGTTATAGATTGTTGGTTATAAGTACTTTTTGAAAAAATTTAATTTTTTACCGCGTTTGCAATGGATCAACTGATCAGGAACATAAATACGACTTTGGATGGGTGTGTTGATTGCAGTGATGCCACAATGGCAAAAGAATTAATTAAGAAATATAACAATATATATTGTCAGGCGTTGGGTGGCCGAAACTCGGGAAAAATGGATAGCCACAAAAAAGAGTTTTTTTTCTTTTCTGTGAAGTGGTTGATAATAAATACATTTTTCACTTTATTTCACGTGAAAATATCTTATCTAATTTCTGGGCATTTTAAAAATAATCATTTTATACTTTTAAATTAAATACTTTCTGCTTGCTGTACTCTTAAATATTCTTACACGAAATTTACAATAAATACATACTACAATACTTTTGTTTCTAAATATTCCTTCTAACTAGTTAATGACGAGATCGTCTACACGACGCCGTTGTTTTTACCCAATACGGCCCCCCGGTTGCCCTTTTTGAATACTGTTTCCAGCTGAGCTATCAGACCAATAGCCCGAAAGTTTTCCTTGAACAAAGCGAAATCCTCCAGGGGTTTGAGATACTCGAGGGCCTGGGCATATGTTTCCAAATTCATATTAGTGGCCAAACTTGGCGTGGGAGAGGTATGGCTATTTGTGGTCATCTCTTCAGTTTGTGATTTGGGCGAGTTCGAGCGGGACTGTTGCGAGTCTGTGGGCGAGGGCGAGGAACGAGTCGCATTACCATTAGCCAAGGGCAATTTAATTTTGAAACTTTTCTCTTTAAACTCATTATTGTTATCTGGTGCTCGGTCAATGTATTCACCCAAGGGAGAATGTGATTGGGAACCAATGCTGGGTGAGGCACGTTTGCCATTTGGTATATTCCTATCGGATTCAACTCCTGATAGACGTCTTTTAAAGGAATTGTGCGTTTTAAATGAACGGTGACCATTTAGACTAGATCTACTTCTCGTTGAATCATTATGTGCCGACGAGTGAGATGGCGGCCGACTGTTCTGCTGTTGCTGCTGCCTGTCATTGTAGTATTCATCGTAGGTGTTATAGCCGCCAGGACCGGCACCTTCAGATCCGTACGAGTTGAAACCGTTGTTGGTTTGGTATTGTTGTTGGACATGCTGATAGAAATTCTGACCAGCCTGATAATTTTGAAAGTATGCTTGTGCCGCCATTTTTGTGTCCTGCTGAAAACTTTCGTCTCCCCCCATCGACTGATTCTGATCGGTGTCGTCATCCTCCTCGTAGTCGCCGTACTCTTTCATGTAGTTTATGTACTGTTCGGGCACGTTCTCAAAGTTATCAATGCGCTCTAATTTCGTGGGCGGGAATGATTTTTGCACAATATCCGGTATCCACAGAGAAGGTCCCATGGGCTTCAATTGATTGGAGGCTAGCTTTTTAGCAAAATTGGTCAAGTGTGTTTCACGGAAACGATTAAGCCAACGATTGTCGGCCATAAAACCTTCGCATCCGATTATCTGCTTGGCCGTCTCCGCCTTTTCCTTGATCATGCCGTGCGTAATGGAACCACGTAATTGGGGATTCAAATTGGCCCTCACCAACCATTCATACACCACGGCATTGATATAGGCATACTTGCGGCTCCGTTCGATTTCCTCAAACATTGCCTGGTTTTCCACATCTTTCAAGTTTGACGGCACCTCCAACCTTAACGAAGGCACAGCGTTTGAGGTCAAGCGCCTGCCGCCTATGTACTGTGGCAAAAAGTGCATATTACACAATACGGGTTTTTTAAACGGCAGTATACGGCTCATACTCGCCTGGCACGCTTGTATCCATTGTTTGTGAAATGGATTGTCGGCCTTGGGAAATTGGAAAAATTGAAGTGTTGGATTCGTCCTGGAATTCATACAGCATTTGCGCATAGCCGGCATTTTCATAAGTCTGTTGTTCTCTATCGGTTTACGAAAAAAATATTTAATGCACCCAAACAATTGTGGTTATTTATTTGTTTGTTCGTTCCTTTTTCCCTTTCGACGGCACAATTCCACCGCTTTTATAGCGGATTTTAGTTGTTGTTTGCTCCAAGAAACGTGGAAAGTGTGTTAGTTGTTGTTTTGAATAATAAGGATGTTTATCTACGGGGTTCTATCTGATTAAGTCTGAGTAGTGCCAATAAAATACAGTTAAGCCTGTTTCTATATTGATGAAAATGTTTTTTTTATTTATAAGTTCCATTATTCTATTAATTATATTTATAAGTTCCTTTATTTATAGTTCGTATATTTGAATGATCGGTATCGCTTGGAAGCTTTCACCGTCTAACACAAGAAACTTAAAATGTCTGAATTTGTTTTCTTTCTTTTTATACATCATTTGCGGCGTTCGAAATATATTTTGTCGAACTGACTAGAACCGATAATAATAGGTTTTATTTTTTGATGTTGGAATAACTTTTGTTATGTTACAACAGTCAACTAAACAGGGTTTAGACACTAGAAATAATTTATCTATTGACACCAACGATTATTGGTACTAAATAACATGTAACCCATAATTAGTTGGTTGCCATAATCGCCAGTTGTTGCAACCAAGAGTTAAACTGAATTCGGTTTGTACAACTGTGTTATGGGCTGCGAACACCGTGATCATATCATCATATGATACTCAAACCATTTTACCTTCAATACTATGGAATGTTGGTTATTGCAACAGATATTCGGTTTATCCAACCGATTTTTCGTTGTTCGGACCGAGTTTTAACTGATTTTTTCCCTGTGTGTACGAGGGCGGTTCGGAAACTTCTTAGCCTAGCACAAAAAGCGCGGTATTAACAGAAAAAAGTTAAGTGTTTTGGAAACTTCCATCTCTGGTATGAACACATGTTAAGTTTCGGTCTGGCAACTCCTTCATATAGAAACAGGTGTTCACAAAAGACGCATCAGAGATTTTTTTACAATGGAAAAATTAGAAATGCGTGGTGTCATTAAATATTTACATAAAAAAGGTTTATCGGGACAAGAAATTCATAATGATATGGTGAATGTGTTAGGTGAAAGTGCTCCTTCATATGCAACAGTAAACAATTGGGTTGCTGAATTAAAACGTGGTCGTACAAGCATTGAAGATGAACCACGTAGTGGACGTCCAAAAACAGCAACAACAACAGAAATTGTAGCCAAAGTGCATGATATGGTATTAAATGATCGACGAATAAAAGTGCGTGAAATAGCTAATATCATGGGCATCTCAAATGATCGAGTCAATTTAATTTTGCATGAAGAACTACAGATGAAAAAGATTTCTGCAAGATGGGTGCCGGACTTGTTAACAGTCGACCAAAAACGCATAAGAATGAACATTTCTCAAGCTTGTTTGGATCGTTTTCAGCAAAATAAAATGGATTTTAAGCGTCGTTTCATAACTGTTGATGAGACATGGATCCACCACTACACTCCAGAGACAAAAGAACAATCCAAACAATGGACTGAAGCTGGAGGAAGTGCCCCAAAGAAGGCAAAAACAATTCAATCGGCTGGTAAGGTTATGAAAACGGTTTTTGGGACTTCAAAGGTATTTTATTGATTGACTATCTGCAAAAGGGTAAAACAATAAATTCAGAGTACAACTGCAACCTTTTAGATCAATTAAATGTACAAATTCGAGAAAAACGTCCTGGCTTACAACACAAAAAAATAAATTTTCATCAAGACAACGCACCAGCGTGTCAACGAATTAAAGTACGAGTTGCTTGACCACCCACCTTATTCTCCTGATTTAGCCCCCAGTGACTTTTACCTGTTCCCAAATCTAAAAAAAAATCCGTGCTGGCAAGCGTTTTACCTCAAATGAAGATGCAATTACAGTTGTAAACCACTATTTTGAAGACCTTGAGGAAAACTATTTTAATCAAGGGATAGAATTGCTAGATAAGCGTTGGACTAAGTGTATTGAAGTTCAGAAGATTATATTGAAAAATAAAAATATTTTTGAAAAACTAACTATTCTCTTTCATTTATAGGCTAAGAACTTTCCGAACCGCTCTCGTAGAAACTGGGGTTTGGACCTTTTTTATCGGGCTTTAAATTTACCCGAATTTTTAAAAGTATCCTAATAGGATTTGTGAATAAATGTCAGTGTTTTCAGCACCAAAAATAACAAAAAAATTTGTTGTTCTCGTCATTGGTCAAGGCCTCCAATTCTGCCAAATGGTGAAAATCTACTGTTTCTCATGAGCCTATTGTCGAAAGGACATATTTTTCGGCACCCTATGGACCTTTTATCAAGTTGAATTATTAAAATTGGATCGCTGGATCCGTTAACCAATGTACAAAATTGACCCAAATATAAATTATGGGTACTATATTTAGATTTATGAGAAAATTTTACTGTTTCTGGATACAGATGACCCTCAGAATAAGGGTACGATTTTGGGCCCCTGTGTCCAATACCCACGTCCAGCTTTGGTCCAAGCACAGCAATTTTTCAACTAAATTATTAAACATATACAGTGGAAAAGTCTACAGAAAAAATTTGGTCAGTACTTTTTTAGTCCCTCAAAGGAAAACATTTTCCCCCCATTGCCTGATTTGGTACATTTTTAACACCGACCGATCCAAAACTAGCTGGTTAGTTATAAGTCTAGCTATAGACTCGTTTGGACTAAGTCGTGCTTTCAGTAGACTGACAGACAAACGGACGAACATGGCAATGACGTCATAGATTTGTATGACATTTAATACTATAGGGTCACAGATAAGTGTACAAACGAATTCACAAACTTATATTTCCTCCCATCCTTTGGTGGAGAGTAAGTTAAATTTCAGTCATAAAATATTTCACATTTGTTAAAACTTAACAAGAAAAAAGTATAAGGAACAAAAAGATAGATCGATAAATTATTGAAGTCTCGTCGGCAGCACACGTAAAGGTATCAAAAAGTCTTCGCGACTTTACCTTACGGTGTTGATAAATACCAGCAAACCTGATCTTATTAGCTTGTGGAGTAATTCAGTCTTCCAAAATAATAGGCATCTATAGTGGATTATTTATCGAATTAGGCCACAATAATATTAAAAAACGTGAAAATATTCCCAATACAACTGGGGTTGAGCACTTGTATACGCTGCAACAAAACTGATTTAATGCAAAACATAGTATCTTGGTATAGTTATTATTCCAAAATACCGGAACACAAGGTCCAATTACGCGATCGTTGGTGATTATATAAACGGATCCTCCTAATCCATACAAAGATAGCAGCATCATGCCGACAAATCCTAAACGGCGAGTCCGGGTGAGCACTTAAAGGGGTGAAAACCGAAACACCGGTGGAAAAACCAATTTCAAGAAAACCGGATGGATCTTTTCCGATGGTCATGCTTACATAAAAAATAGAGTGTGCACTTCAGAAAAGCTATCAATAGCATCGAAAATCCGTAAGTAAGTATAGGTACATATGAGTAAGTAAGCGTTTTTTTCAATAAGACTTGGACAATATATGTGACAGCGCATAGAGAAAGGGACCTAAGGGTAAAAAATCAATTTTCACTTTTTTTTTGATGTGGACAACATCTGAGCATCGAATGAGACCGATACCATGCCCCAAAAGTGTTCCCTCCCAGAGATATGCGCGTTTTATGAAAGTGATGGTACACCAAAGATACACGTATTTAAATCTTTTAAATGGCTCTCCTGAACAAAACTTTTTACCCTTAGATCCCTTTCTATTTTGCGGGTCACATATACTGAATGTTTTTGGACCAAATATTTTTTATATATTTATTGATGTATATTGTATCCAAAAAGAATCTACTTATTCGAAATGTCCGCCTTTTGCCTTTACACACGCCTTAAGTCGAACTGGCCAATCGTCAATAGCTGCACGAACCTCGTCCATTAGAAAATTGGCTACAGCCCGAACCAAAGCAGTCTTAAGAGATCCAATGTTGGGGTATCTTTTGTGACAAACCTTGTCATCTAAAACTATCCACAATTTGTAATTTAATGGGTTCAAATCTGGACTGCCTGAGAGCCATTCTTCAGAAGAAATGAACGCTGGCAAATTGTTTCGAAGCCAGGCCTCGGACGTTTTAGTCTTATGGGCCGGCGCTAGAAAGTCCGTAGCTGGTTTTGGAACAGGGAATTGTTAAGAGGCTTCACAACAGCTTCCAAAACGGTTACTTGGTAAACTTTGGCCGATGTTTGACTCCTTGTTCGCAAAAATGCAGGTCAATGACCCCATCGTAAGAGACACCCCACCAAACCATGACTGAAGCTGGGTTTCCATCCTTGGGATCAGTTCAGATGCTTCCTAAGACGCGCATACACTCATTTTGCTTGTTAAATTTTTCCTGAACGTTAAACAAAATTTTCATCGGTAAACAAATTTTTTCTGTGCGAGTTATCAGCGTGCTTTACCAAAAGGCGTTTGCATTTTTCGATCCTATTTTATTTTATAGCTGCAGTCAATAAATGTCCGGTACTTCGTTTGAAAGCCCCAAGTCCCAAGTCTTTTTTAATGATTCGACTCATGGACTTTTGCGTGATATTCATCTCACGGGCCATGATTTTCTGTTCGGAGCGGATTTCTGTGAATTCTTGATTTAACAGCTTTGATGACATGCGGTGTTCGATCGTGGGCGGCCCGAACGGTGGCGGTCTTTTACATCTCCAGTCTCCCCAAACAGTTTTATGCATCGGTAGACAAACATGCGGCTAATCCCTAGTGGCCGGAGCGTTTTGAAAATATCGCTTTTTCATTTTACACTTGAAAAGCGCTATTAGCGATACGGTTCTCATTATCTGACCACTCCATGATAAAAGTTGAAACAATTTTAAAATCCCGTTACAGACTTACGCTATTGAGGTTAGCTTTCAAGACCCATATGACATTAACGGGGTATGTTCAGTTCTACTATTGAAATTGGTGTGTTCAATGTTGTAACAGTATTTATGTCCCTACTAAGTATATATATGTAAGTACGAGGGCGGTTCGGAAAGTTCTTAGCCTATCAATGAAAGAGAATAGTTAGTTTTTCAAAAATATTTTTATTTTTCAATATAATCTCCTGAAACTTCAATACACTTAGTCCAACGCTTATCTAGCAATTCTATTCCTTGATTAAAAATACTTTTCCTCAAAGTCTTCAAAATAGTGGTTTACAACTGTAATTGCATCTTCATTTGAGGTAAAACGCTTGCCAGCAAGGAATTTTTTTAGATTTGGGAACAGGTAAAAGTCACTGGGAGCTAAATCAGGAGAATAAGGTGGGTGGTCAAGCAACTCGTACTTTAATTCGTTGATTTTAGCCATTGTTAAAACACTCTTGTGCGCTGGTGCGTTGTCTTGATGAAAAAATATTTTTTTGTGTTGTAAGCCAGGACGTTTTTCTCGAATTTGTACATTTAATTGATCTAAATGGTTGCAATAGTACTCTGAATTTATTGTTTTACCCTTTTGCAGATAGTCAATCAATAAAATACCTTTGAAGTCCCAAAAAACCGTTGCCATAACCTTACCAGCCGATTGAATTGTGTTTGACTTCTTTGGGGCACTTCCTCCAGCTGCAGTCCATTGTTTGGATTGTTCTTTTGTCTCTGGAGTATAGTGGTGGATCCATGTCTCATCAACAGTTATGAAACGACGCTTAAAATCCATTTTATTTCGCTGAAAACGATCCAAACAAGCTTGAGAAATGTTCATTCTTATGCGTTTTTGGTCGACTGTTAACAAGTCCGGCACCCATCTTGCAGAAAGCTTTTTCATCTGTAGTTCTTCATGCAAAGTTAAATGGTCTCGATCATTTGAGACGCCCATGATATTAGCTATTTCACGCACTTTTATTCGTCGATCATTTAATACCACATCATGCACTTTGGCTACAATTTCTGTTGTTGTTGCTGTTTTTGGACGTAGACTACGTGGTTCATCTTCAATGCTTGTACGACGTTTAAATTCAGCAACCCAATTTTTTACTGTTGCATATGAAGGAGCACTTTCACCTAACACATTCACCATATCATTATGAATTTCTTGTCCCGGTAAACCTTTTTTATGTAAATATTTAATGACACCACGCATTTCTAATTTTTCCATTGTAAAAAAATCGCGGATGCGTCTTTTGTGAACACCTGTTTCTATATGAAGGAGTTGCCAGATCGAAACAAAATTGAACATGTGTTCATAGCAGAGATGGAAGTTTCCAAAACACTTAACTTTTTTCTGTTTATACCGCGCTTTTTGTGCTAGGCTAAGAAGTTTCCGAACCGCCCTCGTATATATAATGGCTTCTAAAATCATAGTGGCCTTAAATATCAGTGCTTCGCCAACGATGCTAAAAAGATAATAATCTTTTTTTTTACTTTATGTCAAAGTATGGTACTCGCCGACTTTCTAGCTCAAATTTATATCAATGAATGTTGTATCCACCATCCTAAGATAGTATCAAGATAATAATCGTACATCCCAATATTTCTAACACCTGGCTTGATCAGATACGCTGCACAACTTTTTCCACTTACATACTTTCTTTCATTCAACAAATATATTGTGTAACAAGCATCTTGTGTGTTAACAGCCCTTAAAGGACTTCGCTATCAAGATTTATTACAATAGTCCGTAGTTTAATAAAATACAAATTTATATTTATAGTCGAGTATCTGTAGGAACATACGTACAATCGTATACAAATCGAAGCATATGCACATATGAGGCTCTGAAGAAACATTGCTAGAACAAAAGCAAATACATATTTACTTATACATACATTTATAAGTATACGAGTGTAGCTTAACAAGTTTGAAATAGTGTGTCAATTTTAATAGTAAAACATATCAGAGCTGCCATGGGTATTCTACTTTTAGTTATATAAATGGTTGTCCAACCATAATGCACAATGTGAATTGTGAGTCACACCTTAACGAAAAGTATTTTGCGCAACTGAAGCAGACATTTTTTGTTTCAGTGTTTGGCAAATTCAACGATTGTGAGGTACACAATTGAGCAGCGCGCTAAGATTGTAGAGCATTTTACGAAACGTTTGTTGAACAAAAATTGCACTTCGTGATTTGTTTGGCCAGCATAATCGACCAAATGTGTCCACAATCAGGAGAATTGTGCGCAAATTTCAGAAAACTGGATCTATAGGAAATTTAAAAACACCTGTGCATACTCTCGCAGTTCGTTCTGCGGAAAACATTGATATTCTTCGCGATAGTTTGGCAGAAGTGGCGTCAAACTCGGCTCGTAAATGGTGTTCGTTTTTGAGATTATAACGTACTTTTTACTGCCAGAAATTGAGGATATGGACAAAGACGATATGTGGTTCCAATGGGATGATGCCACTTGCCATACAGCCAATGAAACAATGTTTTTTTTATTTTTGCGCAAAAAATTCAATGGTCATGTTATCTCACGTCGTGGCGATGTTAATTGGCGGCCACATGCAGAGAAAAAACATGTTTACTATATGGTCACAGCAATAATAATATGTTCTCCACAATAAAAGTGTGTTTGTCGCAACCATAGTATTGTTTACTGAATTTATTTTTGGCAATAGTATGATTGCCGCAACATTAATATTGTTGAAATGTAACAATAGTATTATTGTCAAATTAGAAAATGAAAGTATGGGCGCAGCAACAATATAAATTAGTTTGGTGGGACAAAAGTATTTTTTTTGGGTTTTATGTAAACAATAATATGATTACGGCAATCATACTGTATGATTGTAATTCTTCTTCATTTGAATATGCTTTTTAGAACACTGTTATTGTTACGGATCGAATGTAATAAGAGTCCTTTTTATAAGGAAATTAAAAATTTTCAAATAAACTGCTTTGTTTAACTGAAAATTTTAAATAAAAACGCTTACGTTTTTTTTTACTTATGAATTGATTTTTTCTACTTTTAAATAAATCACTTCTATTATTTTGAATATAATGTATTTTTAAATAATTTTCATTATTGAAATCTATTGTTTACAACTTAACCCAATTCTAATAAATAATATTGGGGATCATATATTTGTGTTTGATCATACTATGGTTGTAGGGATCATAACATGGTTACATGTGAATCATACTATGGTTGTGAGGATCATACTATGGTTGTGTGTGAAACATACTATGGTTGTGAGGATCATAATATGATTGTGGAGATCATAGTATGGTTGAGTGTGAATCATACTATGGTTGTGGGGATCATCGTATGGTTATGTTTGAATCATACTATTGTTGTGAGGGCCAAAGTTTGGTTGTGAGGATCATAGTATGGTTGTATTTGAATCATACTATTATTGTGAGGATCATAATATTGTTGTACCACAACCATATACCCAACAATAGTATTATCCTCTTCAAATATTGTCACCACAACCATACTTTTTTTCTGCGGGCACGATCATTTGATTTAAGACCGTTGGAATTCTTCTTTTTTTCGGGGATATTTAAAAGAAAAAGTTTACTTCAAAAAGCCAAGAACAATACAAGAGCTATAGGATGAAATATTTCAGCTAAATAACGACATTGAACCTCCATTACGTCTTAGTCATTACGTCACGATGTTACAATTAACATCGTGCGTTTTAGTTGGACCAACCCTTAGTAAGCAAAACATGTATATGCGATTTTTGCAGGTCAATATATTCCTCAAAGTCTTGCTTAAGCTAAAAAGTTTATGTAAGAAAATAAAGTTTTGCTGTTGTTTTATATACTTATACACTGAAAAAAAATCCATGACGCTCAAGTGAGAGTAGGTATTAAGTTGCTAATCGGTTAAACCGTCCCATTGCAAGCCTTAAATACATCTCAAGTTGTAGTACATACATCCCATTAAGGACGAAGCGTTAGCTTTTCAAATTAGCTTTGGAATATATATTTTGTAAACGTACCGACCGGGACCTACTATTTAATGCCGGCTGCGAATGGCTAATGTATTTTATGTAGAAGCTTTTTCGATAGCCAACATTTTGAGACCGAGTTTTCCGACGCTGAAAAGAGTAAAATATTATTATACGGACTCTAAGCTGGATTTATTTCTGTAAAAGTCATGCACATTAAGTTCCAATTCACACAACAAGCCGTGTATTGCCTTCGGGGTCTAACCAACCAACCAATCATGTTTCACTTTAAGAGAGCCAATTCATTATCTGGCAACTCTGGAGTGTGTTAAAAATGTTGTTTTGGCAATTTTTGAGTGGGCAAAGATGCAGTTAGTTAAAAGGTCAAATCACCAATAACCCAGTTTGGCAAATCAAGGCCGCTTGTGCCTATTTTCGACTGTATAAGAACGGAGGAGACAAGCTGACAAAGTGACTACATCAGCTAATCTGCACAATCTGGAATGACCACATGGCTGATGGTTCGGAACCCAGTTTACTACGGCCAAGACGAAACAAGGCAGGAAAATTAAAACCGGAGTTTGTGCCAACTTCCTTGTTTTTCATTTTTCTCACACTTAATATCTTTAAACAATTGAAACCACAAATCGACATTCTAATTCAATCCAAACTTGGCTAATAAATCAACGATCGATCTCATTTTCACACACCATTAAATCCTGAAAACGACCCACTAAAATATGTACCTCATCCCCAATCTGAACTGGGTGAATAAAGCAACGATCGATCAAATCTTTACACACCACTAAATCCTAAAAAAGACCCACTATAAAATAAGTACCTCTTCAGTTTTTTGCCTATTATAAATTTGTTTTCCTTGAACAAGTGCGTCATGTGATCCAATATTTCTTTTTGGATGTTCGTATACTTTGTACTCGTATCGTGTTTCCTTCATTTTCAATTACTGAACATTACAGAGCACCAACCAGCATTAGATTCTACTGACGGAAAACTTGAGATTGCATGCAATCATTCGGTTCACAAAATATTCGGTTGTGGCAACAAATCTGTTCTGTGTGTGAATAAATCGGGATGGATCTACATAATATTTTATCAAAATCGGATTTAATTTGGGGTGGCAGGGACTCAAATCGTTATAGACCTTTCTAAGGTGGTGAGAAGTAGTCACAAATCGATGTGGTTGAATTATTCCAAGGCTAGTTATATTTCTCTAACAACGCATTATGCTAAATTTGTGCAAGATTAGATTTTTCTAGAGCAGCAATTCTACCCTATTTACCGACCATAACATACTGTGCGCTATTTGATAATGATTGGCAGGGCAGATTGGCAGATTAGGAAGGATCTTTGATGCAAAAAAAAAAAAAGTCAGTTAGACATCAGGCCCACCCTATATAATTTGTATCTTTCTTTGACTAATTTGTTTTTAATAGAATTTTCAGTCTTTTATTGAAGCTTAAATTCCTTTAAATATTTTTTTTTAAAACTGCATTCAAAAATTCACAATCTGTTCTCTGAGTGTGTATAAGAACATAAACCTCTACCGTCTTGTATTGTTACCATCGATTAAAAATATTTAATAATCCATTATACCAAATTAGAGCAAGATTGTCAGTAGAATGTGGCTCGTTGTGTGCCAGAACGTTAAATTAAAAGGTGCATTTAGGAAAAAATGGACCGATACTGTCTAATATATCAGATATAAGTAATGTTTGCTTAAACTTTTCTGTGTAGAATTTGAGCCTTAATTTATATCTTCTAGATGTTAGGGACCATTTTTTAAATTGTCCTACGAGCTCAAAAAGGAATATATATTTCGAAGTTTCAAGCGACCCTGAGATCAGGGTCGGATTCATGGAACAAGGGGCCCATAATACGGCCAAAAGTGAATTAACGGTGCAGGTTATACAGGGTGGAGCGCGATAATTTGCTTTTTTGTGTAGGTTATACAGGGTGGAGCACGAAAATTTGCACTGCAGGCTGCGGCGGCAGTGTTGGCCGAAGAGAGTGAAGAGTGTGCGTGGCTTACAGTGCCTGACGGGATATTTGTACTCGTCTGCCTCTAAGTTGTCATCATGTATTGGACTCGTGAGGAGAGGCCATTTTGTGTTGAAGCGTGTTTTTTAAATGCGCACTCGATCATTGCATCACCTCAGTGGGTGTGTAAACAAACAAAATATACCATAATGGAGTAAAACAAACCTCAGAGAACTTCATTAAGGAACTCTGCATTCGGACCGCGTCACTGTGAGGTGCGCCATATCACGAGTAGGCATCATTGTCCCTTACTTATTCCAGGATAACCGTCTTGCCGTAACTTTGAACTCCGTCCGGTACTTGACTATGAAACAGGATTTTTTCAGCCGGCTCTTGATGCAATGCAATTAGAGGGTACAAGGTTCCAACAGGATGGTGCCACTGCACACACAGCAAGGGTTACCATGAATTGTTTGAGACAAATGTTTCCTGGACGGCTTATCTCTTTGAGGGGTGATGTGAACTGGCCGGCACGCTCACCAGACTTAGCCCCATTTTTCCTTAGGGGTTACCTGAAGTCGAAGGTGTATGTATATAAATTGTCCTAACACCTTGGATGACCTTATTAACAATATTGAAATTGGCAGAATACCAGTCGACATGCTTGTTAGAGCTCATGAAAACTTCACAAAAAAACGAGAGCAAATGTCGACATTTGCCTGATGCGCTATTTTAAGCCACTTAATTTAAAAACTCCCTTACAGTTCAATATAATTAAAATATAAAATAATTTTTTCTAGGGTTCATAACTTTTTTATTTCATTCCCAAATAAGCAAATTATCGCGCTCCACCCTGTATATTATTCAGCCAGTCCTTAATGACGATTTTACTTATTTCTTTTTAATCCGCTCACACAGTCCAACATCCCCCATATCCCCTCCGCAGTTCATCTAACAAAACAAACCGTCCAATATATATGAATTGCCCTCGCATCCATTTTCCACCAATTAATTGGAAAAAAATACCAGATTTGTTTTCCCCCGAATTTTCGTATTTATCCCTCCATTGAAGCAAATTCAAACATATGTAAACACATACTTATGCGTTCATTTGTATGTACATATTCCATGTGTATGTATGTACAAACAGGACATAATATGTTACCCATATGATATATGGTACGAACATTAACCACACATTTAACAGAGAAATACCCGAAATCAATGATGTTGTTATTGCCGTGTTTCACATAGACGATGCTTGTACCCGGGGTAGAAAGCACCAGCTCAGTGATGAACCTATCTGTGAACCTATAGCACTACTGTCCGACCCATAAGCGAGAAAAAAGCCAACGCAAACACAAAAGTGAAACTGAAATTGACCTTCAATGGTCAAAAGTTCAGTCCATCCACGCACATCCCAAAATGAAAACAAGAACAAAACACACAGACAAAACCCGGGGCTCATCACTAACATAAATTTCTCTTGGCCGAGATAAAACTGCACACATACAGTGGATGGAGAATTGATTGAGGATAGTTTATGCTCCAATAAAAACAAGTAAAAACGGCTAAAGCCGGTGGTGGCCGACAATGAAATACCCTATAGCACTCTGGTATGCAGAAGAATTAGGGACTCTGTCTGAAGCTTTAGATTGATTGGATTTACAATGTTGCTTTTAGAGCAAATCGGGATGAACCTTTGCTTGGGGAACTTTCAAAAACATCGACCGATATGTTTCTATTTCTTCAGAGGTGGGTGTTGGCTGCTCGTAACGTTCCACATGACATTTGCTCAGAATCGAGTGTAATATGTGGCTTCATGAGTAGTCGGTTGCAAAATCGGAAATAACTTATGTTTGCTGTCAAAACATGAAACGATGTGGAAGAATTCTTATTGGATTTGTCTTTGGCCCCAACTTAAAGAATGTACCAATTTCAGTCGACACCTTTCCATAACTGTGACCTATACTTTAAATCCAACGTTAAGTGGTCGGATGGACGGACGGACATCGCTCCATTGAATCAAAGACAAAATCCGTTTCATGACTTTTTAATCATTTGAGCCATGCTCGTCTGTGTGGCTGGTTCGCCCTATAAGTCTTAAAGCAACCAAGTGTTTTTTAATCACGCATATCTATACTCGTTTATAACGCGTGATCCATTTCGAGTTTCCCTACTTTTTAAAGAAAAAAAAACACAAAAAATTCAAATTTAACGGGGAATGTTTATTATCATTTGAAAGAACATTCTTTGCTATTTGTTTTTTAAAGATAAAGTCTATCAAATGTTGGTCGCGGCTATGTCTCAGATGGTCCATCCGTCTCTCAGTCATCTCAGTCCAATTTTCGATGACTCGTTCGAGCATTTCGACTGGTAACTGGCAAATGACACGCGTGATGTTCTGCTCCAAGACCTGAATCGAAGCTGTTCTGCCCGCATAAACTTAAGAATTTACATATCCCCATAGGAAAAAGTCTAACGGTGTGATCTCACACGATCTTGGTGGCTAATCGACCGGCACAAAACGTGAAATTATCTGCTCACCGAAGTGTTCCCCCAATAAATCCATTGATTAATGTGATGTATGGGTAGTGGCGCCGCACAGTGGGGTATTTGACTACCATAACGGCGCTTAATTGAAAAATTAACACAGATTATATATTGGCACTCCATAATTGTATACAAAATTCTACATCACTAATTGATAGAATGGATGAGATATGTTGTTTGCTTCTTCTTCTGTATTCCGTAAAAATTGGACATTTTTTCGATTTGTTTGACTTGTGTGACATTTCAGTTGTTTCAGGTGACAATTTTTAATATTCAACCATTCGAAAACAATATTATTGCTATGGAACCTTCAACTTCAGGTATTTTAGAACAAATATACATACTGGTTGTCAGTGAATATGTAGTATAAGTATTTTTAATTATTATTGGAAAAATGGTCTTAATTTAGGGCATTTTTAGTATATTTGTAGATTTTTAAAATGGAACCGGGCAAAACCCCCCAAAAAAAATTGTAGATATATATAATTGAATGTGTGTACTTCTATAATTAAGAAAAACATCTTGCGTATTTTTGCGCCAATTCGTGTTTTTACAGATTTTCTAAAAATATTCACATGTAGTGAAAATGTAGAAAATTAAGAGTGACTCTAGTTATTGTGTTTACATTTAAATCGTTGTTCTATATATTGTTATTTTTATCTACATTTGTAACTGACTTTGCATTACCATACACCCTTAAGCAATTATTTTTTATTTTATATCACCAATAAAATGATCACGATAACTATTTTAAGAATTAAATATAATTTCGTGTCAATATTCGGTGATATTTTTTACTCTACCATTATAATAAAAATAATTATTGATGTATAAGGTGTTAACACTTCGGTGTGCCTGGTTGTGATTTATTATTTTTAAGTACAAAGCAAAAGTGACAATTAAAACGTAATGTTCTGAAAGGAATATGGGTGTCCTAGGAAGAGCGCAATTTTTAACTGACTGATGCAGCAATTGAATTGTTTCTCTGGCTGTATGACATGTGGCGCCGTCTTGTTGGAACCACATGCCCTCCACATTCATTTCTTCAATTCTAGGCAAGAAAAAATGGTTATCATTTCACGATACCAAACACCATTGACTGGCGCTTGACCTGCCTCATTTTCATAAAAAAAAGGTCCAATGATTCCTCCAGCCCAAAAACCACACCACACAGTGACACGTTGAGGATACATTTGCTTCTCGTGAATCACTCGAGGATTTTCCGCACCCCAAATGCGACAATTCTGCCTATTGACGAAGCCATCAAGATAAAAATGGGCCTCGTCACTGAAGATGATTTTATCTGCAAAATCAGCATTTTCATGTTGTCACTCCAATACCCAATTAACGAACTCCCTTTCGTGAAGCGCTCCATTTTTACTAACCTCGTACCTTCTACTAACAAACAATAACAATTGTTTAAATGTCAAACAATGACACTTCGAATGTTGCCAGGTTTAAAAATTGCGTTCTTCTTGGGACACCCTATCTTTTCACAGCAACATTAAAAAGTTTACGAATACCATTGAGTTATGAAGCAAAAAATTTTCAAAATTATAAAATAATTTGCTTAGAAGTTCTTTAATAAAAATATCAAATTATAATTAATGATAATTATGATTTTATAAAAATATAGCTTTTAATACATTTGTTGATAACTAATAGAAAAGTATTACATAACACAATGTTAGCAACTTTATTCTCATGCTAGTTCGAATTTAAAATTATGTTACGGCCAACATATAATAATTTTTTGTTGAAATATCTGTAAGGCTTAATAAAGCCGGTCAAATGTTTGAGGATTGTATAGTCTGTTACAGCGGCCATGTTATATATCATGGTCGAGGCATTATTTTGGTATCTGAGGGGTTTGCATTCACAGAGTTATATTGATATAGCCTTAAGTCGGTTGAACAGATTTTTTCGGCTGTCGGTTTTAAACTTTTTTACTCATTTCTCGGCCGATTTAAGTGCAATTAATTTTAAAAGATGGATCCCTCTGAGAGCTATCATATTGGTGTTTTAAGGTTCCGCAGGGGATATACACATCGGAAGTTATAGCACAATATCGCATGTAAATATATATTTCTGAAATACTATAATCGATATTGTCGCCAGTTGATTACAGAATTTAATGAAATTAACTGCAATAGACAGATCTCAGTTAGGGCTATCAAATTGATCTCTGAAGGCTCCACGTGGGATATACATAGCGGGAGTTACAGCCCAATAACTGCCGTAAACGTAATTTTTCGATTTTGATTAAATTGAGTGCAAAGGACGAAGATTATTGAGGGCTATAATTCTTGTATTTGAAGGTGCCACGTGGAATGCATTCATCGGAAGTTGTAGCCCAATATACGTTAAAAAATTATATTTTTCGCATATATTTTCCGATGTTTCGGCCATATCTAAACCATTTTAATGCCGATTTTGATAAAATCAACTGAAATCGGCTAATGATCTCATAAATAGTAAATATAAATAAAGATTACATCTCCGGAATGCGTCCTTTAATTAATCTCCATTTTGGGGCTACAATACCCCACTGTGCGTCGTCTTGTTGAAACCAAATGTCGACGAGATCACGAGCTTCAATTTCGGGCATCAAATAGTCGGTTATCATGGCGAAATAACGGTCGCCATTGACGGTTACATTTTCACCGGCATCATTTTTCAAGATATATGGACCGATAATTTCACCGGCCCACCAACCACACCAAACCGTTGTTTTTTTTTTTGGATGAACCTTTTCTGGTTGCTCTTCGTCCCAAATGCGGCAATTTTGCTTGTTTACATACCCATTAAGTCGGAAATGGTCCTCTCGCTGAACAAAATTTGGCTCGAAATCTTCGGATCTTCTTGGAACTTTTCAAGAGCCCATAGAGCAAAGCGATGTCGCTTGGGAACGTCGGGCGGCTTCAGTTCTTGCACAAGTTGTATTTTGTTCGCTTTCAATTTAAGATCTCGACGTCAAATGCGCCAAGTCGTTCCTTACGTCAGTCCGAGTTGCTGTGAACGGTGCCGAATCGACTCTCCATGGTCTTGGTGTACACTCTCAGCTACGGCCGCTACATTTTCTTCACTGCGTGCTGTACGTGGTCTATTTGGTCGAATATTATCCAATAATGAATGCTGGGTCTCAAGATTGTTGATGGTCATTATGTTGACCATAAGTTATTTATCCATGCTAGGACTTAACGGTTGGAGCTAGAGTCACATAATGCGGCGAATAGGCGTCCCTTACAATTTAGATTCGAAGTAAAACGCAATTTTTGGAAACCTTGGAGATAAATTTCGTACCCTTTTAACCAGAGCACCTAGAAACATGAAATTCGACAAGCATTTTCGTTTTGACTAATGAAAAGTGCAAGCGAAGGAATTTTGAAAAATTCAAAACATTATGGTCAAATTTGGAGCTAAAAAGTAAACTGCGGATAAAATTTATTGTACCTGCTAAAATTCTTGAGTTAAAATGTGCAATTTGGGTCTAATGAATATTGATGTCGCTATAAACGAAAAGAGGGAAAGTTTTTAGAGATGAATCGAATTTGAGGGGTAAAATGGGTAAACATTTATCCACATTAGTTTGTTGTAATTTTGTGTGGTTCTTGATAATCCTAAAGTCGAACATTTCACAAGTGTTTGTCAATTGCGAAATGTTTAGAACAAATGAGTATTTTGTTCTAAAAATGGTACACTTAAAAGAATGGCGAGACGGAAAAAAATCAGAAAAGTAAGAACAACTATATCAAATAGTAAGGATATATGTATATAAAATAGAAATGGTAATAAAAAGGGGCAAACAAATGTCCAACAAGGGCCATACTTATACATATATCAGAAAGTGAGACAAACACTATTGAATCAACGATGTGGCAAGGAATATATAAGTTGGCTATAAAAATGGTTCAAATGGGGCGACGTTTAAAAAAAATGAAAAAACAACATCTACTTACATGAAAGACATAGAAAATAGAAATGGGGATTAAAAAGGGGCCAAAACGGACGAAGTTAAAAACACAATATTAAATCAATAGGATAACGTTCAAAAAATACGTAGGGACAAAAATATTTAAAATAATTCCTAAATAAACGAAACATGAAAAAGCACCAAAAATAATATGAAATAAAATGGATGACATGGAAAGTAGTAGATAAAGGTAAACACATGGTCCCAAAGGATCGGGATACAAAAATGTGAGAAAACCCATAAACAAATTAACAGAGTTTCATAAAAAATAGAAATAGGGAACAAACAGGGCCAAATATCGATATTTGAGAATAATAATATTAAATCAATAGAATGGCATGGAATATTAAATTGGGGATGATAACGTATGCAAAAGGCCCAAAATCGGCGATATATATACAGGGTGGGGCGCGAAAATTTGCTTTTTTGCACTGCAGGCTGTGGCGGCACTGTTGGACGAAGAGAGTGTCCGTGGCTTATGTGACGCGCAAAATAGAAAGGGACCTAAGGGTAAAAATCAGTTTTGTTCAGGAAAGCCATTTTAAAGATTTCAATACGTGTACCTTTGGTGTACCATCACTTTCATAAAACACGCATATCTCTGGGATGGAACACTTTTGGGACATGGGATCGGTCTCATTCGATGCTCAGATGTTGTCCACATCAAAAAAAAAAAAAAGAAGTGAAAATTGATTTCTCTATGAGCTGTCACTTATAGTGGCAAACTGACGGGAGATTTGTATTCGTCTGCCCTTTAGTTGCCATTATGCATTGGATACGTGAGCAGAGGCCATTTTGAGTTGAAGCGTATTTTTCAAATGCGAACTCGATCATAGCAGTGCAGCGTGCTTTTCGTTTACGAATCGCTGTTTCCCCACGCAGACGTGTTCCTTGTGAAACAAACCCCGGAGAAATTTACCAGAGACCTCGTCACTGTGTGGTGTGTCATATCACGAGTAGGCATCATTGGCATTTACTTTTTCCAAGATAACCGTCTTGCTGTAACTTTGAACTCCGAACGGTACTTGACTATGATACATGATTTTTTTCAGCCGAATCTTGAGGCAATGAAATGCCACTGCACACGCAGCGAGGGTTACCATGAACTGTTTGAGGCAAATGTTTTCTGGACTGCTTATTTCTTTGAGGGGTGATGTGAAGTGGCCGGCACGCTCACCAGACTTAGCTCCATGGGATTTTTTCCTTTGGAGTTTCCTGAAGTTGAAGGTGTTTATCAAGCGTCCCAACACCTTGGAAGACCTAATTAACAATATTGCGACTGAAATTGGCAAAATACCAGTCGACATGCTTGTTAGAGATCATAAAAACTTCAGAAAACGTATGCAGCAGTGTTCCGTTCAATAGATTTAAAATATAAAATACATTTTTCTAAGGTTCATAATTTTTTTATTTCATTCCCAAATAAGCAAATTATCGCGCTCCACACTGTGTAAATTGTAAGAAAATCAATATTTTAAGGAAAGGTAAGGCACACACAGAAAAAAAGTATGGTTGTGGTGACAATATTCGCAAAGGATAATACTATTGTTGGGTATATGGTTGTGGTGCAACAATATTATGATCCTCACAACAATAGTATGACTCAAATACAACAATACTATGATCTTCACAACAATAGTATGATTCACACTCAACCATACTATGATCTCCACAACCATAATATGATCCTCACAAGCATAGTATGTTTCAAATACAACCATAGTATGATGCTCACAACCATAGTATGATTCACACGCAACCATGTTATGATCCCTACAACCATAGTATGATCACACACAATTATACTATAATCCCCAATTTAATTTATTAGAATTTTTTTAAGATGTCGACAATAGATTTGATCCACAATATTATTTATTAGAATTGGTTTAATTTCTCAACAATAGATTTGAATTATGAAAATTATTCAAAAATACATTAAAATTAAAATAATACGAGTGATTTATTATACAGTAGAAAAAATAAGTTGAAATAAACGTAAGCGGTTTTACTCGTATTAAAAATATTTCAGTTAAATAAAGCCAAAGCAGCTTGTTTAAAAAGTTTTAATTTCGATAAAAAAAAGAAGTGTTATTGTATTAGATCCGTACCAGTAACATTTGTTCTTTAAAGCATATTAAATTGAAGAAAAATTACAATCATACAGTATGATTGCCGTAATTATACTATTGTTAACATAAAACGCAAAACACAATACTTTTGTCGCACCAACCATATTTATATTGTTGCTATAACCATATTTTCATTTTTAAATTTGGCAATAATACTATTGTTACATTTCAACAATATTAATATTGCAGCAATTATACTATTGTCAAAAATAAATTCAGTTAACAATGCTATGGTTGCGACGAACATTCTTTTATTGCGGAGAACATATTATTATTGCCGTGACCATGTAGTAACCATATTTTTTCTCTGCGTGCAGAAAACTTAAACCGAATAGAAGATAATTTTTGGTCCAGTTTTAGTTTACTTTGACAAAGAAAAAAAACTTGAGAAATACAATTCAGAATTAACCATTGAAAAATAGAAATATTGTAAAGGGGGCACAAAACCTAAATAATTACCATGCCTATGAGATGAAAATTCGCAAAATCTAATAAATACTAAACTGCATTGAATATCACTTAAAAGAACACTTTTAATGTAGAAAGTCATATTCACGTTAGTGAAATTGTGTTTTGACATGATTATTTTCAGCTCACGAAGTAGCGGATATTTGCTAGCTGTAATTTATTTCTAAAACTGCCTGTGGGATTGTGAATGGTCCATATTACCAAACCCCATCTGGTACCTTCAACAGATATCGTTAAATCCAAACAACTGATAATTCTTAGTCGATAGGTATGTTTAAATTATTATGTTAGAAACAAATTTGCTATTGTATATATGCAAATAAATAAGTTAAGTGATTTTGAAGTTTAAGTCAGAAAAATTATTTCTCTTTCGTAGCGTAGGGACAGCGTAGGGTATATATGGTTCGGCCTGGCCGAACTTAGCGACGTTTTTACTTGCTAAAATAAATGCGATATTTCATCTAAGACATTAAGTTTCCAATTCGTTGGCCAACAACTGTATTTGTAGAGCTCACCAGTCGGCGGGTGCAAAAGACAATAAATTATAATAAACATAGACTAGAGCATAATAAGTACATAAGAATGGCCTTTTCGGTTGGACCTTCTAAAAGTGTGGTCGCATTGTGCGTTCGTTCTGTTCAGTAGTTATTGTTGTTATTTTCTGTACTGACGACGTACTACGCACGCAGTGTTTCCTTCATTTATCAGAACGTTGGTGGTGAAGAACGTTCCTGTGGCAAGTGGCTGTGTAGTCTATGGTTTCTTCTTCATTTATGCTAAGCTAACAACGAATATTAATTAATATCCAAGTTTCATTCTGGCTTTCGGTTAGCACAAACACCAAAGGGTGCTATAAAATATTGTTATTTTTAATTAAAACCCCAAAACAACTTTGTTAATCTCTTCTACATTCATATTTCTGTTTTTAATTCCCCACATCGCATCCCGCCACGTTTAAATGCAAGTCTTGCGTTAATGCTCTTTCTGTTGTGGTTGGCTTTGATCCTTTTAAAATATAATATGAACTAATTGCATTGGGAAAATGGAAAAGGTCTGTTAGTCTCTTAAGTAAAATTGTGTGGACATGCGAAAACAATTTATCCGAATGAAGAGCAACAATATATTTTTTTAAAAAAAATGATATGGACTTCCATTTGTTCTAATTTCTGTGGTATATGAAGTGCAATTATCAAAGTATCTAGAACAATAAAATTATTACTTGATGGAGCATTGAGTAAAGGCCATCATTATTTGTTTGTAATTGTTGTTGTAATCTATATTATGGTTACTTTTACAAAATTAAAAAAAAATCTAAATAATATTAATTATTAAATAATATATATATGAAGCAGTATTTAATTTTGTTAAAAATTTCGAATAGACAACGTTCTGTGTCCCTCTGCCCTGAGACAGTAACAAACAGTTCTACAAACTCGAAAAGAAGTAAAAGTGAAATGAGTCCTTCGTCCCACTCCGGTTACGCAGAAAAACAACCGAACTCTGGTTAATCCATAATTAAATAAAAAGTTCTGATCAAAATCGAGACGTTAGTATAGGGTGATCCATTTAGAGGTATTTTTTCAGAACAAAAAAATATAAAAATTCAAATCAAGTGTGGAATCTTTATTGGTAATATGAAAGGACATTTTATGGCATTCATTTTTTTAAAATAATTACCTGTGTTATGGAAATAAGCTTTCAGTGAGAAACGGGATGATTCGCTGTTTTCGTCCAAAATTTTGTTCAGTGATGAGGACAATTTTTGGCTCAACGGAAAAGTCAATTAACAAAATTGCCGCATTTGGGCTGAAGTGTAACAAAAAGAGGTTCAAGAGGTGTCATTATACCCAGAGAAAACCACGGATTGGTGCGGTTTATAAGCTGGTGGAATCATCGGTGCATATTTTTCCAAAGATGATGATGGCCGGAACGTAACCGTGAATGGTGCTCGCTATAGCGCCATGATATCGATCTTTATGCTACCTGACGACACTTGGTTTCAACAGGACGGTGTCACTTGTCACACAGCTGCTCAAATAATGGATCTATTGAGAGGTCATTTCGAAAAGCAGCTAATTTCACGTTTTGGACAGGTGAGTTGGCCACCTAGATCGAGTGATATCACACCTTGGTGTTACGTACAGTCCAAAGTCTATGCTGGCAAACCAGCTACGATTCAGGCTTTGGAAGCCAAAATTACGCGGGTCATTAAAGCCATACCGGTCGAAATGCTCAAACGAGTATTCCAAAATTGGACCCTCAGAATGGAAACCCTGCGGCGTAGTTGCGTCCAAACATTTGAAGGCAATTATATTCAAAAAATAAATGCCATAAAATGTCCTTTCAAATTACCAATAAAGATTCCACACATGATTTAAATTTTTATATTTTTTTTGTTTTGAAAAATACCTCTAGATGGATCACCCTTTATCTAGTTGTGCGAGAATCCGTAAAGAAATTTCATTGTTTTTGCATACCTATACGTCTATGTTTAAAGATGCCCATTTGCGGCCCTTCAGTCGATGGTCCTGTCCTGGTCAGACTTATTCTTTTGACATACCTTGTGTTCAGGTTTTTTTATACTCTCGCCGTGATAATATAACTGGTGATAAATCTAAAGGTATTTTTTAAATATGGTTTTTTTCACAGATTACGCGTAAGTTGTTTAAACTTTTTTTATTTTCAGTATTTTTTGCTATTTCATCATGGAAAGACTTACACCGCGAAATCCACGGTTTATGCAGTTTATCAATCATCAAAAATGATGATGGCCGGAAAGTAGCAGTCAATGGTGATTGATATTGTGACATGATATCGGACTTTTTTCTACCTGACATTAAAGCCCGCAATCTTGACAATATTTGGTGTCAACAGGACGGTGACGCTTGCCATACAGCTGCTCAAATAATAAATCTATTGTGAGGTCATTTCGAAGAGCAACTAATTTCACGTTGAGTTGGCCGCCTAGATCGGTCGAAATGCTCGAACAAGTCATCCAAACTTGGATCCTGAGGCTTAGTTGCGGACAACATTAAATGTCCTTTTGAATAAACAATAAAGATTCCACACTTTATTTGAATTCTTGTATTTTTTGTATTTTAAGAAAAATACCCGTAAATTAATCACCCGTTAGTATAGAAATGGGTACAATGACTTAACTTCAGATTGAGAAAATATTTTCCATTTAGGCAAATGTCGGTTTACGTTTTTACACATGGTTTTGAAAAAAAACCGAAATATCGGTTTTCTAAAAACCACGGTTTATTAGGCACCCTAGTTTCTATAGCACAAGCGCCAAGAGAAAGTATATTACTTTATTGCACTCCAGGCTGTGGCGGCACTGTTGGTCGAAGAGAGTGAAGAGTGTGCGTGGTTTAAAGTGGCTGACGGGAGATTTGTATTCGTCTGCCTTTCAGTTGCCATCATGCATTAGACACGTGAGGAGAGGTCATTTTGTGTTGAAACGTATTTTTCAAATGCGCACTCAATCATTATTGCAGTGCAGAGTGCTTTTCGTTTACGATTCGCTGTTGCCCCACGCGAACGTGCTCCTGGACGGCAATCAATTGTAGATTGGGTAACATCATTGAGAACAGCAGGGAATGTGTCATATGTACGAAGGCGACCTGAGAGAAGCGTTACAACACCACAAAACATCGAGAGAGTTAGAGCAGTACTGCATTCTCCAAAACCCTCTGCTTGGAAGCAATCACTTGCTCTTGGCATTTCCAGACTTTTTTGAGCCGGCTCTTGAGGCAAAGCAATTAGAGGATACATTGTTCCAACAGGATGGTGTCACTACACTCAGAGCAATGGTTACCACGAATTGTTTAAGACAAATGTTCTGGACGACTTATCTCTTTGAGGTGCGATGCGAACTGGCCGGAACGCTTACTAGACTTAGCCCCATGCGATTTTTCCTTTGGGGTTACCTGAAGTTTTAGGTGTATATCAACCGGCCGTGCTTCTTGGAAGACCTAATTAACAATATTGTGGCTGAAATTGGTCGACATGCTTGTTAGAGTTCATGAAAACTTTAGAAAACGTATGCAGCAGTGTGTGGATAGCGAAGGTCGACATTTACCAGATACACTATTTAAAACCATGTAATTTAAAAATTCCCTTACTGTGCAATATAATTAAAACATAAAATACATTTTTCGAAGGTTCAAAATTTTTTTTATTTTATTCCCAAATAAGCAGTTTTCCTCGCTACACCCTGTACATTCGATCTTGCTGAAACCGAAACATATCGATCCTTGTTTTCAAAAGTCCCGCATTTAAAAGTTCCCCCAGATTTGAGGCACCGCCACTCTCTTCATATGTCAACTGAAATCTTTATTAAATCTCTTAGAGAAGCGATGATGCATCTGCATGTCACAGTCGTGCAGGATATTATAAAGTCAGCTCTACCGACTGTAGGTTTAATGAAGTTTTAATGTAGAATCCTGGTGCTGTGGCTATCTATGTTTAGATCTTACCATTGCTTCCCAAGAATCCCTGTCTGGGATCTTCGGAATCAGCATGTTCTTTACTGCAAACGATTAGGGTTTCATTGGGTCACTTATCTACCAAGCGGCGACTTTTAATGATGATTCCACGATGCAAGTCAATTCAGTTTATTGTGTCATAATATTACATATTTGGTTTTACATATAATTCAGACAATTATAAGAGTTTAAGGAATTTTCCTTTTTCTGCGATTTTCGCTTGATTTTTCCTCCAAAAAAACCTTTTTGAAGTTTTGGTATATGATAAAATATTTGAGCTACTTAAAAACCCAAATTGCTGGAGAGGCAAAATATCATTTTGATCCAAAACATGTGCAATTCTACCCTTAATTACCTTCTCTAGAACCTTACTAACCGAAGACAATAAATTTATGGGACGATATGAAGATGGGGAATCTGACAGTTTGTTGAGTTTTCTAATAGCAATGGCTTTGAACTGGGAAGGAAAATATAAATGCAGCCGTTTAGAAAGTTGTCAAAAATTTAACACTTTTTTGGACGATTTTTGATACAGAGGTTGTTTATGCCATCCGCACCTAGTGACTTCCTAGACTTAAGGCTTTTAATTATAGCAGCAATTTCGTCATAGTTGACAGGAACCTGATATGAATCTGAGTTGAAATTAAATTCATTAGTAGTGTTTCTTACATGGTCTTCCGTATTTCGGTCTGTGAAGTTCGAGGAATTAGTGTGATTATTAGAAAAAGTTCGTCTCCGAAGATCGCATTACTCACTCGTTTTTTTTATATTAAGACTGAGGGGGTGTCCCCTATACATGCTGTACATTGTATCGGTCAAGGGAAGATAAGTTAGGGTAGGGAAATAAAGAGGAAGTAATGTTTATGGACATTTGATTTGAACCTGTTCATATCGTACGTGGCAGGAAACACCTCTGCGGGAAGTCTGTTCCACATACCGACAACACGGCTGAAGAACGAATTCTCCCTGTAATGCGTCGTGCGATCAGTAGGCCAATCAATAACAAATGAATGCGAACTTCTAGACAAGCGGGTGTTACACTATGACCTCCGGGATGAGATCACCTATCTCAGAGGAGCACATCCCGTTAAAGTACCTGTAAAAGAGTGATGCGCAACCAACACTCCAACGATGCTCGAATGAAACAAGAGAGTTGGCTACTCTGTTATCTCCTACGAGCCTCGGAGCCCTTCCTTATACCCTTTTGAGAAACTCCAAAGAAGACCTTGAAGCACCCGCCCAAATGTGGGAGTTATACTTTATTCTTGGCCGAATGTATGTGATGTTGAGGAGGTCGGAGGAAGTGAAGTATTTCTTGCACCGCTTTAAAAAGACCAGGCACTTGAGTGCTGAAAGGAGAAGATCTTTTTTCAATGATGATAGCAACTGATTCCATGACAAATTTCTAAATTCATCAATCTTCCATTTAATTACAGAATTCAAAATCTTGAGTTCATAATAATCGTTCACATCCCTATGTCGAAGCTAGTTCCTACGAATGTATCCATGATAATTGGATTGTTCCAAGGAACCTTTCCAAAACGCAGAATATCTCCACAGAGATGAAGTCACCATCGAGATTGCTTCATTTCAAAAGGTACCGGATACGAGTTCAAAATAAAATTCCTCCGAATATATGCCTTTTCTTAATGAGCACTGAAAATAAATTAAGTACAAATATCTCGCGATACAGTGTTCTAAGCGTTTATGACATGAAACATCATTTTAAATTTGATCCCATAAAAATATTAAACTTATCTTCCATTCTACTCTGCCATTCCTTTCAAAGAATCCAATATTCGATATAATTTAATTAAATGTTGCTTTTATGCTCAATTTACCCAGGTAGTAAAGCAGCATATCATAGCTATACATATATATTATGCCCTGGAAATCAGAACATACTCGTACACATACTAAAAAATAACATATAAAGTACATACAAACATGTACGAGAATGTGTGTAAGACTTGTCAAAACCCAAATTAAATTAACAATTTTTTTTTATCGAATATTTTTTCCATAGTTTTAAACTTCTTGAAAGCTAAAAGTTTTCCGTATCATACTCGTTCGTGTATGCAAAACGAATTATTTGTACTCATGTGTTCCAGGATCTCGATAAGGTACGGAAGAATCATGCAGCGTTTAATAAAAGTACATACATACATCCAGATTCAATGCCATTACCACTTTTTCCCATGTTACAAAAAAAGGGAAAGCATCAAGCTACGAAGTCGTCTCGGTTATGAGAATAAATGGTAAAAAGTTTCACCTGTGCTTTAGTAAAAACGTTAACTTTGACAAATACCTTGTAAATTGGAAGAGTTTTCTTTTAGATAAAATGATCCACTTATTTGTTCATGAATATTAAGGCAAGTCAATTTGTATGAAAGATAGAAAAAAATATTGCGGTTGCGAGTTTAGAGGCGATAACCATTACCTTCTGTTCGCTATTACCTTGGCAAAATCAGTATAATCTTGGTCAGGGAAAATATCAAGTGGATCATCAAGCCAAAGATAAACTCTGGTCTATCTTGTGGTTTGTTTTTAATCATATGTGACAGCGCATAGAGAAAGAAACCTAAGGGTAAAAAAATCAATTTTCATCTGAGCATCGAATGAGACTGATCCCATGCCCCAAAAGAGTTCCCTCCCAGAGATATGCGCGTTTTATGAAAGTGATGGTTCACCAAAGATACACGTATTTAAATCTTTAAAATAGCTCTTCAGAACAAAACTGGTTTTTACCCTTAGGTCCCTTTCTATTTTGCGCGTCACATATGCTATTTTGTGAGTAATAGCTTTTTGTGACTTGGGGCTTTCAAACGACTTACCAGGTATTTATTGACTGCAGCTTTACAGAAATAGGATTAAAAAATGCAAACGTCTTTTAGTGAAGCACGCTGATAACTTGCACAGAAAAATTTTGTTCACCGATGAAAAAATTTTTACCGTTCAGGAAAAATTTAGCAAGCAAAATGATAGTGGTATGCGCGGTCATCAAAGAAAGCATCTGCACTGATTTCAAGGGTGGAAAAGGGTCATCATCCAGATTTAGTCATGGTTTGGAAGGGGGGTGTCTCTTTACCAAGAAACCGTTTTGGAAGCTGTTGTGAAGCTTCTTAATAATTCCCTGTTCCAAAACCAGCCATGGACTTTCCACCTGGATTCTGCGCCGGCCCATAAGGCTTAAACGTCCCAGGCCTGGCTTCGAAACAATTTGACGATAAAGGCAAAAGGCGGACATTTGGAATAAGTAGATTCTTTTTGGATACAATATACATAAATAAATATATTAAAAAATATGTGGTCCAAAACATTCAGTACTTTTTATTTTACAGCATAAAACTTGAGTAACAGTACTCGTATTAATGTCACTACTAAGTATAATCGTGGTTCCAGTATTATTTTAGCTTAAAAGAAATTATATAAAACTTTTATTTTATCACAAGCCGATGGGTACGAACTAATTCAAAATGAATACGTAAGTATATAGTCAAGAGGTTAACATGGTGACAAATAATAGGATTCCTAACCACGCCCCTTTTGGCACTTCTCACACAAATGACCCTGTTGATTAGAACCTACCTAGTGCGTGAATTTCGCTTAAATATTGAGAACTCCATTATATTTTTATAATGCGTATGAAAAGAGTGGATGACACGCCCCACTGTGGAACCTCCAGTGCAAATGCACCATTGCGACTACTTTTGGTATTCGCAGGCTGTGGCGGCACTGTTGGTCGAAGAGAGTGGAGAGTGTGCGTGGCTTATAGTGGCTCATTTGTATTCGTCTGCGTTTCAGTTGCCATCATGCATTGGGCACGTGAGGAGAGGTCATTTTGTCTTGATGCGTATTTTTCAAACGCGCACTCGCGCATTGTAGTGCAGCGTGCTTTTCGTTTACGATTTGCTGTTCCCCGACTCGAACGTGCTCGTATACGGCAATCAATTGTAAATTGGATAACTTCATTGAGAACAGCAGGGAATGTGTCATGTGTGGCATGTGTACGAATGGCACCTGAGAGAAGGATTACAACACCACAAAACATCGAGAGAGTTAAAGCTGCAATTTCCGAAACAATCTGCTCGAAAACAATCACTTGCTCTTGGCATTTCCAAAATTTTTTTCAGCCGGCTGTTGAGGCAACGCAATTAGCGGATACATGGTGCCACTGCACATACAGCGAGGGTTACCATGCATTGTTTGAGGAAAATGTTTCCTAAACGGCTTATCTATCGCCAGACTTAGCCCCCTTAAGTCGAAGGTGTATATCATCCGTTCCAACACCTTGGAAGACTTAATTAACAATATTGAGGCTGAATTTGGCAGAATACCATAATAATTTAAAAATATTACTGTTTAATACGATTTTGGTAAAAATTAGTATATAGCAAATAGAATAAAAATAAGAATAGATAACAGAAATTTGAAGCCTTACCCACGTCCCTTCTACTACTACTATTCCAGCCACGTTACTATCCCAGCGTAGATCAAACCCATATCACTTTTTTACTGAATGATTTATCTTGAATTTTGCTTTCACTTTTGTATGCAAGAAACAGGTGGATGCCACGCCCCATTCTACCACCTTCCTCTTAATCGATCCTTGAAGAGATATTGATTAAATCGGTATTCTTGTGCAATGGAAGACGGAGGAAAGGAAAACTTAACGTATATATGGTCCAATTCGTTGTAATCGCCTGCTTGACTGTTATATTTTGAACCATCAGAGTTAAGTCGACTTACGAGGGCGACCGCAAAAGTAACTGGCCTAACATAAAAAGAACCGTTTTTTGGAATTATTATTAATTATTTTTCAACATAATCTCCTTCTAACTCAATACACTTCATCAAACGTTTTTCAAATTTTTTAATTCCATCCGAAAAATAAGATTTTTCAAGACCTTCAAAATATGCCTCAGTTTCAGCAATAACCTCGCTATGGACGAAAATTGTTTGCCACCGAGAATTTTTGCGTTTTATGGGCTGGAGGAACTATTGGTCCATATTTTTTAATAAATGATGATGGTCAGAACGTAACCGGGAATAATGCTCGCTATCGTGCCCTGATATCGGACCTTGTGCTACCTGTAATTGCAGCTAGTAATCTTGACGACATATGGTTTCAACAGGACGGCGCCACTTGCCATACAGCTGTTCAAAAAATGGATCTATTGAGAGGTCATTTCACAGAGCAGCTTTTATCACGTTTTAGACCGGTGAGTTGGCCACCTAGATCTTGTGATATCACACCTTTACACTTTTTTCTTTGGGGCTACGTAAAGTCCAAAGTCTATGTTGACAAACCAGGTACGATTCATGTTTAAGGTGCGTGTCATTAAAGCAATATTGGACCCTCTGAATGGACACCCCGAGGCGTAGTTGCGGCCAACATTTGAAAATATGTTTTAAAAAAATAAATGGCATAAAATGTTCCTTTAAGTGAACAATAAAGATTCCACACTTCATTTGAATTTTTGTATTTTTTTCTTTTGAAAAAAAAATACTTACAGATTGATCACCCGATAGTTTGTTTATTTATATGGCAGTATTGACCGGAAGCATTTACCCTTTTTTTGTACACCTTTTGGTGTTTTTAAAATATATGTATTTTCGTCGTAAACAATGATTTTGTAGTGACAACACGCAGAGAAAAAATATGGTTACTATATGGTCACGGCAACAATAGTATGTTCTCTGCAATAAATGTATGGTCTTCGCAACCATAGTATTGTTTTTTGAGTTCCATTTTGACAATCGTATGATTGCGGCAATATTAATATTGTTGAAATGTAACAATAGTATTATTGCCCAATTTATAAATAAAAACTTGGTTGTAGCAACAATATAAATATGGTTGGTGGGACAAAAGTATTGTTTTCATGGATTTTTCGTTATCATTAATATAATTACGGCAATCATACCGGCAAAATGGTATTTTTTTAATTTGACAATGTTATCTTTGACGAATCTTTAATAATAGTACTATTTATATGTTTATTAATTTTTTTCAAAACAAACTACGGATTAGTATAACTGAAATGTTTTTAATAAATGATTTTTTTTACTGTTAAATAAATCACTCCTATTATTAAGAGTTTAATATATTTTTACAAAACTTAATAAAAATCTCTATTGTTGAATAACAACTTCACAAACAAATTTTGGGGGTTATAGAATGGTTGTGTGTAAGTCATACTGTGGTTATGAGGATCATACTATGGTTGAGTGTGAAAAATAATATGGTTGTGGGGATCATAGTACGGTTGAGTGTGAATAATAATATGATTCAAGGGATCATAGTATGGTTGTGTGTGAATAATTCTATTGTTGCGAGAACCATAATATTGTTGTGGGGATCATAGTATGGTTATGTGTGAACCATACTATTGTTGTGATGATTATAATATTGTTGTGCCACATCTATATATATAACAATAGTATGATGCTCTTCGAATATTGTTACCACAACCATTCTTTTTTTCTGCGTGAAGAACCGATAAAATAATTTATGGTTTGTATGTTGATGTTGGAATAAGAAATATAATGTTACAACAGCCAACTTAACAATATTTGGTCACTAAAAGAACTAATCTGTTGCCACCACCAATTATTGGTACCAAAGTAACATGTACACAAAAGTCGCAACCAATAGTTAAACTGATTTCGGTTGATATAACTCTGTTATTGGCTGTAAATACCGTGATTAGGTTGTAGCAGCCATATGTCGAACCATTTTACCATCAATACTATGAAATGTTTGTTATTGCAACAGAAAGTCGGTTTATCTTACCGAATTTTTGTAGTTAGGCCCGATTTCCAACTGATTTTTTCTCTGTAAGTAGTTACTGCATCAAACTGCCTTCTTATGTTATTCAGGAACAGCACATGCAACAATAAAATTAGTGCTCGGTCTTGCCATTCTTTATAACTTATCTAGAATCTTACATTATGTGGACTTCTTTTAAAAGCTTTACGCAAATTGATAGCCCTATTTGACATAATCGGTCCAAGTTCAGCAGTAAGCAACTTGTGAACATTGTTTCATTGATAACCTTTGGTCAGCCTGGAATAGTGATGTTTTTTTTCTTACGTTACGTATTTTTGAGCTACCGGTTAAACTCCCCGGCTGAAATTTTGATTTTATAAAAATGCGTATCGTTCAATCTTCTTCGGTAGAGCCTATGCCGCTTCCCATTTTCTAAGTAATTTTAAGCAAAAACATATGTTTAGTCTGACTCTCAGGCCGGAGTCGTTCCAAGTGGCGGAGTCGTTCCAAGTGCCGGAGTCGTTCCAAGTGCCGGAGTCGTTCCAAGTGCCGGAGTCGTTCCAAGTGCCGGAGTACGACGGCGAACTCTGGACCCGTTCCAATAACCGATGTCGGAGTGGAGTCGTACGATTTTCGCAATATTGCTTAGCCCTGTTAGTAAATGAATAAGAAAACTTTCAAATTTTGTATTTATTATCAAACTAATAAAAGTAGAAGTACCTTTAGTCCCCTCTTACCTGCACAATCAAATATTTCAACTGATTTGAAATTTCGATATTTATTGCAATATTAAAAACTCTTTTGGTATTTATTCAGAATATATCAATGCATTGCATTGTACAGAAGTACAAACGTTATTGATTTTTGTACGATACGCACATTCTCTATCCTGTAACTAACATTTGCTTTTAGTAGTACGGCTAAAAGTCTCCTTACCTTTTTGCGGTCCAAGGCTTCAGAAGAAGAAACTTATTTAATTTGAAAGTATTGGCTTAGTTCGTTTCTTCATGTCGAATCAATAATGATTGTGAAAAAGTAATTTCATTTTATTTCACAATTCTCATACAGATTTACCTGTTTACGTACACAACCTTTAGAATGTTATGGAACATTTAATACGATTGAAAACACCATCTTCACAGGAAACTCTCAATAGTGTTGCAAGTGCTTACGTCCATATACGTACATGCGAATAGGGTGGCCTTAAAGTTACACTATCATTTATATATTACAGACGAATACGAGTCAAACCAATTAAATCGATTTTAAATTCCCACGCCCATTGATGCGTGATTTTAAAACATTTTCGAGAACATTGCTCAAGAAAAACGCCAAGGATCGAAGTAAGCCCTTTGTATGGGAAGTAAAATGTGGTGCATGGCCAAAAAAAAAGTATAAATACTATTCCTAACAACTAATTTTTCAAAGATTTTTAATTACAAATTAATAAGTGGGCATTCAAATAGTGAAAGGTAGCCTAACTAAATAATATTTATCTGTTCTCGAAAAGTGTTAAATGGATTTTAATAAAATCGCGTTAAGGGCTTAGACGACAGAATGACCATTAACACGGCTACAAAGATTAACTAGCAATAATGTATAAAATCAGGCAGAGACGCATTGTAATACCCTAACTACTGTGCTAAAGGGTGGTCTAACCATTATGCACTATTTTAATTTTGAGTCACCCTTTAACGTCAAGCTTTTTGCCCTACTAAATTTGACATTTCCATGTTTCGGTGATTGACAAATTTAAACATGGCTAGGTACAGCGCGATAAGTCTCTTACGAAAATGGGCCTTTAAATCAAAATGTATTAGGTGCACTTCGTGATTTTCGACCAAATGTGACCACAATCGAGCATATTGTGCGCAAATTTCAGCAAGCCGGGTCTTTAGGAAAGGTATAAACACGTGTGCATGTTGCCTGTTCGTTCTGTCATCGATCCGTACTTCTTTGAAAATGGGGTCGGCTAAGTCTTAAAGTCGACTTTTTCATGTCTACTTTATTTTAACTATAAATATTTGTAATTGTCATCCAAACAATGCATTTTGCCTAATTTAGAAATTCTCCAATAACTATTGATACCCATTTACCCATTTGTGGGTTCCAAGGTCAACGAAGAGGATAACATGTGGGGATACATTGACAAGAGAGTAGTTAAGCACAATACGCAAAAAATTGTCATACGAGTGCTGCTATAAATATTTCTGGCCTTATAATGAAAATACGAATATTTCTCATCAAAAATGCTTTTTTTGTTTTTCAAAGAATTCTCCAGCATGATGTATACACTTTTGCATGCGCTTAAACCAATTGTCGAAGCATTTTTTCCACTTCGATTGAGACACCTCCAAAACATGGTTTTTGAAGGCTTCAACAGCATCTTCTGGCGACGAAAATCGTTGACCACGCATTTTTTTCTTGATGTGCGGGAATAAAAAGAAGTCTTTGGGCGCCAAGTCAGGGCTGTACGGCGGATGACCCATCAATTCAACGTTTTGGCCGGCCAAAAAGGCGCTGGTTTGAGCAGATGTGTGAGAGCTCGCATTGTTATGGTGCACAATGATTCGTCTTCTCTTGTTTGTTTTTCGAATCTCTCCGAAAACTTCAGGCAAACAAATTGTGATGTACCACTCAGAATTGACCGTCCTACGTTGCTCAAGCGGATCAGTCGACACATAACCAGTTTTGCCGAAGAATCAGGCGACCATTTGCTTCGAAGTGCTTCTTCCACGAACAACTTTCGGTGGATTTGGCTTGTCTTCGAAGACCCACACGGTCGATTGCTGTTTTGTTTCGGGCTCATACGCATAGATCCATGATTCGCCAAGAGTGACGATCTTATAAACGTCTTTGGAAGCACCGCGATCGTATTTTTTCAATATTTCTTTGCACCAATCGACATGAGCCTTTTTTTATGAGCGATTGTCAAATCGTGCAGGATCCAACGATAACAAACCTTTTTTACGGTCAGGTGTTCATGAAATATCGAATGTATGCTGGTGGAAGAAATACCCCAGGATGCCTCTATCTCACGGTATGTTACATGACTATCTTGCATTATCAGTTCTAGCACGGCATCAATGTTCTCTGGCACAACGGCCATTTTTGGACGACCTTGACGACCTTCGTCTTTAAGCGAGAGTCGGCCACGATTGAACTCATTAAACCAGTTTTTCACAGTGCTATGGGATGGTGCTTCATCGCCACACAAAGATTAAGGTTCATCGATGCACTCTTGTCGTGATAATCCACGTCGAAAGTTGTGAAAAATGATCGCACGAAAATGTTCACAAGTTAATTCCATTTTTTGCCATATGGATTTTTTCAAGTCACTGTTAACAACACAAATGATGGTCGTACGTCCAAACGTTCTGAGTACGTTTATGCTTCAATTGTCAAATTTTCCAATGGAAATGTCAGATGGCGTCAGGCAACACTAAGTATTGCCTAGGCCAGACATATATAAAGTAACCCTCGTAATTATGGCAATGGTGCTCCAATATAATTAACGCACTATCTCAAGGCACATCCTGCTTGTTGTAAAACAAAAATAATCCAATACTTATAAGTATATGTGACGCGCAAAAAAAGAAAGGGACCTAAGGTTAAAAACCAGTTTTGTTCAGGAGAGCCATTTTAAAGATTAGGCCCCTTTCTATTTGCGCTTAGAATAGTCGACTTCACTTTCATAAAACGCGCACATCTCTGGAAGGGAACAATTTTGGGGCATGGGATCGGTCTCATTCGATGCTCAGGTGTTGTCCACATCAAAAAAAGAAAAAATATGAAAATTGATTTTTTTACCTTAGGTCCCTTTCTCTATGCGCTGTCACATATGGAGAACCATAGAAATCGAGTACCCATAAATTGCAAAATAAGCGACTTCAATCGTTTTTTTTATATTAAAAAGTTGGAAGTCGACTTTTGATTTTTTTGTGGTAGGCGAAAAGTCGACTTTTAGTCTTAAGTATCTTTTTAATCCTAGGATGGTGGCACTTACCACACCGCCAACGAAATTGTATAGAAAAATGTCACTGAAAAACGGTGCCATTGCTGTTGTACAAAAAAAACCCGATCTGCTGTAAAATGTGCCTCAAATCCTGATGAACTTTTTCAAATGAAACAATAAGAGATGCTGGATCTATATATTTCTATTAATATATTTAATTTAGTTAGTTATAAAAAGGGGCTTCTTGAGCACAGGACCTTAAATCGGCAGAGCCCTTTCACAAAGGGGGCTAAAGGAAAACATCGACTAATACGGCTAATTTCATGGATCTTTCGTAACTCACTTTACTTACTTTACTTTAACAAAATCGGCCTGTGGAGAAGGGACCGTTGTGTTGAGGTTGTGGTATTGGGGGACCGATTTGCCTCAAATTTATTAAGCTTAATAAAAAAAAACTTCCTTAATGGAACATACTAAACTTGATAGGAAAATAAATGTACAGAGTGGGTCATTTAAAATTTTAAATTCGAATCACCTTTAAAAAAACTACTGATTTGTTTCAAATTTCTGGTTTTATTGGAAAGGTTGAACTTTGTCATTTAATAATGAAAATAATGGAAAACAATATCATTTATACGCCTACCACAACTTTTTTGGCAGTACCTCATCCAACAACCCAATTTTTTTTAGAGCATTTTCGAATGTTTCGGGTCAAATCTCTTCAATGGCAACTTCGATTTCAATATCCAACGCTTCAGTTGTTTCTGGATGCTTTGCGTAACATTTATTCCTAATGGCTCTCCACAGAAATAATCCAAAGGGGTCAAATAACAGCTCCAAAGCGGTCGATTACGTCACAATTTCGGCTGATTATTTGATTTTCAAAAACAGTGCGTAAAAAATCGATGTTTGCGTTGGCGCCTTGTGGACACCGAATGCCCTCCATGTAATTTTCTTGAATTTTTGGAAACAAAAAATCGTTGAGCATGGCGCGTTTATGATAACGGCGGCTCCTTGCTCATTTTCGAAGAAAAATGGCCTAATGATGCCGTCAGGCCTAAATCCACACCAAACATACATTCATTGTGGATATGTTGGCTTCTCAATAGGCACTTGTGGGTTCTCTGAACCTCATGTGCGGTAATTTTGCTATTGATTATTATTTTTGGGCTTCATTTAAAAACACAATATGTCGGTAAAAGTCTTCATCTCCTGCCTTTAATCGAATTGTTATTAAAACTAGGATATTAAATATGGTTTCCCTTACTGCGCCTCTTGTGGTACTTCCAATTCGAATTATATTATCCGAACGATGCACAGCAAGATACGGGGAACCTGACCTTAACTTTTCGTAAATTGTTCTTCCTTAGTGTAGTTTTTTCTGGGCCTCCCTGTATAGCCTGCACTCCTAACTGAAATGTGTACATACACACTTGCAGTTGATGTGTACACTTCTCTATGGGTGCTTCAAGTACTAATCGCTGTCTACTCACACAAACATATATTCACGTATATATCTACATTCACTATTTATCTACGATCACCCTACAAACAATTTGACTATTGTTTAATGAGGAATTGTCCGCGCGAATGCTCCGCGAATCGTACTACCCACGTCTAGATGATGGGCCGATATATGGACAATGTTTTTGCGAACCACTGAATCGCTAAGCAAACAAAGGGCTGATGCTTAGAAGATTTATCGTCTGATCACGGTTACCGCGATTCTCCATAACTATAATTTCTCGCTGCATTGCATGACTATTGTACAGGCAATGCTTTCACTACTTTTCCTAACGTTGATTTAACGATGACTCGCCTTTTTATTGCCTAGACGATGTTTTTACAATCTGAGAACAGCACGCATGCTCGCTTACCCGTTTTTCATGCGATACATTGTCAAAGGTACACTTTACCATTGTCTCAGCGATGCTTGCGCAATCTAAGAGAACCACAAAGTATCGCTTAAACGTCGCCAAGGCGATACAGTCGTAATTGGAGTAAAACAACTATAAGAAATTAGGACTGAAATATGTCAGTTAAGTTGTGAAATTTGAACAGTAAAGTTGTGTTTTTAAGATCATTTAAAAAAATTTGAAATATTTTAATTGAATTTTTTTGTTCAATTGATAAAAAGGTGTGGATTCTTTATTGTACCTTCGAAAGGACAGTTTATGCCATTTTTTTTTGAATATTATTTCTTTCGCAACTTCGCCTCAGAGTGTCCATTCATAGGGTAAATTTTTTGTTGACTCGTTCGAGCATTTCGACCGGTATGGCGTTAATGACACACACCGTAGTTTTGGCGGTGTAAGTCTTTCCATGATGAAATGGCAAACAATACTGAAAAGGAAAAAATAAGGTTTAACACCACTCACGAGTAATCTCTAAAAACCCCTATTGAAAAAAATACCTCCAGATAGATCACCCGTTAGTTATTGTGAGTGCATGTTGAACTTGTGACTGTACCAGCATACACGCAGAAAAAAAGTATGGTTGGGGTGACAATATTCGAAGAGGATCATACTATTGTTGGGTATATGGTTGTCACACAACAATATTATGATCCTCACAACAATAGTATGGTTCACACATAACCATACTATGATCACCACAACCATAGTATGATTCACACTCAACCATACTATCATCTCCACAACCATACTATGATCCTCACAACCATAGTATGATTCACACTCAACCATACTATTATCTCCACAACCATATTATGATCCTCACAACCATAGTATGTTCCTCATTCAACCATAGTATGAACCTCACAACCATAGTATGATTCACACGCAACCATACTATGATCCCCACAACCATAGTATGATTGACACTCAACCATACTATAATCCCCAAAATTATTTATTAGGATTGGTTATTGTTGTTATTCAAAAATAGAGATTTTTATTAAGTACTCGTATGTTGTTTTAAATTGCATTACTATTCGTTCATAGCCAGATTTGATGCCATGTTTATATTAAACATTTCATTCAAGAAACAAAAATATATATTCCAACGGTCAAAAATACTTTTAGTTGCCAGCAGGGGTGAATGCTACTTCATCATCCGTAGACACCAAGTAACGAATGTGATTACACCATGATCAATGGCTATATACTTAAGTGCAGGCAGATTTTAAATAAACGAGAACCAGTCGGTATTAGAGTATTTCACCGAACAAAGAAAACACAATAAAAATCCCTTGAACTACATTCCGATTGTTGTTGTTTTTTTAATGGACAGCAACCATTCACTGTATCTTGTGTATATGTTTTTTTTGTATATCAAATAAAAACATACGCACACACATACATGTATGCTCTATAAAACCTGTTTTGTTATGTTCATAGTCGCAACCATACTGTATGATTGCCGTAATCAGATTATTGTTAACGTAAATTTTCAACAACAATACTTTTGTTGCACCAACCATGTTTATATGGTTGCTACAACCATATTTTTATTTCCCAATTTGGCAATAATACTATTGTTACATTTCAACAATAGCAATATTGTCGCAATCATACTATTGTCAAAATAAAATTCAAAAAACAATACTATGGTTGCGACGAACATGCTTTTATTGTAGAGAACATATTAGTGTTACGGTGACCATAGTGTAACCATATCTTTTTTCTGCGTGTAAAAAGGACCGAAAAGTCTGCAAGAGTCAAAATATTCACTCCTTTAAACATTATCGTTATTGCATTGATTATTGCGAAAATCTGGTGTCACCAAAGCTGGTTTGTGTCTAAACCTTATATATTTATTCCTTTAATTTAAATAATACTTTTAATCGGTCTTTTAATAATATCAAGGAAGTTTTACTGTGGTAGCCCACTTTCTGCTAATGTAGTGGCATTCCTAGAAGGTACAAAAGCCAGAATGGTTTGCATTGTGCACGAATCAATCATATTTACAATGTGAATATGTCAAATTATTTAAAAGTTGTCTTGTGGCCTGGCCTCAGGTCATTAACTATAAATTAAACGTAATTAATTCTATATAAGTACACTGCATTATGACTTGAGCATTTTTTTATTCTGGTTCGAGACCTTTACTCGTATGTTGTTTCTTTTTCAGAATCAACGTAAAAAGATGAAATTGGTGAAATGTATTTGCTACGGTTGCCAGGCAGACTGTACAGCAATGATTACTTCGGCCACAAGCCGAATTGGCCTTGCCGATTTGGCAAGGCAAAATCGATCAATTTTTTTTAATCCGCGTTGCATGTTTTTTTCCTTAAGCCTGTAGATGTCCTGAATCAGATGTTTACCTCGACCTTGAAACTCATAAACACTCCATATTCATATTAAAATTCAGACCAATACTTTAACCAAAAATAAATGCTGTAGTCATATGGGTATATTCTCAGCTGAAATGCAATTTTAAAAAGTGATAATAGACTCTTGTACTATAAAAATCCAATTTTTTTTACAAATGCTTAAAATCCCATAACCATCAAAAACCCGGCTTTAAAAGGATCTATCCCGTCATATGTAAAAACGTCGTTTTGCCTCGCTTGCTTGACTCTTAGGCACGAAAACCGTTTTATAACGTTTTTATAAAATTTTCTGCCTGTACACATTAGGAAAATCAAAAAATCAGTTTTAAATTAATCTATCCATATGAGTCAAAAATCCACGTGTGCACCACTTTATTCGCCAGTATTTCGAAAATTAAAATTCCATGTTTTTATTGATATTTTGTGTGTTCGAGACTATATGCAACAAAATGTGTCTTTCAACCTTTAAAGCACACTTTGGCCGCGTCCTCTGCCCACTATCAAAAAAATCGTTTAGCACATGTTTTCTTGCGTATGCTGATACACCTGTATCCCAAATTTTGGTAAGACGGAAACAAAATAGATGCGAATATAAGTATAGGGTGGAGCGCGGAATTTGCTTATTTAGAAACGAAATAAAAAAATTATAAATATTAATTATATTGAACAGTAAGGGAACTTTTAAATTGCATACCTTTAAATAGAGTATCTGGCAAATGACGACCTTTGCTATCCACACACTGCTGCATACGTTTTCTGAAGTTTTCATAAACTCTAACAAGCATGTCGACTAGTATTCTGCCAATATCAGCTCTAATATTGTTAATTAGGACTTCCAAGGTGTTGGGACAGTCGATATACACCTTCAACTTCAGGTTACCAAAGAAAAATCGAATGGGGCATCATGGGACATCACCCCTCAAAGAGATAAGCCGTCAAGGAAACATTTGCCTCAAACAATTCATAGTAACCCTTGCTGTGTGTACAGTGGCACTGTTGAAACAGTGCTACAATTTGTAGCAGCACTGTTTCTATCGAGAATGTGCGATGGCTTGTGTGCATAAGCGAAATGAATAATAAAGTCAAGTACATTGACACCGTTGTGTACACAAGCCCTTTTTCATATTTTCGCACATTCTCCCTTGTCCTTTTGTTTTGTTATTGTCAATGTCGCTTTGTGGCGAGCCTATGCGTGTGTTCTAAAACGGCTCATAGGCTCACACAAAGCGAAGATTAGTTTAATTGTAAACTGTAATTAAAATCGTGCGAAAGTTTCCCCCCGTGACAAAGTGAAGTTCAATCTTTTTAAAACCAAACACATATAAAACATTGAATATTATTTAAACATAAAACATTGAATATAATTTAAACATAAAACTAAATTTTGTGATCATTAAACATTGTTACAAACAATTATTGTATAAAAAAAAAACACTGTGAACAAAAGAAACATTTTGAAACTAAACATTAAATTAAACATTGAATTTTCAACATTAAATAAAACACACATTGTACATTCATACCTACATTAAGTGAACAAAATAAAACAATACACTGAATTAAACACACAAAAATAACACACTTTTAACTAAACAAAAAAGAAACAAACAAAGAAACAAAAAGAGAAAAAGAACCAGTGACAACAACAACAAAAGCCCTTGCTCAAACAGGCACCATCCTGTTGGAACCATGTATCCTCTTATTGCATTGCCTCAAGAGCCAGCTGAAAAACAAATCGTGTATCATAGTCAAGTCAAGTACCGTTTGAGTTCACAGTTCCGGCAAGACGGTTAAGCTGGAAAAAGTAAGGGCCGATGACACAGTGACGCGAATTAAGTTACCAAATGAAGTTATCCAAATTACAATTAATTGCCGTCCAGGAAAACGTCCACTTGGGGGAACAGCGAATCAAAAACGAAAAGCATGCTGCACTGCAATGATCGAGTGCGCATTTGAAAAATACGCTTCAATGCAAAATGACCTCTCCTCACGTGTCCAATGCATAATGGCAACTGAAAGGCAGACGAGTACAAATCTCACGTCAGCCACTATAAGCCACGCACACTCTCCACCAACTAGAGGTATTTTTTCAGAACAAAACAAAAACATAAAAATTCAAATCAAGTGTGGAATCTTTATTGGTAATTTGAAAGGACATTTTATGGCATTGATTTTTTGAAAATAATTTCCTTCAAATGTTGGTAACTGTATTATGGAAATGAGCGTTCGGTGAGAAACGTAAAGATCCGCTGTTTTCGACCAAAATTTTGTTCAGTGATAAGGCCCATTTCTGGGGCAACGTCAATAAACAAAATTGCCGCATTTGGGCTAAAGAGCAACAAGAATAGGTTCAATACGTGCCATTATACCCAGAGAAAACCACGGCATATTTTTTCAAAAATGATGATGGCCGGAACGTAACCGTGAATGGTGCTCGCTATCGCGCCATGATATCGATCTTTTTGCTACCTAAAATTGAAGCCCGTAATCTTGACGACACTTGGTTTTCACAGGACGGTGCCACTTGCCATATAGCTGCTCAAACAATGGATCTATTGAGATTCAACAGCTAATTTCACTTTTTGGACAGGTGAGTTGGCCGCCTAGATCGAGTTATATCACACCTTTAGACATTTTTCTTTGGGGTTAAGTAAAGTCAAAAGTCTATGCTAACAAAGCAGCTGCGATTCACGTTCTGGAAGCCAACATTACGCGTGTCATTAAAACCATACCGGTCAAAATGCTTGAACGAGTCATCAAAACTTGGACCCTCAGAATGGAAACCCTGAGGCGTAGTTGCGGCCAACAATTGAAGGAATTTATATTCAAAAAATAAATGCCATAAAATGTGATATCAAATTACTAATAAAGATTCCATTTTTGAATTTTTATATTTTTTTGTTCTGAAAAAATACCTCTAGATGGATCACCCTATAGAACCTATAGGCTATCGTGGGATTGTAACATACTGACCCCGCAGGGGAAGAGTGGGGACACCTTTAACGCCTTAGGTGAACCCAGAGTTCCGCTGCCAGATAAAGATACATCTTGATTTATTCCTAATCATCCTCTATGTTTGTGGGTAACATGGAGCGCATTCTTGGTGTAGACATTGAAGCTACCAGTCTGGGTGGGCCAGACCCAACCGGAAGTAGACGTGTGCTACGTGGTCGGACCCGAGACTCAATTCTGGTGCCGCGGGAAGTCAGGAGCTTCTAGAACTGTTGTTCTAGCCTGCCTTATGGGAACGGCCCTTCGCGGAGTTTCACAGTGACTGTAGTTTACGACCTAAAGCAGGTAAAGTGAATACTTGGCTTGGAGTTGTGTTATACAGGGTGCTATGACCCAAAGAGTAGCAGAGGTTTTAGATAAACCTCACCCATCACCAAGAGGTGAAGCCCGCACAGCGGATCCTAAAATTGATCCCTCCAGTCTTACTGGGGAAGAGTTGGTAGTCGCATCATAGCTTATCTCAGTGCTATGGAGCACCGGGGTTCATGTCATAATGACGATAATGAAGTTAAGCCCGACATTAATCTGTAACATACTGACCAAATGTGGTGTGAAGCGGTGAAGTAGTTCTCGCGTTATAGTTGCTCGTACGAAAAACATTAAATTTTTATATACTTAGTAGGGACTTACATACTGTTACAACATTGAACACACCCATTTCAATAGTAGAACTGAACCTACCCCGTTAATGTCATATGGGGTTTGAAAGCTAACCTCAATAGCGTTAGTCTGTAACGGGATTTTAAAATTGTTTCAACTTTCATCATGGAGTGATCAGATAATGAGAACCGTATCGCTGTAATAGCGCTTTTCAAGTGTGAATTAAAAAAGCGCTATTTTTAAAACGCTCCGGCCACTAGGAATTAGCCGCATGTTCGTCTACCGATGCATAAAACTGTTTGAGGAGACTGGAGATGTAAAAGACCGCCACCGGTCGACCCGCCCACGCTCTGTTCGAACACCGCATGTCATCAAAGCCTTTAAATGAAGAATTCACAGAAATCCGCTCCGAAAACAGAAAATCATAGCCCGTGAGATGAATATCATGCAGAAGTCCATGAGTCGAATCATTAAAAAATACTTGGGACTTGGGGCTTTCAAACGACGTGCCGGACATTTATTAACTGCAGCTTAAAAAAATAGGATTGAAAAATGCAAACGTCTTTTGGTGAAGCACGCTGATAACTTGCACAGAAAAAATTTGTTCACCGATGAAAAAATTTTTACCGTTCAGGAAAAATTTAACAAGCTAAATGATAGAGCGTATGCGCGGTCATCTAAGGAAGCACCTGAACTGATCTCAAATGTGGAAAAGGGTCATCACCCACACGCAGAGAAAAAATATGGTTACTATGTGGTCACGGCAACAATAGCATGTTCTCTGCAATAAAAGTATGGTTGTCGCAACCTTAGTATTGTTTTTTGAATTTAATTTTGACAATAGTATAATTGCGACAATATTAATATTGTTGAAATGTAACAAAACCATTGTTGCCAAATTAAAAAATGAAAATATGGTTGTAGCAACAATATAAATATGGTTGGTGGGACAAAGGTATTGTTTCATGTTTTTTATGTTAACAATAACATGATTACGGCAATCATACAGGCAAAATCGTAATTTATTTTTAATTTGACAATGTTATTTTTACGAATCTTACGCAATAATAGTAGTTTCTATATATAAATTAAATTTTTTCAAATCAAACTACGGATTAGTAAAACTGAAATAGTTTTAATAAATGAATTGTTTCTACTGTGAAATAAATCACCCCCTTTATACAGAGTATTATGTATTTTTACATAACTTATTTAATAAAAATCTCTATTGTTGAATAACAACTTAACCCAATCTTCACAAAAACATTTGGGGATCATAGCATGGTTGTGTGTAAGTCATACTATGGTTCTAAGGATCATACTATGGTTGTATGTGCAACATACTATGGTTGTGAGGATCATAATATGGTTATGGAGTTCATAGTATGTTTGAGTGTGAATCAAACTATGGTTGTGGGGATCATAGTATGGTTGTGTGTGATCCATACTATTGTTGTGATGATCATAATATTAATGTGCCACAACCATATAACCAACAATGGTATGATGCTCTTCGAATATTGTTACCCCAACCATACTTTTTTTCTGCGTGCAGCTTAAGTCATGGTTTGGTGGGGTGTCTCTTACAATGGGGTCACATACCTGTATTTCTGCGAACAAGGAGTCAAAACATCGGCCAAAGTTTACCAAGAAACCGTTTTGGAAGCTGTTGTGAAGCCTCTTAACAATACCCTGTTCCAAAACCAGCCAAGGACTTTCCAGTAGGATTCTGCGCCATCCCATAAGGCTAAAACGTCCCAGGCCTTGCTTCGAAACAATTTTCCGGCGTTCATTTCCTCTGAAAAATGGCCCTCAGGCAGTCCAGATTTGGATTTCAAATTGTGGACGGTTTTAGAGGACAAGGTTTGTCACAAAAGATACCCCAACATTGGATCTCTTAAGACTGCTTTGGTACGAGCTGTGTTTCCAATGGACGAGGTTCCTGCAGCTATTGGCGATTGGCCAGTGCGACTTAAGGCGTGTGTAAAGGCCAAAGGCGGACATTTCGAATAAGTAGATTCTTTTTGGATACAATATACATCAATAAATTTATTAAAAAAATATTTGGTCCAAAAATATTCAGTTCTTTTTACTTAACATCATAAAACGTGTGTAACAGTATTTATGTCCCTACTAAGTATATTCGGGTTATCATAAAACTTTTATGATATCGCTCAATTGATTTACTTCGATTATATTCCTTTAAGTGAAGTAATTCTATGCAATTCATCTTTCCATTGTCATTTTTTATTTCAAGCGAATCGCTTCCGATTCACCACAGAGATTAATCTATTAATCTCGTAAATAAATATCGTAATCGATAAGGAATCGTTGAGATGAATTGCTAACGAATCTTTTTGGCGACGCACATAATATTTTTTTTCCAAATGGCTCGAGGGGTACGACTACTTTCACCAGGGAATACTGAGACGATTCACAGGCCACATTCGCCGCGATTTTACTCATCATGCAGGCGAATCGCCAAAGAATCGTTCGCGATCAAAAATGTTTGCAGGGTAAATGAGAATTTCCCCACATATGTGTGAATGTAGTTAAGGCAGTATGTGTCTGTGTGTGTCCTTATACGTGTGTTAATTGAAAACGTGTCATTGTGTAATGCAACATTGAATGTGCAGACATAAAGGAAAAAGGCACTTTTAACATTGATAATGACGTTGTACGTGTATGTATTATTCACACATACACACACACACATGCATATGTATGTGGGCATGTATGTATGTCAGTAAATACTACAGGTACATACACCTCCAAAGATGTTTATTCATACTCTAGATGCCGTGGATGATGGATGGCACGACAGCATCTGTGGAGCTCCCGGTTACGTTGTTGCAATCTTATGCGAATGGATGGACGGCTGGATGGGTGAGTGAGTGAAGGCATAGTACAGCAACAGTACCATTGAGACGAACAAGAAACGCATTGTCAGTGCAAGTCGATAATGTGAAATACTACACCACAATGTGTACACCCGTAAGCGGCCCACAGTACTTTTGACTAATGTCTAATGCGCTGACAGCCTTCTTTCAAGAAAGAAATTCGATGCTAACAGTGCTTTTAAATATGCGTAAACGTTAAAGCATAAATGGATTAGATACTTTCTAATCGGATATTCTTTTTTGTAAGAAAATCTTACTCCTTGAAATTGGGTAAAAAAATCACTTGATTATATGGTCGTTCGAAAACTTAAAACATCGTAAGCCGTCTACAGATTTTAATTTCATGCGATTCGATGTTGTATACCGGGATTCCATAGGTTTAGCTGGACTTGGTCTTTTTACCTCGGTGACCCCTTCTGCATGCCCCACGACTTCGCCGTCAAAAATCTTCAGTGCCAGAGCATTTTCTAATCCCACGACGTCCTTTGCATTCAGTGTAGATTGAGGCGTCCGACTACTTCGAGGTCGACATTTAGTTCACTATTCGCCGGGATCCTATGTTTTTGGAATAACCTTGAAACGCTAGCATACCAGCAAAGGCCGGCTATATGGCAAAACGTATACTTAGTAGGGACATAAATACTGTTGCACACGTTTTATACTCTAAAATTAAAAGTACTGAATGTTTTTAAATATATTTATTGATGTATATTGTATCCAAAAAAATCTACTTATTCGAAACGTGCGCCTTTTGCCTTTTCACAAGCCTAAAGTCGCACTGGCCAATCGTCAATAGCTGCACGAATCTCGTCCATTGGAAAATTGGCCACAGCTCGAACCAAAGCAGTCTTAAGAGATCCAATGTTGGGGTATCTTTTGTGACAAACCTTGTCCTCTTAAACCGTCCACAATTTGTAATCCAATGGGTTCAAATCTGGACTGCCCGAGGGCCATTCTTCAGAGGAAATGAACGCTGGCAAATTGTTTCAAAGCCAGGGACCTGGGACGTTTTAGCATTATGGGCTGGCGCAGAATCCTGCTGGAAAGTCCATGGCTGGTTTCGGAACAGGGAATTGTTAAGAGGTTTCACAACAGCTTCCAAAACGGTTTCTTGGTAAACTTTGGCCGATGTTTTGACTCCTTGTTCGCAGAAATGCAGGCCAGTGACTCCATCGTAAGAAACACCCCACCAAAACATGACTGAAGCTGAGTGATGACCCTTTTCCACCCTTGGGATCAGTTCAGATGCTTCCTTAGATGACCGCGCATACACTCTATCAATTTGCTTGTTAAATTTTTCCTGAACGGTAAAATATTTTCATCGGTGAACAAAATTTTTCTGTGCAAGTTATCAGCGTGCTTCAGCAAAAGACGTTTGCATTTTTCAATCCTATTTTTTTAAAGCTGCACTCAATAAATGTCCGGTACGTCGTTTGAAAGCCTCAAGTACCAAGTCTTTTTTAATGATTCGACTCATGGACTTTTGCTTGATATTCATCTCACGGGCCTTGATTTTCTGTTTTCTGAGCGGATTTCTGTGAATTCTTGATTTAACGGCTTTGATGACATGCGGTGTTCGAACAGAGCGTGGGGGCCCGGCCGGTGGCGGTCTTTTACATCTCCAGTCTCCCTAAACAATATATTTATTTTGAAGTCTTGTTGGCCTATGAGGAATCTGCTTCGATATCCAGGTGGAGGAAACGCGCCATTTGAACTGGATGCGTCCACAGAGACCTGGGGGTCAGCTGAGTAGGCTTGACCGGACAATTGAAGAGGTGCAGCAAACCATGTGGTCCCTGATGGCCGGAACGTTAGCACCAATTCGAGCCCAGTAAGAACTGAGGCGGCTGCACCATCCAGATCTCAGCTGCGCCAGAGCCACGCGCGTCTGCCGAGGTAGCACCTTCTGCTCAGGTAAATCCCCGGGGTTGTTCCCCTAGCACTACATTCACACGGTAGCAGGATACTGCTGCTGCGACTTCATCGGCGTGAATGTTGTTCAGACCAGCCTGATAGTTTTGAAGATCTAAAGGTTCTCTCTTATACCGCTCGACCTCTCTCTCTAGATCTTGAAGATCTTACCTGATCTGCCTGGGCGGAGGCATCCTGTTCTAGAGATGGTGGTTAGGATGGCTGCTGCGAAAACACCCTAGCAGGTATTGCTTAGACAGCAGGATACGGGCCAACGATGTTGTGGACGTGAGGCTTCATTAGTTCACATAATACGCTCGAGGGATCCTTGTAAGCAACTTACGAGGTTTTTCTTTTAATGAAAAGGTTACAGTACACAGATATTCCAATCACCAGGCAAGCTTTTTTTTTACCAAATTGTGAGGAAAAGAAGGTGCATGCTCTGAAACAGATCATCTCCAGAACAGCCCATCCGCTAAAGCATCGGCACCTGTATCGTTATTATTTATATATTCTCCGATAGAATATTCAGGACTCAATAGGCTGGAAAAGTCTGCTCTCCATATACTCAGTACACTTGCCGTATCCGTCTTTAGATCTCGATTTTTATTTATGGTGGAGTTCATAGTCTGGTGTTCGACTTTTTGATAGAACTTTCGGTCATTATTTCGACTCCTATACATTTTAATCTCCTCACACTTGCGCAATTCTATTTCCCGTTTCTGTTGTTGAAATAGGCGCTGCTCCACAACTCTTCTAACCGTCCGATAGCTCTCCCATCCAAATTTTGTTGCAACATTCTGAAGCGTTGCGTTATGGGCAGCATTCTATGCTTCTGTAGATTTTTTGAACACGTCGTTGTACCATGGGTTCCGTGGGAGCGGTGTTCTGTACTCTATTTTTTTTTCTTTGGCTGCTGTCGACAATCAGTGGGAAATATGTTTCCACTGCGCCCTAATGTAATTGGGTGAAGGAGTGTTTTTCTTGTTTGGTAGCAGTTGGAATAGATAAGTGGAGAACTCATCAGATACCTGTTTTGTGAACCTCTTCGCGACGTCAAGCTTTGTGCATTGTAATGTACGGCTTTTACTACACTTAGCCTGGTGCGTACTTTTGCTGCTACTATGTATTGATCCCAATCTATGTTGGTATCTTATATCGCTCGAACATCTAATACACTGATTTGATTTCGCGTTTTACGATCTGGAAAGAACCAAGTAGACTTGTGGATGTTTACGTCTTGAAATCTGATGCTTTTTATTACCATATTACGAGTTGGGGCAAAATCAATCAACCTCATTTCACTTTTGGTGGCTTTTCCGACAGTGGGTCCAAAGATGTTTTGCCTGGCTAATTTGAGATTAAAAACCCCTAGAACGTTAAGCTCGTTTGTCTTGTTTCGTTCTTTTGCTTTTAAACATTGAACGGGGATTATCCGTCTCGACACCTCTTGCAATTATATTTAAATACTGAACAATTTTTTAACAAAATTGCAAAGTGACTTTGATTTTCGTGGCTGGAAACTGCTATTATCGCGAAGTCGGGTCCGTGACAACCTTCACAATGAGCTTTGCAGCAATAGGGACCTAATGTCTGCGTGAGTTCCTGAGAGTGCCCATTTTAACTATAGTTCGTCTACAAAAAGTATTTCCCAAAATAACTGTGGTCCCTTAAAGAAAAGGAAAAGGTTTCCCTACTTAGCCGATTTCGCCTATTTACAATCCTAAACAGAGTATGACCATAAGACACCATCATGCATAATTTCAGAATCCTAGGTTAATTAGTTTGACCGCTATCGTTCATTCAACGCGGCGATACTATCTTAGAATTATGGCGATCAGTAAAATATAGAGGTATTTTTCAGAACAAAAAAATATAAAAATTCAAATCAAGTGTGGAATCTTTATTGGTAATTTGAAAGGGCATTTTATGGCATTTATTTCTTGAATAAAAGTTCCTTCAAATGTTGGCCGCAACTACGCCTGAGTGTTTCCATTCTGAGGATCCAATTTTGGATGACTCGTTCGAGCATTTCGACCTTGGGCCTTACGTAACCCCAAAGAAAAATGTTTAAAGGTGTGATATAACTCGATCTAGGCGGCCAACTCACCAGTCCAAAACTTGAAATTAGCTGTTTTTCGAAATTACCTCTCTATAGATCCTTTGTTTGAGCAGCTGTATGGCTAGTGACACCGTCCTGTTGAAACCAAGTGTCGTCAAGATTACGGGCTTTAATTTCAGGTAGCATAAAGATCGATATCATGGCGCGATAGCGAGCACCATTCAAATACCAATAAAGATTCCACACTTGATTTGAATTTGTATATTTTTTTCTGAAAAAATATCTCTAGATGGATCACCCTATACTACATAGGGTCTCCGATCAACATTTCGCGCTGTTGCAAACAGAATGACAAATTTAGTATCATCCACTCTTTGCTGAAGGGTAAATAAAAGAAAATAAATATAAAACAAGCTCTTAGTTAATTTTATTATTTTTAAGACTATTCACTGACAGAGTCCCAAGTTTAATGCATACGATACGACTAACAAATTGGATATTCAACTAAAGTAGTACAACAGGTTTTGTTCTTTGTGCCGTAGTGACATATACATTCCTTGACATAGTTCATATATGTGAAATGCTCCCATATACATAAGTATATATAAATGTATACATATGTTCTACGGAATGCAGACTTTGTCGTGATGTTATCAACTTTTTTCCTTTGAATAAATTGAGTTTTCTGCTCTACGCTTTGTTACGGTACTAAGTACATAAACACTTTAGATACTTGAAAACATTCCTGAATGCTGAAATTTAAAAAATTACTAAATGGTTTAACATTATTTTAATCAAAGCAAAGAGAAGTCAAGAATACAAACGGGAATTTTTAAAAAATAAGGTTAAAGGGGCTGATGATCTACTCGCTGAGGTATTGCTGAGGGGATGTGTTAATAAATCCATAAATGTATTTATAGTCCGAAAGATAATTGTCGAAAAGAGGAAAAATCAAATAGAAGAACTTTAAGTCGAACGTGGTGGACCATAAGGGCTGCAATATATATTTCTGGCCTAATAATGAAAATGCCAAGATTTATCATCAAAAACGGTTTTATTGTTTTTCAAAGTATTCTCCAGCATGATTTATACACTTTTGAATGCGCTCAAACCAATTGTCGAAGTAATTTTTCCACTCCGATTGAGACACCTCCAAAACATGGTTTTTGAACGCTTCAACAGCATTTTCTGGCGAAGAAAATCGGTGACCACGCATTTTTATCTTGATGTGCGGTAATAAAATGAAGACATTGGTCTGTATGGCGGATGACCCATCAATTCGACGTTTTAGCCGGTCGAAAAGGTGCTGGTTTGAGCCGATGTGTGAGAGCTCGCATTGTCATGGTGCACAATGATTCGTTTTCTCGTGTTTGGTTTCCAAATTTCTCCGAAGACTTCAGGCAAACAAATAGTGGTGTACCACGTAGAATTGACCGTCCTAGGTTGCTTAAGCGGAACAGTCGCCACATGACCAGATTTGCCGAAGAAACAGGCGAATATTTGCTTCGAAGTGCTTCTTCCACGAACAACTTTCGTTGGCTATGGGTCGTCTTTGAAGACCCACAGAGTCGATTGCTATTTTGTTTCAGGCTCATACGCATAGATCCATGATTCGTCATCTGTGACGATCTTATTAACGTCTTTTGAAGCACCGCGATAGTATTTTTTCAAAATTTCTTTAGACTAATCGACACGAGTCTTTTTTTAGCGATTGTCAAATTGTGCGGGATCAAACGAGAATAAACCTTTTTACGGCCAGGTGTTCATGAAATATCGAATGTACGCTGGTAGAAGAAATACCCAAGGATGTCTCACGGTATACCACATGACGATCTTGCATTATCAGTTCACGCACGGCATCAATGTTCTCTGAAACAACGGCTGTTTTTGGACGACCTTCACGGCCTTCGTCTTTGAGCGAGCGTCGGATACGATTGAATTCCCAGTTTTTCACAGTTCTATAGGATGTGGCTTCATCGTATTACAAAAATTTTAGTTCATCGATGCACTCTTGTCGTGATAATCCACGTAGAAAGTTGTGAAAAATGATCGCACGAAAATGTTCACGAGTTGATTCCATTTTTTTTGCCAAATTGAGTATTTCAAGTCACTGTAAACAACACAAATGATGGTCGTACGTCAAAACGTTCTGAGTACGTTTATGCGAACTTTCCAATGTAAATGTCAGATGGCACCAAGCAACACTTAGAGTTGCCTAGGCCAGAAATATATATACACGCAGATAAAAGATATGGTTACACTATGGTCACCGCAACAATAATATGTTCTCTACAATAAAAGCATGTTCGTCGCAACTATAGTATGGTTTTTTGAATTTCATTTTGACAACAGTATGATTGCGGCAATATTAATATTGTTGAAATGTAACAATAGTATTATTGCCAAATTTAGAAATGAAAACATGGTTGTAGTAACCATAAAAACATGGTTGATGCAAAAAAAAGTATTGTTGTTTAAAGTTTACGTTAACAATAATATGATTACGGCAATCATACAGTATGGTTGCGACTATGAACGTACCAAAACAGGTTTTATAAAGCATATATGTATGTGTGTGCGTATGTTTTTTTGATATACAAAAAAACACATGCTGACGATACAGTGAATGGTTGTTGTTCATTAAAAAAAACAACAACAATCGGAAGGTATTTCGAGGGATTTTATTGTGTTTACTTTGTTTGGTCAAACACTCGAATATCGACTGTTTCTCTTTCATTTAAAATCTGCCTGCACTTAAGTATATAGCCATCGATCATGGTTTAATCACATTCGTTTCTTGCGGTGAAGTACGGATGGTGAAGTAGCATTCACCCCTGCTAGGAACTAAAAGTATTTTCGACTGCCGTTGAAATATATATTTTTGTTTCTTGAATAAAATGTTCAATAAAAACATGGCCTCAAATCTGACTTTGAACTAATTGTAATGCAATTTAAAATAACATACTTAAAAAAAATCTATTTTTGAATAACAACATTACCCAATCCTAATAAATAATTTTGGGGATCATAGTATGGTTGAGTGAATCATACTATGGTTGTAGGGATAATAGCATGGTTGCGTGTGAATCATACTATGTTTGTGAAGATCATACTATGGTTGTATGAGAAACATACTATGGTTGTGAGGATCATAATATGGTTGTAGAGATAATAGTATGGTTGAGTGAATCATACTATGGTTGTAGCGATAAAAGCATGGTTGCGTGTGAATCATAATATGTTTGTGAAGATCATACTATGGTTGTATGAGAAACATACTATGGTTGTGAGGATCATAATATCTATGGTTGTGAAGATAATAGCATGGTTGAGTGTGAATCATACTATTTTTGTGAGGATCATAGTATGGTTGTGGAGATCATAGTATGGTTGAGTGTGAATCATACAATCTGGTTGTCGGGATTATAGTATGGTTATGTGCAAATCATACTATCGTAATATTGTTGTGCCGCAACCATATATCCATCAATAGTATGATCCTCTTTGAATATTGTTACCCCAACCATACTTTTTTTCTGCGTGTAGCAACACTCGTAGTATACCCTGTATTAATCCCGATTTGCATAAAACCCAACTGATGAATTGTGAAACTAGATTATAATGTTGGTTAAAATGGAGTTTGACTACTCACAGAGAAAAAAAAACAGTTGGAAGTCGGTCACAACTTTGAAAATTCGATTGGATAAATACACTTTCTGTAGCAGTCATCCATATTGATGGTTAGACATATCAACCACAAAAAAATTGATATGTGTTTTGTAGTGACCAAACCCCTTTGACTATTGTAACATAATATTGGTTTTTCCAACATCAAAAAATAAACCCTATCATATTTTACCGGTTCAAGTAACAGCATAACCGTTGTTTTCGACGAAAACATATTTCAAAGTCCGCAAAAAATGTATGAATACAAGGAAAAAATGGTCAGACGGTTTATGTTTTCTTATACAGTGAATGCTTCTAAGCTATACTGATCATTAAAATAAACTTACTATAAAAAAACAAACTAATGAGTGATCTAAGCAGAGATACTTTTTTCGATAGCCTTTTTGACAGAAGAAAATGTAGCAGCCGAAGCTGAGAGTGTACACCAAGAACGGCGCCGTTCGCAGCAGCTCGGACTGACGTATGGAACGACTTGGCGCCTTTTACTCAGAAATCTTAAATTGAAAGCATTCAAAATACAGCTTGCACAAGAAATGAAGCAGCCCGACGTTCCCAAGCGACATCGCTTCGCTCTATGGGCTCTTGAAAAGTTCCAAGAAGATCCGAAGTTTTTGAACCAAATTTTGTTGTTCAAAAGCTGCCACTTTATCCAGATAAAAGAACGGTTTGGTATGGTTGTGGACCGGTGAAATTACCGGTCCATATTTCTTTAAAAATGATGCCGGTGAGAACGTAGACGTCAATGGCGACCGTTATTGTGGCATGATAACCGACTATTTGATGCCTGAAATTGAAGATCGTGATCTTGGCGACTTTTGGTTTCAACAAGACGGCGCTACTTCCAACAAATCGCATCAATTAATAAATTTATTGAGAGATCACTTCGGTAAGCAGATAATTTCACGTTTTGGGCCGGTCGATTGGCCACCAAGATCGTGTGATGTCACACCGTTAGACTTTTTTCTGTGGGGATATGTAAAGTCTACAGTTTATGCGGACGATTCAGGCCTTGGAGGAAAACATCACGCATGTCATTCGCCAGTTACCAGTCGAAATGCTCGAACGAGTCATCGAAAATTGGACCCAATGGATGGACCATCTGAGACATAGCCGCGGCTAAAATTTGATAGACATAATTTTCTAAAAATAATGCCAAAGAATGATCTTTCAAATGATAATAAACATTCCCCATTCAATTTGAATTTTCTGTGTTTTTTTCTTTAAAAAAGTAGAGAACCTCGAAATGGATTACGCGTTATAATTATAAAAAATATTTTAAGAATACTTATATATTATTATAAAGGCTTAACTGCGATTTAGTGACATTTCTCAGACTTAATCAGATAGACCTCATCGATTAACCTCCTTATTATTAAAAACAACAACCAATTTTTTTTTGCGACCCATTTTTCCCTAGTTACAGCCACCCATCGCTTGACAATACGTATTTATTTTACTGGTCAGTTGAGCCATTGCAAGGCGGTAAAATATTTAATTTTTTCAAAAAGTTTTTATGACCAAAAACCCACCAAATTTTTCATGGAGCATATCGAGCGACCAACACCCATATCCTATTTAATTTAACTACTTGTATACTATTGTTCTATGTTTTTGCATAGCCTCACACAAAAGTCAATCCTGATTTGAGGTGCTGCAGCTAGAAGCCTTAAATTTTACCCGATCAAGCTTAAATTGTGTATACTACGTTATGAGCGACAAATAATTAACTCTTCCATATTGAATCCGACCTGCTCAAGCTCCAGACATTAGGTGCTTAATGCTCTTAATAGCGGAGTGGTGTAGGGTATCGCATAGTCGGCCACGCCTGACATTATTTTTTTATTTTTTTTATTGGCGAACGCTTTTGAAACAATATACTAAAAAATACACACGGAGAACAGATTTGTTGCCACAACCGAATTTGTTGCCAACCGAATGTTGGTGGTTGCTTGTACTATCCATATATTCCATCGTTACAATCGAACGTTGGTTGAGTAGAAAGAAATTTTCAGTAGGGAACTGACACTTTCGGTTGAAGAAAACAATTATTGGTCATCTTAGCAGACTAAGATGATTTTTGGAACTGAATTTGTACATGTATAGTTTTACTAAAGTTAATAAATGATCTCTCATTACGTACCATGCTAAGCTTCGGCGTGTTCGGAAGTATTTTGTTGCTTTTAGAGCTGCAGGACCTCAAGTTTGGTGGGGCCTTTGTGTGGGACTTTTTCGAAAACATGGGCCGATGTAGTACAATTTTTACAGATACTTATATATCTGCTATTCACTGGTAACGCTTTATGCGAATTTTGTTGGGAATTGGGTAAAAAAATTGGGTAAAATGTGTAGCAAACTGTAATATGATAATGGACTTAAAATGGACAACAGAACGACAGGCATTTAAGACAACTAACTTAATTCAATAAAACTAACAGATTGGTCTGCAGTGTAAAAAGAAATTAAATTTGTTAATGACAGTAAATATTTAAAGTACTTTCTTTGCGATTTAGTCAAGAACGATTGTGTGTAACTCCAGTTCAATCTTTCAATGCTGGATGGTAATTACTAATTAATATAAAACGAAAGGATAACAACCAGTAGAAGAACAAATCATATTACTTTAAGACCGCCGGCAGCTGTATCAGCTTCCGGCATCAAAAGATTACTTTTAATGCCAATCTAAGATAGGATATATCTTTCCTGTTAAAGTTAGCAGTCATTATCCCATCCTTGAAGATAATGACTTACATTAAGCCAGCTGTTTAATGCCAATAAATGTTCTATTCAATGAAGTAATACTCTATACTTCAACTCACATCGTCCACATGAAGTAGCAACGATGTACGTTTGTCTTCACATTTCACCGCCATTCCATTCAATGCCATTGCGATTTTCCAAGAACTGAGAATGAATACTTGAACTATCCTTGTTAAATATTAACGTTGAAAACGGAGCATTGCAAAATTGTTGGTAGCAAAGACATGTATTCTTTCTATCAACGCATTGCAAGAAAAAGTGTCGCAAGACTAAAGAGAGAATACCATAGAGAAAAAGTAAAAACGAGAATAACTTTGGTCAAGCCGACTCTTATTAACCCTCCAACATGGATTCACTATTTAACTGGAAGATATAAAAAAATATCATATTTATAGCCATCGTTTTTATTACTTCACTAGTCTATGAAACCAATCGCAGTATCAGATGAATCTTCAAAATAAATTCATATTTGATTCCAAGGACATTTTAGACTCAGGCGCTCTATAAGTTCTATATCAAATACGAAAGGAACGGAAACAAATTTGTCTTCATATACAGAAACTCCTGTATAAAGACAAATGAGACAATCTTATTAGTCTTTCATAAAGGAAAATGTGACTAAATGCTTATGGTATATATCAAATAAACAAAAAATTATGAATACGGGACCGTCCAAAATTCTTGAGTGACTGACTGACAGATTTATGACTGTTGTAAACAAAGTTGGAGTTATACATTCGATAGAAACTGGAAGTTGAAAACTGTAGACTATCTGTTAAGTTCGGACTAGCCAAATTTTGTAAACCTTCCACCACGAATTGAATTGGTTTATTTTTTGGGACCCTAACATCCATGAGTCCTATCCCCATCTCATCCAAAATTGGATTTGTATTCACACATTTGTGGTGGTCATTTCTTTTGACCATAAGATGCGTTTTAAGTCCCCTTCAAATTATATTTAAAAACAAGTATAAACGATAAAGTCGGGCGTTGTCAACGATGAGATACCCTACACCACTCTTTAAGTCAGTGGATAAAGAACCCCAGTCTGGAGCTTGAGCAAGGTCGGACTCAATATGTTAGAGTTTATTATTCAATTTATCCAATCACGCTCAATTTTTTTTAAATTTGTTATGGATCTAGATTTGCAGGACCTCAAATCGGGAGGTACCTTTGTGTGTGGCCAATTTGAAAGCATGAGCCGATATGGTCCGATGTTACAGGACATGGCTGTTTGTCGTCTGTGCGAATTTGGTAGTGGTCGGATCTAATAGATGGCTTCTAAAGGTGGACTGTTAAGTGGCGGCAATAGAAAAATATAGACCTATCTACTTATGTTTCACCACAGTGAATTTATAATCGCTCATAAAGTAGACTGCAAAATTTGGGCATGATTGGGTTAATTTGTGGCTTCTACGGCTGCAGGACCTGAAATCATGAAGGACCTATTCGAAAATATGGACCGATATGGTTCAATTTACCAGAGATATGCGTTGATCACTCGTAATGCTCTGTGCGAAATTTGATCGGGAGAGGGTGTAATATGTGGCTTTTAACGCTGTAGGTTCTGAAATCGGGAAGGATCTTTGTGTAGCGGCTATATATGTATATTTATACTTAGTAGGGACATAAATATTGTTACAACATTGAACACACCCATTTCAATAGTAGAACTGAACATACCTCGTTAATGTCATATGGGTTTTGAAAGCTAACCTCAATAGCGTTAATCTGTAACGGGATTTTAAAATTGTTTCAACTTTCATCACGGAGTGGTCAGATAATGAGAACCGTATCGCTGTAATAGCGCTTTTCAAGTGTAAAATGAAAACAAAGCGATATTTTCAAAACGCTCCGGCCAAAAAAACTGTTTGAGGAGACTAGAGATGTAAAAGACCGCCACCGGTCGGGCCCGACCAGCCTCCTCAAACAGTTTTATGCATCAGTAGACGAACATGCGGCTAATCCCTAGTGGTCGGAGTTTTTTTTCGTTTCATCGCTTTTTTCGCTATTACTGCGATAAGGTTCTCATTATCTGACCAATCCATGATGAAAGTTGAAACAATTTTAAAATCCCGTTACAGACTAACGCTATTGAGGTTAGCTTTCAAAACCCATATGACATTAACGAGGTATGTTCAGTTCTACTATTGAAATGGGTGTGTTCAATGTTGTAACAGTATTTGTGTCCCTACTAAGTACTTTACTAACTTCCACACCTCTAAGATGTATGGTTTTAATGTTTTTGTTCTAATTTTTATTTTACAATTTCTTTGAAATAGACCAAATTACTGGGTAATAACCCATATCCACTGAATTCAACAAAACTTGAGTAGCGCCATGCCATTCGATGTATGCCATCTTTTAAGTTTGACAACTTTCTGAAGTTCAAAGTTGTCGATACCCATAACAGTTTTGCTATGGTTCGATACGAACAGAATTCGGCAACTACGATAGTAAGTACGGCAAAAGGAAACATATTCATGAAGCGAAGAACAACAGCAAAAGAAATATCAAACAAAAAAGACTTATGAGACAGTCATGTCAGGTAAGTTTGGCACGCCGTGAACCATGAACGACAGATTGCAGCGTATCTTTTTGCCTGCATTAAATGCACAAAAGTTAAGGGCAAAAAGTTTGCTTTTTTAGGACTATTTCCTCTTTAATGCATTTTCAATGTGGCGGTTAGTTATTGGTGACCTTTGGTATTCGGCATATTTTAGTTGCTCATATGAACAAATTTTTTAGGTATAATTTAAAGGATTTTTGTAAACATGCAGTGTGGAATCTGCTAAAGGTTTAGTCTTGAAAGATTATTAAATTATAGAAATTTGAAAAATTATTTTTCGGCTTGAGTTCATCTATTTGCACGTTGTCCTTTTCGTTTATTTTTTTCTAATATCTCGATTGACTACGTCAATTGTAACAACGTCAAATAAAAAAAAAAAAAAAACTATAATTGCTCCTCTGTTGATTCGTTTTTTTACTGAAGATCATTGATGAAATCAATTGTAAAGAATAAAAATTAAAGAAAAAACTTAACATCGAATGGTTTGTTTGTCAGCAAAGCTTATTTTTGTTCGAATGTAGGCTTTTTTTAAGAAAAAAAATTATTCATAACTTCAAGATGATGAAAATGTCAAATTTGTAATCAAATCTAAATCTTAGGATATAATTTATAAAAGGTGTTCCATCTAGAGGTATTTTTTCAGAAAAAAAATATAAAAATTCAAATCAAGTGTGGAATCTTTATTGGTAATTTGAAAGGACATTTTATGACATTTATTTTTTTTAAATAATTTCCTTCAAATATTGGCAACTGGATTATGGAAATGAGCGTTCGGTGAGAAACGGGAAGATCCGCTTTTTTCGACCAAAATTTTGTTCAGTGATAAGGCCCATTTCTGGCTTAACGGCAAAGTCAAGAAACAAAATTGCCGCATTTGGGCTGAAGAGCTTCAAGAGCTCTTCAGCCACGGTTTGGTGCGGTTTATAAGCTGGTGGAATCATCGCTGCATATATTTTCAAAAATGATGATGGCCGGAACGTAACCGTGAATGGTGATCGCTATCGCGCCGTGATATCGATCTTTATGCTACCTGAAATTGAAGCCCGTAAACTTGACGACACTTGGTTTCAACAGGACGGTGCCACTTGCCATACAGCTGCTCAAACAATGGATCTGTTGAGAGATTATTTCGAAAAGCAGCTAATTTCACGTTTTGGACAGGTGAGTTGGCCGCCTAAATTGAGTGATATCACACCTTTAGACAGTTTTCTTTGGGGTTATGTAAAGTCTATGCTGACAAACCAGCTACGATTAAGGTTTTGGAAGCCAACATTACGCGTGTCATTAAAGTCATACCGGTGGAAATGCTCGAACGAGTCATTCAAAATTGGACCTTCATAATGGAAACCCTGAGGCGTAGTTGCGGCCAACATTAGAAGGAAGTTATATTCAAAAAATAAATGCCATAAAATGTCCTTTCAAATTACCAATACAGATTCCAAAATTAATTTGATTTTTTATATTTTTTTTGTTCTGAAAAAAAAAACCGTAGATGGATCAGCCTATATTTATAATAGTAACTTTGAATTTTTCAAAATCTTAAAATTAGTATTTTTGCTAAATCCATTTTTCTTGGTAAAAATCATTATCCTCACTTCTTCATCGAAAAATGACACGTTGTTGTCTTTGTGTTTTAGGGTTCTTAAAGTATGGAAGTACTTTAAACAGTTTTTTTTACTTAGAAGAGTAAATTATAAGTACGATCTATGGATATCCATAAAAAACCAGAAAACACTTCTACAGAATAGATTTGTCGCCACAAACAATTTTTTGCCAACCGAATGTTGGCGGTTGCACGTACTTTCCACGTATTCGATCCTTACAACCAAATGTTGATTGAGCACACATTTTTAGTAGAGTGATACTTTCAGTTAAAGAAGACAAGTATCAGTAATCATAACAGGTTAAGATGATTATTGGAACTGAATTTGTGTATGTATTGGTTGTTGTTATAGATTGTTGGTTATTTTTTTTTGGAAAAATTTAATATTTGACAATGGGTCAACTGAGTAAAATAAATACGTCTTTGGATGGATGTTTTAGTAAACATTGCAATGATGCCTCAGTCTGAAAATAATTAAGATATATAATAATATTTATTGTCAAGTATTAAGGGGCGGTAAATCGGAAAAAATGTGTCGCCAACAAACACAAAATGGTTGTTGTTTTAAATAATAAAGAGGTCTATCTATGGCGAAAATTCTGATCAAGTCTGAGCAATATCGCCAATTGGCAGTTAAGCCTGTATCTATATTCTGGAAAATATTTGTTTATTTAGTATTCGTTTATTAATATGACATTATCGTTTGAAAGCATTAACCTTCTAACCCAAGAAACTTAAACTGGCTGACCATTTTTTTTTGTTTTTATATATTCTTTGAGGATTTCAAAATATGTTTTCGTCGTAAACAAAGATTTTGTTGTGACAAGAACCGATAACATTTTATAGGGTTTATATGTATGTTGATGTTGTCATAACCAATATTGTGTTACAACAGCCAACTACACAGGGTTTGGTCACTACAAAGAACTGTAAGAAGGTCTGTTGTCATCGCCAATAACTGGTACCAAAGTAACATGCACCTCACAAACAGTTGGTTGCATTAACCTCAACCAATAGTTAAACTGAGTTAGGTTGGTATAACTGTTTTATTGGTTGTGAATACCGTGATACGGTTGTATCAACCTTTATTTGATATATCGAACCATGTTACCATCAATACTATTGAATGTTGGTTATTGCAAGAGATAGTCGGTTTATCCAACGGAGTTTTTGTACTCGTAGTTCTAACCGATTTCCAACTGATTTTTTCTCTGTGTGTACTCAGATACTTTCAGTTCCATTTACTGGCAATTGCAGTGCACTAACCAACATTCGGTTGTACTGATAAACGTTATAGGTCAAGCAACCTAAATTATTCGGCTGTGCAGACGAATCTATACTCTATATGTGGTCATATCGAACTGAATGTGATAGTTATAACAAATTATGGTACAGATGGCTGAAAATTATTATTATAATTTAAAAGAAGCGCCTATTGCAACAAGTATAATTTTTTATAAATTTTTTCGTCTGAACCAACCATCAGTAAGTAAAACAGATAATGCCATTCTTACAACCAAACTAGAAAAAAACAACTCAAATCGAGCGTGGACGACTATGTTATACCTTGTATCGGGTGATCAATCTAGAGGTATTTTATTTAAAACATAAAAATACAAAAATTCAAATTAAGTGTGGAATCTTTATTGTTCATTCGTAAGGAGATTTTATGCCATTTATTTTTCAATATAATTTCCTTCAAATATTGGCCTCAGATACGCCTCAGGGTGTCCGTTCTGAGGGTTAATTTTTGGATAACTCGTTCGAGCATTTCGACTGCTGTGGCGGAATGGCACGTGTAATGTTGTCTTACAAATGCTGAATCGTAGCTGGTTTGCCAGCATAGACTTTGTAATTTACGTAGCCTCAAAGAAACAAGTTTAAAGGTGTAACTAAATGGCTTACTCACCGTTCCAAAACGTGAAATTAGCTACTCTTGGAAATGACCTCTCAATATATCCATTCTTTGAGCAGCTTTATGGCAGGTGGCACCGTCCTGTTAAAACCAAATATCGTCAAGATTACGGGCTCCAATTTTAAGTAGCCAAAAATCCGATATCATAGCGCGATAGCCAGCAACACTCATGGTTACAATCCGGCTATCATAATTTTTAAGAAAAATATGGACCGATGATTCCACCAGCCCATAAGCCGCACCAACCGTGGTTTTCAACGGGTATCATTACACCTCTTCAAACTCTTCTGGTGGCTTTTAAGCCCAAATGCGGTAATTTTTTTTAATGATGATACCGTTGAGCCAGTAATAGGCCTCATCATTGAACAAAATTTTGGTCGAAAACAGCGGTTCTTTTCATTCCCATTTTCACAATACAGCTGCACATTTTGGAGACGTTTTTGCGGTATAAGTATTTCCATGATGAAATGGCAAACAATACGGAAAAGAAGAAAAAAGTCGGTAGCACACATAAATGGTATTGAAAAGTCGTTCACAGCTACAACGAAGCGCCGCTTCTACCAGACGGTGATGTGTTTGCTTTACTTCGCTGACTTACTTTTCCCTCCCTCTATGACAATTAACAACAAACCTGTAGCTCGTTTCTGTAAATAAATTGGTAAGTTGCCGATTTATTTGACGTCACACCGACTAGACTGAAAGTTTCTATACGAAGCGTCTAATCGACAAAAGAGTCTTAATTCGTGATCACAAAATTTTTGGAATTTCATATGAAAACTTAAATCGTCGATATCTCCTAAAGGAAGAGTCTAATCGACAAGAGAGCCTTAAATCATGATCATTTTTTTCTGGGCCACTTTTTTTTTGGAATTTCCTAGTAAAATTTAGATCGTCGATATCTCCTAAACAAAGCGTCTAATCTACAAATAGCCTTAATTTGTGTTCTGAGCCGAAAAAGGTGAAATTTCATATGAAAACTGTAACTTGAAAAAGTTATCAGTACCTTTTTTAAAGCCGATTAAAATTAAAAATGTTAAATCGCCCATCTTGAATCAGATAGCTGGATATCTACTTATATTGTTCTATCCGTCGTTTTCTGTTGGCGACTTGTACCGGGACCCAGCTGAATGGGCCTAGCAGGGCATCTGAACTGGTTTAGTGTGGATCCTGCGAGACACTCCTTTAAACACACTGCCGCCAAATCAGATACAGTATGAATTGTGGCAACTAAGTCTGCCGGTATCAGCTAAGGCAATACCAATCTGTAGCTCGTTTCTGTAAATAAATAGGTAAGTTACCGATTTATGTGACGTCACACCGACTAGATTGAAAGTTACCGATTTCGTGATAACTGCTGTTTCTGTACGTTGAAATCGGTAAAAATTTGATCTGTGATGGAAAGAAACAAAAATCGGAAAGAAAGGGTAAGAATTGAAACCGATGATAAGCAGCTTTTTATTTGCATTTGTTTTTATGTATAGGGTGTTTTTTATTGGGTTATAGAACTTTAAGTTGGCATCACTTTTTTAACTGGCGGCCATTTTGTCAGCTGTCAAGTGATTAATATTTAGTTTGGTTTGCCATTTCATCATGAACAGGTTGACAAAAGAACAACGCTTGCAAAATGGGCCGAAAATGAGATTCATCTCGATGCTGATTTTCATCACAAAATTTTGTTCAGTGATGAGGCTCATTTTTGGTTGAATGGCTACGTCAACAAGCAAAATTGCCGCATTTTGAGTGAAGAGAATCCACATGAGACCCTTGAGACGCCATTACATCCACAAAAACTGACTGTTTGGTGTGCTCTATGGGCTGGTGGAGTCATTGGGCCATACTTCTTCCGAAATAATGCTGGAGAGTCAGTTACCGTTAATGGAGACCGGTATAGAGCCATGATAACCGACTATTTTGTTCCCGAATTGGATGGCATGAATATGGATGAGTTGTGGTTCCAACAAGACGGCGCTACATGCCACACAGCGCACGTCACAATCGAATTATTGAAGGAAACATTCGATGAGCGCATAATTTCGCGGAATGGACCTGTCAATTGGCCACCAAGATCGTGTGATTTGACACCATTGGATTATTTTCTTTGGGGATATGTGAAGTCGCTCGTCTACGCCAACAAACCAGAAACGTTAGGGGACTTGGAAGCCAACATTCGTGGCGTTATTGCCAACATACGGCCCCATATGCTCGAAAAAGTGTTTGAAAATTGGACCTGTAGAATTGGCTTTATTCGAGCTAGCCGCGGCGGCCACATGCCCGAAATCATATTTAAACATTAATGGCATAAAATTATCCTTCCAATAAAGCCAAATTGATGGACATTAAAACGATTTTCTTGTGTTTTAATTCAATTCGAAGTTCTATACCTCAATAAAAAACACCCTTTACAAATATTTTGTATTAAAACACTGCTATTTTAATTTAACATATATATTTAAGCGACATAAGTATTTCTTACCTTCTCACTCATTTTTTTAAAAATATGCAAACAAATAAAGAACGAGCAATTAAATGCTGACAGTTGGTGATGCAAGTAAACAAACATTTGCAATCGGTTATTTTGCATTACCGCACCGATTTCGATGAAACCGGTTCATAAATTGTCGTAAATTTCAACACACTGCCCTCTTAAATGTTTATGTTTTCCCAGTAAACCAAATTTGCCGACAATGTCTGATATCAGACAATTCTGAACAATATCTGAACTCTATCGAGAACTCTTACCGAAATCGTTGAAAATTCTGTTCGATTTGTCTGAGGATTTTTTATTTATTGTGTTAAGAAATATCTGAACGAATTCGGCCCGAATTCTGTTAGACTCGTCTGTGGGATTTTTATTAATTTTTTGTTCAGACTTCTCTTATCGAACTCGCAAAGAACTTTGAACCATTTATCTGAGGTAGTCTATTCGTTTAAAATTTTTGTTATTTGCTTCATATTTTACAGTTGTTGTTCTTGTGTTCAGACATGTCGGAACAAATTCTGAACGAATTCTTAACTGTTTGTCTGAGGTATTTTTATATTTCAAATTCAAATTCTGAACGTTTGGTTAGCTTTGCTGTGCGAGGGATTTTTATTGCGTTCGGAGGAAAACTCTACTGCCGGCAGTTCTCGTTAAATGCAAATTTGGTTGCCCTTAAGTGTATAGCCACTGAACATAGTTACAGCACAATTATTGCTTGCAAAACTGCAAACACCCCTGCTTGTAACTAAAAGTCTTTCCAAACACTTTTTGAAAATGTTTTACAACTTTTTGTTTGTAGAACAAAAATATGTTCTTCTTTTTGATTGTTTACATTCAGAATTTACCACGAAATAAGCTCAGAATTCGTTCAAATTCGGTTCCTAATGTCGGTAAAAACATCACGATTTAATAAGACTTAATGCCAGAATTCTGACCGAAGTCGTTCAGAATTAGTTTAGTATTCGATACGACAAATCGAAATTTTCTATCAAGCTTCCCAAGACTACAGTTCAGAATTCGGTCAGAAATCGGTTCGAAACGTCTGCAAAAACATCAGAATTCCCTCAGAGAAGTAGTTCAGAATTCGTGTCAACCCTCTCATATGTTTTTCGTTACGAACTCGCTAAGAATTCTGATCCGAAATCGGAACATTTTGGCGATTGTCGTACAGAATTCTGACCGTTGCTACCAAGTTTCAAACACAATTAAACAGCGGTAACACAATTAAAATATATTTTTTTAATGAAATAGTTATAAGTATTTGTCTAAAATAACATCAATAATATTGTATTTGGTTTAAAAAGTTATATTTGGTTACTTGCTTTCTCATAATTGCAGCAATACTATAGCAATCGGCAGAGTTCTCACTTGACTTAAAGCCAGTGAGAAAGTTACCGATATCAAGTTGACTCGAATTGCTTACAGAAACACTTTTTTAAGCGATTCCTATTGAAGTAGAATCGGAACAATGTCATATTACCGATTTGAAACGAGTGAATGGAATAAGAATCGGCAATATTTTTTACAGAAACAGTGAAGGTGAGAATGACGTCATAGTGCCGTCAGATCGGCAATTTCAATCGGTAACTGCGATCGGTACGAGTTACAGAAACGAACTACTGATCTTATTAGCTTGTGGAGTAATTCCTCTTAAAAAAATAAAGTTTAACACAACTCACGCGTAATCTGTGAAAACAACCCTATTTCAAAAAAATACCTCTAGGTTTTTATTTTTAAAGGACGAAAAGTGCCATTTTTTACTTATATATAAAAAAATTTTGTTTTACTTGAGACGATTTACACTTAAATGATAAAAGTAGAAATTTAATAAAACATTTTAACCAAAAACCAGCCATTTATAGAATTTATTTATACAATTTTATTAACATTTATAAAATGAACAGTGATTAACCGGCTTAAGACCTTTTGCATCTATATTTAAAAAAAGACAAGTTTTTAACAAAATGGCAAAGTGACATTTATTTTCGCAAGAGGTCTTGAGCCGGTTAATCCCTGTTTAATGTGTAAAAGCAACAGACCGAAACAAAACAAACCGGCTAAACATTTATAAAGTTTTATTAAAAAAGTGGCACACCCCAGCTGAAATTAATTAAACAATATTTTTGTTGAACATAAAAGTGAAAAACCATTTTTTCACTTTTTCGAAAGAAGAATGCAAAGGAAACTCCAATCGTAGAGATAAGATGTTAAAATGTTCTACGAAAAGAAACTTTATAAGATTACGCTGAAGACATCATAAAAATTCGTTGAAATAAAGTAATATTTACTTCTTTTTAACTTATTTCATAAGGTATAGAGTTGCAAAATGAAAATTTTCTCGGCCCATAAAAATAGCTGGGACCAACCAGAGCCGTCGTTTTGGAAATTTACTATATTCATTTAAGTCTTTCATTTCCAGAAGAAATCATTCACCCCCGAGAAAGTCCGAAATGTTGTTGCATAGCGTAATAAGAGGTGTTTTTTATTGGGGTATAGAACTTAAAGTTGGCATCACTTTTTTAACTGGCGGCCATTTTGTCAGCTGTCAAGTGATTAATATTTAGTTTGGTTTGCCATTTCATCATGAACAGGTTGACAAAAGAACAACGATTGCAAATCGTGCAAATTTATTTCGAAAGTAATGGTTCAGTTCGCGAAGTTCACCGCAAGCTCCGTCCATTTTATGGTCGACATAATCGTCCATCAGAGCAATTAATTCGGTTAACCATGGATCGGTTAACATGGACCATTGGATTATTTTCTTTGGGGATATGTGAAGTCGCTCGTCTACGCCAACAAACCAGAAACACGTTAGGGGACTTGGAAGCCAACATTCGTGGCGTTATTGCCAACATACGGCCCCATATGCTCGAAAAAGTGGTTGAAAATTGGACCTGTAGAATTGGCTTTATTCGAGCCAGCCGCGGCGGCCACATGCCCGAAATCATATTAAAACATTAATGGCATAAAATTATCATTCCAATAAAGCCAAATTGATGGACATTAAAACGATTTTCTTGTGTTTTATTTCAATTCGAAGTTCTATACCTCAATAAAAAACACCTTTATATTACAACAGCGAACACAACTGTTGACACTACTAATTATTAGTACGAAACTAAGATGTACTTAGTAGGGACATAAATACTGTTACAAAATTGAACACATCCATTTCAATAGTAGAACTGAACATACCCCGTTAATGTCGTATGGGTTTTGAAAGCTAACCTCAATAGCGTTAGTCTGTAACGGGATTTTAAAATTGTTTCAACTTCCATCAAGGAGTGGTCAGATAATGAGAACCGTATCGCTGTAATAGCACTTTTCAAGTGTGAAATGAAAAAAAGCGATATTTTCAAAACGCTCCGGCCACTAGGGATTAGCCGCATGTTCGTCTACCGATGCATAAAACTGTTTGAGGAGACTGGAGATGAAAAAGACCGCCACCGGTCGGGCCGCCCACGCTCTGTTCGAACACGGCATGTCATCAAAGCGGTTAAATCAAGAATTCACAGAAATCCGCTCCGAAAACAGAAAATCATGGCCCGTGAGATGAATATCGCGCAAAAGTCCATGAGTCGAATCATTAAAAAAGACTTGGGACTTGGGGCTTTCAAACGACGTATCGGACTTTTATTGACTGCAGCTTATAAAAAAAAATAGAATTGAAAAATGCAAACGTCTTTTGGTGAAGCACGCTGATAACTTGCACAGAAAAATTTTGTTCACCGATGAAAAAATTTACCGTTCAGGAAAAATTTAACAAGCAAAATGATAGAGTGTATGCGCGGTCATCTAAGGAAGCATCTGAACTGATCCCAAGGGTGGAAAAGAGTCATCACCTAGTTTCAGTCATGGTTTGATGGGGTGTCTCTTACGATGGGGTCACTTACCTGCATTTCTGCGAACAAGGAGTGAAAACATCGGTCAAAGTAACCAAGAAACCGTTTTGGAAGCTGTTGTGAAGCCTGTTAACAATTCCCTGTTCCAAAACCAGCCATGGACTTTCCAGCAGGATTCTGCGCCGGTCCATAAAGCTGAAACGTCCCAGGCCTGGTTTCGAAACAATTTGCCAGCGTTTATTTCCTCTGAAGAATGGCCCTCAGGTAGTCCAGATTTGAGCCCATTGGATTACAAATTGTGGACGGTTTTAGAGGACAAGGTTTGTCACAAAAGATACCCCAACATTGTATCTCTTAAAACTGCTTTGGTTCGAGCTGTGGCCAATTTTCCAATGCACGAGCTTCTTGCAGCTATTGAAGGGAAAAGGCGGACATTTCTTATAAGTTAATTCTTTTTGGATACAATGTACATCAATTGATATATTAAAAAAATATTTGGTCCAAAAACATTCAGTACTTTTTATTTTACAGAATAAAATGAGTGTAACAGTATTTATGTCCCTACTAAGTACTTCTAATTGGTTGGTTGTCATAACCACCAGTATTAGCAACCAATAGTTTTACTGAACTCGTTTGCTATAACCGATATATGTCGAACGATGTAACCATCGAATGTTGGTGATAGCAACAGAAATTATGTTTATCCATCCAAATATATGTAGTTCGAACAGATTTCTAACTGATGTTTTCTCTGTGTGTACCGATTTAAAAATAATTCGAAAAGCAAGAAAAATGTTTCTCTAAATGCCAAGCGGGTTCAAAAAGGTAGACTAAATGCAGAGTTCAGACAATTTTATCTAATCTTGATTTTATTACAAAACTATATTATTTGAATCAATTTGCCGAAAGGAACCTTTAGAGTTATTTGAATTACGTTTGTATCTGGGCTTTTGTGTAATAAAAATTCTTGTACACGAACCAACATTGGGTTGTACTAATGAAATACTTGAAGTACACCGAACCACAAAACAATTTGGTTGTATGATCAACATTGGATGTAATGTGTCGCTTTAAGAGCTAAAGACATAAAATCGGTTAAAAATATGTGTGGTAGTTATATCTCAATCTGAACCGATTATTTTCAATCCATCAATTAAATCAATCCATCCTTTGTGCTAAAAACTTACTTCTGCCAAATTCCATGAAAATAGGACGGACGGACCAAGGGACAGACGATGAAACTGACATCTCTGTTCTACGATGAGTGTTGTCACTGTTCGAGTACTCGTACTTCAAACTGGCCCATCTGTTCTTCCTCAATAGTTTCACACGAATATGAAAAACTTTTTCTTTTATGAAAAAATAAAATCCAATTTATTAAAGACGGCACTTCATGTTTTCTACAACAACGAGAAGGTTATTTTCTTTAACGAGAAAACAACGTTCACACAAAAATACAATTTCGTAATAAAAAAAAGAAAACTTTGCTGTTTCTTCTTGTATTTCTCTCGTTTGCTGTTGTTTTTTTTTAATTTTAGTATGTTTCAGGTCTTGTCCTTTTCGTACTTGTACTTGAGTACTTGAATGTTTGCGTAGCGACGCAGCAGGAAAGGGAAGGACTCAGCAAGGCCGACAAGAAAGTTTTCTTAGGGGGATCCAAAGTATGGTTGCTGCTACGCTAACTTTAAATTAGCAAAGGGTTAAATTACAGCGCAAGGTCTGCAAGAAATGTTCTCTTAGAATGGTTATAAAATTTGCTCTAATTATTCTAAATGACACTTTTTTATATATAGGGTAATCCATGTAGAGAGGCCGTCATGTTATTTTTGTTTAGTGTTGTTTTGCATTTCATCATAGAATGACTTACGCCTGAACAACGTTTACAAATCGTTCGACTTTATTACGAAATTTCACGTTCTGTGAGGGATGTGTTTCGTGCACTTCGTTCAACTTATGGTCAACATAATCGGCCAACATTTCCTGCTCAATGAGTATGTAAACAAGCAAAATTGCCGCATTTGGGACAAAGAGCAACCAGATGAGTTTCAAGAGCTGCCACATCATCCAAAAAAAACAACGGTTTGGTGTGGTTTGTGGGCCGGTGGAATCATCGGTCCATATTTCTTCAAAAATAATGCCGGCGAGAACGTAACCGTCAATGGCGGCAGTTAATGTGCCATTATAACTGACTATTTGAAGCCTGAAATTTAAGCTCGTGATCTCGGCGACATTTGGTTTCAACAAGACGGCACCACTTCCCACACATCGCATCAATCAATGGATTTATTGAGAGAACACTTCGGTGAGCAGATAATTTCACGTTTTGTACCGGTCGATTGGCCGCCAAGATCGTGTTATATTACACCATTAGGCTTTTTCCTGTGGGGATATGTAAAGTCTAAAGTTTATGCGGACAAACCCGCTTCGATTCAGGCCTTGGAGCAAAACATCACGCGTGTCATTCACGAAATGCTCGAACGAGTCATCGAAAAGTGGACTCAACGGATGGACCATGTGAGACGTAGCCGCGGCCAACATTTGATACACATAACCTTCAAAAAATAAATGCCAAAGAATATTCTTTCAAATGATAATAAACATTCCCTATTCAATTTAAATTTTCTGTGTTTTTTCTTTAAAAAGTAGGGAACCTCAAAATTAACTACCTTATAAAAAAAGCATTTCCTTAAATCTTACAACTTTTTTAGGTATTTTAACCATAATGAGCCTTTTCTTCAAATTTCTTCCGACACTTTAAAACTGAAATTTCACTTTATAACCCACTACACCAATTTGATGCATAAAAAAGTTCCACTTGTACATTCAAACTTAACTAGATTTATTATTTCGGTCACACTCGTATGAACCAAATTCATAAAATTTGACCATCAGTTGGTCCAGTTCACAAACGTTTGTGGTTATGACAACCGAATTCACAGAGTACTTCTAACCAAGCATTTGTAACAACAACCAATACATGTACAAATTCAGTTCAAATAATCACCTTAACTGGCTAGAGTTACCGATACTTTGTCTCCTCAACCGATAGGGTCAGTTGCCTTTACTGAAAATTGCTGTGAACTCAATCAAAATTCGCTTGCAGCAATGAAATACATGAATAGTACGTGCAACCACCAACATGCGGTTGGCAAAAAATTCGGTTGTGGCAACAAATCTGTTCTTTGTGTGTAGTCACGTGTGGGTTCTCTACACCACATACGAGTATGCGGCAATTTTGCTTATTGACATTGCCACCGAGTTGAAAATGGGCTTCATTTGACTACACGATGTTTTAGTAAAATTCTTAGTCTCCTGCCAAATAATCTTCAGTCCATTATGCGAAGCGAACACGAATCGGATTCCATGTTTCATTATTTAATGAAAAAGTTCAACCTTTCCATAAAACCAGAAAATTAAAGGTAAAGGCATGAATGATTTGTATACAGGGTGGGTGATGAATCATACTTCATTAGAAAACTCCAATAACTTTTTTTCAGTGTATTTATCAAATAAACATAGTTATAAAAAAATGAAATTGAAATGCTGCTCGTTGATGCGTGTACGGCATCTTACCAAAAAGTTGTTCATTACTGCTTGTAGAGTTGAGACAGGAATTGCCGCAATTGTTTCTCGAATGGATTACTTTAGTTCATTCAAATTTGTTGGATTTGCTTTGTAGACTAACCCCACAAGAAAAAGTCAGGTGCAGTAAGGTCAGGCGACCTGTGGGGCCAACGGAATGTGAAGTTTCTGGATTCAGCTTACTGGGAAATTGCAGGCCGGGCTATGTAAGGAACTAATTGCACCATCTTGCTGAAACCACACAAAGTTGAAAAAATTTTCATTCGAAGTAATTGTGGATAGAAAAACTCTCTGAACATGCTCGAGTAACGGTATCCAGTAACCGTAATGGTGTGACCGTTTTCTTCGAAGAAGTAGGGCCCGACAATGCAGCGTGATGAAACTGCACACCACACTGTGACACGAAGTGGATGCAATTCCTTCTCATGGAGTATCTGTGGGTTTGGAATCACTCCATATTCGAAGTTTTTTTTGTTTATGTTGCCGTTTAAATCAAAATGGGTCTTGTCAGACATAGAAAGACAGTACAACATGTTCAACGTGTTCTAAGACCATTTGAAGCATCTTCTGCCAAAATTCAAAGCGAATCGGTAAGTCTGCTGCGTTCAGTTTGTTGGCAATTTGATTTTTTTATGGGAATAAGTCCAAATCTTTGTGCATAGTTGACTGCAATGACTGTCTGCTTATACCCACTTGAGCAGATAAGCTTCTTGTCGAAACTCTTGGATTGTTTTGTACGGCAGCAGCTACAGCAGCGGTTGTTTCCTCCGTTCGCAGTGATGGGTTTCGATGGAAAGGTCTTCTGTTGACTGTCCCATGCTCGGCAAAATTGTTTACAGGTCTCATTATGGCCCAATAGTTCGGAGCATTGCCGCCAAACGTGCCCCTATACTCTCTTTGAACCGAAACTACGGACTCCAGTGCGTGATAGAGGCGAACAATCCAATTTCTTGTTTCAGTGTCCCATTTATCCATTTTTGTTTAATATAAAAATCAATCTGCAAGATAAAGAAAAAATTAGCCAGATTCATTAAACAGAAATAATGTAATTACATTTTTTAGGTAGCAGCTTTTATCAGCCACCCTGTAGTTGTGTTCTTATTATTTTTGCCATCTGTGTATAAAGGTACTAAAAAGAAGGCCTTTTTAGAAGGTCTCTTATGAGAAGGCCTCGCTAATTTCTCCGCTCGGGTTGTATAAATCGATGAGGGTGTGTGTGTGCGTGTGATGTGTCACATCAAATACAGATGCAAATGAAAACAAACGAAAAATATGACAAATGTATCTCATTTTTCTTGGGAGTGCTTCCCCCTACATTCCGGTATGTTGGTACGTCCGTATGTCTTTTGTTACAATCACAGTCAATATAATTTATGCCGAGATGAAAGGCAAGAAACGCCAGGGAAAGAGCGCTTGTCATAAAAGTAAAACGGAAAGGAAATATTTGTTCTTTTCCGCCGTAATCTGATGTCACTTGCCAGTGCTGCGTAAGTACGTATGTACGCTCGCCTGTTGTAGTCGCTGCCACTGCAGATCTTTAATGAGAATTTAACAATATTTGGTAAATTTCGATGATGGCGATAATATTGAATTTCATTGAAGCACTTTCGTTTGTTTTTGCAGTCTTTAAGTTTTCTTTGGTAAATTGAAGTGGCTATTGTCTTTTTTATTAATTTATATTGTCACATGTTATGGGATGTGTTGCGAAATGTATCTTAGCTGGTTGGTTCTTTGTCTTTTTGACGCTTTGAAATCTGCTGTGGCAAGGTCACGTAGTGCTCGTACGTATCTTGTCGACAACTCATGTGTTGCACTCTATTGTTCAAATGTGATTTATTACGTGTGTAAGTACATTAGATTGCCTCACAACCACAAACTATTTTTCATTTGACAGATGGTGTGTGGAAATAGAAAAAATAGATAGAAATTTCATAGAGAGACATGCAAGAGTATTAAACAAAGCAACGTCAACGTCTGTTCGATTGGAGTTCGAACTAAGTGGAACCTTAGAAATAATATAAGTACTTAGATACTCGTACAGTAGCGGCAATGTCAAGAAAGCTGACATACTTGCAACGATAGCTGACAAACTTGCAACAAAAGGATCAGCAAAAAGAAAGTAGACCAGGTCATCGTCTTTCTGAAATTTAATCTTGGCCCATGTTCGCTAACAAAGTGTTACGAAACAGCACAGCTGACGGCAACATTTCCTAAATTCTTTGAGGACGTACAGATGAAAGTTAAATAAAAGAAGCTATTAAGCCTTAAGAAGACTGAGTTAAACAAGATGATCAGCGTCCTTATGGGCTACTACTAAGGGAAGATCAATTTCGCATTGGAAGAGTTGGATCAAATATGTTAGAGTCGTACTAGAGTATGTCGAATCTTACTCTAACAACGCTTTTTCGGCCAGTGTGGTACGCCTTTAGCACATAACGGAGATGTTTACTTTGAGAAAAAAATGGCTCACCATCAAACAAGATCTGGCAACAAGCCGTGACCTAGGTATATATATATAGTAAACACTTAACTCAGGGCACGGCTGTTACAACTTAGGGCTCTAAAATTAGGGAAAAAGCTCCCAATATTAAATCTAGATTTCCCGCTTATATAATGCATGTTAGATTATGAGCGACTAGTAAATAATAAAGGTAAAGATGGACCATATGTTTTCATATTTTCGTATAGCCCCATTCGCTGAGCCACATATAGAGTGATTAATCTAGGAATAATTTTGCAATATAAAAAAAAACAAAAATTCAAATTAAATGTGGAATCTTTATTGTTCATTCTAAAAGACATTTTATGCCAATTATTTTTTTTAAATATGATTTCCTTGAAATGTTGGGCCCAACTACGCCTCAGGGTGTTGATTGTCAGTATCCACTTTTGGATGACTGATTCGAGCTTTGTCGCTGATGTCATTAATAATAATGCCATACCGGTCGTAATGTTAGCTTCCAAAACCTGAATCGTAGCTGGTTTGTCAGCATAGACTTTGGACTTTACGTAGCCTCAAAAAAAAGTCTAAAGGTGTAATATCACACGATCTAGGCGGCCAACTACCCGGTCCAAAACCTCTCAATAGATCCATTGTTTAAGCAGTTTTATGGCAAGTGGCACTATCCTGTTGAAACGATATGTTGTCAAGATTACGGGCTTCAATTTATGGTAGCAAAAAGTCTGCGAGCAACATTCACGGTTACGTTCCGGCCATCATCAATTTTGAAAAAATATGGACCGATGATTCCACCAGCCCATAAATCGCACCAAACCATGATGAAATGGCAAACAATACTGAAAAGAAAAAAGAATAAATTTCAACAGGACTCACGTATAATCAGTGAAAAACTACCTCTAGATTGGTCACTTTTTTTACACCCCATTCCAAGCTTGTTCTGTATGAAGCGGTACTAGCAACCAACGCATATCATTGGACCTTATTGGTCCATGTTCGGCAAAAGCTTCCACACATAGTTTCCTAACGAATTCAGGATCTGCAGCTCTAAAAGCCAAAACTTGCAGCCGATTACGCCTTTATTAAACTGTTATGAAACTGGACCACATAGAACCATATTATTGAATAATCCCCATACAAGTGTCCTTTCCGATTTCACAACATTTTGCTCTTAAAGCCACATATAACATCCGCTTCCGATCAAATTTCGCAAATTAGACTTTATCGGTCCATCCTTTGAATAGGTCCCACACAAAGATCCCTCCCGATATGAGGTTTGGCAGCTCTAGAAGCCGCAACGATCATGCTCAAATTGTGTATACGATACGACATGGGCGAAAAAAAATTATATCTAAAATGTTGGCTACGCCTTACGTAAGCTTCACACAGAGATAAAGGGAACCTCATAGTCGACCATGCCCGTCTTTAACTTTTTTACTTTTATTTTATTTCTATCATGTGTACATTTTGCAATGTACTGAGTGCATTATTGTTAAATTTATTATCATATTAGGTCTTTTCTTAATCCTTTTTGCCTTAACAGATCACAACTGAAATAAATTGATATCAAAATAAATGTATATTTAAATAGTCCCAATTGCTGAAATATCCAAGAGATAGAACCCAAAACTATGTAACATATCTTATGAAAGACGTAATTTTATTATTTGGATTCATAAATATTTTGAAATGAATTTTGAAAAAATGTTATTTTTTTTACTTAAATATCCAGTAAAAAATAGGATCATCCAAAGAGTAATCTTGTAGCGCTCCTTTGTGAGCAATGGATTACTCCATAAAACTCCGAGTCTCATGCATTTTGTACTCCTTTTTTACACAGCATGTCCGCAGAGGCGAGCAATCCTTTTGAGCTCCTTATGGAGTATAAAAAGAGTACTCCCTTTGGTTTTGAAAAGGAGGACAAGGGGAGTAATCTTTTTTATTTCCTGAAAGAGCATAAAAGGAGTAATCGTTTTTGTCTCCTAAAAGAGCATAAAGGGAGTAATCGTTTTTGTCTCCTAAAAGAGCATAAAGGGAGTAATCGTTTTTGTCTCCTAAAAGAGCATAAAGGGAGTAATCGTTTTTGTCTCCTAAAAGAGCATAAAGGGAGTAATCGTTTTTTTCTCCTAAAAGATCATAAAAGGAGTTAACAGTTTTTCCTTATTCAGGTATAAATTTTTTTTTTATTTTTTTTTAAAAGCAAGGAACAATTCATTTATTTTATTTTTTATTTGCTATCATTGTTTATGTTTTCTTCGATGAGGTCATAGTTTTTAAGGAGTATGTTTGTCGGTAAACAGTTGCCTTGCACTTACGAAATGCTAGCTTGAACGATTTTTCATATTCCGGGTATGTCGGATACGTGTCTTTAAGTGCTTCTGCAAAAAATTAAAAGAAAAGGTAATATATTATTTAAGACATGATATTAAAAATTCAGTGATTACCGAAATAATAAAAGTTAAACAATTTGTATTTGTTTAAGGCTATCATATTTTTTGATCCATCCCAATTTAATTTTAGCAAAATATTTTCGCCGATCATTTTGCGTAGTGCTTTTTCAATTTTAATTTTGTCAAACTTGAATTTAATATACGAAATCTGAAATTAATTAAAAAAAAAACAAAGAATTTTGAATATCTGTTTAACTGATTAAATAAAAAAAACTGAGTCTTACCACTTCTGAATCAGGCTCGGTTTCAATCAGATGTTCAGCCGAATTTAATTCCTCCAAAGAATTAATTTGTTATTAATTTTAATACCTTCATTCTTTAAATGGATGTATTCTTCCACAAATCTTTTTAGGAATATTGCTACATCTGGAGGCTTTGATGGGCCAATGTAAGTAGCAATTAAAAATGGCTCAGAGTTTTTTAATTCTGAGAAGGCACTTAGGATTGGCCATAATGTCTTTGATGAGTTTTTATAAAGCGGCATTCCATCCACAAATATATCAATAAGTAATTCGGAATATTCATTACATAACAAATTTTTGCAGTGCATCATCAGTGCTTTTTCTAAACCAAAATGAAAGTATTCACCTTGTGGCATTTCCGTTATTGCAGAGCTCTCTTTGGAGCAGCATACGTTTTCTGCATACACTGCTTTCAGCAATGTTTCTCTGCATAGTGGAACGTCCATACCTTCACTTTTTAAAATGTTGAGTAGTGAATTACAGCATTCGTTCGAAACGCGATTTTTAATTACCCAACAAGCAAGCTTCTGATCAAAATTTTGGGTTTTTTCACTGATATTGTTTGAATTGGTATCATAATGAACATCAAAGTTTTCCGTTTGGCTATCTTCCTTTGATAATTCATCGACTTTGTTAGGGCCGATGCCTCTTGTTCACTTAAAGTCTCCCGATTACAATTTGAGAATTTTTCAATTTCTTTTTTAACTAGTCGTCTTAAATGACGCTTAGAAACTAAATTTTCACACATTTTCAACAATTTGTTAATATACCCGTACCTTTTCGCGTTTTTTTAAGAACACTTCTTTTTTCTTTTTAAGACTACGAGTAAACTGACTAAATAGACAAATAAAACGAAAACATCAAAAATTAACAGTTATGTCAAAAACATCAACAAAGCACTGATACATCCCTCATTGATCCATTTGGAGTATCAAGCGAGGCATCAACAACAAAACCTAAAAAAAAACGTTTCGACAGCTCGCTTATTACTCCAAATGGATGGACACATCATTACTCCTTTATTGCTCGATTATGGATTAATCCATATATTTTTTACTGGGTAACCATCCTTATATGTGTATATTTGTTGCAGTAGACACATTTTAGGAAGCATAGCGTATGAGTCGGTCTAATCTACGATACATTCATTTAGGGAAACACTGTGACTCGCTTACATAAGGATAGAAAAATTTCAAAATAAATTCCAAATCACTAAGTCGGGTTACATGATTTAACAGAACGTCAAAAGTTACAACCATTCATATTCTTTAATTATTATTCTAACTAACCGTAACCTAGGTTAAAGCCGTTTCTGAACGGTAAGGATTTTTTAGTAGCTTTTACATAGGTCAATGAGAAGTCTGTACTCCTAAAGTCGCCGGAACACCCTTTAAATAATTGGAATGTATTGGAATGCAGCCCCGTTTCACATAAGGTTTCTCGACGGAAAAAATCCCCCTATATTCCCCAAAGGAACACTTTCACCATTAATGTATCTAAATCAGGATGCCCAAAAAAGTAAATAAAACGGCATTAACCGTCATTCCGGTTTTAGCCTTTTACCTAAGAATGGAAATTATTTTTTAAATCAGAAGTAAGGTAATAGTTCCCCGGTCCAGCTCTTAATTAACTCAGATTTTAAGAATATTGTTGTATTTAAATTTGTGTTCTTGGTACCCATTTATCCATGTTTAAATTGGCCAGATTTTCGGATATTGGGACCGTCACTCAAATTTAGCCAAACCGCAAAAATAATTTTGTTTTTATATATAACTTTGTATAGTTATTATATTCGGCTCCCAATTTAAATATGAAAAAAATAAATACGAGGTTGCTATTTAAATTTCGGGTCCTGACAATACCAGTGTTCCCAGATGCAAACTGGAACTTCCATTGGAAACTTTGAAATTTTTAGCATAACTTCACTCATAACGTTTTGTCATTTGAGGGCGAATTGTTTTGTTTACAGTGTGTTGAAAAATTCATCTCAGTCAAAAAATGGAATAATTCCGTGAACATTTTCGTGCGATGATATTTTACGATTTTCGGCGTGGATTATCGAGACAAGAGTGTTTAAATCATTTTGTTTAGACTTTTGGCGATGAAGCACCATCAAAAACCACTGTTAATCGCTGGTACTAAGAGTTAAGTCTAGGACGCCTTTCGCTCCAGGATGAATTACGCGAAGGACGTCCAACATCGGTCATTTTTCCAGAAACCATCGATTTGTTCTCGTTGCTCAAAAAAGGCTCGTCTGAATTGGTGTAAGGAGATGTTGGAAAAGTATAACTCTGGTAGGTCAAAGGCGGTGTTCTGTATAACATTGTCACAGGTGACGAATCATGGATCTATGCATATGAACCCGAAACAAAACAGCAGTCGACTGTATGGGTCATGCAAGCGAGCCAAATCCAACAAAAGTTGTTCGTGGAAGAAGTACATCGAAGCAAAAGATTGCGCTTTTTTCGGTATAACCGGCCATGTTGCCACAGTATCTTCAGTGGATATTGGACAGTCAATTCTGAGTGGTATACAACCATCTGTTTGCCAACAGTGTTCGAAGAAATGAGGAAAGATAATAGGAGAAGACGGATCACACATCAGCTGAGCTATGACCACTCAAGATGACGAACTGATGGGCTATCCACCGTACAGCCCTGATTTGGCACCCAATTACTTCTTCTTATTCCCTAGCATCAAGAAAAAAATGCGTGGTGAACGTTTTTCATCGCCCGAAGCAGCTGTTGAAGCGTTCAAAAATCATGTTTTGGAGGTGTCTCAAAGAGAGTGAAAAAAGTGCTTCGAAAATTGGTTTGTGCGCATGAAAAAGTGTATTGATCTTAAAGGAGAATATTTTGAAAAGCAATAAAAACAATTTCAAATGATAAATTATTGTGTTTTTATTGATGGACCCGAAATATAAATCGCAGCCTTCGTATAACACTCGATACGTTCCAAATTTGACCTCTCGTTTGAAAACAGCCGAATGGAAGAACATAACATTGAAAAATCGAGGCAACTTTAGCCTAAATTCAAAATTAGCGAGGCTAGAGCGAATCTATTGTTTGATATCACGCTATTCTAAGCATCCGGTCATCCTCTACTCAGAAGAAGAAGCCACTCCAGAGAAGACTTTATAACACCCGACCAGATATTACATTTGTATTCTATATTTGACCTATTGGTAGGAGAATGTGTGTACTCGATGCCGACATGCAAGGTAGTTGTACTCGTATTTAGGTTTGAAATATAGTTTTTCTTCCATAAGAAAATGTTCACAAATAGTGAGCTTAAACTATTCCATTTTTAAAAGAGTGAACTCCACAAGCTGATTAGATCACGTTTGTTGTTGTTTGTAAAATGGGGAAGGAAAAGTAAGTCAGCGAAGTTAAAGCTGAAAAAACTTCAGTCTGACATTGACAGACTGTACTATTGCAGGAATTGTTAAATACTTGGCATATTAAAATCAAGAAATGCCTCATTTATATAGATCGTTAATTGAGTAGAGCCTCTGTCGGCAGCACACATATATGGTACCGATGAGCTGTCCCACACCTATGGCGAAACGTGCGTCTACCAGACGGTGATGTGTTTGCTTTAACTTTGCTGACATAGTTTTCCTTCCCCATCTGACAAACAACAACAACCCTGATACTCGTATAATAAGCTTGTGGAGTAATTTTCTCTTACTAAAATAATATTAACAAATGATTAAAAAATACCCCCCAAAATAACGTATCCCTGTACAAATGTTTCGCAGTATATATGCCTTCACGCGTGCATTGTACTCGAATATTGTGTAATTTCTTTCTTTGTGATCAAAGAATAGGATTTTTTGTATACTCGTACGCCATAAAAAAGAAATAAATTCTTTCTAAGTGTAGAATTTTTGTTATTTTGTTCCTCCTCTTTGTTAAGTCCTACGTTGTATAGTTTAGTCAGCCAGTTACATGGATTTTTTCAAGCACCCTTTGACGTCATATGCCATCAAGTTGTGAAATAGTATTGAGCATGTGATTTTTTTGTGTCGTTTCAGGAATAATTGCCTTAGAATTCACTGGAACTAGAGAAATCGACTATAGTGCTTCGTTCAAAGCACATGACGTTTATAACGAACAATAGTCTACAACATGCAATTAGGAAATTGAGTCTGTAATGGTGATCATTACAAGAAGCTTTTTGTCCTTTTGGACTCTGGTATTGAATACTGGTTTATTGACTGGTACTTTATAGCAATTTTCTAGGAGTCACTTTAGACTCCCGACATTACAGCTCCATTACAGGATAAAATTTATTCTATCACTTCTTTTGTTAGAAAATTGTACAGAGAGAGAGACATAATACCGAGAATGTTTAATTGAAAAAGGTTACAAATTTTATACAGATGTGACGTTAATTAGCACATTCAGCTTAAGAGATTTGCTTTGCCTCTCCTAGCGAGAGCGGAAGGGAGTCGTGATTACTTTCAGTTTAGTCAGAATATTTGTATAGGTATGTACCGGATAGACCTATTGACTAGTGACGGTTTGTAAAAGAAATTATTTATTAAGTAATAATTTCATAAAGTATAGGGTGATCCATCTAGAGGTATTTTTTAGAACAAATAAAAAATTTAAAAATTCAAATCGAGTGTCGAGTCTTTATTGGTAATTTAAGAGTACATTTTATTGCATTTATTTTTTTAATATAATTTCCTTCAAATGTTGACCGCAACTACGCCTCAGGGTTTCCATTCTAAGGGTCCAATTTTGGTTGACTCGTTCGAGCATTTCGACCGGTATGGCTTTAATGACACGCTTAATGTTGGCTTCCAAAACCAGAATCGGCGCTGGTTCGTCAGCATAGACTTTGGACTTTACGTAACCCCAAAGATAAATGTCTAAAGGTGTGATATCACTTGATCAAGGCGGCCAACTCACCTGTCCAAAACGTGAAATTAGCAGCTTTTTGAAATGGCCTCTCAATAGATCCATTGTTTAAGAAGCTGTACGAGTATGGTAAGCGACACTGTCCCCTTGAAACCAAGTATCGTCAAGAGTACGGGCTATAATTTAAGGTAGCATAAAGATCGATATCATGGAGCGATAGCGAGCACCATTCACGTTCTGGTCATTATCATTTTTGAAAAAAATATGCACCGATGATTCCACCAGCTTATAAACCGCTCCAAACCGTGGTTTTCTCGGGATATAATGGCGCCTCTTGAACTTCTTTTTGATGGTATTCAGCGCAATTGCGGCAATTTGGTTTATTGACTTTGCCGTTGAGCAAAAAGGGGGCCCCATCACTGAACAAAATTGTGGTAGAAAACAGTGGATCTTTCCGTTTCAACCGAACGCTCATTTCCATAATACAGTTGCCAACATGTAAAGGTCATTACTTTCAAAAAATATATGCCATAAAATGTCCTTTCAAATTACCAATAAAGATGCCATACTTGATTTGAATTTTTATATTTTTTTTTTGTTCTGAAAAAATACCTCTAGATGGATTACCCTATATTTATATGAGAGCATATCATAATTCCTCGACGTTTCGAATAAAAAGGATTTATTTTTTTGAAAAAAAAAAAATAATTTTAACATAATCTCCTTTTAGCTTATTACTGGCTGCTATACATATTTCTGGCCCAAAAAGAAAATGAGAATTTTATCAACAAAAATGGTTTTATTGTTTTTAAAGTATATTCCAGCAGGATTTGTACACTTTTGCATGCCCTCAAACCAATTGTCGAAGCCCTTTTTGCCCTCCGATTGAGACACCTCCAGAACATGGTTTTTGAACGCTTCAGCAGCATCTTCTGGTGACGAAAATCGTTGGCCACGCATTTTTTTCTTGATGTGCGGGAATAAAAAGAAGTCATTGGGAGCCAAGTCAGGGCTGTACGGCAGATGATCCATTCGTTCATTCATTTAAATTCGACGTTTTGGCCGGTCAAAAAACGCTAGTTTAAGCCGATGTGTGAGAGCTCGCATCATCATGGTGCATACTGATTAGTCTTCTCTTGTTCGTTTTTAGAATTTCTCCAAAGACTTTCGGCTAACAGATTGTGGTGTATCACTCAGAATTGACCGTCCTACGTTGCTCAACCAGAACAGTCGCCACAGACCAGTTTTGCCGAAGAAACAGGCGACTATTTGCTTTGAAGTGCTTCTTCCACGACAACTTTCGTTGGATTTGGCTCGCCTTCGAAGACCCACACGGTCGATTGCTGTTTTGTTTCGGGCTCATACGCATAGATCCACGATTCGTCACCTAGCGTATCTTATAAAAATCTTTCGAAGCACCGCGATCGTATTTTTTCAAAATTTCTTTGCAGCAATCGACACTAGCCCTTTTTTTTGAGAGATTGACAAATTGTGCGAGATCCAACGAAAACAAACCTTTTTTAAGGCCAGGTGTTCATGCAATATCGAATATATGCTGGTGGAAGTAATGCCCAAGGATGCCTCTATCTTACGGTATTTCACATGACGAACATGCATTATCAGTTTACGCACGGCATCAATGTTCTCTGGCACAACGGCCGTTTTTGGACGACCTTCGTCTTTGAGCGAGCGTCGGCCACGATAGAATTCATTAAACCAGTTTTTCACAGTGCTATAGGATGGTACTTCATCGCCACATAAAGGTTTAAGTTCATCGATGCACTCTTGTCGTGATAATCCACGTCGAAAGTTGTGAAAAATGATCGCACGAAAATGTTCACGAGTTAATTCCATTTTTTTGCCAAATTGATTTTTTTAAGTCAGTTTAAACAACGCAAATGATGGTCGTACGTCAAAACATTCTGCGTACGTTTATGCTAAAAAATGTCAAACTTTTAAAAGGAAATGTTAGATGATGCCAGGCAACACTTATATGTAGCAACCGTACATTTAATCCTACGTTTCTCTAATTTTTTTATTCCTTCCAAAAAATTCTTTTTTTCGAGATCCATAAAATAGCATTTGTTTAACCAATAATTTCATCGTTAGAGCTGAATCTCTTTCCACCGAGCTATTTCTTTAGGAAATAGTCACTAGGGGCTAAATCCGAAGAATATGGCGGATGAGGTACCAATTCGTAACCCAATTTTGCAATTTTGCCTTTGCACTGCAGACGTATGTACCCGTGCATTATCTTACATTTTTAGAAATCCTCCTCAACTACACACGTGTGTACCTGTGCATTATCTTGATGAAAAAGAACGTTTTCTTGCCCATATGGGGTCGTTATTTTAAATCCTCGTTAAATTGGTCCAGGTCGGTATGTTGGCATACTTATAGCATGCCAGCTTATTAATTGTTTTTCCCTTTTGAAATCGATGTGAAATATCCCGCGCGCATCCCAAAAAACTGTTGCCATCACCTTACTGGCAGATAAGGTCACCTTGCCCTTCTTCGGAGCCGGTTTACCCGGAGGAACCCATTGTTTAACTTGTAATGGATTCATTTTTTTTCCACAGTTACAAGCCGCCGCAAAAACTCATTCGAATTGCGGTTAAACAACTCCAAACAATCCTTTGAAGTTGTCGTTCGATTATGGTCAATTGAGAGCAAACGCGGCAGACATCTTACAGACAGCTTTCTTAAATCCAACTGATCATATAAAATCGTAACCACACTGTTACATGAAAAGCGTATGGCATCAGCAATCTTACGCACTTTTACTCTTCGATGGGCCAACACCATATCTTGATTTTTTTTCAATATTTTTGGGTGTATGACATTTATTCCAGAAAGTTCAGCGTTATTTGTACCGGTGCGACCACAACGAATGTCTGTAGAACACATATTTTCCATCAAAATCGATGGTACAGAGTCCCCAAGGTTTTCCTTGGTTTGATTGACGGTTTTTTCGGCAATAAATAGTCGCCCATATGCTGTGTTCCGAGAGTTTTTCAATTCCCATAAGTTTTAAAATCCCCATTTTTTTAAAAAATAGTGTGCTTTATTTCAAGGAAAACTACTCATTCAAAATTAAGTATTAGTCGAACTATGCATGTTCAATAAATAACAACAAAAAACATATGTTTGACGATGAACGATGAACGCCACATAAAATTATTAAATTTGATTTAAAAAAGTTAATAAAAAATGCCTGCAGGTTTGTTAATAGCTGTTATGGCTTCCCTTAGACGTCAAATGAGTCCGAAACGTGTTAAAAGGCGTCGGCTAAGGGATGCATCGAATCTTAGTGATAAGCCGAGATGTTCATGAGTACTTTTAATCGCCACCTCCTAGACACATAATAACTTTTCTTCATATTTGTAGCACTTTTCCGAATAAAAAAGGTGCTTTTACAGATATTCTTAGAGAACTTGGCCCTTTCATAAATAAGGGCTCACTCACAGGATAGCTGCAGTTAGCAACAACCATACGATTTCTAGCTGTTGTATTTTTCCAGGGTGTAGTCTGTAACGATCTAAATATAATAAATATAGGGTGATCCATCTAGAGGTATTTTTTCAGAACAAAAAAAAATATATAAAAAAACAAATCAAGTGTGGAAACTTTATTGGTAATTTGAATAAACATTTTATGGCATTTATTTTTTAAAATAATTACCTTCAAATGTTGGCAACTGTATTATAGAAATAAGCGTTCGGTGAGAAACGGGAAGATCCGCTGTTTTCGACCAATATTTTGTTCAGTGATGAGGCCCATTTCTGGCTCAACGGCAAAGTCAATAAACAACATTGCCGTATTTGGGCTAAAGAGCAACAAGAAGAGGTAAAAGAGGTATCATTATACCACTGTTTGGTGCGGTTTATGGGCTGGTGGAATAATCGGACTATATTTTTTCAAAAATGATGATGGTCGAAACGTAACCTTCAATGGTGCTCGCTATTGCTCTATCATATCGGATTTTTGACTACCTGAAATTGAAGCCCGTATTCTTGACGACATATTGTTTCAACAGGACGCTGCTACTTGCCATGCAGCTGGTCAAACAATGGATCTATTGAGAGGTAACTTCGAAGAGCCGCTAATTTCACATTTTGGACCGGTGAATTGGCCGCCCAGATCGTGTTATATCACACCTTTCGACTGTTTTCTTTGGAGCTACGGAAAGTCCAAAGTCTATGCTGGCAAACCAGCTATGATTCAGGTCTTGGAAGCCAACATTAAGCGTGTCATGAAAGCCATACCGGTCGAAATGCTCGAACGAGTCATCCATAATTGGACCCTCAAAATGGAAACCCTGAGGCGTAGTTGCGGCCAACATTTGAAGGAAATTATATAGAAAAAAATAAATGGCATAAAATTTCCTTCGAACGAATAAAAAAGTGTGGGAACACTTGATTTGAATTTTAGAATTTTTTTTTATATTGAAAAAAAAACTCTAAATGGATCACCTCTTACATATACTTGTACACATAAGTATATTAAATTTATAAAAATTTTAGTTAATCCCACAGAGTGATTATTTTGTGCAGTAACTTTTTTTAAGCCATTCACCAAAGAGTGGATGGTAAAGGGTGGCTGATTAATTTTGCTACATTAAGAAACTCAAATAACTTTTTTGAGTATATGGAATTCATTTTACTTTAATTCGTGTCAAAGCTCATTCAATTTAATTAAATAAAGCTTATTTTCGTTGCTCGTTGATGCAAAATTGCTTATTACTGCTTGGAGAGTTGAGACAGCAATTGCCGCTATTGTTTCTCGAATGGATTGCTTTAGTTCATTTAAATTTGTACGTTTTGCTTTGTAGACTTCCTGTTTGTAATAACCCCACATGGAAAAAATAGGTGCAGTAAGGTCAGGAGACCTGAGTGGCCAACGGAATGTGGAGTTTCTGAATATCAGGTTATTGGGAAATTTTCGTCGTAATTCTGTCATAACAGGTCGGGCTATGTGAGGAGTTGCACCATCTGCCTGAAACCACCCATAGTTGAAATAAATTCTCATTCGGCGTAATTCTGGATAGAAAAGTTCTCTCAACATGCTCAAGTAACTGTATGCAGTAACCGTAACGGTGTGACCCTTTTCTTCGAAGAAGTAGGGCCCGACAGTGCATCGTAATGAAACTGCACATCACACTATGACAAGAAGTGGATGTAATTCCATCTCATGGAGTATCTGTCGACAGTTTTGTTTTTTTATGTTGCCATAAATCGAAATGGGTCTCATCAGAAAGAAAGACGGCTCAACATGTTTCCGCCCTCTTCCACCATTTAAAGCATATTCTGGCAAAATCCCAAACGAATCGGGAAGTCTGCTGCGTTCAGTCTGTTGGCCATTTGAATTTTATATGGGAATAAGTCCAAATTTTTGTGCATAATTGACTGCAATGACTGCCTGCTTGTACCCATTTGAGCAGTTCAGCTTCTTGTCGAAACTCTTGGAATGTTTTGCACGGCAGCAGTTACAGCAGCGATTGTTTCCTCCGTTCGAAGTGATGAGTTTCGAAGGAAAGGTCTTCTGTTGACTGTCCCATGCTCGGCAAAATTGTTTACAAGTCTCATTATGGTCCATTAGCTCGGAGGATTGCCGCCAAACGTGCGCCTATACACTCTTTGCACCGAAACTACGGACTTCAGTGCGTGATAGCGTCGGCAATCCAAATTCTTGTTTCAGTGTCCTTGTTATCCATTTTTGTTAAATCTAAAAATCTATCTGCAAAAAGAAAAATTAACCAGATTCATTAAATTGAAAAAAAGTTATTAAATTTTTGTTTGGTAGTGCCTTTGTCAGCCACCCTGTACTTATAACTAAGTCTAGCGTCTAGAACTACCAATTCATTCTCATTCATTTACTGTTCTAACAACGTACTTCGAAAGTAGACTCAGTTAAGATAGCGAAAAATCTTTAATTACAACGCAGAAAACTTAAATGTTTAGTTTCATTTACAACATCATTCCAATACCTGCTAACCCCTAACCCGTCAATCCAACATCCAATATTAAAACTTAGTTTTAGTTTCGCCCATTTGAAGTTGTGCCGATAATGACTTTGCTCGTCCTAACCAGGTCTTGTTTCTTTTGTGGAGAAAAACGTTTACTTGGCAAGTATTGCCTTCATACAATCTCAAACCACACACCGACATGTATTACAAACATGCGCATTCTTCACTCACACACCTGTATTTGGGAATGTCCTTCATCGTGAGTCTATGTATTTCGAAAAGGTGTAAACAAAAAAGTTTTTATTTACCGGGAAGCACAAAAAAATTCACTCTGTCAGAGTTTTTGTTTGACACGTACTCTTTGTTAAGTGCATGTATCCACTTTTGTTGGAGTACGGTCTGCTATCTGCTACTTTCAGATTGGATCCATCAGTTTCCGTATGGGAGCTTTGGCTCCCATATGGCGGAATGCGGATGGATGATGGAGCATATTTAAGTGATGTGCTGAAGAGGATTACAATCTCAATATGATAAATTGGTATTCGATGAATGCTCATGAAAATGTGACTGAATGAATTTTCGGAATGCGTAAATATTTTGCGGTGGCGAAAATATACAGTTTGAAAACGTGCAAATGTCGTATGTGGAATGCCAGCGACTGCATGGCATGTCGCAATGATATTTGAAATCGTTGTTTTTTTCCACAGTCAGACTATCGGTCGATTTAATGAAAATGAAAAATAAAGTATGTCCAATAATGAAACTGGGTAAATATCGTTCGATTGCTATGACTATTTTAATACTAATTGTCCACTTGAATAATAATGGCATGATTTAACTCAAAGAGTGGGAATTTAAAATTTGGCATGATTTAACTCAAAGAGTGGGAATTTAAAATAAAAGCAGCATAGACGAATTGTACACATAGAAAAAAAATAGTTTGGTAACGTTGCGAACTAAATACAAATCATTCGATCGAACAACAGCAATACTTTTGTATATTATTTATGGTTAGGAGTTTAAAATAAGTACGACAATAGAACTCGAGTACTAAACTGATTATGCAGGGTGAAACGCGGATTTTGCTTATTTGGGAATGAAATAAAAAAAAGTATGAACCCTAAAACTATTTATTTTATATATTAATTATCAGTAAATTATGTGTGAAGAAAATATATTGAAAACTGGGGCAACCTATTAAGCTTTGTTCGCAGATCAAGGTTTTCGATTTTAAAATCACTTTTGTGAAACTGTGGAAATTGTTTATGGTTCATATCACAGGCCCAGGCAACAATTGTTTAAACATTTTTAATTTTAGATGAAAAAATATACAGGGTGGGCGTGTATACAGGTGGGCGTGTATATTGCTTATTTGGGAATGAAATAAAAAAATTATGAACCTTAGAAAAATTTATTTTAATTTTTAATTCTATTGAACAGTGAAAGAATTTTTAAATTACATGGTTTTAAATAGTGTATCTGGCAAATGTCGACCTTTGCTATCCACACAAGCATGCCGACTGGTATTCTGCCAATTTCAGTCTCAATATTGTCTGATTTGGTCTTCCAAGTTATTAGGACGGTTGATATACGCCTCGACATCAGATAACCCCAAAGGGAAAAATCGGATTGGGCTAAGTGTGGTGAGCATACCGGCCAGTTAACATCACCCCTCAAAGAGATAAGCTGTCAAGGAAACATTTGCCTCAAACAATGCATGGTAAACCTCGATGTGTCTGCAGTGGCACCATCCTGTTGGAACCATGTATCCTCTAATTGCATTGCTTCAAGAGCCGGCTGAAAAATATACTGTATCATAGTCAAGTACCGTTTTGAATTCTCAGTTACGGCAAGACGGTTATCCCGGAAAAAGTAAGGACCAATGATGCCTACTCGTGAAATGGCTCACTACACAGTGACGCAATCCAAATGCAGACGTCTCTGATGAAGTTCTCTGGGGTTTGTTTCACTCCAGCATGGCATATATTATTTGTTTACCCACCCACTGAGGTGAAAATGTGTCTCTCCAGAAAAGAACACAATTGCGTCACGGGGTATAGTTGCAAGAACGGCTTCACAAGAGGTCCGCCGTGTCAAATTGTCCCGTGCTGACAATTTTTGGAACACGCACATTTTATACAGGTGAAAATTCAGTTCATCGTGAAGAACCTGGTACAGCGACCGAGTGAAAATGCCAAGAGCAAGTGATTGCTTCCGAGCAAAGCGTTTAGGAGATTGCAGTACTGCTGCTCTGACATTCTCGATGTTTTGTGGAGTTGTAATCCTTATCTCAATCCCTTCGTACACATGACACCAGGGTTCAGAAATTTTCATTAATGTGCGCTCATTTAGCTTCATTTATGAGTTTGGTCGCGAACGTGTGCGTTTCAATTTTTTCATAATGTTCTTCTTCGCGAGTAAGAGCGTAAAAAATATTTCTTTTCACTCTCTTTCACGTGTGCGATGGTTGAAATTTTTTTGTTTCTCATCCTTCGCGTGTGTCCGTGAATCCAATTTTGTTTTGTTCATATATGAACGGTAGCAAAAAAAAAGAGCGCTCCTAAATGAGCGCTCGCACATTTCTGACAGGTTGAAATTTTTTCTTTTACAGAAATTCCACAAAACAATTTATTATTTATTATTTTACTGAATTAATTTACTGCAAGATTTTATTTGCAGTAAATTAATTCAGTAAAAGTAATTCATTTAAAAAAGTAAAAAGTAAAGTATGTAATTCATTTAAAAAAGTAAAAAAAAAATGCATTTATTAAAATTTTTAAAAAATTAAATAATTAAATTCATTTAAAAAAAAATTTATATTATTGTTGACTACATTGACTTACATATTATTTATATATGTATATAAACTATTCTTGTTCTTCAACATCTAGATTTAAGAAATCTAGCAATTCAAAATTTAATTTTGTAATAAGAAGGTTCGATAAAGACTTTTTTGAAATTTACGAATTTATGATTGATAACTGGCAGCTAACGGCGTACCATTCACAAACGCACATGAACGATGAACAACTAAAAAAAATTTCAACCTGTCAGAAATGTGCGAGCGCTCATTTAGGAGCGCTCTTTCTTTTGCTACCGTTCATATATGAACAAAACAAAATTGGATTCACGTACACACGCGAAGGATGAGCAACAAAAAAATTTCAACCATCGCACACGTGAAAGAGAGTGAAAAGAAATATTTTTTACGCTCTTACTCGCGAAGAAGAACATTATGAAAAAATTGAAACGCACACGTTCGCGGACGAGAGCACGAGCGAGTGAATGATTCTGAATGATTCACATTCCCCAGCTGTTCTCAATAAAGTTTTCAAATTTACAATTGATTGCTGTCCAGGAACACTTCGGCGTGGGGCAACAGCGAATCGTAAACTAAAAGCACGCTGCACAGCAATGATCGAATGCGCATTTGAAAAATACGCTTCAACACAAAACGACCTATCCTCACGTGTTCAATGTATGATGGCAACTGAATGGCAGACAAATACAAATCTCCCGTCAGCCACTATAAGCCACGCACACTCTCCACTGTCTTCGACCAATGGTGCCGCTGCAGTGCAAAAAACCAAATGTCCGCGCTCTACCCGTACATATTGGGTCAAGCCACGAGAAGTGTGCCTTAGTGGATCAGAGATTTTCAACTTTGGTCCAAATATCAAAAGGGTATGTCAATATATAAAACTGTACAAAATATAAAAGTAAAATTCCTGAAGTTGTTGTTGCGATTTCAGTATTAAAAATTTCAGAAATTTAGTACTTTGCTGAATTATTTAAAATTGTAACGAAAACAACTTTTTTTAGTTTTTAAAAAACAATTAACCCTCTACTGCATGAGCATAGAAATAATAAAGGAAAAAATTTTTTGAATGTAATTATGTGTTTATTTAGGGTAAAATAATATATATTTGGACTTTTTTTTTTTTGGGGGGCATAGTTTGGGGTGGGGGAAATGGGGCCATATATGGCTTTGTATGCATTCAGCTGATTCCAGAGTTTGCCATATATGGCTCTGTATGCATGTATGCATTACTTCATGTGAAAGTTGGTGAAACAGTTTCTTTTGTCGTTGTAGCATAGAAATACATTGCATTTCTCACAAAAGGTGTATGAGCGGAAAGAACAATCGTTTTTGCAGAGTTGCCTTTGCTTTTTCCAGGTGGGAAAATGCCCAATATGGTCCTCCCGAACAGAATTCAATGGAATTTCCTGGTGCTTTCGTCTTTTGCTGGTAGTAGGAGTACCTTCCCTACTTGTACACGGGGATGAAGTTGGAGTCATCGCAGGTCGTCCGCGCTTCTTTACTTTTCCTGCCTTGCACAGGTGCTCAGCTATTAAAAGCTTGAAATCGAAGAGTGGCATATACTGATCTGACTTACGACGCCATAGAATCCATGAATTCACTACGCACATATCAATCATGTGAAAAAATATTTTCTTATACCATTTTCTTGAGCGCAATTGAATTCTATAAAGTCCAAGTAACGAATCCAGTAAGTCAACGCCACCCATATAATTATTGTAAACATCAACTGCCTTAGGAGAGTTGATTTCTACATACTTTTTGTCTTTCTTACTGAATCGTTTTTTTGTTGTAACCGGATTGCTTCCCACGTAACTAGAAAGAATGTTGACTACTTTATTGTCAAACCAAGAGACGAGGCCAAGCTGAACTCCATCGATAATAGCTACTTTTTCGACCATGCTTCCACGTCCTTGGCTTTTCAACTCTTTTTCAGTTGGCATCTTTGAATTGGGTACTCGATTGATTCTTACCGTACCTAAAGCTAATATACCATTTTTCATAAGGTAGACTTCAAGATTTGGACTATTGAACCAATTGTCGAAAAATAATTTGTAGTTTTTTCCTTTTGGTACGGTTGCCGATAGCCTAGATACAACATTTCCGCTTACTCCCAAATTAGGCGCTCCCTCCGGATATGTATCACTTTGGGCTCCCGCAAAAATATCAAAGTCGTAGCTAAAACCTGATACTCCACTCAAGACAAAATTTTTGAAGCCCCATTTGTGAGGTTTTGCCGGATTATATTGTTTTAAGTGGTGACGGCACTTCGTGGGAATAATTTGCTCGTCAACCACCAAATGTTCTTCCTTAGGTACGAGCAGTAATTGATTACGGATTTTGTCCAGCACCGGTCGAATCTTGAATAGCTTGTCAAACCCGGCTTCCCCTGCCAACTTCATATCGTTATTATTGTTAAAGTGCAGAAAACGTTTTATAGTTTCCCATCGGTTGCAACTCATTGTGCCATATATAATTTCTTGACCCAGAGTCGAATTCCAATAGAGTCTTGAAGATGGTAATTGTACCAACGACATGTATATGACCATGCCTATAAATTGATCTACTTCATTTCGAGTAATACCAGCGGGCTTATTTATATCAACTTGGAGTGCATATAGATTTGACTGATCAACCAAGAAATTCATCAGATCGTCGTTGAAAAAAAAATTAAAAAAGTCTGCCGGTGTCTCCAGTTCATTGATACAAGTTGAAAGATTGGTATTTCCTTGAAATGGAAAGGTCTCGTTCAAATACGGTGGTAAGTGACCAGCTTTCCATATCGGTGCTTCTGTCTTTTTTCTTGGCACTGGCTTTGGCTTTGCTTTAGTAGTGCACGGCTTTTCACAGATGTCATCGGAACTACTCTCATCGGTCTCCGAAATATAAACATCTTCCTCTTGGATTTTTTGATTTTCAACAACTTCGTCTTCGGAATCGGCTATGCTGTCATCATCACTTTGAAACGGATCATCGATTTCGTTCACGCATTGCAAACTACCGTAAAATAATTGTGCATTCATTTCTAAAAGAAAACAAGTGCAATTGTTAAGCTAATATGCTAAGAATGCATATGTACATAGAATATAAACATGCACGCGTTACTGCATATAGAGCCATATATGGCGTCCACAGTTTTTTGCATAGAATAGTATATGTGATGCTCACCTATAGTCAAATTCTATTTTTTATGAACGAAAACTTTATATTCTCTTAGAAAAAAAATACTTTTCAGTGATAAAACTGATTTTTAGTGCAGTAATTTTAATTTTAATTTCACCACAATTCACTTTCGTTCGTCTGCTTGAGACGCGAGCAAAAAACTGATTGAAACTTGAGATAAGGCAACACAAAGAAGTTCTGAGTATAGACATCTAACAGAAAATAGTTGATAGAGAATAAGTGATAACAAACGGTTTAGTATATGTACCGTTTTATTGCAAAAAAAAATTATTGAAAGTGAGAAGCCATATATGGCTTTGTATGCGGTAGAGGGTTAAGGGAAAAAATTAAAAATCAGAAAAATAAAGATTTCGAAAATGTAGTTTAAACAGAACAACCGCATTTTAAATAAAGAGCATCAGCAAGAAAAATAATCAATCATTTATGAGAATCTAGGACATTAAATTATAAAAAGGACATTGAAACATAAATCTTTCAGGAACGGAATAAAAAAAAATAATTATTCTCAACTAGTTTCTAAGATACACCATTTTTAGAGAAATTGCAACTGCAACAACAACTTCAGGAATTTGACTTTTATTTTTCTGTACAGTTTTATAATTGGTGATCCAAGTAGAGATACTTTTTTCAATAGCATTTTTTTGACAGATCACGTGTGAGTCGTGCCATGCTGTCATGTTATGTTTGTTGAGTATTGTTTGGCAATTGATCATGGAAAAACTTACGCCTGAACAACGTTTACAAATCGTTCAACTTTATTGCGAAAATTCACCTTCTGTGAGGAATGTGTTTCGTGCACTTCGTTCAGCTTATGGTCAACATAATCGGCCTACTGAGCGCACTATTCGCAACACCATCACCCATCTTGAGTGGGTCTCATTCATTATTGGATACTGTTCGACCGAATAGACCACATCCAGCACGCAGTGAAGAAAATGTAGCGGCCGTAGCTGAGAGTGTACACCAAGACCGTGGAGAGTCGATTCGGCGCCGTTCGCAGCAACTCGGACTGACGTATGGAACGACTTGGCGCATTTTACGTCGAGATCTTAAATTGAAAGCGTACAATATACTGCTTGTGCAAGAACTGAAGCCGCCCGACGTTCCCAAGCGACATCGCTTCGTTCTATGGGCTCTTGAAAAGTTCCAAGCAGATCCGAAGTTTTCGAGCCAAATTTTGTTCAGCGGTGGGGCCCATTTCTGGCTCAATGGGTATGTTAAGAAGTAAACTTGCCGCATTTGGGACGAAGAGCAACCAGAAGAGGTTCAAGAGCTTTCACTTCATCCAGAAAAAAACAACGGTTTGGTTTCTTGGGCAGTGGAATTATCGGTCCATATATCTTCAAAAATGATGCCGATGAAAACGTTACCGCCGAGGGCGTTATAGTGCCATGGGAACCACCTATTTGATACCTGAAATTGAAGCTCGCGATCTCGGCGACAGTTGGTCTCAATAAGAAGACGGCGACAGTTGGTTTCACTCCCCCACATCGCATCAATTAATGGATTTATTTAGAGAATACTTCGATGAGCAGATAATTTCATGTTTTGGGCCGGTCGATTGGCCACCAAGATCGTGTGATATCACACCGTTAGACTTTTTCCTGTGGGAATATGTAAAGTCTAAAGTTTATGCCGGACAAACCCGCTTCGATTCAGGCCTTGGATCAAAACATCACGCGTGTCAATAGCCAGTTATCATTCGAAATGCTAGAACGAGTCATCGAAAATTGGACTCAACGAATGGATCATCTCAGACGTAGCCGCGGCCAACATTTGATAGACTTAATCTTCAAAAAATAAATGCCAAAGAATGTTCTTTCAAATGAGAATAAACATTCCCCATTCAGTTTGAATTTTCTGTGTTTTTTTTTTCTTTAAAAAAGTTGGGAACCTCGAAATGGATCACGCGTTATTTTGGCATACCCTTTCGATATTCGGACCACAGTTCAAAATGTCTCACCTACTATGTCACACTTTTCGTGGCCTGACCCTATTTCCAATTAAATTGATTACAAATATCATTTCTTTAGTCATGGACCATTAATATTTATTTCTGTACATCCTACTAGTCTTATTATATATAATTGTCGATTTTTTTTTCTCATTAAAACTTTTGCAGGACAAGTTACAAATAACAATGTCAAAAGTATCTTACAAAATTAACCATGTTTTTTTCCATTGCCATAATAGCCGTTTTTTCTCTGGCCATGTCGACATTTTTTATTTAACGACAAAAGGGAATGACCAACACCTCACTAGAGTAGTTTTGATATGAGTACACGTATAATGCGTTCCTACTAATCTAAAGGGTGATTAAGTTTTAAGGGCCGATGTTGATTTTGAATAAAACACAAATTATTTAGGAAAATATTGCCATTTCTTTTTTATTAAGAGAATATTGGTGAAGTTCAATTATGCATGGAGCAAAATATCGGCCAAATGGCCGCCGCGACCTCGGCGGCATACCTTTATCCGATGGTCCAAATTTTCGATGACGCTGAGGCATAATTGAGTTTCTATGCCGTTAATAAGCCGAATTATCTCATCCTTTAGCTCTTGAATTGTTGCTGGCTTATCGACGTACATCTTTCGTTTCAATTAACCCCAAAGAAAGAAGTCCAACAGTGTCAAATCACATGATCTTGGCGGCCAATTAACATAGCCACGACGTGGAATAACGCGGCCATTGAATTTGTCGCGAAAAAGACCCATTGTACCCATTGAAACCACATATCGTCCACATCCATATCTTCCAATTCGGGCAATAAAAAAGTTCGTTATCATCCCACGATGGCGAACACCATTCACAGTAACTGCTGACCGGCCTCATTTTGGAAAAAATACGGCCCAATGATGCCGCCAGCCCATAAACCGCACCATACAGTCACTCTTGGATTATCATTCGCCCAAATTCGGCAATTCTGCTTATTGACGAATCCACTGAGGTGAAAATGTGCCTCATCACGGAAGATGATTTTCTTCGAAAATTTATCATCTACTGTTGCCCGAAGCCTGAATAACTTTATGGCTATGGTCGCTTGTGTACCTTTCCATGGTTCAAATTAAGTTTAGGTGTGGTTCACATTCAACATCGGCCCTTAAAATTTTACCACCCTATACTACACACATTTTTCTTCAGCAAAAACCGGAATGCCATTTTGTTAAAACAAATATCCTTAATTTCCGAAACGTTCCAGCAATGCCAATAACATTCATAACAAACGCAATTGTATTTGTCAGCACCACCAGGAATTCGCTTAGTGGTGAAAGGGATTGAAGTAAGTGATGCTGGCATCAATGATTAGGCCGCCTACAAACGCCGTGTTCTGTAAGGCAATTACACGTAATCCCCAATCAGCATCAATGTTTATTTATTGAATTGGTCAATATGGTTGATGAAGACGGCGACGTCACGAGTGATGTCCATCATTTAATGGCACACGACACGTTCTAATTTGGCAAACACTCGTTAGAGGTGTTATGACAAAGTGTTCTATCGAAGCAACAAAACCAATTGTAAGTTGAGTCTGGGATTTATACTTTCCAGACAGAGGCATTAGTCACAATGCCGTACATTCGTTTTTACCTCTCATCCTATATCAACAATCATAGAGTGTCTATGACAAATGTTCTTGGGACGAATTCTCAAATTGCGTTTTGCTGTTTTCGTTTGATAAAATCATAAATTATAGAAAACCACACAGAGAGGTGGTTGTGGTTTGATAAAATTTGATGTGATTAATATCATCAGACAAATTAGTAAGGCCATTAAACAGAGAATGAGAGATTTGAGTTGGATTTTACTTTTATTTTCTGAATCTGGATCACAAAAAATAATTTGTGAAATATTATTTATGATGTGAAATATAATTTTAAGACGTGGTGACTACTATTTTGTACGTGATGAAAACTCCGTTTCTGTGAACTATGTACACCCTGCACCATCGCGTTGAGGCAGTAAGCATCACATAACACACAGTAAACCACCCGTTTGAACAACAATTATTTTGTGGACGAGAAGACATTTTGTTCCAGTCCAAATATTATATATATGGAATGGAAATAAGGATGGACAAACCATACACACAGAGACAGATAAGTTGCCACATCGAAATTTGTTTGACAACCGAATGCCTAACACATGCGCCTCGAGTATTAACGCCGAGAAAAACATGGTTACTACATGGTCACGGCAATAATAATATGTTCTCCGCAATAAAAGTATGTTCGTCGCAACCATAGTATTGTTTACTGAATTTAATTTTAACAATAGTATGATTGCCGGAATATAAATTTTGTTGTTATATAACAATAGTATTGTTGCCGAATTTAGTAATGAAAATATGGTTGTAGTAACAATATTAATATGGTTGCTGCGACAAAAGTATTATTATTTGGGTTTTATGTTAACAATAATATGATTACGGCAATCATACTGTATGATTGTAATTTTTCCTCAAAATGCTTTTTAGAACAAAGTTATTGTTACGGATCTAATGCAATTGTACGATAGTACTTTTTATATGGAAATTAAAAATTTTCAAACAAACTGCTTTTGCTTTGTTTAACTGAAATATTTTTAACAAAAACGCTTATGTTTTTTTTAAACTAATTTTTTCTACTGTTAAATAAATCACTTTTATAATTTTAAATTAAATGTATTTTTAAATAATTTTCATAATTCAAATCTATTGTTGACTTAACCCAATTCTAATAAATAATATTGGGGATCATAGTATACTTATATTTGTGATCATACTATGGTTGTAGGGATCATAACATGGTTACGTATGAATCATACTATGGTTGTGAGGATCATACTATGTTTGTATGTGAAACATACTATGATTGGGAGGGATCATAATATGGTTGTGGAGATCATAGTATGGTTGAGTGTGAATCATACTATGGTTGTGGGAATCATAGTATGGTTATGTGTAAATCATACTTTTGTTGTAAGGATCATAGTATGGTTGTGATGGTTGCATTTGAATCATGCTTATATTGTAGCGATCATAATTTTGTTGTACCACAACCAACAATAGTATTATCCTCTTCGAATATTGTCATCACAACCATACTTTTTTTCTGCGTGTTCCATCGATACAACCGAATGTTAGTTGGTGCTCTGTTATTTTCAGTTATTGAAACTGTAGCATCGGTGCAACATACCTATAATCCGAACCTTCAGAAGAGAAATTTTGGATCTAAAAATCAACATGACTCACTTGTTCAACGAAAAAAAATGTTTCCTTAAATTTAAATTTTAGGAAAAAATGTTTGCTTACACAATTAAAAAACTTTACGTACTAATAGACAAGGTCATGACGAGGAAAAAATGGAGAAGATGATTTTTACAAAAAAAAATAGTTGGTCGATTGGCCTAAAGCCATTAATAATATTGAGCAACAAAATTTGAAGAAAAAATCTGCAGACAGATAGGTGGATAATCAACAATAGTTGATTTGTTGATATTCACATAAACCGTTTTTTCGTTTTATTTCTTTGAATAAATGGCTTTGTTTATTTTCCAAAAGAATTTTGATACAGAAATTTGTAAGATTATTTACAGGTTACGTTTTTCTAAAATACAGAGTATTTATATGGAATTTATTACATTTAATTTATAGAAAATAGCCAAAGGCCAGCCTACACGTAGAAAAAAAGTATGGTTGGTGTGACAATATTCGAATAGGATCATAATATTGTTGGGTATTTGCTTGTGGCACAACAATATTATGATCCTTACAATAAAAGAATGATTCACACATAACCATACTATGATCCCCACAGCCATAGTATGATTCACACTCAACCATACCATTATCTGCCCAACCACATTATGATCCTCACAACCATAGTATGTTTCTCATACAACCATAGTATGATCCTCACAACCATAATATGATTCACACGCAGCCATACTATGATCCCCACAACCATAGTATGATTCTCACTCAACCATACTATGATCTCCAAAATTATTTATTAGGATTAGGTAACGCTGTTATTCAAAAACAGAGATTTTTATTAAGTATGTTATTTTAAATTGCATTACTATTAGTTCATAGCCAGTTTTTAGGCCATGTTTTTTATTAACCATTTCATTCAAAAAAAATATATAATCCAACGGCAGTCGAAAACACTTTTGGTCGCCAGCAGTGGTGAATGCTACTTCACCATCAGTAGACACCAAGTAACGAATGTGATTAAACCATGATCAATGGCTATAAACTAAAGTGCAGGCACATTTTAAATAAACGAGAACCAGTCGGTAGTAGAGTATTACACCGAGCAGAGTAAACACAATAAAAATCACTCGAACTACCTTCCGATTGTTTTGTTTTTATAACGGACAACAATTACACTAGGTCACAAATAACAAAATTTTCTCTGTTATTTGTTTCTAGCATACTTTTTCCCATTGATTTTGACCTACTAAACACGAAAATGAGTTTTAAAAATTTTTCTGTCGATTGGTTTTCGAAATACAAATTTTTGAACTTTTTTTTTTAAATTTTTGGAGGTGCACTTACAATTTTGAGCATATCTTTCGTCTTCTTTGAATTATTTGATCCTACTACTACTAAAATTAAAGAAAATTGAGCCGTCTACAACTCATTCTCAGAAAATTTTCAAATCGGGTAAGTAGTTTTGATGTTGGCGGCTTAAAAAGGTTAAAAAACGGCGTTTTTTTAGTAAAAATGTGGCAGAAAAAACCATATAAAAATTCATATAAAATATAAAACACGATGCTAACAGCAATTTTTTTTACGTATAGCTGGCATTTTTACAAAGAAAATAAGCCCTTACTTAACAAAATCTGACAACAAATGGCGGACTTATAATTTTTTTGGTAAAAGACCGACGATACGAATCGCTTAGGATTGCCGTTTCTACACGCGCCGTGTAACGAATTTTGTTTTCTCTGTGTAAGCTGTGCAAATAATGAAAATCAAAATATCGTGAAATAGCGGAATTTCGGTCTTTTACCAAAAAAATTATAGGTCCGCCATTTGTTGTCAGATTTAGTTAAGTAAGGGCTTATTTTCTTTGTAAAAATGCCAGCTATACGTAAAAAAAAATGCTGTTAGCATCGTGTTTTATATTTTATATGAATTTTTATATGGTTTTTTCTGCCACATTTTTACTAAAAAAAACGCCGTTTTTTGACCTTTTTAAGCCGCCAACATCAAAACTACTTACCCGATTTGAAAATTTTCTGAGAATGAGTTGTAGACGGCTCAATTTTCTTTAATTTTAGTAGTAGTAGGATAGAATAGGTGAAAGAAAGATATGCTCAAAATTGTAAGTGTACCTCCAAAAATTTAAAAAAAAAAGTTCAAAAATTTGTATCTCGAAAACCAATCGACAGAAAAATTTTTAAAACTCATTTTCGTGTTTAGTAGGTCAATATCAATGAGAAAAATTATGCTAGAACCAAATAGCAAAACGACTGTTGGCTAGTGTTATAAACTGTATCGTGTGTATGTGTTTTTCTTTGGTATATCAAAAAAAATACCCATACACATACATGTATTCTGTATAAAACCTGTTTTGCTATGTTCATATTCGCAACCATACGGTATGATTGCCGTAATCGTATTATTGTTAACGTACATTTTAAACAACAATAATTTTGTTGCACCAACCATGTGTATATGGTTGCTACAACCATATTTTCATTTCTAAATTTTGCAATAATACTATTGTTACATTTCAACAATATTAATATTGCCGCAATCATACTGTTGTTAAAATGAAATTCAAAAAACAATACTATGGTTGCAACGAACATGCTTTTATTGTGGAGAACATACTATTGTTGCGGTGACCATGTAGTGACCATATCTTTTCTCTGCGTGTACCTGACAATTAATAATTATTTTTGATATAGTCACATTTTGCTCTAATTTTCCGCAAAAATTGGAAAAAAAACGGGGTTAAAGGACCCCTAACTGCCTTATTTGTGTGGAAAAAGTTTTTCTCATTTCTGACTAAATCTAAAATAACTCAGCCACATTTAATCGGACTATAATATTTTTTAGCTTGTTAGGCGCAGATTTTAATACGCAGGATTGTAAAAATACAACACTGATAAAGAAAAAAATTGAGGCTGCCCAAAGTAATTTTTTGTGACAAAAAGTTCGAAATTTCTGTAGATTTTTTCTATATCTTAAACTACTCTTATCCAAAATAAATAAATAAATAGGTAAATTTCTCTTTTAAACACCACCCTCATGTTTTAGAATATCGGTTCACAAATAAAGAAAAATGGGTTCTTTGTGAATATCTCCTAAACTAAAGCGAATCCGTCAAATCGGCAATCAGATTCGTGATTAGCAGTCCCTAATTAACTGGATTTGACTATCAAACCTTCAGCCACAAATATAGTGTTGACCAGTGTAATCGAATTATTTTATTTTTAAAAGACTCCATTGAACAACCCCTTTTTGGTTGTTACAACAATTGACTACAGCAACAACAAGTTTGGAAAACTACTGGTTGCCATAATCACCAGTTCTGGCAGCTAAATAACTTTTTTGCCTTTCATAAGTATGACCGATCAATTAGTTGTGATTACATTAACATGATTATATGTGACAGCGCATAGAGAAAGGGACCTTAGGGTAAAAAAATCAATTTTCACTTTTTTCTATTTTTGATGTGAACAACATCTGAGCATCGAATGCGACCGATCCCATGCCCCAAAAGTGTTCCCTCCCAGAGATATGCGCGTTTTATGAAAGTGATGGTACACCAAAGATACACGTATTAAAATCTTTAAGATGGCTCTCCTGAACAAAACTGCTTTTTACCCTTAGGTCCCTTTCTATTTTGCGCGTCACATATATTAATCATCATGTGTTATTTTGAAACGAATACCCAAAACGATTATAAACATTTGGTGATTGCAGCCGAAATTCCTCTTTTGAACCGAATCATTGTAGTTCCAACCGATTTCCAACTATTTTTTCTCTGTGTCCACATAAAACAACGAACTATAAACAAAATAATAGTTCCTAGACGGAACTTTTACTCCACAATCGAATAAGATCAGGAGTGAATTACTTTACAAGCTAATTAAATCAGGGTTTTTGTTGTTTGTCATATGGGGAAGGAAAAGTAAGTCAGCGAATTAAAGCACATTACTGTCCGGTTGACGCACGTTTTGCCGTTGGTGTGGAACGTATACTCAATACCATATTGGCGTGCTTTCAACGAAGCCTCTACTCACTTAACTATTTATATAGACTATAATCATGGCTCGATTCTCTGTATGAGAAGTATTAAGCCAAAGAGTGATGAGGGTAAAGGCGACTCACTGAAACAATTGCTAAACATGATCAAAATTTTCGCCATTTATAGACCGCCTTACTATTCAAAAACAACAACAAATTTGAATTTGGAATTGAGCATATCGATGCAAAGCTTATCCAAAATGACCCATTGCAAGGCGTTTAAAATATTAATACCCTGTTTCTTTATGCACTCGAATTCGACTCAATTTGCGTTCCTCAACAACAAAAACTTTCGTTCGTCTGCTCTTACGTGTATCAATTATTGTAGGTTACGTACTTGGGCTGCCATTTCCACGTTTTTCACATTTATTTATTTTTTTTAACAAATCCTACTGTATTGGCGTAAATAAGTACAACCATGCCAACGAACACAGAACAAAATAAGAAGGCAAACAGATAAACCAAACGATAAAATGGAACAAAACGAAACACACACAAATTTTTAAAAACAAAACATACAAATTATTCCAAAAAAAATCCAAACAATTTTTTCACAGCAACACAAAAAATACTGTGAAATCCGCCAGTGTACTTATGGAAGGTCCTAGGGAGTTCACTATTTTTTACTATGCATTTTTATTTTATTGTTTTGCTTTCTCACTTATGTTCATACTAAGTAGGGACATAGATACTGTTACAACATTGAACACACCCATTTCAATAGTAGAACTGAACATACCCCGTTAATGTCATATGGGTTTTGAACCCTAACCTCAATAGCGTAACTCTGTAACTGGACTCTAAAATTGTTTCAACTTTTATTATGGAGTGGTCAGATAATGAGAACCGTATCGCTGTAATAGCGCTTTTCAAGTGCGAAATAAAAAAAAGCGATATTTTCAAAACGCCCCGGCCACTAGAGATTAGCATCATGTTCGTCTACCGATGCATAAAACTGTTTGAGGAGACTGGAGATGTAAAAGACCGCTACTTGTCGGGACGCCCACGCTCTGTTCGAACACCGCATGTCATCAATGCCGTTAAATCAATAATTCACAGAAATCCGCTCCGAAGTCCATAAGTCGAACCATTAAAAAAGACTTGGGACTTTCAAACGATGTACCGGACATTTATTGACTGCAGCTTTAAAAAAATAGGATTGAAAAATGCAAACGTCTTTTGTTCACCGATGAAAAAATTTTTACCGTTCAGGAAAATTTTAACAAGTAAAATGCTAGAGTGTATGCGCGGTCATCTAAGGAAGCATCTGAACTGATCCCAAGGGTGGAAAAGGGTCATCACCCAACTTCAGTCATGGTTTGATGGGGTGTGTCTTACGATGAGGTCACTGACCTGCATTTCTGCTAACAAGGAGTCAAAAGATCGGTCAAAGTTTACCAAGAAACCGTGTTGGAAGCTGTTGTGAAGCCTCTTAACAATTCATTGTTCCAAAACCAGCCATGGACTTTCCAGCAGGATTCTGCGCCGGCCCATAATGCTAAAACGTCCCAGGCCTGGCTTCGAAACAATTTGCTAGCGTTTATTTCCTCTGAAGAATGGTCCTGAGGCAGTCCAGATTTAAACCCATTGGATTACAAATTGTGAACGGTTTTAGAGAGCAAGGTTTGTAACAAAAGATACCCCAGCATTGGATCTCTTAAAACTGCTTTGGTTCGAGCTGTGGCCAATTTTCCAATGAACAAGGTTCGGCAGCTATTGACGATTGGCCAGTGCGAATTATGGCGTGTGTAAATGCAAAAGGCCGACATTTCGAATAAGTACATTTTTTGGATACAATATACATCAATAAATATATTAAAAAATATTTGGTCCAAAAACATTCAGTACTTTTTATTTTACAGCATAAAACGTGTGTAACAATATTTATGTCCCTACTTAAGATATATTTTTGTCAGACGAAAGCAAAATATCACGTGACTGATTTTGACAGTTGTTGCGCAGAATTGAAAACTCGTTCGGAATAAAGAAACTATGTTTTATGAGAAAACGGTTACGAGTTCTTTCGAATTGTCTTAATCATATTTCGTTCGTCTTCGAAGCGAACGAATTCTTTTTTCTACTTACTCGTACGGCCAACAGGACAAAAATGTATTTCCACCCATTTCTTTAAAATATCCCTCTGTACCAATACTCATATCACATATCTGTTGCCAAGTCTTTGATATCTTTTGTATCACATTAACCCTTAAGAAGCCGAAAATACATTGGTTTAAAATTCCAACTATTTGATTTTATTAACATATGTGACGCGCAAAATAGAAAGGGACCTTAGGTTAAAAACAAGTTTTGTTCAGGAGAGCCATTTTAAATATTAGGTCCCTTTCAATTTGCGCTTAGAATCGTCGACTTCATTTTCATAAAACGCGCATATCTCTGAGAGGGAACACTTTTGGGCATGGGAGCGGTCTCTCATGTTGTCCACATCAAAAAAAGAAAAAAAATTAAAATTGATTTTTTTACCCTTAGGTCCCTTTCTGTATGCGCTGTCACATATCATAATCGGCTTTAGGTTTTAATTGCTTTTGACACTTTAGAAACAAAGTTAATTATATGATCCACTTTACCAATTGAATGCGGAAACTTGATCCTTTTGTGCATAAAAACTTAATTAGATTCAAAAATAAACCAAGTTTTAAAAAAACTGCTTTGAATTCAAAAACAAGAATTAATATTTTAAAATCTTTAAATTTGAATAATGATCAATTATATCTAGCTTTTTTATTTTTTACAGAAGGACGCTGTCACAACTACTGCAGGTAAAGTATGGAACAAGCTCTTACAACAAGTCCGTACAAAATAGGGCTTCAGACAGGAAAACAATATGGTTTATTATCTTGCTGCAGGGAATCGTAGCTATCGATGTCAAATAGAACATACGAAGCACAATAATATCATCCCCTAGTCTACTTCTCGCGTTTGCAGATAATGTTGGCATCAAACGAAGAACTAAACTATCACTCAGTGTAGTACACGCAGAAAAAAAGTATGGTTGTGGTGACAATATTCGAAGAGGATAATACTATTGTTGGGTATATGATTGTGGTACAACAATATTATGATCCTCACAACAATAGTATGATTCAAATACAAACATACTATGATCATCACAACAATAATATGATTCACACATAACCATACTATGATCCCCAGAACCATAGTATGATCCTCACAACCATAGTATGTTTCACATACTACCATAGTATGATCTTCACAACCATAATATGATTCACACGCAACCATGCTATGCTCCCTACAACCATAGTATGATCACACACAATTGTACTTTGATCCCCAATATAATTTATTAGAATTGGTTTAAGTTGTCCATAATAGATTTGAATTATGAAAATTATTAAAAAATACATTTAATTCAAAATAATAGGAGTGATTTATTTTACAGTAGAAAAAATAATTTTAAATAAACGTAAGCGTTTTTATTAAAAATACTTCAGTTAAACAAGCCAAAACAGCTTGTTTAAAAATTTTAATTTCAATAAAAAAGTACTATTACTGCATTAGATCCATACCAATAACATTTGTTTTAAAAAACATATTTAACTGAAGAAAAATTACAATCTACAGTATGATTACCGTAATCATATTATTGTTAACATAAAAGGCAAAACACAATACTTTTGTCGCACCAACAATATTTATATTGTTGTTATAACCATACTTTCATTTTTAAATTTGGCAATAATACTATTGTTACATTTCAACAATATTAATATTGCAGCAATTATACTATTGTCAAAACTAAATTGAGTTAACAATGCTATGGTTGCGACGAACATACTTTTATTGCCGAGAACATATTATTATTGCCGTGACCATGTAGTGACCATGTTTTTTCTCTGCGTGTAGTTTTCATGAACAAGCTTAGATAGAGCTAAAAGTTGCGTCCCCCAAAAATGATATAATTATAAAATGTCCAAGGCAAAGTAAGTGCAGGTTAGTTAAAGAGTTCGTATATCTTGGATTGGCTATAACAAAAAAAACGACCGAAGTTTTAAAGGCAAATAAGGATGAGTATGCATACTTGCATCGCTAAAGAGCAGTAAGAGCCAAAAGAAATTCAAAGCGGCCGTAAAAAAATAATGATAGTTTTTTAAAATTTCTGGTTTTATTGGAGAGGTTGAACTTTGTTATTTAAGAATTATTATTCTTGCCTTCAAATCTTAAGAGTTTGAAAATTCCACTGGATAATTGACGACATCGTTAGTATGAACGCAATTCTCACGGAATATGATTTTAAATCGCCCAATTTTAGCCATTGTCATACTTAATCAATTATTTTCATTTCTTTTTATCGTATTATGATAATATTAGTATGGTTCAATTATGTATGGAACAAAATAGAGGCCAAAGTGACACCGCGACTTCGGCGCCACACCTCCATCTGATGATCCAAATTTTCGATGTCGCTGAGGTTCTATGCTGTTAATGTGCCGAATTATCTCATCCTTTGCTCTTAAATTGTTGCTGGCTTATCGACGTACAACTTTTCTTTCAAAAACCCCCAAAGAAAGAAGGCCAACGGTTTCAAATCACATAATCTTGGCGGCCAATTAACATAGCCACGACGTGAGATAACACGGCCATTGAATTTGTTCCGCAAAAGAGCCATTGTTTCGTTAGCTATGTGGCTGGTGGCACCGTCCTGTTGAAACCTCATATCGCCCACATCCATATCTTCCAATTCGGGCCATAAAAAGTAACGACAGCGAACACCATTCACAGTAACTGCCTGACCGGCCTCATTTTGGAAAAAATACGGCCCGATGATGTCGCCAGCCCATAAACCGCACCAAACAGTCACTCTTTGTGGGTGCATTATTTTTTCGATAATCACTCTTGGATTATGATTCGCCCAAATTCGGCAATTCTGCTTATTGACGCATCCTTTGAGGTGAAAATGTGCCTCATCACTGAAGATGATTTTCTTCGAAAATTGATTTTCATTTTCATAAAAAGCCTGAATAACTTAAACGCATTGCTCGCTTGTGTATCTTTTCATGGTCCAAAATAAGTTAGTCTGGAATTGAGAATGAATCAAATGAAATGCAGAAAAAAGTTTGACGTTTAGGTGTGGTTCACATTCAACATTGGCCCTTTAAATTTAACCACCCTTCGGAACACAATATTACTAATTTGACTACCATAACTGGCTTGGCAGTACCTTATCTAAGCAACCCAATTTGTCCGTACATTTTCGACTGCTTCGGGTCGAATCTCTTCAACTTCTATTTCATGTTTCAAAGCTTCAATTGTTTCTGGATGCTTTGCGTAACATTAATCCTTAATGGCTCCCCACACAAAAAAACAAAGGGCTCAAATCAAAGCTTTTTGGAGGACAATTTACATCACAATTTCGGCTGATTATTCGATTTTTAAAAACAGTGCGTAAATCTTTGTCTCGTAAGTCTTGTTGAAACCAAATGTCGTCCATGTAACTCTCTTGAATTTTTAGAAACACAAATTCGGTAACGGCGGCTCCTTGCTCATTTTCGAAGAAAAATGGCCCAATTATGCGCCAGCTCAAAATCCGCACCAAACAGTGACTCGTTGTGGATGTAATGGCTTCTCAGTAAGCACGTGTGGGTTCTCTTAGCCCCATATGTGGCAATTTTGCTTATTGATATAGCCACCCTGATGAAAATGAACTTCATCTGAAAACAAAATTTTTCGGTAAAATTTTTCATCTCCTGCCAAACAATTTGCCGAGCAGAGTTTCATTATGTATTTAATGACAAAGTTCAGGCTTTCTAATAAAACCAGAAATTTGAAAACATTATCTGTACTTTTTTTTACAGCTGATTCAAATTTGAAATTGTAAATACTTCACCCTATAAAAAGTATTTATAATTTTCTACATCTGATGTTGCAACATTAAAGCTTTCATATTTATACCACACACCACTCTGTGGTACGGGGTATTATGACCTAGTGCTGATGTTTACAACACCTTAAAGGAATGGCGATAGACCCTATGTTAAGCATACTGATCGACTCACCATCTGATTCCATTGAGCTCTAAACGTTCGACTTACGACTATCTTTTCTGGTTTAACATCAGATTTTAAATAAAGCTTTCAGAGCGACAAGGCCTTCAATCGGAACGTTCACGCAAAAAAAAAGAATGGTTGTGGTGACAATATTCGAAGAGGATAATACTATTGTTGGGTATATGGTTATGGTACAACAATATTATGAGCCTCACAACAATAGTATGATTCAAATACAACCATACTATGATCTTTACAAAAATACTACGATTCACAGATAACCATACTATGATCCCACAACCATAGCATGATTCACACTCAACCATACTATGATCTCCACAACCATAGTATGATCCTCACAACCATAGTATGTTTCATATACATCCATAGTATGATCCTCACAACCATACTAGATTCACACGCAACCATGTTATGTTCCCTACAACCATAGTATAATCACTATGTAGATTTGAATTATGAAAATTATTCAAAAATACATTAAATTCAAAATAATAGGGAGTGATTTAGTTCGCAGTAGAAAAAAGAAGTTTAAATAAACGTAAGCGTTTTTATTAAAAATATTTCAGTTAAACAAAGCCAGCTTGTTTAAAAAATTTTAATTTCAATAAAAAAGTACTATTATTAAATTAGATCCATGCCAATTACATTTGTTCTTAAAAGCATATTTAAATGAAGAAAAATTAAAATCTACAGTACGATTGCCGTAATCATATTATTGTTAACATAAAACGTAAAACACAATACTTTTGTCGAACCAACCATATTTATATTGTTGCTATAACCATATTTTCATTTTTAAGTTTGTCAATAATACTATTGTTACATTTCAACAGCATTAATATTGCAGCAATTTTACTATTGTCAAAAAAAATCAGTTAACAATGATATGATTGCGACGAACATACTTTTATTGCGGATAACATATTATTATTGCCGTGACCATGTAGTAACCATGTTTTTTCTCTGCGTGTACATGAAATGGGAACTTGAAAAGCAGAGGTCCTATTTCGCTAGAGTATTTTGGCTACATGAGCAGAATGTTAAAGCAACCATGCCTCTTTTTAGGTATTTAAAGTGTGGTTTTTCCAATTTAACAATAAATCTTTAAAAATTATATCGGACTCAGCCAAATGATTTGCTATTTGTTTCGTAAAGAAATGCTGCAGGGGATTAACTTTGCGGCAAAGTTTGGCACATCACCAATTAAGTAAACTGTTGCTAAAACAGAAATGCAACGGCTCTTTTGTACCCTCTACCGAAGGGTGGATGGTATACAAAATTTGTCATTCCGTTTGCAACACCACGAGACCCGTATTAAGTGTAATTATTATGATCGTTTTAAAATTCTGCGACAATCAAGCCGTGTGTTTGCTAGAAGCACTATAGCGGTCAAACGAAATTTTGCTGGATGATGGCTTATTGTCATAAGCTGTTTGGTATTACAAATAGGCGAACTCGTCGAGTGGGAAACAATTTATCTCTAAGTAACTATACTTATAAGTACCTCTGAAAAGGTAAACTATTTTTAAATATTGCTTAACAAGTCAAAATTGTTTGTGAACAGAAAATGGCTAAAATCCTTACTGTTAGTTGGGACGCACTCGATACCTTAAAAAGGGGCATAGTTGCCGGACGTTTTGACTCAAGGGGCCCATAATACGTCTCGAATGGTAAAAACCGGCAAACAATAGTCGATATGAATATTAGTAAGGGTCGGTCCCCATACAAAAACAAAAACTTGCAGCAGCCACCCCCTAGTTTTAATAATTATCTAAAAACGATTTCGGGACCACAAACATTTTTCTTTTCTGTTGACCGTACATACCGCGTGTTCCCGAAATCGTCTCCAGATAATCTTTAAATCTAGTGGGCAATTTTTGATCGATCCACACTCTGCGTTCTCAAATTAAATCACATTTTGCAACGAATCCAAATAAAAAGTAATTTTATAGTTATGGTTGAGATTAAAAACGTGCTCATGGTCCCTTAAAACAGACCATTTTATTGTTTATGCTTTAGTGTCCTAGTGACGGTGGTGGGTATATAAGGTTCGTCCTGGCCGAACTTAACAATATTTTAGTTTTTTAAACTTTATATACAGTGTGTGCCAAATACAAGTTTCTTTCGAAAAAAGTGCAATAAAAAGAAAATTATTTTTTTTCAAGCATTATCTATTTACTTTATATAAAAAAGGGTTTGGTTCACCGCTTAAAACTTGAAAACGACTGGGCCATACTGGATACTTCCTTCTGCTGGTTTTTTCATAATTGCTACGCGAAGGTTCTGGAAACAGCTAATTTTTGACTGTGGGCGGAGGCATGACAAAACTGTCTTGAGCTAGAAGGCTGACAATTGGTAAAAAAAAAAATTGGTGTAAGTTGGAGATGGTCTGTAGATGGTTTATGTGCAGTTTGCATTAAATCGGCCCAGTGGGCTTGGTTCCTCCCATACAAATCACAAATTAAAAATCCATTATTTCTGCCCTTGTTAACGGTATTTGAACAAAAATTGGTCGGTTCAGTGCACCCGTCATTCTTCTTTGAAATATCAATCCACCACGACTTTGCAACGGAACCGGATTTTCAGTGGAAACAAAATTTGAAGGCAAAACAAAGTTTGCCGGGTCAGCTAGTGACTGTTCGGTCCAATGATGCCACCATTTTACAATTTAACCCAAAATGAGATGCATTTGTTTCTCGGCAACAGGTTAAGGGTTTTTCAAGCCCCAGATGCGGCAATTTTGTTTGTTGACTTAGCCGCCGAGGTAAAAGTGTGCCTCGTTAAAAAGAGGCGATTTTTCGCCCAAAGTCGTTGCTCAATTAAAGCTGCTCAAAGGCCCAAACTGCAAAGCGATAGCGACTCATATCATTTTGCGGTGGTATAATAATGTTAGTGAAGATAAATTCGAATTTAACTTTCATAAACGCAAAAAATCTGCGGTCCCCAGTGGGTTAGAAAAGTTAAATTCGAATTTATCTTCACTATTTGACGAGACAGCAGTGTGCCCATAGTAAAGTTAAATTCGAATTCAACTTCACATAGAAAGACAGGTCTGTGTGATTTGCTTTAGAGCGGATCTAAGTGCGTCCATGGAGGACAACTGGACGCTCAAGAGCAATTTTACCCAAATTTCATATTCCAGGTGAAGAATTCAATATTCTGAAAATTATTTCAGACAAACGGCCTTCTAGCGAAAGTAGCCATTACCAGTAGCAATAATCTGGCAGTAGCCTGATTGACGAAAGTATTTCCAGTTGTCCTCCCTGGGCGTACTTAGATCCGCACTAGAGCAATTTTGCCCAAAGTTCATATTCCAGGTGAAGAATTCAATATTCTGAAAATTATTTCAGACAAACGGCCTTCAAGCGAAAGTAGCCATTACCAGTAGCAATAGTCTGGCAGTAGTCTGATTGACGAAAGTATTTCCAGTTGTCCTCCATGGACGTACTTAGATCCGCACTAGAGCAATTTTCCCCAAATTTCATATTCCAGGTGAAGAATTCAATATTCTGAAAATTATTTCAGACAAACGGCCTTCTAGCGATAGTAGCCAGTACCAGTAGCAATAGTCTGGCAGTAGTCTGATTGACGAAAGTATTTCCAGTTGTCCTCCATGGACGTACTTCGATCCGCACTAGAGCAATTTTCCCCGAATTTCATAATCCAGGTGAAGAATTCAATATTCTGAAAATTATTTCAGACAAACGGCCTTCTAGCGAAAGTAGCCATTACCAGTAGCAATAATCTAGCAGTAGCCTGATTGACGAAAGTAATTCCAGTTATCCTCCCTGGGCGTACTTAGATCCGCACTAGAGGAATTTTTCCCAAATTTCATATTCCAGGTGAAGAATTCAATATTCTGAAAATTATTTCAGACAAACGGCCTTCTAGGGATAGTAGCCAGTACCAGTAGCAATAATCTGACAGTAGTCAGATTGACGAAAGTATTTCCAGTTGTCCTCCATGGACGTACTTAGATCCGCACTAGAGCAATTTTCCCCAAATTTCATATTCCAGGTGAAGAATTCAATATTCTGAAAATTATTTCAGACAAACGGCCTTCTAGGGATAGTAGCCAGTACCAGTAGCAATAATCTGGCAGTAGTCAGATTGACGAAAGTATTTCCAGTTGTCCTCCATGGACGTACTTAGATCCGCACTAGAGCAATTTTCCCCAAATTTCATATTCCAGGTGAAGAATTCAATATTCTGAAAATTATTTCAGACAAACGGCCTTCTGTCAGTAGTCTGATTGACGAAAGTATTTCCAGTTGTCCTCCATGGACGCACTTAGATCCGCTCTAAAGCAAATCATGAAATTCTGCCTTGCTATGTGAAGTTAAATTCGAATTTAACTGTTTTAACCCACTGGGGACCGGGGATTTTTAGCGGTTTTGAAAGTTAAATTCGAATTTATCTTCAGTCACATGGTATAATACAGACCTTCTGTCAACATTTCGAGCAGGAAACAGCTTTCAGAGTCAACATAACGTACGATTTTAAAACAAACTTGTATTGGGCCCACCCGTTACAATTCTCCAACGCTTGGGTATTTTCAATAACACAGTGCCCAAATTACTTAGTGAAGAAAAATGCGCATCAATAAATCATATTCAAATGCTGTTTGGAATTTTAAACAAAGGAAATATGGCCAGATAAGGCACGCGTGTAATGCCATCAACATTTCCCTTTTTTTTCTTCAAACCAGGTATTATAAATGGAAAAAAATGCCCATCGAGGTAACTGTGCACTTAGTACTGGGCCGATTTGGATTTATAATTTATTCATTTCCTTCGGATATTCTGACCTTTTTCATAAGCGAAACACATTACCGGTTAACTTCATTAATTTCATTGCAGCCTGTTTGAAGCTTAAGTTTTTCGGCCTTGTTCTACTTTGGTTTTTGCTCACGTTACTGGACATAATTTGATATACTAATCATACTATAAGAAAATATTCAACCACAACCCGGCGCTGCAATAAAAAAGGGACACGGTTAGCTTTCAGCATTACTTTTTTTAGTAAAATTTTATTTCTTTTTTTTGAAATTTTTCTTAGCTTCCGGTCTACTAAAACACATTTCATGTGAAACCTCATGTTTCGCAAAATTAGTCGAGTTACATTTGCATGTGTTCGTAAGTATGTAAATGCTCGAGCTGGTGAACCCATATAATGGCCCAGTTAATGCATGTAAGGTACGTGCGAATGATGTGGTCCATGGCTAAGCGGATGTAGAGCTTATAATGAATCTTTTAATGACATCTTAACACAGCCGTTAAGTGGGTAAAAGTGTTGGTTTTCATACCATTATTTCAGTAAGGTAACGTGGCTATGCCGTTACATATCAACGATCTACATGTCGGCCATGTTTAACAAAAGGTTTTTTAACTTAAATTTCACTTTTTGCAAAAAAAAACATGACTTACAGTGGTCATCTCTACCTACTGTTAAAACCTTACATCGAGATATCCTTTTTCTATCAAAAAAACGGCATGATAATCTCTTTGTTTAAGAGTAGTTTAAAGGCTTAAACAAACAGTTTTTGTCCTTACTAAAAAAATTAACATTTTGAGTTAATACCCTAACGTTGAACAAGTGAGATATAAGCAGTGTGACGTTTTACTTTTATTTTCTGTTGAGTGAATTGGGAGACTTTCTTTGAAGTCGTGATTAAAGAAGGTATTCTGGAAGTCGAGTTTAGCATTAAATTTTTTAAATAGCCCCTTCGCGATTAGTAACACATTTCCAGAAACTCTGCATTGCGACTGCTTCTGCAGATTTTTTGAAACCGTAACGAACTCCGCAACCAAAGTGGAATGTTGTCACTGGTAAGCACTCATGTCTAGACTTTTTCGTCGGTTCTCCATTTGTCTTGTGAGCTGCCAACTCGATTTTAGATCAAGCCAATAATTGGAGTTGCCAACGTAGCAGATGGTTTCCACGTGTGGTTGCATTACCCGACCGAGTTCCGTAATTCATAACTGAAAGATATTTATTACCCAAATATAGTTGCTGACGTTGTGTTTTCTCACTGACAATGTGATAAGTGTCCACGCGTGGCTAGATTTCCTGGCCTTCTTCCGTTGCTCTTGCTCGAAACCTAGTTATTACCCAAATGTTGACTCTATGTCAGATTTATTTTGCGCAATGTGAATTGCCGCCTAACGATCCCACCCTATCTGAGACAAGGCTGACTATAGTCTCGGCCGCCGCAGGGGACAAGTGGGTCACCTGATTTTCCTTACATCTCGAATAATCCTATTTAGTGTCCGTTTTTGTGGGTAAACATGTAGCGAATTAATCGTGTAGACTTTGATGCTACCAGTAAGAGCATGCGGAGCACAGTGGTCCAGGATCGATTTCCATCGGCCGAAATTCTATTACTTTTGATCTAAAAAATATTTTCGAGTTCTTTAAAAAGGATAATTGTAGCCAAGGACGCTTTAACATAGCTCCACAAGCTAATGCTATCAGGTTTGTTGTTGTTTGTCATAGAGGGAAGGAAAAGTAAGTCAGTTAAAGCAAACACATCTCCGTCTGATAGACGTGGTGTTTCATCGTTGGTGTGGGCGACTTTTCAATACCATGTGTGCCGTCGACTACTTTTCGCATTTTTGATTTTAAAGAAAAGTAAGGGGGACTAAAGGTACTATTTTAGGTAAAGGTTGGGCCAGTCTAAATTTTATATCTAAATCGGCTTAAAGAAAAGTACTGATAATTTTTAAAAAATTCAGGTTGAACTTTGTCATTAAATAATGGAACACAATATTTTCATAAGACTACCACAACTGGCTCGGCAGTACCTTATCCGATCAATCAAAATTTTCGGTACATTTTCGATGGTTTTGGGTCGCATCTTCTCAATGTCAACTTTGATTTTATGTTTCAACGCTTCACTTGTCTCTAGAAACTTTTTGAAGTTTGTATTTTTTTCGTTTTTATTTTTAAGTATATTTCATGCATAATTCGAACAGTACAACCTGCAAATTAATTTAAGGCTTCAATTAAGGATTTAATTTACAACAGACATCGATATTTTATGATTCATTAACGGAAACGTACTCTATTGTGCACTATCATTCAGTTGTTAACTTGATAATAATACATGCAACCAGGCAATGAATCTATGCTTTGTGCGTTTTATTGCAACTGATATCCTAAAACCATTCTTTCATTTTGCAGCAATGGCCTATATTCAGTAATATAGGGTGATCCATCTAGAAGTATTTTTTCAGAAGAAAAAAAGAGGGTTGTCACGGATCCGAAATCATGATAAAACTAGAGTGCAGCCACGAAAATCAATGTCACTTTGCCATTTTATTAAAAACTTGTCTTTTATTTAAATAAAGAAGCAAGAGGTCTTGAGCCGGTTTAATCCCTGTTCAATGAACAAAAAAAAAATATAAAAACTCAAATCAAGTGTAGAATCTTTATTGGTAATTTGAAAGAACATTTTATGGCATTTATTTTTTTGAAAATAATAGTATTATGGAAATGAGAGTTCGGTGAGAAGCGGGAAGATCCGCTGTTTTGAGCCAGTTCAGTGATGAGGCCCATTTCTGGCTCAACGGCAAAGTCAATAAACAAAATTGCCGCATTTGGACTGAAGAGCAACAAGAAGAGGTTTAAGAGGTGCCATTATACGAGTAACAAGAGAAAACCACGGTTTGGTGCGGTTTAAAAGCTGGTGGAATCATCGGTGCATATTTTTTAAAAATGATGATGGCCGGAACTTAACCGTGAATGGTGCTCGCTATCGCAACCTGATATTGAAGACCGTAATTTTGACGACACTTGGTTTCAACAGGACGGTGCCACTTGCATTACAGTTGCTTAAACAATGGATCTATTGAGAGGTCATTTCGAAAAGCAGCTTATTTCACGTTTTGGACAGGTGAGTTGGCCGCCTAGATCGAGTGATATCGCACCTTTAAACATTTTTCTTTGGGGTTACGTAAAGTCCAAAGTCTATGCTGACAAACCAGCTACGATGCAGGTTTTGAAAGCCAATATTACGCGTCTCATTAAAGCCCTACCGGTCGAAATGCTCGAACGAGTCATCAAAAATTGGACAATCAGAATGGAAAACCTGAGGCATAGTTGCGGCCAATATTTGAAGGAAATTATAAAAAAAAAATAAATGCCATAAAATGTCCTTTCGAGTGAACAATAAAGATTCCACACATGATTTGAATTTTTATATAAATTTTTTTTGTTTTGAAAAAATACCTCTAGATGGATTACCCTACATATCCACAGTTTTTTTGAAACCGTAATTTACTTCGAAATCAAAGTGGAATGTTGTCGCGGGTATTCACTCATGTCTAGACCTTTTTGACGGTTCTCCATTCGTCTTGTAAGATGCTATCGCGATTTTAGTTCAAGCCTATAATTGGAGTTGCCAATGTAGCAGAAGGTGTCCACGCGTGGCTGGTTTAACCGACTGACTTCAGTTACTCATACCGGAAAGCTATTAATTACCCAAATAGAGTTGCTGGCGTTGTGTCAGATTTTTTTTGCGTAATGTGAACTGACGCCTTACAGGCTCACTTTATAAGTATTTTGGTGGGGTCACCTGGTTTCCCTTAGGTGATTTCAAGAGCTCACCTGCAAGATTAATAAACATCTCGAATAATCCTATTTATTCTCCATTTCTGTGGGTAAACATGGAGCGAATTATTGGTGTAGACATTGATGCTACCAGTCAGAGTATGAGGCGCACAGTGGTCCAGGATCGATTTCCATCGGTCGAAATTTTATTACTTTTGATCTAAAAAATATTTTCGAGTTCCTTAAAAAGGATAATTGTAGCCAAGGACGCTTCAACTTTGCTGACTTACTTTTATTCAATATAATAGAACAAAAATTAAAAAAAACATAACCGAAAAAATTTACTTTTCTTTAAAATCGAAAAATACGAAACGAAAAATACGAAACATAATCGTATCAAAGAGTGATATAAACCAACGACGAAACACCGCGTCTATCAGAGGGTGATGTGTTTGCTTTAACTGACTTACTTTCCCTTCCCCCTATGACAAACCATAACAAACCTGATATTTTTAGCTTGAGGAGTAATTCATCTGCCAAAAGTAAAAGTAGTGAAGGTTAGGCTAATTTCTAAAATATACCTAATAGCCCAATTTTAAATATTTCTATCTCAAAATAATCCTCGAATCCTTGGCAACAATTGTCCTTTTTACTGAACTCAAAAATATTTACTAGATCAAAAGTAATAGAATTTTGATCGATGAAAATTTATCCTGTACCACTGTGCGGCGCTCAAACTGGAAGTAGTCATGTGCTATGCGGTCGGAACAGAGACTCACTTTCTGGCGCCGCGGGTGGTCAGGAGCTCCTTGATTTGTTGTTCTAGCCTGACCTGTTTGGGAAAGTCGTTTACCACCCAAATAGCAGGTAATGATAATGCATGACGTTGAGTTGTGTACCGGTGCTACGACTTAAAGAGTAGCAGAGTATTTAGACACACCTCCAACTCTCACCCGGACAGTTGATCCTTATATTGGTCCCTACAGTTTATCTGGAGGAGCGTTGGCAGTCGCATTATAGCTTACCTCAGTGCTTTGAGCACCGTTGGTTAGGCCATAATTTTGATAATCACGTAGTTTGTAGTCTCGGTGGGGGCAAGAAGATTTCGCATAGGTAATTCCTTAGATGGCTGCATCTCGAAAAATCTTTTTCACCCTTCATGTTTAGCTTGGCAAAGACGTTGATGCTAACGGTCGGTAGCGAATAAGACTCAAGCCTGGTATCGCAATAGGGTACTGTAATCTATAGAGAAGCAGAGAAGTAAGAAAGACCGAACCCTTCACCAAGAGGAGAGATGATGCCCTCACAGCTGATCCTTAAATTGGCTACCAGCAGTATTTCTGGAGGAGCGTTGGTAGTCGCATCGTAGCCTACTCTAGTGTTATGTAGCGCAGTAGTTTAAGTCATACCATTTTTTCCCCAAAAACAGTCTCAAATGTTCGGGGACATATAAGTATCCCAAAACAGTGCAAATTTCTCACAAATCTAAATTTCTAACTATATTAATGATTTAAGTCTATTAAAGCCATCGGAGCCTAACTATAAAAATACGAATCATAAAGTAAAATTCAATAGTAAATTCGGACATGCATGTGTTCATCTTTTTGGTACGATTTTCATTAATATGTTAACTGTATTAGATCACTCGTTTGAGAATTATAAGCTTAATTTAGCTTAAATTTCGTAATAAAAGTCTAGGGGATTGTAGAGTTTGACTTGTATAGTGGAGAACTCTAGTTTTATATAACACTAAATCTAGATTGGTAGAGTCGATCGTATTCTTTTGCTATTGTACGTACTAATTGTAGGTTTTCAGGTGTTTACATAACTGAAAACTTTTAGCCAGAATTAGTTTCAACCTCGTGAAATTGACGTTGAGGACTCTATAGCCAAGCACGTCAATTTTGTTTATTGACTGCATTAAGGATGACTTGTGAGAAAATGTAAACGACGCTTGTTTTAAACCTCGTCACGTAGAGTAAGAAAACTACACAGTCGAGGGCGTTTGCAGTTTGTATGCTGTAGTATTTTAGTTGTTCACCTTGCCGTAAACGCTATAGCCAGACATTTCCGCACTAGCGGTGTTGTTGACCTGCGTGTTGACTGCTATAAGGATTAAATATCGTGATATAGGAAAGAAAATTCTACACAGTCTCTTGCGCGCTTGTGTTCACGGACATATGGGTACTTCTTCACGAATCCGAACATAACGTTTAAAAATAAGGCCTTTCAAAAATGCCCATAAGGGTGTACAGAAACAGTGGCACATCCTCATAAATCTGAATATGACAATAGTTTTATGACTTAGCTTAATTGGAGGCCTTGACCTATTGGAATGGCTACTGCGGTCCAAATCCGTCCCCTAATGTTCGCCAAAATAATGGTAAAATCAACCAGAACCAGTAAAATCAACTATGATGTCTTTTAACTATGAACACATGCGTATTAAGAACAATTTCGTCACTTATTTTTATTTTATAAATATTATTAATTTTAAGGCTAGACCAAATTTGAGGCTTTGGACATATGACTAATTATATACACTCAATTAATTTCGGGGACGCATAAGCTTGTCCCCCTCAAAAACAAATCTACATATGGCATACATTTTATGACTTGGCTTAAGTAAAAACCTTGAACCTTGAATCAATATGGTTTCGAAAATTATGTCCTGTCAATCATGAACCCACCACTAAAAACCATATCCCCCAATACTACCAATGCAATACTAGAACGCTATCCATTGTGGAGAGTTAAAATATGTCGATTATACGAATTGTCCACTTGTTTCATCCTCCATAGAAAGCAAATTGAAATCATATTTACTAAATTTGTGATTCTGTTTCCAAAACCACGAAATATTGAACATCGAAGACCCAATAAAGTACATTATTGATCGTCGTAACATTCTAAGTTCTAGACATGCCCGAACTTCCGCGTGTCCGACATAGACGATCTGTTGAAAGAGCAATTGCTGAGAAACGAATATGCCAAGGATCCTGAAATTTCTTATTATTGTCCTTAGCAGTTTGGGATTAGAAATGAACGAAATCGGCCCGGAAATAAAAAGGGACTAACGTGAGCACGTAAAATACACTTTTTGAGTATTTGCTTACAAATCATAATTTTTTGTGGACGAACTATGGTTGAAATGTGTAAGTTTGGACGCACATAATACCTCAAATTAAAGCATAGTTTCCAGAAGTCTTGGCTCATTGAGCCCAAACAACAAAACGCACTTTTAAACGCTTGCTTGGAATCCAATATTTGAAATGTTTCTATAATTTGGGTCAAATGGTCCCAAAAAGGCTACTTTTTTGCTCGTTAGTGGTGTATTGATAGCGGAGGTATAAAGTTCAGCCTGTTCGAACTTAGCGACGTTTTTAGATATTTTTGTTTTACTTATACAATTTACACTTTCTCACATTCAAAATTCCCTCAACATACCATTAGGCAACTTCTCTGAAATCATTAAGCTGTGAACCATCTAACTCTTATACTCACTGACTGTGACGTAGTGTTCACTAATAGCTTAGAACAGCTAATGCAGTATATAAGGAATCATTTACATGGCTTAGATTTTAATCCTTTAATTATAATTGACATTTATGAGTTAAAAATCTGAGAAGTTTCTATCTGGATATGAAACTAGGTTAACATGGATTAAATTCGGGCACACTGGCCGTCGCAACATGGCGGCTATCACGCAGATCCGTATCTGCTTTTATTTAAGACATAAATCCACATTTACACTTGTTCACTTGTATTGACATCGCTCCATACTTGCATCCAAAATGGATTTTTTTTTAAATGGAGAAACACATACATCCATATGTGACAGCGCGTAGAGAAAGGAACCTAAGGGTAAAAAAAAAAAATCAATTTTCACTTTTTTTTGATTTGGACAACATCTGAGCATTGAATGAGACCGATCCCATGCCCCAAAAGTGTTCCCTCCCAGAGATATGCGCGTTTTATGAAAGTGATGGTACACCAAAGATACACGCATTTAAATCTTTAAAATTGCTATCCTGAAAAAAACTGGTTTTTACCCTAAGGCCCCTTTCTATTTTGCGCGTCACATATTTACATTTAGACGCTAGTTTTTTTACTCTTTATAAAGCGTAAGTTTTTTACACTCTAAGGAAATCTTCCAACAATCTCAGTTAGTTCATAAGAAAGAATAAATATTTGGATTTGAATTGAAACTTGCTCTAATTTTTGTTCCCATATATCTATACTTAAACTTGGTCGTTCGTTTTGACAGTACTGACCCATTTGGGCCCTAGGACAGCTGGTTCTTTTTTTTTACACTTGGTCTGTTGTTTAACGGACTTTTTTGTGCCTTGGTCTGTTGTGGTCTGTTGTTTAACGGACTTTTTTGTGCCTCTTATATCTATGTATATTTCCGAGCACCTATATTTCAAATACGTTTACACAGTTACAAAATTTGATCATCTTTAGTCACCACATGCCCATGTTTATTAATAAATGTTAGTAAGGATCATTGGAATAGTTTTTCAATAATGAGAATACACAAATTTGGCCCAGAATACATAAATTTACCCTCACACGTAGGCGGCCTACTGTAAAAAGTTAGGCGAGACAGTGGCCGTGTTTTAATGGTAACTCCTTTAGGAGGTCGCTAAAGCAGTAACTTCATATAATTGTATAAAAATATAAAATTGATTTTATTTACAGAAAACTATTTCTTGAATAATTTTTTTTTTAATTATAAATTTCCAAATCAAACTGCTTTTCTTTTCTGTTACATAAAGTAATTTATAATATATTCCTAAAGTTTTGATGTTATCCCCTAAACGACCACTTACTCGTTCAATTATCTAGTAGTTAGATTCCACCTTCAGTTAACTTTAGCAATAGGACTAACTTAAATTTTGAATTTATAAAAATCCACCAAAAATACAAGTATTTATTAATTGTAGCCGAATTAATTTTTAACACAAACCGACCTTTTGTCATTTTCCCCAGACTGATGTATAACTTTTAAACACATTTTACATTATGAATCTAATAAATCCACATTTGGACACTTTTTTATGCCTTTTGTGTCTTACTTATGTCTTTGGTCCCAAATGCACAATATATTTTGTGTTGTGAGTTTTTTCCTGTATAATTCGGTGTATGTCTCTTTTGTCTGATTGAATTTAACTAACATTTCCCTTTCTGTTCGTGCGAGTCGCTAAGGGAAAAAATTCAATTTAGTGATATGTTTTTTTAAACTGAGGGAATTCGGATTTCCCATAACATTCGCTGGAGAAATCAATAGGAAACTTTTCTCAAAGCAGAACACTGTGCGCGACATAATTTAACCTTAGGAGGGGTAAATACCAAAGTGTCCAAAAAAGCGGGGCTTTCAGAAAACCGGCATTTCCAAAGACGTGTTAGGAAAAAACCGACAGTGGGGTATTATTTTAAGTGCTATTTCGGCATTATCAGAAATTCCGGTTTTAGCCTTTTTCCTAAGAATGGAAAATCGTTTTCCATTTAGAAATAAAGTGATTGGACTTATTTTTATACTCTGAGAATGCATTAGAATCAATTGCAACGAAAGAGGTTTGTTTTTTTATCTAATTCATAAAACTCAACTAGTGGAAATCAACTATGAGAACAGGGTGACAAACACAAAATACACGCAGAAAAAAGTATGGTTGTGATGACAATATTCGAAGAGTATAATACTATTGTTGGGTATATGGTTGTGCTACAGCAATATTATGGTCCTCACAACAATAGTATGATTCAAATACAATCATACTATGATCCTCACAACAATAGTATGATTCACACATAACCATACTATGATCCCCACTACCATAGTATGATTCATACTTAACCATACTATGATCTCCACAACCACAGTATGGTCCTCACAACCATAGTATGATTCACACGCAACCATGTTATGCTCGCAACAACCATATTATGATCACACACAATTAAACTATGATCCCCAATATTATTTAATAGAATTTGTTTAGTTGTCGACAATAGATTTGATCCCCAATATTATTTATTAATATTGGTTTAAGTTGTCAACAATAGATTTGAATTATGAAAATTATTCAAAAATACATTAAATTCAAAATATTAGGAGTGACTTATTTCGCAGTAGAAAAATAAGACTAAATAAACGTAAGCGTTTTTATTGAAAATATTTCAGATAAACAAAGCTAAAACAGCTTGTTTAAAAAATTTTAATTTCGATAAAAAAGTATTATTATTGCATTAGATCCGTACCAATAACATTTGTTCTAAATAGCATATATAATGAAGAAAAATTACAATCATACAGTCTGATTGCCGTAATCATATCATTGTTAACATAAAACGCTAAACACAATACTTTTGTCGCACTAACCATATTTATATTGTTGCTATAACCATATTATCATTTTTAAATTTGGCAATAATACTATTGTTACATTTCAACAATATTAATATTGCAGCAATTATACTATTGTCAAAAATAAATTCAGTTAACAATGCTATTTTTGCGACGAACATACTTTTGTTGTGGAGAACATATTTTTATTGCCGTGACCATGTAGTAGCCATGATTTTTCTCTGCGTGTAGTTTCCGTTTGAATTTGTGAGAAAATTCCATTGTTTTTAGTACTTATATGTCCATCATTAAATAGGACGGAATTTCAACCTAGGGTCCGTCATCCAAGATTGGAAGTTTGTCCACAGTAGTTTGGTCCACTTCAAAATCAATATGCGTGTTCCAGAGCGGTTGTATTTTTAATCGGAAAAGACCTTTGTTTTAGGGGCTGCATCAAAACATGGATCGATATGACCCTTTTTAAATTAGCGTCCGTCCTTGGTCCAAAGGATATACTTTTGCCAAATTTCCCAAAGATTGGACAGAAATTGCGACCAGTAGTTTGATTGCAAATTTCGGAAGCAGAGTAAACAGAACGAGTGACGGGCTCCATTAAAAAGAAACAGTTTGTAATTTCGAATCGGTCGGGGAACTTTTGAGCTGGTATATATTTTTTAGCATTTTTGGCCGTTGCAAACATTTGCGATACAGCTAACTTATAATATTTTGTTGCACATAGTGCAGGGTATAAAAAGCGTATTACGTACGTGCAAATTAGAATATTCTTAGTTTTTTCATAAAACTACAAAAAAAAACGACAGCGAAATATCGGATAACCGACATGTTGGTCTTAGATATTTTAAGGAATCCGACTGTCGGATTTGGACAAGAATCCGGAATGTTGGTTTTTGGTATTGGACACTCTAGTCCGTATGTTTGCAACACCCCATATATTAGTATAATACACTCTTATGTACAATTCTGCAACGATTTAGCTCTCTGAACCCCCTAAGCGTAAATTTTGCTTATTGACAATGCCACCGAGATGAAAATAAGCTTTATCCTGCCAAACGAAAATGCATCGGAGAGTGTTCCTTTATTAAATCACAAAATTCAACATTTCCAAGAAAACCAGCAATTTGAAAAAATGATCAGTATTTTTTTACAGCCGATTCAAATTTAAAACATTAAATGGTCTATCCTGTATTTGCTTTACAACCCATAGTACAGGGTGTCCGCCGGGAAGGTATACTATTTTGCTTTGCCGCCATTTTTGCAAACATTAGTCTTGACTGTTCGTATTTGGCAGTCGTGAAGTAGAGACGTGGCAAATTTATTATGGAAAAATATTCGATAAATCGTTAAACATCTTATCAAAATCAATCATCGATTACTTGACGATGAGAATGTCACGTGAAACTTTTGGGAGAAACAATTTGCCAACAAAACGCATTATTTATCGTGTAGTGAATGATTTTGAAGAAAGAGGGTCTGTAGCTGATAGGCCCAAGCATGGACCACAAAGTACTGCAAGATCGGCTGAAAACATTACTGCTGCTCAAGAAACACAATTCATCAACCTCAATTAGACGCCGTGCTGAATGGAATGAAATCTGTGCTCAAAAGGGCTCGCATTTGTGAGGCTAATAGAGGCGGGCATTTATCTGATATTGTATTCCATACATAATTGCCGACATTAAATAAAAGATTTAACAATATAAAATCCATTCTCTTTTATTTAATCAAAAATTATAAACAAACAAAATAGTATACGTTCCCGACGGACTCCATATAATATACCTTCCCGGCAAACACCCTGTATTTTGTGGACGAACAATTGTTAAAATGGGTACTTTTAGTTGAGAAGCACTTATTACCGCAAACAAGAGAAATTGCTGTTGAACGTTATGTCTCAGTTGATCAAATAACAGCCCGAATATCGAAGACGGGCAATAAATAGTCATGGATACGCAAATTAAAGAAAATTTTGCTACGAATGCAAATACAATTTTTTTAAGGATTGACTGAAATAAAGGTTTTGACACATAGACCGCTTTTGAAGCGTAGTGACAGTAGAGTAAGTATATGGGTTGGGCGCATGGGCCGCTTAAGAATCATAGTGGCGGTGGATTCAATAAAATTGTCGGCCTATGAGAACTTTTTAAAGGTTAAATTTTTTCTTTTTTTTTAAGTATATTTCATGCATAATTCAAACACTGTAATCTGCAAATTAATTTAAGGCTTTAATTAAGGACTTAAGTTATTTACGGAAACGTAATCTGTTGCGCACTATCATTCAGTTGTTAACCTGATAATACATGCAACCAGGAAATAAATCTATGCTTTGTGCATGTTATTGCAACTGATATCCTAAAACCATTCTTCAATTTTGCGGCAATGGCCTATAATCTGTGATATAAATAAGGGTTCTCAATTAAGGACATAAGATATTGTATATTGATAAAACACAGCATATGTAAGACATAGAGTTAAAATGTATTCCAGGTGTTGTACAAATGCTACATTTTAGGAATGAAATTCGATTTCGGTAGTATGAATACCACAAGCCCGTGTACAATGATCTATTCCTTGGACCCAATTTTCCACCATACGCAGAAAAAAAGTATGGTTGGGGTGGCAATATTCGAAGAGGATCATACTATTATTGGGTATATGGTTGTGGCACAACAATATTATGATCCTCACAACAATAGTATGATTCACACATACTATGATCCTTACAACCATAGTATAATTCACACTCAATCATATTATGATCTCCACAACAATAGTATGACTCACACTCAACCATACTATGATCTTTACAACAATAGTACGATTCACACTCAACCATACTATTATCGCCACAACCATATTATGATCCTCACAATAATAAAATTTTTCTTATACAACCATAGCATGATCCTCACAACCATAGTGTGATTAACACGCAACGATGCTATTATTCGTACAACAATAGTATAATGCAACCAACCATACTATGATCGCCAAAATTATTTATTAGGATTGGTAGTTGATATTTAAAATTGCATTACATTTAGTTCATGGACAGGTGTGTGTGTTTTTATTGAACATTTCATTCAAGAAACAAAAACATATATTCCAACGGCAGTCGAAAATACTTTTAGTTGCCAGCAGGGGTGAAGTTGCATTCATCATCCGTAGACACCAAGTTGCGAATGTGATTAAACCATGATCAATGGCTTTATACTTAAGTGCAGGCAGAATTTATAAAAACGAGAACCAATCGGATTAAGAGTATTTCACCGAACATAAAAATCCCTCGAACTACCTTCCGAATTTTAAACAATTTTACAATTATACTTTTGTTGCACCAACCATGTTTATATGGTTCCTACAACCATATTTTCATTTCTAAATTTGACAATAATACTATTGTTACCTTTCAACGATAGTAATATTGTCGCAATCATACTATTGTCAAAATGAAATTCAAAAAACAATATTATGGTTGCGACGAACATGCTTTTATTGTAGAGAACAAATTATTGTTGCGGTAACCATAGTGTAACCATAGCTTTTCTCTGCGTGCACTCTTGCACACATTTCGACCGGAACGTTGGGAGTTGTTGTTTTGAGCTGGCTTGTTGTCATAGACCAATGACATGTTCTGGCCCCATAAAAAGAATCCAATGACGTTAAAACGCATGTACGAGGTGGCTATTCGAACGGACCAGTTTTCGTGATAACACGTCCACCGAATTTGCCTTTCAGTAAAACTGTTGTAACACGTGCTGTGTGGCTAGTGGCACCGTCTTGCTCAAACCGGCGATGTCAAGCCGATCCAATTATGGCCAAAAATAATTTTCTAGCATGGCACGATAGCGCTCTCCATTGACGACAACATGACGATTATTTTTATCGACGTAAAAATACGGCCCAATCATACCTCCGGCGTGAAAGCCATACCACACAGTAATTTTTTGCGGAATCAAATTGTGTCTCTTGAAGCACATGTGGACTTGTTGCTGTCCAATAATGCTTATTTTGTTTATTGACAAAACTATCGCTGAAGACGATTTTTCGACGAAACTCTGGTTTTTCGTGAAACTTTGCTAGTGTCCAATCGGAGAAGTCTAGGCGTTTCAAATGATCAAGTGGCTGTAATTCTTGAGCTAGTTTAATCTTATAAGAATGAAGGTCAAGATCTCTTGGCAAAATTCGCCACTGTGTGGTTGGAGAGATGCCCAATTACTGAGAACGATGTTAAATCGACTAATGTGGCTTATTTTGAACTGATACACTTACGGCAGCGATATTTTCGTCACTTCGAGCGGTACGGCGTCTCTTTGGAGCCGGGACATCCAAAAGTGCAATTTTGGATCCCAATTTATCCACTATAGCAGGCACAGCCTGTCGGTTGGGATGATTTAAACGGCCGAAAATTGGAGTGAGCACTCTTAAAGTTGCGACCACTGACTCAGAATTTCGGTAGTATAAGTATTTTTTAAAGATTTTCAATGTGAACTTTACGATGATGAAAATGTTAACGTCGACTTATGTTTTGACACTAAAACATCATTAAAATGTTTGAGGGTGCCTTGACATAAAGAAACGAAACTGATATGTCCCTATTGGAAAATCCTTTACATAGAATACCAATATTTTGCATTTTTCTCCGTTTTTTGGTGTGGACAACATTTGAGCATCGAATGAGACCGATCACATACCCCAAAAGTGTTCCCTCCCTGAGATATGCGCGTTTCATGAAAGTGAAGTCGACGATTCTAAGCGCAAATAGAAAGGGACCTTATCTTTAAAATGGCTCTCCTGAACAAAACTAGTTTTTAACCTTAGGTCCCTTTCTATTTTGCGCGTCTCATATATTGAAAACAAAGTCAGCATAATATGAAATAATCAATCACACTGACACGCCATCATTACACGTACTTTCGTAGACATCCACACCACTCCGTCAATTAGTCGGTACGTCAGTCAACTGATTGCGCTTTTGCGATAATTAAACATTAGAAATTACAAACCAATAACAATAATTGGAAATGAAAGACCCCAGCAGTTAAATTGTGCGAGCATAATCGTCTGCAAATGTCTTAATCACTTACCGACATGCATACAGCAAAGCAAACGGCGCTATAAAGTCGAGAAAAAGAAATATCGTCAGACTAAGATGTTGCTTAATTAAAGTTAATACTTTCGAGATGTGTTCGATTGCTCAATAAACGTATATTTCCCTTCTCTTCTTTTTGCTGCTTTTTTTAAAGGTTAATTAATTTTAACACACTTCGCTGTGGCACAGTAGCACAGATTACTGCAACGCTGCACTGCATTTGTCTGCTCATCCCCTCCGTAGCTCAGTAAATACGTAACGAACACATTAATAACGTAAAAGAATCTTAACAAATGATTGTTGTCTGTCGTTCGGTTCGTAGATTGTTATACAGGATGTCTACGGTTGCGTCTGTATGTGCAGACGAGCGCTCAAGTTCGTGCATATGTATGGTTGTATGTATACATATGTATGTGTATATTCGTTGTAAACGCACGTTATGCCAAGCGGCGATGGTGCACTGTTAGCCACTTGCAACTTAACATTATCTCACCACCACTTAATGTTAAACCCCATACTGTAACAGCTTAAGAGAGCACATGTAAGAGAATGTTGAGCGAAAATATGCTCTTTATTTCCTCGACTACTCAAAGTTTTCAGAAAAAAAAGTAAGCGTCTCTCTCTTAAGTTAAGGAGAACCTTCAATAGTACCTGCTCCCATTAAAGTTACCTGTAAATTCTATACTGATGGAACGAATGGCCATAGTTCCGTATGTGGAATTTCAATAAACTCTCACAAATAAAGTATACGACCCTTACTCCAAAACTTCGTTATGCGGTAGTTGGAACGAATTTTGAATGACCATATAACGCTATTTAGATTTTTTGCCGCGTGTCTCTTAGTTTAAAGAGAAACTTCAATAGTATCTGCTCACTTTAGAGTTACCTGTAAATTCTATATGGATGGAACGAATGGCCATGGTGCCGTATGTGGAATTTCAATAAACTATCATAAATATAGTATACGACCCTTACTACAAAACTTCGTTGTACGCTAGTTGGGATGAAGTTTGTATGACCATTTAACGCTATGTCTTGCAAGGAAACAAAACGCGATTAACAATTGAGAACAAAAACTTATAATAATAGGCGTGTTCTATTGGTGGTCACTTATTCAACGTGTAAGAAGTCTCTAATAGCCTAGACAGCGTTAATAAGCATTAAAAATCCACTAATGCAAATTAAAATTTTATGGTGAAAGACGACAGTATCTGCTTTTACGTTGGTGCATTTAGTAAACAGCTGTATGATGGTAAATAACTGTTTGCCAACTGTTTTTTGCCATATACGTCTATACAAAATGGATAAAAGAATGAAATGACGATGTGCAGCTGTGCTGTTGGCTTGAAAGAAAGCTGAATTTACTATGGCTAAAATTGTCGCACCGTAAAAAGTTGAATGAGAAAGTCATCGGCGTGAGCATACATCTTGTATGTGAACTAAATGAACTAAGTACATCTGAAATCTTGAGAATACTTATTTCTTTCAACCTGCCATTAGAAACAGACGGTAAACTTTTTTTAAATCAGTGAGATATTGAGCTTATTGCGTATACTCGCACACAGAGAACAGATTCGTTGCCACAACCGAATATTGTATTCGGTCGCTACAACCGAGCAAGGAATTTTTCTTTGGCCAAAACGTCGGAAAGTTTAGACTCCATGAGAACACCTCCGACGGTGCAATGAGGCTGATGAATTTCACCGCTGACAGAAGCATGGTTATAAGTAGCAACATATTTAAGCATCGCGATATAATTAGTAGGGACAAAAATACTGTTACACACGTTTTATGCTGTAAAATAAAATGTAAAATGAATGTGTTTATACCAAATATTTTTTAACATATTTATTAATGTAAATTGTATTCATAAAGAATCTACTTATTCGAAATGTCCGCCTTTTGCCTTTACACACGCCTTAAGTCGCACTGGCCAATCGTCAATAGCTGCACGAACCTCGTCCATTGAAAAATTGGCCACAGCTCGAACCAAGCAGTCTTAGGAGATCCAATGTTGGGGTATCTTTTGTGCCAAACCTTGTCCTCTAAACCCGTCCACAATTTGTAATCCAATGGGTTTAAATCTGGACTGCCTGAGGGCAATTCTTCAGAGGAAATGAACGCTGGCAAATTGTTTCGCAGCCAGGCTTGGGCCGTTTTAGCCTTATGGGCCGGCGCATAATCCTGCTGGAAAGTCCGTGGCTGATTTTGGAACATGGAATTGTTAAGAGGCTTCACAACAGCTTCCAAAGAGGTTTCTTGGTAAACTTGGGCCGATGTGTTGACTCCTTGTTTGCAGAAATGCAGGTCAGTGACCCCATCGCAAGAGACACCCCACCAAACCATGACTGAAGCTGGGTGATGACCCTTTTCTACCCTTGGGATCAGTTCGGATGCTTCCTTAGATGACCGCGCTTACACTCTATTATTTTGCTTGTTAAATTTTTCCTGAACAGTAAAAATTTTTCAATCAGTAAACAAAATTTTTCTGTGCAAGTTATCAGCGTGCTTCACCGAAATACGTTTGCATTTTTCAATCTTTTTTTTTTAAGCTGCAGTCAATAAATGTCCGGTACGTCGTTTGAAAGTCCCAAGTCCCAAGTCTTTTTTAATGATTCGACTCATGGACTTTTGCGTGATATTCATCTCACGGGCTATGATTTTCAGTTTTCTGAGCGGATTTCTGTGAATTCTTGATTTAACGGCTATGATGACATGTGGTGCTCGAACAGAGCGTAGGCGGCCCGACCGGTGGCGGTCTTTTACATCTCCAGTCTCCTCAAACAGTTTTATGCATCGGCAGACGAACATGCGGCTAATCCCTAGTGGTCGGAGCGTTTTGAAAATATCGTTTTTTTTCATTTCACACTCGAAAAGCGCTATTACAGCGCTACGGTTCTCATTATCTGACCACTCCATGATGAAAGTTGAAACAATTTTAAAATCCCTTTACAGACTAACGCTATTGAGGTTAGCTTTCAAAGCTTTCATATGACATTAACGGGGTATGTTCAGTTCTATTATTGAAATGGATGTGTTTAATGTTGTAACAGTATTTATGTCCCTACTAAATACCCAAGGCTACGGAAACGAGAAACCAAATCGTGATTGATGGTCGGCGTGCACGTGTTGGACTTGTTGGACCTACGAACGTTCCAAACAGCAAACATCGATTGGGACAACTACCTTCTTGCAGCAAAAGTAAGCACTAGATTAAGTGCTGCAAAAGTTATACGTTGTACATATTGTACGTTGTAGCAACAACAAGGAAAAGCTAGATGTAGAAAATATGCACTTACATCCAGCCATAGTACGGGATGTTGCAAACGGAATAGCATATTTAGTATACCATCCAACTTTATGAGGAAGGCATAAATATTGCAAATTTTCAGCAAAATTCGTGCACTCAGAACAAAGTTATGGAGCTTCAATCTACACTCGGTTAGTAGCACGGATGTAAAGGGTGTTTTTTAGAAGTGTGGTTTTCAATCTGGCCACACTTTTTCAGGAGTTGATATCTTTGACTGATGTCTTTTGATTTGTGCTCAGTTTGGTTTGCCATTTCATGATGAAGAGACTTCCTCCGGAACAACGTTTTCAAATCGTGGTGAAACGAGATGGCCACTGATCCTGATTTTTTCAAGGAATGTTTGTTCAGCGCAGAAGCCTGCTTTTGGTCGAATAGGTACGTTAATAACCAAAATTGTCGCATTAGGAGTAATGAAAATCCTCAAGCCATTGTTGAGACGCCGTTACATCATCAATCATTGGTCCATATTTCTTCATGGATGAAGCCGGCCATACTGTTACAAACAATGAAGAACGTTATGAAGTCATGATTAATGACTTTTTCGTGCCTGAATTGGTGGTTGATGTGGACGACCTTTGGTTCCAACAAGATGGCGCTACATGTCATACAGCCGACGAAACAATCAAGTTATTGTGTGCGCTTTTGGTGTGCGCATTATCTCGCGTCGTGAGATTGAGGCGTGGCTTCCAAGATCGTGCTATTTAACACGCTGGACTATTTTTTGTGCGGTTATATGAAGTCGCTTGCCGATGCAGGTAAGCCCGAAACGATTGACGCCTTGGAAGAGAATATTTGGCGCTTTATTGCTGACATACGGCCAAAATAGCCGCGGCGGCCATATGCCAAAAGTTATTTTCAAAACACAGTGGCAAACCCTTATAGTTATAATAAAGCTAATTTCTTGGCCATAATATTAAGTTATATTTGTTTGATTTCTTCTTGAAAACCAGACGTCTGTATATACACCATTTACGAGAACGGTGGTGTAGTGGTGCATTTGCAGCGGATGTACCAAAAGTTTTAATTCCATCAGCAGTTTTCAAAAAATATCACGATATGCCAGATTTATAAACGATTTCTAGCATATTTTGAGAGATATCTTCTGAACCAGCTGCACGCCAGAAATGACTCAAATGACCTTGAAAGTATTGGAACACAACATTCGTTATAAATTTAACAAGGTCGAGACACAATTATTCCGTAAGGACAATTAAAACATTACCTACACAAACAAATTGTGTCAGCGTACACGTGATGTACCTTTTTCAGATGCAATTTATCATTCAAAGATTGTAAACCATCTTCTACACATATTTATAAACAGATGATATATTTCAATTTAAAGTTTATATAACCTGTATTTTGTTAATATTTTAAAGAATTCCTTTTAAGCGTTTCTCTGCGCATTTCCAAATATCTTAACTATTTATGGAATTTTAAAAATATTGTGTTTTTAGTATCGTCGCAAAAGTCCACCCAAATTCACACGAAAGCGGTAAGTCAACCCTCATTGTTTAGCCGTAAAAGAGTTTTTTTACTCACATTTGTTCCTTTTTTCACAGAAGCCCATATAACGTTTAACTACTTCGTTCTATGGTGAAGATTGCAAATTCTAATAGAAAAGAAAATAATTAAAATTTACCTTTTCTCATTTGTAATGAAATAAAATTTAAAATATGCATTTATAATTCATTAAATGTTAATTAATATTCAAATGGTTTTTCTTGATATTAAAATATTATACAAATCAAAAGGTTCCTTTACATAAGTTCTTAAAAATTCTTAGGCATCAACATAAGGAAGTAGAAAAAAGAGTAAGACTTGAAAATATGTACTAACCTACATAACAAACCAGGGATTGTTGCTTGTTACGGTCTATGGCGTTTTCATTTTGCATATGAACCATTCCATATCAATCCGGACAGAAAAAATGCACATTTCTCCAATTTTTTGTACATTTTCAGGATATACATAACAAGTGGACAATTCTTATGTTGGGCCGCGCTGAAGCTTTAATACTCTCTACCATGGATTACGTTATACGAGTAGTACGGCATTGACAGGATATGGCTATTTGGTTGGTTGTGGGTACAACTTTGACAGAACTACATATTTATGGTTCTTTCAACCATCGTTTTGGAGAACCCACATATCAATTGTTGAAGAGGGCCGAAAGAGCCATATCGAGCCCGTAAATAAGAGCCTTAAATTTAGAAAAATCTAATGCAAATCGACAAAGTTAATGCATACTGAGATTAATGAGAAAATTCCACTGTTTCTGAATAACCATATCTCGATGCATCAAAGTACCTTATTTCGAAACTCTGGGGACCTTTGAACTATCTGCCAAGGCCTCATATATAGTCGAATCGTTCATTTAATGTTATATTCGGATTCGTCAAGATATGTTTTGTTGTCGCCCTAGTAATCATGGATGACGTGACAAAATTTTATTGTTTTTTAATATCCATATATGTGACGCGCAAAATAGAAAGGGACCTAAGGTTAAAAATCAGTTTTGTTCGAGAGAGCCATTTTAAATATTAGGTCCGTTTCTATTTGCGATTAGAATCGTCGACTTCACTTTCATAAAACGCGCATTTCTCTGGGAGCGAACACTTTTTGGGGCATGGGATCGGTCTCATTCGATGCTCAGATGTTGTCCACATCAAAAAAAAAGTGAAAAGTTGATGAAAAGTTTTATTCAGGAGAGCCCTTTTAAAGATTAGGTCCCTTTCTATTTGCGCTTAGAATCGTCGACTTCACTTTCATAAAACGCGCATATCTCTGGGAGGGCACACTTTTGGGGCATTGGGTCGGTCTCATTCGATGCTCAGATGTTGTCCACATCAAAAAAGAAAAGAAAAAATGATTTTTTACCATTAGGTCCCTTTCTCTATGCGCATATACATAGTTTGAGAATGCCGATTTCAGACCCTAATCTAAGTTCCAAATTAACCCAAATCTAATATATAGGTACATTTTAACATTATATAATGCAAATCCGATGTCAGTGCTGGGGTTTTTTTTGTGTTGACTTTGTTTGATGGAGTTCTCTGATGCCGGCAGTTTTTCATTGAATAGAAATCTATGTGATCTTAAGTGTATAGCCTTTGATCATTGTCGGAGCACAATGATGGATGGTGAAACTTCACCGAAACTTCAGTCACACCTGCTCGCAACTAAAAATATTTTCGACTGCTCTTGAGAAAACTTTAAGTTTTTCTTTAAACAAAATGTTCAAAACATACATAGTCTCAAATTTAACTACGAACTAAGCATTTATCTGAGAACATTTCTCCAATTCGTAATACCCACATGTAGCAGAGCATTAGCGTATTTTTTTCGGGCTCCTAGATCCAATGATCATATGATCATACATATCATATGATCAATTTTATTGCAAAAGTCATATAGTAAAAAGTCTATAATAAATTTTTGGTCCTTAAATAGTCACTTTTCCCTTATGCCCGATTAAGATAATTTTCAATACCAACCGATGTACATCAATAAGACATATATGTGTCCAAACAAAATGAGCCTTTAGCTCATTTTGTTTGGACTGAATCGTGCTTTCAACAGAGAGATTTACGGACAGATATAAAGGGTGTCCCAAGAAGAACGCAATTTTTAAATCTGGCAACATTCGAAGTGTCATTATTTGACATTTGAACAATTGTTATTGTTTGTTAGTAGAAGGTACGAGGTTAGTAAAAATGGAGCGCTACACGAAAGGGAGTTCGTTATTTGGGTATTGGAGAGACAACATGAAAATGCTGATTTTGTCGATAAAATCATCTTCAGTGACGAGTCCCATTTTCATCTTGATGGCTTAGTCAATAGGCAGAATTGTCGCATTTGGGGTGCGGAAAATCCTCGAGTGATTCACGAGAAGCAAATGCATCCTCAACGTGTCACTGTGTGGTGTGGTTTTTGGGCTGGAGGAATCATTGGACCTTTTTTTATGAAAATGAGGCAGGTCAAGCGCAAACAGTCAATGGTGTTTGGTATCGTGAAATGATAACCAGTTTTTTCTTGCCTAGAATTGAAGAAATGTGGAGGGCATGTGGTTCCAACAAGACGGCGCCACATGTCATACAGCCAGAGAAACAATTCAATTGCTGCATCAGTCATTTCCCGGTCGTGTTATTTCGCGTTTTGGAGATCAGAATTGGCCGTCTAGATCGTGCGATTTAACACCATTAGATTTTTTTCTTTGGGGTTTTTTGAAGTCGATGGTTTACGCGAATAAGCCGACGACGACTCAAGCCTTAAAAGACGAAATTGGACGCTGCATTAATGAAATACCGCAGCATTCATGCAAAACGGTCATTGAAAATTTCATTAAAAGTTCGCGTGCATGCCAGCAAAGCCGCGGCGGCCATCTGCACGATATATTGTTCCATACATAACCTCATTCTGTCTACTTTACGATATAATAAAGTTTCACGATTTTTTCTTAAATATCTGTGTTTTATTTAAAATTTAAAAATTGCGCTCTTCTTAGGACACCTTTTATAAGTATATGCCTTTGATCATTGTAAAAACAAATTCGTGGTGGAGTAACTTTCACCGAAATTACAGACACACCTGCTTGCAACTAAAAGTCTTTTCAACTGCCTTTTGAATAACTTTTTAGTTTCAAAAGATACATAGTCTCAAACTAGACTATGAACTAAGCATTTATGTGAGAAAATTTCTCTATTTCTGGATACCCAAATGTACCCGAACATTAACGGACATTTGTCGGGGCCCTAGGCCCGATGATCATTCGGCTTCAACTTCTACACAAAGCTATTTTTCAATTTAATTACAAAAGTTATGTAGGGAAAAAGTCTATTACAAATTTTTTGGTCTTTCTTTAGTCCCTTAAATGGGCAGTTTTTTCCCGTATGCGCGATTAAGATAATTTTCAATACCAACCATTGTGCGAAATATTTCTGGTAATTCATAAGCTTTAGCTCTTTTTGTTTGGACTGAATCGTGCTTTCAACAGACAGATTTACGGACGGATATAATAATGAACTATAACGAAATGGTAAATTTATATATACTCCCATCCTATGGTAACAGAGTCTGGCATGTTGCACTCATATCTAAGCTGATCGAACTTGGTGTCGGTAATAGATTTGCTCGATTCATATCGAGCTTTCTAAGAGATAGCACCATAAGAGTTGTTGAAGTTGGGCTCTCATCCAAAAAAACATAGGTTAACTGCAGGCTCTGTCCTATCTCTCTCTTTTTTTCTTTTTTTTATTGACGATTTGTTGGGTCAGACCGTGGATCCAATTCACTCCTTTGCGGATAACAGCAACCTCTGTCATTTATATGCATTAAATCGTTGACCAAGTCTTCAAAATATTGGAGACAGAAGGCGAACTAAGGATGAGACACTTGGCCGGTATTTACAGGCCATTTACGATTGCGCACAAGAGCAGTGCTGCATACTGCCTCAACCAGAAGTTGACGACCCAACAATGTCGTCGATTGATATCGATGGTATGGATGTTGAACAATCAGATGCTTTTGATGTTCTGGGCATTTAAAAACAATGTAATGCTCGTTGGGCAAAACATGTTTTCAAAGTGTAGACAAAAACATGTATTCAAAGTGTCGAAAGAAGCACTCAATTGTATAGGTTTTCTAAAGCGGTGCAGGAAATATTTCACTCCTTTTGATTTTTTCAATATCTAAACAACCTACATCAGGCCTAAGATGGAATTCAACTCCCATACATAGACAGGTGCTCTAAAAACATCCTTGGCGCTACTTGACCGTGCTCAGAGGAGAGCGATGGTGCTGACAGTGGGGTATCCAACTCGACTGTCTCCCTTGAACATTGTCGGAATGGGTGTTGCGTTTCGCTGCTCTTTCGTTACTTTAATAGTGTGTGCTCTATGGACATCCGTAGACTTATTCCTGACGTAAGGTTGTTTAACAAGAATACGAGTCTTTCCAGAAAGTTACTCCCGTTTGTTATTGATTGGCCGTTTGACCGCACTATACCCTACAGATCGAATTTGTTTTTCCCCGTACTGTCTGTATATGGAATAGGCTTCCGGCAAATGAATTTCCGACTAAAAAAGACAGACATAAATTCAAGACAAATGCCAATGAACATTACTACCTCTTTTACCCCTCTGAACCCTTACTTTCCACTCACCAACGCAATGCACTTCATATAGGAGGCATCCCCTGAATGTTGGTCAATAAAAAAGCCCAGGTAAAAGTTTCGGCCAAGGTTCACCCGCTTATAGACTCAGCCACATTAAAATCCTATTTTACTCAAATATAGCTTAGTGCGTGATGGGTACCTATAACGCTGGTAAAATTGGACCATTTAGATCTATGTTTTCATATAGCTGCCATTAACAAGGGCCATCGGGGTTTGTAGCCCTGACGCTGTATAAGTTTTGAATAAGATCTATGTTCAATTATATACAGAAGCGTAGAGGGTGTTAACTATTCTATCATAAATGGCGGCGAACTTTTTTACTGGTATTCTTTTAAGTTCTGTTATGCGTAGTCAAAAGTCTTCTTCGAAATGCTCAGATTCCAGACTTCGAATCCAACATTAATCGCGTAATTCACAAGATACCGGTGGCAATGTTGGAAAGAATGACGGGAAATTCAATTTTTCAGAAGGCCCTCCTACGACGTGGTTGACGGCCATAATTTAAAGGAATATAATTTTAAAAATTTAATGTAAAAATATTTTTTCAGATTGTAAGTCAAATTTTATCTATTGCTAAAATGATATTGCTCTATGAAGATTGATCTACGTACAGTTCGAAGATTACACACAAAGGGTAATTCACAGTAATTCAAATGAAACTTCGGTATAAGTCTTTTAATTTGTAGCCGAAGTTATCGTTGCCATGGACTGCTAAAGAAAAACCTTGGCATGTTTAGGAACAGCTCTACAGTCTGCCTGGAAACCATAGCCAATATATTTCACCAACTTTTAAGTTGGTTCTGAAATAGAAAAGACAAAAGTTTTCGAAGTAGAATTAAAACTGTTCAAGTCGTTATCTTCTCGGAAAATATTTTAGTTTTTGTTTTGTTAAGGTAAAACATCTTCAATGTTATTAATGCGCGGTACATGTTAGACTAACACGCAATTGCTGTTGGAAATGAGTATAGGATGACATCTGAGGCCTACATCTGTTTCAGATAAATGATGACGATGACGCCTACTCACAACTAATTAGACTTTGGCTTGGTTTCTAAGATCTCTTTCAAGTATAGTATTAACCTATAGTATTTAACTAATATTTGACTTTAATTTTGAGGGCCACCGTTGTGAGATGGTTAGTGTGCAAGATTTTTCTACACAGAAACACAGATAGAAATCCGGGTAAGAACATCTAAAAAAATTTCAGCGGCGGGTTTTCCATCTCGTAAGAGCCGGCGACATTACGTGTAAGAGAGTCATCTCTAAGCCATGTTAAAACATCCTTATAAAATTAAGCGTTTGGAGCTGACGTTAAACAGTAGGTTCAGGTCAGTGGGTATAAATAAAGGGTGGGTCAAAAGTTACCATGGGGCTAAAAAATTTAAAAAAAAATTTCGCTTATTATTTTTTTGTTTTTTTTTTTCTCAGATTACACTGTATGACAAATTTAAGCTTTTGGTTGCACACATGAAAAAAATTAGTATATTCTGAAAGAGGAGGAAAAAATAAAATACACTTGTATCCTACTTTTTCTGCATCAATTCGTATATTTGCAAAAAATTTATGGATATGGACTTGTATGTTAATACAAAATATGTCTATATAAGTGGTTTTAACCAAATATATATTCACATTTTTCGCGAAAATACAAATTGATCTAGAAAAACTGGGACACACGGGTAGTTTATTTTTCGACGTAGATTCCGAATATATAGGTCTTCTTCATGTGTGCAAAAGCGTGTTGAACGGTGTTATATAGGATGAGAATAAAAAAAGATTCCACACTTGATTTGAATTTTTATATTTTTACTCCATCTAGAGGTATTTTTTGAAATAAAAAAATATAAAAATTCAAATCAAGTGTGGAATTTTTTTTATTCTTCGAAGGAAATTGTATGCCATATATTTTTTTAATTTAATTCCCTTCAAATGTTGGCCGCAACTACGCCTTAGGGTGTCCATTCTTAGGGTGCAATTTTGGATGACTCATTCGAGCATTTTGACCGGTATGGCGTGAATGACACGCGTAATGTTGGCTTCCAAGATCTGAATCATAGCTGGTTTGTCAGCATAGACTTTGGACTTTCCGTAGCTCCAAAGAAAAACGTCTAAAGGTCTAAAGTCACCGGTCCGAAATTTGAAATTAGCTGCTCTTCGAAATAACCTCTCACTAGATCCATTGTTTGACCAGCTGCATGGCAAGTGGCACCGTCCTGTTGAAACTAAATGTCGTCCAGAATACGGTAGTAAGAAATTTCAGGTAGTAAAAAGTCCGATATGATAGAGCAATAGCGAGCACCATTGAAAGTTACGTTCCGACCTGATGGTTGGATGTTTGAAAAAAATATGGACCGATAATTTCACCAGCCCATAAACTGCACCAAACCGTGGTTTTCTCAGTTTGAACCCCTTCTGGTTCCTCTTCAGCCCACATGCGGCAATTTTGTTTATTGACGTTGCCGTTGCGCCAGAAATGGGCCTTAACACAATTTTAGTCGAAAACAGCGGATATTCTTGTTTTTGGACACACGCTCATTTTCATATTACAGCAGCCAACATTTGAAGAAAATTACATTTAAAAAATAAATGACATAAAATGTGCATTCGCATGAACAATAAAGATTCCACACTTGATATGAATTTAAGTATTTTTTATTTTGAAAAAAATACCTCTAGATACATCACCCTATACTTATAATATACAAACAGGTAATTTTTTTACACTAAGTATGAAAAATAATGTCACTTAATAATGTCAGCTTCGCAATTGCTCGTTTTAGAGCATTTTCTATAAGAATAATATCTTTCAAAATTGGTGGCTGTATCGTTCGAATTTCTGCAAGAATGTTGGCCTTGAGTTGAAGGATTGTCTCGGGCTTGTTCACATATACTCGCTCATTCAAATAACCCCAAAGAAAATAGTCGGGTGATGACAAATCTGGCGATTTGGAAATTATTTGCAGTCCAAAAATTTGACTTTAAAGTGCCATTGTGTCTCGGGCAGTCCCGCTGAAACCACATCCTAGGTCTTTTTTACGAGTAGGATGTAAAAAATGTTCTATCATAAAGCGATACCGATCTATATTTACGGTTACAGCACATCCATCTTCATTCTCGAAGAAGTAAGGCCCAATGATATTTGCAGATGTGATCCCAAACCATACTGTACTTAGTAGCGACATAAATACTGTTACAAAATTGAATACACCAATTTCAATAGTAGAACTGAACATACCCCGTTAATGTGATATGGGTTTTGGAAGCTAACCTCAATAGCTTTAGTCTGTAACGGGATTTTAAAAGTGTTTCAACTTTCATCATGGAGTGGTCAGATAATGATAGCCGTATCGCTGTAATAGCGCTTTTTAAGTGTGAAATGAAAAAAAGCGACATTTTCAAAACGCTCCGGCCACTAGGGATTAGCCGCATGTTCGTCTACCGTTGCATAAAACTGTTTGAGGAGACTGGAGATGTAAAATACCGCCACCGGTCGGGCGGCCCACGCTCTGTTCAAACACCGCATGTCATCAAAGCCGTTAAATCAAGAATTCACAGAAATTCGCTCCGGAAATAGAAAATCATATCCCGTGAGAGGAATATCACGCAAAAGTCCATGAGTCGAATCATTAAAAAAGACTTGGGAACTGGGGCTTTCAAACGACGTACCGGAAGTTTATTGACTGCAGCTTTAAAAAAAATAGCATTGAAAAATGCAAACGTCTTTTGGTGAAGCACGCTGATAACTTGCACAGAAAAATGTTGTTCACCGATGAAAAAAATTTTACCGTTCAGGAAAAATTTAACAAGCAAAATGATAGAGTGTATGCGCGGTCATCTAAGGAAGCATCTGAACTGATCCCAAGGGTGGAAAAGTTTCAGTCATGGTTTGGTTGGGTGTCTCTTACGATGGGGTCGCAGACCTGCATTTCTGTGAACAAAGAGTCAAAACATCGGCCAAAATTTACCAAGAAACCGTTTTGGAAGCTGTTGTGAAGCCTCTTAACAATTCCCTGTTCCAAAACCCGCCATGGACTATCCAGCAGGATTCTGCGCCGGCTTATAAGGCTTAAACGTTCCAGGCCTGGCTTCAAAACAATTTGCCAGCGTTCATTTCCTCTGAAGAATGGCCCTTAGGTAGTCAAGATTTGAACCCATTGGATTACAAATTGTGGACGGTTTAAGAGGAGAAGGTTTGTCACAAAAGACACCCCAATATTGGACCTCTTAAAACTGCTTTGGTTCGAGCTGTGGCCAATTTTCCAATGGACGAGATTCGTGCAGCTATTGACGATTGGCCAGTGCGACTTAAGGCGTGCGTAAAGGCAAATGGCGGACATTGCGAATAAGTAGATCCTTTTTGGATACAGTATACATCAATACATATTAAAAAATATTTGGTCCAAAAACATTCAGTACTTTTTATTTTACAGCATAAAACGTGTGTAACAGAATTTACACCTAAAGGGGTGCAATTGACATTGATGAATGGCTCTTGGATTTTCAGAACCCCAGAACCTGCAGTTCTGCTTATCAACAAAGCCATTCAGCTGAGATGGAGCTTTATCACTCATGCGTTTGCGTTTAAATAATTGATCGCTGATTTAAATATTAAAATTCTATTATTCTAGTTTTTTGTTCAGTTGTGAATCTCTCTATTATTTCTCTCAAGTGTTTTTAATATAATCTAAAAAAATAGCTCCTGGATATTCAGAATCTTAGAAGCTGCAGTTCTGCTTATTAACAAAGCCATGCAAATGAAAATGAGCTTCAACACTCATGCGTTTGCGTTAAAAATTATAAAATTCTATTATTCTGGTTCTTTATTTAGTTGTGAATCTCTTCATTATTTGTTCTCCAACTGTTAATTATATAATCTGAAAAAAAGTAAAAAAAAATATGTATAAGGGTGAAAATAAAAAATGTTGCACTTTTTGATTCTCAAACTCGGCAATTTCAAATATGGTTTTTTAAGTTATTTTTCGATCAGAATCGAGAGATGGGACCAGAATAAGTATAAATTATAAATATTGCAACTACAAGTTTCGTTAAAAACATTTTAAGTTAATTTTAATCTATTGTATAGGGACAGAGTTTACATGAATGTAAATCAATTCATTAAATTCATAGAAACTGTCATGTAAACTTCACGATGAATTAAAAATACAAATAATATTTTGTAAATAATATTCTTAAACATATTTAAGTATAATAAATTAATTTGTTAATGCTTCCGTAGCATAAAAAATCAAATCGTCGTGTTTTTTTCTTCGACCCATCCTACGTAATACAAATAATCGAGTACAATTTATTCAACTTTTTCCAATTATCAATCAAGTTTTATTGCCGAATTTTCACTATATTCTTTTTGAAACTGTCAAAAATCTTATCAACCATTTTATAAACACATATAAATATCATTTTATGCAACCCTAGAACCGAGTTTTCCTTTTATATTGAATATACCAAATCATAGGGACGGAGTTTACGCTGACGGAGTTTACAAACTGTCACATTTTTATATGTAATTACCAAACGATTTGCCCAAAAATAATAAAAACAAGTAAGTAAGTGCTATAGTCGGGCGTGGCCGACTCTATGTTACCCGCACCACTATAAATGTGATTAAGTCTCCTGTTAATCGAAAGCACTCGTCGCTATTTCTATCTGTTCTATCACGCAAGCACTAAGCCTTTATACCCCATTCCACTATGTGGTGAGGGTATAACAATTATAGTTGGTCCACATTTTCATACCTTGTTTTCGGACCCTGTGCCCTCCCACGGACGAGATAAATCATTTGGCTTGACATATTTTAAGTCCTGAGGCAATTCCCTGTCATTTGAGGGGTCACACTAAAATCCGGGTAAACCGAAACTTTTGGACCCTCCTAATGGACCCTGGGGCCCAAACAGGTCGATTTTTTTTCTGTATTTAAAATTGTAAGATAATTTCCTTTCATTTAAGGGGTCACACTTATATTTAAAATCATGGGTCCATTTTTTGGGTTCTGAAGGCCCCGTAGGTCCGAGAGGCGGGTCCAACTATTTTGGTCAGTTCTACATCGAATGGCATATTTTTTTAATTTGTTGACCAATACACGCGACATCAACTGGATTTGGACCAAATCCGGGAGTTCCTTTGTATGGGGGGTCTATCAGACTCCGATTTGGACCAAATTCAATAGCGTCCGTCCTTGTCCCAATATATTACCACATGCCAAGTTTCATCAAGATCGGTGCATAAATGCGACCTGTACTTTGATTACAAGAATAGATGGACATCTTTACATCCAGCCAGCCAGCCGGCCAGCCAGCCAGCCAGCCAGCCAGCCGGCCAGCCAGCCAGCCAGCCAGCCAGCCAGCCAGCCAGCCAGCCAGCCAGCCGGCCAGCCAGCCAGCCAGCCAGCCAGCCAGCCGGCCAGCCAGCCAGCCAGCCGGCCAGCCAGCCAGCCAGCCAGCCAGCCAGCCAGCCAGCCAGCCGGCCAGCCGGCCGGCCGCCCAGCCAGCCAGACAGACATGGCTAGATCGACTCAAAATGTAATTCTGAGCAACTTTCTCTCTGGTCCCGGTATTCTAACTCGATTCCTTCGATGTGTTACAAACGCAAGCACTAAGCCATTATACCCCATACCACTATGTGGTGCGGGTATAAAAATAGGGAAATTTTAGAGAATTCTATTACACATTTGTTTAAAAAAAGAGCAATTTCGTATCGTCAATTTGTGTCGCTAGGAAAACGCGGACGGAGTTTACTTTTTTTTTAACCTCAACTGATATTTCATATTTAAACGAGCACAGTTCTTTGAGAGTGTTCAAAATTGACTTTCTAAAGTTTGTGAATAATTATGTGGTATTTTAGCATTTACCTAGTATAGTTGAACAGGATCGACGAAGCTTTTTTATTTCAAACTTGAAGCAAACTTTAGGAGCACAATATTTAGTCTAAATCAAGGGACAATGGTAAATTTCTTTTTATCGTTGTTAAACGTTTCTCAATTGTTTCAATTTTCCGGGAATGTGAAGATTTTGAGTTACTTTATGGGATAGGGTCGTTGGTTTGTTTGAAAATAACGTAATATTAATGGAAAAACTTAGTGAAAAACCATGCCTATAGCAGGTGACAGCGGACGGGGTTTACATTTTACATGTTTAAAAGCAATTTACTTTCAAAAATGGTCACCGTTGGGTTTGCGAATGTATGGAAATGCTTGATAATTTATATGAAACAGAAAATAAAATATCATATTATAGATTTTTCATTTACGTATAAAATTATATAGTTGTGACCGTTGAGTGCACCATTGTTTATTTTCACCCATAAACGAAGAAGTTATTACATTTTTAAACCCCTTGGTAACTTTTGGCCCACCCTGTATTATGTAGTGCACAGCTCACTAGTCTGAGGAAAGCTTTCCCTTGTTCCTTAATTAAGTAAGTTTTCTAGTCTCTATACATTACTGAATTTTCAGCTTGAGTTCTGTGGAATGTCATGCACATCGGATTATTATTTTTCAAAATAATTCTCCATCCAATCTTTCGAGCGAAAACTGGCTTATACCTTTTTTGGTTTACAAACCAGTGTGCCCTTTACGAATGAATATTCTTTAAGAATATTATTATAAACCGTGTAAATCCTCAGGATCTTTGCAATATTTTTCGAATATTTTCACAAATAAATCGTTGCCTGAAATAAATGACTGACATTTATTCGCTTTGACAATATCTCAAATGGCACACAAAAGAAACAAAAAAAAAATTATCGAAACAAAGAATGTAATTTGTACGAGAATTCAGTCATAAAACATGTTCTTTGTCGACATAAAGTGATACTTCAATGGAAAACTACCCGTGACTTCACACTCTGTGTCAACTTTTCCAAAAATAAATATTGAATACACCCGTTTAAAAGGGGACGAGATATGGCTCCTACGAAATGGCCATTAACTTTCTTACTTAGAAATTTCATTAAATTAAAAACAGAAAATCAATATACATAATTGTTTCATTAAGAAATTATGAAGGCATGTCTATGAGCAAAGAAGTCTTCAAGGTGTTTTTGATCTTCTTTGTGCTTGACGCAATTAATCTCCAAAGTAATAAATTTCATTTCACTTAGGGCAAAGGACCCGTTTGCCTCGTCCGCAAGAAACATAAAGTGCCAGAGTTCAACTCTTTGGGGAATAAATGCAAATGTGAATAAATAAATTGCGAGCATTATGAGTGTCAAGCATAAGAACATCGCCCAAAACATTTTGCACCTGCTCAAGGGAAGAAAGGTTCGAATATGAGTGGCAGAAATAAGCTGGCGAAAAATTAGGCATGAAAAGGTGGAAATGCGACAACTCTAAAGATTGTGCGTAGTAAAAAGGTAAAAACATTGCCAGAGAAAGCCTTTAAGAATTGTGGGCGGATTAAACAAAAGGCAGTCATTTGGGCTGTAATTTTAGGGTAGTCTAAAAATAACAATGGTAAATAATGAAAACAAATGTGTTGGGGGGGGAGGGGGGCAAAGGGAGTGCTGGCCACAGATAGTATTTACTTTAATCCCGTTTCCCTCAAACATTCGGGGGATACTGATCCCCACCTTTTAATTGTCAACTGGCTATTAATCATCCGCATTAAATCAGCGGATTTAGACCTGCAGATTGTGCTTTAAGCACAGATAATCTAAAAAGCCAATGATATAATTTATTTTGCTGAAATATTATTGCGTCTTCAAACGTTCTTAATCACTTTGTCCTACAGAGAAGCTGCTAGAATTATAGCTTACCTCAATTTAAAAAAAAATATCAGTAAACATAGACCGGTTGCAACTTTTCGATGTGTACACTCAAAAAAACGCTTTGCAATTTGATGAATTGGTGCATCAGGTTGACGAATTTGGGAAACATTATTCAACCCAATCACTTTTCTTCAAAATGATGTAGAACTTTTCATAAAAAATTCTTCAATTCTTAACATCAATTTGTTAAACATTGTACATTACTCGTAATTGAAGGAACAATTTGATGAAACTGTACATTAGGGCGTACCTCAAAAAAAAAGTTCGCCGTACACCTTCGAATATGAAGTATTATTGAAAGGTAGTTTCAAAAAAAAAAATTTTATTTTTTTATGCCGAACGTAGGGGTCGCGCTTTTACATTTTTCTATATAACTTCTGCATTTATAAACGGATTTTAAAGTGTGAAACATCGATGTTTTTGTCTCGACGAGGCCGATTTTTTTGTCTTTGAAATCATTGAGCTCAAGCACCCCCTTCTGGTACTTACCCATCATATCCCAGTTGCTACTACCCTAATGTACCACTCTAATATCAGAAAATTGAAGCTCGCGCGGGGTGCTTGAGCTCAATGACTTCAAAGACAAAAAAATCGGCCTCGTCGAGACAAAAACATCGATGTATCACACTTTAAAATCCGTTTATAAATGCAGAAGTTATATAGAAAAATGTAAATGCGCGACCCCTACGTTGAGCTCAATGACTTCAAAGACAAAAAAATCGGCCTCGTCGAGACAAAAACATCGATGTTTCACACTTTAAAATCCGTTTATAAATGCAGAAGTTATATAGAAAAATGTAAAAGCGCGACCCCTACGTTCGGCATAAAAAAAATAAATTTTTTTTGAAACTACCTTTCAATAATACTTCATATTCGAAGGTGTACGGCGAACTTTTTTTTTTACTTGTAACCTGGTACGCTCTACTGTACATGTCTCATTAATTTGATTAAAAAATTGCCTTAATTTCATTTCATTTTATTTATTACGTCTGAGCACTGATAAGAAAAATAAACTTATATAAGGTTAACTTGACCATAAATTAAAATGATTTAGAGTCTAAGTTATAAAGGGTGATCCGTCTAGAAATATTTTTTCAGAACAAAAAAATACAAATAAAGTGTGAAATCTTTATTGCTAATTTCAAAGAACAATTTTTTGGCATTTATTTTTTGAATATAATTTCCTTTAAATGTTGGCCGCAACTACGCCTCAGGGTTTCCATTGTGAGGGTCCAATTTTGGATGACTCCTTCGAGCATTTCGACCGGTATGGCTTTAATGACACGCGTAATGTTGGCTGAAACCTGAGTAGTGCATAGACTTAGGACTTTACGTAACCCCTAAGAAAAATGTCTAAAGGTGTGATATCACTCGATATAGACGGCCAACTCACCTGTCCAAAACGTGAAATTAGCTACTTTTCGAAATGACCTCTAAATGGATCCATTGTTTGAGCAGCTGTATGGCAAATGGCACAGTCATGTTAAAACCAAGTGTCGTCAAGATAACGGGCTTCAATTTCAGGTAGCATAAAGATCGATAACATGGCGCGATAGCGAGCAGCATTCCAGGTAACGTTCCGGCCATCATCATTTTTGAAAAAATATGCATCGATGATCCCACCAGCTTATAAACCGCACCAAACCGTGGTTTTCTTAGGATGTAATGGCACCGTGGTTTTCTTAGGATGTAATGGCACCTCTTGAACCTCTTCTTGTTGCTCTTTAGCAAAAATGCGGTAATTTTGTTTATTGACTTTGCAGTTGAGCCAGAATTTTTGTTCTGAAAAAATACCTCTAGATGGATTACCCTATATTAACGGGATAACCTCTTGTGGGATTGGTGACCTCATTTTAGAGGTCTGATTGTTCGCATGTAATACCCACTTGTCTAGAAGTTCGCAACCATTTGTTATTGATTTATCGCACGACGCAATACAGAGATAATTCGTTTTTCAGCCAAGTAGTCCGTCCGTATGTGGTACAGACTTACCGCCGAGCTAATTCCTGCCGATACGATATAAACAGGGGTAACTCAAATGTCCATAAACATTACTTTTCTTCTCTACCTAAGCTATCTTCCTGTAACCGTCACAATGTACTGCATATATTTACATGGGTGATCCATCTAGAGGTATTTTTTCAGAACAAAAAAAAAATATAAACATTCAAATCAATATTATGGCATTTATTGTTTGAATATAATTTCCTTCAAATGTTGGCCGCAACTACGCCTCAGGGTTTCAATTCTGAGGGGCCAATTTTGGATGACTCGATATTGGATATGTGACGCGCAAAATAGAAAGGGACCTAAGGGTAAAAACCAGTTTTGTTCAGGAGAGCCATTTCAAAGATTTAAATACGTGTATCTTTGGTGTAGAATCGTCGACTTTACTTTCATAAAACGCGCATATCTCAGGAAGGGAACACTTTTGGAGCATGGGATCGGTCTCATTCGATGCTCAGATGTTGTCCACATCAAAAAAAGAAAAAAAATTAAAATTGATTTTTTTTACCCTTAGGTCGCTTTCTCTATGCGCTGTCACGTATAGGTCTTAATAGATAGAGTCAGGTACGATATTTATGATCGAGAGAGGGAGATGTCCAGCGGTACATTTGAGGGTCTTTAGATCATCGAAATTATCAGGCAGGTCTAAACGACATTCAGACTAATAAAGTCGCAGCTGCTGTATACCGTACCTATTGCGTGAATGTGGTGCTAGAGAAACATCCCACAGAGATTTCACCAGAAGACAATATGCTGAGATCTGGATGGCGCAGCCGCCTCAATTCGTATTGAGCGCGAATTGATGGAAGTGTCCTAGAAGTATACACCTCTTGCTATCAGAGGCCACATGACGTGCTGCGCCTCTTCAGTTGTATGGCCAAGCCAACTCAGCTGAACTCCTGGTCTCTTTGGATGCATCCAGTTCAAACGGCGCGTTTCCTTCGCATTGCTGTCGAAGCAGATCCCCCAAAGACGAACAGGACTTTTAACGCTATCTAGGTATAATCGTATTGTTGTTACGACAACACCTATAGAGACAGAGTGAAGGAAGATTTGAAAATCCACCTCCAATTGGTCTTATAAAGTCCTGACCAACAGGAGGTTGAGAAGGCAGCCTCCACAATATATACCCGAAACTACTCCGTGGTATAGGGTATTATGGCTTATGTTCTTATATTGGTAATACCTTTAAATAATGGAGATGCTCGTAGATATCGTGTTTAGAACACCGATTGACTTAGAATCACTATTCGATTTCATTGAGTGATATTCGTCCTTCCGTTCGCCTCTCCATCTATTGTGTAATCAGATCATTGTGGAGCCAGCCTCCACAATTTAAGGCTTGATCCACGGGGTATATAAGTATTCCCTTTCCCTAAAGGTGTTACCAACATAAGCACTAGTTCATAATACCCAACATCGCAGAGTGGTATTAAAATCCCAATAGACTTACTTGTAAAGACGATGTTGTTGAACTTTCGTTTTTTTTTTAGATTTTTTAACGAAGCTGGCCGAATGTGAATAAAAAAGGATATACCTAAAAAGTCTATGTATTCTATTACTAGTGCATCTCCAAAGTTGAAGTGATTAACAATTTCCTCGAAGTCTTATACTTATAGTACAAACTTTATATCTTCTTTCAACTATTTCCACTGAACGTTAACATGCAGTTGAGGCGATGCGCAATACCTATTAAAGTTTAAAGTTTCGTTCTTTGAAAATTAATGCAGCAGCAGCTGAGAAACTTTCATTGAATCTTAAATTCAGCTTCGTTCTGTTTTCTAGTCAAAGTTTACCCAGCGAAGTTGGCCAGATGCAGTTTTGCTTGAATGAAGAAGAACGGCCAGTGTTGTACGAGTAACAAAATGGCACATAATTGAAATAACTTCCCTTTTTTGTTGAGAATAGGCGTCAGCGTTTAAGATATTTTTCTGGAAATCTTTTGTGTCCTTTGCCGTTGCTGGTATCCTTTTGGTAATTGTAAATAAAAAATTTATTAATTACTCCAAAAATGCTTGTTTGACAAAGAAATACAAAAGAACACAATTTGAGTGCGTTTGTGTTTTTCTTCTTCGTCAGATAAAAAAGCCCCAAGTATTTATAGGACAGACAGAAGACGATGAAAAAAGGGACAACGCCGATTGTAATTACGAAATAGAAGTAAGCAAAACAAATTGTACCCAGACATACCACGTAGCACATATTGCTCAAAAATGTAAGTAGGGTAAGGTTTGCCTTGCCAGTCCAAGTTGAACAAATTTGAATTCAAAAGGAAAATGTTATCATTGTGACTGACAGTTAATGGAATATAAAATTAATTCAGAAGTTGGTTGTGAATCTACTAGAATTGAAACATTAGAATGAACACAAAATTTCTGAGTTGGCTACCAAAAACACCCACAAATTACGAATACTACGTCGCACTACCCCACTGAGTTTGAGGTTGAATTGGTTGTATTAACAAATGTCTTGCCCAAATTAAAATATTTACTTTTTTGTTATTCCATTTACATAAGGGGAGCATCAATGATTTTTTTGCCATCGAACATATTTCATAGATTGTTCTTTGGCTCGATGTCCACGAAGTGTACATTTCGACAGTCATCTACAAGAGTAGGTGAATACAAATACCGCAATCCTTTGACAATTTCACAGCTCCTGTTCCGTATAATGGGTGTTTTTTTAGACGTGTGGTTTTCAATCTGGCCGTACTTTTTTCGGAGTTAGTCTTTTGGACAACTGTCATATGATAATTTTCTTTTTGATGTGGACAACATCTGAGCATCGAATGAGACCGATCCCATGCCCCAAAAGTGTTCCCTCCCAGAGATATGCGCGTTTTATAAAAGTGATGGTACACCAAAGACACACGTATTTAAATCTTTAAAATGGCTCTCCTGAACAAAACTGATTTTTACCCTTAGGTCCCTATCTATTTTGCGCGTCACATATCGAGCCCTATCCGCCAAAAAGACGTAAGCGCCATGGTTATCGATTTTTGTTTTTCGATAAAAATCGATACCTATCGATCATTCGCATCATCTCACAAAATATCATAGCTGTAAAATTAACCGTTATGATTTTACAGCGAAAACAAGTTAGACGTATGTACATATTTCGTTTGTTTACATATTTTGTGACAGCGACGTGGTGCTTACGTCTTTTTTCGATTTAACATATTGGTTGATATTAGTGTCAAAATCGCAAAATATTCCACTTTTTATCAGTGATCGCGCAATATGGAGTTGTCGCAACAAGTGGTAAGTGTACTTGTTTGTTTTTTATATAAATTTCTATAAATTCGATTTTATTTTTGGTTTTGTAAAACTTTGTTTCAGATTGCATCCAAAAATGGTCTTGTTCCATACAGCGATAGTGATTCTAATTCTTCTGATATTAAAGAAGAGACATGTGTGGGCAAAAGAGGTTACAGAAAACAAAGAATACTACCCAAAAGATTACAAAATAAAAAACAACGTGATACTAGTGTTCAGCCAAATCCTTGTATAAATAAAAAATGTGGAAATCGTTGTGGAGCTATGTTCACCGAGTCCGATCGGTTAGCAATAAATGAACATTTTTGGGGCTTCGGCAACAAAATTAGACAAAAAGACTGGCTGCTGTCATGTATTACTAATGTGTCCGTCCAAAGACGAAGAGGAGATAGTAACAAAAGACAAGATACTTATAATTATGCTATTAAATTTAATGATAATACTTTTAAAGTGTGCCAACAGTTTTTGCTTAAAACGCTTCATATATCGGAAACAATGTTAAGATTGGCTAGAAACAATGCAAGTGATTTTAAAACATTCTAGTCCTCATAATAAGTCTGACGAGTCGTTCCCGCGCATTATTGTCGTAAAAAAAGTAACAAGCTGTATCTTCCTCAAGAATTTCGCAATATAAAAGGATTATATAGTTGCTATACCAAGTATTTAAATAATATTAATCAGGAATCGTTACTGCTATCCTTAAAAGTCTTTCGAAGTGTTTTTAAAACAAGTTTTCATATCGGATTTCACTTGCCTAAAAAAGACAAATGTGTAACTTGTGAAAATTACAAAAACATGGACAGTGAAACACAAAACCAGTTAAATCAAACGAAGGAATACCAAGAACACATAAGAAACAAAGAACAATGTAAACAAATATTTTTAGAGGATCAAAAACAAAGTAAATCCGATTCATCCTTCTTATGTGCTAGCTTTGATCTCCAAAAGGTTTTAAATACACCCCATGGAAAAAGCGTTACATTATTTTATTCTCGAAAGTATGCATACTATAATGAAAGCGTTTATAAAAATGGCACTAGAAATGGTTATTGCTTTTTGTGGGGAGAAGCTGACGGAAAAAGAGGGTCTAATGAAATTTCCACTGTGGTCTTTGAGTATTTAAAACTGGTTGATGAAAGGAGAACTCACTCTTCAATAAGCCTTTACTGTGACAGCTGTTCTGGTCAAAATCGGAATAAAGCCATGCTCTCCACTTTAGTATATTTTCTTAGAATCTCGAATTTTATAAAAACATAAAAATTACTTATTTGTTACCTGGCCATACTATGATGCCCGTTGACTCTATACACAGCACCATTGAGGCATTTACTCGCGATAAAACTATTTTGGCCCCTAGTGAATGGTATACTATGATATCAAACGCAAGAACTAATCCCGAAAATTATAAATGCGTTGTAATGAATAACTCTAATTTCAAAGATTGGAAATCATTTGCTCATATTATGTTTCCCACTTCAATTAAAATCTCTTTTCCAACATTACGTTCTGCTTCCTTGGAAAAAAATAATCTTATCATGAAACTTAAGTACGGATATTTTGACGATTCCGAAATTAAAGAATATGATCTAAACTCCATTGCAAGATCAAGACGAAATAATTCTTTAATAGCAAAAGGACCTATACGTTTATATGATAACTTATTAAAAAATTCTTCAAACAAATACAAAGATTTAAAAACGCTATGTGATAAAAACACAATACCTACAAGATTTCACAGCGAATTTTTAAATTTAAAATACGATGAAACTATTAAAGATCTTTTTCCTGAAACTGATGAAGAAGACGATTAGTATTCTTCAAAGTAAAATTCTTCAAAGCCAATTATGTTTAAAACTATTCAATTAAAGTTCAAAAATGAACACTGAAGTATTTCTTATATTAGTTTTTATTATATTTTATTTGTTATTGACACCAATGAATTTAAAGAGAAGAAAAAATCTAAAAAAAAAATAAAAAAATTAAAACAAAAAAAGTTTTTTACTAAAATAATATGGGCGTAACCGCCTTGACATAAATTACTATCTAGTTAGCATGACAGCAAAAAAGACGTAAACGACACTAATAACCGTTATTTTGGAAATATTTGAAATGAACTAAATGCAATGTATAGCTAAGAAGTAGCAGTGCATACATACTCAATTTCACCGCAATACTTATTTCTAAACCGAAGATTTTTAAAAAAATGCTTCCCCTGTAAAATTTGATTTTGCGCTTCCGTTTTTTTTGGCGGTTAGGGCTCGATATACTTATACATACCACCGATCCTGATTTTTACAAAAAAAAATTGTTCAGCGATGAAGCTCACTTTTGGTTGTTAATAACCAAAGTGGTCGTAATTAGAGTAATCTAAATCCACAATCCATTGTTGAGACGCCGTTACATCCTCCATAATGTTACAATCAAATCTATAGAGCCATGATTAAGAACTTTTTCGTGTCTGAATTGGAGAGTGTTGATGTGAACGACCCTTGGTTCCAACAAGACGGCGCTACATGCCATACAGCCAACTAAACGATCTATTTATTGAAGGAAACTTTTGGTGAGCGCATTATCTCACGTCGCGGGTATGTGGCGTGCGATTTAACACCGCTGGACTATGTACCACTGCAAAATTAATTTTATTTTTATATATGTATAGCTTTATATAGTTATTTTAAAGCCATCTGGTCATGCATATGAAAAGCAAAATCAAAACGTGGACCGGTATGAGCCATTTCCATCTAAGCTAATTACTAATCGATCGTTATAAAATTTCATTTATATTGGATGTATAGGAGGATCCATCTAGAGGTATTTTTACAGAGCAAAATAAAATATAAAAATTCAAATCAAGTGTGGAATCTTTATTGGTAATTTGAAAGGACATAGTTTTTGAAAATAATAACCTTCAAACGTTGTCAACTGTAATATGGAAATGAGCGTTCGGTGAGAAACAGGAAGATCCGCTGTTTTTGGCCAAAATTTTGTTCAGTGATGAGGCCCATTTCTGGCTCAACGGCAAAGTCAATAAACAAAATTGCCGCATTTGGCTGAAGAGCATTTTGATGAAGAGGTTCAAGAGGTGCCATTATACCCAGAGAAAACCACGGTTTGGTGCGGTTTCTAAGCTGATGGTGCATATTTTTTCAAAAATGACGATGGCCGAAACGTTACCGTGAATGGTACCCGCTAACGCGCCATGATATCGATCTTTATGCTACCTGAAACTGAAGCCCGTGATATTGACGACACTTGGTTTCAACAGGACAGTGTCACTTGCCATACACCTGCTCAAACAATGGATCTATTGAGAGGTGATTTCGAAGAGCTGTTAATTCCACGTTTTGGACAGGTAAGTTCGCCGCCTATATCGAGCGATATCACACCTTTAGACATTTTTGTTTGGGGTTACGTAAGGTCCACAGACTATGCTGACAAACCAGCTACGATTCAGGTTTTGGAACTCAACATTACGCGTGTCATTAAAGCCATTCCGGTCGAAATGCTCGAACGAGTCATCCAAAATTGGACCCTCAGAATGGAAACCCTGAGGCGTAGTTGCGGCTAACATTTGAAGGAAATTATATTCAAAAAAATTCCATTAAATGTTCTTTGAAATTACCAATAAAGATTTCACGCTTGATTTGAATTTTTATATATTTTTTGTTCTAAAAAAATACCTCTAGATGGTTGACCCTATACTATCGGTCAACCATCGACCGAAAATCAATTGAACATATGTATGGAAGCTGTAACTAAATTGTAACCAATTTTCATAAAAGTCAGCTGCACATATCCAAAAAAACTAACTGTTGCTAATTTTACTACTAACTGTTGCTAATTTTAAGCTTTAGAAAGATATCAGACGGACGTATGGACGGACAGACAGATATCGTAAAGTTTAATCAACTAATGTTCGGAAGTCCTTGAATATTAGGAATTTTCGTTGCTTTTACATACAACAACCAAAAAACCGGAAAACCAGACAGAAAAAAATGGGTTAACCGAATGTCAAGTTTTACCTGTTGTTGAGAAACCGACTGTCGGGTTTTAACATAAAAACCGGAATCTCGGCTTTCGGTTTTGGACACTCTAGTCCTGTTAGATTTTTTTTGCTTCTCCTAAGCTTTCCAGTTTTGTAACCAGTTTATCTTCACCGCAGTTTTAAAATTCGATCTTTCTAAGAAAATTGCTTGCTCAAATTGCTATTTACCCATAGCGCGATATTTTTTGGATAAGATTTATAGAATGTCAGATTTTCCGAAATATCACGTGTTTTGGTTATTCGACAACATTCTCTGATTATACAGGGTGACCCAAATGAGACCTAGTGATGTTAAACACGTATAACTCTTGTAATAACGGTTTTTTTTAAATGATTTATTTTAATGTGCTAAATACATTTTATGGAAATTTAACGTGACTTTGTGTGAAATATGACATCAGACAAATGATCACCATTTTGCTCGATACAGGCATTGGCTCTTTTAAGCGCCAAGCTGCTGCTCAGCTGCCAAGCTGCTGCACTGCTTCCACGTTCTCTTCAGTACGAATATTTCGAAGAGCACCTCTTCCTGGAAGGTCGACAACGGAACCCAGTTCCTCAAAACGGCGAACTAAACTTGTAATCATGGAAGATGTGGGCGCTGATCTTACGTTAAAAAACGGCGATAATTTCGCTGCGTCAGAACTATTGATCGTTGAGAAGGATAATAAAAATCGATAATTTTTATGTGGTGTTGTGGACTGTACGTATTTATTTTAAATTTCCAAGAGTTCAGTTATAATCTGCAAAAAGAAAAAATAAATTCTGTTAAAAATAAAAAAAAAGTTATTTGTGTTTCACATCAGTTGGTCTTATTTGGGCCACACGTTACAAACCCTACTTAGTATATTTCCTCTCTATATGAGTACATATAAGAGAGCAATTAAAGAATTAATATGTTGCCATCGCGTTAATTAAATGCAACCTTTTTCCAATTAGTTTCACATTAAATTTGTTTGGGTAAAAATTAAATTCATTTTCTCCTTAAAATAAACGTGTACTCATTAGTGCTGATTTTTCAATGTTCTTCCTTTTCGCTTGTGTTTTAATATTACAAAATACAAAAATTAACGAAGTACCTTCCATAAGCGTTCACATAAAATTTAATACGTTTTTATTTTAGCAATCAAATAATGCTAAAATTAAGATTTTATAAATAGAGTTGAACGTTAGAATTATTATTTCGCAATTGACAATGTTGAGCATGTACGAGGGCGACCGCAAAACTAACTGGCCTGGCACATTTTCTGTTTTACTATCAACTTTTTTTTTGTTTTTTAAAAGCAATTTTTATAAGCCATCTGTCAAAATTTCCGAAATATTTAATGATTATTTTCTTTGTTACAGGTGATTGAAGTAAACAAGTTCTAAAATTTTTGAAAAATGGAAAATAAAGAGTTTCGTGCGGTAATTAAACACTTTTATATGAAAGGTTATACGTCACAATTAATCAAAGATGAATTGGATTCTGTTCATGATGATAATGCACCATCATACTCCACCGCGAAATCCTGGGTTCAACAGTTTAAAATGGAAGATGAACAACGCTCTGGAAGACCGAAAACTGCTACTACTATTGAAAACATTAGAAAAATATTTAATGAAGTGACTAAAGATAGACGAATAAAGCTCAGAGAACTTGCTGATACTGTTAAAATACACGAAAAACAAGTTTGGAGTATTATACATGATGAACTCCACATGAAAAAGCTATCCGCAAGATGGATGCCGCGTTTGTTGACTTTACCCCAAAAAATCGTCCGTTGGACCAATACCGAGGAGCTTTTAGCGATTTATCAGCGTAATCCAATAGAGTTCTTGCGCCGATTCGTAACTTTTGATGAAACATGGATCCATCACTACATCCCAGAATGTAAAGATCAGTCAAAACAATGGATAGAAGCTGGTAAAAGTGGTCCCAAGAAGGCGAAAACTGTTAAGTCAGCAGGAAAAGTAATGGCCACAGTATTTTGGGATGCAAGGGGTATAATATTTATTGATTATCTTGAGAAAGGAAAAACTATAAATAGTGAATATTATTGTGCATTATTGGATCGGTTGAGTGAAGAAATCAAGATTAAACGACCGTATTTAGAAAAAAAAGTTCTTTTTCATCAAGATAATGCTCCTTCACACACTGCATTTTTAACTCAACAAAAACTGGCCGAATTAAGATTAGAAATTGCTCCGCATCCACCATATAGTCCAGATTTAGCTCCTTCTGATTATTTCTTGTTTCCAAATTTAAAAATTGCTGAAACTGATTTATTTATTTTTCGGATGGAATTAAAAAACGTGAAAAACGTTTGATGAAGTGTATTGAGTTGGAAGGAGATTATGTTGAAAAATAAATAAAAAATAATTCCAAAAAAAACGGTTCTTTTTATGTTAGACCAGTTACTTTTGCGGTCGCCCTCGTACTTAGCAAAGGCGTTGAGTCCATAAACTTGTATTAATACCTGAACTTAAAACTTCAATGTAAGCAAAAGTATTACCAAATAAAGGCAGCACTGTTAAAAGAATAGGAATATAAAATCCGTACTTATTGTAAAGGCTTTAATATTGGGAAGATTGTACCAGCAGCACACTGTGCTTCGTCGATTAACAAAAATTGAAAAATAAAGATGTGTACAAATAAGTGTTGTTTTCTGCAAAACAAATTAAGGACTCTGAAATCAGAAATGTTAAGTGAAAATAGCAATAAAAATTAATGCATTTTTGTAAATACAAAAAAGTTGTTGTAGAAAATTCGTTATACCCACCACCAATGATTATACGGTATACTAAATTTGTCATTCTGTTTGCGAAACCACGAAATATTGATCGAAGTCTCATTAAGGTACATACGTATGTACCATACGAGTACACCACACTATGATCCAGGGTGCTCGAGGGATACAATAGAGTTGGTTACCCGTCCGTCACCTATAAGCACTATCGATCTCCTTTGAGATCGGTCAAGACGCTTCTAGGATGGAGGGAGTTGTATTCCATTTTCCGCCTTAGAAAGCCTATGCACTTGAGTACTTCTTTCGACAGTACAAATACATTTCTCGCCAAACGAGCGTCACATTTTATTTTCATGCCCAGAAAATCAGGAGAATTTGTTTGTCTAATTGGCATAACATCAATAGAAATGAACGACACTGTTGGGTCAGTGAACCGCTTGTGAGATGACAAGCAGTACAGTGTCTTACGCTCTTTTAAATTCTCTTTATCCTATGGAACCGTTTCGCAAATGGCTCTTCCAGTAAATCCAGGACAAATGTCTCATATCCAATTTGCATTTTGCCTTATATGGTCGAATAAATATGAATGACAGATGTTGCAGTCTATTGCGAAGGAATAGATAATATTCACGATCGGACGCTAGAGATCGTCAATAGAAAAAATAAAAAGAAATCGGTAAGCTCCCACCCTTAACTTACCGATAAACTGCGGCAATCTAACGTTCGTCTGATTACAACTCATTTACAGCCACCCGTATAGTGCGATCTATAACAAAGCTTGATATAATTAAAATATAAGAAATAGAATGATCTAAAAGCACTCATGTTTGTGGCTTTATTAAGCAAAAGAAGAAGTGCTTTAAAAATTGGCTCTATTCATATTAACAAACAAATCTAGTTTTAGCTCTTTTAAAATCCCGGGACTCCAGAAAAATTGAGTAAATATCACGGGAAATTTTTCCCGGCGCTTCCAAAAATCCCTATTACGAACAACCAACATCTCTAGTGAAATTGGACCATATCGGCAAAATTTTCAATAAAGCTCCTACACGCATGTCCCTCCTGATTTGAGAACCTGCGGCTCTAGATGCCACAAAGTAAACCCGATTGAGCTGGTGAAACTAGACCATATAGATCCATACTTTCGTATAGCCTCCATACAAAGATTCTTCTCAAATTCACTCCCTGCAGTCTTTGAAGCCACATATTACATCTGATTGCGATCACATTCTAGTAACCAACACATATCTCTGGAAAAAATTGGACAATTTCGGTCTATGTTTTCTACTAGCTCCCACACAAACGTCCTTCCTATATCTCCATCCTACTGGGTAAGAGCATACATATCATTTGGTGTGGAGAAAAAGTGTAACGGACTGAGAAAAGCATTTACGACCCTACATAAGTTTTAATCAAATTCGTTTCATGACTTTTTATGTCATTTGAGCCACGCACGATAACTCTCGAAAGGGAAAAACAATTTAAAAATGATATGATGAAAGTCGTAATATCTTTTCAAAACTTGCAATTGGCTTGCAAATGTTCCATACTGACGCACTCCTTCTGGTACCTCCCATAGAAATGCACTTTTAGTATTCTCGTAATATCGATAATAGTATTTGCACGATGACACTTAAAATCAATACACGCAGGAGGAGAAATATGGTTACTATATGGTCAATGTAACAATAATATGTTATCTGTACAAAAAGTATGTTCGTCGCAACCGTAGAATTGTTTTTTTGAAAATCATTTTGACTGTAGTCTGGTTGCGGCAATATTAATATTGTTGAAATGTTACAATACGAGTACTTCCAATATTAAAAACTACAATTAGAAATGAAATTATGTCTGTAGCAACAATATAAATTGGTTGGTGCAAGAACAGCAATGTTTTTGGAGTTTTACATTAACAATAATATGATTGCGGCATTCACCATATGATTGTAATTTTTATACATTGATTATGGTTGTTAGACAATGTCATTGCTAAGAGTCTTAGGCAATAATAGCATTTTTTTCTGTAACTTAAAATTTTTCGAAACAAACTATTTTGTATTTTTGTAACTGATATTTTTTTATTACGAGTAAATGAAACCGATTTTAAACCGATTTTTTTCTACTGTTCAATAAATCACTCCTATTATTCTGAATTAATGTGTTTTTTTTTAATAATTTACTTAAAAAATCTCAATTGTTGAATCATAACATTACCCAATCCTAATTAATAATTTTGGGGATCAGAGTATGGTTAAGTGAATCATACTATGGTGTTAGCCTCATACTATGGTTGTATGTAAAACTTAGTACGGCTGTGAGAATCATACTTTGGTTGTAACTCAAACATAGTAAGGTTGTGACGATCGTCCTTTGGCTGTGGGGGTCATAGTATGGTTGAATGTGAATCATAATATGGTTGTGTGTAAATCATACATTTGTTGTGATGATCATAATATTTTTGAGCTACAACCATATACCCAACAATAGTATGATGCTCCTTTTATATTGTCACCCTAAACATACTTTTTTTTCTTTGTGAACTTAAGAATGAAGCTATAATGCAAAATAGGGACAAAAAAATGGACTCCACGCCATTCACCTTCTGGTACCTCACACCCAAATGATCCTGTTTCAGTGCAGATTACAACCCAAATAGCGCTTTAAATTCGGTTATACTTAGTAGGGACATAAATACTGTTACACACGTTTTATGCTGTAAAATAAAAAGTACTGAATGTTTTTTTTTAATATATTTAATATATTTATTGATGTATATTGTATCCAAAAAGAATCTACTTATTCGAAATGTCCGCATTTTGCCTTGGCACACGCCTTAAGTCGCTCTGGCCAATCGTCAATAGCTGCACGAACCTCGTCTATTAGAAAATTGACCACAGCTCGAACCAAAGCAGTCTGAATAGATCCAATATTGGGGTATCTTTTGTGACAAACCTTGTCCTCTAAAACCGTCCACAATTTTTAATCCAATGGGTTCAAATCTGGACTGCCTGAGGGCCATTTTTCAGAGGAAATGAACGCTGGCAAATTGTTTCGAAGCCAGGCATGGGACGTTTTAGCCTTATGGGCCAGCGCAGAATCCTGCTGGAAAGTCCATGGCTGGTTTTGGAACAGGGAATTGTTAAGAGGCTTCACAACAGCTTCCAAAACGGTTTCTTGGTAAACTATGGCCGATGTTTTGACTCCTTGTTCGCAGAAATGCAGGTCACAGACCCCATCGTAAGAGACACCCCACCAAACCATGACTGAAGCTGGGTCATCAGCATTTTCACCCTTGGGATCAGTTCAGATGCTTTCTTAGATGACCGCGCATACACTCTATCATTTTGCTTTTTAAATTTTTCCTGAACGGTAAAAATTTTTTCATCGGTGAACAAAATTTTTCAGTGCAAGTTATAAGCGTGCTTCACCAAAAGACGTTTGCATTTTTCGATCCTATTTTTTTAAAGCTACAGTCAATAAATGTCCGGTACGTCGTTTGAAAGCCCCAGTTCCCAAGCCTTTTTTAAGGACTCATGGACTTTTGCGTGTTATTCATCTCACGGGCCATGATTTTCTGTTTTTGGAGTGGATTTCTGTGAATTCTTGATTTAACGGCTTTGATGACATGCGGTGTTCGAACAGAGCGTGGGCAGCCCGACCGGTGGCGGTCTTTTACATCTCCAGTCTCCTCAAACAGTTTTATGCATCGGTAGACGAACATGCGGCTAATCCATAGTGGCCGGAGCGTTATGAAAATATCGTTTTTTTCCATTTCACACTTGAAAAGCGCTATTACAGCGATAAGGTTTTCATTATCTGACCACTCCATTAATAAAGTTGAAACAATTTTAAAATCCCTTTACAGACTAACGCTATTGAGGTTAGCTTTCAAAACCCATAATATGGGTTTTGAAATATATACTTAGTAGGGCCATAAATACTGTTACAACATTGAACACACCCATTTCAATAATAGAACTAAACATACCCCTTTAATGCCATAATATGACATTAACGGGGTATGTTCAGTTCTACTATTGAAATGGGTGTGTTCAATGTTGTAACAGTATTTATGGCCCTACTAAGTATATATTAGTGGGATAAACCAACTGAAACTTGCTCGTTTTTTTTTTTTTTTTAATTTTCGCTATTTAAAAAATCGAAGTAAGGAATTTTTAAATAGTCGAATAGTCAATCTATCCTTGTAATAGTATTTGGTAGCAAAGTCTGCTCTAGCGTATGAAAATATGAATCATTTATTTTGTTTACAAAGTTGTGCGCAGCTTAAATGTCTGACATTACTATTCTTCTGGAATAAATATTTCAAATGATGACTATACATTTAAATGATGGATGATAAACGGAAGTGCTTTTCTTGTTTAGTCACTAAATTCTTAACGACGCTTTTATCCTGTTCCGTTCACACAATTATTCACAATAATGTGGCCAGGACACAATCCTTTAGCAACGCAGTTGCCAGATAAATAATTGAGATTTATTTCTATGGCCAGACAAAACTTAAGAGAAGGGTTTGTTCAGTTTCGTTTCGTACAGTGATACGAGTATGTGCTTGCTACAATCCTTCGAATATAGATAAATAAATTGGCATACATACGTGCATAAATCATTGGGTATTTTTCTTTTTGTTATTGTCTATATTTTTGTAAAATTACAATGATGAATTTTCATTGTGCTCAAGTGTCAGTCATCCCAATATAGTACTTCAAAATAAATTAGCTTCATTTGTCATCCGATGTCTGAAAATGGTAGAAAAAGAGGACACTTTCAGGCGTGTGTTTGTCATTTTTCAAATTCACTCTTCAGTTACTGGCGCACAGTCTGTGGCTATTTTTTCTGTTCGGGGTTTTTTTTGGTTACCAAAGAATAAATTCATAATTAAAGATTGACATTGATAACGATGATTCTTAAACAATTTTCCGCTTGATTGCTAACAGATGGCGGTGAATGCCAATCCACCTACACACACGTGCATACACACTCTATCTAAATCCTTGAAATCCCTTACACACACGTTAGTACTCATAGAACATTTATGAGGACCTACCTACATCTACACGTATCCTCTTAAATCCCGAAAAGGGGACCAACGATTATTCAGTTTATTTAATGCGTCACCTGTATAAACAGCTTATCCTGAAGGCAGGACAACATTCAGGTGAATGTCCTTTTTCAAACGATTTACTAAGTACACAAATACTAAGATAACAGACTTCGTATGTATTTGTGTCCTGGCATACATACACACACAACTGTATTGAGATATATTTTCCTAACATTTTATTGTTATCGCAACGCATCAATAAAATTGATGATGGACATTTATTATTTTGTGAAAGTACCTACACCTGTACATGAGGCAGGCGGAGCTTGGTAATTGTCCTGCAAACTGGGTAGAATTCCTTTTACATTCGGTTTTCATGAGATTTTCGGCTCGTTTTTTATTTATGCGACTGAGTTACTTGTTTTCAAATATTGTCTTCGTTGCGTTCAATTTTATCATCTGTCCTGTGTAGGACGACAAATGTTGTCGTCTGCTGTGTTATAGCATATTTAAGCCATCAACGTACGTATTTAGGCTTTATTGGTCGAATATAATGAAAAGCCTTAAGGATATTAATATATAATATGTTGAAAGCACATTACTGCAACTGTTTGTCCTTATAATCCCAGGAGATGATTTCACTTCTGCCATTGTACATTAAAGAATCGGTTTAAGGCAATTTTGAAGGAGGAAAGTACTTTCTGTACAAATAATTCCCGGATTAAGGGCAATGGAGAACACAACAAAAATCAATTAAGCAGCAACATGCTTTGTGTCTCCTCTCAATTTTCTTCTTCCTTTGGCGCATTTTCTTTTATGTCTTCAATTGTTGCAAAATGGGTTCCAGGAAATAGTAGTAAGAGTATAGAAACGAGAAAATAAAGCAAGATAACAAAACTCTAAGAAACTCTATTGCTTTGTCAAATTGTCACGTACGTAAAAACCCCAACATTTTATTTAGAAACTTACGGCGAACTTCTCTTTTCGAAGTTAGCTTTAGACTATGTAACTCTTATATGCACTGACCGACACCTACTACTTGACGCCGGCTCCGAATGGCCAGTAAGTGACTTAGTGATAAATCTCCTACTAGAAAAGTCTCTAAACCATTAAAATTTGATTGAGTCTAATCCAAAAATATTGTACAAGGCGCAAGGCACTGGAATCTTTTCTATCAGGGCTTGTTTCTTTCCATACCAACATCATATATAAAGGGTGGTCCAACCATAACGAACGATCTTAATTGTGAGTTATACCTTAACATCAAGTTATTTTCCAATTTAATTTGACATTAATTTGTTTCAGTGTTCGACAATTCGACCATGGAGAGGTATACAATTGAGCAGAGCGTTAAGATTGTTGAAGCCTTTGAAAAAAATAGGCGCATGTTTCAGCAAACAATACAAACAATATTATTATTTAAAAATACATTAAATTAAAAATAATAGGAGTGATTTATTAAACTGTAGAAAAAACCATTTTTAAAAACGTAAGCGTTTTTATTACAAATATTTCAGTTAAGCAAAGCCATAGCAGTTCGTTCGAAAATTTTTAATTTCCATATAAAAAGTCCTATTATTGAATTAGATCCTTAAAAATAACATTGTTCTAAAAAGCATATTGGAATTAAGAAACATAACAATCATACAGTATGATTGCCGTAATCATATTATTGTTAACATAAAACTCAAAAAACAATACTTTTGTCGAACTAACCATATTTATATTGTTGCTACAAGCATATTTGCCTTTTTAAATTTGGCAATTATAATATTGTTACATATCAAACATATTGATATGGCGGCAATCATACTACTGTCAAATTCAAAAACAATACTATGGTTGCGACGAACATACTTTTATTGCGAAGAACATATTATTATTGCCGTGACCATTTAGTGACCATATTTTTTTCTCTGCGTGGCTCTTATGAGCGAGAAATTCAATGGCCGTGCTATCTCACGTTGTGGCAATGTTAATTGGCCGCCGCCATAATGTGATTTAACACCGTTAGACTTCTTTCTTTGGGAATATTTGAAAAAAGGTGTACGTTAATAAGCCAAAAGCAATTCAAGAGCCAAAGGAAGGACTAGTTCATTAGAAATATTAAAGTGTCACTGAAAATATGGACCATATAAACCATTGTCGATATTTTGTTTCACGCATAACTGTAATTAATCTTTCTATCATAATGAAATATATTAAGATAATTTTCTAAAAACTTTATGTTTTATTTACAATTAACATTGTGCGTTTTAGTTTGACCACCCTTACTAACTACTATCATTATATCGGTATTAGTTCACGAGATATAGACTTTCAAATTTCAGAGTTGTGTGGGTGGTTCAATACCCCCTTTTCTAATTTTAACTCAGTAAAGTCTATAAGGCCAATCATTGTTTTCATTCTGTTAAAATTTTATAACGATCCGTTCATTCCTTTAGCCAATATTACGATTTTGCAAAAAGTCATGGCACCGCCCACTTTTCCTCCTTCGTTAATCTTTTATAAAATAATGTCCTTTTAAGTTCAGAGTAGTTAATATTTTCAAAGGTTGACTTAGTACTTGTGTGGGGAAAATAGGTACCTTTTGACTGATCTGACCTATATTCAATATCAACCGTTACGGTCCATCAATACACATTTCTGCAAAATTTCATTCACCTAGCTAAAATAGTGCGACCTGTAGTTTGCTTTGAACAAGCGGACGGGCATAACTAGATCGTCTTACGATGATTCAGAATATATATATTTATATATATACTTTATGGGGTTTACGACCAGTATTTCGAGGTGTCCCAAAGGGAATGGAAAAGTAAATAGTCGGGCGGAGCCGACACCGCGCCACTGCCTGGAATTTTAAATAAGACGGTTTAAATATAATTATGATTTCATTAGCAGGAGAGACAAATCTAATGGCGGCTTTGCGAAGACATATACCGACATGGTGAAATGTAACCGTATTTAGGTTATCGAATTTAAAATTTGTCCTGTAGAGCGGCAGTATCTTAAATCGGTCAGCTTTGGAAGGTGGCTATATCGATTATAGAGCAGCTTGGGTGGAATTAATTATCAGTCGGCCACAACCCTTTATATAGAGTAATTAATCTAGAGGTATTTTTTCCAATAAGTTTTTTTTCACAGATTATGCCTAAGTTGTGTCACACTAAGTTTATTTCTTTTCAGTATTGTTTGCCATTTCATCATGGAAACACTTACACCGCAACAACGTCTTTCAATTGTGCAACTGTATTATGGAAATGAGCGATCGGTTAAAAACGTTTTGTCAACCAAATTTTTGTTCAGTGATGAGGCCTATTTGTGGTGCCAACCAAATTGGCAGAACGTATTATGCCAAAAATCAATTTTTAACAAAACTTAAACCTTTAAAAAAAATATTCCTCTTAAAATCATTCACAATATCAGGCAGCTTGTGAATAAAATCACAATATATACCTCATTAAGTGATAAACAGCCTAGCGGGCGGAACGACAGACAGATGGACTATCAGTTGTAAATTGGATAACTTCATTGAGAACAGTGGGGAATGTGTCATGTGTACGAAGGGGACCTGAGAGAAGGATTACAACACAACAAAACATCGAGAGAGTTAAAGGCGCAGTACTGCAATCTCCGAATCGCTCTGCTCGGCTGTAACTGCCGTAACTGTGAACTCCGAGCGGAAATTGATACAGGTTTTTTTTAGCCGGCTCTTGAGGCAAAGCAATTAGAGGATACATGGTTCCAACAGGATGGTGCCACTGCATACACTGCGAGGGTGACCATGAATTGTTTGAGGCAAATGTTTCCTGGAAGGTTTATCTCTTTGAGGGGTGAGGTGAACTGGTAGGCGGTACGAACTAAGTCCCCAATGAACTAAGTACCCAAAACGAAAATGAACTAACCCCCCAAAATTTTATACAGGAGGAAACAACAACGATTTTTGGGGACTTAGTTCATTATTTGGGGATTTATTTCAGTTTCAAATTTAGGGAGTTAGTTCATAATGAACCAACTCCCCAATTCCAAGGAACGAAATAAGTCCCCAAAATTATTTTTGGGGAGTTAGTTCATTTTCACTAAATACCAAAATTATTAAAAATTCCATTATAAGAACCGTTACAATTTCTGTACGCATTCTCTTCTTTGATTGTGAACATAGTGTATTCATTGAAAAAAATAATTAGTTTGTGCTATTACGTCGTGGAGTGAACATTAAAAGTAAAAAAAACAAGACGAGTTTTGAAATTATCTCTGGAAATCGCAGAAATAGTGAGCTTTTGTACCATTTCGATCAAAAAATGATATATATGAAAAGGTCTACGTATAAAAATGTAATTAACTATGAATGCCGAAAAAAAACTTGCAAAGCTAGGATGAATCTACTTCCTGATGGAAATTTGGTTCCAGCAAAAAAATTTGTGGAGCATAACCACGAAAGTGAGGAGGAAGCCTACAAAGAGTTAAAGGCTTTAACTACAATTAAGAAGGATTGTGTGGACATGTCAGGGATTCTAGGAGGCAGTAAGACAAATTTAAATTCTATTAGAAGAGCATTTCGCAGGACTTGTGAAAGGTAAGTAAAAAAGTGATAAAATTTTAAATTTTTACTAACATTTTAATTCAGCAATCAGTATGAAACGAAAAACATTGATTTTGCAAAAATACAAAGGGGATTGCAAAAAATAGTTAGCAAAAATTTGGTAACATCCCCAACAAATACGCTCAAAGTGATAGAAGCCTTTAACCTGGAAAATGTTCAGATTTTGGATTAACAAAAGATGACTCAAACCTAAGGCACTTCTTTACTGCGTGCATTATAGAAGACAATTTTTCCTTCTGTTTGTTTTCATCATTGAAAACAATTGAATTGATAAAGGAAAATATTCCACCCGCAAGAAGAACTTACCTAGTGGACGCAACATTTAAAATTGTTCCGCACGGATGCTTTAAACAACTTTTAGTTATTTATATAGAGTATTTTGAAGAGGTAATAAAATTGCTATTATATTATCCATAACTAATGTAGTATTCACACTTTTTATTTTTCAGATTTTTCCTGTCTTTTTTGTATTGATGGATAAAAAAACCAATGAAATTTATAATAAATTGCTAATATATATTAAAGAAAATATATTTGATTCAGATCCATCAACATTCATAACCGATTATGAACAAGGATTACGAAAAGCTGTCAACTTGGTTTTTCCTCGAGCAAAGATAGTTGGATGCTGGTACGTATGTTGGATGCTGGTACGTCTCTGCTTTACCATAAAATTCTGGCCCTTCCGTTATTACTAGCAGACTTAATACGGTGTTCATTTAATGAAATAAAATCGCAAATATTTTTGATGGATAGCGATGGCTTATTTTTCCCCTTTTTAAAGTATTTTGAAAGCCAATGGATTAACAAGGTAGTAATATATAGTATAATTTTTTTTTAATAATCTTAAAATGCATGCATTTCATTTATTAGATTGGCTGCAAAAATTTCTCAGTGCATAAACAGGTTACTAGAACGACCTCTGCCGCCGAGGCTTATAATGGCATTCTTGGTCGGTCAGCTGGAAAAAAAGGGCACTTCTTTAAATTCGTCCGCATAATTCAAGAAGAAGAATTTTTCAAAAGCAGACGTTTTTCCATATTATGCGAAAGTGGAGGATCCCTAGCGAAAAAGAAAAGAAAGGACAGTGTGGAAAAGAACAATAAAATTAGGGAGGCAACTTTACTTCTGGATGAAGGAAAAATAACAGTGGCCACATTTCTTTCACGAATGGTTTATGAAAAAAATGAAATATGTGTGGATATGGTCCCAAAGCTGAATATTTTTGAAGAAGAGTCATCCGAAGATGAAATGCCAGAAGAACTTGAAGAACAACCAACTCGCAACAATGACACCGAATGCATTATTTGTCATGCTAAGACTGCAAACATTGTCCTTCTTCCTTGCAAACATCTAAAGATTTGCGATGACTGCATTCTCAAACTACAGGCAGATTCAATTTCAAAAGGTTTGCAAAATTATTGTTGCCCATATTGCCGCCAAATAGTGGAAGACACCATGCAAGTATATGTTTAAGTTTTTTTTTTCTCGTAATTAGATAGATATTAATATGAACTGTTTTTTTTTTTAATTTGTTATTATCGAATATGTGTCTGTTGCTCAGTTATAATATATTGATAAAATATATCAAAAAATGGGGACTTATTTCATTTTAAAAATGCGGAATAAATTCATTATGAACTAACTCCCCAGAAAATGGGGAGTTAGTTCATTTTTATTTTGGGGATTTATTTCATTTCATTGGGGGTTTATTTCATTTTCTTAATTGGGGAATTATTTCATTATAAAATAAATCCCCAATTTTGGGGGGTTAGTTCATTTTCGTTTTGGGGACTTAGTTCATTGGGGACTTAGTTCGTACCGCCGAACTGACCGGCACACCCACCAGACTTAGCCCCATGCGATTTTTTCCTTTGGGGTTACCGGAAGTCGAACGTGTTCATCAACCGAACCAACGCCTTGTAAGACCTAATTAACAATATTGAGGCTAAAATTGGCAGAATACCAGTCGACATGCTTGTTAGAGTTCATGAAAACTTCAAAAAAATTATGCAGCAGTGTGTGGATAGCGAATATCGACATTTTCCAGATACACTATAGTTAAAACTATGTGATTTAAAAATTACCTTACTGTTCAATATAATTCAAGTATAAAATAAATTTTTCTAAGGTTCACAATTTATCTATTTCATTCCCAAATAAGCAAAATTCCGTTCTCCACCCTGTATATCCTTTTAACCTGGATGAAGTCAAATCAGCTAAAAAACGGCTTAAAAAAAGTAGTTCTAAAAAACCAGAGGATGAATTTAAATGTTCAGCCGAATCTGAGGCACACTTAAATTACTTTGTAATTTTGTCTTTGCGTAAAAACTGTTTTGAGCTCGACCCACATCATGTTTTCCTTCAGAATACCCTTTTTAAATGTTTATGCCAAATGACTGGTGCTCGCCTTCTATCATTTTATTTCTGTACTCAATAACCAGACTTTATGTTCAAAATATCGCCAGCATTGCAGTGTGGAAAATGTCATATGTTCTTACCCAGGCTTTTAAACTGGTTTTTCTTGTCTCACACCACGGCCGGCCACTGGACAATTTATTTTTGTATGCCTTGTGCATAGCACTCAGCCTAAAAACAAGAAATTTCAATTAAAGTGACACTTTATACTTGCAGTAGTTCTTCCTCCAAAAGAAAGTGCCCTTTTCTATACCTTTCTCACATGTGAAGGTCTCACCATTACGCCCGACACACTAAGAACATGAAAATACGCCAACGCAAGGAAAAGATATGCCAAACAAAACACATCATCCTTTTAAAGGTGTCAAAAGAACCTTTTTTTCTTGTGGAAAATACTTAAAATGCCACTGCGTATATGAGAAATTTCATGCTAAAATAACGATTTATTTTTAAAAGTCGACACAGAATGAATATGTATTAAAGCAATATTCAAACAGTGTCCTTTTTCGGATATAGTTTATGTAAAATGTTACCTGATAGTTATGATAATTTTTTAACCAATGCACCAATACAATCTGCCTGTCAAAATATTGAAAATGGTTTGCCATTTCATCTTGCATCGTAGAAATTTTTTTTCAGAAACGTTATCAGGATTATTTCTCTTTTGTAATGGTCGATTCGATGTTGCAATGTGAATGTCGTCGTTATGTCATCCGTCGTTATGGTTCAGTGCGTAAGCTTTTAGCGGCAACGTAAAAAAGTTCGAGTGCTTGTATACTCTTTTGGATCCTACGAGTAAAACAGCAACCAGTCAGAAATTGGTGCAAAAAAAAATTAGCGGCCAGTTTCGAAGAAGATACATAATGGTCGATTCGATGTTGATCAGCTTATTTTGGCATCATTAGAGTCCTAGCCATCCTGGCTTATGACTTCATACACCACCACCATCATCCTCGATGGCTGTTATGCCCCAAAGCTGATAATTGTAGTCCGAATGCTGGCCACAAATAAAAACTCTGCTAATTGTACACTTTCAGGCCAGTGGAAAACTCTTTTGAAGCTGTTCCATATCGTTGGGTGTTTTAATATAGTTCCCCTGCAAAGAAGTCTCCTCATAATAGGACCTATCGCTCTGATAGCTACAAATGAAGACCAACATTGCTAACATATTAAATTGCTGACTATACGCGTTCACTCACAAAGTCCGAAAATATTCGAGCCTATTTTCGAATAGCCCTTCTCAGGTACCTTTTGATTTGGGGTCATGTCTGTCTTGAAGCCACATTTTGCTTTAAATCTTGTTCCAAACTGGCATAGTACATTACGAGCGAACTTCTAATAGACTATGATAATTGAACCTTATCGGCCCAAGATTTATAGTTCACATACAGAGGACCCTCCCTGAACGAGGTACTTACACTCCACAAGCCAAATTTTACTTACAGTCTTGCTCAAACTAAGCGCTGTGCGTTGCCAAGGTCCTTTTTGATTTGCCGCCCAGCAGTGCAAGAAGTCACATATAAAATTCTATCTTGATTAAATTTCCCACTGTGGGTTGTGTTACACTGTGACCATATCACTTCATGTTTTCGTAAGGACCCTCCCGATTTGGTGTCCTACCGCCTAAGAAGCCACTTAATACAGCCGATGTTTCTCAAATTAAACACAGAGTATTCTTATATAGGCCCCACACGAAGGCTCCTCCGCTCAAATGACGCAAATAAATTTAAATTTTTTCAAATTTCCCATGGTAAAGGGTGTCCGTCGGAAAGGTATACTACTTTGTTTGTTTATAATTTTTGATTAAATGAAAGAAAATGGATCTTATATTGATTAATGTTTTATTTAATGTCGACAATTATGTATGGAAAACAATATCAGAATGTAATGAAAAATATGCCCTTTTGAGCATATTTTTCATTACATTCAGCACGGCGTCGGACTGATGGATTGTTTTGAACACTTTCTTGATCAGCAGTAATGTTTTCAGCCGATCTTGCAGTACGTTGTGGTTCAAGCTTAGGCCTATCAGCTACACACCCTCTTTCTTCGAAATTATTCTCTACACGATAAATAATGCGTTTTATTGGCACGTTGTTTCTCCCAAAATTTCACGTAACTTTCTCATCGTCACAGTATTCGATGATTGATTTTGATAAAATGTTTTAACGATTAAGCACGTTGGTTTATCGAATATTTTTCGATAATAAATTTGCCACGTCTCTACTTAACGACTGCTAAATATGAACTGTCACGACTTATGTTTACCAAAATGACGGCAAAACAAAATAGTATACCTTCCCGTTGGGCACCCTTTATATGTCTATGTTTGAAGCGTCCTAATTTCGGCCTCTAGTGATCTTTGACCTAGGCTAAGAACTCAGGTATAGTCGTAACGTAGAATTAATGTTCTTTCGGATTCGTCGGTAACAGTTTTCGATGATTTTTGATACTCATCCATGTTTGATAGATCCGACTGCAAAATCGGCTTAAATCCATAATCTAGGTACATATGTTGATTTGTGAGAAAATTTCAATGTTTCTATACGATGGTTGCTATATATATGGTTGGAAATGGTTTTATTGTTTTTCAAAATATTATCCTTTAAAATCAATACACTTTTGCATGCGCACAATCCAATTTTCGAAGCATTTTTTCCACTCTGATTAAGACACCTCAAAAACATGATTTTTGAACGCTTCAACAGCTGCTTCGGGCGATGAAAAATGTTGACCCCGCATTTTTTCTTGAAGCTGGGGAATAAGAAGAAGTCATTGGGTGCCAAATCAGGGCTGTACGGTTTATGACCCATCAATTCGACATCTTCGGTGGTCAAAAAGCTCAATGTTTCAGCGGATGTGTGATACAAAATGATCCGTCTTTTCTTATTATCTTTCCTCATTTCTTCAAACACTGTTGGCAAACAGATGGCGTATACCACTCAAAATTGATCGTCCTATGTTCTACTATAGGCACTGTGTCAACATGGCCGGTTATATTGAAAAAAAAGCAATCATTTGCTTCGATGTACTTCTTTCACGAACAACTTCTGTTGGATTTGGAAGACTTGAAAGACCCATACGCTAGATTGCTGTTTTGTTTCGGGTTCATATGCATAGATCCATGATTCGTCACCTGTAACAAAGTTTTACACAGTCATTGAGCTACTGCAGTTATACTTTTCCAACATCTCTTTGCTCCAATCCATACGAGCCTTTTGTTGAGCATTCTTCATATTATGTGCGATATAACGAGAACATTTTTTTTCACGGTCAAATAAACATGCAATATCTTATTGATGCTTGTCGTACTAATGCCCAAGGATGCCTCAATCTCACGGTATGTCACATGTCGGTCTTGCTTAATCAGTTCGCGCACAGCATCGATGGTTTCTGGAAAAGTGACCAAAGTTGGACGTCTTTCACGAAACTCATCCTAGAGCGACCGGGACTGAACTCTTGGTACCAGCGATTAACAAAGGTTTTTGATGGTTTTTCATAGCCAAAAGTCGAAACAAGTTGATTTAAACACTCTTGTCTCGATAACCCATGCCAAAAATCGTAAAAAATCATCGCACGAAAATGTTCATCGGATAATTCCATTTTTTGACTGAGATGAATTTTTCAACACACTGTAAACAAAACAATTCGCCCTCCAATGACAACACATTCTGAGTGAAGTTATGCTAAAAAATCTCAAAGTTTCCAATAGAATCTGGGAACACTAGTATCATCAGGACTCGATAGAAATATCAACCCTCGTATATTTATATATCTCCAATTATCACAGGACGTTTTTACTTGTAAGACCCGTAAGCACATAGACCACGCCCATAGGGCAAAGCTTCAAATCGTAAAATTTATGTCATATTCAGATTCTTAAAAATTCCTCTGTTTTTGAGTACCCTAATGTCCATGATCGAAAGGACCAATTTTCAGCACACTGGTGACCCTCAATTTATGGTAATTCTCTTTCCGCTTTAAATAGCTAATACGCAAAAAGTTCTAACTTGACGATTATACTGCCTTAATAAATGTATTAAAATGTTTTTCACTCTAAAGCCACACTCTGTTCGTATATGTCAAAAAGAATAACCTTTCCATTCATAATGATCCTCAAAATTATTTTTATACCATATTTTTATTTGAAACAAAATACATGTACAGGATGGAGTGCAAAAAATTACTTTTTTGCACTGCAGGCTGTGGCGGCACTGTTGATCGAAGGGAGTGGAGAGTGTGCGTGGCTTATAGTGGCTGACGGGAGATTTGTATTCGTCTGCCTATCTGTTGCCATCATGCATTGGACACGTGACGAGAGGTCATTTTGTGTTGAAGAATATTTTTCAAATGCGAACTCGATCATTGCAGTGCAGCGTGCATTTCATTTACGATTCGCTGTTGCCCTACGCGAACGTGATCCTGGACAGCAATCAATTGTAAGGCCGAGGCCACGCAAAGAGCGGCGAGCGGCTGAGTGGCAAATTTGAGCGGACGTGGCTTATTACTTAGCGTCATTTCATCATTTAGTTGTTAAAATAGCATTGTCAAGTGAGGTTTGTTTTATGCTATTACGCGAAAATTGTTTTGTTACTTATAAGAAGTTACTAATGCTTTAAAAAAAAGGTGATTTGGTGTTCATCCAATTAATCCAATGAACACGGTATTTTTGGGATTTTAGACACCAATTAAAATGTATTAAATAAATACTTTATAAATAAAATAAAATCTTACCTGTGCAACTGTCCATAATTTGTCGGTTATATTTTAATAATTTGGTAATTTGTCATGCCATTATAGCAGACGACTTTGCGCAGAGGAAATTTAAATCTCCGCATTCATTTTTGGCATGTTTTTTCCTTGCCGCTCAGAAACCAACTGAAAATTAGAGCAAGTTCTATTTCTGAGCGGCGTCGCCTAGCCGCTCAGTCATGCCCCTTACATGCCGCTCAGTGCGTGGCAATTCAATACTATTTCATATGTTTTAATTTTTTGCCGCTCACCGCTTTGCCGCTCATTGCGTGGCCGGGGCCTAAGAGAGAAGGATTACAACATCACAAAACATCGAGAGTGTTAGAGCATCAGTATTGCAATTTTCGAAACGCCTGCTCGGATGCAATCACTTGCTCTTGGCATTTCCTGGATTTTTTTTCAGCCGGCTCTTGAGGTAATGCAATTAAAGGATACATGGTTCCAACAGGATGGCTCACCCACAACGAGGGCTACCAAAAATTGTTTAAGGCAAATGTTTCCTGGACTGCTTATCTCCGTGAGGGGTGATGTGAACTGTCCGGCACGTTCCTCAGTCTTAGCCCCATGCGATTTTTTCCTTAGGGGTTACCTGAAGTCGAAGGTGTATATCAACCGTCCCTATACCTTGGTGGACCTAATTAACAATATTGAGGCTGAAATTGACAGAACACCAGTCGACATGCTTGTTAGAGTTAATGAAAACTTTAGAACACGTATGCAGCAGTGTGTGGATAGCGAAGGTCGACATTTGCCAGATACACCATTTAAAACCATGTAATTTAAAAATTCCCTTACTGTTCAATATAATTAAAAATTAAAATAAATTTTTCTAGGGTTCATATTTTTTTTATTTCATTCCCAAAAAAAGCAAGAATCCGCGCTCCACCCTCTATATTTGTTTACCTAAAATTAAAAATGTTTAAACAATGGTTTGCTGTACTGTACCTCTTGTATTAACCAAAAACAATTTTCACAGCAATTTCAAAAAATTGTTTAATGAAACCTAAACCTCGATCTCAGTACAAGGCTTAATAGGTTGCCCTAGTTTTCAATATATTTTCTTCACGCATAATTTTGTAGAAAATCAAATCAAAAAACCTTTAATACTCGTAATGTCAGGATGATTTAACGTGGAATTTCGCCACAGTAAAATGACATGTTCGAAGTAAGTAGATTTTACTGTGAATTTAATTATTATTTGCAGAAAGAAAATTGAATTTTCTTCTTTACTATATCAATAAGACTAGGGCGGAGCACATTTTGCATGTGTTATATCGTACATAAGTACATATATAAATATATACATATATACTTATGGTGCGATATTAATAGACAAACTCTGTAACAAAATTTTATTCGAGTTATCCCAACCCCAAAGCATTTGCAGCATACACCCTTAAAACAAAATTAGGTGTAAAGTAGCAAGATGCGTCATGGAATGTACCTTTACCTTTTACTCAGAATGTTGCAAAAGGCGTTTTAGATACAAATTTTGTATAGTGGATGACAAGATTTAATGATTATGAATGGTAAAGAATATTATGTGGATCTTAATTTTACCTCGGGTCGACCAACCGTACACTATTGCATTGAAATGTTCACTATTTCAACTGCTTGTACACCTTTTTTGTGCACTATTTTCACTATTTGCGCACTTTTTTAATGAGTGCCAAACATTGTTCGAGGGCTGCTATATATATTTCTGGCCTAATAATGAAAATGCAAATATTTATCATCAAAAATGGTTTTATTGATTTTCAAAATATTCTCCTTTAAGATCAATACACTTTTGCATGCGGTCAAACCAATTGTCGAATCACTTTTTCCACTCCGATTAAGACACCTCCTAAACATGGTTTTTGAGCTCTTCAGCAGCCTCTTCTGACGACGAAAATCTTTGACCACTCATTTTTTTCTTGATGTGCGGGAATAAAAAGAAGTCGTTGGGTGCCAAGTCAGGGCTGTATGGCGGATGACCCATCAATTCGACGTTTTGGCTGGTTAAAAAAGTGCTGGTTTAAGCCGATGTGTAAGAGCTCGCTTTGTCATGGTGTACAATGATTCGTCTTCTCTTGTTCGTTTTTCGAATTTCTCCGAAGACTTCAGGCAAACAAATTGTGGTGTACCACTCAGAATTGACCTCAAGCGGAACAGTCGCCTCATGACCAATTTTGACGAAGAAACAGGCGACCATTCGAAGTGCTTCTATCACGAACAACTTTCGTTGGATTTGGCTCGTTTTCGAAGACCCACACGGTCGATTGCTGTTTTGTTTCGGGCTCATACGCATAGATCCATGATTGAAGCACGCGATCGTATTTTTTCAAAACTTCTTTGCATCAATCGACACGAGCCAAATTGTGTGGGATCCAACGAGAACAAAACTTTTTTACGGCCAGGTGTTCATAAAATATCGAATGTATGCTGGTGGAAGAAATGCCCAAGGATGCCTCTATCTCACGATATGCCAAATGACGTTTTTGCATTATCAGTTTACGCACGGCATCAATGTTCAAGGGCACACCGGCCATTTTTGGACGACCTTCGTCTTTGAGCGAGCGTCGGCCATGATTAAATTCATTAAACCAGTTTTTCACAGTGATAGAGGATGGTGCTTCGTCGCCATACAAAGATTTAAGTTCATCGATGCACTCTTATCGTGATAATCCACGTCGAAAGTTGTGAAAAATGATCGCACGAAAATGTTCACGGGTTAATTCCATTTTTTTGCCAAATTGTTTTTTTCAAGTCACTGTAAACAACACAAATGATGGTCGTACGTCAAAACGTTTTGAGAACGTTTATGCTAAAAAAAAAATGTCAAACTTTCCAATGGAAATATTAGATGGTGGCAGGCAACACTTTGACCGAAGAACCATCGCCAATATTTTAAAAAAATATGTTGTATCTTGTTTTGTGAATTACTAAAAAGAAGCTTGCATTTGGATCAGCAAGTATTTAAGAAAATTACGAGTACTGTATTTATGCTATGTTTTAAAACGAAAACATACAATCCACACACAGAGAAAAAACGAGTTGGAAATCGGTCCGCACTACGAAATACGGATGGATAAATCGACATTTTGTTACAAACGCCAATATTCCATAGTATTGACGATAACATGGTCCGGAATATCATATGATGGTTGCTAAAATCATATCACGATATTCGCAGCCAATAACACAGTCATACTAACCGAATATATTTAAAATATTGGTTGCGATCACTGCCGGTTATGGCTACCAATTGTGATATACATGTTGCTTTGGTATCAATAATTGGAAATGGCAACAGATAAGTTCTTCGTAGTTACTAAACCCCGTTTATTTTCTATTTATTTTAGACAATCCATTAACCCATTGAAAGGCGCCATAATAAAACATTTTTCCACCCATTTCTTTAAAAGCTTAGGCTTTAAGCAATTATTTGAATTATTTTGTTTCACATTAACCCTTAAGAAGGCGGAACTAAAATATATAGGATTCAAATTCAAACTTTATTAACATATCATAATCAGCTTTATCTTTAAATTGCTTTTGACACTTCAAACCCAAAAAAAATAGTTTTATCCCGCAGAAAAAAAGTATTCGAAGAGCATCATACTATTGTTGGGTATATGGTTGTGGCGCAACAATATTATGCTCATCACAACAATAGTATGGTTCTATGGTCCCTACAACAATAGTATGGTCCTCACTACAAATAGAATTATTCACACACAACTATACTATGATCCCCACAATCATAGTATTATTCTCACTCAACCATACTATGATCCCCACAACCATATTATTATCCTCACAACCATAGAATGATTCACATACAACCATAGTATGATCCTAACAACCATAGTTTGACATACAAGTAACCGTACTATGATCCCCAAAATATTGGGTTAAAAATTGGATTGGGTTAAGTCGTTATTTAACAATAGAGATTTGTATTTAGTAAATTATTTAAAAATGCATTAACTCTTATTAACCAGAGTAATTTATTTAACAGTAAAAAAAAAATATTTATTTAAAATATTTCAGTTATACTAATTCAAAGTAGTTTGTTTTGAAAAAAAATAATTTTCATATAAAAAGTACTATTATTGCGTAAGATTCGTAACAATAACATTGTTAAATTCAGAAAAATTAATCAAACCGACAAAAATAAGATTTGTTGGTATGATTGCCGTAATCATATTATTGTTAACATAAAACTCAAAAAAAAAAGTCTTGTCGCACCAGCCATATTTATATTGTTGCTACAACCATATTTTCATTTTAAAATTTGGCAACAATACTACTGTTACATTTCAACAATATTAATATTGCCGCAATCATACTATTGTCAAAACGAAATTCAAAAAACAATACTATGGTTGCGACGACCACATTTGTATTGCAGAGAACATACTATTGTTGCCGTGACCATATAGTAACCATATCTTTTCTCTGCAAATAATTCGTTCCTTGTGCAAAAACTGGCCATAAATCAAATAAAAGACTTAATATTTTTAAATCCTTATTATTTTAAAATCCCTTAATATTAAAATTTAAAAAACGAATACATAACGTTTAACCATCAGCTAGTCCAGTATAAAAATGTGCTTGGTTATGACAACCGAATTCTAAGATTACTTATTACCAACAGTCTATAAAAAGAACCAATACATATACGAGAGCGACCGCAAAAGCAACTGGCCTAACTAACATAAAAAGAACCGGTTTTTTTTTGAATTTTTATTATTTATTTTTCAACATAATTTCGTTCCAACTCAAACTTCACACTTCATCAAACGTTTTTCAAGTTTTTCAATTCCATCCGAAAATAAGATTTTTCGAGACCTTCAAAATATGCCTCAGTTTCAGCAATTACCTCGCTATTGGACGAAAATTTTTTGCAACCGAGAAATTTTTTTTTAAATTTGGAGACAAGAAATGATCAGAAGGATCTAAATCTGGACTATATGGTAGATGCGGAGCAATTTCAAATCGTAATTCGGCCAGTTTTTGTTGAGTTAAAAATGCAGTGTGTGAAGGAGCATTATCTTGATGAAAAAGAACTTTTTTTTTCTAAATGCGGTCGTTTTATCTTGATTTCTTCACTCAACCGCTCCAATAATGCACAATAATATTCACTATTTATAGTTTTTCCTTTCTCAAGATAATCAATAAATATTCATCCTTATTCTATTTGGCGTCGGCAATATCAACGGCAATTTCAAGGCAACAGCAACTCAAATCGAAGACAACATCAATTCTATGCTAATTTGGTATTCTGTAAGAGTATTACGACGCCGTTGCCTGTTTATCGAAAATGTCAATAACATACAGCACACATATCTAATGTTAGAGTCAGCTGATTCATTTTATTTCTAGTTTTTGATGAAATATATGTAAGTTATGTGCTATTTTCGTGGGAAAAAGTTTGTTTGTAAAAAAAAGTTTAAATAAAAATGTTTTTTCTATCCGATTCGGACTCATCGAGTGACGAAGAATTTTCGGTCCCTCCAAATCTGTAGAAAGAATTCCATCAAACAGCATAGTTTTTAACCAAACTATTTACCTTACCTTTTGCCATCCAGCACCAGATCTAATTGGGGGTCCATGAGAATTTACCACAGTGGGAATACTCTCCCACTGTTCATTAAAATTATTAGGAACAGTGCCCTTATGAAATCCTCTGGCTAGAGATGGATTCTTTTCAAGCTCTTCCACTAGCTTCTCGAACTGGCGCTTATTTGTTATTTTAATTTTTTCCATTTAATTTTCTAATGAAATCAAAAGTAACGTAAACAATACATTGAAGGCAACACTAAAATGGCCGACGCCAAAATCAAAGCCAATTGAAAACAACGGCGTCGCCAATTTTTCTTACAGAATACCAAACTTAATTTAACAGTCATCGAAATACGGCAATATTGCCAACGGGAATACGAAATTGAAACAAAATACAAAAAACGACGTCGTCTTCTGTTGACTACGCCAAATAGAATAAGGGCGATTATACCCCTTGCATCCCAAAATACTGTGGCCATTACTTCTCCTGCTGACTTAACAGTTTTCGCCTTCTTGGGACCACTTTTACCAGCTTCTATCCATTGTTTTGACTGTTCTTTGCATTCTGGGATGTAGTGATGGATCCATGTTTCATCAACAGTTATGAATCGGCGCAAGAACTATAATGGATTACGCTGATAAATCGCTAAAAGCTCCTCGGAATTGGTCCAACGGACGATTTTTTGGGGCAAGGTCAACAAACGCGGCACATATCTTGCGGATAGCTTTTTCATGGGGAGTTCATCATGTAAAATACTCCAAAATTGTTTTTCATGTATTTAAACTATATCAGCAAGTTCTCTGAGCTTTATTAGTCTATCGTTAGTCACTTCATTTAATATTTTTCTAATGTTTTCAATAGTAGTAGCAGTTTTCGGTCTTCCAGAGCGTTGTTCATCTTCCGTACTTGAACGACCTATTTTAAATTGTTGAACCCAGAATTTCACGGTGGAGTATGATGGTGCATTATCACCCTGAACAGAATCCAATTCATCTTTGATTAATTGTGGCGTATAACCTTTCAAATTAAAGAGTTTAATTACAGCACGAAACTCTTTATTTTCCATTTTTCAAAAATTATAAAACTTGTTTACTTCAATCACCTGTAACAAAGAAAATGATCATTAAATATTTCGGAAATTTTTGACAGATGGCTTATAAAAGATTGCTTTTAAAAAACAAAAAAAAAAGTTGCTAGTAAAACAGAAAATGTGCCAGGCCAGTTAGTTTTGCGGTCGCCCTCGTACAAATACAGTTCTACTAATCATCTTAATCAGTTCCTTCTACTGAAGTTCCTATGTACCCAATAAAAACTTTTTCAGTTGGAAAAAAATTCGGTTCTGGCAACAGATCAGTACTCTATGTGCATACAAATGGGAACCATTTTGTACACTATTTCTTTATCTGATTTATTTTACTATATGCATGGGAGATATCAGAAAGCATGTGAGATAATGTATATGTGGCAAAAACTCGGATCTAAAGCCAAACTTGTACAGCACATTTGGCGAACTGCCGGCATTATCTTTGGAACTACATTTTTGCCGAGGGAGTGGGTGCTTCTCTTTCCAAACATGTACCAGCCCTGTTTTCGCTATGTCATTAGATGAATGTGTCTTCTACTAATTGACCATTTGTTAAATTTACATAATAAATAACACCATTAACATGACAGTTTTATCGAAACTAATAACAATGTAAATCTTACATCTGCATAGACTACATGAAAAAGGTCCGACGTTGGCAGCAACACACGAGGCCTTAAATAGAGCTCAACCATACTGACAGCTTTATTATAGACAACTCTATAAAGTCAATCAAGTTGGCATGGACGGCATGAGGTCTTAATGAACATTTATAGAGAAAGGGTATTTGAAAAGGTAAAAGCAATTTCAATACTAATAATGTCAGCATACCGCAGGGAAGAAGCAAGGTGACAACACTCTACATACAGTACTTTTATGTTGTCCTCGTCGGAGTAGCTGCTACGTCGTAAACACCACAACAACATTTGCCAACTGCCCAGTAAAGTGTTGTGGTTGCAAAACCACCTAAGCGTTGTAAAATATTTCACTCACAACAACGTTGTTATGCTGAATATCCTGTACTCTGGCCGCACTTGAAATATCACGTTGTCCCAAAATTGTTTTCGAGAGTCAAACAGAGATGAATATTTTGGTGTTACTTGTGATGACAGGACCAAAACAGCAGTCACCGATGTTGGGACATAAAAGGCTAAACACATTTTATCTGTGTCACAGGAACTAAATAAAAAAAAATACCATAAAAACCAGGACATCCACAAAATTCGCCATAACAAAGGTGAAGCACTAACTCAGAAACACACACACACACATAAGAGTACATCCTTTCATGTTGATTTATGTTATTTTCATACCATTTTATTTAAACGTGTTGCGAGAAGGGGTCCTGCCAACATGCACACAGGTTAGCACCCTTTTAAATGAAATGTAAATGAATGAAATTTAATTTAAATTCAGTGCAAATGTAAAGAAAATCCCTTTCATAGCATGGAGCTGGCTCCATAACAACCTTCTTTTCCAACAACCCATTCGCTTGATGAAATACGATATTCATAGCTTTGCTTTGAGTGAGAGGACAGTGATTACAAGCGAACATAAGAATGACAATTCATAACATCTAAAAATAGTTTAATAGATTCGATTAAAATTTGTTATCAATTTTGATTAAAAAATTAGTTCATTCATTTAAAAATTATTCAAAAAGTACGTGATAAAGAAATTTTTAAAATGAGCGCACAAAATTGTAGGACGTTTATTGAATTTCACTCGGAAAACAAACTGCAGTATTAACCAAAAATATAGTTGGGGTTTTATCAGGAATATATCTATCTATACTTAGTAGGGACATAAATACTGTTACAACATTGAACAGACGCATTTCAATAGTAGAACTGAATATACCCCGTTAATGTCATATGTGACAGCGCATAGAGAAAGTGACCTAAGGGTAAAAAAAATCAATTTTCACTTTTTTTTTGGATGTGGACAGTATCTGAGCATCGAATGAGACCGATCCCATGCCCCAAAAGTGTTCCCTCCCAGAGATATGCGCGTTTTATAAAAGTGATGGTACAACAAAGATACACGTATTTAAATCTTTAAAATGGCTCTCCTGAACAAAACTGTTTTTTACCCTTAGGTCCCTTTCTATTTTGCGCGTCACACATGGGCGTTAGTCTGTAAAGGGATTTGAAAATGGTTTCAACTTTCATCATGGAGTGGTCAGATAATGGAAACCGTATCGCTGTAATAGCTAGTTTCAAGTGTGAAATGAAAAAAAAGCGATATTTTCAAAACGCTCCGGCCACTAGGGATGTGGCCGGAGCGCATGTTCGTCTACCGATGCATAAAACTGTTTGATGAGTCATGAAATGTAAAAGACCGCCACCGGTCGGGCCGCCGACGCTCTGTTCGAACACCGCCTGTCATCAAAGCCGTTAAATCAAGAAATCACAGAAATCCCACCCGAAAACAGAAAACCATAACCAGTGAGATGAATATCACGCAAAAGTCCTTGAGTCAAATCATTAAAAAAGACTTGGGACTTGGAGCGTTCAAACGACATACCGGACATTTATTGACTGCAGCTTTAAAAAAAATAGGATTGAAAAATGCAAACGTCTTTTGGTGAAGCGCGCTGATAACTTAAACAGTAAAATTTTGTTCAACGATGAAAAAATTGTTGCCGTTCAGGAAAAAGTTAACAACCAAAATGATAGAGTGTATGCGCTGTCATCTAAGGAAGCATCTGAACTGATCCCAAGGGTGGAAAGGGTCAGCTTCAGTCATGGTTTGGTGGGGTGTCTCTTACGATGGGGTCACTGACCTGCATTTCTGCGAACAAGAAGTCAAAACATCGGCCAAAGTTTACCAAGAATCCGTTTTGGTAGCTGATTTGAAGCCTCCTAGCAATTTTCTGTTCCAAAAGCAGCCATGGACTTCCCAGCAGATTCTGCGCCGGCCCATAAGTGTAAAACGTCCCAGGCCTGGCTTCGAAACAATTTGCCAGCGTTCATTTCCTCTGAAGAATGGCCCTCAGGCAGTCCAGATTTGAACCCATTGGATTATAAATTGTGGGCGGTTTTAGAGGACATGGTTTGTCACAAAAGTTACCCCAACATTGGATCTCTTAAGACTGCTTTGGTTCGAGCTGTGGCCAATTTTCCAATGGACGAGGTTCGTGCAGCTTTTGACGATTGGCCAGTGCGACCTAAGGCGTGTGTACGGGCAAAATATGAAACCATATTTTAGTTTTTCGTTTTGTGGGCGGGGCGTGGCAAAAATGTTATTAGAGAGCTAGAAAGCTGAATATTGGTACCTATACAGGGTGGGCCAAAAGCTACCATGGGGTTAAAAACTTTAATTACTTTTTCGTTTATTTAATTTTTTCTCAGATTATACAAAAACAAAACAAAATGGATATATTCCTACACTAAGTATGAACCATAATGTCACTTAAATGACCCCCGTATTTGCTCTTCCAAGTCTAACTTTTTTTATTTTGTATTGTTGTGAGCGTTTTAATTTACCTTGAGCTCATTTTGAAATAAGCGTCGGAAGCTTCGCTGGGATATTTTTAATTCATCGGCTATTTGATTACCACTACGACGTAAAATTTGTTGAAGTTGAATTTGCGAACCGTTTCGTGTGACGGTCCGTTTTTTATCGTTCACCACCATTGCGTTTGGCAATGCTGCCTGTATCATTACGAGGGTTGCTATTTATATTTCGGGTCCGGCAATAAAAACACAATAATTCATCATTGGCAATGGTTTATGGTTTTTAAAATATGTGACGCGCAAAATAGAAAGGGGCTTAAGGTTAAAAACCAGTTTTGTTCAGGATTAGGTCCCTTTCTATTTGCGCTTAGAATCGTCGATTTCACTTTCATAAAACGCGCATACCTCTGGGAGGGAACACTTTTGGGGCATGGGATCTGTCTCATTCGATGATCAGATGTTGTCCACATCAAAAAAAGGGAAAAGTTGATGAAAAGTTTTGTTCAGGAGAGCCATTTTAAAGATGAGGTCCCTTTCTATTTGCGCTTAGAATCGTCGACTTCACCTTTATAAAACGCGCATATCTCTGGGAGGGAACACTTTTGAGGCATGGGATCGGTCTCATTCGATGCTCAGATGTTGTCCACATCAAAAAAAGAAAAAAATGAAAACTTAGGTCCCTTTCTCTATGCGCTGTCACATATTATCCTTTAAGATCAATACACTTTTGCATGCGCACAAACCAATTTTTGAAGCTAGTTTTTCACTCCGATTGAGACACCTCCAAAACATGGTTTTTAAATGCTTCAAAAGCTGCTTTGAGCGATGCAAAACGTTGACCACGCATTTTTTTCTTAATGCTAGGTTATAAGAAGAAGTCATTGGGTGCCAAATCAGGGCCGTACGGTAGATGACCCATCAATTCGACATCTTGAGTGCTCAAATAGCTCATCGTTTCAGCTGATATGTGAGTGCTCGCATTTTCGTAATGCAAAATGATCCGTCTTCTCTTATTATCTTTCCTCATTTCTTAGAGCACTGTTGGCTAACAGATGGTTGTATACCACTCAGAATTGACCGTCCTACGTTCTGTGGCAACATGGCCGGTTATACCAAAAAAATTACGCAATCATTTGCTTCGATGTACTTTTTCTACGAACAAATTTTGTTTGATTTGGCTCGTCTTGAAAGACCCACACGGTCGATTGCCGTTTTGTTTCGGGTTCATATGCATAGATCCATGATTCGTCACCTGTGACAATGTTATACACTACCTTTGATATACCGCAGTTATACTTTTTCAACATCTCTTGGCACCAATCCATACGAGCCTTTTTTCAGCATTCGTCAAATTATGTGGGATCCAACTAGAACAATTTTTTTTCACGGCCAAACGGACATTCAATATCTTATTGATGCTTTTCATACTAATGCCCAAGAATGCCTCAATCTTACGGTATATCACATGTAGGTCTTGCTTAATAAGTTCACGGGCAGCATTGATGGTTTCTGGCAAAGTGACCGAAGTTGGACGTCCTTCACGAAATTCATCCTGGCGTCCAAGACTTAACTGGTACCAGCAATTAACATGGGTTTTTGATGGTGCTTCATCGCCAAAAGTCGAAACAAGTTGATTTAAACACTCTTTACTCGATAACCTACGCCGAAAATCGTAAAAAATCATCGCACGGAAATGTTCACGGGATAATTTCATTTTTTGACTGAGATGAATTTTTCAACACACTGTAAACAGAACAATTCGTCATCAAATGACAAAACGTGCTGAGTGAAGTTATGCTAAAAAATGTCCCAATGGGAGTTCCAGTTTGCATCTGGGAACACAAGTATTGGCAGGACCCGAAATATAAATAGCAACCCTCGTATAACGATTGTTGGTGCGATACATAAGTATTTTATTCACTTTGAATAAACAATAGCTGGTTGTGGTTTTCCGGCCTAATATAACGCAATCACACTAGTACGTTTGAATTCTATTGCGAATATCTTCTGCTTTATAAAACTTAGATTCAAAAGCTTGTGGTAGCTTGCAAATAATATTAACAGCTGTCTTTTGGTGCGAATTTGACATATCTGGTATTAACTGTTTTTCAACATTGCCAACGTGAAGTTAGTGGCAATTCAATCGCCTAGCCCTGTATACTTTATATCCCACTGGTTCAACAAAAGGGTATTAACTCAAACTGTTAATTTTTTGAAGAAGTTTACATACATTTTTCCCATGACATGAACTACCCTATGTTTTAGAAATGTTGCGATAATACCCTTTCATTGAACAAGTGCAATATGCTATAGCACAAACCTAATAAAAGTCAGTCACTCCCCAAGACCCAGCTGGCTTGGAATATTTGGTGCCCCACCGTTTACACTTCACTGAAGCACTGACACTTGTTCATCTCAATCACTTAATACGATACACTAAACAGTATTTTTGGTTTAGAAGCTGAACGGTTACAGTGTTACAAACTCGCTGATATTCACTCTGTATATGTGACGCGCAAAATAGAAAGGGACCTAAGGTTAAAAACCAGTTTTTTTCAGGAGAGCCCTTTTAATGATTAGGTCCCTTTCTATTTGCACTTAGAATCGTCGACTTCACTTTCATAAAACGCGCATATCTCTGGGAGGGAACACTTTTGGGGAATGGGATCGGTCTCATTCGATGCTCAGATGTTGTCCACATCAAAAAAAAGTGAAAAGTTGATGAAAAGGTTTGTTCAGGAGAGCCATTTTAAAGATTAGGACCCTTTCTATTTGCGATTAGAATCGTCGACTTCACTTTCATAAAACGCGCATATCTCTGGGAGGGAACACTTTTGGGGCATGGGGTCGGTCTCATTCGATGCTGATTTTTTTACCCTTAGGTCCCTTTCTCGATGCGCTGTCACATACAATATATTGTGGATAATTATTAACTTAGATTTTAAAATGGCTTATTCCGAAAAATAATGTATATAAAGTTCCTTTTTCAACTGATTTTACATTTTAAATTTGAATCGGCTTTAAAAAAAAGTACTGGATTTTTCTTTTAGTTTCTGGTTTTATTGGGAAGGTTGAACTTTGTCATTTTTTAATGGAATACAATAGCTTTCATATAACTACCACAACCGGCTCAGCAGTTCCTCATTCGATCAGCATAATTTTTCAGTTCATTTTCGATTGTTAAGGATCGAATCTCGTTAATAGCAACTTGGATTTCATGTTGCAAAGCTTCTATTGTCTTTAAATGCTTATCGTAATTGTTCCAAACTGAAAAAAATCCAAAGTGCTTAAATCATAGCTCCGATGCGGCAATTGACATTACAATTTCGGCTGATCATTCGATTTTCAAATATTGTGAGTCAAATATCGATGGTTGCGTTAGATGTGTAGTTGTTGTTGTAACAACAATATATCTTATTTTGAAGTCCTGTTCGGGGATCTGCTTCGATATCCAGGTGGAGGAAAAGCACCATTTGAACTGGATGCGTTTACAGAGACCTAGTGGTCAACTGAGTGGGCTTGACCGGACAATTGAAGAGGTGAGCACGTCATGTGGTCCCTGATGGCAGGCGGGACAGACTTCCGGAACGTTAGCATCAATTCATGCCCAGTAAGAATTGAGGCGGCTGCACCATCCAGATCTCAGCTGAGCCAGAACCACGCGCGTCTACTTAGGTAGTACCTTCTGCTCAGGTTAAATCTCCGGGGGACACTCCCCTCGCACTACGTTTACACTGTAGCTGGATACTGCTGCTGCGATTTTATCAGCGTGAATGTTGTTCAGACCTGCCTGATAGTTTCGATGATCTGAAGGTTCTCTCTTGTACTGCTGGACCTCACTCTCTAGATCATGAAGATCGTACCTGATCTGTCTGGGCGGAGGCATCCTGTCAAATCGTAGGTGGTTAGAATGACTACTGCGAAATCACCCTAGCAGACATTGCTTAGACAGCAGGAAATTGTGTCTGCGCACGGTAAGGACTTTCGCCTTCTCATGTAGATGGTCCTTAGAATACATAAGAAGACACCCTGTTGATGTTCTAAGGGCGGCATTCGGGCATGTCTGAATTTTCTTCCACTGCATCGTACTCACGTTTGCCGACCACAACGGCGCTGCGTACGTAGTTCGCTACAGACCGACCTATCGCTTTGTAATAGGTCAACAAGGTTACTTTGTCGGCTCCTCAAGTACTGCCGGCATGTGACTCGAGGACCTTGTTCCAACTTTTGAGCTTATCGCAGATACCTGTAGCATGTGCATAGGATCGAAAAAGGTAGTCGGGATGTTTACGTCATCGACTTTCACACTGCAGTTTTACATGCAGTAAACAGTGTGGCTGATGATTTGGACTCGGATATTTTTATATACCTTGCAGTAAACAAACTTGCTAAGCCAGTAAGGTAATAATTTATTTTCTCGTAGATCTTATCCACTCTAGGTCCTGACGCCAGAACTGTGCAATCATCAGCGTATGACACAATTTCAACGCCATCTGGTGGTGCAGGCATTTTAGAAAGGTAGTGGTTAAACACAGCTGGGAATGTCACTGGGGAACTATTTGTTTAACCCTGGGGAACTATTTGTTTAACTCTACGGGGCTTCGACTTCCTGTCTCTAAATTGTACATAAGACTGGCGCCCAATGTCCTCGAACAGAGTGGCATGATTGACCGTGTCTAAGGCTTTTCAAGATGTGTTAGATGTGTGACATGTGGTCTCGTCTTGTGCCACTTGTCCCAATTCTCTTGAATTTTGGAAAGAAAAATTCGGTGAGCATTGCGCGGTAACGCTCACCGCTCATTTCCGAAGAAAAATTGCCCATAAATACCGCCAGCCCAAAATCCACACTGTGCAGTGACTCGTTGTGGATGAATTGGATTCTCAATAGTCCCGTGTGGGTTCTCTGAATTCAAGTGCGGCAATTTTGTTTATTGACACAGCCACCGAGATAAAAATTAGCTACATCTGAAAACATGATTTTCGGAAAAATTCTTCATCTCCTGCCGAACAACCTTTAGCCCATTGGGCGTAGCGAAAACGCACCGAATGGTGTTCCATTATAAAATGAAAAAGTTTAACATTTCCAATAAAAATAGAAATTTGAAAAAATTATCAGAAATTTTTTTTCAGCTGATTCAAATTTAAAATGTTTAATTTCCACAGGGTGGGCACTCGTTGTAGAATATGGTGCACTTCAATAATAATATTTTGTACTCCAATTTCTGTGCCAGTCATCTAAGAAATTGGATAATTATGTCTACGAATATTGAATTGTGAGTATTGAAATATCTTCAAAAATTGAAAATTATTATCTGTAAAAAATTAAAATTATTGAATTGAACTTCAGTGGCATTAACGTGTACCTGTAACGGGTGATCAGTCATTAGGTGATCAGTCTTGAAGTTTTATTTTCAATATAGATTTTTTCATAGATTATGAGACAGTTGTGTTAAATTTGATTTTTTCTAAAGACTTACACCACAACAATGTCCCCAAATTATGCAACTGTAATATGGAAATGAGCGTTCGGTGGGAAAAGTTTTTCTACCAAAATTTTGTTCAGCGGTGAGGCCCATTTCTGGCTCAAAGGTGCATTATACCCGGTTTATAGGCTGGTGGAATCATCGGTCCATAGTTTTTCAGAAATGATGATGGACGGAACGTAACAGTGAATGGTGCTCTCTATTGCGCCATTATACCCACAGAAAATCACGGCTTGGTGTGGTTTATGGGCTGGTGGAATCATCGGTCCAAAGTTTTTCAAAAATGATGATGGACGGAACGTAACCGTAAATGGTGCTCGCTATCGCTCCATTATATCGGACTTTTTACCACCTGAAACTTACTGACTCACCGAAATTTTGACGACATTTGGTTTCACCAGGATGGTGCCACTTGTCATACAGCTGCTGAAACAATGGATCTATTAAGAGATAATTTCGAAGAGCAGCTGATTTTACGTTTTGGACCGTTAAGTTGGCCGTCAGATTGTGTGATATCACGCCTTTAGGCTTCTTTGGGGCTACGTAAATTCTAAAGTCTGTGATGACAAGCCAGCTACAATTCAAGTTTTAGAAGCCAACATTTCGCGTGTCATTAAAGCCATACCGGTCGAAATGCTCGAACGACTCGTCCAAAATAGGATCCTCAGGATAGATACCCTGAGGCGTAGTTGGGGCCAACATTTAAAGGAAGTTATATTTAATGAATAAATGGCATAAAATGCCCTTTCGAATTAACAATAAAGATTCCACAATTTTTGAATTTTTGTATTTTCTTTTTTTAAAAAAATTCTTTTAGATTGATCACCCGATATACAGGGTATCCGCCGTGTTTCTCCGCCATTTTTGTTAACATGAGTCTTGACAGTTCATATTTAGCAGTCGCGAAGTGGAGACGTGTTTATTTTATTATGTAAAAATATTCGATAAATCGTTTAACATTTTATCAAAATTAATCATCGATTACTGTGACGAAAAGAAAGTTACGTAAAATTTTTGGGAGAAACAAAAAAAAAACTCACTATTTATCGTGTAGTGAATGATTTCGAAGAAAGAGGGTCTGTAGCTGATAGGCCCAAGCATGCACCACAACGTACTGCAAGGTCGGCTCAAAACAGTACTGCTGCTCAAGAAAGTGTTTAAAACAATCCATCAATCCATTTAATGAACAATTTGCTCAAAAGGGCTCGCATTTGTGAGGCTAACACAGGCGGACAGTTATCTGAAATTGTATTCCATACATAATTGCCGACATTAAATAAAATATTTAAATACAGGGTGGCCCAAGTGAGACCTAGTGATGTTAAACATGTATAACTCTTGTAATAATGGTTTTTTAAATGATTTATTTTAATGTGCTAAATACATTTTATGAAAATTTAACGTGACTATGTGTGAAATATGACATCAGACAAATGACCACCATTTTGCTCGGTACAGGCATTGGCTCTTTTTAGCGCCAAGCTGCTGCACAGCTGCCAAGCTGCTGCACAGCTGCCAAGCTGCTGCACTGCTTCCACGTTCTCTTCAGTACGAATATTTCGATAAGCACCTCTTCCTGGACGGTCGGCAACTGAACCCAGTACCTCAAAACGGATTTTATTTTAAATTTCCAAGAGTTCAGTTATAATCTGTAAAAAGAAAAATAAATTATGTTAAAAAATAAAAAAGTTATTTGTGTTTCACATCAGCTGGTCTTATTTGGGTCACCCGTTATATAAGATCCGCTAATCAAAAATTTTAAACAAGCAAAGTAGTATACCATCGCGACGGACACTCTGTAGTATACCTTCCCGGCGGACACTCTGTACATGTTTGCTTGATTAAGATCACTTGCACCTATCGTTTCCGAATATCCCAATTCTTGTCATGTAAGACCTTGAGTTTCCAAAATAGAATTTCTTAAGTAAAATGAATTCTATAAGTATTCATTAAGTGAAAAAATTGTTTTTCAATTTTATTATGGTTTAGAGCCACTGTGCTCAATTCGCATACAAGTGAGCATGTTGGTTTCAATGCTCGCATTGTCGGTGCGTTTTCCTCCGTTTCTGTACACTTTGGTGCGTGTTCTCTTCATCCGAACTAATCAACCGTAAACGTTGGCTGCTACACAACAAACATGAATCCTGCGAACATTGTCGCCGTGGCAACATATTTGAGCTGTTCATTGCTCGCACTTGTAAATACTCGCACTTTTCTTCGGGACCCCCAGGATTCCTGGTGTAAAATTTCAATTTTATTGGCAAGCACTCTGCGGCAAAAGAACGCCAGGACAGACAGACAGACAATTATTGTCGCGCTTTAATATTTTTCATTGTATTTTATTTAACATTTGGAAAAAACATAGAATAACTTGATAGCTTTAACTGCGAAATAGAACGTGGTTGGAAAAATAAATACAAATGGAAATGCAAAAAAAAAAAGAAAACGCTACGAGTGCAAATGCCATTTAAAAGAAAATTTCATATTAAAGTCACATTCAACGGAAGTTACTGGGGCTTTGTTCAAAGCAAACAAGTGCAAACCTTCTAAACGTAATCAAGACCTGTTTTGTTTAGCTATTCGCTACGGAACAAACACGTGGAGACGACCGGTATTGGTGACTTTCAACGCCAGTTCAAAGAACTTTAAATTATCGTGGAAAATAAAGACATTTAAAATTTCAAACGTGGGGTTTTTATAGTCAGGCCGACGCAAATCCCTGCGGTCAACGAGATTATACAAAGTAATAAGTTTGGGAATTATCAGATGGGTTCACATAAGATGCATAGTGGAAACCGTAAATCGTTAATAAAGGGAAATGCGAATTTTAACTAATCGCTGACACACACAGGGAAAAAATTCAGTTGGAAATGGGTGCGAACTACAAAAATTCGGTTGCATTAAAATTTTTTTTTGCTGCAATCACCAACATTCCATGGTAATGATGGTAACATAATTCGGCATACAGTAAAATGGTAGGTAAAAAATTGTTACGGTTAACACAGTCAATAAGTCGGTTATAACAACCGAATTCAGTCAAACTATTTGTTGCCACAACTGTTGGTTTGAAAACCAATCAACTACTATGCACATGTACTTTAATACAAATAATCGGTAGTGACAACAGATAAGTTCTTTGTAGTAACCAAGTCCAGTTAATTGGTTATCTATCACAACATTAGAATATTTTTTCTATAATAATAAATTGCTTCAGGCCACTACAATCTGACAAAAAAAAACTTAAAAACAACAAATATTTAATAGGGACATAAATACTGTTACAACATTGAACTCACCCATTTCAATAGTAGAACTGAACATACCCCGTTAATGTCATATGGGTTTTTGAAAGCTTACCTCAATAGCGTTAGTCTGTAACGGGATTTTAAAATTATTTCAACTTGCATCATGGAGCGGTCAGATAATGAGAACCGAATCGCTGTAATAGCGCTTTTCAAGTGTGAAATGAAAAAAGCGATATTTTCAAAACGCTCCGGCCGCTAGGGATTAGCCGCATGTTCGTCAACCGATGCATAAAACTGTTTGAGGAGACTGGAGATGTAAAAGACCGCCACCGGTCGGGCCGACGACGCTCTGTTCGAACACCCCATGTCGGCGAAGTCGTTAAATCAAGAATTCACAGAAATCCGCTCCGAAAACCAAAAATCGTAGCTCGTGAGATGAATATCACGCAAAAGTCCATGAGTCGAATCATTAAAAATGCTTGGGACATGGGGCTTTCAGACGACGTACAGGACATTTATTGACTGCAGCTCTAAAAAATAGGATTGAAGCAGCTCTAAAAAATAGGATTGAAAAATTCAAACGTCTTTTGGTGAAGCACCCACAGAAAAAATTTGTTCGCCGATGAAAATATTTTAACCGTTCAGGAAAAATTTAACGCAAAATGATAGAGTGTATGCGCGGTCTTCTAAGGAAGCATCTGAACTGATCCCAAGGGCGGAAGAGGGTCATCACCCAGCTTCAGTCATGGTTTGGTGGGGTGCCTCTTACGATGGGGTCACTAACCTGCATTTCTGCGAGCAAGGAGTCAAAACATCGGCCAAAGTTTACCAAAAAACCGTTTTGGAAGCTGTTGTGAAGCCTCTTAACAATTCCCTGGACTTTCCAGCAGGATTCTGCGCCGGCCCATACGGCTAAAACGTCCCAGGCCTGGCTTCGAAACAATTTGCTTCATTTCCTCTGAAGAATGGCTCTCCGGCAGCCCTTTGGATTACAAATTGTGGACGGTTTTAGAGGACAAGGTTTGTCACAAAAGATATTCCAACATTGGATCTCTTAAGATTGTTTTGGTTCGAGCTGTGTCCAATTTTCCAATGGACGAGGTTCGTGCAGCTTTTGACAATTGGCCAGTGCGACTAAAGGCTTGTGTAAAGGCAAAGGTGGACATTTCGAAGAAGAAGATTCTTTTTGGATACAATATACATCAATAAATATATTAAAAATATTTGGTCCAAAAACATTCAGTACTTTTTATTTTACAGCATAAAACGTGTGTCACAGCATTTATGTCCCTGCTAAGTAAAGGGTGGTAAAATTGTGTTGAATGTGAACCACACCTAAACGTCAGGTTTTTTTCTGCATTTCATTTGATTCATTCTCAATTTCAGAATAACCCAATTTGAACCATGGAAAGATACACAAGCGAGCTACGCGTTAAATTATTCAGGCTTATTATGAAGTGGACGATCAATTTTCGAAGAAAATCATCTTCAGTGGTGAGGCGCATTTTCACCTCAGTGGATTCGTCAATAAGCAGAATTGCCGCATTTGGGCGAATAATAATCCAAGAGTGATTGTCGAAAAAACAATGCACCTACAAAGAGTGACTGTTTGGTGTGGTTTATGGGCTGGCGGCATCATCGGGCCGTATTTTTTTCAAAATGAGGCCGGTCGGGCAGTTACTGTGAATGGTGTTCGCTATCGTAACTTTTTATGGCCCGAGTTGGAAGATAGTGATGTGGACGATATGTGGTTTTAACAGGACGGTGCCACTTGCCACACAGCTAACAAAACATGGGCTCTCTTGCGTGACGAATTCAATCGGCCCTTAATATTTAACCACCATTTATAATCTAATAAAAGGGAATCGTAAAAATGTACGCAAGTATAGTTGCTTCGTGTATCTGCACGCAGAAAAAAAAATATGATTGGGGTGACAATATTCGAAGAGGATTATACTATTGTTGGGTGTATGTTTGAGGCACAACAATAATATGATCCTCACAACAATAGTATGATTCACACATAGCCATACTATGATTCCCACAACCATAGTATGATTCACACTCAACCATACTATGATCACCACAACCATACTATGAGCCTCACAACAATAAGATGATTCACACTCAACCATACTATTAACTCCACAAGCATATTATGATCCTCACAACCATTGTTTGTTTCTCATACAACCATAGTATGATTCACACGCAACCATACTATGACCCTCACAACCATAGTATGATTCACACTCAATCATACTATGATCCCCAAAATTATTTATTAGGATTGGGTTGTTATTCAAAAATAGAGATTTTTATCAAACAAGTTATTATAAATTGCATTACAATTAGTTCAGATTTGATTGAGGCCATGTTTTTATTGAACATTTCATTCAAGAAACATAAATATATACGAGTATTCCAACGGCAGTCGCAAATACTTTTAGTTGCCAGCAGAGGTGAATGCTACTTCACCATCCGTAGACCCCAACGAAAGTGATTAAGCAATGATGAATGGCTGTATACTTAAGTACAGGCAGATTTTAAATAAACGAGAACCAGTCGGTAGTAGAGTATTTCACCGAACAAAGTAAACACTATAAAAATCCCTCGAACTACCTTCCGATTGTTGTTGTCTTTTATAATGGACAACAACCATGCACTGTATGTGTTTTTCTTTGGTTTATCAAAAAAAACATACGCACACACCAAAATATTCTCAACCATACCGTATGACTGCCGCAATCATATACTTGTTAACGTAAATTTTTAACAACAATACTTTTGTTGCACCAACAGTTTATACGGTTGCTACAATCATATTTTCATTTCTTAATTTGGCAATAATATTATTGTAAAATTTCAACAATATTAATATAGCCGCAATCATTCTGTTGTTAAAATGAAATTCAAAAAACAATACTATGGTTCCGACGAACATGCTTTTATTGTAGAGAACTTATTATTGTTGCGGTGACCATATACCATATCTTTTCTCATCGTGTGGGGACTTTTAAAATGGACATACGGGTATCAAACAACAGTGAATTTTTTTAAAAACCTAGTCTGTTTGAAAATAAAAACGGACTTTGTCGCAATTGATTTTAATAGATTCGTAGAGTCTAAAAATATAGTAGGGCTTATCACTTCATTCAAAATAGGAAAATACTTTTCATACATAACAAAAGGCCAAAACCGGAATGTCGGTTGTTACTGGTTTTTTACTAAAAAATATAACCCGATAGTCAGTTTTTTTTAAACAAGGTTTAAAACCCCAAATGCCGGTTTTCTAAAAACGCTGTTTTTTTGACACCCTCGAGTAGTTTCTCCTTAGTCTACGATAACAAGCTATCTACCTTGGACGATTGCGATAACATAAATTAAACATAAATTATATAATTATATACATTTTTAGAAAAATAATTGTTTATTTTATTTGACATTAACTAATACAAAAATAATACGAAAGAGCAATTTTAAAAATTGCCTATTGCTAAACTATGGAAATTTGGTCTTATCATAATTGCGCCCACTGTATAGGGGACGATACACAAAATTAATTGGCATCCTAAATTTTTTTTTTCTTTTTTGTTAATTTGTTTATTACATTTTTAATATTTGAACTATTAAAAAAAATGATACAAGATAATTTATTGATGTAGAAAACAAAAACAAAAAAACTCTGCGCTGTGATGATGATGCTGTGGCCATTAAAAGTTCATTAAGTGTCACAACAGAGCACAGCATGTAATAAAAAGGATCGACAGGACATAAAGGACTGTCAATAACATGGTTGTTGTTCCCTTGAAATGTGTCTGCTGTTGCTTTTCGTAAATACTAAGAAAACATTGTTAACAATTAATTAAAATTAATTTATTATACATTATAACCGTTCCAGTGCAGCAACTGCTGCTGATGGCTGGATGAAAGGGTTGACAACGTCAGATGATGCGCATGCTGGTGATGATGATGTTGCTGATGACTTGTTTCATCGGTGGCATACAGGGAGGAAAAATCAGATTGATGCTGCAGCTGCTGCTGAGCAACTGCTGTCGATGTGGCTGTAGTAGGTGGCGTTAAGGGAGGAGCTGTGGTCTGGCTGTGCGTCATGTAGAAGCAATTCAGGTTGTCTGCTCCCGCTAGGTGGGTGTTTGCTACTATAGGTGATGTTGAGGCAAACTTTTGGGGCGAGGCCAGGGAGGAGGCCGTCGACGAACAGGATGTTGCTGAGTTCGAGGGTGTCGGTGGCAGACACAGCTTCTTGGCTGCTACTGTGTGACTGTACGGCTGCAGCACTTGTGCGTCTTGTGATGTTTTGACATATTCCAATGGCTTCGCGGAATTATTCGAAGAAATACCAGATGTGGCTGCTGGCGGGGCGGACGTTGAGGCAGAAGCTTGCAGCACGGAATTCATATCAGTGGCGTTTGACTCTATTGGCATTATTTGATCCATAAAGTATTGCTCGATGCTGACTTCGACATCTTCATTTGCACTTGAAGCGCCAGCAGCAGCCACATCCGTGTATGGCGCCATATAATGGTGACCATTTGCCGTCAATTTGTGCATTCCCACAGTGTGATTCGGCTTGGAAGGCGGCGTGGATATGTTAAAATAATTTAATGGTTCAATGGTGTGTATCGTGGGAGATGAAGCACAATTTGTGTGGCGATATTCGGCGGATGATGTGTACGGCGGCAATGGTGAGCCACCAACATGGTCATAACTGTGAAATTCCAGGGAATTGCTGTGATGCTGCTGCTGCTGTTGTTGTTGATTCGAATAAAACTGCAAAGCATATGATGGCAATTGATTTGAACTCTCGTTCAAATCGCCATTTATGGCCAAAACGCCAGCAATTCCAGCGCCACTGCCACCGCCCGCACTGTTAAAAGAACAATCATCCAAGGATATAAATTCACGTCCCTCAATGTTAAGTAAATTGTATTCAGCTAAAGCGCCATCACTGACTTGTTGCTGCAGCACACTTCTCGTCGCTTGCCGCTGCTGTTGTTGGTGCTGGTGTGGCTGTTGCTGATGCTGTGTCTGTGACAGCTGCGTGGTCAGCCGTTGTGTATAAGGTGTTGCTGGCGGTGTTAGGGGCTGCTGGGTATCGTTCGGTGTCGTGGCACCGGATTGCAGGGAACTGCTGGTGGAGCAGGGGGAATCCAAGCGTTTCGTATAATCGTAATGATTAAACAGAAAATCTGAACTCTCGTCCGGGCCATTTGCACCCAATAGACGACCTTGAGTCAACAATGCCACGTTTTTGCATGTATTCTTTAAGGTTTCATTAATATCCATCGCAAACGTTGCTTTTCCATTCGGTTGCTGTTGTGGCTGCTGTTGCTGATACTGCTGCTGTTGTTCGTGTTGCTGTAATTCTCGCTCCCTCTGCTGTTGCTGCTTGCTCGCTTTGCCATTCGTCCGGTTTCCTCCTGTTGCTGCCATTGTTTTTGATGACAAATGATTGTTGGGTGTTTTTCTGTTATGCCCAGTCGTGTTCGACTTAACTTCTGCCGTTGGGTCTGCCGTATTGTTGCCGCTACTACCATTCATCATTGCTGTGACTACGGTTGCCAGTGAGGCTTCTGTTGTCAGACCATCGCCGCATTGTACTGCACTGGCCGTTAGTGTGCGTCCCTTTTTTCTCCTCGGCTGATATTTGTAGTCCGGATGCTCCTGTTTATGAGTTTTGCGCAATTTTTCTGCCACATCCATAAAGGGTTGCTTATCGGAGTCTTTGAGGTTCCTGCAAATGAAAACAAAAGACGTAATTAGTTATTTTTGCCATGATTTAACGGAGGAAACTAATTTAGATTGAAGTGAATGTTGCTTAAGACAAGCTCACACTAATAGTTGTTTGAGATTATCTCAAATGTACTATTTCACATAAATTTTTGCCAGTATTAATCCTTTAAATTAAAAAAATCGCACTAGATTCTACATTCGAACCTTCTGCTCGTTTCGGAAAAAAGGAAGGCTATTCAACATCGGCTTTTTGCTAGAATTTAATATTTAAAATTTAAAAAAATCGCACTAGAGTCTACTCTCAAACCGTCTACTGGAGGGATCGTCCATTTTGAGTAAAAGATGTATAGAGTCTACGTAATCAAGTCGGATAACCATCTTTTAAAAAAGTGCGAGCTAAAACACGCAGTAGCTAGCTATCATCATCGCATATTTTCTGAAAATGTGAGAAAAAAATCTATGGGTTTCCGTTTAAGTCACAGGACAAGTCCTTAATCCTCTATTGCAATGACCAATGATACTAAGAAACAAGCAGGGATCTTTTTTCAAATCAATTAGCTGTGCACGATTTCGTTTTTATTGTTTTACGCCGACTCAAAACAAATAATGCATTTTATAGAGAAGATAATACTCTAAAGTTCACAATATTTACCAGGCATAATTGGCTTTCAGCTGGGTTTACTACTGTGAAAGTAGTATACTACGAGGGTTGCTATATATATTCCTGGCCTAGACAACACTTAGTAGCCATCTGACATTTCCATTGGAAAGTTTGACAATTTTTTGGCATAAACGTATTCAGAACGTTTTGACGTACGGCCATCATTTGTGTTGTTTACAGTGACTTGAAAAAATCAATTTGGCAAAAAATGGAATTAACTCGTGAACATTTTCGTGCGATCATTTTTCACAACTTTCGACGTGGATTATCACGAGAAAAGTGCATCGATGAACCTAAATCTTGTATGGCGATGAAGCACCATCCTATAGCACTGCGAAAAACTGGATTAATGGATTTAATGGTGGCCGACGCTCGCTCAAAGACGAAGGTCGTCCAAAAACGGCCGTTGTGCCAGAGAACATTGATACCGTGCGAGAACTGATAATTCAAGATCGTCATGTGACATACCGTGAGAGGCATCCTTGGGCATTTCGTCCACCAGCATACATCCGATATTGCATGAACACCTGGCCGTAAAAAAGGTTTGTTTTCGTTGGATCCCGCACAATTTGACAATCGCTCAAAAAAGGGTCGTGTGGTTGGTGCAAAGAAATTTTGAAAAAATACGATCGCGGTGCTTCAGAAGACGTTTGTAAGATCGTCACAGGTGACGAGTCATGGAGCTATGTGTATGAGCCCGAAACAAAACAGCAATCGACCGTATATGTCTTCGAAAACGAGCCAAATGCAATGAGAGTTATTCGTGGATAAAGCACTTCGAAGCAAATGTTCGCCTTTTTCTTTGGCAAAAATGGTCATGTTTACGCAGAAAAAAAGTATGGTTGTGGTGGTGTTGTGGTGTGTGACAATATTCGAAGAGGATAATACTATTGTTGGGTATATGGTTGTGGTACAACAATATTATGATCCTCACAACAATAGTATGATTCAAATACAACCATACTATGATCCTCACAACAATAGTATGATTCGCACATAACCATACTGTGATCCCCACAACCATAGTATGATTGACACTCAACCATACTATGATTTCCACAACCACAGTATGATCCTCACAACCAAAGTATGTTTCATATACAACCATAGTATGATCCTCACAACCATTCACACGCAACCATGTTGTGATCCCTACAGCCATAGTATAATAACACACAATTATACTATCATCCCCAATATAATTTATTAGAATTTGTTTAAGTTGTCGACAATAGATTTGATCCCCAATATTATTTATTAGAATTGGCTTAAGTTGTCAACAATAGATTTTAATTATGGAAATTTTTCAAAAATACATTTAATTCAAAATAATAGGGTGATTTATTTCACAGTAGAAAAAATTAATTTAAATAAACGTAAGCTTTTTTATTAAAAATATTTCAGTTAAACAAAGCCAAATTAGCTTGTTTAAAAAATTTTAATTTCGATAAAAAGTACTATTATTGCATTAGATCCGTACCAATAACATTTGTTCTAAAGGGCATATTTAAACGAAGAAAAATAACAATCATACAGTATTATTGCCGTAATCATATTATTGTTAACGTAAAACGCAAAATACAATACTTTTGTTGCACCAACCATATTTATATTGTTGCTATAACCAAATTTTCATTATTAAATTTGACAATAATACTATTGTTACATTTTAACAATATTAATATTGCAGCAATTATACTATTGTCAAAAATAAATTCAGTTAACAATGCTATGGTTGCGACGAACATACTTTTATTGCGGAGAACATATTATTATCGCCGTGACCATGTAGTTACCATGTTTTTTCTCTGCGTGTGGCGACTGTTCCGCATGAGCAACGTAGGACGGTCAATTCTGAGTGGTACACCACAATTTGTTTGACTGAAGTCTTCGGAGAAATTCGAAAAACGAAAAAAAGACGACGAATCATTGTACATGACAACGCGAGCTCTCACATATCGGATCAAACCAGCTCCCTTTTTATCGGTAAAAACGTCGAATTGATGGGTCATCCGCCGTACAGCCCTGACTTCGCATACAATGACTTCTTTTTGTTCCCTTACATCAAGAAAAAAATGCGTGGTCGACGAATTACGTCACCAGAGGATACTGTAAGCGTTGAAAAACCGTGTTTTGGAGGTGTCTCAATCGGAATGGAAAAAGAGCTTCGACAATTTGTTTGAGCGCATGCAAACGTGTATAAATTATGCTAAAGAATACTTTGAAAAACAACAAAACCATTTTTGATGATAAATATTCGCATATTGAATAGGGATTAAACCGGCTCAAGACCTCTTGCTTCTATATTTAAATAGAAGACAAGTTTTTAACAAAAATGGCAAAGTGACATTGATTTTCGTGGCTGCACACTACCTTTATCATGATTTCGGGTCCCGTGACAACCCTCTTCAGAAAGCCTTGCTGCAATTGTTGAAAGTAAAACCGAACTCTATAAGGCCAGGCGCATTTTATGTTTAAAGACCATCTTACTAATGTTAGGTATATGGTTCAAAAATATAATAGTTAAACAGATCTAAGTGCATGCTTGTGATGATCATAACATTGTTGTAAAACAGCCATATAACCAACAATAGTATGATGTTCTCCAAACATTGTCACCGCAACCAAACCGTTTTTCCGCCTGTTCCGGTAGGCGTCAATGTCGCTAGAAAAGGGTGTTTCTATCAGACGTGTGGTTTTCAAGAAAAATAAATAAAACGCACGACGCGAGATAATGGCTCACCAAAAGTTTCCTTCATTAAATTTATTGTTTTGTTGGTCGTCCACGTCAACATCCTCCAATTCAGGCACGAAAAAGTAGCATGGCTCTATAGCGTTCCCCATTGACTGTAACATTAATATTATGGCCGGCTTCATTTTTGAAGAAAAGTGATTCCGTCTGCCCATAGAGCTAACCAAACAGTGACTTTTTGAGGATGTAACGGCGTTTCAACAATGGCTTGTGGATTTTCATTACTCCAAATGCTACAATTTTGGTTATTAACAAACCCATTCAACCAAAATTGAGCTTCATCGCTGAAACAAATTCCTTGTACGAGGGCTGCTATATATATTTCTGGCCTAATAATTTAAATGCGAATATTTATCATCAAAAATGGTTATTATTGTTTTTCAAAGTATTGTCCAGCATGCCTATTTTTCATGCGCTCAAACCAATTGTCGAAGCACTCTTTCAACTCCGATTGAGACACCTCCAAAACATGTTTTTTAAAGGCTTCAACAGTATCTTCTGGCGACGAAAATCGTTGACCATGCATTTTTTCTTGATGTGCGGGTATAAAAAGAAGTCATTCGGTGCCAAGTCAGGGCTGTACGACGGATGACCCATCAATTCGACGTTTTGGCCGGTCAAAAAGGAGCTAGTTTGAGCCGATGTGTGGGAGCTCGCATTGTAATGGTGCACAATGATTCGTCTTCTCTTGTTCGTTTTTCGAATTTCTCAGGCAAACAAATTGTGGTGTACCACTCAGAATTGATCGACGTTGCTCAAGCGGAACAGCCGCCACATGACCAGTTTTGTCGAAGAAACAGGTGACCATTGGCTTTGAAGTGCTTCTACCACGAACAACTTTCGTTGGATTTGGCTCGTCTTCGAAGACCCACACGGTCGATTGCTGTTTTGTTTTGGGTTCATACGCATAGATCCATGAATTGTCACCTGTGACGATCTTATAAACGTCTGTTGAAGCACCGCGACAGTGTTTTTTTTTCAAGTCACTGTAAACAACACAAATGATGGTCGTGCGTCAAAACGGTCTAAGTACGTTTATGCTAAAAAATGTCAAACTTTCCAATGGAAATGTCAAAAGGCGCCAGGCAAGACTAAGTGTTGCCTTGGCCAGAGATATATATAGAAACCCTCGTAAAAATCAGGATCGGTGGCCATCTCCTTTTGGGTATATTCATTATGAAATTGCAAACCAAACTGAACATAAATCAAGCGACGGCTGTCTAAAAGATAAACTTCGAAAAAAGTGTGGCCAAATTGAAAACCACAATCTTTATTTACGATGGCGACCGCAAAAGTAACTGGCCTAACAAAAAAGAACCGTTTTTTGGAATTATTATTATTTATTTTTCAACATAATCTCCTTCCAACTCAATACACTTCATCAAACGTTTTTCAAGTTTTTTAATTCCATCCGAAAAATAAGATTTTTCAAGACCTTCAAAATATGCCTCAGTTTCAGCAATAACTTCGCTATTGGACGAACATTTTTTGCCACTGAGAAATTTTTTTAAATTTGGAAACAAGAAATAATCAGAAGGAGCTAAATCTGGACTATATGGTGGATGCGGAGCAATTTCAAATCGTAATTCGGCCAGTTTTTGTTGAGTTAAAAATGCAGTGTGTGAAGGAGCATTATCTTGATGAAAAAGAACGTTTTTTTACTAAATGTGGTCGTTTTATCTTGATTTCCTCACTCAACCGATCCAATAATATTCACTGTTTATAGTTTTTCCTTTCTCAAGATAATCAATAAATATTATACCCCTTGCATCCCAAAATACTGTGGCCATTACTTTTCCTGTTTTCGCCTTCTTGGGACCACTTTTACCAGCTTCTATCCATTGTTTTGACTGTTCTTTGCACTCTGGGATGTAGTGATGGATCCATGTTTCATCAACAGTTATGAATCGGCGCAAGAACTCTATTGGATTACACTGATAAATCGCTAAAAGCTCCTCGGAATTGGTCCAACGGACGATTTTTTGGGGCAAAGTCAACAAACGCGGCACCCATCTTGCGGATAGCTTTTTCATGTGGAGTTCATCATGTAAAATACTCCAAACTTGTTTTTCGTGTATTTTAACAATATCAGCAAGTTCTCTGAGCTTTATTCGTCTATCTTTAGTCACTTCATTAAATATTTTCCTAATGTTTTCAATAGTAGTAGCAGTTTTCGGTCTTCCAGAGCGTTGTTCATCTTCCGTACTTGAACGACCCATTTTAAATTGTTGAACCCAGGATTTCACGGTGGAGTATGATGGTGCATTATCATCATGAACAGAGTCCAATTCATCTTTCATTAATTGTGGCGTATAACCTTTCATATAAAAGTGTTTAATTACCGCACGAATCTCTTTATTTTCCATTTTTCAAAAATTATAAAACTTGTTTACTTCAATCACCTGTAACAAAGAAAATAATCATTAAATATTTCGGAAATTTTGACAGATGGCTTATAAAAGATTGCTTTTAAAAAACAAAAAAAATGTTGCTAATAAAACAGAAAATGTGCCAGGCCAGTTAGTTTTGCGGTCGCCCTCGTAAGCCGTTGAAGTCGCATATTAAATCCATTTTGATGAAAATTGGCACAGTTCTTTGCGTTCGTTCAGTTATCAGATCAGATGTAAATAATGGGTCCGACCGATCTATGTTTTTAAATATAGCCCCAGCACCAGATTGTCAAAGACACATAGTCATAGCCGCTGTAAAACCATCATATTCATTCGATCAAATTAGGTCTAGTAAATAACTTTTGAAAACCCGATTTGAATAATCTATGCTTTTGTTCCTAAAAAAAATCCGCGTAAAAATTGTCTGGGGGCCAAAAAAATGGCTTTCAGTATACATGGGCATGGCTTTAAATAACTATAAAATTTTCTCACGAAGCCAAAAAAAATATATATGCAGTTTGAGTACATTTTGGTGGCAGACCTTAAGTCCGAATAAATTATCCAAAAATAAAACAAAAAATCTGACAAATTCAAATATGACCCTAAAACCTATTCTGCACACCCAGAAGGGAGGTATATAATAAAGTAGGCCATGCCTTGCTTAAACTATTCAACCAGATTAGTTTTGAACAAAACCCAAACCATCATTCGCAAATGATTTAATTGCATGTAGAGTCTAAAAATGCAGACAAATACTTCACTTTTGATTGCGGAAATATGTTCTATTCATTGGCAAAAGGATCAAACCGGAATGTCGATAAATGCCAGTTTTTTTACTTTTCAAAATCCGACAGTCGGTTAGTTTAAAACATGTTCTTGAAAAAAAACCCGAAATGCCGATTTTCTGTACTCCGCGTTTTTATGGACACTTTTACCAACACCACTAGGAATGTAGTTTATTCGCCTAAATTAATTTAAAAAATTGTACTGATTAAATAAATAAATTGAAACATGTTTGCAGTGTGATAGAATAAAAACACACATTGATTGATGAACGAAAGCGTTAAAACAAACACTAAAATGGATGGGCAGTGGCGCCTCTACAAATACCCTGCAGCATGGAAAATTAATAAGATTACATGTTGCCACCGATTTGAATGATGTTGGCTTCAAATAGTGAATCAAAGATCACTTATTGATGACAGGCAGTGGGTCTTTTGAACTTCTGAACTATTTAAAATATTTCTAAAATTAAAAATGTGTTATAAAGAAGATAGTTTAAGCTTTAACTGAGGGCTGACATATGTTGGTAGAGCTCCTAGAAGCTTAAATGCTGGACGTCTAAATTATTTTTTTTTTATTTCCGTAACTTGAAACCTTCCTTACATTTCGTTTTCGTTACAAAATTATTTGAAAATAAAATAACAAATATTCATATATTGAGTAATAAAGTTATACAGGGTGTCTGTCGGGAAGATATATTACTTTGAGTGTTTATATTTTTTGATTAAATGAAAGCGAATGGATCTTATATTGCTAAATGTTTTATTTAATGTCGGCAATTATGTATGGAATACAATATCAGATGAATGTCCGCCGCTGTTAGCCTCACAAATACGAGCCCTTTTGAGCACATTTTTCATTACATTCTCACACATTTCACGAGGTATTTCATTAATAACATCACGAATAATTTGTTTGAATTGCTCAAGCGTTTCTGGCTTTTTTTCTTTTTAGATATCCCCACAAAAGAAAGTCTGGAGCAGTCAAATCAGGCGACCGTGGAGGCCAATCAACATCACCATTTCTTGAAATAACTTGTCGTGGAAAAAGGTCTCGCAGTAATTCCATTGTAATCCTGGCTGTATGCGATGTGGCACCGTCTTGTTGATACCACAAGTTAATTAAGTCCAAAGCATGCAGTTCTGGCGTTGAAAAGTTTCCAATCATATCACGATATCGCTCCCCATTGAAAGTTACCGTTAAACTGTTTTCGTTTTCGTAGAAGTAAGGTCCAATGATTCCTCCTGAACAAACTGAACACCAGACTGTTACTTTTAATGGATGCAGAGGTGACTGATGAATATTTGAAGGGTTGCCAGAACCGAATATTCTGTTTATTCAAATGAAAATGTGCCTCGTCATTCATTGTGAGTTTTTCATGAAGTCGGGACTGTCTTAGACGAGCTGTAACATTCTATTGGCATGTGTACGGCAGCGTAAATGGTCTTGTGGAAGAAGCTCTTGTATCAACTGAATTTTAAATGGAAACAAATGCAAATCCTTGTGCAAAAATTTTGGCCAAAGTAGTTGTTTTGCACACTTTCTTGAGCAGCAGTAATGTTTTCAGCCGATCTTGCAGTACGTTGTGGTCCATGCTTGAGCTCAGCTACAGATCAGCTCTTTCTTCGAAATCATTCACTACACGATAAATAGTGCGTTTTGTTGGCACGTCGTTTCTCCCAAAAAATTCACGTAACTTTCTCATCGTCACAGTAATCGATGGTTGATTTTGATAAAATGTTTAAACGATTAAAACACGTAAGTTTATCGAATGTATTTCCATAATAAACTTGCCAAGTCTCTACATCACGACTGTCTCGACTAATGTTTACCAAAATGACGACAAAACAAAGTAGAACCCTTCCCTTTGTTAAACTAGGTATTTTTTATTTCAAATCAGTATTCAAAAAACTGCTCGCTTCGGTGCTATTAATTAATTTAAATTCGCAACTTTAGGTGTTTAAAAGATGAAATGGATGGATCGGAAGAAGTCGCCAACAATTTAAAAATGTCCCCATTTTGTCTTGTACGGGAAATTGTGCATGTATTCGATAAGAAATAAATCGCATATGCGAATGCGAATTAGTCGCATCGTTTTGTCTTTGCATTCGCATAATGCAATTTTGGAATATTCGCAAAATACAATTTTGGAAAATTTTCACTTGCAAAAAAAATATTTATTTATTTTCTTTCAACAATTGCTGCGAAGCTTTCTGAAAAAGGTTGTTACGGACCCGAAATCGCAGTAAAATCAGTGTGCAGCCACGAAAATCAATGTCACTTTGCCATTTTGTTAAAAACTTGTCTTCTTTTAAAATGTAGATGCTAGAGCAGTTTATTCCTGTTCCTATTTTACTCAAAGCTAATTTTTTATGAAATACTTTTTAAAAAATTTCTGTTTCCTTAAGCCTTGTTCTCACCTATCTCGTCAACTCCATGTGAAATCAATCACCTTTTCCAAGTAGGTCTTCGATTATGATGAAATTTTGTACATTGGTTCACTTTGGTGTTCTAAAAAAATACAGTTTGGGTTTCTTAAAAAAAATTTTAATTCTGAAAACTACAGAGGTGACAACATTTTTAATACGTTGCCACTCATAACTTTTGTTCTAGTTATGATATTTGAGATTTTGTTTTAAACTATCAGGATTAAATTGAGGATTACAAAAAAAAATTATAAAAAAAATTATCTATAAAATTTTTTTTTATATTTTGAAAAAATATTGTAGAAAAAATATTCCTTCGATTTTTTAAAAAAAAAATTGGTAAATGGTTATTATTTTGGCTAATGGCACAATAAGAGTTTTGGGTGGCCACGCTTCTGCTTTTCTAGTTAAAAATAAAAAAAAAAATGTCGGCCTCCACATTATTTTCAATTATTATCTATTTGTCATGTATGAGGATTTTTTTATTTCCATTACAAATACTTACAAAGAGCCATAAATAAGCACTTAAGGAAGTAAAAAGTTGTAGTAATGTGAACCGACTTACCCTCACCCATAGAGGGATACGTTGTAAGGTTTGCATTGGTCTTAACGGTATAGAAGACATGGCTATTTAAAAAAATCTTTACAAATATATTTATTTAAAAAAAAATTTCCGGATTTTGAATAAGCGTACCTTCGACTTTTTTCAAATTTTTTTGGTAAATGGTTATTATGTTGGCTAATGACACAATAAAAGTTTTTCGTGGCCACGCTTCAATTTTTAAGTTATAAATTAAAATGTGCATCGGTCTCTACATTATTTTTACTTTAATTATTTTCGGTGGCTTCGAACTTTCATCTGAAAAAAAGTCTTAGTAAAAATATCTCAAATAAATTTAAATTTTTTAAATAAATTTAAATTTTTTAATGAAATTCTCTAGTCTTTTAGACTGTTTTATAAAATAAAATATTACCAGAAAAATCACGGAAAAATGTAATCTTCTATGACCCTTTGTAGATCTTTCTACCGGAAATATAAAAAATCCGCAGAAATCACAAATAGAACCAAAGTTCGAGTTTTCGAATTTTAAAGTGGTTAAAAATAATGTGGAGACCGTTGCACATTTTAATTTATGACTTAAGAAATTAAAGCGTGTCCAGGAAAAAATTGTATTGTGTAATTAGCCAAAATAATAACCATTTACCAAAAAATTGGAAAAAAGTCGACGTTACATTTCATAATCTGGGAATTTTTTAAAAATAAAAAAAAATGTCTTCTATACCGTTAAGACCAATGAAAACCTTACAACGTATCCCTCTAGGGTAAGGGTAAGTCGGTTCACATTACTACAACTTTTTACTTCCTTTAGTGCTTATTAATGGCTCTTCGTAGCTATTTGTAATGGAATTAAAAAAATCCTCGTACATGACAAAAAGATAATATTGAACAGCATTTGTTAAAATCTCTTAATTTTTCTACTTATTTTTTCTATTTTTTTTTTGTTTTCCCTATCCTCTACTTTTTTGTAATCAACCTCTCCCCGTCACCCACTAATTTTAGGCTAGTTATAAGTATACCTTTAAGCTAATTACTAGGATATTTCACTCCTCAGACCACTTTAGCCTCGGGAGCAAGGGCGAACACACTTATCAGATCTACATACAAATAAAAAATATTTCTATACACAGAAAAGACTTGGTGCCGTTAGCTGTACGTTACTGATAATTTAGACAATACATTATAGTCATAAGCAATTTCTTGTTCATAGATCTAGTATATGTCTGTCATTGTTTTTGAAAAAAGTCTCAATAAAATAAACTAAACTAAACAAACTTGAAAATAATGTGGAGACCGACATACCTTTTTATTTTTAACTCTAAAAGTAGAAGCGTGGCCACCCAAAACTATTTTGTGCCATTAGCCAATATAATAACGATTTACCAAAATTATTTAAAAAAAAAAAGGTAAATTTTTTCCAAGAACGCGAAAAAATTTTTTTTTTCAAAATAAAACGTATTTTTAAAAAACGTATTAAAAATAGTATTAAAATTCTATTTTTTTTTTTTTTTTAAAAACCCAAACTATTTTTGTAGAACACCAAAGTGAATCGATGCACAAAATTTCGTCAAAATCGAAGACCTACTTGTAAAAAATGATCGGTTCCACATGGAATAGACGTATTGTCTAAGAGAAATTAAGAAAACAATACAATGGTTGCCACTAACATACTTTGCTGATAATGAGAAACCCACTGTTTAGACTGCTGCTTGGTCTCCGAAGTGTTGTAAAGAATCCATGTTTCATTCACGCCGTAAAAACTCATTCGAATTGCAATTGAACAACTCCAACAATCCTTTGAAGTAGTCACACGATTACTTTTATGGTCAATTGAGAGCAAACGCTTCAGTCAGCTTGCAGACAGCTTTCTTAAACCCAACTGATCATGTAAGATCGAAACCACACTGCCATATGAAATGCGTATGGCATCAACAATCTCACGCGCTTTTACTCTTTTTTTGATGTGGACAACATCTGAGCATCGAATGAGACCGATCCCATGCCCCAAAAGTGTTCCCTCCCAGAGATATGCGCGTTTAATGAAAGTGAAGTCGACGATTCTACACCAAAGATACACGTATTTAAATCTTTAAAATGGCTCTCCTGAACAAAACTGGTTTTTACCCTTAGGGCCCTTTCTATTTTGCGCTTCACATATGGAGGATTTTTTTCGACATTTTCGACCACCAAAACAAAAGTCAGTAAAACACTTTTTCCATTGAAATCGATAGCGCAGAGTCCCCATAGTATTTATCTAAATTTTCCTTGGTTTTTTTTCTCCAAAAATAATGTTTAATATGCACTCGAAATTCACTTTTTTTCCATTTTTAACAAAATCCACGAGGTTGTGTGTTTTGAACAGCTGTTAAACACAAACTAAATGACGGAACTCTCTCAAAAATTGACAGTAGTATATTAACAGATGGTACGTGATGGGGGCAGTGATGCATTTCATATAACTACGAGGGAAGTCACTGGAATGGGAAAATGCTAAGTTTTACAAAAATCATAGTACATGGTGGAGCGTGGAGTTTGCATATTTGGGAATAAAATAAAAAAATTATAAACCTTAGAAAAATTTATTTTATATTTTAGTTATATTGAACAATAAGGGAATTTTAAAATTTCATGGTTTTAAATAGTGTATCTGTTAAATGTCGACCTTTGATATTCACACACTGCTCTATACGTTTTCTGAAGTTTTCATCAACTCTAACAAGCATGTCCACTGGTATTCTGCCAAATTCAGCCTCAATATTGTTAATTAGGTCTTCCAAGGTGTTTGGACAGTTGATATACACCTTCGATTTCAGATAACCCCAAAGGAAAAAATCGCATGGGGCTAAGTCTGGTGAGCGTGCCGGCCAGTTCGCATCACCCCTCAAAGAGAAAAGCCGTCCAGGAAACATTTGCCTCAAACAATTCATGTAACCCTCGCTGTGTGTGCGGTGGCACCATCCTGTTGGAACCATGTATCCTCTTATTGCATTGCCTCAAGAACCGGCTGAAAACAATCCTGGAATCCCGTCTGGATATGCCAAGAGAGTGATTGCTTCCGAGCAGAGCGTTTCGGAGATTGCAGTATTGCTGCTCTAACTCTCTGTGTAATCCTTCTCTCAGGTCCCCTTCGTACACATGACACATTCCCTGTTCTATGAAGTTACCCAATTTACAATTGATTGCCTCGAGGAACACGTCCCCGTGAGGGAACATCGAATCGTAAATGAAATGATCGAGTAGGCATTTGAAAAATACTCTTCAACACAAAATGACCTCTCCTCACGTGTCCGATGCATGATGGCAACTGAAAGGCAGGCGAAAACGAATCTTCCGTCAGCCACTATAATCCGCGCACACTCTCCACTCTCTTCGACCAACAGTGTCGCATAAAGTGCAAAAAAGCAAATTTCACGCTCCACCCTGTATAAGTATATGTGGTGGGTGCTGAGCACGACTTTATACTAACTAACTCGCAACGGTTATGTAATTTACAAGTGGAAAAAAACCCGCACCTGATTTCCTCCTGGTGCACTCAAAATATCATATTAGGATATTCCTTACTTCTTAGTGGGGACATAAATACTGTTACAATATTGAACACACCCATTTCAATAGTAGAACTGAACATACCCCGCTAATATCATATGGGTTTTGAAAGCTAACCTCAATAGCGTTAGTCTGTAACGGGATTTTAAAATTGTGTCAACTTTCATTATGGAGTGGTCAGATAATGAGAACCGTATCGCTGTAATAGCGCCTTTCAAGTCTAAAATGAAAAAAGCGATATTTTCAAAACGCTCCGGCCACTAGGGATTAGCCGCATGTTCGTCTACCGATGCATAAAACTATTTGAGGAGACTGGAGATGTAAAAGACCGCCACCAGTCTGGCCGGCTAAAATAATAGGATTGAAATATGCAAACGTCTTTTGGTGAAGCACGCTGATAACTTGGACAGAAACATTTTGTTCAACGATGAAAAAATGTTTACCGTTCAGGAAAAAATTTAACAAGCAAAATGATAGAGTGTATGCGCGGTCATCTAAGGGAGCATCTGAACTGATCCCAAGGGTGGAAAGGGGTCATTACTAGCTTCCGTCATGGTTTGGTGGGGTGTCTCTTACGATGGGGTCACTGACCTGCATTTCTGCGAACAAGGAGTCAAAACATCGGAAAAAGTTTACCAAGAAACCGTTTTGGAAGCTGTTGTGAAGCCTCTTAACAATTCTCTGCCATGGCCTTTTTAGGAGGATTTTGCGCCGGCCCATAAGGCTAAAACATCCCAGGCCTGGCTTCGAAACAATTTGCCAGCGTTTATTTCCTCTGAAGAATCGCCCTCAGGCAGTCCAGATTGGAAACCATTGTATTACAAATTGTGGACGGTTTTAGAGGACAAGGTTTGTCACAAAAGACACCCCAACATTGGATCTCTTAAGACTGCTTTGGTTCGAGCCGTGGCCAATTTTTTATGAACGAGGTTCGTACAGCTATTGACGAATGACCAGTGCGACTAAGGCGTGTGCAAACGCGAAAGGGGGACATTTCGAATAAGTAGATTCTTTTTGGATACAATATACTCGTACATCAATATATATATTAAAAAATATTTGGTCCAAAAGCATTCAGTACTTTTTATTTTACAGCATAAAACGTGTGTAACAGTTTTTATGTCTCTACTAAGTACTAACGTAAAGTAACTCGTAACGGTGACAGAATTCACAGGTGGAAAAACCCCACCACTAAAAACCTCGCACCGGATTTCATCCTGGTGCACTCAAATTATCACACACCGAAATTCCTTACTAGAACAGAATTTAACCCTGAGTCACACAGAAATCCCAAGATTCTATCAAATAATGTTTACAACACCAGGTTGGCACGTCAATATACTCGTATACTTGGCGTTACAAACCAATAATAACCAGTACCACCATGTGCTATAGGGTACGAATATTGATGATTTAAACCAAGCACTTATCAGCAGCAAATACGTAAATACATTCGAAAATATTCATCAATCGATCCATGACGCGGTCTATACAACATTTCTGTGTCTACAAATAAATCATGAAATTCCCTTATCAACAAACATGCAATGAACCATGAAATTTTTCAACGTTTGAAATTTTCAATATTTTTAATTGCGAGTGACTGACAAAAACAAAACAAAGAAGACGACAACATAGAAATAAAATAAATTCTGTTGTTTAAATAAACAACAATTTGCTTTTGTTGTCGCGGTGTCGACTGCTTTTATGCGAAGGAACATCAAATGTCCACATACGAGAACAAATCTTGCTAATTAAATATTAATTCACAATTGTGTAATTCAGTTCTCAATAAAAATGGTTTGAAAATAGCTCGAAACTATAGTAACTGAATCGAAAACAATACAGACATACGTTGTTAGTGTTGTAATATTCCTTGTACTTACTTCCATAATTTGCCCAGAGATTTACTTAATTCGGAATTTTGCAAATGTGGATGTTGTTGAGACATGACACGTCTAGCCGCCTGGGCCCACACCATGAACGCGTTCATTGGCCGCTTAATGTGCTCCCTTTTGCGATCCGAGGGTTGCCTGCAAAATATCAACAAAAGAAAAAATGCAAAAATAAAACAGATGAACAAATGTTCTCAGATACTTATACGAGTACTTTTATTGTTTTTTTGTTTCGTTTGGTATATTTTGCACGTTCGTTTTCGAGTTTTGAACAAATTATTTAAATTTCCAGTAAACGAGCAGGTACCAGCTGCTGGTCCTGCCGACGACACCCTGCTTAGCTGTAACGTTAACAACTGCTCTTGAACACGTTAACTGTTTGCTTACGACTTTTTAATACACTTTTCAACTTTTTGTTATGTCCTGTACTCTACGATGGTGAATATATACATTTTGTCAAAGCATTTGTCGATTAAGGGAAATGTGTGTACTTGGGTTGCTAAAAAAATGAGATAAATGAATGAAGTAATGAAGAAGAAAAGCCAGTATATGTGACAGCGCATAGAGAAAGGGACCTAAGGGTAAAACCCAGTTTTGTCCAGGAGAGCCATTTTAAAGATTAGGTCTCTTTCTATTTGAGCTTAGAATCATCGACTTCACATTCATAAAACGCGCATATCTCTGGGAGGGAACACTTTTGGGGCATGGGATCGGTCTCATTCGATGCTCAGATGTTGTCCACATCAAAAAGAAAAAAAAGTGAAAAGTTGATGAAAAGTTTTGTTCTGGAGAGCCATTTCAAAGATTAGGTCCCTTTCTATGTGCGCTTAGAATCGTCGACTTCACTTTCATAAAACCCGCATATCTCTGGGAGGGAACACTTTTGGGGCATGGAATCGGTCTCATTCTATGCTGAGATGTTGTCCACATCAAAAAAGAAAGAAAAAATAAAAATTGATTTTTTTACCCTTAGGTCCCTTTCTCTATGCGCTGTCATATATTGACCTACAATGGGCTCTATTCCTTTATTCTGCACATAATGCAGCGGTGGCAGCCACTGGACTCGAGGACAACATTCAATGTAATATTTCTTACATAAAGGTAGCTTAAAAACTAGTAAAAATGCCAAAGTCGGGCGTGGTCGACTATACTATACCCTACGCTTCTGGATATTCAGAAAATACAACTTAAAATAGGTTTGGGGATCCCCTAAACCTATTTACCTAGATTAAATTTACCTAGATTTTTAAACTTTTGTCATATTGGAGTTTGTGAGAAAATGCCACTTTTTTGGAAAATCGATTGAACATATATAAGTATGTGGGAGCTATATCTTCCTCGGAACCGACTTTCTTCAATTTCAACAGCGCCCGTCCTTGGCCTGAGGAACTTACTTGTACCAAACCCTATCAAGACTAGTGTGGCTTCTAGAGCTAACAACATAAAATCAAATGAACATATGTTTAGACGCTATACTAAAATTTGAACCGTTGCCTTCAATTTCAATAGCATTTCCTTGGCCCAAAAAGGTATAACTAGTAATAAATTTATCAATATTGACTGAAAGATGTGGTTTCTAAAGCTAAAAACAAAACAAAAATCTGAAACTGAAACGATTTGCTATTTTGCTTTATGGCCAATTTTGATATTTTTATATATTTGATTTTGTCGATGGAAAAATTATGATGATGAAAATAATCAAATTTACTTCATTTTTCACTCAACGTTTCGTTGGCTTATTTCCAACTTCTTCAGGAGTGGTGTTTTATTAAAAATCCTAAATAGTAAGTGAACAAATTTATCAAAAAAATGTTCTTCAAGTTTTATAGCGTCCTTTCTAGGTTCAAAAAATAAACGTGTGCCAAATGTCATCAGGATTGGCTGAAATATGTGGCTCCTAGAGCTTAAGACAAAAAATCTGATGACCATGCTTATATGTGTAGTAGCTAAATCTGAGCCGATTTTCTTCAACTTCAATAACGTACTTTCTTGTCACATAAAACTTTTTGATGCTAAGTTCCATCAAGATTGGATGTACGATATTGCTTCTAGAGCTAAAAACAGATGGTTGCTATTTATATTATATATAAATGTCATTATATATGATGTCAGGATGGAACTGTCTCATGCGACCCTGCAGGAACATTGCGAAGCGTGCGTACCATTCGGTCTAAAACAACATAACACCTACTTTTCGGTACTTTCGTACATGTCTGTACATGGCAGTACCGTACATTTACAAGTTGCTGTACATCAGAGAAAGTTGCGAAACAACTACACACAGAGAAAAAATCAGTTGGGAATCATTCCGAACTAAAAACATTCGGTTGGATTAACACACTTTCTGTTGCCATTACCAACATTCCATCTTATTGATGGTTTCGTGGTTCGGCTAACCATAAGATGGAAGCTGCAATAATATTACGATTCTTGCTGCCAATAAGTTTCTTATACGAGTACCAGTAGTTCAGTAAAACTATTGGTTGCCACAACCATTGGTTAGGACAACCAACCAATTAAAAGAAACATTTAACTTTGGTACCAATAATTGGTGGTGACAACAAATAAATTATCTGTAGTAACCAAAACCCGTTTAGTTCGTTGTTGTAACATAGTACACTAGGCAACAAATGTTCGAATACGTTGAAAAACTTTAGTGATTATAGTGAATTCCCGAAAGGTTGGCCCTCGTATGCCCGACTTCTTTTTGATGGGTCAAGGAAATTTATACTTTTCACTATGCCAACCAAACACCACGGCAAATAGCTTTTTTTTTAAAAAAAATCGGAAAACGTAATTTTCAAAAATATATGTAACGGGGTTTCCAATAGGGACATACAAATTTCATATCTTTATGTCAACGCGCCCTCAAACATTTTTATCGATTTTTTAGTGTCATAAAGTTAGTCGAAGTCAGTACACTAGGCAACAAATGTTTGAATACGTTGAAAGACTTTCGTGATGATAGTGAATTCCCGAAAGGACGGCCCTCGTATGTCCGACTTCTTTTTGATGGGTCAAGGGAATTTATACTTTTCTCTATGCCAACCAAAAACCACGGCAAATAACCTATTTTTAAAAAGAAATCGGAAAAAGTAATTTTTAAAAATATATGTAACGGGTTTTCCTATAGGGACATAAAAATTTCATATCTTTATGTCAACGCACCCTCAAACATTTTTAACGATTTTTTAGTGTCATAAAATTAGTCGTAGTTAACTAACGTTTTAACGTTTTATCTCGTGAAATGGTCTGGTCGAATGGCCAACACGTCCATGCGATTAAACGTCATTGAAATTCTTTTAATGCGGCCACATTAAGTCAACTATACATGATGGCTATGGTTATGGCTATGGCTAAGCATTTATCTTTTTTATAAAGGTTTGCCATTATGTTTTAAAAATGAGCCGCAAATTCCAGCTGAAAGGCCCAATTTTCGGCTACTTTTTGCCGTATGTTGGGCGTCAAATATATTCGCTTCAAAGGCGTCAATCGTGTCGTGCATATCTGCGTAGACAAGCGATTTCACGCACGAACTCACCAAAAGTTTCCATCAATAAATTGACTGTTTCGTTGGTCCAAAGGTTGTCCACAGCAACATCCTCCAATTCAGGCACAAAAAAGTCACTAATCTAAAGGCTGAAATAATTAGTTACCAATTGACTGTAAAATTATGGCCGGCTTTATTTTAAAGAAATGTGGACCTATGATTCCCTATGCCCTTCGAGCACACCAAACAGTGACTTTTTGAGGATGTTACGGCGTCGTAACAATGGCTTGTGGACTTTCATTTAACTAAAAGTGAGCTTCATCGCTGAACAAAATGTTGTTGTAAAAATCAGGATCGTGGCCATCTCGTTCTGCGCCCATTCACCTCGATTTGCAAACGTTGTTCCTGAGTAAGTCTGTTTATAATGAAATCGCAACAACAAACATTCGGTTGGCAAAAAATTCAGTTGTGGCAACAAATCAGTTCTCTGTGTGCAGATTAGGTTGCCACCACCTAATTATAATACTAACACAGTGTGGAGTAGGCTATAGTAGTAGTCTACTCTCGAAAACATGTTTAAATGAGAAAAATGTTCAAAAATAGGTTTATACTAATGAGATGTTTAAAGTAACAATAATTCACCACGCGTAAAAAAATCCCGTCAATTTCCGAGAACCAAAAAAAAAAAAGTTAAAATAAAACAAACCCTTAGAGTAACCCAACCTATTGTGTAAATTTATACACATACGCATAGACGACTTCGTCTGCACGAGTACTCGTAGGTACCTGCTGCCACCATCGCATCGCCCACCAACCAACAAAGTTTAAATAAAGTTGATTTGTTGAATTTACGCAGGGAGTGTGCGAATGAATGATTTCTCTCGGAACAAAGTTCATTGTTTGTTTGTAATTTATTTTTTTTGTTTGTGTTATTTTAGAGGTTTCCAGGCATCAACTCATAGCAGTTGTTCGAGCATTCGAATGTTGCTAAAGTTAAGAATCGATGCCTGAAACCTAGCAAACAAGTGTTAGGTAACGTAAATAAACTCCATCAGGAAATTGTTGGAAACTTTTTCCGAGCAATTTCCAAGTCTGCCGCCATGTAGACACATACATACATAGGCATGTCTGCATTTGTTTACGTAAATTGGCAAAGGCCGGTAATGCGAGCTGAGTAATTTCAAATGTTCGGCAACTTAAAGTTTCACATTGAGAGATAATTTTAAATTGCACCGACGATTTCAAATACATAAATGGAAAATTGAGCAAAATTTTGAATTTTTAATATTTCTTTTCAATATTTACAATAAATATTCAAAGGAAGCAAAATTTGGTTGCTTCTTATAATGTTGCTGTTCCTTTTTTTCTAATTTAAGTGTCCCTCTAGGGTTATATACTAAAGAAAAAAGTCGACTTTTAGACTTTTCGACCATTACAAAATAACCAAATATTAGATTATGCGACTTTTTAGTATAAAAAAGTTGGTTGAAGTCGACCTATCAAACAAGAACTGCATGCGAAAATAATTTCTCACGCGGGACAAAAGTGGCGATTAAAAAATTTTGTATTCCACATTAATTTTGAATACAAAATAATTTTGTATTTTGTATTCCACAATGAATGGGTGCCCGCTTTCCATTGTTCTCAATATAAGTATTGGATTATTTTTGTTTTATGACAAACAGCCGGTGTCTTTAGATATTCTTTCAATTGTATTGGAACACTTTAGCCATCATTACGGCCTTTCTCGCGCTTAGTGCTTACACTCTTTTCAAGGAACCCCAATTGGTTATTCTCCTCGTTGGCCTTGGAACCCACAATCTCTTCGGCCACATCAACATCAGGTACTTGGGTATCAATAGTTATTCGAGAATTTCCGATTTCGGTGCTTTTCAGCTCGGCTTCAAAAATAATAAACAACAAGTAAAAAAAGTTAAGTTTAGCTGTGCCGAACTTTGGATACCCTCCACCAGATTCCCAAATAAAACCAAATTTGGTGCGGAAGTGTGTTCTATATAGAAATCTTTATGTGCAAAATTTCATTTCGATAGGTCAAGCTTGTGGTGAGTTATCGTCATATTTTTTCTCAAAGCCCATAAGACCGTTTGTGCGGGAGGTACCAGTAGGGCCTTTCCGATCTAAGCCAAATTAAGCGCAAAAGTCAGTTCTATATATTAATCTTTATGCCGAAAATTTCGTCTCGATAGGTCAAGTGTGTGGTGAGTTATTGTCATATTATTTTTCACGGCCCATCAGACCGTTAGTGTGGGAGGTACCAGTAGGACATTTCCGATCTCAACCGAATTCAGCGTAGAAGTGTGTTTTATATAGAAACCTTGATGTGTAAAATCTCATTTCGATAGGTCAAGTTTGTGGTGAGGTATAGTCGTATTATTTCTCAAGGCCCATAAGGCCGTTTGTATGGGAGGTACAAGAAATGGTGTCCCAATCTAAACCATTTTTAAAATAGATGATTGCGCCTATTTGATATTATTTTTTGCAAAATTTCAGTAATTTTGCTCAAAAACTGGACGGATATTTCCAAATAAAAAACTAATTTTTATTAGGTAGTGTCGGTCGAGGGTCTCCAACACCAACTTCCCGTAGAGCTATATAGCCCATGCCAACTATGCTAGTTTAACTACACATGTTTGTGCCAAATTTCAGCTTCCTAGCTGTTTTCATGCAGACTCTATCTTGTTTTCAACAGACGGACAGCCGGACAACATGGCTAGATCGTCTTAGAATTTTACGAGGATCAAGAATATACTTTGTTGGGTCTTCGATGATTATTTCAAGGTGTTACAGACAGAATGACAAAACTAATATACCCTCCATTGTATGGCGGAGGGTATAAAACTTGTTATACTGCTTAATATATTTTAGTACTAGTATACATACCAACTTGATTAATTGGTCTAAATGAATCTAGAAAAAAAATTTAAGACATACGTTTTAAATCTCGGCATGCAATAAAATAAACTTTCATGTATTTCTCAATCGGTGAAAATAAATGAAAGCACATAATAAATTGAAGCAATACGCATTGTTTCGATGACAATTACAAATATTTAAAGTTAAAATAAAAAAGTCAAAAAGTCGATATGAAAAAACCTACTTTTAGATTATTTTAAAAACCAAAAGTCGACTTGCCGACTCTGATTTATTTATACCCAAAAGTCGATTAGTCGAAAGTCGACTTATGCAACCCTATAGCACTCAGTTACATTGTATAGCACTCAGTGTCATTGTACAATCTTTAAGCACTTTTTAAAAAAATTGATATGTTTGTTATTTTTCCATAGGAATTGTTGGCAAGATCAAAATCAAATGTTTTCTGTTGTGTTCGTCGTAGATACGTACTTATATATATGAGGTTCATTCTAAATGGTGGTCCACCATAATGTCAAGTTTTGTGTCCAACTTAATTTGAAATTTATTTGTTTTTGTGTTTAACAACTTCAACCATGAAAGGGACACAATCGAGAAGCGCGTTAAGATTGTTGAAGCCTTTAGCAAAAATAGGTGTTCAAATCAAAATACACTTCGTGATTGCTTTGGTCAGCAGAGACGTGGAGTCAGTCCACTATCGGGAGAATTGTGCACAAATGTCAACAAATGTCAAATGTGAAAGCACTGGTGTATGCTCGCCCAGTTCGTTTTGCGGAAAAACATTGATGTTTTCCGTGATAATGTGGCAGAAGAGCCGCCCACCGACACTCTTCGTCATTCCCAATAATTTAACACAATTTGGAATTATGCGGATTTGGAATAAAGATTTGAATTGACAAGGTTCAATTGACTCAAAAGCTGAAGTCTACTGATGATTTTAAGCATCGTCTGTACGCCGAATGGTTGGGTGAACAGACAGAAGTGTATGGTGACTTTAGGAAGAAAAAAACATCTTCAGCGAAGAGGCACATTTCCCCCTCAGTGGATTCGTCAACAAGCAGAATTGCCGAATTTTGGCAAATGTAAATCCACAAGTGATGTTCGAAATGCCGATGCATCCACTAAGAGTGGCTTTTTGGTGCGGTTTATGAGCTAGCAGTTACATCGGGTCGTACTTCTTCGAAATTGAGGTCGACCAAGCAGTTACCGTGAATGGTGTTCGCTATCGCGAGATGGCAAAGCGCTCCTTGTGGCCAGAAATTGTGTATATAGACCTGGACGATATGTGGTTCCAGCAGCATGGTGCTATTACCCCAAATCCAACGAAACAATGGCTCTTTTGTGTGCTATGTCAAGTCGTGGCGATGTTAATTGGCCGCCACGATCACGAGAACATTTCAAGAGCTAAAGTATGAGAAAGTTTGAAAGTTTGGGATAGTTAAAAGAAAAAGTGAACGTCAATAAGCCCAGAACATTTCAAGAGCTAAAGTATGAGAAAGTTTGAACCTTTATTATGTCTCAAAGTCAGTGATAATATGGACTATCGGCTAGAGGTAGCCAACGAAGCCGTGGAGACGGTTTGGCCGATATTTTTTTCCGCATAATTGACATAGATCCTGCTATCACAATAAAAAATTTTAAGATAATTCTCTGAAAACTTTTTGTTCTTATTACAATTAACATTGTGCGTTTTAGTTGGACCACACTTAAACATAGATTTTGGAAATGCCGATACTTTTCATTGAGTGACTTGGTGCGTTTCATGGGCTGGCGGCAACATCGGTCCGTACTTCTTCGAAATTGAGGTCAGCCATGCAGTTACCACACTTAAAATTAGATTTTGGGATAGCTTGCTTTCGAGTATACACTAATTTAAAACAAAAATCAGTACTAACTATAATTTTATTTCTTAAAAACACACAGAATATTTAAGATATAGAGTTAACATTTTTTCCAGGTGTAGTGCAAATGTTACATTTTAAGAATGAAATTCAATTTCAGTCATATGACCACCAAGAGCCCGTGTACAGCGATCTATTCTTTTGAACCAATTTTCCACCACTCTTGCAAAAATTTCGCCTGGAACGTTGAAAATTTCACGTTGAATGTTGTCTCTGAGCTCGTCTAAAGTTGTTGGCTTGTTGGCATAGACCAATGACTTGATGTGGCCCCATAAAAAGAATTCCAACGACGTTCAATTGCATGAACGAGGTGTCCATTCGACCGGACCATTTCTCGATATACTCGTAACACGTTCACCGAATTTTCCTTTCAGTAAATCTATTGTAACGCGTGCTGTGTGGCTAGTGTGGCACCGACTTGGTGAAATTACATATCGGCGATGTCAAACTCATCCAATTCTGGCCAAAAATAATTTTCTATAGCTCTCTCCATTGACGGTAATATGACGACTGTAATCGTCGACGAAAAACTACGGCCCAATCACAACTCCGGCACGAAAACCACACCACGCAGTAATTTTTTGCAGATTCAATTGTGTCTCTTGAAGCTCATGTGGGTTTGTTGCTGTCCAATAACTTATATTTTGTTTATTGACAAAAAAAAAATAACACAGCCAGAAATGAGCTGCATCGCTGAAGATGATTTTTCGATGAATTTCTGGATTTATGTGAAACTTTTCCAGAGCCCAATTGGAGGAGTTTCGGCGTTTCAAATGATAAAGTGGTTTTAGTTCTTGAGTCAGTTTGATATTATGAGGATGAAGGCCAAGATCTTTACACAAAATACGCCACAATGTGGTGAGGTGTGGTGAGAGATGCCCAACTCAGAGAACGACGTGGAATCGACTGATATGGCTCATTTTGACCTGATACAAATATGGCTGCGATATTTTCAACGCTTCGAGCGCTACGGAGTGTCTTTAGCGCCGAAACACCCAAAAGTGAAAATTTGGATCCAAATTTATCTACTATAGCACTCACAGCCTGTCAGGTGAGATGATGATTATTAGGCCGCAAATTGGAGTAAGCGCTCTTAATGTTGCGACCACCGACTCCGAATTTCGGTATTAATGCTTAATGATTTCCAGACGTTGCTCGTAAATGAACTTTACCATGATGAAAATGTTGACTTCGACTAACGTTTTGACACTAAAAGATCATTAAAAATATTTGAGGGTGCCTTGACATATACTTATAGATACGAAATTGTTATGTCCCTATTGAAATACCCGTTACTTTATAGGGTCTTTATAGACCAGTATTTTTAGGTGCTCGTAGGTGTTTCATACCACCCTTCGGTGAATAGTAGCTGTAGTACAAGCAAACACATCCATGTCACAATTCGGTTATGAAAACGATTTAGTTTTCTATGTTCAAAAATATATTCTAATGCAATTATGTACTCGTATTTCTATAATTTTGATGATTGCATAATTCGACAGAATATATCGCACTTGTTTAACAAAATGGTATTAACTTATGCTGTTCAGAATTTCACTGTTTTTAAGATAATGATACAAAAAGGTCATCTCCACTCAGTCGAGGTACTCGTGCCCGAACATTGAGGATTTCACTCTTTCAATAAAAAAAAGCGAAATGACACTCACAGTTCTCGAGGACTTCAAAGCAAATACTTATAAGCCAATCTAGAATTGAAATACTCTCACATTATCTCAACAAGTGAAATATGATGATATTCAACAAAAAACCAAAATTAAATTTAACTGAACAGTTGTATTAATTTTTTTTTCCATTTAGACCGAAGTTTTTTATTTAGGCCAAATAAAAGTGCAAAAAGAAAAATGTTGTTGACCACTTTAAGTACAGAGTCTAATACTAATAAATATAAAATACCAATATTGCGAATCGGCTGGCTGGCCAAGGATCCCTTAAGGATCATTGCTATAACCATCCAAAAGACAACAGAGACAATGCGCATCGAAGCGCAATGAAAGCCTTCACATCTACCAACGGTCGTAAACCGAAACATCTTTTCCACTGCCACCGTTGACTTGTCGAGTGTTATGTAAGTATGAGTATGCAAAAAATTTAATCGCAAACTTTTAACAAATATTTTATACCGCTGCGAATAATTTATCCTGAGGGCCAACTTTTACCACTTCGTTACATGGTGGAAACTTTTGATCGTGTCGTGTGGGTAAGCAAGTACTTGCACATGCTGTGTTGGTGGTTTAGGAAATTTGTTTTTAGCCTTTGTGGCTGTATTGGCAACGGAAAATATTACTTTTTACTCCGCCGAGTGTTGTTCAAACAATGGACGGGGAAAAAACACTTAACTTCAAATTTCATATTACGCTGGGGGCAGAAACGGTTTGTGAGTAGAAATATTTCGACAGTGTATGTATTTTATGACAGTCAAGGACTTGTTTTGAACAAGAGCAACTCAACACCCTGCTGTTCTTGTCTTTCCTTTACTTTTTTATCATTCAGCATTCTTGCGATATGCCAACAGCTCCGGAATTTTATATGAAAATCAAACACATCTTGTATTATTTGCCTTTTGTCATGGCAGTTTCCAACACTTAGCGCAGAATCATGTCCAAAAAGAATAGCAATGATTTTCTAATTAAACTCGCCACCCTAGAATGGAAGTTCATACATGTTTGTCATTCCGTTTGTAACATCTCGCAATAATTATCTGCGAACCTATAAACTATACTTAGTAGGGACATAAATACTGTTACACACTTATTATGCTGTAAAAAAAAAGTACTGAATGTTTTTGGACCAAATATTTTTTAATATATTTATTGATGTATATTGTATACGAAAATAATCTACTTATTCAAAATATCCGCCTTTTGCCTTTACACATGCCTTAAGTCGCACTGGCCAATCGTCAATAGCTGCACGAACCTCGTCCATTGGAAAATTGGCCACAGCTCGAACCAAAGCAGTCTTAAGAGATCCAATGTTGGGGTATCTTTTGTGACAAACCTTGTCCTCTGAAACCGACCACAATTTGTAATCCAATGGGTTCAAATCGGGACTGCCTGAGGGCCATTCTTCAGAGGAAATGAACGCTGGCAAATCGTTTCGAAGCCAGTCCTGGGACGTTTTAGGCATATGGGCCGTCGCAGAATCCTGCTAGCAAGTCCATGGCTGGTTTTGGAACAGGGAATTGTTAGGAGGCTTTAAACTTTGGCCGATGTTTTGACTCCTTGTTCGAAGAAATGCAGGTCAGTGACCCCATCGTAAGAGACACCCCACCAAACCATGACTGAAGCTGGGTGATGACCCTTTTTCACCCTTGGAATCAGTTCTGATGCTTCCTTAGATGAACGCGCGTACACTCTATCATTTTGCTAATTAAATTTTTCCTAAACGGTAACAATTTTTTCATCGGTGAACAAAATTTTTCTGTGCAAGTTATCAGCGTGCTTCACCAAAAGACGTTTGCATTTTTCGATCCTATTTTATTTTATAGCTGCAGTCAATAAATGTTCGGTACGTCGTTTGAAAGCCCCAAGTCCCAAGTCTTTTTTAGTGATTCGACTCATGGACTTTTGCGTGATATTTATCTCATGGGCCATGATTTTTTGTTTTCGGAGCGGATTTCTGTGAATTCCTAATTTAACGGCTTTGATGACATGCGGTGTTCGAACAGACCGTGGGCGGCCCGACCGGTGGCGGTCTTTTACATCTCCAGTCTCCTCAAACAGTTTTATGCATCGGTAGACGAAAATGCGGCTAATCCCTAGTGGCCGGAGCGTTTTGAAAATATCGCTTTATTTCATTTCACACTTGAAAAGGGCTATTACAGCGACTCGGTTCTCATTATCTGACCGCTCCACGATGCAAGTTGAAATAATTTTAAAATCCCGTTACAGACTAACGCTATTAAGGTAAGCTTTCAAAAACCCATATGACATTAACGTGGTATGTTCAGTTCTACTATTGAAATGGGTGAGTTCAATGTTGTAACAGTATTTATGTCCCTACTAAATATATATTATTGATCGTCGTAAAATTCTAAGACGATATAGCCTAAGAGCTAGAGGCTTATAAATTACCAGATATATGCCTTTTAGTTGCAGAAAAGTAGGTATTTAATATAGACCAAATAGGGCAAAAGGTGAAAAAGTGCTCCCTTAAGGGACTAAAAACAGTACCGACCAAAAATGTTGTCTCGCTCCATAAATTAAAAAAATAAATGTAATTAAAAAATATTTATGCTTGGAGCAGTAAAGGCATACAACTGCCATTAGGCCTAGGCACGAAAGATGTCCCCTAAACTCCGGTATCCAGATAGAGTAAAATATTTTAACAAATCTAAATATGTTTCTTTAATTAAGAGATGGCTAACATTGGAAACCCGATCCGCCCATATGGGCATTTGGACCCAAAAACCGGCTCCTTTGACTATATACATATAGGTATTAAAAAAACAAAATAAACTCTCCAAGAATCCATAACAAATTTAGCTTAATGACCTAATTTAAAAACCATGAAAAGTTAGGTCCAAGAAAGCCGAAAAAATAAGTCCTTTCGAGCATGGGTACTCGGAAACAGTGAAATTATTTGAAGAATCTGAATATGACAATAATTTTACCATATGCCAAAAGAAGAAGCGTTGACCAATGAACGTGGTTTATGGGTCCTGGGGTCGAAAAATCGTCCCCTTATGTTGGGGAACATATGGGTATCTAGAAATAATGAAATCTGCTCACAAATTCATCAAATGTGGCAGCGCATAGAGAAAGGAACCTAAGGGTCAATCATCAATTTTCTTTTTTTCTTTTTTTTTTAAGTGGACAGCATCTGAGCACCGAATGAGACCGATCCCATGCTCCAAAAGTGTTCCCTCCCAGTGATACGCGCGTTTTATGAAAGTGAAGTCGACGATTCTAAGCGCAAATAGAAAGGGACATAATCTTTAAAATGGCTCTCCCGAACAAAACGTTTCATTAACTCTTCACTTTTTTTTGATATGGACAACATTTGAGCATTGAATGAGACCGATCCCATGCCCCAAAAGTGTTCCTTCCTAGAGGTATGCGAGTTTTATGAAAGTGAAGTCGACGATTCTAAGCGCAAATAGAAAGGAACCTAATCTTTAAAATGGCTCTCCTGAACAAAACTGGTTTTTAACCTTAGGTCCCTTTCGCGTCACTTATAGGCCCTAGGGGCCCAAAAATTGGCCACCTTTATCTGTGGATATATGGGTATTAAAAAACAATATCGTTTCATCACGAATCAGAAAATCACATAAATCGTCAGATTGTAAGAAAGGTCTTGAATTATGTGTAAAAGATTTTTAGGGCGCCGAAAAATAGGGTTTTCGTACATGGACACATAGATACTTAGAAACAGTGAAATTATCTGAATATGAAATCAATTTAACGATTTGGCCTTGAGGCCTTGAACTATGGGCCCAAAAATCGTCCCGTAACGTTCGAAGACATGTGGTTATCCAGAAACTCTGAAATTTTCTAACAAATTCAAATGTGTATCCATATTTAAAATTTGTGCCAATTTGCCACTTGTCCGGTCCATATGGGCCTTAGATGCTCAAAAATTGGTCATTTTGAACTATGGTCATAAGGGAAATGTAAAACGATAAATTTTTGTTACGGATTTTTATATCATATTAATTTTAATATCCGACCAGTTTTGAGTCATTGACACACAAGGGTATAAAGTCCCTGGGGTGCCCAAAAATAGGTCCTTACGAACTTAAACCTCTGTAAACTCAGAAATAGTAGAATTGTCAGAGAATTTGAATTTTATGATTTGGCTGAATTAGAGGCCTTAACCTTTGGGAACTGCGACCCAAAAGCCGTACCGTAATGTTCGGGGAGATAAGATAACCATAGAAAAAGTAACATTTTCTGCCAGAGCCAAATATATGCCTATACTGTATTTAGGATTTGGGTTAATTTTGCACTCTACTGATTTGGAGGCCCCGACCTATGGGTGTGGTCTGTGGACCCTGGGGCTCAAAAACGATCCCTATAACGCAAGTATGAAGGATTCGGCCTGGTTGAACGTTTATATAGGGTGATCCATCTTGAGTTATTTTTTCAATAGCCTTTTTCACAGATTTCTCGTTAGTTGTTTTCAACTTTATTTTTTTAACCTTTTTCACAGATTTCGCGTGAGTTATTTTCAACTTTATTTTTTTTTTCTTTTCAGTATTGTTTGCTATTTCATCATGGAAAGACTTACAACGAAACAACGTCTCAAAATTGTGCAACTGTATAATGTAAATGAGCGTTCGGTGAGAAAGTGTTTTTGACCACAATTTTGTTCAGTGATGAGACACATTTCTGGCTTAACGACAACGTCAATAAACATAATTGCCGCATTTTGGCTGAAACATACCCAGAGAAAACCACGGTCTGGTGCGGTTTATGGGCTGGTGGAATAATCGGTACATATTTTTTTTTAAATGATGTTGGTTGGAACGTTATTGTGAATGGAACTCGCTGTCGCGCCTTGATTTTGGACTTTTTGCCTCCTGAAATTGAAGCCTGTAATCTTGACGACATTTGGATTTAACAGGACGGCTCCACTTGCCATACAGCTGCTCAAGCAATGGTTCTATTAAAAGGTCATTACGAAGAGCAGCCAATTTCACGTGCCATTAAAGCCATACCGGTCGAAATGCTCGAACAAGTCATCCAAAATTGGACCCCCAGAATGGACACCCTGAAGTTGCGGCCAACATTTAAAGCAAATTACTTATATATTCAAAAAATAAATTGCATAAAATGTCCTTTCAAAAGAACCACAAATATTACACATTTTAGTTGGTTTTTTGATTTTTTTTGTTTACTTTTAAAAAAATGCCTTTAGATTGATCAGCCGATACTATAACCAAGAACCTTATATTAGTGTGAGATAGAGTAGAAAACAATTTAAATAGATATTTCTAATAATATTGGAGGCTTTGAAGTTGAGATTTGAAAAAATGTTCTGCTTAATCTCGAATAAGTCTTTCGACTGGACAATTATGTCGACCGTAAACTGTACTTAGAGCACAGTAGAATTCTCCAGGTTAGGCTAGGTAAGGCTGTAGTGACTGTCATTGGGGCGGACAAAAGTTAGCCTTAACAAATCCTTTAAAGATGTTTAAAGAAAATGAGTTGTGTTGGTCGAAAGTCATATTTGTATACACTCCATCATAGGATAAAGGTGATATTTACTTTGTCATTCCGTTTGCAACACCTCGAAATAGTGGTCGGAGACCCCATTAGGTATATAAAAGGGTGTTTGTTTTTGACGTGTGGTTTTTAATCTAGCCGCACTTTATTCGGAGTTGGTCTTTTTGACTGCTGTTACTTGATTTATGCTCAGTTTGTTTTGCCATTTCATATGGAATAGACTTACTCCGGAACAACGTTTGCAAATTGTGGTGAATGGGCCCAAACGAGATGGCCACCGATCCTGATTTTTACAAGAAAATTATGTTCAGCGATGAAGCTCACTTATAAAGGATAATCCATCTAGAGGTATTTTTTCACAGATTACGCTTGAGTAGTATTAAACTTTATTTTTTATTTGTTTTCAGTACTGCTTGACATTTCATCATGGAAAGACTTACACCGCAACAACGTCTCAAAACTGTATAATGCAACTGTATAATGGGCGATCGGTAAGAAACTGGCTTCGGCCAAAACTTTATTCAGTAATGAGGCCTATTTCTGGCTCAACAGCAAACGTCAGCCCACATTTGGGCTGAAGAGCACCCAGGAGAGGTTCAAGAGGTGTCATTACAACCAGAGAAAACCACGGTTTGTTGCAGTTTATGGCCTAGTAAAATCATCGGTCCATATTTTTCCAAAAAGATGATGGCCGTAACGTAACCGTGAACGGTGCCAGCTCTCCCGCCATGGTATCGGACTTTTTGCTACCTCAAATTGAAGCCCGTAATCCTGACGAAATTTGATTTCAACATGACAGTGCCACTTGCCATACAGCTGCTCAAACAATGTATATATTGAGAGGTAATTCCGAAGACTAGCTAATTTCTCGTTTTGTTCCGGTGAGTTGGCCGCCAAGATCGTGTGATATCACACCTTTAGACTCTTTTCTTTGGGGCTATGTAAAGTTCAAAGTCTATGCCGACAAACCAGCTATACGATTCAGGATTTGTGAGCCAACATTACGCGTGACATAAACGCCATACCGGTCGAAGAGCTCGAATGATTCTTTCAATTGGACAATAATGATTCCACACTTGATTTGAATTTTTGTATTTTTTTATTTTGAAAAAAAATACCTCTAGATTGATCACCCGATAGTTGACGTTAATATCCAAAATTGTCGCATTTGGAGTAATGAAAATTCGCAAGCCATTGTTGAGACGCCGTAACATCTTCAAAAAGTCACTGTTAGGTCTGCTCTAAGGCCAAATGGAATCATAGGTCTATATTTCTTCAAATATGAAACCGGATATAATGTTACTGTCAATGGGGAACGCTATAGAACCATGATTAATGACATTTTCGTGACTGAATTAGAGGATGTTGACGTTGACGACCTTTGGTTCCAACAAGACGGCGCTACATGCCATACAGCTAACGAAACAATAAATTTATTGAAGGAAACTTTTGGTGGCCTCCAAGATCGTGCAATTTAACACCGATGGAATATTTCTTGTGGGGTTATGTGAAGTCGCTTGTCTACGCAGATAAGTCCGACAAGACTGACGCCTTGGAAGAGAATATTTGGCACGTTATTGCTGACGTACGGCCTCAAATGCTGCATCGGTCGAAAATTGGGCCTCTAGGTTAGAATTTATTCAAGCCAGCTGCGGCGGCCACTTCCTCGAGATCATTTTTAAAACATAATGAATGGCAAACCCATATCTTTATAAAAAAGAGAAATTCTTGGCCATAACATTAAATCGTCGTAAAATTCTAAGCTGCTCTAGCCATGTTCGTCTTATGAAGTAAAGACAATAACTTCATACCATTGTGTAAAAATAAATCAATATTATAAACTGAAAAATATTTTTTAAAAAAAAAATAATTAAAACTTATGGAAATTTGAAATTTTTACTTCTCACTTTAGTCGGAAAATCATTTATCGGTTTTTAGCGAGTTCGTGCTACAACTCTTTATAATATTTTTTTAATTATCAAGTTAGAAGTTATTGCCTTAACGAAATTTTCGGAGTTTCAAATTTTTAATATCTTTCCATTAATTTAAGTATACTTAGTAGGGACATAAATACTGTTACAACATTGAACACGCCCATTTCAATAGTAGAACTGAACATACCCCGTTAATGTCATGTGGGTTTTGAAAACTAACCTCAATAGCGTTAGTCTGTAACGGGATTTTAAAATTGTTTCAACTTTCATCATAGAATAAGTATGTGACCTTCTCCGAGAAAAGGGACCTAGTGTGTCAAAAAACGGGTTTAGACTTAAGAGTGAATTCTGGTACCTAAAAGGGTGTAGAATAAGATGAAATGAGTTAGATTTCTGATAAAAAATGTACATATTTACCCCATAAAAACATTGAAATTTTTAACAGAGCAGCAACAATAGCAAAGGTATTGTCACACTAAAAACGAAAAAATACGTCACCACGTAGGCATGACGTCGCCAAAGTCGGCACCCAATCATAACTAACCATACCAAATCGCATCTCCCAACTGAAGGTGTGTTCACAGTGATAATGCGTTATGCATCTTTAAAGGTGTTTTTCTCAAAACTTCATTTTCACACACTAGGTCCCTTTTCTCGGAGACGGTCACAAATGAGAAATATTTTTCAGGCGGAAAAAAAACAACAAGGATTTAAGGTTTGCACTAATTTTCTTTGCTTGATTTAAAAGCTCATCCAAAAATATTAGAAGGGAAATATGGTTTTATTATACGTTTGGGATAAAACTGCTTGTTAGTATACTCGTAGGTGACCATATTTTCTGGAGTCCCGTACATTCTGATTCACAAGATCTAACTCAATATCTCAAAGTTTCCTACTCGAAATACCAAATATTGCACAGATATCATCTTACAGAAAATATGTCATCCAGTTAATAAAAGATAAACCCTTTTCTTTAAGTCTTCTCGTACGCCACACAATCCTTTACTCGAACTTGTATTTATCACACGTCCAATATCATGAGAGCACAGAGTAAGTTATGGTCCTTTGCCACGGATGGCAGTACTTTAAAAAATATCTTTTAATTTACAACGTCATGCAAAGCACAAAACGATTACAAATAAATTGTCTTCTCAATCCTCCATTACATTTCATACTGCGGTTGTTTTATTTTTTTTTTGTTTTTGGTTTGTTTATTAAACGATAAAATTGCACAGATAAGAAAACGAAATAGCAGCAACAGCCAACGACACGAACAATTCAAATGCCAACTGGAAAAACACACCACGCCATACATGCTTATGATGACGATCAAGTACATCTGCAGCAGGAATGACTCTTTCCGCATACGGACAGGGACAGAAAGACAGACGGCTGGACAGACAGACATACGTCGAGGATGGACAATTGTATACAGCCGTACGTTTAATGGTGTACACAAAGTGTACAAATATTATGACATTTGCTGTTACTTCATTGTACGGCGAAAATACCATAAATTTCTTCCGTTACTCGTTTTGGTCATTCTGATTTCCATTTCTTTCCTTTTAGGCGTTAATTACATTTAGTTTTGCCATTTACATTTTTCTTTTCTTATTTTGTGTGTGGCTGTTCATACAATATCTAGCCATACACACACATGTAATAGAGTGGGTCGCATATTTTTTTAAACTTTGTGTAATGTTTGCTAGCCCTAGTAGTTCATGGACCAAAACCATGGTCGTTATTTTAGATATATGTGATAGCGCATAGAGAAAGGGACCTAAGGGTAAAAAAACAATATTCACTTTTTTTTCTTTTTTTGATGTGGAAAGCAATCAACCACTCCCCGAGATCGAAAAAGTATCTAGTTCCATGCCTAAGATATTTTTTCGAACTCGTAGAGTTAAAAGGGTTCTTGCGAATCTCGATGTTAGTAAGTCCCCGGACCGGATGGTATCTCGGCACTAGTCCTATGTAAGTGCTCCTCGACGCTAGCCCGTCCACTGCGCAACCTTTTCAACCTTGCTTATCGTGCAGGAGTCTTCCCAGCGAAGGTTGCGAACGTCCAGCCGATCCCTAAAAAGGGTGAAGCCAATAATCCTGCGAATTATCGGCCAATCGCGATCTGCTCTACGCTCTCCAAGGTAATGGAGAGCATGGTTAACCACCATCTTGTAGGGTATCTAGAGTCCAACGACCTGCTTAGCGACAGACAGTACGGCTTCCGTAGAAATAGCTCTACGGGTGACCTGATGGCTTTCCTATCGGAAAGCTGGAGTCGGTCTATCCACCAGTTTGGTGAGAGTAAGGTCGTGGCTCTGGATATATCCAAGGCATTTGATAGAGTCTGGCACGGTGTACTCTTATCAAAGCTGATCGCTTTTGGTGTCGGTAATACATTTGCTCGATTTATATCGAGCTTTCTTAGAGATCGCACTATACGAGTTGTTGTAGATGGGTTCTCATCCGATACACATAGGCTGACCGCAGGTGTGCCACAAGGCTCTGTCCTTTCTCCCTCATTATTTCTCATTTTCATTGATGATCTTTTGGGTCAGACCGTGAATCCAATGTACTCTTTCGCGGATGAAAGCAACCTATGCTATTCATATTCATTCGACCGTAGGCCGAGTCTTCAAGTTATTGAAGACAAAAGGCGAAAATGGAAGAGACACTTGGCCGGGATTTACTGGCCATTTCCGACTGGGGTCAAGTGAATAGAGTAGATTTTAATACGCGTAAGGCACAGTGCTGCTTGTTGTCTCACAAGCGATTCGCTGACCCAACAGTGTCGTCATTATCTATCGATGGTATGGATGTCGAACAATTAGATGCTCTTGATGTTCTGGGCATGAAAATACAATGTGACGCTCGTTGGGCGAGACATGTTTTTGAAGTGTCAAAAAAGTACTCAAGTGTATATGCTTCCTAAAGCGGTGCAAAACATATTTCACTCCTTCTGATCTTTTCGATATCTATACAACCTACATCAGGCCAAAGATGGAATACAACTCCCATATATGGGCAGGTGCTCCAAAATCATCCTTGGAGCTTCTGGACCGTGTTCAAAGGAGAGCGATGGTGCTGATAGGAAACAGTAGGGTATCCAACTCTATTGTTTCCCTGGAGCATCGTCGGAATGTGGGTTGTGTGTCGCTGTTCTATCGTTACTTCTATGGTGTGTGTTCTTCAGACATTCGTGACCTTATTCCTGACGTGAGGTTGACCGCACTATACACTACAGATATGTGGAATCGACTTTCGTCAAATTTATTTCCCACCAATTACGACATCCAGAAATTCAAGGCGAATGTCAATAAACATTACTCCCTCTTTCCCCCCTTCGATCCCTTGCTTTCCAACGACCAACGCAATGCATTGCATGTATAGGAGAAAATCCCTGAGTGTTGGCTAATTAAAAAAAAATAGAAAGGGACCTAATGTTTAAAATGGCTCTCCTGAACAAAACTTTTCATCAACTTTTCACTTTTTTTTGATGTGGACGACATCTGAGCATCGAATGAGACCGATCCCATGCCCCAAAAGTGTTCCCTCCCAGAGATATGCGCATTTTATGAAAGTGAAGTCGACGATTCTAAGCGCAAATAGAAAGGGACCTAATCTTTAAAATGGCTCTCCTGAACAAAACTGGTTTTTAACGTTAGGTCCCTTTCTATTGTGCTCGTCACATATGAAGATATAATACACATTAAGTTAACTTAACTCTTATGGCTTGAAAACTGGCCCTTTCACACATGGTCGAAAGGGTATCCGAAAACAACGCATTTTACTTACAAATTGAATTCTGCATTTTTCAGATTTAACTAAATTTAAAACCCCGCGAACATTGAAGAGGTGTCTTCATCAAAAAGGCAGACAAGTGGAGAACTTTGAGACTATCAGATGGTTGCGAAAATTCTAGCAATTTTAAGGGTCCGCGAAGGCTATATCAAAAACATCCGTACCAAAAGAGAAATAATTACATAATTTAGAGTGATCCATCTAGAGGTATTTTTTCAGAACAAAAATTCAAATCAAGTGTGAAATCTTTATTGGTAACTTGAAAGGACATTTTATAGCATTTATTTTTCGAAAATAATTTCCTTCGAATGTTGGCAACTGTATTATGGAAATGGTCGCTCGGTGAGAAACGGAAAGATCCGCTGTTTTCGACCAAAATGTTGTCTCAGTGATGAGGCCCATTTCTGGCTCAACGGCAAAGTCAATAAACAAAATTGCCGCATTTTGGCTGAAGAGCAACAAGAAAAGGTGCAAGAGGTGACATTATTTCTAGAGAAAACCACGGTTTGGTGCGGTTTAAAGGCTGGTGGAATTATCGTATATTTTTTCAAAAATGATGATGGCCGGAATGTAACCGCTTGCTATCGCGCCTTGATATCGATCTTTATGTTACCTGAAATTAAAGCCCGTAATCTTCACGACACTTTTTTTTCAAAGGACGGTAACACTTGCCATACAACTGCTCAAACAATGGATCTATTGAGAGGTCATTTGAACATTTGAAGGAAATTGTATTTGAAAATAAATGCCATAAAATGTCCTTTCAAATTACCAATAAAGATTCCACACTTGATTTAATTTTTTATATATTTTTTTTTGTTCTGAAAAAATACCACCCTTTTTTTAGTTTAGTTAGTAGATAAGTGCAAGCTTTAAGCGCACAAAGTAGGAACAATATTGTTAGCATTTTCTGGGTGGCATTCCACTGCATCCACGTGAAAGGGAACAAGTAGCCGAATATAGTTCGGTCGTGCCCTTTTAGGTACTGCTCCAATATGAAAAAGTTATTAAGAGCGCGTGGCACCGGCTTATTTTCTTTCAGTGTGTGTTTCTTTTATTACCAACATTCCAACTAAAGGGAGGTCTAACCATAATGTACAATGTTAATTGTGAGTCCCACCTTAACGTCTAGTTTTTTGTATAACTTAACTTGACATTTCCTTGTTTCTGCGTTTGATAAATTCTACCAAGGAGAGGTACACAATTGAGCAGCGCATTAAGATTATTGCAGCCTTTACAAAAATGTGCCTTCAAATCAAAATACATTTCGTGCCCTTTCAGAATTATTTGACAGCAGATGACCAAATGTGTCCGCAGTTGATTAGTTAACTAGCAGAATTGCCGCATTTGAGCAAATGAGAATCCCCAAGTGATTGTTGAAAAGTAGATGCATCCACAAAGAACGACTGTTTAGTGCGATTTATGGGCTGACGGCTTCATCGGGAACTACTTTTTCCAAAATGAGGTCGGCTATCTGTTGCCGTGAATGGTGTTCGGTATCGATAGAAGATTACGAAGTTCTTGGGGCCAGAAATTGAGTATATGGACTCGGACTATGTGTGGTTCCAACAGGATAGTGTCACTAGCCACACAGCCGATAACATCGTAGTTTTATGAGTAGAAACTTTCAAATCATCGAAATACGTGTGTATATAAACGAAAGTAAATGTTTCGTCAGTCGGACAGTCTGTAAATATGGTAGGAATTTTTTCATTGAGTCGCTTATGTCTCACTCTTCGACAATTATACTTCGCATATGCAAAATCAATGCAATGTTTCGTATATATATATATATATATATATATATATATATATATATATATATATATATATATATATATATATATATATATATATATATATATATATATATATATATATATATATATATATATATATATATATATATATATATATATATATATATATATATATATATATATATATATATATATATATATATATATATATATATATATATATATATATATATATATATATATATATATATATATATATATATATATATATATATATATATATATATATATATATATATATATATATATATATATATATATATATATATATATATATATATATATATATATATATATATATATATATATATATATATATATATATATATATATATATATATATATATATATATATATATATATATATATATATATATATATATATATATATATATATATATATATATATCGAAAACGATCAATAGACCTTGTCGGCGGTACACATAATGGTACTGATAAGCCGCCCACACCATCGGCGAAACATGCGTCCACCAGACGGTAATGTGTCTGTTTTTACTTCGCTGACTTACTTTACCTTCCCTCTATGACAAACAACAAGAAACCTGATCTTATGAGCTGGTAGAGTAATCGACCATTTCAAAAAATAAAAACAATGGCCATGTTATCTTATGAAAATATGGACTATCGCTACCTCTTCGGTGTGCCACCGAAGCATTTGGCCGATATTTTGGTTAATATGTACATAATTGTCATAGATCCTTCTGTCATAATAAAAAATATTAAGGTAATTGTCTGAAAGTCCCTTCTCCAATTTTTTCATTTTATCGTATACAATAATTGCCTTGTCATTAATTTCATCCTGTTAAAATTGTTATGGCCAAACTAATAGGCCATAAACGCGATTTATTAAAGGGGCGTGGCACCGCCCACTTTTTTCCAGGATGTTGTTCGATGCATGCCAATATCAAATGTTCCAAATTTCAATGTCATATTTATATTTATTGTTCATGAGTTCATTGTATTTTTAAAATTCGGATTATTGCTTAAGTTTTTAGCCCTCCTTTAGACAAAACTTGCTGATCCTTATAGAGAATAATTTACTCAATCCGAATTGAGTGTCCGTTTTGTCCCATCACGTATCGTTTTCGTGAATATGCAATTTTGCTGATTTTTTTCATTATTTTTCCTAACATTTCGGCAATTCTTATCCGATTCAAATATGGCCAATGTTAATTGGTAAAAAATATATCTTTCATAAAAATCATAATTTATAAAAGTCAAATTAAAATTGTGGAAGTTAGAGCAAAAAGAATTCAAAATTTTGTTTTTTTTGTTGAAAAATTTTGATTTTAATTGCCAATTTCACCCAAATTCTGGAGCTCTCCCATTCGGATTTGTACAAAATCATAAAGTATGCCTGAATTACACCAGTTTTTGTAAAAAATACAAAGGTGGATTTTGCTGCAGAACAGTTTAGTGCGACCTGTAGTTTGCCAATCAAAAAATCCATCTATTTTTAATGTCAAAGTACTAGCCGCCAATATGAAACGATTTTAAAGAAACTTTGCACATAATTCAGGACAAAATCTACAGAATTTAGTCTACTTCGATCCATGTTTGATAAGCAACAAATGTAATTTCTCGAAACTAAAGCTTTGGAAACCTCATACGTGTATTATATCCGATTCTAATAAAATTTCGCTCTGAACACAACTAGGGTCTTAGAGCCAATTCTAGTAAAAATGTCCGTTTAATTTTTGTTAGTGCCGCAATCCACAATTTAAATCCGATCTTGCTCCAATTGAACATGTGTTCTGGGCGACTAGAAATTAACTGTGAAAAACTGGACTATATCGGTCCATGCTTTAATATTGCCTCCATAAAAAAATCTTTCCTGATTTGCAAACCGGAAAATGCCAGCTAAGCAAAATTCATATCAATGACGACTGATTACAAGCTACCAAAAGCCTTTCCATCTAATTTTTATAGAACAAATTTTATTCGAATTTAACTCAAATGTAATAAAGTGATTACGTTCTAAGTATTTGGCCGGAAAATCACAACCAGGTATTTTTCGTGAGCTGAGCCATCTCAAAGCAAATAAAATGTGTGAATCGCACTATCTATCCTTATTATAGACAGCATTTTCAAACGTCCACGTGAAATGGTTCGGAAATTTACAAATACAAGCTCAAAGTGATTGGAAGCTGTTTCTTAATTTACCAATACCACCAACCGATAGTCTCCCTCACATAGCCACTTCAAGATATAAAAACATTTTTCCCACATATGAAGCATGAGCCACTCTAATATGTTGAGACGTACATCTCAACTCCCGTACATGAAAGAATAGGAAACAAACTCGGAGGCATGGATGGACTCTTCAAATCACAGTGATATGATGCTGCTGCTGCCGCTGTAATAGCAGTGTGACTGACATATGACAAGCAAAGTGCATCATCAACCAACAGTCAGAGCCACATCCATCCAGATTCACATTTTTCTTCCCCCTGGTTTGAAGTAGAATTTGTTTTACTTTCTTATGTGTATATATTTCATCATGTCGTGCGCATGTATATCGGGTGAAGACCGCAAATATTTACAGCTATGTGTAGTAAAATAGCACAAATAGTACTTTGAAACGTTAAATTGCTTAGGAAATGGGAATCTGACTACGTAGGTCACTAGTGAAACAATAGTACCAAGTTTTCAATAACCCGGGCATTAATTTGGTAAACTCGCCAGGTCGTTAGGTATGAAGTAAGTAACGGGTATAAGAATTTCACTTATAAGCAAAAATCACATATAACAAATTATTTCAAAACACCTTGAAATTCATTATAACTGTTCTTAATCGAAAATGAATATGTGACAGCGCATAGAGAAAGGGACCTAAGGATAAAAAAAATCAATTTTCGTTTTTTTTTTTTGATGTGGACAACATCTGAGCATCGAATGAGACCGATCTCATGCATTTTAAGCCGTTTGATAAGAAAGCTAGGAATTCAATAAAGTTATTCAAGAAATACTATATGCGAGGTCTCGCTCGCTAAAGGGCTCGCTAAAGGTCATTCTTGAATAACTTTTATCTTAAAAACTTTAAAAACTCACTGTTTAAGACGCAAATTTGTAAATAGTTTTCTGCAAACAAAACCATTTCAAAATTTTTGTGAAATTATCGCTTTAGCGACCTCTAACATGCTTAATAACAGCGCAACAAAAGAACACTTAGTGGCCGGCATAAATGTCCGACTTGTAAAATCATTGGCATTGAGTGATATTGGCGACATTTTGAGTATAAAGGCCATTGAAATGAATTGCTACATATGAAGAAGCCGTTTACTGCCGACTTTTAAATGTATGTCAGACCGGTGTTTGTATAAGGGAGTCAACACACGTAAAGCATATGATGCTATAAAATAACTAAGCGGTACTTAACTCGCTAACACGCCAAATATTAGGGACAAAGACGGCAGCAGCCGTACCAATGTCAGCTTGAGAGATGGAGGGAGTTTCGAACCACCGCCAAAAATAAATTTAAAAACCTCCAAAATCCAAAAAGGATTTCCTCATCACCAACGAGGATAAAAATAGAGCGTTTGCCAAATTTTGGAACAACAAAGCAGCTGGTCTCGACATGATACCACCTGAGATCTTCAGGCATGCCCTGACCTCGCCACATATAATTAGTAGGGACATAAATACTGTTACAACATTGAACACACCCATTAAAATAGTAGAACTGAACATACCCCGTTAATGTCATATGGGTTTTGAAAGCTAACCTCAATAGCGTTAGTCTGTAACGGGATTTTAAGATTGTTTCAACTTTCATCATGGAGTGGTCAGATAATGAGAACCGTATCGCTGTAATAGCGCTTTCCAAGTGTGAAATGAAAAAAAGCGATATCTTCAAAACGCTCCGGCCACTTGGGATTAGCTGCATGTTCGTCTACCGATGCATAAAACTGTTTGAGGAGACTGGAGATGTAAAATACCGCCAGCGGTCAGGCCGCCCACGCTCTGTTCGAACACCGCATGTGATTGAAGCCGTTAAATCAAGAATTCACAGAAATCCGCTCCGAAAACAGAAAAACATGGCCCGTGAGATGAATATCACGCAAAAGTCTATGAAAAAAGACTTGGTGCTTTCAAACGACGTACCGAACATTTACCGAACATTTGAAGTTGCAGTCAGCTTTAAAAAAATTAGGATTGAATGCAAACGTCTTTTGGTGAAGCACGCTGATAACTTGCACAGAAAAATTTGGTTTACCGATGAAAAAAACTTTACCGATCAGGAAAAATTTAACAAGCAAAATGATAGAATGTATGCGCGGTCAACTAAGGAAGCATCTGAACTGATCCCAATGGTGGAAAAGGGTCATCACCCAGCTACAGTCATGGTTTGGTGGGGTGTCTCTTTCGATGGGGTCACTGACCTGCATTTCTGCGAACAAGGAGTCAAAACATCGGCCAAAGTTTACCAAGAAACCGTTTTGGAAGTTGTTGTTAAGCCTCTTAACAATTCCCTGTTCCAAAACCAGCCATGGACTTTCCAGCAGGATTCTGCGCCGGCCCATAAGGCTAAAACGTCCCAGGCCTGGTTTCGAAACAATTTGCCAGCGTTCATTTCCTCTGAAGAATGGCTCTGAGGCAGTCCAGATTTGAGCCCATTGGATTACAGATTGTGGACGGTTTTAGAGGACAAGGTTTGTCACAAAAGATACCCCAATCTCTTAAGACTGCTTTGGTTTGAGCTGTGGCCAATTTTCCACCGCTATTACCTGCACTTTTCCTCTAAGTTATGGATACAGTTATCCAGCACATAAACATCGTGGCCCCAACCGGATTTCAATGGCACTTAAACCAACGATTGGATAATTTCGACTATGCAGACGACATTTGCTTTATATAACACACACTGCAAGGTGGCCAAGAAAAACTAAACAGACTGTTTGAGAATGGCATGATAGTTGGACTTGAAATTATATCGCCAAAACAAATTCGCTTTAAATCTCCACCTCAAACAGAAACACACTACTCTCAAGTAGCATCAAAATATCAGATGTTTACGAATTAACTTATCTAGGTAGCGTAAAAACTAAAGGGGACGGCGAAGGACGATGTAGAAAATCGAATAAATCGAGCTCGTAGCGCATACGTCACCTTAGTTTCTTTCGAACTCCATCCAACAGTAGATGCTCCATCAACAAATCAAAAGAGAAATGCGGCTATTGATGCTCTACGCAGTGATGCCCATCCCACTGTGGAGAGTGTACAAATATAGAGTTCACGTATTCAAAACGCCTCATCAGATGCTCACCAAAATATACAAAATGTTGGTACATGAAATTTACTTTTTTTTTAAATAACCAACACTCAGGGGATGCCCCCTATACATGCGGTGCATTGCGTTGGCGAGTGGAAATTAATGGATCGGAGGGGGAAAGAGGGAGTAATGATTATTGACGCTTGCCTTGAATTTCTGGATGTCGCAATTAGTGGGAAATATATTTGCCGGAAGTCGATTCCACATACGGACTGTACGAGCTAAAAACGAGTTTGATCTGTAGTGTATAGTGCGGTCAACTGGCCAATCGATAACAAACGGGTGTGAATTCCTAGAAAGTCGCGTATCCCTGCCGAAAATCCTCACGTCCGGAATAAGGCGACGGACGTCTGATGAACACACACCATGAAAGTAACGATAGAACAGCGTCACGCAACCCACATTCCGACGATGCTCAAGGGAAACAATAGAGTTGGATACCCTACTGTCATAGGTGAGCACCATCGCTCTCCTTTGAACACGGTCAAGTAGCTCCAAGCATGATTTTGGAGCACCTGATCATATATGGGAGTTGTATTCCATCTTTGGCCTGATGTAAGTTGTATAGATATTGAAAAGATCAGAAGGAGTGAAATATTTCTTGCACCGCTTTAAAAAGCCTATGCACTTGAGTGCTTCTTTCGACACTTCGAATACATGTCTCGCCCAACGAGCGTCACATTGTATTTTCATGCCCAGAACATCGAGAGCTTCTGATTGTTCAATATCCGTACCATCGATAGAAATTGACGATATTGTTGGGTCAGCGAATCGCTTGTGAGACAACAAGCAGCACTGTGTCTTACGTGCATTAAAATCTACTCTATTCACTCGACCCCATTCGGAAATGGCCAGTAGATCCCGGCCAAGTGTCTCATCCATAATTCGCCTTATGTCTTCAATATCTTGAAGGCTCGACCTACGGTCGAATGAATATGAATGGCATAGGTTACTATCATCTGCGAAAGAGTAGATTGGATTCACGGTCTGACCCAATAGATCGTCAATGAAAATAAGAAATAAAGAGGGATAAAGGACAGAGCCCTGTGGTACACCTGCGGTCAGCCTATGTGTGTTGGATGAGAACCCATATACAACAACTCTAATAGTGCGATCTCTGAGAAAGCTCGATATAAACCGAGCAAACGTATTACCGACACCAAAAGCGATCAGCTTTGATATGAGTGCACCGTGTCAGACTCTATCAAAGGCCTTAGAGATATCTAGAGACACGACCTTACTCTCACCAAACTGGTGGATAGACCGACTCCAACGCTCCGACAAGAACGCCAACAGGTCTCCCGTAGAGCGGTTTCTACGAAAGCCATACTGTCGATCACTTAGCAAGTAGTTGGTCTCTAAATACCTCACAAGATGGTGGTTTACCATGCTCTCCATTACCTTGGATAGCGCAGAGCATATCGCAATTGGCCGATAATTCGCAGGATTATTGGCTTCACCCTTTTTAGGGATCGGCTGGACGTTCGCAACCTTCCAACACGCTGGGAAAACTACCGCACGGTAAGCAAGGTTGAAAAGGTTGCGTAATGGACGGGCTAGCGTCGACGAGCACTTACATAGGCCTTGTCTATTAAATTGTGATTTCAAGACGGGGTTTTCTGAGCTTGTCCACACTTTGGAGAAGAGGGGGTTATTAAAAATGTATTATCCTTGCCGATTTTCAACATACTCAAGTACGATATGACAAGGAAATCAAAATATAATTTTGCTAGTAAAGCACTTGCTTAAAAACTTCCTTTTAGACTAAGACGAGACAAACCACCTGCTATTTAAATGCACATAGCTGTTTTCGCTCTCACACACACTCACGTTGAAGTATGTGCGGCATCCGAGAGTTCTGAAATGGGTATACTTGTGCTACACGCTTGATATCATGCTAATCACAATCGGCAAAGTGATATATTCTGCAGTTTAATGTTGTTTTCATTTCATTCCATTTTCGCAAAACACTGTCTCTCGTCGTTTTACTTTGGTTGGGTCTTCTTTTATTTGTTTCTGTTCTGGTGGTAATTAGCGTTGTTGTTAAAAATTAAATGAGTTGCACAAAATCTTATTAAACTGATATCTTTAAGTGGTCTTGTAAAGTAACATGGGCAGAAAAAAAAACCAAAAGTTCCTAAGCGAGAAAAAGATAAATATCCACTGAAAGTGAGTGTGCTTAAAAAAGTGGACTTTTTTTTAAATGGTTTGAAATGCCCTGCAATGAGTAGCAGTTTTCTAAATTATTTAGCTCTAAAGAAGCCTAAAATGACGTAGAATAAAAAAGGACTAGAATTAAACTCGGTACTCGATTTAATACCCAACTCACTGATTTAAGAATTGTTTTTTATGTGTGGGAGTGGTAAAAATCATTGACAACGTTAATAAATGAAAAAAGTGGATATCAGACAGCGTCTTGGAAACATAACTATTTAGCCAATATTGTCTTAGTCAATTTTCCTCTAAAATTCTGTATTTATGTAAAATTCTATAAATGAGCAAAAAGTTAAAAAAAAATATTTTTTTTCCAAAAATAACATTTGGGTCAGAATATTAAAAACGTAACTAAAAACTGTTTTTTTTTCTTTGCTTGAAAAGTGTAGAGGAAGCTTCTTTATAATCGTAAATTTACCTGATATTATTTTCTTGTTTTATTGGGGGTTGACAAATTTAAATTAACAAAAAAAAATGTTGGGCTTAACCTAAAATGTTGCTGTTCTTGAACGGATTGACCGAATTGTCATATGAAAGAGGACAAATTTCAGATTATATTTTTTTTTAATTCTTTGTTTGTTTAAAAAAAATGGAAATTTTTATACCCTCCACCGAATAGTAATTTATTTAATTTGTCATTCCGTACATGATATAATTCTTATACTTAGTAGGGGTACTGTTACAGACGTTTTATGCTGTAAAATAAAAAGTACTGAATGTTTTTGAAACAAATATTTTTTAATATATTTATTGATGTACTTTATATTGTATCCAAAAAGAATCTACTTATTCGAAATGTCCGCCTTTTGCCTTTACACACGCCTTAAGTCGCACTGACCAATCGTCAATAGCTGCACGATCCCCGTCCATTGGAAAATTGGCCGCAGCTCGAACCAAAGCAGTCTTAAGAGATCCAATGTTGGGGTATCTTTTGTGACAAACCTTGTCCTCTTAAACCGTCCACAATTTGTAATCTGCCTGAGGGCCATTCTTCAGAGGAAATGAAAGCTGGCAAATTGTTTTTAAGCCAGGTCTGGGATGTTTTAACCTTATGGGCCGGCGCAGAATCCTGCTGGAAAGTCCATGGCTGGAACAGGGAAATGTTAATAGGCTTCACAACAGCTTTCAAAATGGTTTCTTGGTAAACTTTGGCCAATATTTTGACTCCTTGTTCGCAGAAATGCAGGTCAGTGACCCCATCGTTAGAGACACCCCACCAAACCATGACTGAAGCTGGGTGATGACCCTTTTCCAACCTTGGGATCAGTTTAGATGCTTCCCTAGATGACCGCGCATACACTCTATCATTTTGCTTGTTAAATTTTTTCTGAACGGTAAACATTTTTTCATCGGTGAACAAAACTTTTCTGTGCAAGTTAACAGCGTGCTTCACCAAAAGACGTTTGCATTTTTCAATCCTTTTTTTTTTTAAAGCTGCAGTCAATAAATGTCCGGTACGTCGTTTGAAAGCCCCAAGTCTTTTTTAATGATTCGACTCATGGACTTATGCGTGATATTCATCTTACGGGCCATGATTTTCTGTTTTCGGAGCGAATTTCTGTGAATTCTTGATTTAACGGCTTTGATGAAGTGCGGTGTTCGGACAGAGCGTGGTCGGTGGCGGTCTTTTACATCTCAAGTCTCCTCAAACAGTTTTATGCATCGGTAGACGAACATGCGGCTAATTCCTAGTGGCCGGAGCGTTTTGAAAATATCGTTTTTTTCATTTCGCACTTGAAAAGCGCTATTACAGCGATACGGTTCTCATTATCTGACAACTCCATGATGAAATCCCGTTACAGACTAACGCTATTGAGATTAGCTTTCAAAACCCATATGACATTAACAAGAGTATGTTCAGTTCTACTATTGAAATAGGTGTGTTCAATGTTGTAACAGTATTTATGTCCCTACTAAGTTCACACTGAGCCGTACCTAGTGTTTAACGCTGGCTCCGAACAGCTATTGCAGTTAATAGAGAAGTTTTAACATGGCTCAGAGATAAATCTCTAACAAATAACGTCGCCGGCATCTACGCCGCAAACAATTTTAGATGTTCCTATTCGGATTTGAAACTAGGATCACAAAAAAATTAAATTTGAACAGGGAGACCTCTTTGATTTTCGTACCCAGTCTGGATTTTGACCATTACCAATTTTATTAAAACTCGGCACATATATTCTCCTAGTTGCTGTCTGACATATTACACATAATTTTTGTTTAGGTTCGACTTGATTCAAATCCTACAGCATCTCAAAGTGTGCCTAGACGAGCATTTGTCGGAAAAGTTAGCTGTGTAAGATATCAAATATATTGGGAGCACGACATCAGAAATTAACAAGCGAGATGTCGCCTGAAAGGTTTTCGCGTCCTCTTTGAGATAGTGTACACAAATATTTTGTCTTTGCAGAACATAACACTCCAAATCAAGGATATATAAGTATCCTTGATCCGGTCTCATTCCATGCTCAGATTTTGTACACATCAAAAAAGTGAAAAGTTGATGACAAGTTTTGTTCAGGAGAACCATTTTAAAGATTAGCTCCCTTTCTATTTGCGTTTAGAATCGTCGACTTCACTTTCATAAAACGCGCGTATCTCTGGGAGGAACACTTTTGGGGCATGGGATCGGTCTCATTCGATGCTCAGATGTTGTCCACATCAAAAAAAATGGTGAAAACTAATTTTTTTTTACCCTTAGGTCCCTTTCTCTATGCGCTGTCATTTATGTGATAATTTGAGTGGGTTCGGCATGGGTTCAAAAGTTATAGAACTTTTTCTAGAGCACCTAATTATTTTTACACTTATTTTTTTTCTTTATAAAATTAAGTAAGTGCTCCCGTAAAAGTTCTATAACTATTGAACCCATGGCAAACGCATTCTGATATTCGGTCAATCTTTTCCAGAACACAATGATTTTAAATAAATACCAAAAAAATTTTCTTGGCCATTTCAAATGGTTCAATAAAAAAAACAAATACAGAAAAAAATCGTCGTTTAACCAACCTTATATGTCACTAACGTTTCTTTGCAACTAAAGCGCAAAAAATACGTTTTTTGTGCCCATGCGTCCATCCCTTATCTCACCCAAAAACTTCAAAATTTCTTTCTATTTGGATAAGTAGCAACATGTCCTTTAATTTGAGTTCCCACATGTCCATATTGACTACTAATCGTGCGGTGAGTCAAAAAATTTAACAATTATGCCCTTTTTTGATGTATTAAGAGCTTAACATTACAAATTTTAACCATTGTCTGTCCACAAAACATTGTGATTTGTCAAGCAAATTCTTATAAGTGTATTTTTACCCAGGTATCTTGTGTCCCTAAAGGGGACTTTTTCCCCCTGGTTGGATTTCGCCTTTTAACAATCATCATCATGCTAAACTTCAGGACCCTAGGCTTACTCTTTCGACTGCTATCGTGCGTAATTATACTTTAATATACTCGTACTTACACAATTATAAAAAAAATTGTTTTATGAATATGTCTAAACCCTGCCCGTTGTTTTAACGATTTATAGACGACAACTCATCTTAAAGTTTAGAACAACATTACTGTCGGAAACTGCGCTGCGACACCACCTGTTCGCTGACACAAATACTGACATAAACTTACAAAAAAAACTGTTTTGCATATACTCAATAATATATAATTTACTGGGTTTTTAGACCAATATTTCAAATTTAGTATGTTATGTCTACGACGGACGATTTTAGGGCCATAAGGCTTTGACACACGCCCATGTATCAAGAAAATTCAGCCAAAGTTAAGGATTACAAAAACAGTGATGCACACAGAGAAAAAATCAGTTGGAAAACGGTTCGAACTACAAATATTCAGTTAGATAAACCGAACTTCTGTTGCAATAAAAAACATCCATAGTATAAGTATAATGGTAACAAGGTTCGAGATATCACATGATGGTGGCTATAACCATACAATGGTACTCATAGCCAACAACACAGTTAAAAACCGAATTGAGTTCAAGTATTGGTTGCGACAACGCGGCGGTTATTGCAACGAACCATTTGTGCATATTTCTTTAGCACTAATAATTGGTAATGACAACGGATTAGATCTTTGAAGTGACCACACCCTGTTAAGTCGGCTGTTGTAACATAATATTGGTCATACCAACATCAAAAAATAAACCCTTTAATATTATATCGGGTTTAGTCACAACAAAACCTTTGTTTACGAGGAAAACCTTTTTCGAAATCCCCAAAAAATGTATAAAAACAAATAAATAATCAGACCAATTAGGTTTCTTGTGTTAGACGGTGAATGCTTCCAAACGATACTGCCATAGAACTAAACAAACTTTAAATAAATGGATTTACTGTTATTTAGCGTCATTACTCAGATTGCATCAGAAATATCGGCGTAGAAAGGTGGCAACTCATTTTTCCATAGTTACAGTCACCCAAAGCTTGAAAATAAATATTGTTATATACCTTAATTAATTATTTTTCGATTAGGGCTAAAAGGCGGTTAAATAATTGAAATAAATTTTTTTCCAAAAGATTACCCTTCTAGAGGAATTTTTCAGAACAAAAAAAATATAAAAATTCAAATCAAGTGTGGAATCTTTATTGGATATTTGAAAGGGCATTTTATGGCATTTATTTTTTGAAAATAATTTTCTTCAAATGTTGGCCGCAACTACGCCTCAGGGTTTCCATTCCGAGGGTCCAATTTTGGGTGACTCGTTCGAACGTTTCGACCGGTACGGCTTTAATGACACGCGTAATTTGGCTTCCAAAACCTGAATCGTAGCTGATTTGTCAGCGTAGACTTTGGACCTTACTTAACCCCAAAGAAAAATGTTTAAACGTTTAAAGGTAAAAATTCAAATCAAGTGTGGAATCTTTACTAGCAATTTCAAAGGGCATTTTATGGCATTTATTTCTAAAAATAATTTGCTTCAAATGTTTGCCGCAACTACGCCTCAGGGTTTCGATTCTGAGGGTCCAATTTTGGATGACTCGTTCGAGCATTTCGACCGGTATGGTTTTAAATGGCAAGCGTAATTTTTGCTTCCAAATCCTGAATCGTAGCTGGTTTGTCAGCATAAACTTTGGACTTTACGTAACCTAAAAGAAAAATGTTTTAAGGTTTAAAGGTAAAAATTAAAATCAAGTGTGGAATCTTTATTGGCAATTTGAAAGGAGATTTTATGGCATTTATTTTTTGAAAATAATTTTCTTCAAATGTTGGCCGCAACTACGCCTCGGGGTTTCCATTCTAAGGGTCCAATTTTGGATAACTCGTTCGAGCATTTCGACCGGTATGGTTTTTAATGACAAGCGTAATATTTGCTTCCAAATCCTGAATTGTAGCTGGTTTGTCAGCATAGACTTTAGACCTTACGTAACCCCAAAGATAAATGTTTAAAGGTGTGATATCACTCGATCTAGGCGGCCAACTCAACTGTCCAAAACGTGAAATTAGCTGCTTTTCGAAATGACCTCTCAATAGATCCATTGTTTGGGCAGCTGTAAGGCAATTGGCATCGTCCTCTTGAAACCAAGTGTCGTCAAGATTACGGGCTGCAATTTCAGTTAGCATAAACATCGATCGGTTACGTTCCGGCCATCATAATTTTTGAAAAAATATGCACCAATGATTCCATTAGCTTATAAACCGCACCAAACCATGGTTTTCTCTGGGTATAATGGCACCTCTTGAACCTCTTCTTGTTGCTCTTCAGCTCAAATGCGGCAATTTTGTTTATTGACTGTGCCGTTGAGCCAGAAATGGGCTTCATCACTGAACAAAATTTTGGTCGAAAACAGTGGATCTTCCCGTTTCTCACCGAACGCTCATTTCCATAATACACTTGCCAACATTTTAAGGTTATTATTTTCAAAAAAAAAATGCCATAAAATGTCCTTTTAAATTACGTATAAAGATTTCACACTTGATTTGAATTTTTATATATTTTTTGTTCTGAAAAAATACCTCTAGATGGAAAACTCTATACTTATAACCAACAATTTATAACAACAGCCAACACATGTATAAATTTAGTTCCAATAATCCTCTTAGTCTGTTAGGATAACCGATACTCGTACTTTTTTTCCTCAACCGAAAGTGTCAGTTTCTTCTACTGAAGATTGCTGTGTACCCAATCAGAATTCGTTGTAACGATGGAATACATGGATAGTACTTGGAAACACCAACATTCGGTTGTGACAACGAATCTGTTCTCTGTGTGTGCCATTGCACCACGGTTGTTGGTCACTCGTTAAGTGTCATTCGAAGTATGAGCAAATGTGGGAGGCAGGGATCTGGGGGCTATTTAACAAAAAACATTAGACAAGATGATACATACTAATTTCTATAAACAACTTCCACTGGCAATATATCCTATAATTTCTTAAAGGATACACACACCAACCTTTTCCTAATATGTGAATTCAAAAAAGACAACTAAATTGCGAAAACAAGAAAAAGTTCCCTGCTCTACCTCCATCAAATGTTTGCTTTATTTCCTTTTCAACCGTCACATTGTCAAGTAAGCTGTTGCCTTTGGGATTGTGGAAACCTTTGCATTGAACACGACACGGTTACGTTTACTTTGGCTCAATTTCAGCTGGTGTCTAAGGAAAAGACCCTTAAAAAATGATATCTGAATAGGGACGCGTGTGCTTTTGAGATTTTTGTGTGTGCACAACATTCATTGTTGAGTTTTAACAGATGTTATGACTCATTCACAAAAACGTGACTTCTTGGGGTTATCCAACATTAAGTTATTACATATATGTACATACTCGTACATACATTTGTATATAGGAGCATATACATTTACCCTGCACATATTTCCTATCCAGTTAGTAACTTAAAAGTGAAGCTATCTATATAAAAACCATCGGATACGATGTTTATTATTACACCTATTTACATTGCGATCCTTTGGAAAATATCGTCTTAGAGCATTTTCAAAGTGACGAAAATTTGTATTGTTTTAAGTCGAGTACGAGTCGTTTGAAACAAATTAAGGCTATGAAATGTATTTCATTTTTAAAAAATTAACCTATTTTCCACATATTGTTTTATTGGCTGTAGGTATAATAATTGAAATGGGGATTTTTGCAGTATTAATGACGTACCCCCGTATTCATAAAAATTTAAAACAGCTCTACAAACCGTTGTAAAGCTAAAAAAAAAATCATAAACGATTATTAGCTTAAAATTACTTTAAATATTTTTAAATGTTGTAAATTTTAATATTCCTTCGACCCTTCTTTAATCGTTTTTTAAAGTGACGTTTGCTTTTGGATTGTTTACTTTTGCGTTTTTTATGGAATTTATTCAATAAAAACAAGAAAAAGGTTAATTTTAAAATATACAATGGATACGTTAAATTTAATCCAAAGAATTGGTGAGAACTATTGTTATTTACTTAAAAATACGTTGTTAATTGTGTGCCATTTGGAGTAGAAACTATTACCCAAATTTCGAACCATCGTCAAACGAAAATATATAAGAAGAGTAAAGGCCCATTTTCTGTTCGAGATAAGCAATTCAAACAAAGATACCGTTTTAATAAACATTTGTTTCACAAAAACCTTTAGTTATCCAAAAAACGCAACACAAAGAAGGAAAATTGTACAAAGATCACTAGTGATGTGTACATAATCAAAATAAGAAAAATGTTCTTCTTTATTCGAATACCTTTTTATCTGAACCTAGAAATTGATCGGAATTTGTCTTTTATTTAAACATGAGTTTATTTTTTTTAATTATTAGACAAGTCAGCATATATTTTTTTTATTAAAACAATTCTTTTTAAAATAAACACTTTGATTTTTTTTGAATGATTTATAGATTCAGCTACGAGTACTCATACAATTGATAATCGTATTAATGCATCATTAAGGTAAAAAATGACGACGGTGCTGCCAGCATTGAATTGACAAATTGATTGAAATGTATTTTAGATAAAGTACTGTATATGAATACGTTTAATAATCGCTTGTTAGGCAAAAAGTGTTTGTTAGCTAATATGTACTTTAAATCAGAATTATTTTTTTTTATGAATATGGCTGTAAATATGCCTTAATGTTTAATACGAGTACAGTAAATAACGGTACAGCAAGGAAAATCTCCGTTAAGAAAAACAGCATATAAGAATTTTTTACAAAACACCGAGTGACTAATTAAACGAGGGCATATCAATAGTATTGTAACTTTTCCAACTTCCCCCGTCGTTCTGCGAAATGCAACACTGCTCCCATCAAGTACCATCTGTTAATAGACTTCTGACAAATTTTGAGAGAGTTCCGTCATTTAGTTGGTGTTTAACAGCTGTTCAAAACAAACAACCTCGTGGATTTTTTTAAACATGGAAAAAGTGAATTTCGAGTGCACATTAAAAATTATGTTTTCAGGTAAAACCCCGTCAATCCAAAGCAAGCACAAATTGTAAAATTCTACTGTCAAATTTTGAGAGAGTTCCGTCATTTAGTTTGTGTTTAACAGCTGTTCGAAACATACAACCTCGTGGATTTTTTTTTAAACATGGAAAACGTAAATTTCTAGTGCACATTAAAAATTATTTTTTGCGGGAAAAAACCGCCAATCCAATGCAAGAAAAAATTGGAAAATTCTATGGGGACTCTGCACCAATGGTTAAAAAGTGGTTTACTGACTTTCGTTGTGGTCGCACAAGTTCTGGACGGCCACACCCGAAAATGTCGAAAAAATCCACGATAGGGTGTTGGCCAATCGAAGAGTAAGAGTGCGTGAGATTGTTGATGCCATACGCATTCCATATGGCAGTGTGGTTTCGATTTTACATGATCAGTTGGGTTTAAAAAAACTGTCTGCAAGCTGACTGCCGCGTTTGCTCTCAATTGACCATAAACGTAATAGTGTGAGAACTTTAAAGGATTGTTTGGAGCTGTTTAAACGCAATTCGAATGAGTTTTTGCGGCGTTTTATAACTGTGGATTAAACATGGATCCATAACAACACTCCGAAGACCAACCAGCAGTTTAAACAATGGGTTTCTCCTGGTGAAACGGCTCCGAAGAATGCCAAGGTGACTTTTTCGGTCAATTTTATAGGATGCACGTGGAATAATCGACATCAAATTATTTCAAAAGAAAAAAACCATAAATGGCGAATGTTATGCCAACTAATTTGACCGATTTAACGAGGATTTAAAAAAAACGATAATAATTTCTTTAAGATACTGCACGGGTGCACACGTGTGCAGTCTCAATGGAAAAATTGCCTGAATTGGTTACGAATTGGTACCTAATCTGCCATTTTTTTCGGATTTTGCCCCCAGTGACTATTTCCCATTTCCAAACCTAAAGACATGGCTCGATGGAAAGAGATTAAGCTCCAACGATGAAATTTTTTATCAAACAAATGCCTATTTTATGGACCTCAAAAAATCCTATTTTCTGGAAGGGATACACAATTGAAGCAATGTTGGTCTAAGTGTCTAAGTGTATGGAGCTTAAAGGGAGTTACGTTGAAAAATATTTTTTTTTGCAAAAAAAAACCTGTGTTTTATTCGTAAAATCAAGGAATTATTGATCTATCCTAATAACTGTTAATAGAGGTTATTAAGAAAAAATATATGTTTTGCTCGAGAAAGTACAAGCTTTATGCTCAATTTATGTATACGAGTATATTTTTATATTTTTGTTTATATACTCGTATATATTTTTTTTCAATTTACAATCGTGATTTTTGCAAAATTCAATTTGTTAAAGTTTTTAATACCTTGTAAGAAAAAGTTTTAGAAAAGCTAATTTCCTTTCATTTGAGACCACTTTTGATCCATAGCGTTTGGGAGTTATGGTCCAAAAAGCTGAGAAATCTCATAAAAAAATTCAAAAAATTCTATTACGAAAACTAATCAGAGGAAAAGATTTTTTTAATTCATTTTCTTGTTTAGGAGGCCAAAATTTATAGAAAATTTTTTTTTTTTTAACCTGGGTCAAACTGCCTGTAAACTAGTGTAATTTTTTCAGATTATTTCTGTATTTATTGGAAAGAATGAACCCTTTTTATTTAATAATGGACTACCATCCGATGCGTTTTCTCCATCATACGCCCAATGGGCAAAGATTGAGATGAAGATTGTTGGGATTTGTATTGTATTTTTAGATAAAGCTCATTTTTATCTCAGTGGCTATGTCAATAAGCAAAATTGCCTCATATGGGGTTCAGAAAACCAACACATGAATATTGAGAAGCAACTGCATCCACAATGAGTCACCGGTTTTTTGGGTTTTAGGGTGGTGGTCTCAGTGGGCCATTTTTCTTGCAAATAAAGCAAAGTCAACGATGTGAGTTACCGCGACATGGTCAACGAAGTTTTGTTTCAAAAACTTAAAATAACGACATGGACGACATTTGGTTTTAACAACACGGGGCCATATTACATACAGCCAACGCCACCATCGATTTTACGCACTGTTTTTGAAAATCGAAAAATCAGCCGAAATTGTGATGTCAATGGCCGCCTTGAAGCTGTGATTTAAACCCATTGGATTATTTTCTGTGAGGTGTCATTTAGGATAAATGTTACTTACGCAAAGCATCAGAAACAATAGAAAATGTACTGAAAAATTCTGTTGATCGCATTGAGGTAGTCATATGAACGATATTCAGTTCCATTATTATATGAAAAAGTTTAGCCTTTCGCTGTGGCTCAATAAAAGGGTTTGAAATCAAAATTTTAAGTAGTCTAATACGAGTACGTGCAATGTATTTTTTGTCGATAGCAATGAAAAAGCAATGGGAAATTTTTTACAATGGGTTGGGTTGCGCCATTTTCTGAAAACAAGTTGAGTAAACATCCTGTAAAATTTGGATTTGTAAATCCAAATCCTACTGTTTCTGTTTTTAAGAAAAATAAATAATGTTCATCAGTTTTTTAAGCTTTATTCGTTTGAAGTGCAGCCTAGTTTCAAGAAACAAATGGACAAGTGGGTATGGCTAAGATGTAGGTGTTAAAATTGACGACGTTTAGTAATAAAGTGTGTTTTTTTTAATCCGATAGATATTGTACAAAATTACAAATAAAAATTAAATTTTAATCAAAATAATCAATACATGGCTTTAACACTTGAAAATGATTTTGGGCACATATCCACAAAGTCTTCTTTAAGTTTTGCTAATCGATTACTGATTTTCAAAGTAGGTTTGAACAATTTGGTAGCGTTGTGCAAGCGTAAATCTATTCATGGTGATTTGCTAGCGTAACTGATTATAAATTTCTAAAAGTGGGCGTTGCATGATTGTTTTACAGCTTACCCTTTCTTTATATGTGACGCGCAAAATAGAAAGGGAACTAAGGTTAAAAACCAGTTTTGTTCAGGAGAGCCGTTTTAAAGATTAGGTCCCTTTTTATTTGCGCTTAGAATCGTCGACTTCACTTTCATAAAACGCGCATATCTCTGGGAGCGAACAGTTTTGGGACATGGGATCGGTGTCATTCGATGCTCACATGTTGTCCACATCAAAAAAAATTAAAAGTTGATGAAAACTTTTGTTCAGGAGAGCAGTTTTAAAGATTAGGTCCCTTTCTATTTGCGCTTAGAATCGTCGACTTCAGATATTGTCCACATCAAAAAAAAAGAATGTGCGCTGTCACATATACTCTATGGTGAAGAGGATAAAAATGTAAAAGAAACATGTTTCGCATTTAGACTTGGACCGTTTAGACATACCTGCGTAAATATAAACCTTATGTCTACCCATGTGTATCATATACAAGTATATATACGAGTATACACATAACACCTTCGCACATGTATATAAGTACATATTGAAATAATTACGTATTACGTGAACACTTTATATATCTGCATGGTGAGTATGCATTTGAAAATGTTATCAAATCAGTTAAATTAACCTAAAATTAAACTTGAGTTCCAAATAAAATGTTGAATTCGCCTACAGAGCAGTCGGTAATTATATTCAATTTCAAAAGAATTTTAATTTAATGAGTAACTGGGAAACACGATCTCATGTATTATTGAAGCACCAACGATATGATATCGTAAATGATAGGCATGAACACACAATTAGGGTCTTAAATAGGATTGAATCGCATTTAAACGCGTGTTGGTTTGAATAGGAATCTAAACAATTCTAATGAAGATTTAAGTAGTTTTTTAATAATAATAACATTATAGCATTTTTTAACAGTTAATAAACTTTTTTTTGTTTTTCTTAGAGCATAGCACCTTGTTGAAGGTATCGTGAATGTTGTAATTCCAAGTTATTTGACAGTAAATTTAAATGAATGAAAACTTCAAATAAAGCCGTTATTCGAACAAATGAAAAGCGTTTTCCAGCGATCTTTACTGAACGTTTGGCGATATGTAGTCGCATTCTTATCGAATTAATATCTTAAAAACCTGCAGGATTCTAAGGTTTGTTGTTCTATACGGAAAGAACAAATATAGTACTATAAGTATATGTGACGCGCAAAATAGAAAGGGACCTAAGGGTAAAAACCAGTAGCATCACTTTCATAAAACGCGCATATCTCTGAAAGGGAACACTTTTGGGGCATGGGATCGGTCTCATTCGATGCTCAGATGTTGTCCACATCAAAAAAAAAAGTGAAAATTGAATTTTTTTTATCCTTAGGTCCCTTTCTCTATGCGCTGTCACATATAGGCTCGCCAACAATAAAAATTTCTCTGCAATAAAAACATGTTTGTTGCAATAACAGTATTTTTTGGAAATCCAGTTTGATAATAATATGATTGCGTTAATATAAATATTGTTAAACTGTAACAAAAATATAATTGCAGAAATTTAGAAAAAAAAAAAATAGTTGTAGCAAACCCATGAATATGTTTGGAGCGTGAAAAGTATGGCTTTTTGTTGGGTTTCATGTTAACAATAATATGATTACGGTAATCATACTTTTATATGGTTCTGACTATGCACTAAGCAAAACATTAAAGAAAAACAATACATACCAAAAAACATACAAACACACACGATACAATCATTATGGTAAAGATTTCCAATCCAGAGGTATTCTTTTCAAAATAAAAAAATCCAAAAATTGAATTCGAAAGAACATTTTATGCCATTTTTTTCTGACTAAAATTCCTACTTAATATTGGCCGCGACAATGCCTCAGGGTATCGATTCTGAGGGTCCAGTTTCGGTTGACTCATTCGAGCATTTCGACCGGTATTTCGGTAATGACACGCGGACAGAAAGAAATAATGTTTTACACAACTCACGCGTAATCTGTAATAATAACAGCAAATGTTCACAACCAATCAAAAAAAAAAAACTCGAAACAAACTTTGGTTGTGAGGATTTTAATATGGGTTTGGGAATCATAGCTAAATGAGTGTGAATAATAGTATGATTGTGGGGATTATAATGGTCTTGTGTGAATCATATTATTGTTGTGCCACAGCCATATACTTATAAGTACTTATATATACCCAACAATAGTATGATGCGCTTCGAATAGTTTGACATTAACCATCCTTTTCTTCTGCGTGGAGACAGGTGACTCCAAAAATCTCCGCAAACGGATGCCTTAGGCCGAGGCCACGCAATGAGCGGCAAAGCGGTGAGCGGCTGAGTGGCAAATTTGAGCGGCATGTTTTTTCCTTGCCGCTCAGAAACCAACTGAAAATTAGAGCAAGTTCAATTTCTGAGCGGCGCCGCCTAGCCGCTCAGACATTACGCTTACATGCCGCTTAGTGCGTTCCCAATTCAATACTATTTCATATGTTTAATTTTTTGCCGCTCACCGCTTTGTCGCTTACCGCTTTGCCGCTCATTCCATAGCCTCGGCCTTAGACGGTTAAATTATGCGTTCTTACCAGCCAAAGCAAATTTTTATACGGAAAAATTATCTTTTGTAAGCGTCGCAGCTCTATCTAGTTGAAAACACATATTACCCAGTACTAATTAAATCAAAATTATCCATCAAGACCATCAATGGTTCTACTTATAGTTTAATTTCTTGCGACTATTTTTGGTTTTAATTAACATCCTTTGTTACAGGGTTTTCCATTAAGGATATAACAATTTCACATATTAATAAAACACAGAATATTTAAGATATAGAGTTCAAAGTTATTCCAGATGTAGTGCAAATGTTACATTTTAAGAATTTGGTCGTATGACCACCACGAGCCCGTGTACGAGGGCGACCGTAAAACTAACTGGCCTGGCACATTTTCTGTTTTACTATCAACTTTTTTTTTGTTTTTTTAAAGGAATCTTTTATAAGCCATCTGTCAAAATTTCCGAAATATTTAATGATTATTTTCTTTGTTACAGGTGATTGAAGCAAACAAGTTTTATAATTTTTGAAAAATGAAAAATAAAGAGTTTCGTGCGGTAATTAAACACTTTTATATGAAAGGTTATACGCCACAATTAATCAAAGATGAATTGGATTCTGTTCATGGTGATAATGCACCATCATACTCCACCGTGAAATCCTGGGTTCAACAATTTAAAATGGGTCGTTCAAGTACGGAAGATGAACAACGCTCTGGAAGATCGAAAACTGCTACTGCTATTGAAAACATTAGAAAAATATTTAATGAAGTGACTAAAGATAGACGAATAAAGCTCAGAGAACTTGCTGATATTGTTAAAATACACGAAAAACAAGTTTGGAGTATTTTACATGATGAACTCCACATGGAAAAGCTATCCGCAAGATGGGTGCCGCCTTTGTTGACTTTGCCCCAAAAAATCGTCCGTTGGACCAATTCCGAGGAGCTTTAAGCGATTTATCAGCGTAATCCAATAGAGTTCTTTCGCCGATTCATAACTGTTGATGAAACATGGATCCATCACTACATCCCAGAAAGAACAGTCAAAACAATGGATAGAAGCTGGTAAAAGTGGTCCCAAGAAGGCGAAAACTGTTAAGTCAGCAGGAAAAGTAATGGCCACAGTATTTTGGGATGCAAGGGGTATAATGTTTATTGATTATCTTGAGAAAGGAAAAACTATAAATAGTGAATATTATTGTGCATTATTGGATCGGTTGAGTGAAGAAATCAAGATAAAACGACGGCATTTAGAAAAAAAGTTCTTTTTCATCAAGATAATGCTCCTTCACACACTGCATTTTTAACTCAACAAAAACTGGCCGAATTACGATTTGAAATTGCTCCGCATCCACCATATAGTCCAGATTTAGCTCCTTCTGATTATTTCTTGTTTCCAAATTTAAAAAAATTGTCGGTGGCAAAGAATGTTCGTCCAATAGCGAGGTTATTGCTGAAACTGAGGCATATTGTGAAGGTCTTGAAAAATCTTATTTTTTGGATGGAATTAAAAAAATTGAAAAACGTTTGAGGAAGTGTATTGAGTTGGAAGGAGATTATGTTGAAAAATAAATAATAATAATTCCAAAAAAAAGGTTCTTTTTATGTTAGGCCAGTTACTTTTGTGGTCGCCCTCGTACAGTGATCTATTCCTTGGACCCAGTTTTATACCACTTTGCACACATTTTGACCGGAACTTTGAAAATTTCTCGTTGGACGTTGTCTCTGAGCCCGTCTATAGTTGTTGACTTGTTGACATAGACCAATGACTTGATGTGGTCTCATAAAAAGAAATCCAATGACGTTAAATCGCATGAACGAAGTGGTTATTAGACCGGACCATTCCTCGAGATAACACGTTCAACGAATTTGCCTTTCAGTAAATCGATTATAACGCGTGCTGTGTGTCTAGTGGCACCGTCTACGGCGATGTCAAGCTCATCCAATTCTGGTCAAAAATAATTTCCTAACATGGCACGATATCGCTCTCCATTGACGACAACATGACGATTGTTTTCATCAAAGAAAAAATACGGCCCAATCACACCTCCAGCATGAAAACCACACCACATAGTAATTTTTTGCGGATGCAATTGTGTATCTTTAAGCACATGTGACTTTGTTACTGTCCAATAACACATTTTTGGTTTATTGGCAAAACCACTCAGCCAGAAATGAAGGTGATTTTTCGATAAATTTTTGGATTTTCGTGAAACTTGGCCAGAGCCACTGATTCAGAATTTCGGTAGTATTTTTTAATACATAATTTCCAAACGTTGCTCGTAAGTGAAATTTACCATGATGAATATCTAGACTTCGAATAACGTCTTTACACTGAAAGACCATTCAAAATGTTTGAGGGTGCGTTAACGTAAATATACGAAGTTGCTATGACCCTATTAGAAAACCCTTTATTTGAAAAACTATAGATGGAGTGATGGGGTAAAATTTGCACCCATCAGATTCTAAAAAGTGGAAGTACCTTTGTGTGGGGGCTATTTGAAAACATGGACCGGTGTGGTCCAGTGCATCCACAGTTAATTAATGGTCGCTAATAATGAACCATGACCTGCATGACCTCAAATTGGAAGGAATCTTTGTGTGGTACCATTTTGAAAAAAAAATGGTTTAATTTCACCAAAGATATGTGTTGGTCACTCGTAATATTCTGAGCGAAATTTGGTTAGAATCGCGTGTAAAATGTGGGTTTAGAGAGCTAGGTTCTGAAATCGGGAAGGGCCTTAGTATAGGGGCTACAGGAAAATATGGACCTATGAGGTTCACTTTAACCACAGTTAATAAAAGGTCGCTCATAACGCATAGTTCAAATTTTGGGCGTGGTCAGGTGAAATTTTTGGCTTTTAAAGCGTGTGGTACCTATGCGTAAAAAATATGGTTCAATTCAACCAGAGATATTTGCTGGTCACTCTTTATACACCCATATGTGCGAAATTTGGCCAGAATTGGGTGTAATATGTGGCATTTAAAGCTATAGGTTCTGAAATCGGGAAGGAGCTCCAGTTTTAGCACAGCTAATTAACAGTCGCTTTAACGTGCAATGCTAAATTTTCCAGGACCTCGAGTCTGGAGAGCCCCTTTTGGTGGAGCTATTGGAAAACTTGGACCAATATGGACAAATTTCGCTAGAATAGGTGTAATTGCGACTTGTACTTTGATTACAACGATAGAAGGACTGGGGACGGAAGGACATCGCGCAATTTAATGGGATGGTGATTGTGAGTCGATCGGTACGTAAACATAATATTGGGTCAATGTTTATTCATTTAAGGTGTTGCAAATATTAGCACTATATCATAATACACTGTACACAGAGTGTTTTAGGGTATACTACACAGAAAAAAACGAGAACTCTCAAATTTCAATAAAAAAAATTGGGATGTGAATTTAATCACGGCTCAACTAAAAATTTTGTAAATAAGCTAAACTATTTATTAGATATTGCAATGATATTTTAGGAATGGAAACAAAATACTAAAAACAGCTTGTTGTTTATAGTGCGAGAGATTTTAAATGTGTTCGGTGAAAATTCTACTGCCGGCAATTCTCGTTAAATGAGAACTGACTGCCCTTAAGTGTATAGCTGCCATAGTTACAACACATTTGTTGCTTGCTGCTTCGACGTTGCTTTAATACTCATTAAAACTGCAGTCACCCCTGCTTGTAACTAAAAGATTTTCTGACTGACTAAAAAACTTCGTAACGAAAATGTTTTTGATAACCGCCATACATTTTTTTTGAAAATATGTCAATTTAAATTGGAAATATTTTTGATAAAAAACGTACAAATATTTTAGTTAATATGTACAATTTTTTATCACAGGATACCCAATTAATTTTTTGTTTAAATATTTGCATTTTTTAATTGAACCGATTTTTTTCTGTTTAGGTTTCTTAATTTCAAAACACATTGATCAGTTTTTTGGCATTCGTAGGAAGGTATATCAGTTTCCTTCCGACGATATTTTTACTTTAAAACAAACGAACAACCGTCTCTGGGCAGAGAAAAATTACCTTGGTAGCCGGTTTCTACTACAAAAATTTCGTTAGACATTCTGTTGCAATCACAAAATGCTAATACAAGGGTTGTATTTATATTTCGGGTCCTGACAAAACTAGTGTTCTCAGATGCAAACTGAACTTTGATATTTTTAAGCATAACTTCACTCAGAACGTTTTGTCATTTGAGGGCGAATCAGTCAAAAAATGGAATTATCCCGTAAACATTTTCGTGTGATGATTTTTTACGATTTTCGGCGTGGGCTATCGAGACAAGAGTGTTTAAATCAACTTGTTTCGATTTATGGCGATGAAGCACCATCAAAAACCACTATTAATCGCTGGTACCAAGAGTTCAGTTTAGGACACCGTTCGCTCCAGTATGAATATGGTGAAGGACGTCCAACTTCGGTCACTTTGCCAGAAACCATCGATGCTGTTTGTGAACTGATTAAGCAAGACCGTCATGTGACATACCGTGAGATTGAGGCATCCTTGGGCATTAGTATGACAAGGATCAATAAAATATTGCATGTTCATTTGGCGGTGAAAAAAAATTGTTTTCGTTGGATCCCACATAATTTGACGAATGCTCAAGAAAAGACTTGTCTAGATTGGTGCAAAGAGATGTTGAAAAAGTATAACTACGGTAGCAAAAAGGCAGTGTATAACATATTCACAGGTGACGAATCATGGATCTATGCATTTGAATCCGAAACAAAACAGCAATCCAACGTATGGGCCAAATCCAAAAAATGTTGTTCGTAGAAGAAGTGCATCGAAGCAAATGATTGCGTTTTTTTCGGTATAACCGGCCATGTTGCCACAGTGCCTTTAGCGGAGTGTAGGAGGTCAATTCTGAGTGCCAACAGTGTTCAAAGAAATGAGGAAAGATAATAAAAGAAGAGGGATCATTATGCATCGCGACAATGCGAGCTCTCACGCATCAGCTGAAACGATAAACTATTTGACCACTCAAAGATGTCGAATTAAAGGGCCATCCAACGTACAGCCATCATTTGGCACACAATGACTTCTTTTTATTCCCTAGCATCGAGAAAAAATGCGTGTTCAACGTTTTTTTTATCGCCCGAAGCAGCTGTTGATGCGTTCAAAAATCATGTGTTGAAGGGTCTCAATCGGAGTGGAAAAAGTGCTTCGAAAATTGGTTTGTGCGCATGCGAAAGTGTATTAATCTCAATGGGGATATTTTGAAAAACACTAAAACTATTTCCAATAATAAATTATTGTGTTTTATTGCCGGACCCGAAATATAAACAGCAACCCTCGTAATATCTATTCAAGATCGTTAATACGTACCATTAGATGATGACAATGACAATCTTAACGCACAGATTTCTAAGTATTCGGTCGAATTATTGCAATGCACAGTGGAAATAAATTTTACACACAAAAAACTTTATTCTGTTTAATTAAAAAATTCAAACATTAAAGCAAAAAATTAATAAATAATTTCGTATCAGCCGATGTAAAACTTATTTACAAAAAAGTTGTTAGCCGTTTATTGAGGCGATAAAAAAATCAAATGTTTACAAAAAAAAGTTTAAAAAGCAGTCGGAAAGATTTGTAATTACCATCGGGATAACTGCAGTTTCGCTGGGCGCCGAAGCAACAATCAACGAATGTGTGCTGACTATGTTCAAGCGGCTGTACACTCAAGGTTAGGCACTTTCATATTTAACGAGAACTGCCGGCAGTAGAGTTTGGGTTTTGCACACTCTAGGCTGTACTGAAAAAATAATTGAGTAAACACAACCAAAATCAGCGAAGTTGTGACAAGGAATCTTTCCTCTGTGTGTAGGATCGGCAACAACACTTTCAACAACATCAATAATTTCGTTTTGGATTCGTCAACCGACAGTTCAATTAACAAATACCTAATTATGCATAATTTTCTTTGGAATGATCTCCTAGACCCACGCATTCAGTTCAGTTGTTATTATTTCGTAGCTCGTATTTCCCAGTGGGCATTAACGAGTGCACTAAGTCCCATTATAAGGCGCAATGTCAACTTTTTCCTAAAAAAAACACATTTAAAGCGTATCTTCTGTTAGCCGTGTAAACATTTGACAAGAGCAAATACAAATTCATTCTCCAAAGCCGCATACAAAGTAAAAAAGCTGAATTTATTAGGGCAACAATTACCAGTGAAATTAAAAACCACTTGCCAGAGAGCAACCACCGAACTACCTGCCGGTCTTACTCGCTATGGTGGCTTCGCATCTCGGTGCCCCATTCTGGAGATGTTTACTTTGGAATTTGACGCATCACTTGCCACGTTCATGTGTGTGTGTGTGTTTGTGTAGTGCGCTGAGCTAGGGCGGACATGCATCTGTACGGACAGACTTCAACAGTGTGAGGTACATAAACTTTTGTATGTTTGTCAGCCAGCCGGCGGTAGCCGTGACTTTTTCCAAGCCATTTTCCCACGCACTTAATCCAAGGGGCGAGTAGGTGCTAGTGTGTGACTTGATTATATCGCCCAACTCCCCCGCCTATCTGTAGAGTAAACAGTTCCCAGACAACGACGAGGTTATGTGCTGGGCGGCGTGGCGTGGTGGTAGTTTTTGGAATGATAACAAGAAGAAGACGGATATTGTCGTATGATTTGTCAGATTTATGTGTGTGTCTTTCAATTTGTTAAATATGATTTAATTTAGCCAACTGACACCTGCATGTCAACTTATACTACTGTAAATATCCTTCATATACAGGATGTGATGTTTAAATTATACAGGCTTGGGAGAGTGTGTTACCGGAAGTAAATTCTTTTTTGTATACCCTCCCCACTGTGGTACAGGAATATTATTAGTTTGTGCTGGTGTTTTGTAGTCTTTAGCAACACACATAAAATTGTTTGAACATACGAGGGTTGCTATTTACCGGCAATAAAAACACAATAATTTATCTTTAGAAATTGTTTTATTGTTTTTCAAAATATTCTCCTTAAAGATCAATATACTTTTGCATGCGCACAAACCAATTTTCGAAACACTTTCTCGACTCCGATTGATAGACTTCCAAACCATGATTTTTTAACGCTTCAACAGTTGCTTCGGGCGATGAATAACTTTGATCACGCATTTTTTTTTTAACGCTAGGGAATAATAAGAAGTCATTGGCTGCCAAATCAGGGCTGTACGGTGGATAGCCCATCAATTCGACATCTAAAGTGGTCAAATAGCTCATCGTTTCAGCTGAGGTGTAAGAGCTCACATTGTCGTGATGCAAAATGATCCGTCTTCTCTTATTTTATTTCCTCATTACTTCGAGCACTGTTGGCAAACATACCACTCAGAATTGACCGCCCTACGTTTCACTAAAGGCACTGTGGCAACATGACCGGTTATACAAAAAAAAAAACGCAATCATTTGCTTCGCTGTACGAAACAACTTCTTCCACGAACAACTTTTGTTGGATTTGGCTTGTCTTGAAAGACCCATACGCTCGATTGCTGTTTTGTTTCGGGTTCATATGAATAGATCCATGATTCGTCACCTGTGACAATGTTATACAATGTTATGCCTTTGTGCTACCGCAGTTATACTTTTTCAACATCTCTTTGCTCCAATCCATATGAGCCTTTTTTTGAGTATTCGTCAAACTAAATGGGATCCAAGGAGAACAATTTTTTTTCACGGCCAAATGAACATGCAATATTTTATTGATGTTTGTCATACTAATGTCCAATGATGCCTCAATCCCACGGTATGTCACATGTCGGTCTTGCTTAATCAGTTCACGCACAGCATCGAAGGTTTCTGGCAAAGTGACCGAAGTTGGACGTCCTTCACCAAATTCATCCTGGAGCGATCGGCGTCCTAGACTGAACTCTTGGTACCAGCGACTAATAGTGGTTTTTGATGGTGCTTCATCTCCAAAAGTCGAAACAAGTTGATTTAAACACTCTTGTCTCAATAACCCATGCCGAAAATCGTAAAAAATCATCGCACGAAAATGTTCACGGGATAATTTTTTTGACTGAGGTGAATTTTTTAAAACACTGAAACAAAGCAAGTCGCCCTCAAATGACAAAACGTTCTGAGTGAAGTTATGCTAAAACGTGTCAAAGTTTCCAATGGAAATTCCAGTTTGCATCCGGGAACACTAGTATTTGCAGGACCTGAAATATAAATAGCAATCCTAGTACGTATATGTGGGAGCTTTTTTAATTTCAATAGGGTCCGCCTTTGCCAAAAAAAAACTTACTTCTGCTATATTTCATCAAGATTGGATGTAACCTGAGGTTTTTAGAGCTTAAAACAAAAAATCGAATGAAGAACAAATAAAAAATATAAAAATTCAAATCAAGTGTGGAATTTTTATTGGTAATTTGAAAGGACATTTTATGGCATTTGTTTTTTGAAAATAATTATCTTCAAATGTTGGCTACTGTGTTATGGAAATGAGCGTTCGGTCAGAAACGGGAAGATCCGCTGTTTTCGACCAAAATTTTGTTCAGTGATGAGGCCTATTTTTGGCTCAACGTCAAAGTCAATAAACAAAATTGCCGCATTTGAGCTGAAGAGCAACAAGAAGAGGTTCAAGAGGTGCCATTATACCCAGAGAATACCACTGCTTGGTGCGGTTTATAAACTGGTGGAATCATCGGTGCATATTTTTTTAAAATTAAAGATGGCCGGAACGTAACCGTGAATGGTGCTCGCTATCTCGCCAAGATATCGATCTTTATGCTACCTGAAATTGAAGCCCGATACTTGGTTTCAACAGGACGGTGCGACTTGCGATACAACTGCTCAATCTATTGAGAGGTCATTTCGAAAAGCAGCTATTTTCACGTTTTGGACAGGTGAGTTGGCCGCCTAGATCGAGTGATATCACATATTTAGACATTTTCCTTTGGGTAACGTAAAGTCCAAAGTCTATGCTGACAAACCAGCTTCGATTCAAGTTTTGGAAGCCAACATTGCGCGTTTCATTAAAGCCATACCGATCGAAATGCTCGAACGAGTCATCCAAAATTGGACCCTCAGAATGGCAACCCTGAGGCGTAGTTGCGGCCAACATTTGAAGGAAATTATAATAAAAAATAAATGCCATAAAATGTCCTTTCAAATTACGAATAAATATTCCACACTTGATTTGAATTTTTATATCTTTTTCTTTCTTTTGAAAAAATACCTCTAGATGGATCACCCTAAATATCTTAATCTGAATTAACTTTCTTTAATTTAAATAGCTTACATTGTTAGTCCAAGAAACTTACTTCTGCCAAATTCTATTTCATTTAGATGGAAGGACGGCCGAACGGACTTACGGGCTGGCAGGCATCGTTAAATGGAATCTGCAGGTAATTTTACATCTATCGGAGCACTTAAAGGTGTCTTTATCAAATCTTTTTTGTACTCATAAACATTTCCCATGACACTCACTTAAAATACACTGTTTTACAGAAAGGAATTGTTGCAACATCCAGAAATACAGGTCTAAGACCCTATCAAGTATTTTCGTTATTTTATTTGTTATTCCTAGGAAAATTTGTCCAGAGTGTTTTAGGTAGCTCTTTGTTGGCATAATGTGAATATTATTTTATCGAGGGTATGCAATTTAAGTTAGGCATAATACATACCACTGGAAAGGTTAATTTGTCTAGTTTTTCAGTATAAGATTTATTTTTAAGGTTTTTGAACCACTTATCCAGCCATGTCCGTCTGTCTCTAAAAATAAAACTACAGGTCAGCCACCCATTGAAGATAGGAGACTGAAACATGTGTTTACGGAACAAAGTTGCTGTTTTTGACAATAGGCCAGATTGGTCGAAAGGTAAAACTTTTCCCCATAAAAGGGCTGAGTCAAGCTCTGAAAAAATCAACAACTCTAAATTTAAACAAGTAAAAAAAGTTTAAGTCGGACGTGCCCGACTTTGAGATAGCCTAATATTCGAGATCAAGCTAGCTAATTCCAGATTAGGCACATCTCTCTGGAGCTTGAGCAAGGTCGGACTCAGTATGGTAATTGCATGTCGCTTATGACGTAGCATACAACATTAAGGTGTGATGGGGTAAAATTTTTGGCTTCTAAGCTGCAGGACCTCAAGTCGGAATGTTCCTTCGAAACATGAAAAACATGGAATGATATGCTTTAATTACAGGACATAGGTCCAAGCGAAATGTTAAAGAAATCCGATGTTAAATGTTATTTCTAAAGCTGCATATTCCAAAATCGAGGATGACCTTTGGGGGGAGGGGGGTGGGGTGTCTGTAGGAATATATGAGCCCTTGTTACTGAGTTTTACCACAAATAATTGATGATCACTCATTGATGGGGTAAAATTTTTGGCTTCTAGAGCTTCAGGACCTCTAATCGTAAGGCACCTTTGAGTGGGACCAATTCGAAAATATCTACCGATGTGGTCCAATTTTCCCAGAGATATGTGTTGGTCTCTTGTTCTTCTCTGTACGAAATTTGGTCGGAATCATGTGTTATATGTTGTGGCTTTTAGAGCTGTAGATTCTGAAATCGAAAAATACCTTTAAATGGAGGCTTTACGAAGATATGGACCTATGTAGTCAAGTTTAACTACAGGTTATTATTGATTGCTTATAAGAAACTATGCAAAATTTTGGCTTGGCCATGGTGTTATTTGTGGCTTCTAGAACTTCAGGACCTTATATCAAACCTTTGTGTGGAAGCTATTCGAAAGCTTAGACTTATGTGAACAATGTTTACCAGAGATGGGTGTTGGGCGCTCGTAATGCTCTATGCGATATTTGGTAAAAATCGGATGTAATATATGGCTTTTAGAGCTGTAGGTTCTGAAATCGGAAAAATCTATGTATAACATCAAAATATGGCCCGATGTGAACCACTTCCATAGGGTTGTTGCTTAGTCCAAGCTTTAAGAATGCACCAAGTTTCATCGAAATTAGTTCATAATTGCGACCTATACTTTGATTACAACGGTAGATGGACAGACGGACGGATATTGCTTAAACGAATCGGATAGTGAGTTTGAGTCGATCGGTATGCTCAACATAGGGTCTATCTCCATTTCTTTAAGACGTTAAAAACATCAGCACTAAATCATAAACCCTGCTCGACTGTGTAGTGTAGGGTAAAAAAAAGAATATCCAATGAACTATTAAAGAAATGACAATTAGATTTGGAAGATATGACGCTGGCATGAATCGAACGACATCCTGGAGGAAAACGGGGCGGTGCCATGCCGCCTTTAGAAAATCGCTCTTATGGCCAAAGTAATGGACCGATCATGAAAACAACACTGAAGTTTAAAAGGCTATATCTCGTGAACCGAATATGATACTACTTATATAAAATCCATATGTGAAGCGCAAGAAGTAAAGGGACCGAAGGCTAAAAACCAGTTTTGTTCAGGAGAGCCATTTTAAAGATTAGGTCCCTTTCCATTTGCGCTAAGAATCGTCGACTTCACTTTCATAAAACGCGCATATCTCTGGGAGGGAACACTTTTGGGTCATGGGATCGGTCTCATTCGATGCTCAGATGTTGTCCACATCAAAAAAGAAAAAAAATGAAAATTGATCTTTTTTACCCTTAGGTCCCTTTCTGTATGCGCTGTGACATATATAGTTGAGTTGGGATCAACCGACAGAATCACTTTTACATCTTTCAATCAGATCTTTGTAAAACCCGTACAGTAGCGACGAGTCTTCCGCATTCCCTTAATGGTATAACAAAATATATAGTCGGCCCAGTACGCCCATAGACTATTCGAATTCTAAAGAAAAACTCCATGTAGGTCGTTGATTATGTTTTCTTAAAAACAATACTGAGAGTTCATGGCATTTTCTTTAAGATTTCCCTACAAATCGATTCGATGTCCCTGCTTAGGATTCGTTACACCAGGATTTTAGGTTGTGTCCAAAAAAAATCCGGAAAATTGAAAAAAGACATGCTTACGAATAGTTTAGAAGCAAACAAATCTGTAGTCTTTTAGCTTGTCTTCCATTTCTTTACTTTTTTGTGTCTTGTATCTTTAGAATACGAAATAACTTAGAAAAACCAACAAGAGCAGCACATGACATTTGTATTCAGTCATGTACACAGTATGTACGAGTACAAGACGGATACAGTTCATATCCAACACTCCGGGGAATGTGCGTGGGTACTTTCGCTGACAATACCCACAAATGTGGCGTTCGTTTTTTGCTTCCTCGGAATATTCAGGATAACCTTCATAAATGGACAGATTAAATGCCACAATAATTTCATATCGAAGCACACAATCAATGCCAACTTTAACCTAAGGACTCTCGCATATGTATATGTGTGTCTGTGTTTATGGAAAATGTGGTATTTATATGTGACGCGCAAAATAGAAAGGGACCTAAGGTTAAAAACCAGTTTTGTTCATAAGAGCCATTTTAAAGATTAGGTCCATTTCTATTTGCGCTTAGAATCGTCGACTTCACTTTCATAAAACGCGCATATCTCTGGGAGGGAACACTTTTGGGACATGGGATCGGTCTCATTCGATGCTCAGATGTTGTCCACATCAAGAAAAGAAAAAAAATGAAAATTGATTTTTTACCCTTAGGTCCCTTTCTCTATGCGCTGTCACATATGTATAATTATTGGTATTTGTTGGTATGCAAATAAACACACCCCGATAGGACAGAGTGCCACGCTTCCTTGATAACATTTTCATATTGGACCGTAAGCCATGAGGGAACTTCAGCCCGGCCGATATTTTGACCATTTGTTTTTCTTTTCGGCAAAATAATGGACCGATCGCTACGAGGGCGACCACAAAAGTAACTGGCCTAACATAAAAAGAACCGTTTTTTTGGAATTATTATTATTTATTTTTCAACATAATCTCCTTCCAACTTAATACACTTCATCAAACGTTTTTCAAGTTTTTTAATTCCATCCGAAAATAAGATTATTCAAGACCTTCAAAATATGCCTCAGTTTCAGCAATAACCTCGCTATTGGACGAAAATGTTTTGCCACCGAGAAATTTTTTTAAATTTGGAAACAAGAAACAATCAGAAGGAGCTAAATCGGGACTATATGGTGGATGCGGAGCAATTTCAAATCGTAATTCGGCCAGTTTTTGTTGAGTTAAAAATGCAGTGTGTGAAGGAGCATTATCTTGATGAAAAATAACTTTTTTTTCTAAATGCGGTCGTTTCATCTTGATTTCTTTACTCAACCGATCCAATAATGCACAATAATATTCACTATTTATAGTTTTTCCTTTCTCAAGATAATCAATAAATATTATACCCCTTGCATTCCAAAATACTGTGGCCATTACTTTTCCTGCTGACTTAAAAGTTTTCGCCTTCTTGGGACCACTTTTACCAGCTTCTATCCATTGTTTTGACTGTTCTTTGCATTCTGGGATGTAGTGATGGATCCATATTTCATCAACAGCTATGAATCGGCGCAAGAACTCTATTGGATTACGCTGATAAATCGCTAAAAGCTCCTCGGAATTGGTCCAACGGACGATTTTTTGGGGCAAAGTCAACGAACGCGGCACCCATCTTGCGGATAGCTTTTTCATGTGGAGTTCATCATGAAAAATACTCCAAACTTGTTTTTCGTGTATTTTAACAATATCAGCAAGTTCTCTGAGCTTTATTCGTCTATCTTTAGTCACTTCATTAAATATGTTTCTAATGTTTTCAATTTTAGTAGCAGTTTTCGGTCTTCCAGAGCGTTGTTCATCTTCCGTACTTGAACGACCCATTTAAAATTGTTGAGCCCAGGATTTCACGGTGGAGTATGATGGTGCATTATCACCATGAACAGAATCCAATTCATCTTTGATTAATTGTGGCGTATAACCTTTCATATAAAAGTGTTTAATTACTGCACGAAACTCTTTATTTTCCATTTTTCAAAAATTATAAAACTTGTTTACTTCAATCACCTGTAACAAAGAAAATAATCATTAAATATTTCGGAAATTTTGACAGATGGCTTATAAAAGATTGCTTTTAAAAAACAAAAAAAAGTTGCTAGTAAAACAGAAAATGTGCCAGGCCTGTTAGTTTTGCGGTCGCCCTCGTATATTGTCATGACTACACAGAGGGTCGTGGCATTTATATATTTTAGTTCCTTCTTGACAGGTGATCACTAGGTCTATCCACTAAGATGCTATAGGCACAAATCCATTGGGGAATATATAAAATTTTGCCCGGCCTTACTTTATTTGATCACCTATTTAACTTGCCATTGTAATGTTAAATTTGTAAGTTCAAAAGTGTATGGAACACGTTACGTGGATTTTTACTCCTATGACCTTCCCGGTATATATAGGGTGATCCATTTAGATGTATATTTTCAGAACAAATAAAAAATATAAAAATTCCAATCAAGTGTGGAATCTTTATTGGTAATTTAAAAGGACATTTTATGGCATTTTTTGAAAATAATTACCTTCAAATGTTGGCAACTGTATTATGGAAATGAGCGTTCGGTGAGAAACAGGAAGATCTGATGTTTTCGGCCAAAATTTTGTTCAGTGATGAGGCTCAACGTCAAAGTCAATAAACAAAATTGCCACATTTGTGCTGAAGAGCAACAAGAAGAGGTTCAAGAGGTGCCATTATACCCAGAGAAAACCGTGGTTGGCGCGGTTTATACGCATCGGTGCATATTTTTGAAAAATGATGATGTCTGGAACGTAACCGTGAATGGTGCTCGCTACCGCGCCATTATATCGATCTTTATGCTACCTAAAATTGAAGCCCGTAATGTTGACGAAACTTGGTTTCAACAGGACGGTGTCAATTGCCATACAGCTGCTCAAAGAATGGATCTATTGAGAGGTCATTTCGAAAGGCAGCTAATTTCACGTTTTGGACAGGTGAGTTGGCCGCCTAGATGGGGTTACGTAAAGTCCAAAGTCTATGCTGATAAACCAGCAAACCATTACGCGTGTCATTAAAACCATACCGGTCGAAATGCTCGAACGAGTCATCCAAAATTGGACCCTCAGAATGGAAACCCTGAGGCGTAGTTGCGGCCAACATTTGAAGGAAATTATATTCAAAAAATAAATGCCATTAAATGTCCTTTCAAATTACCAATAAAGAAAGATTCCACACTTGATTTGAATTTTTATATATTTTTTGTTCTGAAAAAGTACCTCTAGATGGTTCACCCTATACAAATATAATTAAATATATATATTTACTTAATTTGACACAAAGAGGAGAGCTTTCTTTTTCATTTCTTTCAGAACAAATTAATAAAATGTCATTTGTACAGATGTTAAGACATGTTTCCTCCACCCCATACGTTGTCCAGCTGTAGCAATACGAAGATTTGTTAGCGCTGACAAACGACGATTGTTACAACACCTACGCCATTAGTTTACTGCGTCCGCCCATGCCGGTCCGATGGCTGTTGTTGGTTTCTTCAAGGTGTTGTTATTATTTTTTTTCTTAACGGGCATTGTTGACAGGCGCCATATCGTAATGAAAACAAACAAAACGAACGAACGCACAATTCTTATTCTTGACACTTCTGTCGCTGCCGCTGCCGGTGCCGGTGCCACTGTCCCTACCGCTTATCACGTTTCGAGGTTGTCTGTCCTGTCCCGTCCGTCTGTTTGTCTGACGCTTGCACATAATCAATTTTGCCTCAACTAAATTAAGATAAAGTTAAGCGTAACAAAATTGTTTACTTCGATATTCATAGGAAAAGTTGTCCGTATTCAATTCATTCGATATAGTTCGTGTAAGTAAAAGTTTTTTTTTTGAAATTCATCAGAATATCAGTTGACTGGGTAGATCTGAGAACCTGTTGACTTTTTTCATCCACCTTGCCGGGCATGAGATAAAAGTCATATCAGAGATGTTGTGGGAACAACACTAAGTGATAGTTACATAGTGGAAATTTAATAGTTAAAGGATAATGACTTTAGTTGCCAGATTATGCAAAAAACCAAATAGTTGTTAGTTTTGTCAAACGAAAATAGTTTTTACAAACTTCTGCAGCTTTCAAGTTATTAGTGACTAGTAGCTTATGATCTGGGCCGGCTTAACAATATAGTCGAAATTAGCATGTACGTAGGATGGCTTGATAAGGCTTGATAAGGGGCGCCGAAGTAAAACGGGCGCGTATTTCAAGCTGAAAGTCATTTAAGTTAATTATGATACTATTTAGATCATTCATTTTGACACCGACTGATATAAATTTCTCAATTGATATTAGTTTATATTCTTAACAAGAAAATAACCGCCTTTATTTTGTACAGATTGTGCAAACTATATTAACTGATCTGATGATACGTTTATGGTGGATTTGACCTTTTTTCTACGTTCAGAAGTTATTGCTTGGAAAGGCATTGCGTTGCCTAATCTATTGTCGGGTCTCTTTTTACTAATTCCTAAACTTGTTCACTTCTCTCGATATCGGATAACCATGGGAAAGAAAAGACTTCCAGGTCACGTTGGATAAGGAAGGAGTACCTATGTACCTTCGTTAACCACCTTGAAAATGTTTGCAACCTTACGAGCAATGGGGAGCTTCTTTATAAAATAAATAAGCTAGAAATGTCCAACTATTAATAGTGGCATTATATTGTTTTGATAGTACTAAGCAAGTGGACAATTTTTCGTTTACAGGACCTCAAAGTTTGAAATTATGTTTTTATTAAAAATTATATATAATTCGTTAATAAGTTATAACACGACATCGACTTTTGTATCCAACTAAAGATGAGAATTAAGGCTTTCATTTGCCTATTTTTATTTTTAATTTTGGAAAAATGGAAATATATGATGAAGGGTATACAAGGAGTAACTCATAACAAAATATCACTTTTCGATATTATTTATAGTAATAAAGTTGGGTCTTCATCCTCACATCGAAAAATGTTAATTTAACCACAAAAGCTAACCATTTTCTTCTACGGAGAACGGGTACTGTCGTGATATTTTCCCTTTACCAGTCTTCAACAATAGATAATATCGCTGGAAAATTTAGTGTTTCCATGAGTTACTCCTTGTTTAGGCATATATTTTTTGAGGGATTTTTTTTGCGATACTCTTGAAGTATGTAGAAGGATACATTTTTGAAGGACGTTTTTTATGTCATTTGTAATAAAGAGGGGCGACTAAGGAATACGGCAATTTTCGAACTGGGATATGCATGTTTAGTTGTCACATGCATGCCCCAGGGGGGAAATATCAGTTTAATACTGATTATCCGTAAAAGAGAATGGTAAGCTCTTATGGTTAAGTAAACATTTTTTGATGCGAGGATAAAACCCCAACTTCTTTTTTCCCCAACTTTGTTTATAGCAAGAAAACAAAATTTCGCCATGAGTTAATCCTTGTTTAGGCCTTTAACATAGAATAATTTTGCAGTATTCTTAAAGGACGTTGAAGGTTACATTTTTGAAAGGACATTTCTCAAGTTCTTAATTGTTCTTTTTAATGTGATATGAAAGTAATGATAACTTACGAATTTTATATATGTGATGCGCAAAATAGAAAGGGACCTAAGGTTAAAAACCAGTTTTTTTTCAAGAGAACCATTTTAAAGATAAGGTCCCTTTCTATTTGCGCTTAGAATCGTCAACTTCACTTTCATAAACGCGCATATCTCTGGGAGGGAACACTTTAAGGGCATGGGATCGGTCTCATTCGATGCTCAGATGTTGTCCACATCAAAAAAAGGAAAAAAATGAAATTTGATTTTTTTACCCCTATGTCCCTATCTCTGCGCTGTCACATATATTTTTTTAAGATTAAGGTCCTGTAAAAAGGACACTAGATCTCGAAAGAAAAACTGTAAACCTACTTTTACCTTAATTGGTACCTACTTTTAAAAGTACACGATTTGATTCATGTGTCACGACATTTTTTTAAAAATTGTACAACGGTGTAATTATATGCTAATCATTGATTTCATTCTCTGAACACTTTATAATGCTCGGTCCACTACTTAGGTCATAAATACGATTTTTTTTTTTTTGAAAATTGGGTGGCACTCCAGGATATGTTTCAATCCATGCCATCATAACTTGTTCCATGTATCATCGTCATATCTCTATTATATCAAGAAATTTTGTCTTTTAAAGTTCAGGTTTGTGTGGGCGGTGCCACGCCCCTTTAAAAAAATGTATCATAACATAGTCTAAAATAATTGCTTGTCATTGGTTTCATCATTTTATAAAGATCATTCATTAGCTCACGAGATATAGCCTTTCAAAGTTCAGGGTTGTATGGGCTTTCATAATAAGCTTATCATTGATTTCATTCTCGGAAAATGTTATAACGATCGGTCCATTACTTTAGCCTTGAATGCGATTTTTTAAGGTGTGGTGGCACTTCCGGCTCACATCTTATCAAGGATATATTTCTATCCATGCATCATGTGTTTCAATTATCGTAGCCATATCTTAGTTCTGGGTTGTGTGGACGGTGCCACGCCCCTTTATTTTATTTTACCATAACAAAGTCTAAAATATTTGCCTAGTCATTCAGTTTCATCCATTTACTCTTTTATAATGATCGGTCTATTAGTTTGGCCATAAGTGCAATTTAGTGGGCATGGCACCGCCCACCTTTATTCCGAAATGTGTGTCGATCCATGTCAACATCATGTCTTAGAAATATGAGCCTACCGTGAGATAAAGGCATCCTTGGGCATTTTTTCCACCAGCATACATTCGATATTGCATGAAAACCTGGCCGTAAAAAAGGTTTGTTCTCGTTGGATCCCGCACAATTTGACAATCGCTCAAAAAAAGGCTCGTGTCGATTGGTGCAAAGAAATTTTGAAAAAATACGATCGCGGTGCTTCAAAAGACATTTATAAGATCGCCACAGGTGACAAATCATGGATCTATGCGTATGAGCCCAAAACGAAACAGTAATCGACCGTGTGGGTCTTCGAAGACGAGCCAAATCCAACGAAAGTTGTTCGTGGAAGAAGCACTTCGAAGCAAATGGCCGCCTGTTTCTTCGGCAAAACTGGTCGTGTGGCGACTGTTCCGCTTAAGCAACGTAGGACGGTCAATTCTGAGTGGTACACCTTAATTTGTTTGCCTGAAGTCTTCGGAGAAATACGAAAAACGAAAAGGAGAAGACGAATCATTGTGCACCATGACAATGCGAGCTCTAACACATCGGCTCAAGTCAGCGCCTTTTTGACCGGCCAAAACGTTGAATTGATGGGTCATCCGCCGTACAGCCCTGAGTTGGCCCCCAATGACTCCTTTTTATACACATTAAGAAAAAAATGCGTTGTTAACGATTTTCGTCGCCGGCAGATACTGTTGAAGCGTTCAAAAGCATGTTTTGGAGGTGTCTCAATCTGAGTGAAAAAAGTGCTTCGACAATGGGTTTGAGCGCATGCAAAAGTGTATAAATCATGCTGGAGAATACTTTGAAAAACAATAAAATCATTTTTGATGATAAAAATTCGCATTTTTATTATTAGGCCAGAAATATATATAAAGCAGCCCTCGTACACGATTCAATTCTTATACTCACTGACCGGGACCTAATACTGTTCAACGCCGACTCAAGCATTTTATCAAGAAGTTTTTACATTACTTCGAGATAAATCTCTTACTCGTAAAGTTTCGATTTCGAAGTTACAAAGTGAAAACCCGCCGCTAAAAGAAGCATATCACATCAAATCTATAAAACACAACGCTCATTCAACTCACTCGCTTCAATTTGTACCAAAGATAAAGCCTTTTGATCGTATGAACTCATATATTGTACTCATGTAAACACATTTACATTTGTGTATGGGTTCGTGTGAGACCTGACTGGACGTACATATTTATATTAGATATTAGTATACAAATACTAATAAACCAATTACGTACATTATACGAGCATAGAAGAAACTATAACTAATACAGTTGGTTATCATATAAATGTAAATATTTGCCAACAAATATCCATAAATATGTACATCTGTTTGTATGTAGACAAATATATGTACAGAGACATTACGATGTTGTTTTTATTAACTCAAAACAATATTGAAGATACACAAAAGGGAACGAAATCAAATAAGCCTGATACTCGTACGTTCTGGATGTGACCTGGAGTAGTAAAAATGGCATACACATATGGTGCATTTTGCAAGAAAATGACCATTTTAACACTGATGAAGCATGTTTAATGTCATGTATTTTTATAAGATCGATAATGTTTTTTGAATGAATATTAATTTCCGCTAAAGTATATATTTCCTTACAAACTTAAACAATCAAAAGTATATATAACAATTTTTAACTAGTCTCTAATCGAGCTCTCTGTTTAATTAATAAATGCATTAAACATCCTTTTCAGAAAACGATATAGTTATTGTACTTTACAAATACACTTTGTGAAAATATTTACTTTGTTGCAAAGAAAAATTTTAAAAATAGGTTGCATAAATATTTATGTATAAGATAAAAAATGCGAACATCAATAATTTAGACAAGCCGAAAGGGTGGCCCAAATTTAATTTATTTTTTTAAAAAAATAAACTATAACATTTTTATACCCTCCACCACACGCAGAGAAAAAACATGGTTACTACATGGTCATGGTAATAATAATATGTACTCCGCAATAAAAGTATGTTTGTCGCAACCATAGCATTGTTAACGGAATTTATTTTGGACAATAGTATAATTGCTGCAATATTGATATTGTTGAAATGTAACAATAGTATTATTGCTAAATTTAAAAATGAAAATATGGTTATAGCAACAATATAAATAAGGTTGCTGCGACGAAAGAATTGTGTTTTGCGTTTTATGTTAACAATAGTATGATTACGGCAATCATACTGTTTGATTGTAATTTTTCTTCATCGAAATATGCTTTAAAGAACAAATGCTACCGGTACAGATCTAATGCAATATTATTACTTTTTTATCGAAATTAAAATTTTTTAAACAAGCTGCTTTGGCTTAATTTAACTGAAATATTTTTAATAAATACGCTTACGTTTATTTCAACTTGTTTTTTCTACAGTAAAATAAATCACTCGTATTATTTTGAATTTAATGTATTTTTGAATAATTTTCATAATTCAAATCTATTGTTGACAACTTAAACCAATTCTAATAAATAATATTGGGGGTCAAATCTATTGTCGACAACTTAAACAAATTCTAATAAATTATATTGGGGATCATAGTATAATTTTGTGTGATCATACTATGGCTGTAGGGATCATAACATGGTTGCGTGTGAATCATACTGTTGTTGTGAGGATCATACTATGGTTGTATATGAAACATACTATGGTTGTGAGGATCATACTATGATTGTGGAGATCATAGTATGGTTGATTGTGTTGTGGTTGATTGTTGTGAGGATCATAGTATGGTTGTATTTGAATCATACTATTGTTGTGAGGATCATAATACACTAGAGCCCCGACTTGCGTCGTCCCGATTTGCGTCGTTTCAAGTTGCGTCGCTTACCATTTTTTGCATTAGCAGTGCCTGATTTAGCATCTTTTCTGTCTTTTAGCATTTTTACAACTTCTGACAACACTGATCGTCACCAGTACGCATAGAATTATAACAACAAGATGAGACTTTGCTCTCTTTAAAAATTGTATTTTTTCCAGAGGGCTCTGGGTGTCATGACAGAAAAAAATTCCCTTGTTTCTCTTATTCTTTCCTAAATCTAAATTAAATACAAAAATAGTTAAAATTGTGTGGTATTTCATGAAGAATTGAATACTCTATCTGAACTGACCATTTTATATTCGTTTTTTGTGTAACTTTCAATGTTATAAGCAAAAGAGAATTATTGATTGAGTGAAACGATATGTACTTTGAGTAGATCCATCCGTACTTTCAAAGACTTAAAGTCAATAAGACTGAGCATATGGGAAAATAAAAACGTTTGCAATAGGTGTCATTACTGCATTATTGGAAATTTTGGAATATTTCCCTTTGAAAATTCAAATATGTATCAGATATTTTGGCCATCTATGTTTTAGTTTCATTCGTGTCATGCTTAGTCTTTATGAATTTTAGGTCTTTGGTACTTTTAGCTGCATACGACATCTCTTGTATAATGTGTGAAGCTAGGAAATTCCATCTTGTTGTTATCTCTCTATGCTGTACGTTAAAAAGTTTTCAAATTGCGTGAAATAAGGGGAATTCCCTTTTCTTTGTTATATGTATAAGTGGAGCTAAGAACACCTGTCTGGTTGTGGTAAGAATTTAGTGTGTGATTCGCCAGAGTACATTAAGGACGTAAAAATGAGTCAAAATAAAAGAAAAGTAATAAGTTTGGAATTAAAACTGGACGTAATAAAACGTTTTAAATCGGGAGAAAAGGCTGTTAATATAGGAAGAGCTCTTGGACTAGCACCTACAACAGTAAGAACAATTTGCAACAGAGACAATGATAAAATAAATCAATTAGCTGAAATTGTTACACCACTCCAATCTAAACAAGATACTATAGCAAGAAATCCCTTATTGGTTAAGATGGAGTCCCTTCTTTCAATTTGGATACATGACCAAAACAAGCGAAGAATGCCACTGAGCAAGGACGTAATACAAAATAAAGCTCTTTCTATTTACTCCGACCTTAAAAAAAATACTGCATCTAGTAGTAACAGAAATTCTGATACTTTCGAAGCCAGCAATGGTTGGTTTAACCGCTTTAAAACACGGGCAAATTTACATAATGTGGCATTAAAAGGAGAGTCAGCCAGTGCAGATTCCGCAGCTTCAGAAAAGTTTAAGCTTGAGCTGAAAGCCATAATTGAAAAAGGATGGTATTCTGCTAAGCAGATTTTGAATGCCGACGAAACAGGTCTCTTTTGGAAACGGTTACCATCAAGAACTTACTTGTCAAAAAATGAGAAAGCATGCCCTGGATATAAAGCCGCGAAGGATCGGCTAACACTTCTTTTGGGCGGAAACGCAGAAGGCGATTTTAAATTTAAACCTTTTTTAATATACCAATCAGAAAATCCAAGGGCAATGAAAAGTATAAACAAAAGAGACCTCCCGGTACACTGGCGCTCTAATAAAAAGGCTTGGATGACCGCAACCCTGTTTAAAGATTGGTTAGAAAATTGTGCCGTTCCTGAGTTTAAACGCTATTGCTCCTCTCAACAAATTGAGTTCAAAATGCTTTTGTTAGTCGATAACGCACCAGGAAATCCAACTTTTTCAGATGACTTATCGGAGCATGTAAAAGTTGTTTTTATGCCGCCCAACACAACATCACTTATTCAACCTATGGACCAGGGTGTAATTTCAAACTTCAAAATGTACTATTTACGCCGAACTTTCCGGCAACTTCTTGATTCAACAGACCAAAATGATAGACTCTCTATGAAAGACTTCTGGAAAAACTACAACATAGTGAAAGCTATTGGAAATATACATTTATCTTGGGAAGAAGTTAAGGCATCCTCCATGAAAGGGAGTTGGCGGCAATTATGGCCAGAACTTATTGATGGAGACGAAGATAATGTCGATGATGTTCCAAACGTTAGTAATGAGTTGGCTAATTTAGCTAGAGAAGCCGAATTTGAAGGAATGGAGGAAGGTGACATTAATGAATTTTTGCTGTCTCACGATGAGGAGCTTGATAATGAAAATTTATTAGCCATTGATATTCAGCATGTTTCAGAAGAAGATGTCATAATAAGTGATGATACAATAGAAGAAAAAAAATTAACAATCGCCAATATTTCCAAAGCTATGCAATTAATTTCCCATGCAATGGATATATTTTCTGAAAACGATCCTGACGAAAACCGTAGCACGGGCGTAGCAGCATCTGTTGATCAAGCCATTGGTTGTTACAAAGAAATATATCAACAAAAAAAATCGTTAAAAATTCAACAAACTTTATACATTTTTGTTAAAAAAACAGTAAGACCGTCCAATCAAATGGATACAAGTGTTGTTGATTTAGATTTATCATCTGAAGACAGCTCAATGTAAGCTAAATAAATTACAATTTTTAATGCATCTACTTTTTTCGAATATGTATGTACATGTGTAAATGAATTTAATTTTTGTTTTGTTTTTTCTTAATTTATTGTTTTGTTATTTCTTTATAATAATTATAAACATTGGTTGAAGTAAATGAAATAAGTAAAAATGTATTCATACTTGTTTTTTATCAAAAAAATAAAATTGTTTGCTTTGTTTTGAACATTTTCCCGAATAAATTAAATTTCAGTGCATTTTGTATATGTATAAAAAAGGTGATTCGATTTGCGTCGTTTCGAGTTGCGTCGCGTTCCTCCGGTCCCCATTAACGACGCAAGTCGGGGCTCTAGTGTATTGTTGTACCACAACCATATACCTAACAATAGTATTATCCTCTTCGAATATTGTCACCACAACCATACTTTTCTTCTGCGTGCATACGATATATTAGTTTTAGTTTTGTCATTCTGTCTGTAACATCTTGAAATAATCATCGGAGACCCAACACAGTATATATACTCGTATTCTTGATCCTCGTAAAATTCTAAGACGATCTAGCCATGTTGTCCGGCTGTTGAATACAAGATAGAGCCTGCATGAAAACAGCAGGGAAGCTGAAATTTAGCACAAACATGTGTAGTTAACCTAGCATGGTTGGACCCTCAACCGACACTACCTCATAAAAATTAGTTCTTTATTTGGAAATATCCGTCCAGTTTCTTAAACAAAATCATTAAAATTTTGCAAATAATAATCTCTATGTAGGCGCAATCATCTATGTAAAAATGGTTTAGATTGGGCCACCATTTCTTGTACCTCCCATACAAACCGCCTTATGGGCTTTGAGAAATAATATGATTATAACTCACCACAAACTTGACCTATCGAAATGATATTTTACACATCAAGATTTCTATATACAACACATTTCTACGCTGATTTCGGTTGAGATCGGAAAAGTCCTACTGGTACCTCCCACACTAACGGTCTCCTGGGCCTTGAAAATAATATGACAATAACTCACCACACACTTTACCTATCGAGACGAAATTTTCGGCATAAAGATTAATATATAGAACAGAACTTTTTCGCTAAATTTGGCTAAGATCGGAAAGGCTCTACTGGTACCTCCCACACAAACGGTCTCATGGGCTTTGAGAAATAATATGACGATAACTCACCACAAACTTGACCTAACGAAATGAAATTTTGCACATAAAGATTTCTATATAGAACACACTTCCGCACCAAATTTGGTTTTATTTGGGAATCTGGTGGAGGGTATCCAAAGTTCGGCCAAACTTAACATTTTTTACTTGTTTTATATGCTATTGGTTTATTCGAACGATCAAACATAACCATAATTATTGGAACATAATGGGTGTGTGTGATTGGCAGTTCGTCTTAAAGGTCGCTAAGGCGATAACTTCTCAGCATTGAAGAGAAATAATAAAAAATTGGTTTTGAAAATTTTGGAGATCACAGTATAATTGTGTTATCATACTATGGCTGTAGGAATCATAACATTGTTGCTTGAAAATCATACTAAGATTGTGAGGATCATACTATGGTTGTATGTGAAACATACTACGGTTGGGAGGATCATAATATAGTTGTGGAGATCATAGTATGGTTGTGTGTGGGTCATAATATAGTTATGAGGATCATACTATGTTTGTATGTTAAACATACTATGGTTATGCGGATCATAATATGGCTGTGGGGATCATATTATGGTTGTGTGTGAATAATTCTATTGTTGTGATGATCACAATATTGTTGCGCCACAACCATATACCCAACAATAGTATGATGCTCTTCGAATATTGTTATCCCAACCATACTTTTTTTCCACGTGCAAGAAACGGATTTGAAAAATTAGCGGAAAACATCCCCAAAATCTTGAAAACTGGGTTAAGGTAAGTAAAGTAAGTGTTTAAGTAACTTTGCGCAGTTATAAGCCTCTAACTTTGTTGAATATCTCCTCTCAGTCTCTTCCTTACTGTGAAAAATTACAAATTGATGGCTATGAAGTACTTAACAAGTACTATACGAAGAAAAGTATCATTTCCCAGACATTTTAACTTCATTGTTTTTTGTAGCACTGTGTTTTTTAAAATTTTTAAAATAAGTAAAAAAAAGTTAAAGTCGGCGTGACCGACTATGAGATACCCTACACAACTTTAATCAGTATGAGGGCCATTCGAAAACATGAACCAATATGGTCCAATGTCACAGGGCATGATTTTTCAATGCTTTTCGCTTCTAACGCTGTAATACGAGTATGTGGCTTTTAGATCTGTAGGTTATGAAATCGCGATTGAACATTGTATAGGGGTTATAGGAAAATATGGACCATTGTGGTCCAGTTTACCACAGTTAATTAATGGTCACTCTTAACGTACTATGCAAAATTTCGACGTGATCGGGTTTTGAAATCGCGAAACCTATATGTGACGCGCAAAATAGAAAGGGACCTAAGGTTAAAAACCAGTTTTGTTCAGGAGAGCCATTTTAAAGATTAGGTCCCTTTCTATTTGCGCTTAGAATCGTCGACTTCACTTTCATAAAAAGCGCATATCTCTGGGAGGGAACACTTTTGGGACATGGGATCGGTCTCATTCGATGCTCAGATGTTGTCCACATCAAAAAAGAAACAAAATGAAAATTGATTTTTTTACCCTTTCTCTATGCGCTGTCACATATCAAAATTTGAACCGATGTGGACCAATTTTAATAGGGTTCGTCAATCTTCATTGAAATCGGTTCATAAGCTTGTTATCAAACTACAGGTCGCAATTATTGTCCGATGTAAATGAAATTTTGCGGAAATAAGTTTTTTGGACGCTATTGAAATTTAAAAAAAATCGGTTCAGATTTAAATATAGCTTCCACACATATGTTCATCCGACTTTAAGTTTTAACAAAGCAAAGTTGTTTTCATTTCACAATTTCTTATACCCTGCACCACCAGCAGTTTAGAGTATTCTTACTTGTTTTTCTAGTAATTCTAAATTTTAAAAAAATCGGTTTTTGATGCATAGAAACTATCACTTTTTCATTCTAAACATTCTTTAGAGTTTTTTGCAATGATTTGAAGTTATTGCCCTAAGCACCAATCGAACAGGCTTATTGTCATTCATGTTCCTTGGTGACGGGGCTCCATGTCTTGAATGGCGTGCTAGATATTTACCTTAAGGGACTTATTCGTTAATTAATCGTTTGCATAAAATCGGCCCTTTACGGGACCCGAATGAAAAAGTCTAACGCAGCTCAGAGAAGCTTATATAATTTTTCGAAATTTTATTTTTCAAGCTAAATCGGGCTGCTCTAAGACACAAACTTAACAAAATGGACTTTCGTGTGCCTCCAATGGCTGGGTCAGTTAAATGTTGTAAGTGAATAATGGGTGGTTTTTGTGCAAACTTCACATTTTGCACAAAAACCACAAATGCAAAATTTGAGTTGCTGAGATCGATGGTGAGTCCGTCTTTCAGGACAGAGTTGCTCACCCTCGGCTACGGAAGACCGTACGAAGACGGGACCTCTTCTATCACACGTTATTCTGAATGTAACAGATATCAGCACAAGCTTATAATACCCATATAGCACAGTAAAATGTGTTTTTTGCAGACGTGTAGTAGTAAAAATGAAATAAAAGGCATATAATTTAATGTTATGGCCAAGAATTTAGCTTTATTATAAAAATAAAAATTTGCCATTATGTTTTAAAAATAATTTCGGGCAAGTGGCTGCCGTCAACACTTTTTGCAGCATTTGGGGCCGTATATCAGCAATAACGCGCCGAATATTCTCTTCTAAGACGGCAATCGTATCGGGCTTATCTGCGCAGAAAAGCGACTTCACATAGCCCTACAAAAAAATACAGGATCTTGTGGGCCACGACACAGGCCCTCGACGCGAGATAATGCGCTCACCCAAAGTTTCTCTTAATAAATTGATTGTTTCGTTTGCTGTATGGCATGTAGCGCCGTCTTGTTGGAACCAAAGGTCGACCAAATCAAGATCCTCCAATTCAGGCACGAAAAAGTCATTAATCATGGCTCTATCTAGATCCCCATTGACTGTTACATTATGGCCGGCTTCATTTTTGAAGAAATATGGACCAATGATTCCCGAGAGCTCACCAAACAGTGACTTTTTGAGGATGTAACAGCATCTCAGCAATGGCTTGTTGATCTTCATTATTCCAAATGCGACAGTTTTGGTTATAAACGTACCCATTTAACCAACCTAAATTTTCTCGTAAGAATCAGGATCAGTAGACATCTCGTTTCGGGTTTATTTACCACGATTTTCATACGTTGTTCCGGAGTAAGTCTTTTCAGTATGAAATGGCAAACCAAACTGAGCATAAATCAAGTGACAGCTCTCAAAAAGACTAACTCCGAAATAATTGTAGTAAGATTGAAAACCACATGTGACAGCGCATAGAGAAAGGGACCTAAGGGTAAAAAAATCAATTTTCACTTTTTTTTTTGATGTGGACAACATCTGAGCCCCAAAAGTGTTCCCTCCCAGAGATAAGCGCGTTTTATGAAAGTGATGGTACACCAAAGATAAACGTATTTAAATCTTTAAAATGGCTCTCCTGAACAAAGCTGGTTTTTACCCTTAGGACCCTTTCTATTTTGCGCGTCACACATGGTAAAAAAACACCCTCTAGATGTGTAATCTTAATATTGAATCTTAATATACAGGGTGGAGCGCGGATTGTGCTTATTTGGAAATGAAAATAAAAATTATCAACCTTAGAACAACCCATTTTATATTTTTTTTATCTTGAACAGTAAGGGAGTTTTTAAAATCCATGATTCTAAACAGTGTATCTGGCAAATGTCGGCCTTTGCTATCCACACACTGATTCATATGTTTTCTAAAGTTTTCTTGAACTCTAACAATCATGTCGACTGGTATTCTGCCAATTTCAGCCTCAATATTGTTAATTAGGTCTTCAAATGTATTGGGACGGTTGATATACACCTTTGACTTGAGGTAACCCCAAAGGAATTAATGACATGGGGCTATGTCTGGTGAGCGTACCGGCCAGTTCACATCACTCCTCAAAGAGATAAGCCGTCCAGGAAACATTTCCCTCAAACAATTCATGGTAACCCTCGCTGTGTGTGTAGTGGCACCAACCTGTTGGAATCATGTATCCTCTCATTGCATTGCCTAAAGAGACGGCTGAAAAAAAGTCTGAAAATGCCAAAAGCAAGTGATTGCGGAGCGTTTCGGAGATTGCAGTACTGCTGGTTTAACTCTAATCCTACCTCTAATCCTTCTCTCAGCTCCCCTTAGTACACATGATACATTCCTTGCTGTTTTCATTGAAGTTACCCAAGTTATAATTGATTGCCGTCCAGGAACACATCCGAGACGGCTGAAAAAAAAAGTCTGAAAATGCCAAAAGCAAGTGATTGCGGAGCATTTCGGAGATTGCAGTACTGCTGGTTTAACTCTAATCCTACCTCTAATCCTTCTCTCAGCTCCCCTTAGTACACATGATACATTCCTTGCTGTTCTCAATCAAGTTACTCAATTTACAATTGATTGCCGTCCAGGAACACGTCCACGCGGGGGAACAGCGAATCGCAAACAAAAAGCACGCTGCACTGCAATGATCGAGTGCGCATTTGAAAAATACGCTTCAACACAATAGGACCTCTCCTCAAGTGTACAATGCATGGTGGCAACCAAAAGGCAGACGAATACAAATCTTCCGTCAGTCACTATAAGCCAAGCACACTCTCCACTCTCTTTGACCAGCAGTGCCGACACAGCCTGTAGTGCAAGCAAAGCAAAGTATCGCGCTCCAACCGAAACGACTCATATGTTTACTGTATTTGGTTCTATACAAGCTGTATCGTATATGAAACGCTTAAACTAAGAGTGGCCTATAATAATCCTTATCCACATTTTGATTTTAATTACTCAAAGGTTTATTTCTTTTACATCCAATCCACATTTGGAAAAATATGGTCATCTAATTTAAAATTTCCAAACACAACGTAACAATAGTTATTACTTGTAAAACATGAAAATCACAATGAAGCTTTAGGCTTTGCTGTTTACGCTTCATATGTTTGTGTACATAGTCGAATATATTTTGATATTCATTGATGTCAGTATTGAAGCAACGATACTTCGGAAATGTAATAGCAGGGTATAGTTTTTTCAACTTTGTAATGGGATGTTATGCCGCCGTGGTGTAATAGTTAGTGTGTACAACTCAAATGAAAGTTAGTTAACCAGCTTTAAATCCGGATTAACAGATTTATACAGAGAATTAAATTCCTTTTTACCCGAATCATACGAATCAATCAAAGCATGCCATTGTATCAACCAGGATAATTTTTAACTACCATTTCCAATGTCGTTTCTATTTTTTATTTTCAAACATCCAGGGATCATTATTTTTGTATACTTTTCCTTGATACTTGAAACATTAACCAAAAGTCTTCAATGTTGTTTAAGTAAAACTTGGGGGAAAATATATTGACACAAAAGACCAACGCCAACTAAGAAACTGACAATAGACAAAGTAAATTTTGGTCAATTTACATCGATTTTAGCCGAGTAATTTTATTTGAAAAGTTTTTGTTTGCCTTCTGTTTCCACTGATTTTTTTTCTTCGAAGGATTTTCAAGCAACGATTTCAAGGCCTTATAATTTTTAAAGTTTTTTTTTATCGGAGAGCATTTGTAAAAAATAAAATAATAAGCGTCTGTTGAATAATCGCAAATGGGGCCTGTAAAAAGTGTCTCCATTTCGTTCTTGTATACTTTGTTAGTAACTTAGGTTCTTATATTTAAAGCCTCAAAAGAGTGTTTAAGGACCTTGTGTCCTTTTCAACGAAGTACAGGGTGGAGCGCGGTAATTTGCTTTTTTGCACTGATGGCAGTGGCGGCACAATTGGTCAAAGAGAGTGTGCGTGGCTTATAGTGGCTGATTTTTATTCGTCTGCCTTTCAGTTGCCATCATGCATTGTGCAGGTGAGGAAAGGTCATTTTGCGTTGAAGCGTATTTTTCAAATGCGCACTCGATCATTGCAGTGTAGCATGCTTTTCGTATACGATTCGCTGTTCCGCCACCCGGGCGTATTCCTGGACGGCAATCAATAGTAAATTGGGTATGTTCACCAGGGAATGTGTCAGGTGTACGAAGGGGACCTGAGAGAAGGATTATAACACCACAAAACATCGAAAGAGTTAGAGCAGCAGTACTGCAATCTCCGAAACGCACTGCTCAGAAGTAATCACTAGCTCTGGGCATTTCCAATCTTTTTTCAGCCTGCTCTTAAGGCAATACAATTAGAGGATATATGGTTCCAACAGGATGGTGCCATTGCTTTATAAACATTGAACAAGAATTAGTCGGTTCGAGACCTCTTGTATCTATATGTAAATAATAGACATGTTCTTTACAAAATAGCAAAGTGACAGTGGTTTTTGTGGCTACATACTGCTGTTATCGTGATACATTTAGTCTCTTTAGGGGAAATTTTTCCCCTAGGCCTTTTTAGCCTATTTACCAAAGTACCATCGCTCAAAATTTTAGGAATATAGTTTGTCTTATTTCATGTATTCCATAGATACAAGTCTAATATTGCTATCCACACACTGCTGCATATGTTCTCTGAAGTTTTCATGAACTCTAACAATTATGTCGATTGGTATTCAGCCAATTTCAGCCTTAATAGTGTTAATTAGGCCTTCCAAGGTGTTGGAACGGTTAATATACACCTGCGACTACAGGAAGTCACATTAGGCTAAGTCTGTTGATCGTGCCGGCTAGTTCATATCACCCCTCAAAGAAATAAGCCATCCAGGAAGAATTTGCCCAAAACAATTCATGGTAACCCTCGCTGTGTGTGCAGTGGCACCATCCCGTTGCAACCTCTAGTTGCATTGCCTCACGAGCCGGCTAGGAAAAAAGCATGTATCATAGTCAAGTACCGTTTGGAGTTGACAGTTACGGCAAGACGCTTCGGAGATGGCAGTACTACTGCTCAAAATCTCTCGATGTTTTGTGGTGTTGTAATCCTTCTCTCAGGTCCCCTTCGTACACACGACACATTCCCTGCTGTCCTTAATGAAGTTACCCAATTTACAATTGATTGCCGTCCAGGAACATGTCTGCGTGAGGGAACAGCGAAGTATAAACGAAAAGCACGCTGCACTGCAATGATCGAGTGCGCATTTGAAAAATACGCTTCAACACAAAATGACCTCTCTCACGTCTCCAATGCATGATGGCAACTGAAAGGCAGACGAATACATATCTCCCTTCCGCCACTATAAGCCATGCACACTCTCTTCGCTCTTCTGCAGTGCTAAAAAGCCTGCAGTGCAAAAAACAAGTTTCCGCTCCACCCTGTATAATATATAAAAATACAAGTTTTGAGCCTGGTTGTGTAATTTGTGGGTTCTAGAGCTGCAGGACCTCATATCGGGATATGCGATAATATGCACCGATATGGAATAATTTTACCAGAGATGGGTGTTGTTCGTTTGTAATGCTTTGCTCAAAATTTAATCGGAATCAGATGAAATATATGGCACTAAGATCTGTAGATTCTAATGGATTAAATTCGACAATAAAGAAACGTATGGCCGTCTGTTTCTTTATCGTCGAAACTAATCCATTTTTAGAATCTACAGATCGCTCAATGGAATTAATTAGTAATTCTAAATCGATCGGTATAATTAACATTTGGTATCAGGTATACTTATAGTTGTGGTCCTATGTGGATGGATGGAAGTGTGCACGACTATTATAACAATTGATACTGGGTAAGAACATCTAACTATTTTGCAGCGGCGGGTTTTCACCTCGAAAATACCTGCAACTTTACGAGAAAGAGATTTATTTCTAAGCCATGTAAAAAGTACTCTATAAAAAGGCATTAGGTTTATAGTTTATTTATAGTTATGGGCTGCCGTGGTGTGATGGCAGGGTGCACTAGTAGTAGATATGCCAAATAATACTGGTTAGAACATTTAACAATTTTTCAGCGACGGGTTTCCGCCTCTAAAATGCCGTAAGAGATTTATCTCTAAGCCAAGTAAAAACTTTTTTTAAAATCCGTAGCTGTTAGGTCCCCGTTGTATCGTTCACAGCTCACTAATCTGAGAATAGTTCCCCCTTGTTCCTAAATATGATGTTGTGGCTCTAAAGAAAGTAAGTATACTTATAGGTTGTCACAAATACCTATTGTAGCAATTTCAAGCAACCTGAAATTCGGCTGTATATGTGACAGCGCATAGAGAAAGGGACCTAAGGGTAAACAAATCAATTTTAATTTTTTTTATTTTTTTGATGTGGACAACATCTGAGCATCGAATGAGACCGATCCTATGCCCTCAAAAGTGTTCCCTCCCAGAGATATGCGCGTTTTATGAAAGTGAAGTCGACGATTCTAAGCGCAAATAGAAAGGGACCTAATCTTTAAAATGGCTCTCCTGAACAAAACTGGTTCTTAACCTTAGGTCCCTTTCTATTTTGCGCGTCACATATGATAACTGGCAGCTGGTAACAGTAGACCGCCGTGGTGTTATGATTAGTGGGCACGACTATCATACAAGTAAACCCAGAACCAACACTGGGATAGCACATCTAAACATTTGCAGCAGTAAGTGTCCACCTCTTAAATGCAGGCGACTTTACGATTAAAATTTTAATCTGTAAGTCATGCTAACACTTCTCTATTAAACTCTATTAAAATTTCGGAGCCGGCGTTCAACAGTAGGTCCTGCTAAGTGAGTTTAGGACTTACATAGTGCACAGCATACTGATTTGAGAAAACAAGAGTTGCTATATTTCGGGTCCGGCAATAAAAACACAATAATTTATCATTGGAAATGGTTTTACTGCTTTATTGTTTTTCAAAATATTCTCCTTTAAGATCAATACACTTTTGCATGCGACCAAACCAATTTTCGAAGCACTTTTTCCACTCCGATTGAAACACCTCCAAAACATGATTTTTGAAAGCTTCAAAAGCTGCTTCGGGCGATGAACAACGTTGACCACGGCTTTTTTTCTTGATGTTAGGGAATAAGCCAAAAATCGAAACCGCGCCAAAAATCGTTAAAAATCATCGCACATAAATGTTCACGGGATAAGTCCATTTTTTGACTGAGATGACTTTATCAACACACTGTAAACCAAACGATTCGCCCTCAAATGACAAAACGTTCGGAGTGAAGTTATGCTGAAAAATGTCAAAATTTCCAATGGAAGTTTCAGTTTGCATCTGGGAACACTAGTATTTTCAGGACTCGAAATATAAATAGCAACCCTCGTAGTTTTCCCCTGGTACTAAGTGAGATATTGATAAAAGGTATTAATATCACTAAGAGCTGCCAAATGTCCACCTTATGCCATCATTTGTAATAATTAATAATTTATATCCCCTTATGAGTTTTCACAATGGGACTTAGTCATTAAAAATCCACAACGATTGCCGCAGCATTAATTCTGAATTGTATTTACATTCATTTTCCAATCCTCTTATGGAATTAATTAGAATTTTATTATTTTGTTATAAAATTAAGTGGATAAATTCTCTCATTATTGTCGAATAACATTAATTAGTGTACGATGATGTGTATGTATGTATGTGTGTACCTCACTTATTTAGTTCTTCGTTTTACTCAAGTCGTCCCTTGATGGCAATTTAGGTTAACAAGTATTAAAGTGCCTCGTTTTTTTTACTGCCAACTTTTTGTTTGCTTCCTGTCCACAAAAGCCACCCCTCCCCGCACCGGTACGTTTTTGGAAATCTTTTAAATATTTGAAAACTTTTTCGACTTCCCTTTAACTTTTGTGGGCTGTGCTAATTATTTGGCATGGCTTCTAGCCATTGAAGTTTCCAATGGTATCGTACGTAATTAGCCATCCATACTAATTGAAAGGCCAAAGTATGACTAATGTTTGCCATTTTAGCCAAAGTCCCCCCATTTGGTTTCGATATGCTCCGGCCTCATGTAGTTCCACTACTCCCTAGTCCATCTCCTGTGTGGTAACTGGCAATTAGCACAATTTCACATATTTTTGTGTACGTGTGTGTGTGAGTTCGACTTGTATAAATATTGAATCGAACAAATATCGGTAACCCATCTAGGGGAAAGATTTTCGTTTTTGTACACAAGTGCGTAAATAATTCACACAATTAACTCAGTCAAGTTTGGAAGACCGCAGCAGAGCATACACAGAGTTCGCTCGACAGACAGACATACGTACTAGGGTATGAGAGAGATATCGGCTATTAAATAAATGCGACAATGTCCAGCCGCAGCCCAGTCTGCAGCTTCAAAGTTACCATGGGAAAAATGTCATTCCCTGTGTGTGTGTCTGTCGTTGTTCCGTTGGTGTGAATATTCATTCAAATCAATTCAAGCATTAAAAGCATATAAAAATTCGAATATTTGTGGGAGATTTTTATTTTCGCATAAATATGCTAAATGCTCGTAACTAACAAGAAAGATCTTAACTAAAGCGCAAATAAAAATGGTCCACAAAGAAACAAAAAAAACAACGTTCTATGACATTTAGTATTACTATTTGTTGTTGCTGTTGTTGCTGCTGTGGCTGAAGTTATTTTAATACTTTTGTGACAACTGACAAGAATACAATTTGTCGTACCGCTCCGTTGTGTTAACAACAAATTTTATTCGCAGCCACTGTTGCCAGATGGCAATTTGAAAAATAAGCGGAATCGACAAAAGCAAAAAGAGCATTTTTTGAAAGCTTAAGAACTTAAAATGATAATAAAGGGTGTTGTTTTGGGGTGTGGCTAAATTTTTTTGGATTTGGTCACTTGATTAATGCTCAGTTTGGTTTGCCATTTGTCATAATGAACAGACTTACTCCGGAACAACGTTTGTCAATCGTGATGAATGCGGCCAAAACGAGATGGCCACCGATCCTGATTTTTACAAGAAAAATTTATTCAGCGCTGAAGCTCACTTTTAGTTAAAAGGGTACGTTTAAAACCAAAATTGTCGCATTTGGAGTAATGAAAATCCACAAGCTAATGTTACACCGTTACATTCTCAAAAAGTCAATGTTTGGTGTGCTCTATTGGTAAAGGGAATCACTGGTCCATATTTTTTCAAAAATAAAGACGGCCACAATGTTACAGTCAATGGGGAACGCTATAGATTCATGATTAATGACTTTTTCGAATTGGAGGATGTTGATGTGGACATACTTTGATTCCAACAAGACGGCGCTGCATGCCATACAGCCAACGAAACAATCAATTTGTTGAACGAAACTTTTGGTGAGCGCATTATCTTGCGTCGTGGGCTTGTGGCGTGCCTCCAAGATCCTGAGATTTAATACCGCTGCACTATTTTTTGTGGGGTTATGTGAAGTCGCTAAACCCGACGCAGATAAACCCGACACTTTTGAAAGTGAATATTCGGCGCGTTATTACTGACATACGCCCACAGATGCTGCAAAAAGTGGTCGAAAATTGGGCCTTTCGGCTGAAAGCCGCGTCGGCCACTAGCCCGAAATCATTTTTAAAACATAATGACTAACCCTTATCTTTATAATATAGCTAAATTCTTGGCCATAGCATTAAAGTATATGTATAATATTTCTTGTTGCTAGGCCCAAAGACTAAGTTGCTAGTGCTTTTTTAAATAAGTTTTTATTCTTATTTTAACTGTAATAAAACATTAAATAAATAAATATTCCTTCTTGTAAGCCACACGTCTGAAAATAAAACACCCTATAAAGACAGATATATAGTTAAAATTTGTTAATACAATCTGGTAGATTTTTTTATGGCATTTATATTTTAAAAATAAGTTTGAACTACAAAAGTTCCTTTGCAAATGAAGAATGACGGTTGCAACCATATAATGTTTATTGTCAAGATGATAAATATAATCATTGTATTGTACACACAACTGTAAGTTGTGACAACCAATAGTTTTGCAAACAATTTGTTGTTGCAACCAATTCTTAGCGATGATAACTAAAATTTTATCATAACCAAAACTTATTAATTAAGAGTACTATTTATTTTTAGATATGCGTTATAATACGAGGGCATATCAATAATTTCCTCGTAGTTATACGAAATGTAACACTGCTCCTATCAAGTACCATCTGTTAATAGAATACTGTCAAATTTTAAGAGAGTTCCGTCACTTAGTGTTTGCTAAACAGCTGTTCAAAACATTCAACCGCGTGGATTTTGTTAAAAATGGAAAAAAATGAATTTCGGTTGCTCATTAAATTTATTTTTTGCAGAAAAAAAACCGTCATTCATACAAAGGAAAAGCTTGGGGTCTCTGCACCATCGGTTTCAATGGTAAAAATGTGGTTCACTCATCTTCGTTGTGGTCGCACAAGTACAAATGACGCTGAACGTTCTGGGCGGCCAATTGAGGTCAATACACCCGAAAATGTCGAAAAATCTACGGTATGGTATTGGCCGATCGAAGAGTAAAAGTGCGTGAGATTGTTAATGTTATACGCATTTCATATGGCAGTGATGCCATGATCAGTTAGGTTTAAGAAAGCTGTCTGCAAGATGCGTGCCACGATTGCCATTTCATCAAGAATTGGGTTACGAATTGGTACCTCATCCAACATATTCTCTGAATTTAGACCCCAGTGACCATTTCCTATTTCCACACATAAAGAAATGGCTCGTTGGTGCGAGATTCAGCACCAATGATTAAATTATTGATCAAACAAATGCCTATTTTATGGACCTCGAAAAATCTTATTTTTTGGAAGGGATACAAAATTGGAGTAATGTTTGAAAAACAAAAAAAGCTGTGTTTTATTTGAAAAGTCACGGAATTATTGATCTGTCTTGTATACCAGCCCACTTCTGGATGCAGAATTGTCACAAAATTGATTTTGAACTAAATCGTGTGTTAAGTCAATTTTATTTTTTATATCGATGATTCTTCACTAAACTCAATTCCCTATTCTGGAACAGATTTATTTATTTTTTAAAATATATTTCATCAATGTGACGAATGCGTTGTTCTGATGATGACTTGCCAAACCATACTGAACAGAAATGTTAACACCACAATTTGTAAATATTAGCTGTCTAACCACATTAATCGAGACACTAGGTAGCCAGTGGATTCGGAAGTTAACTTTAGATAAATCTAAAAAGTTAAAATATATTGATGTAGGTGAGGAAATTCCACTGATTTTGAGTAACCATATGCCATTAGACTTAATGTAAAATTAATATAACATTTAAATTCGTGAAGAAATACCCATATTTTTTCGAACATTAGGAGACGGTTTTTGGGCCCCAAAGCACAATGACCACTCCCATTTATGGTAAGGTTAAACAACACCTACCACCTTCAGAAAAAACGCTGATTTTAAAGAAAATTAATCAAATTACATACAGAAAAATATCCTAAAATAAAAATTTAATCATGATTTTTTTTCCCTCAAAGGAGAATCTCTTTGCCATTTGCCCGATTTGGTCGATTTTTAATACCAACTCATCGTTTCATGACGGTCAATGTTATTTTCACCTTATAGATGTGCTATATAGTCAAGGTGTTACAAACGGAATGAAAGACTTTTATATAAAAATACTAGTTTTCGTAGGTCTGAACAAGAAACACGTTCTTGAAAACCACGCGCCTTAAAAAACAACCTTTAAAACGAAACATTAGAGAACGTTTTTCGGCCCCAAATCACAATGACCACGTCTATTTGTGGGAAGGTTAAACAATACCTACCTGATTTAATAGAAAATTAATCAATTTACATTCAAAAAACTATATCCTAAAATTAAAAAATTTGATCAGGACTTTTTCAATTTTGCCTGCCAATTTTCAAATCAGGCAAAATTGAAAAAGTCCTGATAAAATTTTTAAATTTTAGGATATTTTTTTTTGAATGTAATTTGATTAATTTTCTATTAAATCAGGTAGGTATTGTTTAACCTTCCCATTAATAGACGTGGTCATTGTCCATTTTCAATACTAACCCATCGTCGTAAAGTGTCATGACGATCAATTATATATTTACCTTATATAGCCGAAGATAAGTATTTCAAGGTGTTACAAACTGAATGACACACTTATATACTTATATAAAAATACTAGTTTTCGTCGGTCTGAACAAGAAACGCCATTAAATTGCCAAATGGCAACCCTGTTAACAACACTTACTTCTTCACACTTAACACTCAAAAAAAAACACAAATTGCTTTTCACACACAAAAACCATGTTCAACAAAACCCCTTCAACCTCTGTCTGAATGTTGGTTGGATCCCATTTTGTAGCATCTTCTCTTGTATCACAAATGCAAACAGAAAAGTTTGCAAAAGGAAAATAAAAATAGAGGTTAAATGTCATTGTCTGAGTAGAGTGCTAAAAAACAAGAAAGAGCGCAAAAGTTTTGAAATCATCTTCATTTCTGCTATTTACGACATAAAAAATGGTTGAAGTGTTCGGCTCTGGCTCTTCCTTCGGATTATATTTACTTATCCAAGAACAGGCATAAATGAAATTAAACAAGTGCAAAAGTTTTTGCTGGGCTGACTTGTACCGACTTACTTGTACCCTCATCGCATCAAAGGTGGAATCATAATTCGATAAACATTAGCATTGGTTATTTGATGATGGCGTTACCATCAAATACCAATCTATTTGACGGTAATTGTTTCAATATTATATGAAGAAATGAGGAAAAATTGAATTGTTTTTAATGTACATTAGGGTGGAGTGAAAAGTTTATTTTTAGAAAGCAATTTAGGCAATGATGCTTACGTAGATCTGATTTTTCGTGTTAAACGTTTTTCTGATTATTCTTTTGGTCTTTTGGTATTTTTTTTATATTTTTTGATCATTTTAATAATTTGGAAATTGAAACTAAAAGCTATAGAGTTGAGTTCAAGTGGCTGTCAATTACTTGACACATTTAGTGCTTTTAGGGCCGTTGAGATACTACTGTTGAACCCATTTAAACCTTTTCAGCTTCAAGTGCGTTGTGCTAGGCGTTTCGGAATTTGTTAACATAAACTATTTTGTTAGTCCCGTACCAATCAGAAATCCTCAGAGATTAATTCGTAGTCCCAGAACAAGAACGAACATAGAATCTTAAACCGTCTCAGACTAAGAGACGAGCACGTGCATATTAGATATTCGACGTTTGTATTCAAGTCGTCGTGCCAACAGCTTCAACTGTAAGCACAGAAAACAGATTTGTTGTCACAACCGAATGTTGGTGGTTTTACGTACTATGCATGCGTTTCATCGCTACAAACGGATGTTGATTTGGTACAAGGTGGCTGATGAAAGCCGCTACCAAAAAAAAATTATAACTTCTATTTAATGAATCTTAGTATTTTTTTCTTATTTTGCAGATTGATTTTTAGATTTAACAAAAATGGATAACTTGGACAATGAAACAAGAATTTGGATTGTCCGCCGCTATCACCCACTGGAATCCGTAGTTTCGGTTCAAAGAGAGTATAGGAGCACATTTGGCGGCAATCCTCAGAGACTTGTCTACAATTTTGCCGAGCATATGGCAGCCCGCAGAAGACCTTTCCATCGAAACCCTTCAGTTCGGACGAAGGAAACAATCCCTGCTGTAGCTGCTGCCACACAAAACAATCCAAGAGTTTCGACAAGAAGCTTATCTGCTCAAATGGGTACTCGTACAATCGACACAAAGATTTGAACTTATTCCCATTTAAAAATTCAAATAGCCAACAAACTGAACGCAGCAGATTTCCCGATTCGCTTGGAATTTTGCCAGAATATGCTTCAAATGGTGGAAGAAGACGTTGAACTGTCTTTTCATGTCTGACGAGGCCCATTTCGATTTAAACGGCAACATAAACGAACAAAATTGTCACATATGGAGTGCTTCCAACCCAGAGATACTCCATGAGACGGAATTTCATCCACTTCGTGTCACAGTGTGGTGTGCAGTTTCATCACGCTGCATTGTCGGACCCTACTTTTTCGAAAAAAAAAACGGTCACATCGTTACGGTTACTGAACCCCTTTACTTGAGCATGTTGAGAGAGTTTTTCTATCCAGAATTGTGCCGAATGACAATTTTTTGTAACTCTGTGCAGTAATGAACAACTTTGTGGTAAGATGCCGCACATGCATCAGCGAGCCCATTAAATTGAATGGGTTTTAACATGAATAAAAGACAAAGCAATTCCATACACTGAAAAAATAGTTATTTGAGTTATTATGCTATTATTAAAACTAAATTCGCTTGTCATTGCCACCAACAATTGTAAGCTGGATCAACTTATAGTTACATTTTATGTTGTCGAAACGAAAAAGGAAAGAAGAAGAAGTTTTTCTTTTTAATTTTTATATTTACTTATATTAAAATAATAATTCTGCTACATTAATTATACTCGTAAGCGTTTGCTTTCAAAACTTCTACTTCAATTCCCAAATGTTCTCCATGAAATCTCGTAAAACATATTGTTCTGAATTTCCAAAAGTTAATTATTTCCAGAATATTTTGTTGGATTATTATAAAATTAGCTTTCACATAAACCTGCAGCTGATAATTTCTAACACAAAAAATTAAGTAAGAGTGCCTCTACGTATTCACATATATGTATATGTGGCGCGCAAAATAGAAAGGGACCTAAGGGTAAAAACCAGATTTGTTCAGGAGAGCCATTTTAAAGATTTAAATACGTGTATCTTTGGTGTACCATCACTTTCATAAAACGCGCATATCTCTGGGAGGGAACACTTTTAGGGCATGGGATCGGTCTCATTCGATGCTCAGATGTTGTCCACATCAAAAAAAAGTGAAAATTGGTCCCTTTCTCTATGAGCTATCACATATACTTAATTAGTAGGGACATAAATACTGTTAAAACATTGAACACACCCAATTCAGTAGTAGAACTGAACATACCCGTTTAAGGTGGGATATGGGTTTTGGAAGCTAACCTCAAAAGCGTTAGTCTGTAACGGGATTTTAAAATTGTTTCAACTTTCATCATGGAGTGGTCTGATAATGAGAACCGTATCGCTGAATTGCGCATTTCAAGTGTGAAATGAAAAAAGCGATATTTTCATAACGCTCCGGCCACTAGGGATTAGTCGCATGTACGTCTACCGATGCATTAAACTGTTTGAGGAGACTTGAGATGTAAAAGACCGCCACCGCATATCTATGCATGGTGGCAATGACAAGCGAATTTAGTTTTAATAATAGCACAGTACAACATTTTTCAGGTGATTGATTCGGGACTCAATTCTGATAGTTGTTTGTGAAAGTAACCCCAAAACGAAGAACTTCTGCATCATTCGTTTGGTCAAGGTACATCAAATAATAATTTAATAATTAATTTAAAGTCGGGCCGCCCACCCTCTGTTCGAACACCGCATGCCATCAAAGCCGTTAAATCAAGAATTCATAGAAATCCGCTCCGAAAACAGAAAATCATGGCCCGTGAGATGAATATCACGCAAGTTACATGAGTCGAATCATTAAAAAAGACTTGGGACTTGGGGCTTTCAAACGACGTACCGGACATTTATTGACTGCAGCTTTAAAAAAAATAGGATTAAAAATGCAAACGTATTTTGGTGAAGCACGCCGATAACTTGCACAGAAAAATTTTGTTTACCGATGAAAAAATATTTTTGGTGGGGTGTCTCTTACGATGGAGTTACTGACCTGCATTTCTGCGTACAAGGGGTTAAAACATTTGCCAAACTTTACCAAGAAACCGTTTTGGAAGCTGTTGTGAAGCCTCTTTACACTCCCCTGGTCTTTCCAGCAGGATTCTGCGCCGGCCCATAAGACTAAAACGTCCCACGCATGGCTTCGAAACAATTTGCCAGCGTTCATTTCCTCTGAAGAATGGCCCTCAGGCAGTCCAGATTTGAACCCATTGGATTACAAATTGTGGACGGTTTTTAAGGACATGGTTTGTCACAAAAGATACCCCAACATTGGATCTCTTAAGACTGCTTTGGTCCAAAAACATTCAGTACTTTTTATTTTACAGCATAAAACGTGTGTAACAGTATTTATGTCCCTACTAAGTATAAGTAAGTACCTCCACTCCGAAGCTGTATAGTTTTTTCTTATTATCTCAAGTCCGCTTCCACTGAGCGGGTCCAATTTTAATCAGCGAACTTATCTTTATTTAACTAATGTGTTCTTTGATTTTAAATGAAATCGAAAAGTTCTAATTTGTAGACGACAGCGCCACCTGTTGGGACTAAACTTAAGAGAAATCTTCCGACAGGCTTCGACAATATATGGTCCAAGTTTGGTGTTTTTCGGTCAAGCAGTAATCGAGTTTTAGGCCATTGTACTCCGAGAAATTAAGATTATATATTAAGATGAGGTTTCTAACCAGTATTTCGAGGTGTTACCAACGGATTGACAAAGCTAATGTACCATCAATCCTATATTGGATGGTATAATAATTGCAGTTGGTACTATGAAGACTACTTCTAGTGCGGATTGTTGCAGACTCGCTTTAATCCTTTCATGACCTATGAGACTATGAAACCAGTATGACGATTATCTCAGTCGGATTGCTGGCAGTGCCGTCAGTTGTCTGCTCTGTACATCAATTGCTAAAAGGTCAAGATTGGTCGCTAGGCTCGCGATTTGGGTGGGCGGTGATACATATGATGCTAATCTCTGCAGAGATGCATGTACTTTAGGCAAGAGTGCCAGAAAAGTGAATTTTTCTTATACCCACGAACGAACAACGATGTCAAATAATTTCAATCTATTTTTACGAGGCACCAGGGCATTCCTGAGGCATTGGTACACATATTAATTGGTAACTTGGTAACTTTTCTAATTATCTTCTTAACGATGAGTTTTAAAGAAGGGTTTCATTCAAGAAATTTTTTATAACATTTTCCGTACCGCCACGGGTGAATGGGTTAACTTCCGCAATACGATGATTCGTAGTAAAGAGTATGAGTTTGTCTTTATCTAGGTTAACTCCCAAGCCGTTTTCTGAAGCTTATGTCCAGTAAACAAAAAGCTCCACCTATTCATATCAGCAATTATCAAGTCTATTGACCATATGGTCTGGCATCTCTCTATACAAATCGAGTGTCCTCCTAACCATTAAATTGAATAAGTCCTTAAATTTACGAATCAATTAAATCCTTGTTCAGTTTTCCACATCGTACTCAGAAATTATGACATTTTATTATCCTCTTGACGTAGGGTAATCAAATTCGAGTGTTTTGGGGTGCGATTAAACCAACATAACCATCCTCGTCGACGTCATCATCATCATCACCATCTCTTTAATGCTGCTTTAATTTATTGTCGTTTGTTCTGTCTGAATAATCCACTCAAAAATATACAACTTCCTAAAGCAACAAGCAGGAGTTGCTTAAAAAGTCATCACAGATTTTTGTAATTGTTGTTGAGTGAATGAGAACTTTATGGGGTGATTATCCGCAATGAAGTCCAAGGAGAGTTGTGGCTAAAAGGCACTTACAAACAATGATGAACACATTTTTATGATACCGCACAAAATATGTGATACGATTTTGTTCACACTCCACACACAGTATGCTAAAGGATACTTTGGCTTTCGTGTGGAAAAAAAGAAATCAGTCTTAAAACAATTGTAGCCAATGCGGTTTAAATCTTTTTTATTTGCATTGTAAATTAAGTATTCGTATACGAGTAAAGGCTGAATTCGATAAAATTAAGCTAGTGGTATTAATGAAAAATCTTGTTTTTTTTACATTGAGAGCGGTAAGTGCCAGGACACATCGACAAAAAGTGTTTCCCCCCAGCAGATCACAATTTTTTGTCGGTCGTAAATTGATTAACAACCTTTTCGGCTGAAAAACGTTTTCGCTCGTTTTGTTTGTATAAAAAAAAATTGAGTTGCCAACCATTTGTCGAATTTGTTAAGGAAAACGACCTAGAAAATAACAAGTTTTCGCCAGTCTAAGAAGGCTCAAAGGAACAAATTATCTTCAATCTCTAATCTTATTAAGAGTGACCACTTCTACACAGATCCGGTAAGCAAGGCTGATTTCTTGGTTAGCAAGGCTTGAATCCTATCTAACTCCTTTGAGTAATGGATAATGTATATGATATTATGCAATGTATATTTATTCGAACTTGAGAAGTCAAAAGGTTCTTGCGAAAGGTTTGCAAATTCTCGAGCCCATATGTCATCCAAAGGCAATGTTCTTTTCTGTTCTTTTGATACCCTCCTCCGAAGGGTGGGTGATATATTCAAATTGTCATTACGTTTGCAACACCTCGAAATATTGATCTGGGACGAATTATAACGAGGGTTGCTAGATATATCTGGCCTAGGCAACACTAAGTGTTGCCTGGCGCCATCTGACGTTTTCATTGGAAAGTTGGAATTTTTTTTAAGCATAAACGTACTCAGAGCGTTTTGACGCACGACCATCATTTGTGTTGTTTACAGTGACTCGAAAAAATCAATTTGGCAAAAAATGGAATTAACTCGTGAACATTTTCGTGCGATCATTTTTCACAACTTTCGACGTGGATTATCAAGACAAGAGTGCATCCATTAACTTGAACGCTCGCTCAAAGACGAAGGTCGTCCAAAAATAGCCGTTGTGCCAGAGAACATTGATGCCGTGCGTGAACTGATAATGCAAGATCGTCATGTGATATACCGTGAGATAGAGGCATCCTTGGGCATTTATTCCACCAGCATACATTCGATATTGCATGAACATCTGGCCGTAAAAAAGGTTTGTTCTCGTTGGATCCCGGACACTTTGACAGTCGCTCAAAAAATTGCTCGTATCGATTGGTGCAAAGAAATTTTGAAATAATACGATTGCGGTGCATCAAAAGACGTTTATAAGATCGTCACAGGTGACGAATCATGGATATATGCGTATGAGCCAGAAACAAAACAACAATCAACCGTGGGGGTCTTCGAAGACGAGCCAAATCCAACGAAAGTTTTTCCTGGAAGAAGCACTTCGAAGGAAATGGTCGCCTGTTTCTTTGGCAAAACTGGTCATGTGGCGACTGCTCTGCTTAAGCAACGTAGGACGGTCAATTCTGAGTGGTACACCACAGTTTGTTTGCCTGAAGTCTTTGGAGAAATTCGAAAAACGAACAAGAGAGACATTGTGCACCATGACAATGCAAGCTCTCACACATCGGCTCAAATCAGCGCCTTTTGACAGGCCAAAACGTCGAATCAATGGGTCATTCGCAGTACAGCCCTAACTTGGCACCCAATGACTTCTTTTTATTCCCGGACATCCATCAAGAAAAAATGCGTGGTCAACGATTTTCGTCGCGAGAAGATGCTGTTGAAGCGTTGAAAAACCATGTTTTGGAGGTGTCTCAATCGGAGTGCAAAAAGTGCTTCGACAATTGGTTTGAGCTCATGTTAAAGTGTATAAATCATGCTAGAGAAAAACAATAAAACCATTATTTAAAATAAATATTTGCATTTTCATTATTAGGCCAGAAATATATAAACCATCGTAACTGAATTATTTTTTTTTTTAAAAAAATACTAGTTTATTTAACTCTTTTTTGGTTCTGATAAAGTTTTAGTTATCATCAGTAATAATTGGTGACTACAACAAAATGTGTGCAAAACTATTCGATGCCACTACCACTAATTGTGGGAACTAATTACAATTTTAGCGTTTTGTTGCTACTACAGAATAATTCGTTGTGACTACGTACGATGATCGTGTCTATTATCTTGGGGTATTTCGAACTGAATAACCCTTACCATTATAAACATTCAGCGATTGCAACCGAAATTCTTCTTTTTCAACCAATTACCAACAATTGTTTTCTCTGTGTGCAGCTAAAACATAAAAAAAAATAAAAATTTGAATTCGAAGTGAAATTTGCATTAATTTGACAACTCATTTGTCTCATATTGAAAAGAGCGGAAACTTCCAGCGGAAACTTCCAGCTCCCTTTTTTGAGGCATTACTTGCGTCTCTACTAACAGTCCCCTTATTTTTGTTGATTTTTTTTGAAAAAAAAAATATTTTTTTCTGAATTATTATTCTTTTTACGGGGGAACTTTCTCCATGGACCGATTTCGACATTCCGCATATAATCATCCAGCAAATTTTAGGATGATAGCTTAGTTCGTTTGGCGGCCATCTTTATATTGATTATCAGTTCAATATTATTCATTATTTTTATGTGTTGTAAACAGGATATCTCATTTAGTACACATGTTCGGAGTAGGGTATAAAAATAGCCACAAAAGTTACCAGGGGGTTAAAAACTTTAATACTTTTTCGTTTAGTATTTTTTTTCTCAGTTGATATAATATACAAAATGGAAATTTTTTTTCACTAAGTATGAAAACTAATATCACTTAAATGACCCCTGTTTTCAGCTTCGCAATGATGGGCTCGTTGCAGAGCATTTTCCGTAACATCTTTCAAAATTTGTAGCTGTAGCGTTCGAATTTTTGCAACAATGTTGGCCTTGAGTTGAAGTTCAAATAACCCCATAGAAAAAAGTCAGGTGCTGACAAATCTGACGATCGCGCTGACCAAATAATTTCCGAATTTCTAGAAATTATTCGCTCTCCAAAAATTTGATTTAAAAGTGCCATTGTGTTTTGGCCAGTGTGGGCAGTGGCTCCGTCCTGCTGAAACCACATCTCAGGTCTGTTTTCAAGAGCAGGACGTAACAAATTTTCTATCATAAACCGATACCGCTCTCCATTTATGGTTACAGCACTTCCATCTTCATTGTCCAAAAAGTAAGACCCAATGATATTTGCAGTTGTGTTCCCCAACGATACTGTACAATCAATGGGGTGCAATTGGCGTTGATGAATGGTCTTGGATTTTCAGAACCCCAGAGCCTACAGTTCTGCTTATTAACAAAGCCATTCAAATAAAAATGAGCTTCATCACTCATGCGTTTGCGTTAAAATAATTGATCGCTGTTTTAAATAATAAAATTCTATTATTCTGGTTTTTTGTTCAGATGTAAATCTCTTCATTATTTATTCTCCAAGTGTTATTTATATAATTTAAAAAAATATATATAAACGAAAAAGTTATTAAATTTTTAAACCCCATGTTAACTTTTGGCCCAACCTGAAGAACTTATTTCTTCCTAGCTTGTAAAGTTCCGGTGTTATTGTAATCAACATTACCATTTTTTAATGCAAAATCCTTAATTTTGATCGATTCTAAGGCGACACTGTTCTGTTCAATATGATTTTTTGTTAAAAATCAAATAGATTTTTGATGCACACAGAAAAAAATTAGTTGGAAATCGGTTGAAACTATAATGATTCGGTTGCAAAAGAAGAATTTCGGTTGCAATCACCAAATGTTAATAATCGTAATGAATTTTCTGTTCAAAAAACCACAAAATAATAAATATGATCATTGTACTGTACTTACAACTTTTTGATCGTTCATAACAATGAAACGCGAAAAATGTATTTATGGTAGTTGTGGCAACTAATACAAACATTTGGTTACTGTAAGCAATTATTTAATGGTATTTTTTTAACAACAAAAAAAATAATTTTATTTTTAGTTACTTTAAGCCAATCGATTTACCGATTTTTTTTCCGTAAAAATCATTCATCTTCTTTTCTACTTTTTCCTGCTCATGATCCTCCCTACGAGTACTTCAAGTACTTCAGCTGAACAATTTTTGCCTCTGACTAAAATTTATTTTTTTTTGGTTGATTCAAAAATTCATTCTAAAGGGTGGCTCAATTTGAACCGTGGATAGATACACTAGCGAGCAACGCGTTAAAGTTATTCAGGCTTGGATGATAAATTTTCTAAGAAAATCATCTTCAGTGATGAGGCACATTTTCACCTCAGTGGATTCGTCAATAAGAAGAATTGCGCATTGGGCGAATGATAATCCAAGAGCGATTGTCGAAAAAACAATGCACCCACAAAGAGCGACTGTTTGGTGTGGTTTATGGGCTGGCGGCATCATCGGGCCGTATTTTTTCCAAAGTCATGCCGATCCGGCAGTTACTGTGAATAGTGTTCGCTATCGTGAGATGATACCGAACTTTTTATGGCCCGAATTGGAAGATATGGATGTGGACGATATGTGGTTTCAACAGGACGGTGCCACTTGTCACACAGCTAACGAAACAATGGCTCGTTTGCGCGACAAATTCAATGGCCGTGTTATCTCACGTCGTGGCGATGTTATTTGGCCGCCAAGATCATGTGATTTGACACCGTTGGACTTTTTTCTTTGGGGTTATTTAAAAGAAAAGGTATACGTCGATAAGCCAGACAATTCAATAACTAAAGGATGAAATAGTTCGGCACATTAACGGCATAGAACCTCAATTATGCCTCATCGTCATCGAAAATTTGGACCATCGGATGGAGATGTGCCAACGAGGTCGCGGCGGCCATTTGACTGATATTTAGTTGCATACATAATTGAACTATACCAATATTATCATAATTAAAAGATATGACAATAATTTCCAAAATACTTTGTGTTTTATTCAAAATCAGCATCGGCCCTTAAAATTTAACCACCCTTTAAAAGGTTCGGATACTTGGTATAATGCATTGATATTAAAGTTCCCATAACTGCAAATTACAGAGCGCCAACTAACATTCGGCTGCACTGATGGAATACTCGAACTGCATGTAACATCAATCATTCGGTTGGCAACAAAATTCGGTTGTGTCAACGAATCTGTGTGTACATTTGCATAAAACACCACTATTTAAATATTAAAATACAAGTCTGGTTAGCACCAATGTCAAAGTGCCACAACATCTCCTAATGTATTCCGGACACAAGCGAATCTACCTGAAACTGCTAACAATTCCTTTTTATAGCCTATCGACATCGATTACAAGTCGTTAAAATGCAAATATCCAAAATGTCTATTATTCCTTAATGCCAGACAACACCTCATTGCAAATTCCATATACGTCGGCGTTAATTAAAGGATAACGATTTCTACTTGTGCTACTCCAATCAACGGCAGCTATTAAAATCCTTGGCCAGTTGAAAAAAAAATTAATTGCAGCAATACTCGTACACACACCTTCACAACCATGGATACCTAGTAATTGATGGCACATACACCAAAAGATACATCCTAGGCCAATTATACGGGAAAAAGGACACTTGCCCGATCTGAGCACCCAAAAAAAATACAAAGACATCCTTATGAATAACTTCTGCTGCCAACAGCACCACATGCCAATTAATTTCTAAAACGAGTATTTACATACCTTTACACAATATTCAAATTCGCTGCGTTCGATAAATGTTGGGTGTAAATCAAAAACACCTTCGGATTACGTTGGACTGTTGCTATCAATCAGTAAAGATTGTATGCAACAACAAAAACAAGCATATGCTACACCCACACACACTCGCGCAAATAACAATGACAAGAACAAGCGAATAACAACCGTTCCGAAGGGATTATCCGGCAATTTTGCATAAATGCCCTCCAACAATTGTATCGATGAATAAAAAGGAAAAGTTTTTATCCTGTCACATGGAAAATAAACCCGTACAAACGACTCAATAAACTTTTGTCAACAAAATGAAGGCAATAAAATCTGTATGCCATGTCCTGGTGGCCATAATAAAAAAAGGGTGTTGTAAAGTTGGCAACACTGTTTTCAATGACGTTCTGTTTTTATACCACTTATACCACACTGTGCTACAGGAGTATTATGAGTTTGTGCTGATGTTTGTAATCCTTTATTTTGATCGTTTTTAAGGTGACACTGTTTAGTTGATTATGATTTTTTGTGAAAATTCAAATATGGTGAATAAATGTTAAAAATTATTATTACTTTCAAAGTCTATTTAGACATGTCTGTCCGGCCTTTCTTGGAATCAAAGCCTAGGTAGCATATACGAGAACAAACCGATCTTCATGAAACTTTAAATATTATTTTTTTCGGCTAATGACGGTCGGCATGTCGGTTGGGAGAAATCGATCAAAGTTCTAATATCCCCGCCATTCAATCGTGTCTCGTGTCTACCGATTTGGGGTCGAACCTATCTAACAGTGGTAAAATGCATCATATTACAAGGAAATTTGGGTTGTGACGTTATATTGCACACAGGATAAACATTTGCTGACAAGCGAACAGATGGGTCCAAATCTTTATGTAGCCCTCATACAATTGTACCTCACGATTTGGAGTCTAAATTTTTTTTAGCACACTGAATAATCATTGCTTAAAATATACCAGAATGGCCCAATTTGTATATATGTGACAGCGCATAGAGAAAGGGACCTAGGGGTTAAAAAAAACAATTTTCATTTTTTTTCTTTTTTTTTGATGTGGACAACATCTGAGCGTCGAATAAGACCGATCCCATGCCCCAAAAGTGTTCCCTCTCAGAGATATGCGCGTTTTATGAAAGTGAAGTCGACGATTCTAAGCGCAAATAGAAAGGGACCTAATCTTTAAAATGGCTCTCCTGAACAAAACTTTTCATCAACTTTTCACTTTTTTTTTGATGTGGACAACATCTAAGCATCGAATGCGACCGATCCCATGTCCCTAAAGTGTTCCCTTCCAGAGATATGCGCGTTTTATGAAAGTGAAATCGACGATTCTAAGCGCAAATAGAAAGGGACCTAATCTTTAAAATGGCTCTCCTGAACAAAACTGGTTTTTAACCTTAGGTCCCTTTCGTTTTTAAGTCTAACAGCGGCAAATTTTATCATAGTTCAACGAATTTTAGTTTGTGGCTTTTTTTTGCATACAGGGTAAATATTATTGAATATTGGAATGTACCTCTGTTCTGTGGTCCATCCGACATAAGATTAGAAAATTTGATCCGATTTCAATAACACAGTTTGCAGCCAATTTGGTGCAACATTGTTTTCCTATAGATTTTGGCCTCCAAAAAACGAAAGTTAATTCTAAAAAATTTTCATCTGATTAGTTTTCAAAATAATTTTTGTAATTTTTCTACAATTTTTTTTTGCGAAGTTTCATCTTTTTGGACCACAACTCCCAAACGTTATTACTGATGAAGCAAGATCTCAAATGAAAGAAAATTAAATTTTCTAAAATATTTTTCATACAAGGTAATAAAATCAATTTAATAGTTTTGACGTTAGAGGCATTTAAAAAAAACTGATGTTTTGTATAAAATATATAAAAATATAAAAACAATATTAAAAAATATATAGGGTAATTCATCTAGAGAAATTTTTTCAGAACAAACAAATATAAAAATTCAAATCAAGTGTGGAGTCTTTATTGGTAGTTTGAAAGGACATTTTATGGCATTTATTTTTTGAATATAATTTCCTTCAAATGTTGGCCGCAACTACGCATCAGGGTTTCCATTCTGAGGGTCCAATTTTGGATGACTCGTTCGAGCATTTCGACCGGTATGGCTTTAATGACACTCGTAATGTTGGCTTCCAGAACCTGAATCGTAGCTGGTTCTTCAGCATAGACTTTGGACGTAACCCCAAAGAAAAATGTCTAAAGGTGTGATATCACTCGATCTAGGCGGCCAACTCACCTGCCCAAAACGTGAAATTAGCTGTTTTTCGAAATGACCTCTCAATAGAACCAGTATTTGAGCAGCTGTATGGCAAGTGGCACCGTCCTTTTGAAACCAAGTGTCGTCAAGATTACGGGCTTCAATTTCAGGTAGCAGAAAGATCGATATCATGGCGCGATAGCGAGCACCATTCACGGTTACGTTCCGGCCATCATCATTTTTGAAAAAATATGCACCGATGCTTCCACCAGCTTATAAACCTCACCAAATCGTGGTTTTCTCTGGGTATAATGACACCTCCGGAAACTCTTCTTGTCGCACTTCAGCCAAAATGCGGCAATTTTGTGTATTGACTTTGCCGTTGAGCTAGAAATGGGCCTCATCACTGAACAAAATTTTGGTCGAATTTTGATTTCCACAATACAGTTGCCAACATTTGAAGGTAATTACTTTCAAAAAATAAATGCCATAAAATGTCCTTTCAAATTACCAATAAAAATTCCACACTTGATTTGAATTTTTATATTTTTTTGTTCTGAAAAAATACCTCCAGATGGATCACCCTATACTTAGTAGGGACATAAATACTGTTACAACATAGAACACACCCATTTCAATAGTAGAACTGAACATACCCCGTTAATGTCATATGAAAGCTAACCTCAATAGCGTTAGTCTGTAACGGAATTTTAAAATTGTTTCAACTTTCATCATGGTCAGATAATGAGGACCGTATCGCTGTAATAGCGCTTTCCAAGTGTGAATTGAAAAAAGCGATGTTTTCAAAACGCTCCGGCCACTAGGGCTAATCCCTAGTGTTCGTCTACCGATGCATAAAACTGTTTGAGGAGACTGGAGATGTTAAAGACAGCCACCGGTCGGGCCGCCCACGCTCTGTTCGAACACCGCAAGTCATCAAAGCCGTTAAATCAAGAATTCGCAGATATCCGCTCCGAAAACAGAAAATCATGGCCCGTGAAATGAATATCACGTAAAAGTCCATGAGTCGAATCATTAAAAAAGACTTAGGACTTTCAAACGACGTACCGGATATATATTGACTGCAGCTTTAAAAAACAATAGGATTGAAAAATGCAAACGTCTTTTGGTGAAACACACTAATAACTTGAACAGAAAAAATTTTCAAAAAAAATTTAACAAGCTAAAGTATAGAGTGTATGCGCGGTCATCTAAGGAAGCATCTGAACTGATCCCAGGGGTGGAAAAGGGTCATCACCCAGCTTCAGTCATGGTTTGGTGGGGTGTCTCGTACGATGTGGTCACTGACCTGCATTTCTGCGAACAAGGAGTCAAAACATCGGCTAAAGTTTACCAAGAAAGCTGTTGTGAAGCCTCTTAACAATTTCCTGTTCCAAAACCAGCCATGGACTTTCCAGCAGGATTCTGCCGGCTAAAACGTCCCAGGCCTGGCTTCGAAACAATTTGCCAGCGTTCATTTCTCTCAAGAATAGCCCTCAGGCAGTCCAGATTTGAACCCATTGGATTACAAATTGTGGACGGTTTTAGAGGACAAGGTTTGTCACAAAAGATACCCCAACATTGGATCTCTTAAGACTGCTTTGGTTCGAGCTGTGACCAATTTTCCAATGGACGAGGTTTGTGCAGCTATTGACGATTGGCCAGTGCGACTTAAGGCGTGTGTAAAGGCAAAAGGCGGACATTTCGAATAAGTAGACTCTTTATGTATACAAAATACATCAATAAATATATTAAAAAATACTTGGTCCAAAAACATTCGGTCGTTTTTATTTTACAGCATACAACGTGTGTAACAGAATTTATTTCCCTACTAAGTTTAGCTGTGTGAAGTTGCAAAGATCTCCGAAAAACGCAACAGAAATAGGAGACCTATTCAAAACCAAAAATTGTTTCCAATCAATGTGCAGCGATTTACCCTAGTGCAACCCTAAATAAGGATGTGGTATTAAAACGTTACTATGCCAGGCCTAGCAATCACTTCAATTTTTATTAAGTTCGAGCAAAACGAAACCCAAATTAAAGTCTATAAAAAATTAAATAGTTTCAAACACATATTTTTGTTTTTGTACTCATTCATTGTGTAGTTTATGTCCATAGACGACAAAGGATACCAACTATATGGTTAACCTCAATCTCTTTTATTTATAAACTGTAATGCAACAATTGTTTTCTAGAGAATTTATTGGATAAGCCTGCGATGCTTCCATTTTCACATTCCCACATTCCATTACAAATCCATACGAAACATACAATATTCCCAATCCAATTAGAAACTTCTTATCTCGCAACCACTCAGACAGAGCCTGGCAAATGTACGAGTAAGCCCCAACAGCTGTAGGAACCTTTGCCATAGAATGGCCTGGTCTGTGGTTCAAACAGCCACCAACAAAGGGCAGAGTGCAATGCAACTAAGTAATTGATAATAGAATTACTCTCCTAGGAGTAGCTCTGCTAGCCAAGAATGTAGCACCGTGCCGTATATTGTAGGGCGTTGAAGTAAAACTTCCGAATGAACCGAGAAAACCAACAGCAGATATGGCAGATAACTTCATAATGCCATAAATGATGGCATGGTTGAATGAATCTCGCCTCATGGACAGCGGCAACTAGGATGTCTATGCCATCGGTACTTATACATACACACAGGGTGGTCGAAATGCCGGTATCTTCTTAAAACATATGTCATGTTGACACTAACAGCTTCTACTTTCTTAACATCTTCATTGTGTATCTGTACGATGCGTCTGCTCAATGAAATGAGTGGCTTTACGCTTGAACAACTTTGCAAAATATGGCAAATTTGTTTTCTAAGTTCAGCAATTGTATTTTTAGCCCGGCGTGGTTGACTTTATCTCGCCTCATTGTCAACGGAAAAGGAGGTATAGGATGATCCATCTAGAGGTATTTTTCCAAAACAAAAACCAATATAAAAATTCAAATCAAATGTGGAATCTTTACTGGTAAAATACCATTTGAAAGGACATATTTGGCATTTATTTTTTGAAAATAATTACCTTCAAATGTTGGCAACTGTATTATGGAAATGAGCGTTCGGTGAGAAACGGGAAGATCCGCTGTTTTCAACCAAAATATTGTTTGATGAGGCCCATTTCTGGCTCAACGGCAAAATCAATAAACAAAATTGCCGCATATGGGCTGAAGTGCAACAAGAAGAGGTTCAAGAGGTGCCATTATACCCAGAGAACCACGGTTTGGTGCGGTTTATAAGCTGGTGCATATTTTTTCAAAAATGATGATGGACGTAACCGTGAATGGTGCTCGCTATCGCGCCATGACATCGATCTTTATGCTACCTGCAATTGAAGCCCGTAATCTTGACGACACTTGGTTTCAACGGGACGGTGCCACTTGCCATACAGCTGCTCAAATAATGGATCTATTGAGAGGTCATTTCGAAAAGCAGCTAATTTCACGTTTTGGACAGGTGAGTTGGCCGCCTAGATCGAGTGATGTCACACCTTTAGACACTTTTCTTTGGGGTTACGTAAAGTCCAAAGTCTATGCTGACAAACCAGCTACGATTCAGGTTTTGGAAACCAACATTACGCGTGTCATTAAAGCCATACCGGTCGAAATGCTCGAACGAGTCATCCAAAATTGGAGCCTTAGAATGGAAACCCTGAGGCGTAGTTGCGGCCAACATCTGAAGGAAATTATATTCAAAAAAAAATGCCATCAAATGTCCTTTCAAATTACCAATAAAGATTCCACAATTGATTTGAATTTTATATATTTTTTGTTCTAAAAAAACACTTTTAGATGGATCATCCTATATATTAAACAATACAGGGTGATCTTAGCCTTCATCCTTACTCCTATAAGATCAAACTGACTCAAGAACTATAGACACTTGATCATTTGAAACGCCGAAACTTCTCCGACTGGGCTCTGGCAAAGTTCGACGATAATCCAGAATTTCATCAAAAAATTAATCTCATTATTTAACAGCAACAAACCCACTTGTGCTTCATGAGACACAATTGCATCCGCAAAAAATTATTGTGTGGTGTGGTTTTCATGCCGGAGCTATGATCGGGCTGTATTTTTTTATTGTCAAGGAAAACAATCGTCATGTTACCGTCAATGGTAATCGCTTTTGTGCAATGTTAGAAAATTATTTTTGGCCAGAAATGGATGAGCTTGACATCGCCGATATGTGCTTTCACAAAACGGTACCACTAGCCACACAGCCCGCGTTAAAATCGATTTACTGAAAGGCATATTCGGTGAGCGTGTTATCTAGAGAAATGGTCCGGTTAAATGGTCATTTCATTTTTGAACTCTATATCTTTAATATTCTGTATTTTATTAAAACATAATTTGTAATGTACTTAATGAAGGACCCTGTATATACGTTCATATCGGTCTTATTTTGTGGTTTATTAAAAAAATGGCGGAAAAAATTTTGATTTTGGTTTCCATCCTGAACAAACCTTACTTATAAAGTTTTATAAAACATTTTTTTGATGGCGTAAAGAGACAGCTTATCTTGAAAATATTCTGATTTTATTTTAGATCCATACTTAAGTAATACGAGGGTTGCTATATATATTTCTGGCCTGGCGCCATCTGACATTTCCATTGAAAAGTTTGACATTTTTTTAGTATAAACGTACTCAGAACATTTTGACGTACGACCATCATTTGTGTTGTTTGCAGTGACTTGAAAAAATCAATTTGGCAAAAAAATTGAATTAACTCGTGAACATTTCCCTGCGATAATTTTTCCTGATTTTCGAGGTGGACTATCACGACAAGAGTGCATCGATGAACTTAAATCTTTGTATGGCGATGAAGCACTATCCTATAGCACTGTGAAAATTGGTTAAATGAATTCAATAGTGGCCGACGCTCGCTCAGAGACGAAGGTCGTCCAAAAACGGCCGTTGTGCCAGAGAACATTGACGCCGTGAATGAACTGATAATGCAAGATCGTCATGTGACATACCATGCGATAAAGGCATCCTTGGGCATTTCTTCCACCAGCATACATTCGATATTACATAAACACCTGCCCGTTAATAAGGTTTGTTCTCGTTGGATCCTGCACAATTTGACAATCGCTGAAAAAATAAGGCTCGTGTCGATTGGTGCAAAGAGATGTTGAAAAAGTATAACTGCGTTAGCTCAAAGGCAGTGTATAACATTGTCACAGGTGACGAATTATGGATCTATGCGTATGAGCCCGAAACAAAACAGCAATCGACCGTGTGGGTCTTCGAAGACGAGCCAGATCCAACAAAAGTTGTTCGTGGAAGAAGCACTTGGATGCAAATGGTCGCCTGTTTCTTCGGCAAAACAGGTCATGTGGCGACTGCTCCGCTTGAACAACATTGGACGGTCAATTTTGAGTGCTACACCACAATTTCTTTGCCTGAAGAAATTCGAAAAACGAACAAGAGAAGACGAATTATTGTGCACCATGACAATGCGAGCTCTCACACATCGGCTCAAACCAGTGCCTTTTGGACCGGCCAAAACGTCGAATTGATGGATCATCCGCCTTACAGCCCTGACTTGGCACCCAATGACGTCTTTTTATTCCTCAATCGGAGTGGAAAAAGTGCTTCGACAATTGGTTTGAGCGCTTTCAAAAGTGAATAAACCATGCTTTGAAAAACAACACAACCATTTTTAATGATAAATATTTGCATTTTTATTATTAGGTCAGAAATATATATAGCAGCCCTCGTACAAGTTGTCATTTAGTTGAATATTATAACCTAACACCGACAATTTTTTAAAAACATTTCTACCATTTCATTAAAAAAAGAAGACGCCCCAACTGAAACTAATTGGATACAATTTTTTCACAATCTTAGGAATGTTGAAATATTTTACAAAAATAAACTGCATTGGATTTCACTTAAGAAATCTCATCACGAAAATTCGGTAATTTGGGAATTAACAATAATCACCGAAGTCTTTCATATCTAGAATAAATCATTTACCCCCGAGAAAGTCCGAACTGTTGTTGCAAGTGTTATACGTTACAAAAGCAAACTAAACGAGGTTTGGTTACTACAAAGAATTTATTTGTGCCATGTACTTCATAATTGGTTGGTTGTCAGAACCACCAGTTGTGTCAACCAATAGTTTTACTGAATTCCGTTGGTATGACCGACTTTCTGGCTGTAGGAATCGTAATGTTGTTGTACTCGTAGCTACTATCTTATGGTAAGCCAAACCATGAAACCATCAAACCAATTGAATGTTAGTGACTGCAACAGAAAGTATTTTTATCCAACTGAATATTTGTAGCTAAGACCGATTTCCAACTGATTTTTTCTCTGTGTGTATCAATATCAATTTTATTTTTCGTGTTTAAAAAGATACTTGTTTTTAGACCACCCTGTATATGCACATTGCGGAGTACGTTTCGAGATAAACTTTAACATTATTCTGTGTGAAAAGTCATAAAACTTCAAACGTACGACTACAAGGAGTACTTCAAACAATACGACTACTACAGAGCCCATGAAAATGTCAGAGTATGCAGGTGTGCTTACTTGTTTGTATGTACGAGGGTAGTTCCAATACTACCCAACCTTGGAGAAACAACACAAACCATGTGAGAAAAATCATTTAATTTGTTAACATTGTAGCCTTCTAGGTCGATTATTTTTCAACGATTTCAATCCCCTTTGTTACAACTTCCGTATAATTCCATAAAATAACCTTCAATCATAAATATGACCTCTTCGCTGCTAACCAATCTTAAAGCACTGATAAATTTGGAAAGGAAAAATAATCCGACTAGAGTAAATCTGTTAATGGGGTGAGAAGGAAAGCAATTCCAGTTTTTAATCTTTAATGGTGGCCCTTGCAATTACGGATTTGATTTCATGTACATTAGGGTGGGTCGATTTAGCAATCGATACTGTGCCATTGATTTTTGGATAGCTTTTGGCATGATAAAAATAGTTCCACTACGACATATCAAAAGAATCCCTTTTGAGGCGCCTAAATTTTAATTTTTTAACTTTTTCTCAACTATTGTTTTTTAGCAGAATTTTACTAAAAAAAATTTTTATTTGAAATTTTCTATTCAGGTTTTCTGTTCTGGTTTTCTTTTCTGGATTATTACCCTTTCCGATGGTATATATATTTATTAGAAATTTTGATGGCTTCTTGCTTTATACTCAACTTTTGTATAAAAAAATGGATAAAAAATTCAATTATCAACTTTAAAGCCCTATAGCGGCAAAACTAGGCCGTCACCATTTATGACCAGTGGATTTCTAAAACGGTTGGACCTTCCCCTTTCCTATGACACATGATCTACTACCACATATCAAAAAAATCATTTTTGAGGCGCCCAAATTGTTATTTCTTAACTTTTTTTCAACTTTATTTGAAGGTTTTTTTTGTAGTATTTAACTTGAACTTTTTTTATTTCAAATTTTCTATTCTGGATTCTATATTATCCTTTCCGATGGTATAGAGATTTATTAGAAATTCTGATCGATTCTTGCTTTATATTCAATTTTTGTAAATAGTTTAAAAAAATAAATTTTCAACTGTAAAGCCCTCTAGCGGCAAAACTAAGCCGTGACCATTTATGACCAGTTGATTTCTGAAAAGGTTAGACCTTTCCCTTCCCAACGACATATGGCTCATCTTTCTGGCGGTGTGGCAGTGCCCTCTACATGTGAAAATGTAAGCAGTGTTATAATGTAATATTCTTTTTCACTCATATTCAAAATAATTTCAAAGATTCACATTCCAGCCAGATCAAGGAATTGGAAAATAGAAAAATAACTTTTCTGGTTTCTTTTAAAAAAAATATGTTTTTATTGATTATGCAGCTTACAGACTAAATTTTTGTGTTATTTTTTCTTTACACATATTCAAAAGTCTTTCAATAATATTTACTTAGTAGGGACATAAATACTGTTACACACGTTTTATGCTGTAAAATAAAAAGTACTGAATGTTTTTGGACCAAATATTTTTGAATATATTTATTAATGTATATATATTTCTATCTACTTATTCGAAATGTTCGCCTTTTACCTTAACACATGCCTTAAGTAACACTGGTCAATCGTCAATAGCTGCACGAACCTCGTCCATTGCAAAATTGGCCACAGCTCGAGCCAAAGCAGTCTTATGAGATCCAATGTTGGGGTATCTTTTGTGGCAAACCTTGTCCTCTAAAAACCGTCCACAATTTGAACGCTGGCAAATTGTTTCGAAGCCAGTCCTGGGACGTTTTAGCCTTTTGGGTTGTCGCAGAATCCTACTGGAAAGTCCATGGCTGGTTTTGGAACAGGGAATTGTTAAGAGGCTTCACAACAGCTTCCAAAACGGTTTTTTGGTAAACTTTGGCCGATGTTTTGACTCCTTGTTCGCAGAAATACAGGTCAGTGACCCCATGGTAAGAGACACCCCACCAAACCATGACGGAAGCTAGGTGATGACCCTTTTCCACCCTTGGGATCAGTTCAGATGCTTCCTTAGATGAACGCGCATACACTTTATCATTTTGCTTGTTAAATTTTTCCTGAACGGTAAAATATTTTTCATCGGTGAATAAAATTTTTCTGTGCAAGTTATCAGCGTGCTTCACCAAAAGACGTTTGCATTTTTCAATCCTATTGTTTTTTAAAGCTGCAGTCAATAAATGTCCGGTACGTCGTTTGAAAGCTCAAAGTCACAAGTCTTTTTTAATGATTCGACTCATGGACTTTTGCGTGATATTCATCTCACGGGCCATGATTTTCTGTTTTCGGAGCGGATTTCTGTGAATTCTTGATTTAACGGCTTTGATGACATGCGGTGTTCGAACAGAGCGTGGGTTGCCCGACCGGTGTCGGTCTTTTACATCTCGGCTCCTCAAACAGTTTTATGCATCGGTAGACGAACATGCTGCTAATCCCTAGTGGCCGGAGCGTTTTGAAAATATCGATTTTTTCATTTCAAACTTGAAAAGCGCTATTCAGCGATACGGTTCTCATTATCTGACCACTCCATGATGAAAGTTGCAACAATTTATAGTCCCGTTACAGGCTTACGCTATTGAGGATAGCTTTCAAAACCCATATGACATTAACGGGGTATGTTCAGTTCTACTATTGAAATGGGTGTGTTCAATGTTGTAACAGTATTTATGTCCCTACTTAGTATAACTGGCATGGATCAAATGTCTGAGAATTTTAAACCTGGTTTTGCTTAAACCTCGCGATAAAGGGCCAGAGGACCCTTACGCGATATTATGTAGAGTTAAAAACTCTACTTATATATGTATAACAGATAACTCTAGAATAGCAGAGTGGACGACGTAATTTAGGTCTTTCGTGTAGGTCTTTTGTGTTGACTTTTTTAATGATCACGTATGAGAGCATTTAAGCCACTTGACGTAGAATAAAGGATTCTACACAGTCTTATTGGAGTGTACGTTCGCGATTTGTATTTAAGCCACGTGACGGTAAACAGAAGATAAAGGATAGGCCCCAGGACACTTCCCTGGGGCACACCAACTAGTATTTCGCGGTCATCGGTGACGTGTTGCCCACATTTGACTCTGAATCTGCGGTTTTCTGAGTAAAACTCAAGAATTCGATGCGTTTTTGCCGGTAAGTATTTGCAAATTTTGTTGGTCAAGCCAAAGTGCCAGACTTTGTCAAATGCTTGAGCAACATCCTGAAATACGGCGCAGCAATATTCTCGCCGTTTAAATGATTTTTCAATTGCTCAGACGGTTTACTTGTTCAATGGTGCTGTGACCTTCCCAAAATCCCAACTGGTGGTATGGTATTATATTATTTGACACGAGGAACTGTTTTATTTTCGATAAAAGAACTTTTTCAAATAGTTTGGATAAGCAGAGAAGCAAACTGATCGGCCTGTATGAGGAAGGTATTGATTTGTCCTTTCCTGGCATTAAAATCATTTGAATCAGAGAAATTTTCCATACTTTAGGAAAGTGCCCATTAGAGCGTACCAGGTTACAAGTAAAAAAAAAAGTTCGCCGTACACCTTCGAATATGAAGTATTATTGAAAGGTAGTTTCAAAAAAAAAAAATATTTTTTTATGCCGAACGTAGGGGTCGCGCTTTTACATTTTTCTATATAACTTCTGCATTTATAAACGGATTTTAAAGTGTGATACATCGATGTTTTTGTCTCGACGAGGCCGATTTTTTTGTCTTTGAAGTCATTGAGCTCAAGCACCCCGCGCGAGCTTTAATTTTCTGATATTAGAGTGGTACATTAGGGTAGTAGCAACTGAGATATGATGGGTAAGTACCAGAAGGGGGTGCTTGAGCTCAATGACTTCAAAGACAAAAAAATCGGCCTCGTCGAGACAAAAACATCGATGTATCACACTTTAAAATCCGTTTATAAATGCAGAAGTTATATAGAAAAATGTAAAAACGCGACCCCTACGTTCGGCATAAAAAAATAAAAAAAAAAATTTTGAAACTACCTTTCAATAATACTTCATATTCGAAGGTGTACGGCGAACTTTTTTTTTTGAGGTAAGCCCTAGTGCCCATGTCATGTATTTCATTAATTTTTTATTTCAAATTTTCTATTCTGGTTTTCTGTTCTATTTTTCTACTCTGGATTCTATATTATCCTATCCGATGGTATCTAGATTAATTAGATATTTTAATGGCTTCATGCTTTATACTCTATTTTACTCAACCCTCTAGCGCCAAAACTAGGCCGTCACCATTTTTGACCCGTTGATTTCTAAAAAGGTTGAACCTTCCCCTTTATAACGACACATGACTCATCTTTCCGGCGCCCTCTACATGTGAACATATAGCGTAATATTTATTGTAGTATTGCTGCGTCATCTATTGTAATTTTACAAAACTAATTATACAAAACTAATTAATTCAGAGTGTTCTAAGGTATTTCAATAATGCTACTGTAATTGGTTGTGTGGAATACAAAACAGAAAACACAGTCATTTCACGTAACCAATACAAAAAAATCGCAAATTTTAAAAAAATTCTAACTGGTTAGTCGAAGGTCATTCAGTTTAAAAAAAAGAAAGAAAAATGTCGGAGAGGGATTGAGGTTGAAAAGTGCTGAAATCTGCTAAAATATAGAATTTTTTTAAAAAATACCTTTCCAAGGTGACAGACAATACATTGCCGCATAACATATGAGCGCGTGAGAATATAAATGCGGAGAATCGAATTGTTTATAATGTACATTGTATATTTGTTGAAGCCACTCCAGTTCATCTGATTCCGCACTTCTCAGCTAGTCGGATGTGGAATTCTTACCCAGACAGGGCCGGTGCTGACATGATCTCGGCTAGGTCGAATAGTTCCAAGACCGTCCTCGTGAGCATATATGGTGAGCACAGAAACACTCATACACCTACATACTCGTACATAGTGGTCAACCACCACAAACACAATAATGTCGGCGAATACATATCGTACATTCATGTCTAGGCACATTTGCGACCAGGGGACCCACATCACGAACATACAAACCTGGCCAAAAATAACACAAACAATAACGTCACGAAAAGACATGGAATGAGAAGACCTGCCATGCACAATAATGGGAGTACCAAAGCCAAAAACCACATTACATGTCCTGGACACCCACACGTATGTGCATTTACAAATACACCGGCATACTCTGGACAAAACTTGGGCTATAAAAAAGGACACATCATCAATGTACCTTTGAAGCGTCACCTAGGAACATCAGTTGTTTGTGACAATTTTGTGTGCTTCTGATAACATTTTCTAAAAATGCACGAGGCACATATCCAAAAGTGTGAAAAACATCCAGGGACCTTGTATTTATGGACAGTGGGTTATAAAAGAAACGTTACACTTTTAAGTTGAAGTGGAAAGTGTATGGAAATTTCCGTATTTTCTTTTCGAGTTAAGCCACAAGATTGCGTTTTCAAGTGAAAATGTGTCAAACTCTATATAAAAATAAAATCTGCAAATTAGCCGTGAAAAATGATTTTTGATTGTGCAAACATTTTGATTTCCCTGGGAAATAAGCTACTCGTATATATCTATTATTTAGCCTGGAATAGTCATGGCTAAATCACATTTATGAGGAATGTTTTAGGCCATTATTTTTTTTTACTTAAATGAAGAATAGTGCCAGGTTTCAGGTATACTTATATATACCAGGTTAGTGGATAATCTGAATCGGTGTGACCAAATGGATTGTCGACAAAATGCCACTGGGTGAAATAGTAAATTCAATTATGTTCTGTCAAAGAGGTGTGGCGCGTCGAAAATGTCACTCAGAAAACTTAGTCATGGTTGCCAACATTCCCGACCTATCGTCATTTTGGTTTTTTAACTAATATTTAAGTAAATCACGACATTTCAGAGTAAGATTTTAAGAAACTCATAAATATGTGAAATAAAGAGAAAGCCCGATTTATAGTTGCAATTGTTTAGTATGACAAACCGTAATATTCGATAAGTTCTTAGTAAGAAAATGTAAGTGTTTCAAGTGTTTTTGGAATAATTTATTGACACAAAAATATTTAGGCAAAAATAAACCTTTCAGCCATACCAAGGAATGGAAAAATAAACAAAATATTTATTTAGTTTCTTATAAATATGTTTTTTATTGAAATAATCATTAAGCATCTAACAAACCAAAGCAGTGTTTTTATGTTATAGCATTCTTTTTTACTCATATTCAAAATAATGCCAAAGATTGACATTCTAGCCTGATCAAGTAATGGGAAAATAGAAAAATAATTTTTCTTTTTTTTTCTTACTCATATTAAAAAGACTTTTACGAGGGCTACTAAAGGGTGTCCCAAGAAGAACGCAATTTTTAAATCTGGCAACATTCGAAGTGTCATTGTTTGACATTTGAACAATTGTTATTGTTTGTTAGTAGAAGGTACGAGGTTAGTAAAAATGGAGCGCTACACGAAAGGGAGTTCGTTAATTGGGTATTGGAGAGACAACATGAAAATCCTGATTTTGCCGATAAAATCATCTTCAGTGACGAGGCCCATTTTCATCTTGATGGCTTCGTCAATAGGCAGAATTGTCGCATTTGGGGTGCGTAAAATCCTCGAGTGATTCACGAGAAGCAAATGCATCCTCAACGTGTCACTGTGTGGTGTGGTTTTTGGGCTGGAGGAATCATTGGACCTTTTTTTATGAAAATGAGGCAGGTCAAGCGCAAACAGTCAATGGTGTTTGGTATCGTGAAATGATAACCAGTTTTTTCTTACCTAGAATTGAAGAAATTAATGTGGAGGGCATGTGGTTCCAACAAGACGGCGCCACATGTCATACAGCCAGAGAAACAATTCAATTGCTGCATCAGTCATTTCCCGGTCGTGTTATTTCGCGTTTTGGAGATCAGAATTGGCCATCTAGATCGTGCGATTTAACACCATTAGATTTTTTTCTTTGGGGTTTTTTGAAGTCGATGGTTTACGCGAATAAGCCGACGACGACTCAAGCCTTAAAAGACGAAATTGGACGCTGCATTAATGAAATACCGCAGCATTCATGCAAAACGGTCATTAAAAATGTCATTAAAAGATCGCGTGCATGCCAGCAAAGCCGCGGCGGCCATCTGCACGATATATTGTTCAATACATAACCTCATTCTGTCTACTTTACGATATAATAAAGTTTCACGATTTTTTCTTAAATATCTGTGTTTTATTTAAAATTTAAAAATTGCGCTCTTCTTAGGACAGCCTTTATATATATTTCTGGCCTAATAACGAAAATGCGATTAATTATCATCAAAACTGGTTTTATTGTTTTTCAAACTATTCTCCAGCATGATTTATACACTTTTGCATGCTCTCAAACCAATTGTCGAAGCACCTTTTCCACTCCGATTGAGACACCTCCAAAACATGGTTTTTGAACGCTTCAACAGCATCTACTGGCGACGAAAATCGTTGACCACGCGTTTTTTTGCTTGATGTGCTGGAATAAAAATAAGTCATTGCGTTCCAAGTCAGGATTGTGCGGCGGATAACCCATCAATTCGACATTTATGCTGGTCAAAAAGGAGCTGATTTAAGCCGATGTGTGAGAGCTGGCATTGTCATAATGCACAATGTTTCGTCTTCACTTGTTCGTTTTTGAATTTCTCCGAAGACTTCAGGCAAACAAATTGTGGCGTTCCACTCAGAATTGGCCGTCCTACGTTGCTCAAGCGGAACCGTCGCCACATGACCAGTTTTGCCGAAGAAACAGGCGACCATTTGCATCGAAGTGCTTCTTCCACAAACAACCTTCGTTGGATTTGGCTCGTCTTCGAAGACCCACACGGTCGATTGCTGTTTTGTTTCGGGCTCAAACGCATAGATCCATGATTCGTCACCTGTGACGATCTTAAAAACGTCTTTTGAAGCACCGCGATCGTAGTTTTTCAAAATTTCTTTGCACCAATCGACACGAGCCTTTTTTTGAGCGATAACAAGAGGAAGGCAAATTGTGTAGCTTTATCATAGCTTTAAAAGAGAAGGAACAAAAGAAGAGCAGGTGGACGAAGGCGTGGTTTACACAAAGAAATAAGTACACTTATGAAAATCAGATAAGCGAACAACGAATTTTAAATTGTGATTTTAAAATTTCGTGTGACTAAATTTATTAATTCTGCTACTGTAATTATTGCTCTCGATATCTCAGTAATGAACATGGTGTTTTTAAATATTTGTGCGGCTAAATTTTTTCAATTCTGTTGCTGTAATCCTTGCTTTTGATATCATACAGAACAGGTAAGCTTCGATAGATTTCGGTTCTTTCTAAAATTATATTTCTCATTCTAAAATTATTTTTCTCATTCTAAAATTATTTTTTCATCGTCTTTTTCTTTGGTACCCGTGTTAAATATTTACTTTAAAACTTTTCAGACTTTTTTTTTACTCTGACAGTGGTAACACTAAAGCAATGTTGTGCAATATTATCCACTGAAGATGCAATATTTACTACTTATATATTGCACAGTAAATATCAAACTCATTTTGATTTTCTCAATATATTGCGCCAACTTTCAATATGATCCACAGACGTTCAATCATTTTGTACAATATCAATTATTGAGCAATAAGTTAAGAAGAATATTGATTATTGCCAATGTACTAGAAGGCTCCAGAGGAAGAAGGATAGAAAAAGAACTGGAAAAGGTACTTTGATGGAGGATATAAAGCGACTCGCAGTTTAAATGGCTCCATTTTCAAAAACGTAAACGTTCTTATGACTGACACTGTTATCGTCCGTTCATGTGACTGTCGCAGTAACTTGCGCCTGAAAGTTTAAATTGTATTACAACGAGTATTTGTATGTATGTAAATGTGTATAGCTTTATGGGAATTACATGATTGTGAATGTACGAGTGTGCGTATGTACGTATGTACGTACCATAATTGTATACTGCGTGTTATTATGTGTATCTGCTTGAGGATACATTTTGTGAATGTGGGTTCAGGTCGAATAGCTTTTCAATTGATAACGGTCAAAATTGTCAACATGTTTCCAATTGCACGTATGAGCATACAACGATATGTACATAGATGATGTGGCATCCAAGCAGGCAAGCTTGGAGGGCCTTTTAATAGAAAATTCTGCGGAATGTCTAATTTGCATAACCAAAACGCTTTTATACGCATTCCACTCCACACTTAAGCTTAAGTCGGACGAGACAGACTAAAGTGTACCCTGCACAGCTGCCAATTAAAAATAAGACTTTAATTCTAAGAAGAGGCTCACCCTGATTTAAAAAATAATATCAAATTTGAATTTTTGAGAAAATTCATTATTTTTTGGTACTGATATGTCTATGTTAAATGAGCCTGATTTTCCATATGCTCATGTATACTGGGCATATGTGACGCGCAAAATAGAAAGGGACCTAAGGTTAAAAACCACTTTTGTTCAGAAGAGCCATTTTAAAGATTAGGTCCCTTTCTATTTGCGCTTAGAATCATCGACTTCACTTTCATAAAACGCGCATATTCTCTGGGAGGGAACACTTTTGGGGCATGGAATCGGTCTCATTCGATGCTCAGATGTTCTTCACATCAAACAAAGAAAAAAAATTGATTTTTTACCCTTAGGTCCCTTTCTCTATGCGCTGTCACATATGGGGACCATTTGCATGGGTACTATATTAAAAAATAGGCATACACTCTGAAGTAATTATTTTCGCACTAAATTTTTTTTTAGTGTATGGTCAATGATAGGTTGTTTGTCTATGGAATTTGATTGAAACTAGAATTTAAATGAATGTTCTAGAGCGGATGTTTGTAAAATCGGGAGGTACCTTTAAACTGGGGCTATATATGACAGTAGTATATTTGCTGCAATATTAATATTGTTGAAATGCAACAATAGTATTTCTGCCAAATTTAAAAATGAAAATATGGTTATTGCAACAATAAAAATGTGGTTAGTGCGACAAAAGTATTGTGTTCTGTGTTTTATGTTAACAATGATATGATTACGGCAATCACACTGTATGATTGTAATTTTTCTGCATTTAATTATGCTTTTTAGAACAAATGTTATTGGCACGGATCTAATGCAATAATAGTACTTTTTTATCGAAATTAAAATTTTCTAAACAAGCTGTTTTGGCTTTGTTTATCTGAAATATTTTTAATAAAAACGCTTACGTTTATTTAAACTTATTTTTTCTACTGTGAAATAAATCACTCCTAATATTTTGAGTTTAATGAATTTTAGAATAATTTTCATAATTTAAATCTATTGTGACAACTTAAACCAATTTTAAAAAATAATATTGGGGATAAAATCTATTGTTAACAACTCAAACAAGTTCTATTAAATAATATTGGGGAGCACAGTTTAATTGTGTGTGATTATACTATAGTTGTTGGGATCATAACATGGTTGCGTGTGAATCATACTCTGGTTGTGAGGACCATACTATGGTTGTATATGAAACATACTATGGTTGTGAGGATCATACTATGGTTGTGGAGATCATAGTATGGTGAAGTGAGAATCATACTATGGTTGTAAAGATCATACTATGGTTGTATAAGAAAAATACTATGGTTGTATAAGAAAATTACTATGATTGTGAGCATCATAATATGGTTTTGGAGGTAATAGTATGGTTGAGTGTGAATCATACTATGGTTGTGTGGATCATAGTATGGTTGCGTCTGAATTATACTATAGTTGTAAGGATCGTACTATGGTTGTATGAGAAACATACTATGGTTGTGCGGATCAAAGTATGGTTGTGGAGATCATAGTATGGTTGAGTGTGAATCATACTATGGTTGTGGGGATCATAGTATGGTTATGTGTGAATCATACTATTGTTGTGAGGATCATAGTATGGTTGTATTTGAATCATACTATTGTTGTGAGAACCATAATATTGTTGTAGCACAACCATATACCCAACAATAGTATTATCCTCTTCGAATATTGTCATCACAACTATACTTTTTTTTGCGTGTGGTAACTACTTCATTGTAATTTTTGGGGCATGGGATCGATCTCATTCGATGCTCAGATGTTGTCCACATCAAAAAAAGTGAAAATTGACTTTTTTACCCTTAGGTCCCTTTCTCTATGCGCTGTCACATATGTAAAAGGTGTTTTTTAAGACGTGAGGATTTCAAGAAGAAAAAAACGCATATAATTTAATGTTATGGCCAAGAATTTAGCTTTATTATAAAAATAAGGGTTTGCCATTAGGTGTTAAAATTGATTACGCGCAGGTGACAGCCGCGGCTGGCGCGAATAAATTCCAGTCTAGCAGCCCAATTTTCGACGACTTTTTGCAGCATTTGTGTGTATGTCAGCAATAACGTGCCGAATATTCTCTTCGAAGGGGTCAATCGTGTCGGGATTATCTCCGTAGACAAGCGACTTCACATAACCCCACAAAAAATAGTCGAGCGGTGTTTAATCGAACGAGCTTGGAGGCCACGTCACAGGCCCACGATGCGAGATAATGCGCTCACTAAAAGTTTCCTTCGAAACATTGATTGTTTCGTTGGCTGTATGGCATGTAGCGCCATGTCTTTGGAACAAAAGATCGTCCACATCAACATCCTCCAATCCAGGCACGAAAAAGTCATTAATCATAATTGTGACATTTTGGCCGACTTCATTTTTGAAGAAATGTGTACCAATGATTTCCTTTGCCCATTGAGCAAACCAATCATTGTCTTTCTGAGGATGTAACGGCGTCTCAACAATGGCTTGTGGATTTTCATTATTCCAAAAGCGCCAATTTTGGTTATTAACGTACCCTTCAACCATAAGATAACTTCATTCCTGAACAAAATTTTCTTGTAAAAATCAGGATCGGTGGCTACCTCGTTTCAAAAACGTTTTATTTTAATGAAAATCGTTCAACAAATGCGACCTGCAGTTTGATAACAAGCTTGAGATAAACAGCAGTCGGAGGGATAAAAAGACATGGTTAAAAAGAATCACCTTATGATTCTGAGTCGATCGGTACACAAAAAGGTTGGTCTAGCCTAAATTATTTTGGTAGTTGCAAACATTTGTCATTAAACTAACTTATAATTTCCAGTTTCACAGAGGCCCAGACGTCCGTCCCTAATCTCATTCAAAACTTCATAATGAATCTATATTTGAGTTCGTAGCATTATATGATTTAATTTGAGTTCTTATTTTTCCAAATTGACTACAGATTGCCCGTTTTGACTACGAGGAACGTTTTTGGGCCGTATGAGCCAAAACGTCTAGAAATTATGCTCTTTCTAGGTATTTAGTGCGCCCTAACTAACTATACTCATTCGTACCGATGTCCTACCATAAATAATTATGTTAAGGGACCTTTAGGGCTTAAAGGGCACCTGGGCCGATTTACAATCCCAAAAAGCTTTGACCATAAGTCATCAAAGTGCAAAATTTCAGAATCCTACGTTGATTCGTTTGGCCGCTATTGAGTTTTCAACAGACACGCGTTCTGATGGATGGACATGGCAAGTTTAGAATTTTACGAGATCATTAATATATGTACGAGTATATAGGATATCCGATCAAAATGAAATGAAATGGCAAATTTATCCATCCATCGGTGGAGGGTATCAAAAGGAAGCCTACGACGGTTGCTATTTATATTTCGGGTCCTGACAATACTAGTGTTCCCAGGTGCAAACTGGAACTTCCATTGGAAACTTTGACATTTTTTAGCACAACTTCACTCACGTTTTGTTTTGAAAAAATCATCTCAGTCAAAAAATGGATTTATCCCGTGAACATTTATGTGCGATGATTTTTTACGATTTTCGGCGTGGGCTATCGAGAAAGAGTGTTTAAAATAACTTGTTTCTTTTTGGCGATGAAATACTCATGTTTTGGAGGTGTCTCAATCGGAGTGGAAAAAGTGTTTCGAAAATTGGTTCGTGTGCATGCAAAAGTGTATTGATCTGAAAGGATAATATTTTGAAAAACAAACCAGTTCCAATGATATTTATTGCCGGACCCGAAATATAAATAGCAACCCTCGCATTGGCTTGCTGTTTTTAAAGGTTCAATTTTCCCGTTAACTCTTATAAGGACACAGACGCATCAGATCTGGCAACGCTATTATCAATTGTGCTCGGTTTGGTTTACAAGTTTATTACGAGAAGGTGGAATTAAATTGTTTCTACGCAGGTACACATGTAAACACGCATATGTGACGCGCAAAACAGAAAGGGACCTAAGGGTAAACCCAGTTTTGTTCAGGAGAGCCATTTTAAAGATTTATTTACGTGTATCTTTGGTGTCCCATCACTTTCATAAAACGCGCATATCTCTGGGAGGGAACACTTTTGGGGCATGGGATCGGTCTCATTCGATGCTCAGATGTTGTCCACATCAAAAAAAGTGAAAATTGATTTTTTTACCCTTAGGTCCCTTTCTCTATGCACTGTCACATATAACCATATGTACGTCCAATTGCAAAAGGACCATTCAATTGCAATGATTGTAAAATTGCAACAGGACCTCCCAATTCCTCTTTTTGTAAAAGTTCTAATGAAGGCACAGTCCAAGCATGCACACGCGGTTACATGATATGCTGTACAAAAAGAGTAAACTTAAAATTCTCTTGAAGTGGATCTAGTGCAACATTGTAGTGTGTTCTAAACTTGAATCTCACTAATGACAGTTACACTGTTCTAGATGTGGAGTAAAGAGAGGCCAAAAGTAAAAAATACCGAAATATCGCGTTTATCTTTAAAAGAGGTATTGGCATTAGTCCATAATTGCAAAACGCATATTTTAACGTTTTACATTTGATGGTTTCAAACTCGCACCACTGTTCTTCGTTATATGTTATTTATACATTGAACGCACCAAGCATTGAACTAAAATGTATCATTACCTAATCTTATAAATTTCTATATAAGGGTTTGTAGTAAAACTTGATTTTTTTGAGAACTATATCATTATTTACTATTTGCCGATTCCATGCGTCTGAATTAACTTGAGTACAATCTGTACTAAATTTGTTTAAAGTCTTTAGAATTCCAATTAGTCACATGTTCTCTCAATGTAAAAAAATACACAGAATAGACAAGATATTTATTTTTGATATTATTCAAAATACAGGGTGTCCGTCGGGAAGGTATACTACTTTGTTTGTTTATAATTTTTAATTAAATGAAAGAGAATGGATCTGATATGTTTTATTTAATGTCGGCAATTATGTATGGCATACAATATCAGATAAATGTCCGCCTCTGTTAGCCTCACAAATGCGAGCCCTTTTGAGCACATTTCTCATTGCATTCTCACACATTTCACGCGGCATTTCAATTATTTTACCACAAATATTTTGTTCAAGCATTTCTGGTTTGTTTGCATAAATCTTGCTTTTCAGTCTGGAGCAGTCAAATCAGGCGACCGTGGAGGCATAACCATTTCTTAAATGGAAAGAGGTTTCGCAGTAATTCCATTGTAATCCTGGCTCTATGGGATGTGGCACCGTCTTCTTGATACCAAATCAAGGCCAAAGCATGCAGTTCTGGCGTTAATAAGTTATCACGATATCGCTCCCCATGGACAGTTACCGTTACGCCGTTTTCATTTTCATAGAAGTTAGGTCCAATGATTCCTCCTGACCAAATTGGACACCAGACTGTCACTTTTAATGGATGCAATGGTAACTGATGAATAATTTGAGGGGTTTCCATTGCCCAGAACCGACTATTCTGTTTATTCACATACAAGTATCTATTTAAATGAAAATGTGCCTCGTTACTCATTATGATTTTTTCATGAAAATCGGGGTTGTCATGGACTAGCTGTAACATTCTATTGGTATAAGTAACTTCACTTAATTGTAAATAAAAGCAGAAGGCGTTAATCGATTTCTATGATCTATGCCGCATTTTGTTTATAGGTTATGTGACTTTACGTGAAAGTTATAAGACTCTACACGTTTTTCCGTTTAAGATTTATATGTTTTAAAAAAAAGAAAAAAAATTTTTTTGGCAAAATTTTCTTCATAAACTTATTTCTAATTGCAAAAATGTTGATTTGGTAGAGAAACAGTATATTAATGGATTAAAGAAAATGTAATTATTAATTTTTCTCAATTTATTTCAGCAAAATCGAACTAGTCTTTCTCGAATTATGTCAAACTACGTTTTTGCCAACATTTTACAACTAAGCGAAAAAACATCAAGATAAGGAAAAAATGTAAAAGGTCGTAAAAAAAAACTGGCACATACGAACGCAAAACTCTTTGAGGGTTTTAATATCCTGACCTAGTACCATCACCCTGATTTGGAATTTCTCACCCCCCAGATTGGCTGTTGTACTGTGTAATTAGTGCGTTTTTTGGCACGTTGTTTCTCCCAAAAAATTTGCGTAACTTTCTCATCGTCATCTTAATCGATGATTGGTTTTGACAAAATGTTTTAACGATTAAAACACGTTGGTTTATCGAATATTTTTCCATAATAAATTCGTCACGTCCCTACTTCACGACTGCCAAATATGAACTGTCAAGATTAATGTTTATCAAAATGGCGGCAAAACAAAGTAGCATATCTTCCCAGCGGACACCCTGTATTTTTTCATTATTTTATACTTTCTTGTTTATCTTCATGAAATTCCAGACATTTGTTTGGGCATAGGACAAACTCTATTGAAATTGCAGATAATCGGTTTAAATATAGATATAGCTCCCACATATACAGGGTGGGCGATTTATGATTTTAAATTGGAATCATCATAGCCACTAAGATGAAAATAAGCTCAATTTGAAAACACGCAAACGCATAGGATGGTGTTCCATTATTAAACGAAAAAGTTCAAACTTTCCAATAAAACCGAACATTTGAAAAAATTATTAGAATTTTTTTACAGCAGATTCAAATTTAAAATGTTAAAGCTATAGGGTTCATCCAATTTGATGTTTTAAGCCCTCGAAGCCAAGTATTATCTGTCATCTTGACGAAATTTTTCACAAGTAAGTTTTTTGGACAAAGTACGGGCGCTATTGAAATTAAACGAAATCTGTTCAGATTAAGAAATAACTACACGCATATGTTTAGTCGATTTTATGTTTTTAGCTCTAGAAGCCACATCTTAATGAAATTTGGCACAGTTTATAACAATCGACAAGTAACCAGCTCACATAAAAATGGGTGATATCGGTCGACGTTTTAAAATAGCCCTCCCACATTTTATATAAATCTCTCTATAACACCTATTTTAATTTGAATTTCGAGCAAATTTGAAACAATATACTACGATGGACAAACAACTAATTTAGAGAATAAACACATTATTTTAAAAAAGTCCCCATGAAAAAGGTTTAGTAGCCCAAAGACGCTTTTTAATATACATGGAAACCCAAAAATTCAAAATATTTTTGCGCTTTTAGCTAAATTTGGTAACGGTCAATAAAAATTTCTCACAAGTTCAATCTGAGCTTTTCTAACATCCAGAAGTGCAGGATATAATATATTCAGCTACTCCCGAATTAAACTTTTTAACTAAACTTCAGAAAAAAATGACCAAATTTAATAAATTCACAAAACTTCTTTTCATGTTATTCCAATTTTAAGTTTAACAAATCGTACTTAATATTCTTTTTTCCTTTATATTATTTTTATCAAAAAGCGTATTATCGCTAATAGCATACATTGATGGCTAAAGCAAATGTAACTTAGTGTTGCCTGGCGCCATCTGACATTTCCATTGGAAAGTTTGACATTTTTTAGCATAAACGTACTCAGAACTTGACTTGAAAAAATCAATTTGGCAAAAAAATGGAATTAACTCGTGAACATTTTCGTGCGATCATTTTTCACAACTTTCGACGTGGATTAGCACGACAAGAGTGCATCGATGCAAAATCATCAAATTGTCGTGTGACATACCGTGAGATAGAGGCATACTTGGGCATTTCTTCCACCAGCATACATTCGATATTGCATGAACACCTGGTCGTAAAAAAGGTTTGTACTCGTTGGACCCCGCACAATTTGACAATCGCTCAAAAAAAGGCTCGACATAAGCCTGTGCACAGAAATATTGAAACTATACGATCGCGATGCTTCAAAAGACGTTTATAAGATCGTCACTGGTGACGAATCATGATCTATGCGTATGACCCCGAACTAAAATATCAATCGACCGTGTGGGTCTTCGAAGACGAGCCGAATCCAACGAAAGTTGTTTGTGGAAGAAGCACTACGAAGCAAATGGTCGCCTGTTTCTTCGACAAACCTGGTCATGTGGCGACTATTCCGCTTGAGCAACGTAGGACGGTCAATTCTGAGTGGTACACAACAATTAGTTTGCCTGATGTCTTCGGAGAAATTCGAATAACGAACGACAATTCGAGCTCTCACACATCTGCTCAAACCAGCGCTTTTTTGACCGGCCAAAACGTCGAAATGATGGGTCATCCACCGTATATCCCTCACTTGGCACGCAATGACTTCTTTTTATTCCTGCACATCAAGAAAAAATGCGTGGTCAACGATTTTCGTCGCCAGAAGATGCTGTTGAAGCGTTCAAAAATCATGTTTTGGAGATGTCTCAATCGGATTGGAATAAGTGTTTTGACAATTGGTTTGAGCGCATGCAAACGTGTATAAATCATGCTGGAGAATACTTTAAAAAACAATAAAACCATTTTTGATGATAAATATTTGCATTTTCATTATTAGGCCAGAAATATATATATGATATATTCATATCAATCGGTTTGTTATGCAAAGAGTGGTTCAGTTCTTGTATACACCTAAATTTCCACAGATTTTTTCAAAGTTTTAAAGTTATCGCCTTAGCAACCACTTACTCGCTTAATAAGTGAGCACCAAAAAACTCGCCCAATCACACTTGACATCGTCGAGACGCTTCTGGAACTGCCTTGCAGGCATCTTTCAATCTTCGAAACAAAATATCAGTATAGGTTCGAGCGAGCTCATTTTTAATTGACGGTTTCCAAAATATACCCGATGGGATTTAGATCCGGTGATTGTAGTGGCTAGTTAATTATCGAAACATTATTCGAGCTACTCACGCTTTAACAATTTCTGTTTAGCGACGACATCTTCTTATATAGATCTATTGTACCATGGATTATATGCAATGGACAAACTACAGCAGCAGAAAATCGGCTTCAGACCGTTACTCTGCCTCCTCCATCCTTCAACGTCTGTTTATCGTATCGAGCTTGCAGCTGCTTATTACCAGGCCGGTAACATGCCATAGTTGCAAATGATATTTACTTTGGAATCAATCCTCCATTAATGTTCCGACCAATTTAAATGTTCCTTATCTTATTTTAAAGACCTTATATGAATGAGCTTAGATGTAAGCGGCTGTCGAGAAAGACGGCGAGCGCGCTGGGATGCTTCGATAAATCATCTACGAATAATTTGAGTAGAGATACTTAGATGAAGAACATTTGCTGAAGTAGGAAATTGGCTATTTTCCCCTGCTGGATTATCAAAATGTCACTCCGTGGAGTTGTTTTATGTGGTCGCCTTCCCGATGGCTTACCGGAATTTCCCCATTTGTATTAAATTTAGCAATAATCCGTCAAAATGATCATTTGTGCACATTATGCGTTTACTGGTGATATTCCATAGAGTAATCACTAATAATGCGCTTTCTCAGTTCAAACCCGAGTATATCACTTGCTATTTTTAGAATCAATTTATCAAGTTAATACGAGTATCTATTTAAATGAAATTATTTTAATGTAAACCGAAAATATTCAAATTAATATTAATATATTACAAAAAATACGAAAAGAAAACAAAACTTAAATATGTCAATATCTTAAAAATATGTTCAGTCGCCAATGTTTTGTTCAGACCGATTTTTAATTAATTGAAAAAACGACAAAAGTATAGAGTCATTAAAAAAATTTTTTTTTATATATCATTCCTAAGAATGATATTAACAAATATGTAAATATGATTGACATGTCTTTGGACACAAGTTCCTAAATTACAATTCATTTTAACCTTAACGTACGGCGGTTGCATTTGTTTTGGCCTCCACTGTACACTAAAACCAGTGGGATTTTATTTAAAAAGATCTAACATACGAGTACACTTTGGAACACAAATGTGTACTCGTATGTTAGATCTAACATACGAGTACACTTTGGAACACAAATGTGTACTCGTATTTTTACTAACCAAACATAGAATTTTTCTTATTCGTGACCGACATACAGACGTATGTACATATGTGTTTTAGTAGATATATAAGTATGTATGTAGAAAATGCATTGCATATAGTATGTACAGCCAGCTAAAGAAATATCTATCCTTTCTAAAAAATCCTTCCAGGAATTATTATTACACTTGCATTACTTTTTCAACATTCATGGCAATGTTCGTTGCAGATAGACTCTGTAACACAAACACACACAGGACGTGAGAGCGAGAGAGAAGGGAATGTAGGAGTAAACATGGGAAACAACACTTACTTGGCCGATGCTTGTACTAAATTCCAATCGTATCCTTCTAAAACTTTCATAACCGCACATGTAATTCTTTCATCTTCTTTGCGACCGGCACCGCATTCACCGCTTAAGCGTTTCTGTTCGGCTTTTAAGGCAATATTTGCCAAAACCAATGTTTCCACAGGTTTGACACGTTCCGAATTTTTGTTTGTTTCCACAGGATTCGTATCCGTGGCCATGATATCGCAGCACAGTATACTAAATTCTCTTTACATCAAGGTTGATGGTAATGCACAAAAGAACAGCTAAGCGCCTTTAGTACCAAAGTTAAATGTTTTATAATTTCTTTTTCCTCTTTTTTTACAGATGTGTTTTAATGTACCAAGAATGTTCGTAAGTATTCTTCTCCGACGGCACAGCACTTAATTTTGAATATAAAAATGATTTTTTAATTAAACGTACTTTTGCTTGCTAAGCTCACGAATGTACCGCGCACGACAAACCCCAACGTTAACTAATTTCACTGATCTTGATGACAAATTAACTTTGCTCCCCCCGAAAACAGAAAACAGGCACTCGCTCGCAGGCACGCACACAAAGCCGACAACATTCGTTCGTTAGTTATCGTAGGAGTAATTAAAAACTACGAACGAAGACTGCGATCCCTCCACGGGCAAAGTGTGAGTTGAAAGCATAGCCGAATAAGATCGGCCGAAGTCGTAAATCTGCTAACGAGCAGTACACCAACCAATTCACACAGCAAATGCGGTGCCGCATTAAGTATTTGTTTTTCTTGTGGCTCTCCTCTGTCGGTTCGTTCTCTACTTGTTGGTGCTCGGTGCTTGATGCAGAGTAAAGCACTAACACTTTTACATTAGCACACATTCCAATAGGCTTACTTTCAAGCCTTACACACACATTCGCGAAGACCAGCCTGCTGCCCCACCAACCATAAATAACAGACTCATATATTTTTAACACATACATGTGAAATTATTTGAGTAGAAGTATCTCTGAGAGAGGGCACCCTTTACGGTGTTCACTGTACACACGTTCGCCGTGTAATCGCACTATTTTATGGGAGTACACATGGGACTGTATGTGCGTTGGATATTGTTTGCTGTTGTTGTTTTATGTGTATTTTTTATAGTAAGTGAAATTAGAACCACTTTACAACCACATGTTGACTTGGATGTGTTTAGACATGTTCATCTGGATGGGTGATGGGCATTTAGTCAACCGAGAGAGGGGTTATCTTTGTAAATGGTTCGTTTCTTCAGTAGCAACTTGTTAAGATTTTGTATTTTGTTGTTTATCTTTTATCTTTGGTACGCAAATACGAAGAGAAACATGTTCAAAATTGTTTTTATTTTTTCCTTTTATTGCAAAATTTACGAACAATTATCGAAATATCATCAGATTATGGAAAATTTAACTTAATAACAGCGAACTGTAGTGAGTTAGTGTGGTTTATTGACGTTGTTAAACAAATGACACATATATTAGGGATAATTCAGGCTAACAATAACTACACATTTTTTTCCATCGTAATTCTGAAAACTTTTTTCTATAATCATTTAAAAACGCTGATATATTTTCAGACCTTAACATGCTTTCTTTGGATGGCAATTTCTTTAAAGATCAAAATTCTTGGCATTATTAGTAAGCATCACATACAGCTTTCTAGTTAAGTTGGCAAACAAAATGTCGTTAAAAAAAAAACCCCTCAAATGTAGGTTTGACTTCATTCAGAACACCACAAAACGATGGACAATAGTGTTTTATATAAAAAAACTAACAGCAACTTAAAAAATGTTGGATACGAATGATTTAGAAAGTAATCCATTTGAAATTTTGAAAACATTAATTATATTCAAAATTCTTTTTGAAAATGAAAATATTCTATTCAAAATTCAAACAATTTTAATTTTAATATTCAGCAAACAACAATTAAAAATTAGCAATTATGAGCGTTGCGCTTATTCAAAACAAAGAAAAGAGTGGCTGTACGGCGGATGACCCATCAATTCGACGTTTTGGCTAGTCAAAAAGGCGCTGGTTTGAGCCGATGTGTGAGAGGTCGCATTTTCATGGTACACAATGATTCGTCTTCTCTTATTCGTTTTTCTCCGAGGACTTCAGGCAAACAAATTGTGGTGTACCACTCAGAATTGTCCGTCCTACGTTGCTTAAGCGAAACAGTCGCCACATGACCAGACCATTTGCTTCGAAGTGTTTCTTCTACGAACAACTTTCGTTGTATTTGGCTCGTCTTCGAAGACCCACACGGTAGATTGCTATTGTGACGATCTTATAAACGTTTTTTGAAGCACCGCGATCGTATATTTTCAAAATTTCTTTGCACCAATCGACACGAGCCTTTTTTTGAGCGATTGTCAAATTGTTCGGTATCCAACGAGAACAAACCTTTTTTATGGCCAAGTGTTCATGCAATATTGAATATATGCTGGTGGGAGAAATGCCCAAGGATGCCTCTATCTCACGGTATGTCACATGACGATCTTGCATTATCAGTTCAGGCACGGCGTCAATGTTGTCTAGCACAACGGCCGTTTTTGAACGACGTTCACGGCCTTCGTATTTGAGCGAGCGTCGGCCACAATTGAATTCATTAAACCAGTTTTTCACAGTGCTTTAGGATGGTGCTTCATCGCCATACAAAGACTTAAGTTCGTCGATGCACTCTTGTCGTGATAATCGACGTCGAAAGTTGTGAAAAATGATCGCACAAAAATGTTCAAGATTTAATTCCATTTTTTTGCCAAATTGATTTTTTTAAGTCACTGTAAACAACACAAATGATGGTCGTACGTCAAAACGTTCTGTGTACGTTTATGCTAAAAAATGTCAAACTTTCCAATGGAAATGTCAGATGGCGCCAGACAACACTTAGTGTGAAATATATATAGCAAATATATCTGTTTTAAAAATATTCCGTTTGAAATTCAGAAAATCTTACTTCTAAAATTCAGCAAACAATAAATAAAAATGAAAGGTAGCGAATGTAAGTTCAAAAGTGTACTTTAATTCAGATAATTGAATTTAATATTCAAAATACAACAATTGACAATTTAACGATTTTTTATTTCAAATAAAATATTCTAAATTTCAAATAAAATATTTGTAATTTTAATGTAATCTTCTTAACATCAGTTGAAGCCTCTTGAATAGCAAAAGAAGTATTCTGAGCTTCAATTGAAACATTCTGAATTTGAATTAAAATTTAAACTTTGAAATTCATAGGCAATTTTGGCAAATGGGCAAAACTAAAAACTTTGGATTCACGGATGCCTTAATTTAATCAACTAATTGTAGGCCGATGCAATTTCGAACTGGTCTACGAGTTCGTCTATCTCGAACCGCCAGCAACGAAGAAAATATTAGCAAGCAGGTGCTATTATGAGCTAAGCAGTTAAACGACGAAACAAAATAACACTATACTTCAGTCTCATACGAGTATTGTCCGTCCCTCAATATGACGCTGAAACGTGGGTACCCGCGCAAGAGGATGTAGCGATGTACTGAGTGTTAGAGAAAAAGGTTCTTTGAAAAATCTATGGACCCCTTTACTTTAAGTGAGCTGTATGCCGACATCAACGTAGGTGGGCGCATCGTACTACCCAATTGCGATGACTATGACATGTTTTGTGAATGAAAGAAAATGCTCCAGCACTAAAGATTTTCGATGGCGAGTTCGTAGGCTCGCGCCGTAGGTGCCAACCGAGGCTCCAGTAATTGGTCCTTTTACTGGAGCCAGCAAGACCTACGGAATCTTGGTATAATCCACAAGAGGTCACGCGCACAAGATTGTATAAAGTGAAATTCAAATCTTAACTCAGCCAAAGACTTTTCAAGATTAATAATGGTCATTTAAGTAAGCCATTCTTATTTGTTTTGGCCGGCGGTCTAAGAGATTTATATCATACTCGCAATGTCACTTGTAACTTAAGAACCATTATAATAGGTTGATAAACGAGAAAATTGTAACAAAAAAACAAATACTGTTGTCCAAAAAATGTTTCCATTAAATCAATATTACCTTAGAAAAATACGAATATAAGTTAGTCAGTGACGTAGAAAACATTGTGGTGTAGTATATTGGAACTATTACTTATGTATATTTTGTAAGGCATGATTCGGTATTGATTTCGAACAAGTACGAAGGGAAAGCATGATTGCATGTCTAGTCCTAAAACGGATACAAAAAAAAATCCAATTTACGATATTGTAGTGTACCATGTATAACAACATGTTTACATGTGTGTATGTTTGAGGTAAACATAATTTTCGCAGCAAATAGGCCGAAACCTCCATTCATCTTATTTTCTTATGTATACAAGACTGGGTCACAATCCAAGGGAGTTTTTTTTTCCTTTTTGCATTTTTTATGTTGTTCTAGTTTTCACTTTATGTTGAGAGTCAATACGCATAGCTAATTTCGTTTTTTTTGTTGTTAGTCAAATCGGGGAAGCGGGGTAATTTCAGCAACACCTCATGGTAGATGCTCAATTATCGATCTACAGGGTGGGCCATGTTTAATTTTAAATAATCAGAAATTAAAAAATGTATTGATCATTTTTTTATGCATGCATGCGCTCAAACCAATTGTCGAAGCACTTTTTCCACTCCGTTTGAGACACCTCCAAAACATGGTTTTTGAACGCTTCAACAATTACAGGGTGGGCCATAATTTTAAATCAGCAGTAAAAAAGTACTAATCATTTTTTTAAATTTTCTAGTTTTATTGGAAAGGTTCAACTTATAAATAGATAAATATAAATAAATAAATGAAAATAGGCTGATAAATAATTTTTATGGGTCATTCAAGACGAGCCAAATCCAACAAAAGTTGTTGGTGGAAGAAGTACATCGAAGCAAATGATTGCACTTTTTTTGGTTTAACCGGCCATATTGCCACAGTGCCATTAGTGGAACGTAGAAGGTCAGTTCTGAGTGGTATACAACCATCTTGGCCAACAGTGTTCGAAGAAATGAGGAAAGATAATAAGAGAAGACGGATCATTTTGCATCACGACAATGCGAGCTCTCACACATCAGATGAAACGATGAGCTATTTGACCACTCGAATAGATGGGCCATCCACCGCACAGCCTAGATTTGGCACCCAATGACTTCTTCTTATTCGCTAGCATCAAGAAAAAATGGGTGGTCAACGTTTTTCATCGCCCGAAGCAGCTGTTGAAGCGTTTAACATGTTTTGGAGGTGTCTCAATCGGAGTGGAAAAAGTGCTTCGAAAACTGGTTTGTGCGCATGCAAAAGTGTATTGATCTTAAAGGAGAATATTTTGAAAAACAATAAAACCATTTCCAATGATAATACCCGAAATATAAATAGCAACCCACGTAATCACCTCAACTGCAGTTCTTGTGCCAAGTAATCTTTGTAAGCATAAAAGCTCAGATCTTTAGATCTTCTAAAATAATAGCATCCATCATCTTTTGTAGATTATCTAACCAGCGCAGAAAAGTTAACCAAAAATGTTTTGAATTAAAAACACTATTTGAGATAAAATCTTTTTAAATTAGAACAGACGAATGGTAGAAATCATCGCAAAACAAACAAAATTCAATGTACTTTGTTGCAACCCAGCTTAATATACATACTCAAGCTCGCCACTTTAACAAACAGTAGCACATTCATATATGGTCACCACTGTTGTTGCCAGAGTTACCTGCAATTTTTTTTAAGCTTAACCCACGTCAGATGTATTTTATCCCATAAACCGAAGTAGGTTATAATAGGTTCAAACGACAGATGGAAGGTTATTTAGTCAGAGGTGCATGATTATTATTATGCTCCCAGCCAGTCTGCCAATTGAAAGATCCGTGTCTTTTATAATTACATATTAAATAATGTCATAGTCTTTCATTTATTATATGCACTTAAAATAAGGATGGTTGGAATAACAATATTCGGAGGGCATCATACTGTTGTTGGGTATATGGTTGCGGTACAACAATATTATTATCCTCACAACAATATTATGATTCACACATAACCATACTATGATCGCCACAACCATAGTATGATCCTCTCAACAATAGTATGTTGCACATACTACCATAGTATGATCCTCACAATCATAGTGTGATTTACACGCAACCATGTTATGATCCCTACAACCATAGTGTGATCACACACAATTTTAATGAGATCCACAAAATTATTTATTAGAATTGGATTAAGTTGTCAATAATAGATTTGAATTATGAAAATTATTTAAAAATACATCAAATTCAAAATAATAGGTAGAAAAAATCAGTTTAAAAAAGTATGCGTTTTTATTAAAAGTATTTCAGTTAAACAAAGCCAAAACGGTTTGTTGGAAAATTTTTAATTTCACACCAACCATGTTTCATTTTTAATTTGGCAATAATACTGTTGTTGCATTGCAACAATATTAGTACTGCGGCAATCATACTTTTGTCAAAATTAAATTCAAAAAACAATACTATGGTTGCGACGAAAATACTTTTTATTTTATTTATATAAAAATTACTGTTATTGCATTAAATCCGTAATAATAATAAAAGAGCTAATAAGCATATTCAAATAAAGAAAAATACCAATTCTACAGTATGATTGCCGTAATCATATTATTGTTAACATAAACCCAAAAAACAAAACTTTTTTCACACCAACCATGTTTCATTTTTAATTTGGCAATAATACTGTTGTTGCATTGCAACAATATTAATACTGCGGCAATCATACTTTTGACAAAATTAAATTCCAAAAACAATACTATGGTTGCGACGAAAATACTTTTATTGCGGAGAACATATTATTATTGCTGTGAACATTTAGTAACCATTTTGATGTTGGAAAATTTTTCTTGGAAAATTTTTAATTTCACACCAACCATGTTTCATTTTTAATTTGGCAATAATACTATTGTTGCATTGCAACAATATTAGTACTGCGGCAATCATACTTTTGTCAAAATTAAATTCAAAAAACAATACTATGGTTGCGACGAAAATACTTTTATTTATATAAAAATTACTGTTATTGCATTAAATCCGTAACAATAATAAAAGAGCTAATAAGCATATTCAAATAAAGAAAAATACCAATTCTACAGTATGATTGCCGTAATCATATTATTGTTAACATAAACCCAAAAAACAAAACTTTTTTCACACCAACCATGTTTCATTTTTAATTTGGCAATAATGCTGTTGTTGCATTGCAACAATATTAATACTGCGGCAATCATACTTTTGTCAAAATTAAATTCAAAAAACAATACTATGGTTGCGACGAAAATACTTTCATTGCGGATAACATATTATTATTGCTGTGATCATTTAGTAACCATTTTGATGATAGCTTATCTTTTCCGAGGATATCCGCTATTTAAAAGCTACGTCAAATTTGTATTTTTGCTGTTCAAGTAAATCATGATCCTTAAAAATGTCTGGGGGTCATCAACATTCACAACAGACAGCTTTTTATCGTTTATAGGAAATTTCATTGTCATAGTTTTTCCCAAAAGATATGGAAATACTTTGTTCGAAACTGCCTATTAGCTGCAGGTCCTGGTGAGTGATTATAGAAGTCATATTATGCTTAGCTGATTTGACAGAGGTTCTGGGGTGTTTCTCGAGAGATAATTGGTAGTGCGTGCGACCATCACAAAAATAAATCCATGATGTGGGAGTTAGAATTTAGAAGAAGAATTAACCATCTACCAGAGCCTGTAATGTATACCAAATTTGTCATTACGTTTGCAACACCTCGAAATATTAATTAAAGATCCTGTTAAGTATATTTTGAAGGATTCTTAACAAAGCGGATCATTAAAGAAAATATCATCCGAATTTTTGTACCTTACGAGTATTTATATTTAACGACAGTAAATGGAGCGATGCGCCTTTTTTGAGCAACGCATCGCTGCAGTTTTCGATTAGGTATAGAGTTTACTATCTCTAAACTGTCAAAACTTTGGAAAAAATTATGACGTTAGAAGCTGCGTTTAAATATAAATACTTAATAATAAATAATACATTTTTTGATATTTTTTTGCAAACAAAAATTAAAAACAATTTTGTTAACCCTCCTCCGTAGGACTATAATGGGTACAAATAGTTAGGAAGCACTTGACATCTCAAAAATGGGTATAGAATAGTACGGTCCGCATGGTCAGAATGGGCGACAGATATGTACTTATATATAATCGCTATAGACACATGGGAACTTAAATTAAAGCAAATTTCGCTGCAAACCCAAATGAAAAGAAATTTTGAAGTTATTGCTGAGATTGTGGACAGACGCATGGGCCGAAGGGGACCAAAAATGGACCACTTTATTGTTTGAACTGGACGCTACTTAATGGGAGCAGTGTTGCATTTCATATAACTAGGAGGGATGTTGGAAAACTCACGGAAGTATTGATTTGCCCTTGTATTGCAAAAAAAGAATGTTATAGGATCCTTTTGGATATGGAACCCTTTACTAACAAACATGAACATACGATCACTCAAATGAAGGGATCAAAAAAGGATGTTTATAAAAAAACAAAAGCCCAATACACGAGGCGGTTCGGAATGTTCTTAGCCTATCAATGAAAGAGAATAGTTAGTTTTTCAAAAATACTTTTATATTTCAATATAATCTCCTGAAACTTCAATACACTTAGTCCAATGCTTATCTAGCAATTCTATCCCTTGATTAAACTAGTTTTCCTCAAGGTCTTCAAAATAGTGGTTTACAACTGTAATTGCATCTTCATTTGAGGTAAAACGCTTGCCAGCAAGGAATTTTTTTAGATTTGGGAACAGGTAAAAGTCACTGGGAGCTAAATCAGGAGAATAAGGTGGGTGGTCAAGCAACTCGTACTTTAATTCGTTGATTTAGCGCTTGTGCGCTGGTGCGTTGTCTTGATGAAAAATTATTTTTTTGTGTTGTAAGCCAGGACGTTTTTCTCGAATTTGTACATTTAATTGATCTAAAAGGTTGCAATAGTACTCTGAATTTATTGTTTTACCCTTTGGCAGATAGTCAATCAACAAAATACCTTTGAAGTCCCAAAAAACCGTTGACATAACCTTACCAGCCGATTGAATTGTTTTTGCCTTCTTTGGGGCACTTCCTCCAGCTTCAGTCCATTGTTTGGATTGTTCTTTTGTCTCTGGAGTATAGTGGTGGATCCATGTCTCATCAACAGTTATAAAACGACGCTTAAAATCCATTTTATTTCGCTGAAAATGATCCAAACAAGCTTGAGAAATGTTCATTCTTATGCGTTTTTGGTCGACTGTTAACAAGTCCGGCACCCATCTTGCAGAAAGCTTTTTCATCTGTAGTTCTTCATGCAAATTTAAATGGACTCGATCATTTGAGATGCCCATGATATTAGCTATTTCACGCACTTTTATTCGTCGATCATTTAATACCATATCATGCACTTTGGCTACAATTTCTGTTGTTGTTGCTGTTTTTGGACGTCCACTACGTGGTTCATCTTCAATGCTTGTACGACCACGTTTAATTCAGCAACCCAATTTTTACTGTTGCATATGAAGGAGCACTTTCACCTAACACATTCACCATATCATTATGAATTTCTTGTCCCGATAAACCTTTTTTATGTAAATATTTAATGACACCACGCATTTCTAATTTTTCCATTGTAAAAAATCGCGGATGCGTCTTTTGTGAACACCTGTTTCTATATGAAGGAGTTGCCAGATCGAAACAAAATTTAACATGTGTTCGTAGCAGAGATGGAAGTATCCAAAACACTTAACTTTTTTCTGTTTATACCGCTCTTTTTGTGCTAGGCTAAGATGTTTCCGAACCGCCCGTAAAGCATGGGCATATGTTATTCAAATTAAAGAAAATCGTATTACGAATCCGAATTTTAAACCTGAAATGCGCAATGATGCCGATTTTGATAAAAAAAATATATAATAAAATTTTAGGTCTTGAAAGTATTTGTACATGGTTTGCAGTTTAAAGAAGGTACCACAAATTCCAATTCATTTATCTAATCAGCTATTGGTCCTTTTGTATGACTAATGTCAATGTGCTTATTAACGAATATCTAATGTTTCCACTCAGTAAGCTTTTCGAGCTTATTAATGTAAATTAAAGGGACAGTACCATCTTTTACGCCATTAATGCACTTGTTGCATTAATTCCTCTTACAAACTTCTCTGACTTCGTCACAGCACACTTTTTTTAAAAAGTCGCCAAAGTTACGATGGTTGCTATTTATATTGCAGGTCCTGACAATACTTATGTTCCCAGATGCATACAAGAACTTCCATTGGAAACTTTGCCATTTTTTTTCAGAACGTTTTGTCATCGTACAGTGTTTTGAAAAATTCATCTTAGTCAAAAAATAGAATTATCCGGTTAACATTTTCGGGCGATGATTTTTTACGATTTTCGGCGTGGGTTATCGTGACAAGAGAGTTTAAATCAACTTGTTTCGACTTTTGGCTATGAAGCACCTTCAAAAACCACTGTAAATCGCTAGTACCAAGAGTTCAGTCTCGGGCGCCGTTCGCTCCAGGATGAATTTCGTGAAGGACGTCCAACTTCGGTCACTATGCCAGAACCCATCGATACTATGCCTGAACTGATTAAATAAGACCGACATTAGCAAGACAAGCATCAATATGATATTGCATGTTCATTTAGCCGTGAAAAAAATTTGTTCTCGTTGGATCCCACATAATTTGACGAATTTTCAAAAAAAAAAAAGCTCGTATATTTTGGTGCAAAGAGGTGTTGAAAAAGTATAACTGCGGTAGCTCAAAGGCGGTGTATAACATTGTCACAGGTGACGAATCATGGATCTATGCATATGAACCCGAAACAAAACAGCAATCGACCTATTGGTCTTTCAAGACGAGCCAAATCCAACAAAAGCTGTTTGTGGAAGAAGTACATCGAAGCAAATGATTGCGTTTTTTTTTGGTATAACCGTCCACGTTGCCACAGTGCCCATAGTGGAACGTAGGACGGTCAATTCTAAGTGGTATTCAACCATCTGTTTGCCAACAGTGTTCGAAGGAACGAGGAAAGATAATAAGAGAACACGGATCATTTTGCATCACGACAATGCGAGCTCTCGCACATCAGCTGAAACTGATTTGGCACCCAATGACTTCTTCTTATTCCCTAGCATCAAGAAAAAAATGTTTTTCATCGCCCGAAGCAGATGTTGAAGCGTTCAAAAATAATGTATTGGAGGTGTCTCAATCGGAGTGGAAAAAGTGCTTCGAAAATTGATTTGTGCGCATGCAAAAGTGTATTGATCTTAAAGGAGAATATTTTGAAAAACAATTAAACCACTTCCAATGATAAATTATTGTGTTTTTATTGCCGGTCCCGAAATATAAGTAGCAACCCTCGTAGATGGGAACATCCAATGTGACTCAAAGACAATTCAGATGATTGCATCAAAATCAGAGGCTACACAACTTCAAACTCACCGTTGAAGGTAATCGTCGCCAATCTGCACCAACAAAGTATACAAAAGTGTTGTAGATTTGCTCATTATATAGACGAAGAATATCGTAGAGATAAGAAGCTAATTGCAAGGGTTGTTAATGTAATTTTTGGGTGAACTCAAAACGCATCGCACGTTTCAAAAATTAATATGCGAATTTTTTTAATTGCAGAATATTAAGTTTTTTTTTACTAAGAAGCAGGATATGAAAGTGATTTAAAATTAAAGGCGACTACAAAATATTCATGCTACTTACAACATAAAAAAGCCTTATTTTCGTGACGCACAGCCCATTGACCTGACATTTCATACATAATTTCAAAGTTTCCAAAATAGTAAATATTTATTTTTTTACCAAAATATTTACTAAGTATGAATAAAAATGTGACTTTCGATGGAACCATATATGCTAATACTAAGGAACGAGTATTGATATGAACCCCTTAAAAAATGCTAATATTTTTTAAAGCTTTAAAAGATCTGAGGTAGGATTTGCCAATAATTTTTGTATTAATGATCACCGAAATACATTTTAATTTTTGTATTTACAACATTAGATATCTGTGTTCCATCAGAAAAATAATAAAATCAGATTAATTTTAAAAATTTGTATTTATTCCGAACAGTTAGCTAAGATCAGGGCTCAGACTCTTGAACTTAGCATTCCTTGTGCTGTAAAGAAATTAGTAAGTGTAAATAAGAACATATTCAAGTAGATACTCGAATAAACCCAAAGTTCGTAACGAATTCAAATATACTTATAGGTTTATTTTTTGTATATTTTTGTCATTGGACTATTGGCTGGGCCGAACGTAAGGTCATATTAGAGTCGTTTTTCCACCATCGAAAAAAACTTTAGCCCACAAGTCCCCTCCAAAAAAAACTCCCAACCTCTGAACTGGCAACACTGCTACGTGAGATGTCCATCCACAGCACGCTCACATTATAGCTGCCTACCCAAAAGTAAGTGGATGTGTGTGCGAGTATGTTTGTGTATGTAGGAGTACATGTACGCCGATTAATACGATACGACATAAACGTTGGAGTAATTTTTACGATATTGCATCTGTGTAGCCTTTGATCTTTTATGCATCATTAAGATTTATGAATGTTTTTGTCGTTCGATATTCGACAATGTTCAACGTAACGCATCGAAACACCGGACGACATGCAAGGGGCCGTGTTAAGTCCAGAAGCATTACTACGAATACAAACAAACACACACACAAACATTTATTTTTATTTGAAACAATATTGGAAATTTTGAATAGGGTTCGAAAACAAATTAAGCAAAACTAAAATTGAGACCACAAGGGTCAACCGAAGAAAGTGCTAGTATAGACCCTATCCACAGCAACATGAAACTGACAGTTATGTTTATTGAAAGAGCATCGAGGGTGGATTTAAGCACCCGAAAACAAGGTCATTTAAAAAGACAATTGGCGAGTAGCTAACAAAACCAAAAACCATTTATTGAGATTTTTAACTATTTGGACCTAAATTATTGTATATAAAAATTCATTTATATTTGCAACAATTAAATGAATTTTTATTTAATACAGTTAAGGTCTAACAAGCTTAAAAAACATAACAAGTCTTGACCAAGAAAACAATATACTCGTAATTCAAAAGCTATTTAAATACAGCAAATTCATGTTAAGTATTTTAAATCAGATAAAAATTCGATTGTACCCTTTTCCTTGTTAATTTGACAGCTTCTTCTTAGTTGTTGTTGTCAAAGTGATTAGGGTATAACGTATAGGAGGTTAAACGCCATTTTAGCAGTCTGCTAGTTTGAAAGGTTAAAGCTCCTTATCTCTCATATGGGTGACTTCCGTAACTTCCTGTTTTCGTATCTTGCTAATATCCAGACAACTAAAGAAAAATGTTTGGATACAGTAGAAACATATTATCGACTTAACCTTCACATACATTAAGGCTACATACACAAACATTAAGGCTACAGAAGCGAGAAATACTGTCCATAACGCAACACTGCAAGGCGTAGCAGAGAGCGCTGTATGAAATTGTTATTAGAAGATGAACAATTAAAAGGACGGCCCAAACAGTGGTATATCCTTGAAAAATAAATATGTGACGCGCAAAATAGAAAGGGACCTAAGGGTAAAAACCAGTTTTGTTCAGGAGAGCCATTTTAAAGATTTAAAAACGTGTATCTTTGGTGTACCATCACTTTCATAAAACGCGCATATCTCTGGGAGGGAACACTTTTGGGGCATGGGATCGGTCTCATTCGATGTTCAGATGTTGTCCACATTAAAAAAAAAAGTGAAAATTAATTTTTTTACCCTTAGGTCCCTTTCTCTATGCGCTGTCACATATAGTGTTTTCGGTGCATGGAGAGTACATACTATCTTAACAAATATTTAGACCAGAAGATTACGCTAGATAATATCGGGTGACAAATCTAGATGTATTTTTTTGAAAATAAAAAAAATTCAAATAAAGTGTGGCATTTTTATTGTTCATTCGAAAGGACATTTAATGCCATTTATTTTTTGAATATAATTTTCTTCAAAAGTTGGCCGCAATGTTGGTAGCAAAAAGCACGCAGAAAAAAAGAATGGTTGGGGTGACTACATTCGAAGGGGATCATACCATTATTGGGTATATGGTTGTGACACAACAGTATTATGATCATCACAACAATAATATGATTCACACATAACCATACTATGATCCCCACAGCCATAGTATGATTCACACTCAACCATACTATGATCTCCACAACCATACTATGATCCTCACAACAATAGTATGATTCACACTCAACCATACTATTATCTTCACAACCATAGTATGATCCTCACAACCATAGTATATTTCTCATACAACCATAGTATGATCCTTACAACTGTAGTATGATTTATACGCAACCATACTATGATCAATACTACCATATTATGATCCTCACAACCATAGTATGTTTCTCATACAGCAATATTATGATCCTCACAACCATAGTATGTTTCTCATACAACCATAATATTAACCTCACAACCATACAATGACATACCCATACTATGATCCCCACAACCATAGTATAATTCACACTCAACCATACTATAATCCCCCAAAATTATTCATTAGGATTGGATAATGTTGTTATTCAAAAGGAGATTTTTATCAAGCAAGTTATATTAAATTGCCTTACAATAAGCTAATAGCCAGAATTGCGGCCATGATTTTATTGAACATCTCATTCATGAAACAAAAATATATATTCCAACGGCAGTCGAAAATTCTTTTAACCATCCGTAGACCCCAAGAAACGAATGTGATTAAGTCATGATCAATGGCTATATACTTAAGTGCAGGAGGATTTTAAATAAACGAGAACCAGTCGGTAGTAGAGTATTTCACCGAACAAAGTAAACATAATAATAATCCCTCGAACTTCCTTCCGGTTGTTGTTGTTGTTTTTTATAATGGACAACAACCATGCACTTTCCATGAGTTTTTCTTTGGTATATCAAAAAAACATACGCATACACAAAAATATTCGCAACCATGCCGTATGATTGCCGCAATCATATTATTGTTAACATAAATTTTAAACAACAATACTTTTGCTGCACCAACCATGTTTATATGGTTGCTGCAACCATATTTTCATTTCTAAATTTGGCAATAATACTATTGTTACAATTTAACAATAGTTATATTGTCGCAATCACACAGTAGCCAAAATGAAATTCAAAAAACAATACTATGGTTGCGACAAACATGCTTTTATTGTAGAAAACATATTATTGTTGCGGTGACCATAGTGTAACCATATGTTTTCTCTGCGTGTGGCGCGATAGCGAGCAACGTTTATGATTGCATTCCGGCCATCATCATTTTTAAAGAAATATGGACCGATGATTCCACCAGCCCATAAGTCGCACCAAACCGTGGTTTTCTCTGGGTAAAATGGCACCCCCTGAACCTCTTCTGTTTGTTTTTCAGCCCAAATGCGGCAATTTTGTTTTTGATGTTGTCGTTGAGCCAGAATTGGGCCTCATCACTGGAAAAAAATTTTGTTAGAAAACAACGAACCTTCTTAGAGCTTTTGAAGAGCCAAATCACTGAAGTTTGGAGACGTTGTTGCTGTGTAAGGCTTTCCATGGCAAACAATACTGAAAACAAAACAAAAATAAGTTTAACACAACTCACGAGTAATCTGTAAAAAGAAATCCTATTAAACAAATACCTCTAGATTGATCACCCGTTATAAACCGATGTCAATATGCTTACCACCTAAGACTAACTGTATTAAGAAAGAACAAAAAAATGAAATCTCTTACTGCTATTGCAAGACCCACAGATGTACTTAATATTGGTTGTTCTGTGGATCATTTTATTGCAGGCAGGATGGCTGACTGCCTAACCGACCGACCGGCTGCTTACAGTATTTGTTTTATGGACATTGTTACTATCGGTTGGAATGCGATACAACTTAATTATAAAAAGAAAATTTGACACCAATTACAATGTAAAGAAATAACAATCATAAAGAAATATAAATGTACAAATTGTTGTCGGTGTCTTCTATTTATTTTTTTTTTTTTGATCGGTTCGTATATGTAAATTAAATACAACGACAGTGGCAGCAACAACACGAAGAAGAAAAAAAAAACAAATATATTTTTCACTGATAACAACAAAATTTCATGAAAATGTGTGATTTTCTTCTTCTGTTAGCTGCCTCTTGGACTGACCGAACCGATATTGGCAGCACTAAATGAAAGGGAACGAAATTAAATGCTTTACAAAGGCCTCCCGGCATAAAAATTCAATAAATGAAAACGATTTGCTTTTGAACAAATACCGACATTCAAGCAAGGCACAACATGTAACGTTAAATAGCAACAGCCTAAATGGATGTTTGTAACACAAGTATTGACAAATTTTCCTTGAGACCATTAAAGTTATTTGAACTTCATTCAACAGCAGCGACAGCGAACATGAAAATTTAATGCAATGTTCTGTTTTAGAATCTTGAGCGACATTGGTTGCTTGCTGATGATGGAGTTGCTGCTGCGGCTGCTGTTGCTAATATTTCTGCACATTTCCCCTCAGCTTTAACTAAAAAGTTGAATTTGCATTAATTATGTAAGAAGTGCATCAATCTGAACAACGTCTGTGAAGCGGTTAACATCAATAGTTCGTAGAATAGAATATGGCAACTTTTTTCATAGTAACACTTCGTGTTCATTGGCGTAACTATGGGGGGCCTGGCCCCCCAGAGTGCTGAGTATATTTAAATTACTCGTACGGCAAGGTCTACCTTTAAGAGGACACCGTGAGAACCTTGCTTCTACAAATAGAGGTAATTTCAAGTCATTTAGAGAAACATACTAGTTACACTAGTCCAAAAATTCAAAATGAAATCATTGAGATTATAGCGCAGCTTACCCTGGAGAAAATCGTAACGGAAGTCAAAGCATGTGGGTTTTTTTCTATAATGGTGGACGAAGCCAGATGCTACAAAGAAGAGCAGTTATCAATTTCAATTAGATATGCAAAAGATTTGGACATAGAAGAAAGATTTATGGGTTTTATAGATTGCTCTACCTCCAGAGACGCTAAAAGCTTAGCTACGCTCATCTTGGACTTTTTGAAAAAGAACAATTTGGCTGATCTTCCTATCCTCGCTCAATCATACGATGGAGCCAGCGTCATGTCTGGGAAGCACCGAGGTCTTCAAGCAATTATAAAGGAAACACACCCTCAGGCAATATACATCCATTGTTTAGCGCATAAGCTTAATTTAGTTGTTGTGGACTCATGCACAAAAGTTTCTGCAGCAACTGCCTTTTTCAATACCTTAGAAGCTTTATACATCCATTTCGCGGAACCCGGAAACCATGCCCGTCTTCAAAAAATGAATGAAACTCTTGGTATCAAATCTGGTCGAGAGATAAGCAGCTTGAGCACCACCAGATGGAGTTGCCGCTTTGAAAACTGTAGAGCAGTTTTAACGAATTACGAAGCAATAAAAGCTGTTTTGGAAGATGAAATAAACAAGAATCAAGATAAAAATTCAGTAGAAGCGATCGGATTATTATCGTGTATTCAAAAACCAGATTTTGTTGTCTGTTTACACGTCTTTCACTCAGTACTATCAGTAGTAAATGTACTGAGCAAATATTTCCAAGGCAAAAATGTCACTCTTGGTCAAGCCAGTAGTATAATAACAGGCACAATGAGCACTTTTGAAAAGAATAGGAACCAGTTTGATGGTCTTTGGAAGGGGATCGAAGAATTTGCGGGAAAGCATGAAATCTCTCTCGAACCTACTCGAATCTCTAAAAGGAAACGACAGCAACCAGAAAGGACAAAAGATTTTGTAATTGAGTCAACACTAGGCAAAAGTAGCTTCATAGATTTGCCATCTGATACCAATGCATACGAATATTGGAAAATCAATATTTATAATCAAGTAATGGACAATATTATAGGTAATTGGAGAAAGAGATTTGATAACTTGCCCTTGGCACAATCCGTTGACTCATTCTTAAAGTTGGATCTAAAAAACGGAGAAGCTTTCATCAAAAATTTCAAAGACATCCTAAAAATCGACACAACTTCATTACAAGCTGAATCTTTAATAATTAAAAGCATGATGGAAAATAAAAAGGCCGGAATTGATCTCGAAAATTTAAAGACGGAGGTGAAGAAAGACTTCTGCCCGAATTTGTACAATTTATTGCAAGCAGCTATAGTTCTTCCGGTAAGCTCGGCTGGCTGTGAGCGAAGCTTTTCTGCCATGCGTCGTATTAAAACATGGTTACGAGCGACGATGTGCCAGGAGCGTTTTTCGAATCTGTCTCTTCTTAACATAGAAAACGAAATAATTAAAAACAAAATTAGAGCCGATGATATCTTAAATATTTTCGCGAAAAAAAAACCGAAAATTAAAATTGGTGTAAAAATTATTTGTCGTTTAATGAACTACTGCTTCTAATAAAAATTTTATTGTTTTGTCTTAGAAGACAATTTATATAACACTATATGTATGTACTTTTGTTTGTTATTTTTACTGGTTTTGATAAATATTTTTTTTTCTTTGAAAGAAAAATAAAAACATTTTTGCAGTGTGGTAATTTTTCTCTCAATATGTATGTATATATAGCATAATATGTATGTTCTTTGGTTTCGTGGATCGTAAAACCTGTAGGCTCATATTTGCGTGGAGCGAAATGAAGGATGATGGCCAGCCCCCCCCCTAGAGAAAACTCCTAGTTACGCCAATGTTCGTGTTTATATTGCATGAACCATTTGCTTTATTGTGCAAAACAATAAAAATTTAATAAAAATCTAGGAAATACGAGAGTTTCGTTAAGAGTTTTTTACGCTTAAGGGCAATACGAAAATCGCAGTATGACAATTTTTTTAGCCAAGTTGTGTTTCGTTCCATGCCAAAATCATGTAGTCCAAATACGTATCATCATGTTCGGGAGATATGGTCTTTCTATGTTCAGGGTTGTATGGGCGGTGCCACGCACTTTTTTTCAATTTACACATAACATAGTTCGTAATAATTTGCTAGTCATTGATTTAATTATGTTACAATTGTATAGGGTGATCCATTTAGAGGTATTTTTTCAGCACAAAAAAAAATGAGTATAAAAATTCAATTCAAGTGTGTCAATTCAATTCAGATTATTGGTAATTTGAAAGGACATTTTATGACATTTATTTTTTGAAAATAATTACCTTCAAATGTTGGCAACCATAGTCAATAAACATTTGGGCTGAAGAGGAACAACAAGAGGTTGAAGAGGTGCCATTATACCCAGAGAAAACCACGGTTTGGTGCGGTTCATAAGCTGGTGCTGCTTTTCGTTGCGCCAGAAATGGCCTTATCACTGAACACAATTTTAGTCAAAAACAGCGGATCTTCTTCTTATACGGGCCGATAATTCCACCAGCCCATAAACCGCACCAAACCGTGGTTTTCTCTGGGTATAATGGCACCTCTTGAACCTCTTCTGGTTCCTCTTCAGCCCAAATGCGACAATTTTGTTTATTGCCGTTGCGCCAGAAATGGCCTTATCACTGAACACAATTTTAGTCAAAAACAGCGGATCTTCTTCTTATACGGGCCGATAATTCCACCAGCCCATAAACCGCACCAAACCGTGGTTTTCTCTGGGTATAATGGCACCTCTTGAACCTCTTCTGGTTCCTCTTCAGCCCAAATGCGACAATTTTGTTTATTGCCGTTGCGCCAGAAATGGCCTTATCACTGAACACAATTTTAGTCAAAAACAGCGGATCTTCTTCTTATACGGGCCGATAATTCCACCAGCCCATAAACCGCACCAAACCGTGGTTTTCTCTGGGTATAATGGCACCTCTTGAACCTCTTCTGGTTCCTCTTCAGCCCAAATGCGACAATTTTGTTTATTGCCGTTGCGCCAGAAATGGCCTTATCACTGAACACAATTTTAGTCAAAAACAGCGGATCTTCTTGTTTTTTGCCGAAAGTTCTTTTCCATATTACAGTTGCCAACATTTGAAGGAAATTATATTCAAAAAATAAATGGCTCTAGATGGATCACCCATTACTCTTACTATGTTTTATTGTATCTCTAACATGCCTACGCTTTTGAAGAGATGTTTATACCTTTCTAACAGAAACTTATAGTCTCAGTAGAGATTTGACCCGATTTGGCATTGACCCATAACGCCCGATCCGCTCAATCAAATTCGTTGCTATAGAGAAAACCCTAAAAATGTTCCTGAATTCCAACTAATTCAAATATATTAGGCTTTTATTATGCGAAATATGAAAAAAGATGGACGAGTAGCTGATGATATGAAAAAAATTGGGGAAAAAAAGCAATCCGTTACAAAAGTAGGTGTGACGAAGTTAATGAAAGGAATAAAAGGCAATACTCGCTATTACAAAACTATTTTTTAAAAAAAAAAAATAGTTTCTACTAATCCTATTAATGTCGTTCTTTTTAAACAACACAATTTATTTTACAATTTTTTTATTTCATAAGAATAAAAATCGTAATTTTACTTATAAAATAAAGTGTGCAGTTTCTTTTCGGTACATCCCTTTTGTTCCAAATACGACCGGGATATCTCTTACTGTTTCTTTGCTATAGTCTCTCTAAGTTAAGGGTTGTATGGGCGTTGCTAAGCTCCCTTTAATAATGCATCCAAAAATTTGTTCGTGGCTAAACTTAACATTCAGGTAAAGTTTTGTAATGATCGGAGTTCATACCCAGCAAACCAAACCTTCAGAATTAGGTCAGAATTCTGTACATGCCCCAAAAGTGTTCCCTCCCAGAGATATGCGCGTTTTATGAAAGTGAAGTCGAAGATTCTAAGCGCAAATATAAAGGGAGCTAATCTTTAAAATGGCTCTCCTGAACAAAACTGGTTTTTAACCTTAGGTCCCTTTATGTTTTGCGAGTCACATATATGGTTGTTGCAGCATTATACGAGAGCTGATATATATATTTCTGGTCTAATAATGAAAATGCGAATATTTATCATCAAAAATGGTTTTATTGTTTTTCAAAGTATTCTCCGGCATTGGCGTAGGAATGGATTTTTTCTGGGGGGGGCTATAGCCCCACTCAACTCACTGAATTTCAAAATGTATAAATTCAAAAATAATGCCTAGATTTGGATTTTAGTTATTTATTTATGAAAGAAACGAAACTTAAACAATGAATTCAATAACAGACTAAATTATAATGATATTAATAGAAAAAAGTTTAGTCTTTAAAAAAATTAAATTAAATAAAATAAATAAAGTTCAGACTTCTATTAAAAATAAAAAAAAATAATTGTATTAAAAAATAAATAAATCATGACAGCATTAAATGCTGGTTCTTCGTCTCTTTTTTGAAAAAATTTCAAGAATATCATCGGCAGTTATAGAAAATTTTACTATTTCATTTTCAATATTTAAGATAGCTAAGTTTGAAAATCGGTGTTGGTGCATCGTTGATCTTAGCCACGTTTTTATTCGACGCATTGCAGAAAAGCTTCTCTCACAGCCAGCAGAGCTTATTGGGAGACTTAAGGCCACTTGTAGAAGTTTGAATATATTTGGGTATATATTTTTGTCAACTTTTTCTTTCAGCATATCCAAATTGATGGGATTATTTTTATATTGAACTTTTAAAAGATTTTTTAACACGATAGTTTCGGCTGAAAGTGAATCTACATCAATCCGAAGGATTTCTTTGTAATTTTCAATGAACTCAGAAGCTCCTTTCAAATCAAGCCTTCCAAAGTAATTCACTGCTTTAGCTAATGGAAGACTTTCAAATCTGTACTCCAAATATGCCGTAATGTTGTCGATTATCGGATAGTAGATGTTTATTTTCCAGTATTCAGATGCAGTCGTATTGTCAGGCAAATCAATAAATGTACTTTTACCGACTGTTGCATCTACCAAAAAATCTTTATGCAATGTGGATGATGTTTTTCTTTTTGAACGGCTTATAGGTTCTAATGAAATTTCATTTTCGCTTGCAAAATTTTCAATATCTTTCCAAATTTCATTAAATTTGTATCTGTAATCTTTAAATGTATTAATTGTTGCCATCACCGTTTCATAGGCTTCTCCTAAACTTGAATTTTGAGTTTGAAAATATTTGCTCAAGGTATTTATTACTTTGAGAGTACTATGAAATACGTGAAGGTTTACAATAAAATCTGGTTTGGTGATTAAGTGTAATAATCCTAAAGCTTCTACGCCATTTGTATCTCGAACAGCATTTGCTTCCTCCTCTAAAGCATCTTTAATACCAATATAGTTAGTAATAACCGATCTACAATTTTCATATCTGCAGCTCCACCTAGTTGTACTCAGACTATGTATTTCCAAATTTTTTATTTGCAAAGCATTGCTGATTCTTTTCAAATCGCTATGGTTTCCAGGTTTTGAAAAATGTGAGTACAGCGCTTCTAGAGTATTAAAAAATGTTGAACTGGATTTTATATTAAAACAGGAATCCACAATGACCAAATTTAACTTGTGTGCCAGGCAATGGATAAAAATAGCTTGAGGATGATTTTGCTTTATTTTCATTTGCAATCCATTCTTGTAACCTGACATTACACTTGCACCATCATAAGACTGTCCAACTATTGGAAGATTTCCCAGTTTCTTTTCTTCCAAAAAATCCAAAATAAGATTTTGTAAAGAAATAGCATCTCTACTTACAGAACAGTCCACAAATCCTACAAAATGTTCTTCTACTTCTAAATCGACGGCAAATCTTATTGTAATCGATAGTTGTTCTTCTTTAAAACATCTGGCCTCATCCACCATCAATGAGAAAAATCCGCACGACTCAACCTTTTGAACTATTATATTGATTACAGCGTTGGCAGATATTTGAAGTAATTCGTTTTGGATTTCAGGACTGCAGTAATTTGTACTTTTGTTTAAATTAGACTTGAACGATGAATCGTACTTGGCGGAATGCTCTGCAAGTTCTAAAAAATTGCCTCTATTTCTGCAGGTTTCACTTTCTCTGTGCCCCCGAAGAGGAAGTCCTTGACGCACCAAAAGTAATAATATATCTATAACTTTCTTTATATATTCGCGATGTTCATTTATTTGTAGTGTATGTCTTTTCATTTTGTTCTCGACATTCTTTAAGGCCAAAGTTGCGGCAAACTAAACAAAATGCCTTTTCTACTTCAGCACTATATTCCAACCATTCATACACATCATAGTATTTAGCAGAAAAGGATCTGTTCTGTCCATCAATCATGACTTTATTATATTTCATTTGTGGCTGATGTGGTCCACTTTCCTTTTTACCTAAATCATTTGGTGCTCCTACATTATGGTCATTTGTTTTAGGACGTTCTTCTGTAATACTTGCTTCTAAGTTAATTTCTTCGGTTGGTTTAGTAATGGCTCTATCAACAGCAACATTTGTCAGCTTGGATGTTCCAGCTTTTTCACCATGTACCAAATTTATTGAGTTGGACTCTTCAGCGTTTTCGCCATTTTTTGCAATATTTTTTGATTTGAAAAACGATCTAATATCTTGAATTTTCTTCATGTCTACAATTCAGAAGGCTTAGGAGAATGTATACATACTTAAAAATAGTAATTCTTACCGATTGCAGAGTTTTGCTTAGAATATATTTGCTAAACAATTACATATATTGCGAAGAAATTAACTAGGTTAGCTTACAATGTTGTTCACGTTTCCACAAAAATACTTGATTAATGATTGATTTTTTGCTTTTGTTTACACGATCAGCTGTATCGCCAGTCGTGATACACAAAGATAATGTGTTGTGTAGGTGTAGCGGCATAATATATGATTCAATCAATTGTTTATATAAATAGGTAGATGGAGCCACCATTGCCGCCTGCTGTACGATTTGTTTAACAAACACTTTAAAACTAATTTCTTGTATTATTTAATAGCATCAAAACATATTTGGTTATTTATAGACGCACAAATTTCACTTGGACGTTATCTAAAAATTCTGGGTGGGGGGGGGGCTAAAAAGTTCTGGGGGGGGGCTTAGCCCACCCCAGCACCCCCGTTCCTACGTCTATGTTCTCCGGCATGATTTATACACTTTTGCATGCGATCTAATCAATTGTCGAAGCACTTTTTCCACTCCGAATGAGACACCTCGAAAACATGGTTTTTGAACGCTTCAACAGTATCTTCTAGCAACGAAATACGTTGACCACGCCTCTTTTTCTTGATGTGCGGGAATAAAAAGACGTCATTGGGTACCAAGTCAGGACTGTACGACCCATGACCTATCAATTTGACCCATCAAATCGACGTTTTGGCCGGTTAAAAAGGCGCTAATTTGAGCCGATGTGTTAGAGCTCGCATTGTCATGGTGCACAACGATTCGTCCTCTCTTGTTCGTTTTTCGAATTTCTCCGAAGACTTCAGGCTAACAAATTGTTGTGTACCACTCAGAATTGACCGCCCTACGTTGCTCAAGAGGAACAGTCGCCACATGACCAGTTTTGCTCGTGTCGATTGGTGAGAAGAAATTTTGAAAAAATACGTTTATAAGGTCGTCACAGGTGACGAATCATGGATCTATGCGTATGAGCCCAAAACAAAACAGCAATAGACCGTGTGGGTCTTCGAAGACGAGCCAAATCCCAAGAAAGTTGTTAGTGGAAGAAGCACTTCGAAGTTGTGAAAAAGGATCGCACGAAAATGTTCACGAGTTAGTTCCATTTTTTTGCCAAATTGCTTTTTTCAAGTCACTGTAAACAACACAAATGATAGTCGTACACAAATGATGAGTACGTTTATGCTAAAGAATGTTAAACTTTCCAATGGAAATGTCAGATGGCGCCAGGCAACACTCAGTTTTGCCTATGCCAGGTATATATATAGCAACCCTCGTAAATATGGTTGGTGCGACAAAAGTATTGTTATTTTTGGATCTTATATTAACAATAATATAATAACGGCAATCATATGGTGGTTATTTCAAATTTGAATATGGATTTTTAAACAGTGTTATTGCTACGAATCTTACGCAATAATAGTTTTATCTGTTAACTAATATTTTTTCAAACAAGCCGCTTTGGATTTGTAAAGAGTGTTTTTTAGACGTATGGTTTTCAATCTGGCCACACTTTATTCAGATTTGGTCTTTTTGACAGCTGCCACTTAATTTTTGCTCAGTTTGGCTTGTCATTTAATAGTGAATAGACTTACTCCGGAACAACGTTTGCAAATTATGGTGAATGGATTCAAAACGAGATGGCCACCGATCCTGATTTTACAAGAAAATTTTGTTCAGCGATAAAACTCACTTTTGGTTGAATGGGTACGTTAATAACAAAAGTTGTCGCATTTGGAGTAATCAAGATCCACAAGCCATTGTTGAGAAGCCGTTACATCCACAGAAAGTCACTGATTAGTTTGCTCTATGGGCAGAGGGAATCATTGGTCCATATTTCCTCAAAAATGTAACCGGCCATAAAGGATATTAAACCTTTGGTTCCAACAAGACGGCGCTACATGCCAAGGAAACTTTTGGTGAACGCATTATCTCGCGTCGTGGGCCTGTGGAGTGGCCTCCAAGATCATGCAATTTAACACCGTTTTTGCTGCAAAAAATGGTCGGAAATTGGGCCTATTGACTGCAATTTATTCGAGACAGTCGAATAAATGGCAACCCTTATCTTTATAATAAAGCTAAATTCCTGGCTATAACATTAAATTATATGCATTTTATTTCGTCTAAAAAAACACCCGTTATACTGAAATATTTTTAATATATAAAACACTTACAGATATTTTATTTTGGTAAATAAATCACTCCTATTATTGTGTAGTTCCAAATAAAAACGACCCAAAAACTGCACTTTTAAAAAATGACCTCTTCGATTTTGATGAATTTTGGCACATATATTCTCCTAGTTTCTGCCTGTCATATGCCACCTAATTTGTCTCCTCGACTTGGCTCTAATCTTACAGCATCTCAAAGAAGGCCTCGACAAGCATTTTAAGGAAATGTTATCGGGAACAAGACATCAGAATTTAACAAACGAGGTGTCGCCGGATAGTTATAGAGACAGTGTAAATAAATATTTTGTTCTGGCAGTTGCTAAAATGGGTGTGGTATCCACTTTTTTCTAAAACGCATGCAATAATGAAAAAAGTATATTGCAGGAAACAAAATTGACAGATATTCATTCATAAGGAAAAAAGTTACGTGTGCTCTAGTCTACGCTCGGCTAGAATCGTTTGTGTGTAAGGTACCAGAGGGGGCGTGGCTAAAGTTCAAAATTTTGTTAGCTAGTCTATCTTAAATTCGATTTTCTAGCTACAAATTTTCAACAGAGCAGAATAGTACGAGTATGATTAGAATGGAAATTATTATGCGAAGTGGTTGGAATGGGACATTTGAATTGGAGTTACCAGAACAGAACAGGGCGTGCTATCCACTCTTTTCTTACATGTGTATAAAGCCGTTGTAAAAATATAATGGAATTCACCAACATGACCCTGTCCGACCATGTTAATGCAATTAAATTATTACAATGGCAATTGGTATGAGATATTTACATTTGAGATATCACTACAAACTTAAAAACAACGATGATAAAATGAATGACCTTCGTCTTCTGCAAGGTACTCGCATGTTGAAGTTATCACTCACAACTCGATTTATACGGAAATTCCCTAAAACATACAAATTATGTCCAGATTTTTGCTGAAGCTGATGATTGCACAAACAAGAAAACGGAAACATTTTGTCAGTAGACGTCACAGGGGTAGTGTAGCAAAGGCAAATGACGATTTAGTCCGAAATACCGACAGACATCTAGACTCACTGACAATTCGCGACTTGCCATGAAATCAGAAAACGTTCTTGTGTTTGATCTAAGCCGACAGAGGCGGCTTGGCAGCGAAAGCGGCAGCAAACATTAAAAGCTCTTGGCGCTATCTTGGCTGTTGGAAATCGTGTGTACACAGCGATTAAATTGCATACGAAACAGATCACATACATCATTCTCTTATTGGTGATGTAGTTGTTGTTGCTGCTGTTGATCTTCTTCTTCTTCTTATTGCATGTGAAATTGGATCATCTTTGTTGTTGGTATGTATTTTTCTCATTTTATGTTTAAATGAAACCAAATGGTTTCGGCTCTTGCATCTATTCCACACAAGCCCCACACAGATATGGCGAAAAATCAAATGTTTTCTACATTCAGAGGAAATACTGCTCAATTCTTCGGTTGGTACCATTGTCGAGAGCAACATGTTGCAGCAATGCAATGCTGCAACGGTAGCCACTTGTGAATCTTGTATTGCACTCACTATTCATTACCTACTGTTTGAATTTGGCCCCGCAAGGCTTATGAAGTTTGCTACATTTTACATTTTTCATCGAAAAACCCTTTATGCTTAATTTAAGCAAGATTGGATTTAAATTGTAGCTTACAGAGGGGCACGACTCAACTTAGAAAGGATCTTTGCATGGAAAACAGAGACTCATAGGGTCATATTTCGCCAGGGTTGGTTAAAGATGTTTCATAACGCCTATTCGAAATTTAAGCAAGATTGCTTGAAAACGTTACTTGTCAAGCGGCAGGCGGGTCCGTTGCGTGGATATTTAGGCAATATAAGTAAAATTGATTAAAGCTCTCTTACAACAGTAGTGTCCAAAAAACCGGTTTTTTTAGAAAACCGGCATTTCGAATTTATTTCCAAAGCGTGTTTTGAAAAAACTGACCGGTATTAGCCATTTGCCTACGAATGGAAATTATTTTTCGAATCTGAAGTAACGTAATAGTGCCCTGGAACCCAAATTTTAAAAATAGGGTAAGCTTCATGGCAAATTTTTGTAACTATCGTAAATTTGTGAGCTTAACCAACCTATAAGTGTACCGATTAACTCAGAATCACTGTCTGATACGTTTTGACTATGTCTGCCTGCCAGTTCGTCTCTCCTTCTGCCCGTACGTCCATCTTAATCTTGCTATCAAGCCACAGGTAGCATATGTTGTCCGATTTTTTATGAAATTTAGCAAAAGTAAGTTTCTGGATTTAACACGGTCGCTATTGAAATTGAAGAAAATTAATCCAGATTTAGATAGAGCTGCCACATATCAGTTCATTATTTTATATTTTAATAAAATTTGGCACGAGTAAGTTTTTCGGGCCAAGAAAGGACTATTGACATTGAAGCAAATCGGGACAGATTTAACATCTAACTCGGTTCAGATTTAGATGTTAGATGAAGATTTAGATAAAGATTTAGATGAAGCAACATTTTACATTAAATCTTGAAGAAATTTGGTTAGTTCCCTATTCCAAGGACGGACACGGTTGAAAGTAAGTTATAGCTTCCACATGTATGTTTAAGCGATTTTACAAATAATTTTGGCTCAAATTCGTATATGTCACAGGTTTAAAAATCTAGGTTAACTAAGAGCCCGTATAAGGGGGTCAAAAACCTATTTTATGTTGGCATTTCTGAACATCCAGAGTGCAGGGCCACGCCCGACCTTAGTTTTCTACAAGTTATATATGTCCATTAAAGTATATGTGAAGCCATTTTTTGGCCCCCGACAATTTTTAAAAAAAAGGCTATGTACTTTATTGGACCAAAACTAGTTATATATCTTCCGCAATACGAGGGCGACCGCAAAACTAACTGGCCTGGCACATTTTCTGTTTTACTAGCAACTCTTTTTTTGTTTTTTAAAAGCAATCTTTTATAAGCCATCTGTCAAAATTTCCGAAATATTTAATGATTATTTTCTTTGTTACAGGTGATTGAAGTAAACAAGTTTTATAATTTTTGAAAAATGGGAAATAAAGAGTTTCGTGCGGCAATTAAACACTTTTATATGAAAGGTTATACGCCACAATTAATCAAAGATGAATTGGATTATGTTCATGGTGATAATGCACCATCATACTCCACCGTGAAATCCTGGGTTCAACAATTTAAAATGGGTCGTTCAAGTACGGAAGATGAACAACGCTCTGGAAGACCGAAAACTGCTACTACTATTGAAAACATTAGAAAAATATTTAATGAAGTGACTAAAGATAGACGAACAAAGCTCAGAGAACTTTCTGATATTGTTAAAATACAGGAAAAACAAGTTTGAAGTATTTTACATGATGAACTCCACATGAAAAAGCTATCCGCGAAAAAGGGACGCGTTTCTTGACTTTGTCCCAAAAAATCGTCCGTTGGACCAATTCCGAGGAGCTTTTAGCGATTTATCAGCGTAATCCAATAAAGTTCTTGCGCCGATTCATAACTGTTGATGAAACATAGATCCATCACTACATCCCAGAATGCAAAGAACAGTCAAAACAATGGATAGAAGCTGGTAAAAGTGGTCCCAAGAAGGCGAAAACTGTTAAGTCAGCAGGAAAAGCAATGGCCACATTGTTTTGGGATGCAAGGGGTATAATATTTATTGATTATCTTGAGAAAGGAAAAACAATAAATAGTGAATATAATTGTGCATTATTGGATCGGTTGAGTGAAGAAATCAAGATAAAACGACCGCATTTAGAAAAAAAAGTTCTTTTTCATCAAGATAATGCTCCTTCACACACTGCATTTTTAACTCAACAAAAACTGGCCGAATTACGATTTGAAATTGCTCCGCATCCACCATATAGTCCAGATTTAGCTCCTTCTGATTATTTCTTGTTTCCAAATTTAAAAAAAATTTCTCGGTGGCAAAAAATTTTCGTCCAATAGCGAGGTTATTGCTGAAACTGAGGCATATTTTGAAGTTCTTGAAAAATCTTATTTTTCGGGTGGAATTAAAAAACTTGAAAAACGTTTGATGAAGTGTATTGAGTTGGAAGGAGATTATGTTGAAAAATAAATAATAATTCCAAAAAAAAACGGTTCTTTTTATGTTAGGCCAGTTACTTTTGCGGTCGCCCTCGTAGGTTTCATTTAACACAAAATGCTAAATTTGAGAAAGATCGTCTTATCGTTAATATGTAAAGTTTTATCTAGATTGACATATATCTAATTGACAAAAGACGGAAGCCAGACTAACATCGCTCAATCGAATCATACAGGGTGGTGCACTAATTGTGCTACAATAGGAAATTCAAATAACTTTTTTTTAATCACTGCATTTTATTTCTTTTTTTTGTATAGAAAATTCAATTTTATTTTATATGACTAATTGCGTTTGAAGATATTAGACCGTAAATTACATCCTTGCTCATCCACGCATATGCGACACCTGATCAGAAAATCATTCATAGCGACCTGAAGGGTTGAAGTTGCAATTGCTTCAACTAGTGTTTTAATAAACTTTTCTAGTTCAGTTAAACTCCTTGGTTTCGTTTTTTACACCTCTTGCTTGAAATAACCACATAAAGAAGTTTGGTGCAGTCGGGTCCCGCGGAGAGTGAAATTCCTGGATATTGATTTTTTTTGGGAATTTTCGTTTAAGCTCTGCCGGTCTTGCTATATATGTGACAGCGCATAGAGAAAGGGACCTAAGGGTAAAAAAAATCAAATTTCACTTTTTTTTATGTAAACAACATCTAAGCATCACATGAGACCGATCATATGCCCCAAGAGTGTTTCCTCAAAGAGATATGCGCGTTTTATGAAAGTGATGGTATTTAAATCTTTAAAATGGCTCTCCTGAACAAAACTGGTTTTTACCCTTAGGTCCCTTTCTATTTTGCGCATCACATATGCAGTTGCTCCATCTTGCTGGAACCAAATGTTGTTGAATCGGATACATCTTCGGTGAAGTTTTGGGTAAAAAAATGCATTAACATCTTTAAATAATGATCCCCATAGACAGTCACTGTTACATCGTTTGCTTTAAAGAAGTATGGACCTACAATGCAGCTTGATGAAACTGCGCACCACACAGTAGCTCGTCCTGGTTGCAGTTATGTCTCATGGAGTATTTCTGGATTAGATTCACTCCATAAACGGCAATTTTACTCAAAAATGTCTTACGGCGCTGAGGCCCTTGTTATTTCTAAGCTTTGAATTATTATAACGTTTTTGAATAAATTTAATAAAAAAAAAAACATAGAGATCACGATGGTACCGACTTCGTGCGTTGCTTTCAAATTCGGCAAACATTTTTTCCAGACTCATAATCGTCCATCTACTCGGGGAAGTTCCGCCAAACTCCCGCCTAAATTAACTTTGGACGGAAATGCAGGACTCCAAAGCATGGTACCACTGCAATATCGAAATCCTCTTTTCGGTATTAGTTTTTAAATACTAACCTTTTAAATAAAATAAAGAATAAGCCGACAGAAAAAAAATTGTTACGTTTTGTTTTTGTAGCACGATTCGTTCGCCACCCTATATATGACTGATTCAGCCATTTACTATATAAAAGGTTTAATTGTTAGCCACAAATTAACTGTATACCCATGTCAAAATGTATATGAAATAGTATTCCTAACATGAGGCGAAAAGTACCTATCAAAATATGATGTAAAAAAAATTTTAATCAGTGAGACAATTTATTTTATGTAAAAAAAAATCTTGGCCCTTCTGATTGATTGAGAAAGTGTACTCAAGTTTTAAAAATTTTAAAAAATTGTCCACTAAAATATAGGGTGATCCATCTAGAGGTATTTCTTCCATTGGGGTTTGTTAAGAGTTTACGCGTGAGTTGCGTTAAACTTTATATTTTCTGCTTTTCAGATTTGTTTGCCATTTTATCATAAAAAGATTAACACCGCAACAACGTCTCCAAATTGTGCAACTGAATTATGGAAATGAGAAACAAAAAGATCCGCTGTTTTCGAACAACGGTTTATTCAGTGATGAGGCCCCTTTCTGGCTCAACGGCTACGTCAATAAATAAAATATCCGCATTTGGGCTGAAGAGGTTCAAGAGCTGTCATTATACCCAGAGAAAACCATAGTTTGGTGCAGTTAATGGGCTGGTGGAATCATCGGTCCATATTTTTTCAAAAATGAGGATGGCCGGAACGTAACCTTGAATGGTGCTCGCTGTCGCGCCTTGATATCGGCCTTTTTGCAACCTGAAATTGAAGCCCGTAATCTTAACGGTATTTGGTTTCAGACAATGGAATTATTGAGAGGTAATTTCAAAGAGCAGCTAATTTCACGTATTTGACCGGTGAGTTGGCCGCCTAGATCGTGTGATGGCACGAGTTAAGGCTTTTTTCTTTAGGGCCACGTAAAGTCCAAAGTCTACGTCGACAAACCAACTTAGATTCAGGCTTCGAAGCCAACATTACGCGTGTCATGAACGCCATACCGGTCGAAATGCTCGAACGAGTCATCCAAAATTGGATCTTCCGAATGGACACGCTGAGACTTAGTAGCGGTTAACATTTAAAGGAAATTATATTTAAAAAAATAAATGGCATAAAATGTCCTTTGGAATGAACAACAAAGATTTCACACTTGATTTGAATTTTTGTGTTTTTTTGTGGAAAAAAATACCTCTAGACCCATCACCCGATATTTCAATGATTTCGAGTAAAAAAATGATTTCAGCAGTTTTTTTGAATATTAATTCCTTCTGAAAAAAAATGTGAATTAAATATAGGCCAGATCGGTTAAGAAGTAAATATGTGACAGCTCATAGAGAAAGGGACCTAAGGGTAAAAAATCAATTTTCATTTTTTTTTTCTTTTTTTGATGTGGACAACACCTGAGCGTCGAATAAGACCGATCCCATGCCCAAAAGTGTTCCCCCCAGAGATATGCGCGTTTTATGAAAGTGATGGTACACCAAAGATACACGTATTTAAATCTTTAATATGGCTCTCCACAACAAAACTGGTTTTTACCCTTAGGTTCCTTTCTATTTTGCGCGTCACATATATAAGATGGAAAATGTTGTATTATTCTGGACCTTCCGGCAACGGCGTAGTCGCAGAAATTGTCAGAAATTTATTGATGGCTCTCGATGTGGAGTCGCTTTAGAGGTAAGGCAAGAGTGAGTTGTATTTTCGTGGGCAATTGTGTGAAGAAAACTTGAAAAGTAAGGTTTGCAACAGTAGTTCTCATTCGTTTGGGGAGAGCCTGACCTTATGGAGTTCGGTTTTACTTTCAACAATTGCAGCAAAGCTTTCTGAAGGGTTGTCACGGACCCGAAATCATGATAAAAGCAGTGTGCAGCCACGAAAATCAATGTCACTTTGCCATTTGGTTAAAAACCTGTTTTCTATTTAAATATAGAAGCAAGGAGCCGGTTAATCACTGTTCAATGTGTTCTTTCGGTTTTTAATGAAGATACCGCAATCCAATTCTTATAAAGTTGTTTTATTTATATTAAAAAAATGTCGAAAATCAATGAAACAGATTTCCAATGAATTTGTATACCCTCCACCATACAATGGAGGGTATATTAGTTTTGTCATTCTGTCTGTAACACCTTGAAATAATCATCGGAGATCCAACAAAGTATATATATTCTTGATCCTCTGAGACGATCTAGCCATGTTCTCCGGCTGTCCGTCTGTTGAAAACAAGATAGATCCTACATGAAAATAGGGAGCTGAAATTTGGCACAAACATGTGTAGTTAACCTAGCATGGTTGGTATTGAAAATGGACTCTATAGCTCTTCGGGAAGTTGGTGTTGGAGACCCTCAACCGACACTACCTCATAAAAATTAGTTTTTTTTTTTGGAAATATCCGTCCAGTTTCTTGAGCAAAATCACTGAAAATTTGCAAAAAATAATCTCTATATAGGCGCAATCATCTATGTTAAAATGGTTTAGATTGGGCCACCATTTCTTGTACCTTCCATACAAACGACCTTATGGGCCTTGAGAAATAATATGACTATAACTCACCACACACTTGAACTATCAAGACTAAATTTTCGGCATAAAGAATTCTATATACAACACACTTCTACGCTGAGTTCGGTTGATCTCGGAAAAGTCCTACTGGTACCTCCCACACTAACGGTCTCATGAGCCTTGAAAAATAATATGACAATTACTCCCCATGCACTTGACCTACCGAGAAGAAATTTTCGGCATAATGATTAATATATAGAACAGACTTTTGCGCTTAATTTGGCTAAGATCGGAAAGGCCCTACTGGTACCTCCCACACAAACGGTCTCATGGGCCTTGAAGAATAATATGACAATAACTCACTTCAAACTTGACCTACCGAGATGAAAATTTCTACATAACGATTTTTATATAGAACTCACCTCTGCGCCAAATTCTGTTGAGATTGGAAGAGTCGTACTGGTACCTCCCACACAAACGGTCTCATGGGCTTTGAGAAATAATATGACGATAACTCACCACAAGCTTGACCTATCGAAATGAAATTTTGCACATAAAGATTTCTATATAGAACACACTTCCGCACCAAATTTGGTTTTATTTGGGAATCTGGTAGAGGGTATCCAAAGTTCGGCACGGCCAAACTTAACATTTTTTACTTGTTTTCTTTGTGCCCATGATTTTTTTGTTTAGAGGATCTCTGTTAACCGAGATTAGAAACAATTTTGATTTTGTTCCATATTAATATTGCTCTTATTGTGTGTTCGTTGCCGTTCTCACAGATTGCGATACAAATTTGATTTTCAGATATGAATTTTGAAAACACACATGATAAATCGGAACTCATATGTACGATGTTAAAATAAAAACTCATTTTTTATTTCTCAAATTTCCTTTAGAGCGGGATTGAAATTCATGATGTGCTTAGATGATGTTGCGTTTTGTGTTTTATGGACATCGGAAATTGTTCGCAATATTTTATGGCCGTAATAATGGAACATGTGTTTTGCTAAATTAAAAGTAAGTAAACGTTGTACGAATTTAGAGAACCTAAAAATACACTATAAAATACAGTCTCTCTAAATTTATTTAAAAAGATCCAACGAAACTATGATTGGCTGTTGCCAGTTGTTAAAATCAATTAAGAGTATTTTAGTTGAGACCGGAGACCCGCCTTTACATGATCGTGATTGGCTGTTGCCGAAAGAAGAGAAAGCATGTCGCCACCACACAAAACGAAGTGTACACGAAAGAGATGAAATAACAACAACACCAAAACAGCGCGCGAGGTAATACTCGTACTACGAGTCACGTGACGGTGTATTACGTTGGACACTCGCATATTTGCTCGTTTATTAGAGCTTGATTTTGGTAGTAGATATTTAGCAAAAAAGAGAGTTACAGGGAATATCTTAAGATCTGCACGAACATCTTTGCCGAAGTCTCTCAAATCTACTAAAGGCGATTCATTAACATCTTTTTTATACCCTCCATCATAGGATGAAATACTGGTCGGAGACACCATAAAGTATATATGTGACGCGCAAAATAGAAAGGGACCTAAGGTTAAAAACCAGTTTTGTTCAGGAGAGCCATTTTAAAGATACGAGGGCGACCGCAAAACTAACTGGCCTGGCACATTTTCTGTTTTACTAGCAACTTTTTTTTTTGTTTTGTTTTTTAAAAGCAATCTTTTATAAGCCATCTGTCAAAATTTCCGAAATCTTTAATGAATATTTTCTTTGTTACAGGTGATTGAAGTAAACAAGTTTTATAATTTTTGAAAAATGGAAAATAAAGAGTTTCGTGTGGTAATTACACACTTTTATATGAAAGGTTAAACGTCACAATTAATCAAAGATGAATTGGATTCTGTTCATGGTGATAATGCACCATCATACTCCACCGTGAAATCCTGGGTTCAACAATTTTAAATGGGTCGTTCAAGTACGGATGATGAACAACGCTCTGGAAGACCGAAAACTGCTACTACTATTGAAAACATTAGAAAAATATTTAATGAAGTGACTAAAGATAAACGAATAAAGCTCAGAGAACTTGCTGATATTGTTAAAATACACGAAAAACAAGTTTGGAGTATTTTACATAATGAACTCCACATGAAAAAGCTATCCGCAAGATGGGTGCCGCGTTCGTTGACTTTGCCCCAAAAAATCGTCCGTAGGACCAATTCCGAGAAGCTTTTAGCGATTTATCAGCATAATCCAATAGAGTTCTTGCACCGATTCATAACTGTTGATGAAACATGGATCCATCACTACATCCCAGAATGCAAGGAACAGTCAAAACAATGGATAGAAGCTGGTAAAAGTGGTCCCAAGAAGGCGAAAACTGTTAAGTCAGCAGGAAAAGTAATGGCCACAGTATTTTGGGATGCAAGGGGTATAATGTTTATTGATTATCTTGAGAAAGGAAAAACTATAAATAGTGAATATTATTGTGCATTATTGGATCGGTTGAATGAAGAAATCAAGATAAAACGACTGCATTTAGAAGAAAAAAAGTTCTTTTTCATCAAGATAATGCTCCTTCTCACACTGCATTTTTAACTCAACAAAAACTGGCCGAATTACGATTTGAAATTGCTCCGCATCCACCAGATCCAGATCCAGTCCAGATTTAGCTCCTTCTGATTATTTCTTGTTTCCAAATTTAAGTATTTTTTAAGTATTTTCGTCCAATAGTCATGATGATTGCTTATGGTCATAAGCTATTTAGGACTGTTAAACCATATTAGGTCCAGAGGGACTAAAGTTACCGCGCTAAGATACACTTTTTGAGTATTTGCACACTGCGAACAGATTTGTTGCCACAACCGAATTTTTTGCCAACCGAATGTTGGTGGTTGCATGTACTATCCATTTATTCCATCGTTACAGCCGAATGTTGAAACGGAAGACAGCAATTTTCAGTAGAGGGAACTGACACTTTCAGTTTAGGAAAACAAGTATCGGTAATCGTAACGGACTAAGAAGATTATTGGAACTAAATTTGTACATTTGTTGGTTGTTGTTATAGATTGTTGGTTACAAGTACTTATTAGAAAAAAGTAATATAAAACGAATTAATTAAGGTTAATAACAATATTTATTGTCAAGCTTTGGGAGGCCGTAACTCGGATAAAATGGTTCGCCATCAAAAAAACTTGGTTGTTGTTTTGAATGATAAGGATGGCGAAAGTTTTGATCAAATCTTTTTTTTATAGTTCGATTATTTGTATGACAGAATCGTCTAAAATCGTCGAAATCGGAAGCATTCACCGTCTAACCCAAGAAACCTAAACTCCATTTATTTTTTTAAAGGTACATTTATTTTTTTTACAAGTACTTTATACATTTTTTGGGAATTTCGAAATATGTTTTCGTCGTTAAGAAAAGTTTTGTTGTGACTTTAACCGGTAAAATATAATAGGGTTAATTTTTTGATGTTGGTATAACCAACCAATGTCACCATTATAACTATGGAATATTGGTTATTGCAACAGAAATTCGGTTTATACAGCCGAATTTTTGTAGTTCCAAGAGATTTCCAACTGATTTTTTCTCTGTGTGTGCTCAACAAATCATAATTTTTGGTGGTTTCGATTGTGGTTAAAAGGGTTTCTGTTAGTAGCAACTAAGGCTCATGTGGTCCAGCAACTATGCCATTTTTTTGAGGTATGTAGTGCGTTTCTGGCTTATGTAGTTCGGAGAGATTTCCAACTGATTTTTTTTTCTCTGTGTGTGCTCAGCAAATCATAATTTTTGGTGGTCGGACAGTGGTTAAATGGGTTTCTGTTAGTAGAAACGCACTACATACCTCAAAAAATGGCATAGTTGCTGGACCACTTGAGCCAAAAAGTCCAGCAACTATGGCCTTTTTCGAGGTATGTCGTGCGTTTCTACTAACAGAAACCCTTTGTGGACTTTTTGGCTTATGTGGTCCAATAACGAGCGATTAATAGTCAATATTGACATGTGGTTACCCAAGTTAAAGCAAAATTTGTCATTTCAAATGAAACGTAGCTTTGAAGTTTTGGCTGAGACTAGAGACGGCCGAAAGGACCCAGAAACCGGACCATTTTCTTCGAACTTTAGTAACATAGAACGATGGGGGGGAATATACGGTTCGGCCAGGCCGACATTAAGAAAGTTTTTAGTTTTTTGCAATGTAGCTTAAGAGGTTTAAGTTCTTTCAACTTTAAAAACTGTACTTGATATGTGGGGCTATAGGCTTTATCTCACTGTCCAGGAAAAGACGCGTTATTTATTTATTAAAAAAAGAATATACTCGTAATAAGCCTTATTTTCTTTCAAAGATAGAAATATTATTACCGTGAATAGAGATGACATTTGAAGCTGTTTTCTTACATTGAATAAATTGAAAATTTCAAGTTAATATTTTTAGTGCTACGAGTATATATTAATCCATGTGAGATTTTCAAATTCGTGGTAAATTATAAAAAAAATAAATATTTTTATCAAATAAAAGATATTATTTAACATTTGTCCTAGAGGGCTATAAGCTTCTCCTACTTTTTTTAAGAAATTTAGTCTCTTGTTGACCAAGATCTGGCAACGCTGATATGAAGGTTTAGCTAAAACACCACAACTTTACATTCAAATAAAATGATTTGTTTTTCTAACCACTGTAATTAGGCATAATGTGAAATCTTGTGTATTGACACAACAAGATTTATTTGAATGGAAATTTTAAAGTGAAAACATTTACCACAAATAGTGCAAAATTCACCAAATAAATTTGTACCTTGTAAATGTGTCCAATTATCGGATGCCTTTAAGCTCTATCGTCATTGTAAACCATTTAATGTTTGAAATTTAGGAAATTAACGTACGTATGTAAAGGGTGGACCACATTCAAGTTTCTATTTACAAATTCGAAGAAGTACACAAAAGATTTTTTAATTTTTGGTTTATGGTGATCATTTGTTATTATTATTTTTAACCAGACAGTGACGTGGTTGCTTTAACATCGCTGACTTAATTTTCTTTCCCTCTATGACAAGCAACCACAAACCTGATCTTACTAGCTTGTAGAGTAGTTCACACTTTCAAAAAAAATATTTTTGGTTTTCGGGTTTTTGTTTGCTCATTCGATACAGCAAACATTCCCATTATTTATAAAACACAATTTTATTGATGTGGCTGCATTAACCTAATTTTTCAATGCCATTGTGACTGTTTATGGCTCTGTCATAAGCACCTTAGCCTTAAGCGTACTTCCTTCAGTTTGTAATAGCAAGGATCTTTACATCATCCCCCACTTCAATCTTTGCATTAACCTGTCTGCGCTTTCAGTTGATAGTTATAGTCTATAGCCTTTCTGGCCGGAGCGTTTGTTTCCATACACGCAGAAAAAAAGTATGGTTGTGGTGACAATATTCGAAGAGGATAATACTATTGTTGAGTATATGGTTGTGCTACAACAATATTATGAGCCTCACAACAATAGTATGATTCAAATACAACCATACTATGATCCTCACAACAATAGTATGATTCACACATAACCATACTATTATCCCCACAACCATAGTATAATTCACACTCAACCATACTATGATCTCCACAACCATAGTATGATCCTCACAACCATAGTATGTTTCATATACAACCGTAGTATGATCCTCACAACTATAGTATGATTCACACGCAACCATGTTATGATCCCTACAACCATAGTATGATTACGCACAATTATACTATCATCCCCAATATAATTTCTTAGAATTTTTTTTAGTTGTCGACAATAGATTTGATCCCCAATATAATTTATTAGAACTTGTTTAAGTTGTCGACAATAGATTTGAATTATGAAAATTATTCAAAAATAAAAATTAATTTAAAATAATAGGAGTGATTTATTTCACAGTAAACGTAAGCGTTTTTATTAAAAATATTTCAGTTAAACAAAGCCAAAGCAGCTTGTTTAAAAAATTTTAATTTCGATAAAAAAAAGTACTATTATTGCATTAGATCCGTACCAATAACATTTGTTCATAAAAGCATATTTAAATGAAGAAGAAATGAAGAAATACAATCATACAGTATGATTGCCGTAATCATATTATTGTTAACCAAAAACGCAAAACACAATACTATTGTCTGTATTTATATTGTTGCTATAACCATATTTTAATTTTTAAATTTGGCAATAATACTATTGTTACATTTCAACAATATTAATACTGCTGCAATTATACTATTGTCAAAAATAAATTCAGTTAACAGGAGAACATGTTATTGTTGCCGTTACCATGTAGTAACCATGTTTTTTCTCTGCGTGTACGATCGACATGTCGAAGTCAGAGCAAACGCTGTATTTTGATGCTTTCAACTATATTCCTACTACTACTACTACCTCTTGGTTTGTTCGATGCTTGTACTCCCTGAAAATTGGGCCTTAGATTTTACTGTACCCATTTGGGAGCGTAGATTGTACGAACTTTTCGACTTTATTCTCGAAAAAAGATAATACACTTTCATCTGCTTATTATACGTGGGTTGCTTTTTATATTTCGGATCCTGATAATACTAGTGTTCCCAGATGCAAACTGGAACTTTCATTGGAAACTTTAACATTTTTTAGCATAACTTTACTCAGAACATTTCGTCATTTGAGGGCTAATTGTTTTGTTTACAGTGTGTTGAAAAATTCATCTCAGTCAAAAAATGGAATTATCTTGTGAACATTTTCGTGCTATGATTTCTTACGATTTTCGGCGTGGGTTATCGAGACAAGAGTGTTTAAATCGACATGTTGCGACTTTTGGCGATGAAGCACTATCAAAAACCACTGTTATACTGCAATTTCATTAGGTCATTTATTCTCGTTTTCGCTCGAAACTTCTCAAAACGTCTCAACCAATTTTCACACAATTTGTGGTCGTTTTCATTCTCGTTTTGGTTTTCGTTTGACAGTTCATTATTGTTTACAAACAAAGAATAACGTGGTGACTATTAAATACTGACATACATATTTTTCTTAAACAAATGGATAAATTAAATTTTTTCTTTTAGCACGCTTATTTTTACTTTTACTTCATATATGTTTGACGATTGATTAAAAATGTTTGCCTTGAGATGACAAACCAACGATAAAAAAACGATTATTTTGGAAACTCACACTTTATTTAAGGTGGCATCGCCTGTGCGAAACGTTTTCGTTCCTCTTTCGTACAAAAACAAGTCAAAGTGAGACGTTTTCTTCACTTGAATTTGTATGTGAAAACGTCTCATTTTGACTTGTTTTGGCCAAACTTTTGAAAACACTTCAAAAGTGCCTAGTGAAAAAAGAGAATTAATCGCTCGGACGCCGTTCGCAGCAGGATGAATTTCGTGAAAGACGTCCAACTTCGGCCACTTTGCCAGAAACCATCGATGCTGTGTGTGAACTGATTAGGCAAGACCGACATGTGACATACCGTGAGATTGAGGCATCCTTGGGAATTAGTGCGACAAGCATCAATACGATATTGCATGTTCTTTTGGCCGTGCAAAAAAATTTGTTCTCGTTGGATCCCACATTATTTGATGAATGCTCAAAAAAAGGCTCGCAAAGAGATGTTGAAAAAGTATAACTGCTGTAGCTCAAAGGCAGTGTATAACATTGTCACAGGTGACGAATCCTGAATCTATGCATATGAACCCGAAACAAAACAGCATTCGAACGTATGGATCTTTCAAGACGAGCCAAATTCAACAAAAGTTGTTCGTGGAAGAAGTACATCGAAGCAAATGATTGCGTTTTTTCCGTGTAACCGGCAATGTTGCCATAGTGCCTTTAGTGGAACGTAGGACGGTCAATTCTGAGTGGTATACAACCATCTGTTTACCAACAGTGTTCGAAGAAATGAGGAAAGATAATGTGAGAAGACGGATCGAGCTCTCAGCAATCATCTGAAACGATGAACTATTTGACCACTCAAGATGTCGAATTGATCAGCCATCCATCGTACAGCCCTGAATTGCGGGGTCAACGTTTTTCATCGCCCGAAGCAGCTGATGAAGCGTTTAAAAATCATGTTTTGGTCGTCTCATTCGGAGTGGAAAAAGTGCTTCGAAAATTGGTTTGTGCGCATGCAAAAGTGTATTGATCTTAAAGGAGAATATTTTGAAAAACAATAAAACCATTTCCAGTGATAAATTATAGTGTTTTTATTGCCGAACCCGAAATATAAATAACAACCCTCGTATGTATTCTACAGCTTAAGACACAAAAATGGCATTACATATTTGTGGGAGGTACATCTAAATCTGAACCGTTTTAAATGACTAAATAGATGTCTTTGATCCAAAAAAATATCATATGGCTCCTAGAGCTAAAAACTCGAAATCAGCTTAACAAACATATGTGTGGAAGCTATACCAAATTGTGAACCAATTTTCTTCAATTTCAATAGCGTTCATCCTTGGCCCAAATATCTTTTGACGAATTTCATCAAGATTCGATGTAATATGTGATTTCTCGGTCAGAAATATAAAATCGGCTGAAGAAATGTGAGGAAGCTATGTACAGATATCTAGATTTAACGAGTTTTACTTCAATTTCAAAAGCGCAAAAAAATCTTTCTCTGCGAAATTTCATGAAAATCGGACAACAATTGCGACCTGCAGTTCCACAGAGTGGTGCAGTAGATGGGCCACCCGTTACATGTATACCTCATTCAAAACATTTACAAGTTCCCAAATAAATATCTCAAAGATAATAAGTAAACACATAAGGAATTGTGTAAATGATATGTGCGACATTTGTGAAACGAAACCAATTAACACCCGCCTCAATGTAGCAAATGCCAAACAGCAGCAACCGCAGCCGAATACGCAGATACTAGGCAGTAGCAAAAAGTATCTGGTATCTGCCGCACTTCAGCTACAAGTATCACACGCTGATATTCGCTCGATACAGAGTGTGCGGGAGGAGAGAGAGAGAGAGTGTGTGCGTACTTAAGTTTCTCCCACCGATGTGTAAACAAATTTCATTTCGGTACATTCGCTGTGACTTTTCGATCGACGATCAGTGCTGCCAAATATTTTTCGAAGAATCCGGTCAAATTTGATTTTAAAAGCGCTAGAAACTGTTAAATTCTTTATTAAGCCGGAAAATAAAAAAACCCGCTTTATTTTAAAAAAACTTTTTTAAATCAATTGAAAAGTTTTATACTTAAATACATTTTTTGAATTCTCCTAATGAGACAAAAAAATTGTGATCTTAAGGGTTTAAGTTAAAATATGTGACGTTCTCCGAGAAAAGGGACCTAGTGTGTTAAAATAAAGTTTTGAGAAAAACTCAAAAGTTAAGTTAAAGTTTCATAACGCATTATCACTGTGAACACACCTTTAGTTGGGAGTTGCGATTTGGTATGTTTAGTTGATTGGGTGCCAACTTGGGTGACGTCATGCCTATGTGGTGGCGTATTTTTTCGCTTTTAGTGTGATAATATTTCCGCCATTGTTGCTACCAAACGAATTACCTCCGCTCATTGCACCAAGCGCTTTATCGTTAGATCGCAATTGGTATTTGTATGAGAGTGTCAGGGTCTTATCTACTGATTCACAGAATCGGGGTTTTGTAGCTCCTAAACCGAGTTAACCCAAAGCGAAAAAAATCGAAAAATAAATCTGAACCTGTGAGCAAGAAAAAAAAAACGTAGCACCGGATCACGAGAAAAAGAAAGCTGAAGGCAAAGCGCCGAAAAAAGAAAAAAACTGAAATTGTTAAACGGAAGAAAATCGAAGCACCAGTTCACAAAACACCGAAAAAAGTCCAAACTTCAAAAAAATTCGCAGACTGACGGAAAAAAAACAATTTAAAACCACTAACTCAAATAAAGTAAAATTTTAATTTTTTTCTTCTTTTTTATCGATTTTCCCAAAGCACGTTTTTATGGGGGAAAATAAATTTTTATCAGAAATCTTACCCATTTCATCTAATTCTACACCCTTTTAGGTACTAGAATCCACTCTTGAGTCCAAACTCGTTTTTTGACACACTAAGACCCTTTTCTCGGAGAAGGTCACACATACTTATAGGTTGTAGCACATCTGAGGACAAACTTGAAAATAGCAACATAATAATTTGAATTTGTAGAAACCTTAAATGTTTTAATAAAAACATCATTATGTTAATAAGGTGAGGTTAAAAACCTAACATCTTTCAGCGTCGTGTTTGAAATGACAATGCCTTTGCTGGTGACAGATATATGCCCAAACTATAGAGGGTGGTCCAACTAAAACGCACAATTTTAATTGTAAATAAAACAAAAACTTTTCAGAGAATTATTTTAATATTTTAAATTATTATAAAAGGGTCTATGACAATTATGTGTAAACTAATATATCGGTTAAATGCTCGCCATGGCTTCGATGGTATACTTCTATCCGAAAGTCCATATTTTTTATGACTCTGAGACATAATGGAAGTTCAATGTTGTTAATGTGCCGAATTTTTGCATCCTTAAGCTTTTGATTTGTTCTTGGCTTATTGATGTACACTTTTTCTTTTAAATATCCCAAAAGAAAGAAGTTCACCGGCGTCAAATCACATGATTGTGGCGGTAAATAAACATCGCCACGACGTGAAATACGAGGGCTGCTATATATATTTCTAATAATGAAAATGTGAATATGTATTTCAAAGTGTTCTCCAGCATGATTTTATACACTTTAGCATGCGCTCAAACCAATTGTCGAAGAACTTTTGCACTCCGATTGAGACATCTCCAAAACATTTTTTTTAAGCTTCAACAGCATCTTATGGCGACGAAAATCCTTGACCATGCATTTTTTCTTTATGTGCGGGAATAAAAAGAAGTCATTGGGTGCCCATTAATTCGACATTGTGGCCGGTCAAAAAGGCACTGGCTTCAGCCGATGTGTGAGTGCTCGCATTGTCATGGTTCACAATGATTCGTCTACTATTGTTCGTTTTTCGAATTTCTCCGAAGCCTTCAGGCAAACAAATTGTGGTGTACCACTCACAATTAACCGTCCTACGTTGCCCAAGCAGAAAAGTCGCCGCATGACCAGTTTTGCCGAAGAAACAGGCGACCACATTTTCCATTACATTCAGCACGGCGTCGAATTGAGGTTGGTTGCTTGTTTTGAACACTTTCTTGAGCAGCAGAAATGTTTTCAGCCGATCTTGCAGTACGATGTGCTTCTTGGGCCTTTCAGCTACAGACCCTCTTTCTTCGAAATCATTCACTACATGATAAATAGTGCGTTTTGTTGGCACGTTATTTCTTTCAAAATGTTTCATGCTTTATCGAATATATTTCCATAATAAATTTGCCACCTCTCTACTTCCCGACTGGCAAATATGAACTGTCAAGAGTAATGTTACCAAAATGGTGGCAAAACAAAGTAGTATACATTTCCAGCGGACACCCTGTATTTCCACGACATAAAAAATTACACACAATGTTATTTTCCGAAAAATGCTTTGGGATTAGAAAGAAAATAACACGTTACCTGCTTAATGCACCAATTTTACCAAACCAAAAAAATAAAGTGGAATTTGAGTAGGAGGTAAGGCTATTACCTTTTGAAAGTTCCAATATTTATAATGTATTCGGTTTCTTCCATTTAAATTTCTCAGGTCATCGACACTTAAAAACTTGAAACAAACATCTCTATATTAAATAAATTATATAGGGTGGTCCATCTAAAGGGTTTTTTCAGAACAAAAAAAATATGTCAGCATAGACTTTGGACTTAACGTAACCCCAAAGAAAAATGTCTAAAGGTGTGATATGACTCGATCTAAGTGGCCTACTCACCTGTCTAAAACGTGAAATTAATTGATTTTCGAAATGACCTCTTAAAAGATCCATTGTTTTCACGGTTACGTTTCGGCCATCATTATTTTTGAAAAAATATGCACCGACGATTCCACCAGCTTATAAACCGCACCAAACCGTGATTTTCTCTGGGTATAATGAACCTCTTCTTGTTGCTCTTCAACCCAAATGCTGCAATTTTGTTTATTTACTTTGCCGTTGAGCCAGAAATGGGCCTGATCACTGAACAAAATTTTGGTCGAAAACAGCGGATCTTCCCATTTCTCAACGCTCATTTCCTTAATACAGTTGCCAACATTTGAAGGAAATTATATTCAAAAAATAAATGCCATAAAATGTCCTTTCAAATTACCAATAAAGATTCCACACTTGATTTAAATTTTTATATTTTTTTTGTTTTGAAAAAATACCTTTAGATGGATCGCCCTATATGTTTACCTACTTTGGACGTAACCAAAATGATGCCCTTTATCTGATTAACACATTTAAATAAATGAAAGCTTGGCATATTAATCTTTCAATTTTGATCCGGAATATGATTTTTCGTTTGCAAACCTTTTATTGTAAACAATTAAATGCTCCCCTGTATTTTCTATTTGACGCCCCTTATCGGCTCCCTGGCAATTGCATAGCTTGGCTAAATTACACCATTTATTATGAAGATCGAACAGAAGTGCAATAGATTAACGTGAGTGCCTGCTACGCTGGCCTAAACTAACGAACGCTGGCCTAAACATAATATTGTTGTGGCACAAGAATATTATGATTCACACATAACCATACTATTATCCCTACAACCATATTATGATTCACACTCAACCATACTATGATCTATACAACCATACTATGATCCTCTCAACAATAGTATGATTCACACTGAACCATACTATGATCTCCACAACCATACTATGATCCTCACAACCATAGTATGTTTCTCATACAACCATAGCATAATCCTCACAACCATGTACGTAGTATGATTCACACTCAACCATACTATGATCCCCAAAACTATTTATTTAGATTGGGAAATGTTCTTATTTAAAAATAGAGATTTTTATCAAGTAAGTTATTATTAGTTCATAGCAACATTTGAGGCCGTTTTTATTGACTATTTAATTCAAGAAACAGAAATATATATAAGTATTCCAACGGCAGTATAAAACACTTTTATTTACCAGAAGGGGTGAATGCTACTTCGCCATCCGTAGACCACAAGTAACGAATGTAATTAAACCATGATCATTGGCTATATACTTAAGTGCAGGCAGATTTTAAATAAACGAGAACCAGTCGGTAGTAGAGTATTTCACCGAACAAAGTAAACACAATAAAAATCCCACGAACTACCTTCCGATTGTTTTTGTTTTTTATAATGGACAACAACCATACACTGAATCGAGTGTGTATGGTTTTTTTGGTATACAAAAAAAAAACAAACACATAGTCTTTAAAACATGTTATGCTTTGTTTAAATCTCAACCATTCAGTATGATTGCCGTAATCATATTATTGTTAACGTAAATCTTTATCAACAACAATATTAACATGGTAGCTAGAACCATATTTTTATTTCTAAATTAATAAAATAATAGTATTGTTACATTTCAACAATATTATTATTGCCGCAATCATACTGTTGTCAAAATAATAAAAACAATACTATGGTTGCGACGACAATGCTTTATTGTAGAGAACATATTATTGTTGCGGTGACCATATAGTAACCATATCCTTTTTCTGCGTGCACACAGAACAACAACTTTGCCCCCCACACGGGAGACGAAATCGACAGCGGAATAACCAACGACGACGATGGGTCAAGCAAAGTGAGTGGCAGCGATAGCCGCGTCTTCCCCGTAAGACCCCTGCGATTCTTCTCCTATTGAAGACTCGCAGGGGCCTAACGGCGATCAAATTCACCCCAGCAGGCAGAGAGATGGAGAGACACTAACCTGTTTTTATACCCTCCAGCATAGGATTGACGGTATATTTACTTTATCATGTTGTTTGCATAATACTGGTCGGAGACCTCAAAAACTACATATGAAAATTCGGAATCGTCGTAAAATTCTAGAATGACCTAGCCATGTCCGTCTATCAGTTTGTGGAAAGCAAACTACAGGCCGCACTAATAATGCTAGAACTTTACCCCAAATGATTTAAAAACTCCCTACCGCTAACCGCTAAAACAATTTTTCCCGCGATGAGCATTTAAAAACGCTAGATTTGTGTGGAAACGCCAAATTGACAACTCTGTCGACTACGATTTCATCGCACCCCGTGCCCTCTTGAACGACTAGCGTGGCTACGGGAAGGCGGTGACATTTGTTGTTGTCTCGATGTGCGCTACATGTTCATGTGTGAATGTGTGTTTACGCATCCATTTAGTCATGTTTCAATAGATATTCGTCGGCGTAGTCGTCGTCAAATGATACGCAAATATCAAAGCGAAAATTATTGACTTGTTTGTTGTGTTGCGGCTGGCGTTGTTGTTGTTGTGACTCTTATTGTTGCCGTTGTTGTCATTTTTATCGTAGTGCTAATGGGCCACTGAAATATTTTCCCATGATTTTGTTTAATCTCTTGAAAATTGTATTTGGGTGCTATTCAAAATTGAAACCTCAACAGTTAACATTTGTGAAATGTTATTGGAATTTCGTGGCAAATGTATGTGCAAGTGTGTGTGTATGCGTGTTTGTTTGTGTTTCTTTTCTAACCAACCATAAAATACGATAAACACATAAAATGTTATAATTAGAGACGATTTCGATTTTTGCCGATCGCTGTGGTTCTTCTGGAGGATCATAAAAAGTTATGACTAATAAAAGTTACTTGTTATTTTGTCTTGACTCTGTGTATAATGAAGTAAATTTAAGAATTTTAAACAAATACGAGGTAGGTTTTAATACATCATCTCAGGGAGACGATTTGTTATGAAAATTCCATTGCAATATGCATTATGAGCCTTGTTCTTTACAGGCAACTAGCATAGTTACCTAGCTAGTTTGCAATATGGTAATCTGGCCACAAAAGTAATAGTAATATGGCAACATTGCTTCTCTCTGTATACATACATGAAAGAGAATTGAACAGCAAGAGGATTCATTAGTGAATTCGCCAAAGCGGACAATAAAACTATAAATTGCAATCAAATAATTAATGCAATATTATAAATTAATTAATATCTTTGAACTATCAGTTTGAACTTGAGTTGATTTATACGGGCCCATTTAAAATTTCCATTTAATGACAATGGAAGCTTTAAAACATGAAACATGGTTGCTATTGAAGAGACTGAATGATTTTGTATTTTATTATTAAATGACAAAGTTTAACCTTTCCAATAAAATCAGAAATTTTAATAAATTACCAGTAATTTTTTTACAGCCGATTCAAAAAAAATGTTAAATCGCCTAACCTATAGTTCTATTTATGCCATCTCGTGCATAAAGCATATTGTAAGTGATAATCAAGAAACCGAAGAAAAAAAACATATAAATAAAAGCATTACTCTGTACGTAACGAAAATGTTCCATTAAATGTTTACGAAATGTCATGGAAGACAAATTAAACGTTTTTAAACTGTTTGGCAAAATGTTAAATAGTCGGGCTACTCTTACGAGGAATGATCGATCCATAAGCGGTGTTACCTTTGCAATTTTACTCTGCAGAATTTTTAGACGAACGTGAAGTACAAATTGATGTATCCTGAGTTAGGTTAAATTGAAAATCCATTCTAATGCCACGAAAACTAGCAACTACTATGAAACTAGCTCGCTTTAAAGCATTTTCTCTTAACTTCAACTAAAAAAGAGAGCATGGCCAATAAAAAGGAATGTCCGTAGGCGTATTTTCCTTTTTGTTAAACCATTTAAAGTCCCGCAGATCCTAAGAAGGCCAACACTAATATCTGCAATGTCGGTAAGATCCCCGTCAGTTCGGTTGAAAACGACACTTAAAAGGAAGATATTTTATGCACTCCTTTTCGTTCTCACAGTTTCTAAAAAAATCGCTGGTGCCAACTTTAAGTCTCTTTGAAGGACTTCTTCTTACACGGTGTCCTGTCATGATGTATTTACTTAAGTCCCACAACATCCTATTAAGAAACAAGGGGAGCTTTACACTAAAATCAGTGAGCTGTGAACGATTCAATTCTTATACTCACTGAACCGGAACGTACTGTTTAACGCCGGCTCCGAACGGCTAATGCATTTTTTTGGAGAAGTTTTTACACGGCTTAGAAATAAATCTCTAATCTGCTGAAAAATTGTTAGATGTTCTTAACTGGGGTTCAACCTGGGTTAACTGGCATGAGAGTCCTGCACACTTCCATCACACCACGTATGGTCAAAAATACGAAGAACATCATGCATCGTGTTATGGATTACACCGTCACACTTATAGAGAAAAATTGAAGTTTTCTTAATCTTACATAGATACAGCAGCAGCCTGCATTTACGATATTCAGGGACAGAAAACCTTCCGCAATTATTTTTGAAATAGTGAACTACACCACATGCTTATAAGATAAGGTTTGTTGTTGTTTGTCATAGAGGGGAGGAAAATGATAATCTAATTTGACATTATCGGTCTTACTTCAACAACTTATAGACATGGTTCCCCTTTGCCAGGCCCGATTTGAGACCCATACACACCGCAATTTTTATTCGAACTCTGCGTATTTTTGTTCAATCTTTTATGGTAGAAAGGACATTCCGCAGCGGTTCTCATTCTATAATTTTCGTCAAAACAAGAAAATATACATATAAAGTCGGAGGCCGGAGTCCCTTTGAGACCCGGTGTCCGGAGTATGTATTTTTTTCTCCGGGGTCTTGGGAAATTTAAAAAAACCTACAAAGCCGATTTCTCTTTAAAATTCCGTTGTGGACGAACATAAAACTAAGTGAATTTTATATTAGATTGGGCACCTGTTAAAAATTTTCGGCGGTTGCAAGATACATTTAAAAAGGTTATATTGTTTTGAGGAAATGGAATAAAATATTTTAATTACAATATGTTTCACAGAGAAAACATACAAAGATCTTAAAAATAATCGATTCTTATCGAAAGTTTGAAATATAATTAAGAATGTGATATTAAAAACAATTTAACAATGAATGTGATTTAAGTGAACTTTTACGGTTTTGCAATACAGAAGATAAAAACGTTTCAAAAATAGCGCAAAAAGGCTTGTAGTTGCAAGCAGGGATGGTTGCGCAGTTTCTGTAATAATTACATAGTTCAACATCGTTAGACCCCAACCCACAAATGTGCTGTAAGCATGATCAGTGCCTCTTTACTTGAGAGCAGGCAGCTACGCCATCTCAAAAAATTTCAAGATATAACACTAAGATTTGGGCTGATGAGATTTTAACTTATTTGGAAGGTCTGAAAATTTCCGGAGTTGTACATGTTGCTGAACACCGTAATTCAGGTTTCTATTCTAAAAATAAGGGTAATAACTTGCTAAATGGTTCAATGTAAGCAAGTTTAATTTAATTTTTCACGCCCAGGATCACGGAAAATTTTAAAATATTTCCCGCTTTTCCGGGAAACGAAAAAAAATAATCTAGTCCGTAGTCGGAGTCCATAGTCGTTCTTACAGCCGGAATCGGAGCGGAGTCATCCGGTTTTTGCAAAACCCCACAGCCCTGCATCAAAGCTACCATCTTACGAGTAAGGTATTTCGAGCCTAAGTTTTTATCAAATTTTTACCATTTGTAGATTAAAACTGAAACTCCCCTCGTCCAACCGATTGCTGCCCGAATTTTTCTCTGTATGTGGATAACTGCAGGTTAGCTTCAACACTGGGTATACGAAATAAGAACTTTTTCGTTTTTTGACAACGATTCAAAATGGCTGTCTCAGCGGTGTTTTGAACTAATTTTAGCTTTTTAAATATAATAAATCTAATAATTTTAAATAAGACAGCAAATTAATAATCAGAACAAAAAAATGTTAAATGAAGTACAATAAATATAAAAAAAAACATTGTACTCGTAGCATAGAGCCAGACAGATTTTGTATAGTAGATAAGACCATGCCTAGCCAATCAATAAGACCTGCCAATTGCATTTCCCCCTTACATGAATGTTAAATAAATACGCACGTGTAGAATAAAATTTACGGCGCTTAGTTTTCTGTCGTAGGTAAATAAATATACATAAAAGTAGGGCTCGAGTGTTGTGTCAACCTCATCGGAGTTTACCCAGGGAAGCTTTTATCATTAGTTTTCCAATTACATTGTTAGAGGCATATTGTAGATACGTTCTTATAAAACTATTCTTAAACTAATGTGGAGAATTAAAGATGAGTACTAGAGGCCGCTGGGTGCGATATTAAGTGTACACGCCTTTCAATTGTTTGGGCCACTAGAGGGCATACGTCCAATAACATCTTAATTTTCGATAAGTTAAGAGCGTATCCACTTACAATCGGATGTTACGAAATGGTTAGTCCACAAAGAAAGGAAATATGTTGAGCAAATATTAAAAAACGGATTTTCTTAGACTTCAGGACATATGATCAAAGTTGAATGGGAAGTTCCACGCCCTTTTATGCAATTTTAACACAACATATTCAATAATGCTTTTCTAATCATTGATTTCATTCTATTAAAATTTTTTAACATACGGCCTATTGCTTTGGCCATGCTGCAATTTTTTTTAAAAGAGCGAGGCACCGCCCACTTTAGTTGAGCAAAATTTAATTTATACATGAGCTGTTCGAAGAAAAGTAAAAAGATGGGCACTAATTTATGTACTTGATTAAAACATTATAATCTCCACCATAGGATGGGAGTATATATGAGTTTGTCATTCTGTTCGTAACACCTCGAAATAATTATCTGCAACTATATGACCTAACCATGTCAGTCTGTCCATCTGTGAAAGCACAATTAAGTCAAAACGAAAAAAGCTAGAGTCTTTAAGTTTACCGGGTATATGTCTTATATCGGACAATAGGAATGGACCAAATCAGGTAAAAGCAAAAAAATTCTCCCTTGAGGGACTAAAAAAGTCCGAGTCAAGTTTTTGGTTCTTTAAATTGATTGATTAACTTTTTAATTATTTTTTTGGTAGTGGTTGGCATATATTCTTTATCCTTTCCATAAATGGGCGTGGTCATTCAGCCCCAGCGAAAAAAATTATGTATCGGTGAAATCTTCTCACAAATCCAAATATGTTCCTATATTGAAGATTTTAACCAATTTGGTATTCGGACCATATAGACTAAGGGACCAAAAAATCGATTTCCTTGAACTGTGGACATATGGGTTTTAAACAAGTAAAGGCGTCGTTACGTACGGTTAGGCCGGACCTTATATACCCTTAACCGCCCATACGCTACTAAAGCGCAAAAAATATGGTCCGTTTTTTAGAACCTTTTGACCCATGCGTCCATCCCTAATCTTAATATGTGACGCGCAAAATAGAAAGGGACCTAAGGTTAAAAGCCAGTTTGGTTCAGGAGAGCCATTTTAAAGATTAGGTCCCTTTCTAGTTGCGCTAAGGTCCCTTTCTAGTTGCTCTTAGAATCGTCGACTTCACTTTCATAAAACGAGCATATCTCTGGGGCATGAGATCGATCTCATTCGAGGCTCAGATGTTGTCCGCATCAAAAAAAAAAAAAAAGTGAAAAGTTTTTGAAAAGTTTTATTCAGGAGAGCCATTTTAAAGATTAGGTCCCTTTCTATTTGCGCTTAGAATCGTCGACTTCACTTTCATAAAACGCGCATATCTCTAGGAGGGAACACTTTTGGGGCATTGGATCGGTCGCATTCGATGCTCAGATGTTGTCCACATCAAAAAAAGAAAAAAAATTAAAATTGATTTTTTTTTACCTGGGCGACTATTACTCGCCCGCTTTTACCACGTGGTACGTTTTTGGGCACAAAAATTCCAGCAACTATGCCCTGTTATAAGGTAATGGTTGCGTTCCAATTAACAGCACCAATTTTAACGGTTGCCCGTCTAATTTAATTTTTATTTGCTAAGCAAATACTCAAAAAAGTGTGTTTTCCGAGGTACCTTTAATCCCTTAATGGAAAAATTTTGCCCCATGGGCCAAGCTCAAACAGCTTATGACAGTAAGCCATGTTTATGCAAAATATCTGTATTCCAGGCTGATTCGTTTCAACGCTATAGTGCCAATAAAAGTCACACGGATATGGCTAGAATTTTACGACGATCAAGAATATATATACTTCTTAATTTAATTTTTATTTGCTAAGCAAATACTCAAAAAGTGTGTTTTCCGAGGTACCTTTAGTCCCTTAATGGAAAAATTTTGCCCCATGGGCCAAGCTCAAACAGCTTACGACAGTAAGCCATGTTTATGCAAAATATCTGTATTCCAGGCTGATTCGTTTCAAGAATATATATACTTTATAGGGTCCCAAATCAATATTTCATGGTGTTTCAAACGGAATGACAGCCACCCTTCGGTGGAGGGTATAAAAACAATTAAATTTCGTCACGAAAAAGCATATTACATTAATTTTAAGATTCGATGGAATCTAAGACCTTGCCCCATGGGTGTAAGGTCCCTAGGCACATATAACCTCAAGGGACCCAAAAATCAGCCTCCTTGAACTATGTACCTATGGGTATTCAACCAGAACAAAATTTCGTCACGAATCAGAATATCACACTAATTTTGCTATTCAAAGGAATTTGAGCCTTGAGGTATGGGAGTAAGGTCCGTAGGGCACCGAAAAATTGGTCCTTTCGAACATTAACATATGGATTTTTAGAAACAGTGAAACTGTATAAAGAATCGGAATATTAGGTTAGGTTTACCAGAAACAGCGAAACTGTATGCATAATCAGAATTTAAGAATAATTTTAATTATTTTTTTTGGACTATTTGGGCCCAAACCGTCCACTACTCAGTGAAATTTTATCAAAAAGCTGAATATGAGACAGTTATATTTTCTTACAATTCCATTCAGTCCGGACTGAAAGAAGTAGAGTCTTCAAACTTACCAGGTATAGTCTTTATAGTCGGCCATGAGTTGGTATTAAAAATGGAAAAAATCAGACGAAAGGGAAAAAGTTCCCCTTTGAGGTACTAAAAAAATCAGGATTATTTTTTGCTATGAATTTTGATTAATTATCTTTTCGAAACTGTGAAATTTAACGAAGAATCTAAATCTGAGATTAATTTTAATATTTGGTTAAATTCAAGGCGTCGACCAATAGGCGCCCTGGAATTTAGCCAATGCCCGGAACCCAAAAAACGTCCCCTACACAAAAACAGTGAAATTTTATGAAGAAGCTGTATATGAGAGAGTAAAATTCTAGATATTTGAGCCAATTTTGCACTCGATCTTGCCCACAATGTTCAAAAAATTGGCCTCTTTTAACCATGAGCACATGGGTATTCAAAAACAGCCACGAATCCGAAAAAAACATTAATTCTACGATTTGACAATAGTGGTCTTGCTTCAAAGCTCCCCAGAGTGCCAAAAATGAGGTCCCTTTTAACTTTAACTTTTTTTTCAGCTTGTCATATGTTTTCAGTGGCCGCCGTGGTGCGATAGAAGTGTGCACGACTATCACCTCACTAGGATCGGACCACTTTCCCATAATTCTCTCCATAAATAGACCACCCGATTTCATAACCTCTGAACGCCGTACGTTTCTTAATCAAAAAAAGGCTGATTGGGACTCCTTCAGAGAAGCCACCACCCGCAGCTTTAATAATCTAGCTATTCCGTCGGATGTTCGGGTAGCCGAGAAAAAGTTTCGGGCCATCATTAACGCAGCAGCCGCTCGCCATATGGCCGAATACCCGAAGACCACCAAACTTCCCAACAGAGGCAGCGGGACTCGCAGACGAGCGTGATGACATTCGTCGCTCCCACCCTACTTACCCTAGAATTAGGGATCTCAACAATGAGATCAGTAGGCTGATCAACGAATAACAGCGGAACAAATGGCTAGACCACTTAAAGCAGTGCAACTTGAGTTCCGCAATTGGTATGTTGTGGACAACGGTCAAATCACTCTCTTACGAAGGATGATCTGACAGCTGTCACGTTCGGTGATAGAACAGTGATGGATCCGAAGCGGTGCCCGTGTTATTTTAACCGGTTTTTTATTAAGCACCCATCCGCGCTCTCCGAGTCGAAGAGGCACCACCACAATTTACCGTTGGCGAAGTTGCCCATGTCATCCGCAGCGCAAAGTCATCAAAGGCGCTGGGTCCGGACGGAATCTCAATGCTGATGTTAAAGCAATTGGATACCCCGGGAGTAGAGTACATGACTGAAGTGTTCAATCTGTCGCTAGCCACTCACGTAGTTCCCGATGCCTGGAAAATGGACAGAGTGGTTAAGCTACTGAAGCCAGGCAAAGACGCAAGTAAAGGAGACTCGAACATCACCTTGCTTTCTCCAGTAGCAAAGACGCATGAAGCACTGCTCCTCCCCAGTCTTATCGAACACTTTCCTAGTGCTGATCATCAGCATGGATTCCGCAAACAGCACAGCACAACAACTGCTTTTCACGCCATCACCACACGTATAAGTCGCGGCCTTAACCAGAACCAGCTTAACGACAGGACGGTCCTCGTGGCTCTTGACCTAACAAAATCCTTCGACACCGTCAATCATGCCAGTCTGTTCGAGGACATTGAAGAAACGTCCCTTCCGCCCAGTTTGAAACGTTGGGTCGTAAACTACGAGTATATGTGTGGGCGCCAGTCATATGTAGAATTTAGAGACAGAATGCGAAGCCCCGTAGAGTTAAACAAGGAGCTCCCCAGGATGGAGTTATATCCCCGGCTGTGTTTAACCTCTACCTCTCTAAACTTCCTGCACCACCAGACGGCGTTGAAATTGTGTTTTACGCTGACGATTGCACAATTCTGGCGTCAGGACCTAAAGTGGATGACATTTGCGAGAAAATCAACTATTACCTCACTAACTTAGCACGTTTTTTCACTGCGAGGAATATGAAAATATCCGCCTCCAAATCATCAGCCACACTGTTTACTGCATGGACCGCAGAGGTGCGGTTGTCTCCAATGTGAAAGTCGATGACGTCAACATCCCGACTACCAACTATGCCAAAATCCTTGGGGTCACATTGGACAGCCTTTTTAGATCCTCTGCACATGCTACAGCTATCTGCGATAAACTCAAAAGTAGGAACAAGGTCCTCAAGTCACTTGCCGGCAGTACTTGGGGAGTCGACAAAGAAACCTTGTTGACCTCTTACAAAGCGATAGGTCGGTCTGTAGCAAACCACCTTTTAGATCGTCGAAACTATCTGGCAGGTTTGAACAACATTCATGCCGATGAAGTCGTAGCAGCAGTATCCAGCTATTCTGGCTGAATGTAGTGCTATGGGAATATCCCTGAGGGGAAGGTACGCACGTGGTTCTGGCGTAGCTGAGATCGGGATGGTGCAGCCGCCTCAATTCTTACTGGGCACGAATTGATTTTAACGTTCCGGACATCTGTCCCGCCTGCCATCAGGGACCACAGGATGTGCTGCACCTCTTCATTTGTCCGGCCAAGCCCATTCAGCTGACCCCCAGGTCTCTGTACGCATCCAGTTCAAATGGCGCGTTTCTTCCACCTGGATATCGAAGCAGATCCCCCATAGACGAACAAGACTTCAAAATAAATATATGTATTGTTGTTACAACAACAATAACGACTATCATGAAAGTAACCCCAGGTTCTACCCTTGAAAAGAACATCCAACAATTTTTGAGTGGCAGGTTTCCAGCTGGTTAATGCCGGCGACATTACAGGAAAGAGATTTATCTCTTCCGTTTGGAGCAGGCGATAAAATGAGGTCCCGGTCAGTGGATGTTAGAACTGAATCGTACACAGCTCACTGATTTAAGAGAAGTTGCCCCTTGTTCCTTAATGGGATATTGTGGGACTTAAGTATGTAAGTCTTTGCTATCAAATTCAAACAACGTTTCGCTGCGTGCATTACTGGGTAATGCTACACATAAAAATACTTACGAAAGAAATCGCAGTGGTGGTCTTTGGGCATATCTTCAATTTGTCATCACGTCTATTAAAACATACATATCTATTATTACTGTTTCCCCTATTCCAGGTGGTTCTTAATTATAACATTCGGTAGACTTCATGTTAGTGCTTATCTATCTTTAAATTGCTAAAATTTATTTATATAGACCTTACTTACTTTACCTACATCCGAAACTCCTTCCCAATTCTTATTAATATGTCCCCCTCGAAATATGTATAAGTACTCGACGAACGCTTTTACAATCATATAAAAAAATACGTATGTATGTTTATTAAAGTGGGTCGGCCAAAAATGTAGATTATGATGAACAGTTATATAATAATAACCAACTTCTTGTAACAAAAACATGTAGCCTTATACTGCATTTTCATTAGGCCATTTATTCTCGTTTTCGCTCGAAACTTTTCAAAACGTCTCAACCAATTTTCACACAATTTGTGGTCGTTTTCATTCTCGTTCTGGTTTTCGTTTGGCAGCTCATTATTGTTTACAAACAAAGAACAACGCGGTGACTATTAAAATACTGAAATACATATCTTTTTTAAACAAATGGATAAATTAAATTAAGTTTTTTTTTCTTTTAGCACGCTTATTTTTAGTTTTACTTCATAAAATATCCATTGTTTTGGCCAAACTTTTGAAAACACATCAAAAGTTTGGCCAAAACAAGTCAAAGTGAGACGTTTTCCCATACAAATTCAAGTGATGAAAACGTCTCATTTTGACTTGTGTTTGTACGAAAGAGGAACAAAAACGTTTCGCACAGGCGATGCCACCTTAAATAAAGTGTGTCATCTCTAAAATAATCGTTTTTTTAGCGTTGGTTTGTCATCTCAAGGCAGACATTTTTAATCAATCGTCAAACATATTTGGTGAAATAGATATTTTATGAAGTAAAAGTAAAAATGAGCGTGCTAAAAGAAAAAAAAACTTAATTTAATTTATCCATTTGTTTAAGAAAAATATGCATTTCAGTATTTTAATAGTCACCACGTTATTCTTTGTTTGTAAACAATAATGAACTGTCAAACGAAAACCAAAACAAGAATGAAAACGACCACAAATTATGTGAAAATTGGTTGAGACGTTTTGAAAAGTTTCGAGCGAAAACGAGAATAAATGGCCTAATGAAATGCAGTATTATATTCCATTGACAAATATACTTAATAGGGACATAAATACTGTTACAACATTGAACACACCCATTTCAATAGTAGAACTGAACATACCCCGATAATGACATATGGCTTTTGAAAGTTAACCTCAAAAGCGTCAGTCTGTAACGGGATTTTAAAATTGTTTCAACTTTCATTATGGAGTGGTCAGACAATGAGAACCGTATCGCTGTAATAGCGCTTTTCAAGTGTGGAATGAAAAAAAACGAATTCAAAACGCTCCGCCCAATAGGAATTAGCCGCATGTTCGTCTACCGATGCGTAAAACTGTTTGAGGAGATTGGAGATATAAAAGACCGCCACCGGTCGGGCCGCCCACGGTCTGTTCGAACACCGCATGTCATCAAAGCCGTTAAATTAGGAATTCACAGAAATCCGCTCCGAAAACAAAAAATCATGGCCCATGAGATAAATATCACGCAAAAGTCCATGAGTCGAATCATTAAAAAATACTTGGGGCTTTCAAACGACGTACCGGACATTTATTGACTGCAGCTATAAAATAAAATAGGATCGAAAAATGCAAACGTCTTTTGGTGAAGCACGCTGATAACTTGCACAGAAAATTTTTGTTAACCGATGAAAAAAATGTTACCGTTCAGGACAAATTTAACAAGCAAAATGATAGAGTGTATGCGCGGTCATCTAAGGAAGCATCTGAACTAATCCCAAGGGTGGAAAAGGGTCATCAACCAGCATTAGTCATGGTTTGGTGGGGTGTCTCTTACGATGGGGTCACTGATCTGCATTTCTGCGAACAAGAAGTCGAAACATCGGCCAAAGTTTACCAAGAAACCGTTTTGGAAGCTGTTGTGAAGCCTCTTAACAATTCCCTGTTCCAAAACCAGCCATGGACTTTCCAACAGGATTCTGCGCCTGCCCATTAGGCTAAAACGTCCCAGGCCTGGCTTCGAAACAATTTGCCAGCGTTCATTTCCTCTGAAGAATTGCCCTCAGGCAGTCCAGATTTGAACCCGTTGGATTACAAATTGTGGACGGTTTAAAATGACCTCTTAAGACTGCTTTGGTTCGAACTGTGGCCAATTTTCCAATGGACGAGGTTCGTGCAGCTATTGACGATTGGCCAGTGCGACTTAAGGCGTGTGTCAAGGCAAAAGGCGGACATTTCGAATAAGTAGATTCTTTTTGGATACAATATAAATCAATAAATATATTAAAAAATATTTGGTCCATAAACATTTACCACTTTTTATTTTACAGCATAAAACGTGTGTAACAGTATTTATGTCCCTACTAAGTATGTATGTAGTTTTGACAACGTTTAAATCTGTCTTAAAAAAATTCTAATTGCAAACTACCTAGAGACACACAAGATCGAAGTGCTTGGCAGATTTTTATATAAACATCAGTAAAAAAAGAAATTCTTTATGGCTTAAATAGATCCGAAACAAATATATAAGTACATTATTTAAAGGTCATTATAAAATATGTTAAAGATATTTTCAAGCAAAAGACCACGAAATGTGTTTCCTCAAATTGATCGTGACCCAGTCTTAAATACATTTATCAGATTTGTAGATGTTTATATAATTATAAGAATATGTATGTATATAGGAGTATATATGAACATCAAGATTATAGGTATGTAAGTAAGAATTTTTTTGATTTGATAGGTACGAGGGAAAAATATTCACATGCAGGGGTAGATAAGAAAATCTAAAACAAAAAATTATACATATTTGATAATGAAAATTGCATTGAAATAGGGAAGATTGTATAAAAGTAGGCAAAGAGGAGTCGAATCAAATTTTGATGATATTTGCTATCTTTGCTCAAAAAGTTTAAATTTTATAAAAAAGTTAATGAATACTATAACAGACTAACACGTGTAGATTAACGACTTTTTACATATTTTTATAATGCTACAAGGTAGCGAATATTTGCTGCATTTTTTGCCAAATTTTGACGATAACCATGAACCCCAAATGAATTCGTTACGCATGGAACCAATTTATAACAATTGATTCTTTTTGTCTTTGCTGACTGGTTTTTCCTGCCCCATTTGTCAAACAACCACAAAAGTGATCTAAAGGGAGGTCCGACTTAAACGTTAATTGTAAATAAAACAAAAGTTTTCAAAAAATGATCTTAATAGTTTTAATTACGATAAAAGGACCATATTTGCAATGAATTTCTTACGTGGCAAATCAAATCATCCTTTAACACTTAAATTGTTCTTTGCTTATAGACGTACACTTTTTCTTTTCAATATCCCCAAAGACAGAAGTCCAATGGTGTAAAGTCATATGATCGTGGCGGTAACGAAACGAGTAAGAGTTACCTGGCTTAACTTTTTAACAAAAAAATATTGACACACCCGGCTTATATAACAAAATCAAAAACATATGTTTTTGTTATTATACAGAAAGAAAATGAAAAGAATGAAAGAAAAAAAAAAGAAAAACCATTTCCCTAAATAACAATCATGCAAAAACGGTAAGTGAAAATGTTTATTGTTAAGTTGTAGGGAAATTTCGATCCAGCTATATTATTTTAGGTGACTAAACGAAAATTGTGGACCAGGGACGAGACGTTGCTGCTGTTGGCTTGCTACAAAGCCAGAAAGGACGAACTAAACCAAAAATTATCAATAAAGTGTTAACAAAACAAGAAACTATGCGAAATAACAAAATTCGTTTTCCACAATTTGCTTTGCTTTTTATTTTTTTTTTTGTAAACACACCTTTGTTTAGCTTTTGTTGCCATCTGATCCAAAATTATGTTGAATGTTGCCAGAATACCATATTGCTAACTAACTAGGTAACTAAGCTAGTTACCTGAAAAGAACACTACTATTGTTTCGTTGGGTGTGTGGCAAATGGTACCATCCTGTTGAAACCACATGCCGTCGGTAACCGCTTGACTGACCTCATTTTCGAAGAAGTTCGGTCCGATGACGCTGCCGGCTTTTTCAACAATCACTCGTACATAGATTCTCATTTGCCCAAATGCGGCAATTATGTTTGCTAACGAAACATCTGAGGTGAAATTGCTGCGATTATGCTGAAAAAAAAAACGAAGTGCACGAAATGCATTTTGATTTGAACGCCGATTTTTGTAAGAGGCTTTAACAATCTAATGCTCTTTTTTCACTAGGCACTTTTGAAGTGTTTTCAAAAGTTTGGCCACAACAAGTCAAAATGAGACGTTTTCCCATACAAATTCAAGTGATGAAAACGTCTAACTTTGACTTGTTTTTGTACGAAAGAGGAACGAAAACGTTTCGCACAGGCGATGCCACCTTAAATAAAGTGTGTCATCTCCAAAATAATCGTTTTTTATCGTTGGTTTGTCATCTCAAGGCAGACATTTTTAATCAATCGTCAAACATATTTGGTGAAATAGATATTTTATGAAGTAAAAGTAAAAATAAGCGTGCTAAAAGAAAAAAAAACATAATTTAATTTATCCATTTGTTTAAGAAAAATATGTATTTCAGTATTTTAATAGTCACCACATTGTTCTTTCTTTGTAAACAATAATGAACTGTCAAAGGAAAACCAAAACAAGAATGAAAACGACCACAAATTGTGTGAAAATTGGTTGAGACGTTTTGAAAAGTTTCGAGCGAAAACGAGAATAAATGGCCTAATGAAAATGCAGTATAAACGCGCTGCTCAATTGTGTACATCAAACACTGAAACAAAGAATTGTCATACTAAGTTGGGCAAACAACTTGACGTTAAGGTGTGACTCACAACTAACATCGTGCATTATGGTTGGACAATCCTTTAGTTAGGACTCTCTCAAACAAAATTTTCCTTTATTGACACTGAAAAATTTTTGAACTACCAAAATTCCTGTAAAAAGCCGCCGTAAATATCTACTAAGCCGTTGTTAAAATATTAATACTCGTATTATGAGATTATATCTTAAATAATAAATATTTTGTATCTGTGCTGAATTGTAATACTTGTTATGGCCTAATTTGGTAGTTACATTTGCAAAACATTTTAATTTAACCTTAAAGTTCATTTTTGATTTATTTTACGCTATAAATATTTGGGTGTGAAAACTTCCCTTTTTGGATTGAAAAACTATGAGCTGATGTTCAGCAGCCGCCGGTTGCCAAAATTTATAAATAAATCATGACGCCGCCGCTGATAATTTTTTATCGTCTTCACACTCTGTATTCGAAATAGCGATATCGCGGCATATGTAACAAGTTCATATCTCGTTTGTCGACTTAAATTAAGATTTTTAGATGAAAATAGATAATGTTGTGATCTTGGCATTCGTGATAAGTTAACTTGTGGACTCTTCATCATGAATTGCGTTCCAGTATGCATTGACAGTATCGGCCGAACAATTGCTACTCGGGTCGAATCGGGGCAAAGAATCGGCTGTTATGGGTTGTTGCTTTAAATTTTTAACAGTAAAATTCTTAATCTCCTGCCAAACAATCTTCATCCCATTGGACGAAGCGAAAACGCATCTGATGGTGTTCCTTTATTAAATGACAAAGTTACAGTACTTTTTTACAGCCGATTCAAATTTAAAATATTAAATCGCCCACTTCTTTCACATCCTTTAAACTTATAAAGACATACAACGCAGTTTTCTGTTAAATATTTATTTGTAACTTTTTACATCATTTTTATTATACGTTTTAGCGAGTTTGCTTGTCCTACACAGAAAAACATATATTTCTATTTTTATATTTCTAGGCCAAAAAAGTTGAAATTACATATGAAAACTTAATCCGTCCATATCTCCTAAACGATGCGTCTAATCGACAAAAGAGGCTTAATTCGAGATTACTTTTTTTCTGGGCCAAATATTTTGGAATTCATATGAAAACTTTAATATCTCCAAAAAGAAGCTTCTATTTTCAAAGACAAAACATTTCATATGAAAACTTATAAAACGTCTAATCGATATAGGCGTCTAATCGACAATAGAGGCTTAATTCGTGATCACTCTTTTTCTGGGATAAAAAAAATGAAACTTCATAGGAAAACCTCAATCGTGGATATCTAGTAAACGAAGCGTCTAATCGACAAAAGAGCCCTAATTCGTGGTCACTTTTTTCTGGGTCAAAATTTTTGGAATTTCATATAAAAACTTAATTCGTCGATATCTCCTATCGCCTTAAAAATAGCCTTAATTTGTAGTCACTTTTATTCTGAGCTAAAAAAGGTGAAATTTCGTATGAAGACTTAAACTTGAAATAGTTATCAGTACTTTTTTTTAAAGCCGATTAAAGTTAAAAATGTTAAATCGCCCATCTTGAATCAGATAGCTGGATATCTTTTGTTCTAACCGTCGTTTTCTGTTGGCGACTTGGGCCGGGACCACTTAGACCCAGCTGAATGGGCCCAGCTGTGCAACTGAACAGGTTTAGTGTGGACCCTTCGAGACACTCCTTTAATACACGGACGCCAATTCAGTTACAGTATGAATGCCAATACCAATCTGGTTTGGTATGAAAACCTCTCCTTCTCCTGGATTAATTCTAAAGGTTGGTCCTCAATTTACTCGGAAGTTGGTGGCCGTTACTGCAATGCTGTCAAGAGTGAATGGCGGTCAGACGTGCTGACAGGCCCTTTGATCTAAAGGTTCCCGCTTTTATCCCTGGACCTTCCTCTGTAGACCACAATCCGTTGTTGTAGCGCACACGTAGTGCCAGGGTGACAGCCCTTGGCCGAAGATTGCTTCTTCGGGTCAATTCGGTACATAGAACCGGCTGTCGTCATGATGATCTCTTCTATAACATTAGAGCAGCTATTGCCTCGACAACATTATGTTAAACGGGCAAGATCCTTATCTCCTCATGTAGGTGGTCGTCAAAAAAAAACACCCTTTCATAGTTCTCACACGGCTTTTAGGCCGGTCTGAAAGATTTTCGGGCACAATCGGATTTATTTTGTGACTTTAGAACCATAACTCGGGAGGGACTTTTGAGAGGCTTTATCAGGAAATGTAGAAGAGGCTTTTTGAAAACATGGACCGATATAGTCGAATTAAATCCGGGTTACTTTCAGGTCTCGTACACACACCATGGTAAAATTATTGAAGGTAAAGTTATTTGTCTAACAACATCATCATCAGATACAACCTCTTACGCGGATTTGAACCTGGGATTACTGGCGTCGTAGCCATGACTTCACACCACGGTGGCCTTTAAAGAAATATTAATACAAATAAATTTAAATGAACAGAAATTAATATTTCCAAGTGTTATGGCTTTTCCCATTGATTATACAATATAAGTAGAATACAACTTCGTTCAAGTGGTTGACTCGGCTGGTTTTGCAGTAGCGCATAGCGGTGCGCCTTCAATTGCTGAAACAATTGGATCTTGCTAGTGACTTATCCGAGATTGCCATTCTCACCAACTTCTTTTACAAACTCGCAGGCGCGGATGTTGATACATTTCGGTCAAAACTTCCCTTTCCGGCAAAACTTCCTATTAAGGCTGCAAACCTGACATCACTTCCTTTGTATCCCTTCGTCCTGCGGTAAGAAAAAGGGACTATTTGTATGTTCTTAACGTTTGACAAAAATACACCAAGTACTCATTTTTGGCTTTGAATCTCATTTGTTTATATCCAAATAAACTTTTTGAACTTTGTTTCTAATTTTAAATTTCAACACAATAAATTGCTTTTCGAAATTCGTAGAACAGCCAATCAGAATGTAAACAAACAAAACAAAATGTTAACAATGAGAGGTAATCAAAATAATGTCATAACATTCCTAAATGATAAAAATGAATTCAGCTGTTCGCACGACTTTACCTTGTATAATTGTAGCATGCAACGTACTATGCTAAGTTTGAGCAAGATCGGGTACCATATGCCACTTCTAAAGCGAAATGGCCTTAAATCGGGACTATGCAAAAATAAGGCCCAATATGGTGATGTTTAAATTGTGGCTACTCGTATAGTGGCAGGACTTTAAATCGGAAGGGACCTTTGCGTGGGTGCTATAGGAAATCATGAAACGGCAAAGTTCTTATTTTACTAGTTTTGGATATTGCTGGAATGTAACGCTTTACTCTAAATAAAATCTGAATCAGAGGAGATATATAGTTTCCAATTTTCAGAAGCATTTAAGAACATTTTTTGATATTAACGTTTATCTCATTTTAGTATATTTTTTTATTTATTATATATCAATTGATATTGTATTTCGTTACAAATTACTATATAAGTACACCATGTGTATTGCCTTAACCCTTTTTGCATGTGTGCAAACGAGTATGTTATTTAAAATTCAATCAGCAGGCTCGTATTAATACGTGCCAGCTGATTTTATTACAACGCCGTATAACAGTATACATGTGCCATCTACATCTATCGCTGCAAACGAAAACATAGACCACCCTTATGCATAACCTACGGGTTTTTATATTAACTTTTATAGCCTCGATAGAACAGCTTTCAACCAAGCTGGTATTTTAGATTAACAAAATATAATTTTTTTATGCAAACGCTCATTTTATTTATTTTTATCAAAATAACATGAAATTTTAGAAAAATACAACACTGCTTTTAGCGCACATGTAGTTGAAACAGTATGGCATGTTTGAGCATCGTGGATTAAGTACCCTAAAAATCCAACTCTGCACTGGTGGCTGAACGCGAAAATATGTCAAACAAGAAGTCGAATTTCGAAATTCCTCACAATTTTTTCACGACAAGCAAAATGGCGAAGTAAAATTCATGGCACACGGAACTAAAAAACAGAATTAGTTATTTTTTATTTAACTAAATTACTAAATAAACAAAAGAAATTAATTTAAAACAGAAAATCGATAAACTACATCAATTCAAATGTAAGTGCAAAAGAAAACCACAAAAAGTGTAATGTAACAAAGCCAAAGCTTTGTATACGTAAATGAAAAAAAGGTGAAGGTGAGACCAAAAAAAAGCATGAGAGAAAATACACGAAATGTGTACAAATACATAGCGAGGTTACTGAAATAAAACGCAAAAATAAATTGTTTAATGCGTAGTGTTGTCAAAAGAAAAACATCGAGTATTTCATTAAACGGCGAAACAATAAAATTCATAAATAGAGCTTCGTTCGTTTAACAAATTTCGAAAATAATTTAATAAAAAATTTTCTTACGAAAGAAAAAAATGTATGCTAAAAAGTGTCAAATGCAGTGACAATCAGAAATGTGCAGTCATCAGAAAACTATAAGACGAAAAGAGACAGCTATATAAATCCGTATAGACTTATGTCTAATTTTCGGTTTCCAAAAAGAAAGAAAGAAAAAAAGAAACGAAACCCGGACGGACTTAAAATCGTCGTCGTCTTTGCTATCGGTCAAGACGAGGGGAATTCGAAAAAGATTGTTTGTGTATGTATGTATGTATTTCTCGTGTCTCGTTATTTTTCTTTTATATGTTAAAAACAAATGCAAAAAGTGATTGCGACGTATCAATTGAGAAAAAAAAAACAAAATAGTGCATAGAAATGGAAAGATTATCAAGAAAAGAAAAGTTGCGTAAAAAACATGTGGAAACGGAGTAGAAAACTGCGTGCTTAGAACAGAACATATGTGACACACGCACACACAAACAACGGAAAACAATTTGACATACAAACAGTCGAAAATGACAAAAACTCACCACCACTTGATACTAAACAAAGAAAATTCGAAAATCTCGGGAAAGAAGAAATCTGGTGTTTATGTGCTTTTTATTTTATTTTTAAGAGTTAAATGCCATGAATAAAATTATTTTGTAAAAATATGTCTTATTTCTATGAAAATTAAAATCGCGGTGAGCTGTCGTTTATCCTCTAAAAAGATTTAATATTTAGAACCATTTGTTTTTACTTCAAACACTGTTTAATTTTTCTTTGACTTAGTTTTTAATTTATAACTCCCTGATGTCTTTTCATAGTGCCTTTAGATTTTTAGGTTATTGACTTTGGAAAAAAAAGAACTTCAACACCATTTAGCCATTATCTTCTGTTACTTATTCACATTTCATTTATAATTTTCCTTTTTGCCACTGCACCTATTGTCTATTGCTTATCGCATTTTCTTTTATTCAATTTATCACGTTTTGCTGACATCTCATGTCACATTTTCTTCTGTTGCCTGTCTGCCCAGCCTGAACACAATGTATATGTTTAATTTATTTCTTCCTATAAATTTGCATAAATTTGTATTTTTTCTATAATTTAATTTTGATTCCTTCTGCTGTAGAAAAGAGTCTCTTACTTTATATTCTACACCAGATAACGGATCTTTGAGGCGGTATATTTTGTCTCGTGTTCTCTCCAATACGTAGTTAATGCGCGAGGGTGAATTGAAAAGTTTTAGAAAACATCGACAGGAGTCCAAGTATGCTGAGGATATTTTTAAAATGTTTTTACAATTGTTGAAATGTAGAAGTTTTCTTTTGCACTAAATTTAAAAAAAAAAAATTTTAAGAAGAATTGTTGAAATGTAGCAAAAGTTTTTAGTTTGTTGTGATTATTTGTTGTTATTGTATATGTTTTTTCCCCGGTATTTTTTTTGTTTCACCAGAAAGCGGGAACTATTTTCGAATTTTCTGGAATCTCGGCGGAGGAAAAAAGCAAATGGAAATTGGCTTCACGTGGAACCATTTTTTTTAAAAGAAGTAAGGATTAATATCCATTTAGCTCGTAAACATACCTACTAAAAAAGGGAAATTAAAGTGCACTGTTCAGCACCATAAACTTCCCCGGAAGTTTTTGACTTTTATATATCTTAATCACAAATCAGTTTTAGGCTTTTCGCAATTAAATCTAAAACATTTTTGAGATATTCATTCCATCTGGTACGGACATTAGAGATAAAGGAGCAATTTCGGCATAATAATTAAGATTGTAGATTTCAGAATGAAAATATTTTTTTTTACTTTGAAAACCAAAAATATCACAAAAATATTAACTCCCTTAACTGTATAGTGTGTTGTTCCCTCTCTGTGGGTCTATTCGAACGAATTCTAAACTATAAAATAGCCTCTGGACCCATTAAGCATATTTTAAATATCAAATAGTTGTCAGTTTGCAAACATTAACAATAGTTTTGCTAAATAAATTTCCTATTTCACACGAGGCAAATTTACTTGCCGCAACTCTTAGTTTGTAGGAGAGAGTGGTTAGGGAAATGGACAGGAAAAAACTGGCCCGTACTGTCATTCTCTTTTATGTTTTTCGTAGTGTTAAGTTGGCTGCAGGTTATTTTAGTATATTTTTCACACAATAAACGGACCAAATAAATTACAGAATGTCAGAAAAGGCAATAATGAAACCAAAAATGCCGTAATCGAATTGCCTTGTATACGAGGGCGACCGCAAAAGTAACTGGCCTAACATAAAAAGAACCGTTTTTTGGAATTATTATTATTTATTTTTCAACATAATCTCCTTCCAACTCAATACACTTCATCAAACGTTTTTCAAGTTTTTTAATTCCATCCGAAAAATAAGATTTTTCAAGACCTTCACAAAATGCCTCAGTTTCAGCAATAACCTTGCTATTGGACGAAAATTTTTTGCCACCGAGAAATTTTTTTAAATTTGGAAACAAGAAATAATCAGAAGGAGCTATATGGTGGATGCGGAGCAATTTCAAATCGTAATTCGGCCAGTTTTTGTTGAGTTAAAAATGCAGTGTGTGAAGGAGCATTATCTTGATGAAAAAGAACTTTTTTTTTAAATGCGGTCGTTTTATCTTGATTTCTTCACTCAACCGATCCAATAATGCACAATAATATTCACTATTTATAGTTTTTCCTTTCTCAAGATAATCAATAAATATTATACCCCTTGTATCCCAAAATACTGTGGCCATTACTTTTCCTGCTGACTTAACAGTTTTCGCCTTCTTGGGACCACTTTTACGATTGTTTTGTCTGTTCTTTGCATTCTGGGATGTAGTGATGGATCCATGTTTCATCAACAGTTATGAATAGGCGCAAGAACTCTATTGGATTACACAGATAAATCGCTAAAATCTCCTTGGAGTTGGTCCAACGAACGATTTTTTGGGGCAAAGTCAACAAACGCGGCACATATCTTGCGGATAGCTTTTTCATGTGGAGTTCATCATGTAAAATACTCCAAACTAGTTTTTCGTGTATTTTAACAATATCAGCAAGTTCTCTGAGCTTTATTCGTCTATCTTTAGTCACTTCATTAAATATTTTTCTAATGTTTTCAATAGTAGTAGCAGTTTTCGGTCTTCCAGAGCGTTGTTCATCTTCCGTACTTGAACGACCCATTTTAAATTGTTGAACCCAGGATTTCACGGAGGAGTATGATGGTGCATAATCACCATGAACAGAATCCAATTCATCTTTGATTAATTGTGGCGTACATCCTTTCATATAAAAGTGTTTAATTACCGCACGAAACACTTTATTTTCCATTTTTCAAAAATTATAAAACTTGTTTACTTCAATCACCTGTAACAAAGAAAATAATCATTAAATAATTCGGAAATTTTGACAGATGGCTTATAAAATATAATATTAATATAATATATAATATTTCCATTGGAAAGATTGACCTTATTTAGCATAAACGTACTCAGAACGTTTTGACGTGCTACCATCATTTGTGTTGTTCACAGTGACTTGAAAAAATCAATTTTGGAGAAAAAAATTGAAATTGACACGTGAACATTTTCGGACGATCATTTTTCACAACTTTTGACGTGGATTATCATGACAAGAGTGTATCGATGAACTTAAATCTTTGTATGGCGATGAAGCACCATCCTATAGCACTGTGAAAACTGGTTTAATGAATTCAATCGTAGCCAAAGCTCGCTCTAGAACGAAGGTCGCCCAAAAACGGCCATTGTGCCAGAGAACATTGATGCCGTGCGTGAACTGATAATGCAAGATCGTCATGTGACATACCGTGAGATAGAGGCATCCTTGAGCATTTCTTCCACGAGCATACATTCGATATTGCATGAACACCTGGCTGTAAAAAAGTTTGGTTCTCGGTGGAACCCGCACAATTTGATAATCGCTCAAAAAAAGGCTCGTGTCGATTGGTGCAAAAAATTTTTGAAAAAATACGATCGCGGTGCTTCAAAAGACCTTAATAACATCGTCACAGGTGACGAATCATGGATCTATTCGTATGAGCCCAAAACAAAACAGCAATCGACCGTGTGGGTCTTCGAAATCCAACGAAAGTTGTTCGTGGAAGACGCACTTTGAAGCAAACGGTCGCCTGTTTCTTCGGCTAAACTGGTCATGTGGCGACTGTTCCGCTTGAGCAACGTAGGACTGTGAATTCTGATTGGTACACTACAATTTGTTTGCGTGAAGTCTTCGGAGGAATTCGAAAAACGAACAAGAGAAGACGAATCATTGTGCACCATGACAATGGGAGCTCTGACACATCAGCTCAAATCAGCATTTTTATTATTAGGCCAGAAATATATATAGCAGCCCTCGTATTGCAGATTGCACTTTAAATTGTTTCTTGAGGAACGGCGAAAAGGACAGGGATACAGGGATCCAAAAGATGGACGAAGATGGTTGAGCTTCGGTAGGTTTGGTAATACTGCGCTAATAACGCATGCTAAATTTGTTTTTAAAAACGGCTTGGCCGTTGGTAGGATTGTCTTGCCTTGATTTGAGCACAATCGAATTTAATGTCTAGCTTTTAAAGCTTAGTCTGGATGGGACCTTGTGTGGGGACTTTTTAAAAACATTAACTTTTAAGGTCCAATGTAAGTTTTCCTTACATAAGGGGAAAACAATGATATACTGTAACGTACATTGCGTTCTAATATTTAGTTAGTATCTCTATTTCCAAATAATGACTTGCACCTCAGAGATATTTTGCCATATTTTTCGAGCATGCATTACTTTGTTGTATTTCTTTTTAATTTTCCCCCAAAGTCCTTTTAACATCTGCCCAGAGATTTTCAATTTAGGCCATTCCAAAACGTGTTTCACTAATAAATCATGACTTATAACCACTCCTAGCTCTGAGCTTTGGATCGTTATACTTCATTAAAAGGAATGGAACAGGCATATGTTTATCCGCAAATAGTTTTCTTGTATTCGCCAATATTGGTCCATTCTGTAAGTTACCCTACGAATAGAACCTAGGCCATTACACGAAAATGCAACCCAAACCATGATATTTCCTTATGGTCCTATTATGGTCTTTAAGGTATAGTGTTGAGCTCTTGAGACGATGTATACAATTTTTCTCCATCTTACCCAAAGAAATTGAATTTGGATTTGTCACTACACAGTTTGTGCTTTTAAAACTCTAAGGAGTTTTTCAGAATTTTTCTTGAAAAAAATAATTTGACTCACTTTTTTGTAACAAGTGATTTTTTTTCTTCCATTGTATCATGAAATCCGTCTTTAAGTAGGCGACCCCTTACCGTTCAAGTTAATATTTTAACGCCAACTGCTGTGATTCTGTTTTAAACTCAGAAAAGGATTTGCCTTACTTGTTCTGTATATTATGCCGTTGTTGTTGTAACAACAATATATTCTATATATTCTATTGTGTCTGCGCATTGTAAGGACCTTCGTCTCCCCATGTAGATGGTACTCAGAAGACATAAGAAGACACCCTGTTGATGTTTTAAGGGCGCCATTCTGGCAAGTCTGTATTTTCATCCACAGCGTCGTACTCACGTTTGCCGACATTACAGGTGCTGCGTAGTTTGCTACAGTCCGACCTATCGCTTTGGAAGAGGTCAGCAAGTTCGTCGGCTGCCCAAGTACTGACGGCAAGTGACTTGAGGACCTTGTTGCTCTTTTCGAGCTTATGGCAGATAGCTGTAGCATGTGCAGTGGATTGAAAAAGTCTGTCCAATGTGACCCCAATGATTTTGGTGTAGTTGGTAGTCGGGATGTTGACGTCATCGACTTTTACATTGCGTGACTTTTACATTACATCTGTCCTTTCTCCCTCATTATTTCTCATTTTCATTGATGATCTTTTGGGTCAGACCGTGAATCCAATCTACTCTTTCGCGGATGACAGCAACCTATGTCATTCATATTCATTCGACCGTAGGCCGAGTCTTCAAGATATTGAAGACAAAAGGCGAATAATGGAAGAGACACTTGGCCGGGATTTACTGGCCATTTCCGACTGGGGTCGAGTGAATAGAGTAGATTTTAATGCGCGTAAGACACAGTGCTGCTTGTTGTCTCACAAGCGATTCGCTGACCCAACAGTGTCGTCATTATCTATCGACGGTATGGATGTCGAACAATCAGATGCTCTTGATGTTCTGGGCATGAAAATACAATGTGACGCTCGTTGGGCGAGACATGTATTCGAAGTGTCGAAAGAAGCACTCAAGTGTATAGGCTTCTTAAAGCGGTGCAAAAAATATTTCACTCCTTCTGATCTTTTCGATATCTATACAACCTACATCAGGCCAAAGATGGAATACAACTCCCATATATGGGCAGGTGCTCCAAAATCATCCTTGGAGCTTCTGGACCGTGTTCAAAGGAGATCGATGGTGCTGATAGGAAACAGTAGGGTATCCAACTCTATTGTTTCCCTGGAGCATCGTCGGAATGTGGGCTGTGTGTCGCTGTTCTATCGCTACTTCCATGGTGTGTGTTCTTCAGACATTCGTGGCCTTATTCCTGACGTGAGGATGTTCGGCAGGGATACACGACTTTCCAGAAATTCACACCCATTTGTTATCGATTGGCCGGTTGACCGCACTGTACACTACAGATCGAATTCGTTTTTCGCCCGTACTGTCCGTATGTGGAATCGACTTCCGGTAAATGTATTTCCCACCAATTACGACATCCAGAAATTCAAGGCGAATGTCAATAAACATTACTCCCTCTTCCCCCCCTTTGATCCCTTGCTTTCCAACGACCAACGCAATGCATTGCATGTATAGGGGAAAACCCCTGAGTGTTGGCTAATTAAAAAAAAAAAAAAAAAAATTGCGATTTCCTGTTCCAACGCTCCCATAGTCTCTGATTGCTTTTCGAATTAAGAATAACTTAATGTCTCCCCACAGAAAATAATCCAATGGATCAAATGGCAGATCCGAGGCGGCCAATTGATATCACAATTTCGGCTGATTATCCGATTTTCAAAAACAGAGCGTAGAATGTCGATGGTTGCGTTAGCTGTGTGACATGTGGCTCTCTTGTTACAACCAAATGTAGTCCATGTCATTCTCTTGTAGTTCATGTCATTCTCACCGTTGACGGTAACAGCGGCTCCCATTTCCCAATGATGCCGCCAGCCCAAAATCCAAATCAAACAGAGGCTCGTTGTGGATGCATTGGGTTTCTCAGTAGTTAAGTGTGGGTTCTCCGAACCCCATGTGCGGAAATTTTGATTATTGACATAGTCACCCAGATAAAAATAAGTTTCATCTGAAAACACGATTTTTGGGTAAAATCCTCCAACTCCTGCCAAACAATCTTCAGACCATTGGGCAAAGTTAAAACGCATCGGATTCAATAAAGCCAGAAAGTTGAAAAAATTATCACTATTTTTTTAACATCCGATTAAAATTTTTAATGACCCACCCTATACTCGTATAGTAATTGTGGTGACCTTTATAATGTGGCCACCACTGTATATCTAGGACGCTCGAACCCTTTATGCGAAATTAGGTCAGAATCGGATGCAATGTATGGCTTTTATAGCTGCATGGTCTAATATCGCGATTTAAATTTTTATTCTAGACAAATTCTGGACAGGGGCCGATATGAATCAATTTTAATAGAGTTCGCCCATGGCTTCAACCTAAACATTGCACCAAGTTTCGTCGAAATCGGCAAATTTGTGTAACCTGTACGAGGGTTGCTATAAATATTCTTTGCGTAGGCAACACTAAGTGTTGCCTGGCGCCATCTGACATTTCTATTGGAAAGTTTAACATTTTTTAGCATAAACGTACTCAGAACGTTTTGACATACGACCATCATTTGTGTTTCTACAATGACTTGAAAAAATCAATTTGGCAAAAAAAATGGAATTAACTCGTGAACATTTTCGTGCGATCATTTTTCACAAATTTCGATGTGGATTCCCACGACAAGAGTGCATCGATAAACTTAAATCTTTGTATGGCGAGGAAGCTCCATCCTATAGCACTGTGAAAAACTGGTTTAATGAATTCAATCGTGGCCGACGCTCGCTCAAAAACGTAAGTCGTGAAGGTCGTCCAAAAACGGCCGTTGTGCCAAAGAACAATTTTGATGCCGCGCGTGAATTTATAATGCAAGATCGTCATGTGACATACCGTGAGATAGAGGCATCCTTGGGCATTTCTTCCACCAGCATACATTCGATATTGCATGAACACCGTAAAAAAGGTTTGTTCTCGTTGGACCCCGCTTAATTTGATAATCGCTCAAAGAAAGGCTCGTGTCGATTGGTTCAAAGAAATTTTGAAAAAATACGATTGCGGTGCTTCAAAAATTCTTCACAGGGGACGACTCATGGATCTATGCGTATGAACCCGAAACAAACAGTGATCAACCGTGTGGAACGAGCCAAATCCAACGAAAGTTGTTCGTAAAAAAATCACTTCTAAGCAAATGGCTCCTGTTTCATCGACAAAACTGGTCATGTGGCGACTGTTCCGCTTGAGCAACGTAGGGACTGTGAATTCTGATTGGTACACCACAATTCGTTTGCCTGAAGTCTTTGGAGTAATTTGAAAAACGAAAAGGAGAAGTCTAATCATTGTGCACCATGACAATGCGAGCTCTCACATATCGGCTTAAACCAGCTCCTTTTTACCGGCCAAAACGTCGAATTGATGGATCATCCGCCGTACAGCCCTGACTTGGCACCCAATAACTTCTTTTTATTCCCGCACATCAAGAAAAAAATGCGTGGCCAACGATTTTCGATGCCAGAAGATGCTGTTGAAGCATGCAAAAACCATATTTTGGAGGTGTCTCAATCGGCGCATGCAAAAGTGTATAAATCATGCTGGAGAATACTTTGAAAAACAATAAAACCATTTTTGGTGATAAATATTCGCATTTGCATTATTAGGCCATAAATATACTTAGTAGGGACATAAATACTGTTACAACATTGAACACCCATTTCAATAGTAGAACTGAACATACCCCGTTAATGACATATGGGTTTTGAAAGCTAACCTCAATAGCGTTAGACTGTAACGAAATTTTAAAATTGTTTCAACTTTCATCATGGAGTGGTCAGATAATGAGAACCGTATCGCTGTAATAGCGCTTTTCAAGTGTGAAATGAAAAAAGCGATATTTTCAAAACGCTCCGGCCACTAGGGATTAGCCGCGTGTTCGTCTTCCGATGCATAGAACTGTTTAAGGAGACTGGAGATGTAAAAGACCGCCACCGGTCGGGCCGCCCTCGCTCTGTTCGAACACCGCATGTCATCAAAGCCGTTAAATCAAGAATTCACAGAAATTCGCTCCGAAAACAGAAAATCATTGCCCGTGAGATGAATATCACGCCAAAGTCCATGAGTCGAGCCATTAAAAAAGACTTGGAGCTTTAAAAAGACGTGGCGGACATTTATTGACTGTAGCTTTAAAAAAATAGGATTGAAAAATGCAAGCGTCTTTTGGTGAAACACGCTGATAACTTGCACAGAAAAATTTTGTTCACCGATGAAAACATTTTACCGGAAAAATTTAACAAGCAAAATGATAGTGTATGCGCGGTCATCTGAGGAAGCATCTGAACTGATCCCAAGGGTGGAGTGTCTCTTACGATGGGGTCTCTGACCTGCATTTCTGCGAACAAGGAGTCAAAACATCGGCAAAGTTTACCAAGAAACCGTTTTGGAAGCTGTTGTGAAGCCTCTTAACAATTCCCTGTTCAAAAACCAGCCATGGACTTTCCAGCAGGATTCTGCGCCGGCCCGTAAGGCTAAAACGTCCCAGGACTGTCTTTGAAACAATTTGCCAGCGTTCATTTCCTCTGAAGAATGGCCCTCAGGCAGTCCAGATTTGAACCCATTAGATTACAAATTGTGGACGGTTTTAGAGGACAAGGTTTGTCACAAAAGATACCTCAACATTGGATCTCTTAAGACTGCTTTGGTTCCTGCTGTGGCCAATTTTCTAATGAACGAGGTTCGTGCAGCTATTGACGATTGGCCAGTGCGATTTTAGGCGTGTGTAAAGGCAAAAAGGCGTACATTTTTGGTCCAAAAACATTCAATACTTTTTATTTTACAGCATTAAACGTGTGTAACAGTATTTATGTCCCTACTAAGTATATAGAAGGGCTCGTACTTGAATTAAAACGATAGATAGATAGATCGACACTCATGGCTCAATGGAATCAGATAGTGATTATGAATCGACCAATGTATAATACTTGGGTAAATATGTTCTTTTCTTTAAGCACTAAATCCTTTACAAAAATGTGGTATAGGGTGTAAAATATTACGCGACAAGGGCTAAAGGTTTTTGAACACGTGCATTAAAATCCATTAAAGAAATGAAAAGAAGGACAACGACAAGGAACGAACCCGCAGCGTGGTGTAGGGTGTAAAATATTACGCAAACTTGGCTAATTTCTATAAACACGTGCACATAAATCCATTAACGAAATCAAACATTTGAACAACAGCAAGGAACGAACCCGTTTGCATGATTCTGAACAATTCAAGTAACTAAATTTGGCATTAAATATCCCTTGTTGGATTTGAATGAATGCCAGGTATATTAGGTTACTAATTAAGTGCTAATAAATGTAAAGAATACAGAATATGTAGTATGCATGTACGCGTAAGCACATTTATTTCAATTAACGTTCGTATCAAATCAAAGGACATATCCTTACTCGACTCAACTTTGAGTTCTACATCGCATTTGAGCCTAGAAAAAAAACTATTTCTTGCTTAGCTCCCTGACAGGAATCATGACAACACGTTATTTGGTTACTCAATATTTCTACTACAAATGATTTGTATTAATTGTATTCATACATATTATGTTTCGTCATTATTATACACACGCTCTGTTGTATATAATATTGATGACTTTTGTCATGGTTATTTATGTGTCGCCTTTCTTGTGTACTCCTTGGAAGATAGTTCAGCCAACACATTCTCACTGGCATGACTACTAGAATAATGTCCTTTTTGAAAACGCAAAATTCTTTGTTAGCAAGGAAAATTGGCTTGCGGATTTTTTTTTTATTAATAATAAGGAAAATATTGCAAGTTGTCAAACAAACATCAAGGGTAGGAAATATGTCACACAGTTATTCAATATCCCGATTACAGTTTCAGCAGCGACCGATATATTTCGATATTGTACTCGTTAAAATAATCCAATGTATCGAAAATAATAATCGGTACTTTCTTTCGCATTGCTAACAAGTGAAAAAGCCTCAGCAAATTCTAAGCCCTATTAAGATAGCAATATTTATCCACAGATTTGATAAATCTTCTTCGAACAATTGAAACGTATCAAAGAATTTGAAGACAACAAATTTAAAAAAAAAATACGAAACAAAAAGCTCATCGTTTCAGCTGATGTGTGAGGGCTCGCATTGTCGTAATGCAAAATGATCCGTCTTCTCTTATTATCTTTTCTCACTTCTTCGAACACTGTTGGCAAACAGACCGGCCTACGTTCCACTAAAGGCACTGTGGCAACATGGCCGGCTATACCGAAAAAAGACGCAATCATTTGCTTCGCTGTACTTCTTCCACGAACAACTTTTGTTAGATTTGGCTCGTCTTGAAAGGCCCATGCGGTCGATTGCTGTTTTCTTTCGGGTTCATATGCATAGATCCATGATTCGTCACCTGGGACAATGTTATACAATGCCTTTAAGCTACCGCAGTTATACTTTTTCATCATCTGTTTGCACTAATCCAACGAGAACAAATTTTTTTCACGGCCAAATGAACATGCAATATCTTTTTGATGCTTGTCATACTAATTAATGCCCAAGGATGCCTCAATCTCACAGTGTCACATGTCAGTCTTGCTTAAACAGTTCACGCACAGCATCGATGGTTTCTGTTAAAGTGACCGAAGTGAACGTCGTTCACGAAAAACATCCTGGAGCGAACGGCGTCCGAGACTGAATTCTTGGTACCAGCGATTAACAGTGGTTTCTGGCAAAGTGACCGAAGTTAGACGTCCTTAACGAAATTCATCCTGGAGCGAACGGCGTCCGAGACTAAACTCTTGGTACCAGCGATTAACATAGGTTTTTGATGGTGCTTCATCGCCAAAAGTCAAAACAAGTTATTTAAACACTCTTGTCTCGATAAACCACGCCGAAAATCGTAAAAAATCATCGCACGAAAAAGTTCACTGGATAATTCCATTTTTTAACTGAGAGGAATTTTTCAACACACTGTAAACAAAACAATTCGTCCTCAAATGACAAAACGTTCTGAGTGAAGTTTTGCTGAAAAATGTCAAAGCTTCCAATGGAAGTTCTAGGTTGCATCTGGGAACCTAGTATTGTCAGGACTCGAAATATAAATAGCAACCTTCGTATTTGTCTAAACTGTTTTGGCACCGAAACTCGACACTTAAAAATACCGGGTAGCCAAGTATAGAGTTAAAATGTATAGTTTTATTAAAACAGCAGCCTGCTGTTTAAATCCTTCTCGAAACGGCTATTGCAATTATAGTCGAAAATGCAATAAAAAAGATAGGATAAAATAGCAATAAAAAAGATAGGATAAGATGGAATCTGGAACTAATGAACCAATTCGTTAACGAGCACAGCATTGTCGCAAAAAGACGTCAATTGTTTTTTTTTTCATTCAAGGTTTGTTTGTTCAAGAGAACTGTGAAGAAAACTTGAAAAGTAAGATTTGCAACAGTAGTTCCATTTGTTTGTTCAAGAGAACTGTGAAGAAAACTTGAAAAGTAAGATTTGCAACAGTAGTTCCATTTGTTTGGCGAGGGCCTGGTCTTTAAGAGTTCGGCTTTTCTTTCAACAATTGCTGCGAAGCTTTTTGAAGAGGATTGTCACGGACCTTAAAAGCAGTCTGTCGCCACGAAAATAAATGTCACTTTGCCATTTTGTTAAAAACTTGTCTTTTATTAAAATATAGATACAAGAGGTCTTGAGCCGGTTAATCCCTGTTCAAAATGCACTTATCTAACAAAAGTGCAGCTACCAAAAGGGAGCAGTATTTTATAACCTTTTATTCCAGGTGCTTTACACACTACACTCAGGTGTAGATACCATTATCTTCCTAAAAAGCCGGCTGTTTCTCATTAAATTGAAATCTGCCTACACTTTAGTGTATAACCTTTCATCATTCTAAAAACACATTCGTTGCTTGGAGTCCGAGAATGATGTAGTAGCGTTCACCGAAACTTCAGTCACCCCTGCTTACAACTAGAAGTCTTTTTGACTAACTTTTTAATAACTTTTTAGTTTATCTTTGAACAAAATGTGCAAAAGATACATGATTTCCAATCTGACTATGAACTAAGCATACAAGTTTTCATAACAAAACAGACATACATAACAAAAAGAACAAAAGTTCAAAATAACTTCAAGCGACCCTATTTTTTGTATAAAGAAAGATTTTCTTTATACAGTTACGGACACAACCCTGTAGGTAAAAATGTTCCGTTAAAAAAAGTCGGTGCCCATTGAAAAAATCGTCATATTATAGCTTAAATTAAAAAATGGTCATTGTAAAGATTTTAATAAAAATTTTCTCAGAAAGAGTTGCTCTTGACATTGAATTTTCATTTCTCTTTTTATTTAATATCATTTAATTTATCCAAGACCTTTTACGGGGTTGTGGACGATGGATTTCGAATTCGAGCTTAGAATTGTTTTTGCTTTATTCGAATAAACCTGAAACAATTTGGGTACTTTATTTGGGTTTGTAAAAGATTAAACTTTTTCTGGATACGCATATGTTACCGAGTATTAGGTAAAATTTTGTATCCCTTGGCCCAAATACCACGCCTATTGGTCAAAGCCTTCAGTTTAGCCAATTTGTAAAATTTATGTAATTTTCGTTAGAAAATTCCACTGTTTCTGAGTCAAACCCACCACAGCCGGTTCTATGGACAGGATTGACCCGAAGAGCAACTCTTCGGCCAAGGACTGTCACCCCGACACATAGTTGCCGCTACAACAACAACGGTTTCTGAGTACCCATATGTTTATAAATGCTGTTTTTTCAGACGTGTGGTTTTCAAAAAGAAATTAAACGCATTTAATGTTATGGCCAAGAATTTAGCTTTTTTATAAAGATAAGAGTTTGCCATTATGCTTTAAAAATGATTTCGGACAAGTGGCCGCCGCGACTGTCTCAAATAAATTCCAGCCGAGAGGCCCAATTTCTGACCACTTTTTGCAGCATTTTGGGCTGTATGTCAGCAATGACGAGCCTGCGAAGACAAGCGACTTCACATAACCCCCCACAAAAAATAGTCCAGCGGTGTTAAATCGCACGATCTTGGCGGCCACGACACAGGCCCATGATGCGAGATAATGCGCTCACCAAAAGTTTCCTTTAATAAATTGATTGTTTCGTTAGCTTTATGGCACGTAGCGCCGTCTTGTTGGAACCAAAGGTCGTTCCACACATCAACATCCTCCAATTCAGGCACGAAAAAGTCATTAATCATGGCTCTATAGCGTTCCCCATTGACTGTAATATTATGGTCGGCTTTATTTTTGAAGAAATATGGCACAATGATTTCCTCTGCCACTAGAGCACACCAAACAGTGCATTTTTAAGGTTGTAACGTCGTCCAAATGCGACAATTGTGGTTGTTAACGTACCCATTCAACCAAAAGTGAGCTTTATCGCTGAACAAAATTTTCTTTTAAAAATCAGAATTGGTGGTCATCTTGTTTCGGGACCATCCACCACGCTTTGAGTAAGTCTATTCATTATGAAATGGCAAACCAAACAAGGCATAAATCCAGTGACTTCTGTCAAAAGACCAACTCCGAAAAAAAGGTGGCCAGATTTAAAACCACGTCTAATTAAAAACATCCTTTATTTATCCATAGTTTTCCGCGCCCTAGGAACATTTTCGTCATGGGTCCTAAACTATTACGAATAGTAAAATTAATGTGATTTTCTGTACCGTGACGAAATTTTATTGTCTTTTAATACCCATATGACAGTAGTTCATGTAGACCGATTTTTGGGCCCCTTGTGCTTTTATGGTACGAATCCTAAATTGAATTTCCTCAGCTTAAATCCGAGATCCAACGCATCATCTGTGAGATACAGTCGTATCTCCGTGCAAAAGTTGTAGAAAATTTAATGAATGAGCAATGGTCTGTTGTGCAGCCATTTGACTGATAGTTTATTCCATACTTGATCGGAACATGTCTTTTTTCCAATCCAATAAAAAAAACTATCGTAGAAACGTGTTTTTATTTTAAAATGAAAAAGAGCATTTTTATTAAGACACACTTTAGTATGCAATTCTTAATGCGAAAATTGTATTAGACTATATGAAAAAACTTGATTAGATAAACGTTCTTTGCATTAAGAAATTTGATGCTTCTTTAACAGACGATTAGTTGAAAATTTCATGATAAGAGTAATAACCTGTCCTGTAATAACCCGTGGGGGCCATTTGACTGATATTTTATTCCACACTCAATCGAAAAATGTCTGCTTTACAATCCAATTATAAAATATAACTACTATCTCAAACAATATGTGTTTTTATTTTCAAATGAAAATTTCACTCTTACTAGGACCCTTTAGTATGCAATTCTTATTCCGAAAATCTATAGACTGTTAAAGATTAGATAAAAGAACTTTGCATTAAGACATTGTGATGCTTCTTTGAAAGGCGGTTTGCAGGTGTTTTGGTGGTATGTGGTGGGCTATATTAAAAATTTGAATCGGCTGTAGAAAAAGTGCTAATTTTTTTAAGTTTATAATATTATTGGAATTGCTTAACTTTATAACGGAAATTTATAACGGAACACCATTCGATGCGTTTTCGCATCACCCAGGAGATGAAGAAATGAACAGAAAAATCGTGTTTTCAGATGAAGCTCACTCATATCTCGGAGTTCAGAGAACCCACACGGAAATGAACAAGGAGCCACGTTACCATCAACGATTAGCGTTACCCAATGCGCCATGCTCAACATAAAACATAAAATCGAAGTGGACATTAAAAAGATTCGACCCGAAATAATCAAAAACGTAATGAAAAATTGAGTAAATCGGATGAGGTACTGCCATGCCAGTTGTGGTAGTCATAAGAATAATACTGATATTGTTCCACAATTAAATGACTAAAGTTCAACCTTTCCAAAAAAAAAATCAGAAATTTGGGAACAAATCTAGTTTAGTAACATTTCAAAAAAAAAAAACGAAAAATATGGCCCTGTTAGAGCATTAAAAACGAATAAGTTGAACAAAAAAAAAGTCGGCGGCCACCTATATTTTCCGAGTTACGGGACCCTCAATTTCGGACCTACAACTGAATATATCTGCGACATTTGGAATCTGACCTAGGCGATATGGGTATCGTTGAAAAGCATGACAATACCTTTCAAACGGTATTTTATGAATCATTTATCATTTTATGAATCATTTAACCCATTGTCGGCTTGGGGGGTCATTTTGTATATTTTTATACCCGAGTTTCTGTGAAAAATAGGTCGAAACTCGGAAAATTGCCTATTTAAAGGTAATTATTTCTTCCTACTAGTTTGTTGCCAACACTTTAAGTTTTTATGAGGTACTTTGGTTTTGAATTTAACCCTTTAAATGCTGGAGTTATTGGCATTTTAGTTTCAGCTTTTGCTCAAAATTTGGGCAAAATGTTTACAAAAAATGTACATAGATCTTTTTTCGATATGGAATTATCAGTCTTGTCATTTGTAGACGAAATTACACGCTGTGGTTGCATTTATTTTAATAACGGAGAAAAGTTTCATTCTAGAGAACTCGTTAGAAAAGCAAAGTGTAGTAAAATGAATATAAAAAACAGTAGGGAATTGCGAAAATTGTTCAGCGATTATGTTAGAGGTGCCATCCCTGCTTGAACAATAAATATTTTAAGGTCCCAGGCTTAATACCAAAAGAGAGGGAATATTTCTGCCCAAAAGGCCATCATCTGAGGCTTGTAACACTAGAAAAAGTTGCTGATGGATGGATTTGGAGGTACATTAAATCGGTAAGAAATGCATGAAAACGGGAATATAATGTTGAAATGAGAGAGCTACGAACCGAAAATTGAGCCGTAGGCGAAAAATTATTTGAAAAAAATTGCGCAAATAATTTTTCAGTTTTTTTAATAAAAAGCTTCATCTCCTGTTCTAGAAGGGTTAAAACGTCAAATGCGTTAAATGAAAGGTTAATATGTTTGCTATAAAACTAGATCGATTAATACATACTTAAAAACAAGCATTTTTCCAGTTATGAGGCATTTTTAGTAAAAGGTCGTGAAAAATAAAAATGTTGGTACCGCTTCTTAATGGGTTAACAAATCGAATATATTTATGTATCACCCATATTGCTTAAAAATAATGGAAAAGTTTCCTTAAGAAGTTGGAGTAGACGACACCCCAACAACAGATATGGCTTAATATCTGAATTATACGTCTGAACTTTCGAAGCCCATATTTCGGAAACTATGGGAGACCGCCGATTTATTTACTTTATATTTTCTGCATAGAATCAAAAGTTCTACCGATGGTGCAAATGTGGAGTCCGTGCAATAGTTGTTACTAAACTAGATTTAAGCCAAAATTTGAAAAAAGTATCAGTGTTATAATTATCATACAGCCGATTCAAATTTAAAATGTTAAATCTTCCACCCTGTATCTCAGAAAATGCGTTATTGCACTTTTTTAAAACAAAAAGTGCATTATTTCTATAAAACTCTTATATATGCAATTTTTAATCTGAGAATTAGACTCAATTAGACAAAAGGATGTTGCATTACAACATTTTGATGCTTCCTTGATAGACGATTAGTTGTTGTTGTTGTAGCGGCAACTGTGTGCCGGGGTGACAGCCCTTGGCCAAAGAATTGTTGCTTCGGGTCAATCCGGTCCATAGAACCGGCGGTCGTGTCGATTAGTAGGTGTTTTTGGTTGCAGTTTCAGCGGCTACAACTTGATCGTTTAGATGCACATGTTTGTTTTAGGTCCTCACCCCTCACCATTCTCCAGACTGGTTTGTTTTGCTAACCACCACACATATGGTCAATATTCTACAAAAGTGCCGTTGCTGTTTTTTCTCCGAAATGGGATTTACCCATGATCAGCTGTTAGGCTGTCAGTTTACCGTTCTTCTTTGCCTTCTAAATCCGACCACACTTTTTCCTCAGTTTACCTTTTGTGTTCATTAAACAGTGTTTGGCTCAATCCACCGAGTATTCACACGCACTTGCACCGCATCACGTCACTCTCTTAATACAGCCGACGTGCCCAAAAGCTGTTGTCACGTTGCACGCTCAGTCCGGCCAATAATAGTGTATATGTATGTATGTATATGTTTATAAACGTTTACGAGGCAACCTACCAATGTTTGATTCGAATGCAAAACAGAAAACCACAGGAAAATACAGAATTTAGTGTGTACGTATGCAAAGCGTTTTCCTCGCACAAGAACAACAACATAAAGCTGGCCTTTTCTTTTTCTTTTAAAGTCAGTCCAATGGTGAAATACAAATTGTGGTAAACCCTTTTTTTAGTTGTTGTGAAAACGAGTATAGCCTCCAACCGAGTATAGAGTATACAGCATGAATGGACGATGGCCAATAATAAACAAGAAGAGAACAAAACAAACTGGGATAACTTTGAGAGACTTTTGAATAGAAGAGGCGAGAGAAAGAAAAGTTTATCATTAATCAACAATTTGAATCACGGAAGTTTTTTTTTTTTTGAATTAAGCTGAAATATTTATGTAGCTATGTATGTATGTATGAAGGTACACTCATGGCTATGTCCAGTATGACGAAGCGATACGAAGAAATGATATGAAACGTTGGAGCAGTATAACACCACTAGACGAAACACTGTTGCGCTTGCGCGTCAATGTTTAGTAGTCTCGAAGCAATTTCAGTTCTGGTTTGTTTGTGTTCTCTTCTATACTCTTTACTACATGTTCTTTTTGTGGTTTATTTTCTATACCACCGTATGAAATAGCCCCAAAAAAGACTGGTTCATTGCCTAAGTTTTTATTTATTATTATTTTAACTTTGTTGTATTTGGCTGTTGCTGTGACTGTTGTCATCATCGCTTTCGTCATATTCCCAATAACAAAATGTGTGTGTTTTATAAGCACTATATGTATGTATGTACATGGCTACATCCATTCATACACATGGTTGGTTTGTTAGTTCCAACAAGACGGTATTAACCTGAAAATACAAAAATAAAACAAAAAAGCAACTGTAAATATTATAAACATATTTTCATATTTTCATTTCGGTAAGTGAAATTCTTTTTATTTCATATCGTGTTTATTGCCACTTTGTATAATTTATTCAAAATGTGGTTCTCCTTTTCGGAGATTTCGGTGGTGTATACCATAAATACGAGTATGTATGTGTTTTTATAACACCACAGCGGGAAAATATGCAAGGCCTTCTCGTCAAACACCTTCTAAAATGCCTTCTCTTTAGATCCCATATGCAGCCGTTTAGGAATTCCAGAAGGCATTCATTCTATTCCGCACTCATTCCCACATCGCTTTGTAATAATTTTCTATAAATATCGATTCGTTCGTGCATTCTTTGCGAAGGCCTGCAAGCTGTGTTAGTATAAAACAAGTTTTACAAACCGGGCATTTTTCCCAAAAAAGTAACAGTTTTAATTTCATCAACTTTCATGTTAAGGTAGTTTTGTTTGACTCCATCAGATTTGCCAATTTAGCTTTTTTACACGCTGGATTTAGCGGGTTTTGACTACGATTAACGGAAAGATTTCAATAAATAATTTTCTCCTGAAGATGCTGGAGAAAAGCCGGCGAAACATCCAGAAACAAAGATGAAATAGATTACTTTTATTTACATCAAAGCCAAAACTGACCACAATTAGCCCAATAAAACAAACAAATGAAAAAATAATTGCAATAGAAATTGGTCGTAAACGTAACAGAAAAAATTTCACATTACTCGTAAGCTTTTTTGTGTCTTTTTTTTATAAAAAAAAATAATGTGAACCTTAATTTATTGAGTACATACTCAGTATGGACATAAATACTGTTACAACATTATTGAACACATCCATTTTGTTCAAATTATATTTGTATCAGGACCAAAGTTCAACGATAAAGAAAACACGTTTGCTTAGCGTTGATAAAGTTAAAGAAGAAGGAAATGATATTTATTGACACTTCGTTTTGTACGTTTTACTACAGTGTTGCCAATGTAACTTTTTGACATCATTCACTCATTAACTTCAATACATTTCAATACTAGAGCTGAACATACCCCGTTAATGTCATATGGGTTTTGAAAGTAACGGGATTTTAAAATTGTTTCAACTTTCATCATGGAGTGGTCAGATAATGAGATCCGTATCGCTGTAATAGCGATTTTCAAGTGTAAAATGAAAAAAAAACGATATTTTCAAAACGCTCCCTCCACTAGGGATTAGCCGCATGTTCGTCTACCGATGCATAAAACTGTTTGAGGAGACTGAAGATGTAAAAGACCGCCACCGGTCGAAACGCCCACGCTCTGTTCGAACACCGCATGTCATCAAAGCCGTTAAATCAAGAATTCACAGAAATCCGCTCCGAAAACGAAAAATCATGGCCCGTGAGATGAATATCACGCTAAAGTCCATGAGTCGAATCATTAAAAAAATAGGATTGAAAAATGCAAACGTCTTTTGGTGAAGCACGCTGATAACTTGCACAGAAAAATTTTTGTTCACCGCTGAAAAAATTTTTACCGTTCAGGAAAAATTTAACAATCAAAATGATAGAGTGTACGCGCGGTCATCTAAGGAAGCATCTGAGCTGATCCCAAGGGTGGAAAAGCGTCATCACCCATCTTCAGTTATGGTTTGGTGGGGTGTCTCTTACGATGGGGTCACTGACCTGCATTTCTGCGAACAAGGAGTCAAAACAACGTCCAAAGTTTATCAAGAAACCGTTTTGGAAGCTGTTGTGAAACCTCTTAATTCCCAGCCATGGACTTTCCAGCAGGATTCTGCGCCGGCTCATAAGGCTACAACGTCCCAGGCCTGGCTTCGAAACAATTTGCCAGCTTTCATTCATTTCCTCTGAAGAATAGCCTTCAGACAGTCCAGATTTGAACCCATTGGATTACAATACACTTTTGCATGCGCTCAAAGCAATTGTCGAAGCACTTTTTCACTCCGATTGAGACTCCTCCAGAACATGGTATTTGAACGCTTCAACAGCTTTTCTGGCGACGAAAATCGTTGACCACGCATTTTTGTCTTGATGTGCGGGAATAAAAAGAAGTCATTGGGTGCCAAGTCAGGGCTGCACGTACGGCGGATGACCCATCAATTCGATGTTTTGGCCGGTCAAAAAGACGTTGGTTTAAGCCGATGTGTAAGAACCCGCATTGTCGTGATGCACAATGATTCGTCTTCTCTTGTTCGTTTTTCGAATTTCTCCGAAGACTCCAGACAAACAAATTGTGGTGTACCACTCAGAATTGACCGTCCTACGTTGCTGAAGCGGAACAGTAGCCACACGACCAGTTTTGCCGAAGAAACAGGCGACCATTTGCTTCGAAGTGCTTCTACCACGAACAACTTTCGTTGGATTTGGCTCGTCTTCGAAGACCCACACGGTCGATTGCTGCTTTGTTTCGGGCTCATACGTATAGATCCATGATTCGTCACCTGTGACGATGTTATAAACGTCTTTTGAAGCAACGCGATCGTATTTTCTCAAAATTTCTTTGCGCCAATCGACACGAGCCTTTTTTTATTTGAGCGATTGCCAAATTGTGCGGTATCTAACGAGAACAAACCTTTTTTACGGCCAGGTGTTTATGCAATATCGAATGTGTGCTGGTGGAAGAAATGCCCAAGTATGACTATCTCACGGTATGTCACAAGACGATTTTGCATTATCAGTTCACGCACGGCATCAATGTTCTCTGGCACAACGGCCGTTTTTGGACGACCTTCACGACATTCGTCTTTGAGCGAGCGTCGACCACGATTGAATTTATTAAATGAGTTTTTCACAGTGCTATAGGATGGTGCTTCATCGCCATGCAAAGATTTAAGTTCATCGATGCACTCTTGTCGTGATAATCCACGTCGAAAGTGGTGAAAAATGATCGCACGAAAATGTTCACGAGTTAATTCCATTTATTTTGCCAAATTGAATTTTTTAAGTCACTGAAAAGAATACAAATGATGGTCGTACATCAAAACGTTCTGAGTTCGTGTATGCTAAAAAATTTTAAACTTTCCAATGGAAATGCCAGATGGCGCCTATATCAGAAATATATATAGCAACCTCGTATCAGAGACCATATGCGCGCAAAAGAAAAAAATACTTACGAGTACATTACGTACATTACTTATAAAATGTAATAATTCAAAAAGAAAAAAAGAAATTAATTTTAATATACAGGGTGGCTGATGAATATTGTTACTTTAAAAAACTCAAATAACTTTTTTCAGTGTATGGAATTCATTTTTCTTTTATTCATGTTAAAGTTCATTCAATTTTATTAAATATAGCTTAATTAGTTATAAAAATAATGGAATTTAAATACCCCCTGCTTGTTGATGCATGTGCAGTAGGCATATAACTTTTTACAATTTTTGCAAATACGAAAAACGGCATACCATAGTCGAATAGAGCATAAAAAAGTATGAACCCCCATTATTTTTTTTTTTTGCGAAATTGCAAAAAAGTTTCCGCGCAAAACGAAATTACTTTTTTATCAGAACTGCTGAAACTGGTGCTTGCATTTTGACGGGAAAAAAATTGGAAAGAAGGAATATCAGGTCGTAGTACTGAAAAATGCTTCTAGGGAAGTAAAATTAGGTGTACCAGTTCTGAATGACGGAAAAGCGTCGACGATATTTCACGGAATAAAAGAATTATTATGTGATTTCGACTTGTTGGAATCAATTAAAATGATAATTTGCGATACAACCAGTGTGAATACTGGCAGACACCATGGTGTTGTCACTCGCCTACAAAATTTTTTGAAATCCTTTTCATTGCCCGCTCCACAGTATATTGGTTGTCAACATCATGTGCTAGATTTGATGTTAAAACATGTCATGGATGAGCTTTTAGAGGGAAAAACATCATCGCCCAATATTTCATACAATTTTATTCCAAATTTAATAGAAAATTACGATGATCTAAAAAAAGAGTATGAACAAAATAAAGAGTGTATTAAGGTTAAAAGCATTAAATGGCGAAATGACATGCAATACTTATATGAATTGGTCGAAGCTTGTAAATACTTCGAGAAAAATTAACGTTTTCCCTACATAAAATTTAAAGCAATACCAGCACTCAGTAATGCCCGTTGGAATTCTAGAGCAATTTTGGCACTTTTAGCCTTTATACTTATTCCTGAATATCGTTTGCAATTATATCCTATTTGTAAGTTTGTGTGCGGTGCTTGGAGCGAAATCTGGTTTTCCGATCATACTTTCAACAAAAATAATTTCGCCACACTACAGAAATCATTGGCCGGCTTCACAAAAGCAAATGAATGTTTTCTCAGACATTGGGTAAATAAACCATCAGCTATTGAGGAAGTTCAGCGAAGTAACATCTGCGCAGAGCGTGCAATTAAAATTGTGCAAGACATTTTACCATTGCGTAAATCATCAGATACTTTAAACTTAAAACTTATTTCATATAACAATTGACAAAAATTTAAAAATAAAAATATTAAAAAATATTAAAAAAAAAATCTGACTTTTTTTAGAAATCCATTTTTGCGCGGAACGTTTTTGAACCGAAATCACCTAAAAAAGTGATATTCATTACTTGTACAATATTTGCCACCACGTGGTGGTATGCCAAATTTTTCGTAAAAATTAGTTATATGCCTAATGTGCAGCATTTGACCAAAAAGTAGTTCATTACTACTTGGAGAGTTAAGACAGGAAGAAACGCAATTGTTTCTCGAATGGATTGCTTAAGTTCATTTAAATTTGTTGGTTTTGCTTTTTAGACTTCCTGTTTGCAATAATCCCACAAGAAAAGATCAGGGGGGCCAACCGAATGTGAAGTTTCTGAATATCAGATTACTGGGAAATTTTCGTCGTAATTCTGTTATAAGAGGCTCGGCTATGTGAGGAGTTGCATTATCTTGCTGAAGTCACACAGAGTTGAAAAAATTCTCATTCGGCGTAATTCTGGATAGAAAAACTGTCTCAACATGCCCAAGTAACGGTCTCCAGTAACCGTAACGGTCATTTTTCTTCGAGGAAGTAGAGCCCGACAATATAGTGTGATGACGAAGTGGCTGCAGTTCCGTTTAATGGAGTATCTGTGGGTTGGAAGCACTCTATATATTCGTCAATTTTGTTTATTTGTGTTGCCGTTTAAATACAAATGGACCTCGCCAAACATGAAAAGAAAGTTCAACATGTTTCCGTCCTCTTATACCATTTGAAGTATCTTCTGGCAAAACTCCAAGCGAATCGGGAAGTCTGCTGTGTTCAGTTTGTTGGCCATTTGAACTTTATATGGAAATAAGTCCAAATCTTTGTGCATAAATGACTGCAATGAATAACTGCTTATATTCATTTGAGCAGATAAGCTTCTTGTCGAAACCCTTCCGATTGTTTTGTAGGGCAGCAGCTACAACAGCTAGCGATTGTTTCCTCCGTCCGAACTGAAGAGTTTCGATGGTAAGGTCTTCTGTTAACTGTCCATCTGCTCGGTGGATTGTCGCCTATACTCTCTTTGAACCGAAACTACAGACTCCAGTGCGTGATAGCGGCGGACAGTCTAAATTCCCGTTGTAGTGTTCCATTTACCCATTCATTTATGTTAAATCTAAAAATAAATCTGCAAAGCTGAGCTGAGTAGAAGCAATATCACGCTCTCATTCCCTTAATTTGGATCCAATTGAACATAGACAGACTATGCCGCAGAGAACAAAAAACAATTGAGCAAAAATGTAGTTTCTGTTTGAAAAAATGTTTGGTATTTATAAAAGGTTTAATGGATGCAAGTACTCAGGTACTATACTCGTATTCAAAACTTGTGGAAATGTTGTATAGTTCCATATTGGGGAAACAAAAAATTTACGCAGTTTTAAAGATTTATTATGGAATTGAATGAATTGTCTTTGAAATTTGACTAGTCTAGTCGAAGTCTAGTTCATTAATTCAACAACAAAAATCAAGAAAGCATGTGCAACAAATGTTTAGCATCTGCAGCGTCAAAGCATCAGTGTTGCTCAGAGCTGCATTTTACAAAATGCCCTTACACTTGTTGGGTTAAAATCCATGTATCTCTCTTTAGGAAGCCCTAGTTTCTCCTACATTTGATAATGCCTCCTATATCAATGTGCCAGTAGAAAAAGATTTTGAGGCTCCTCCTGCACTACGTCGACATTAAGATCTGACACAGCGGTTCTCTTTTATACCGATAGAACTCCCTTTCCAAGTCTAAGATGTCTCTTGACATGCCAAGGTGGAGGCATGGATTTCGGATGATCCCTTCTATGACCACCCAGCTGGAACTGCTTAAAAAAAATCATGTTGAGTGTCTGTACCGAGAGTATCTGAGCCTGCCTGTGTTATACTGATGTCTCATTAGGAGGAAGCCCGTGCTCGGCATATTTACAGCTCTGCAACTTCTACCGGTGTGTCACTGACGCATGCGTGCTGCAAGCTTCTGGTTATCAGTTTGTTTCACTGCGAAGAAAGGACAAAAGAAGAGCAGAAAGCACCAGCAAAAATCAATTACATTTTGATTGCGGTCATCTAGAAGATGCATTAATGCACTGTATGCTTAAGAGTTGCTCCCACGCAATAATTTTCCTATCTCTTTGATTAAAAAATTATATAAAATTATAAAAATCTGATATGTCCTTTTGGAAGGTTGCCAAGCGTAACCCTTTTCAGTGTGTTTTCATAGCCGTGTCGGATTATTTGCTTCTCTTGATACCGCCCATAACATAGGCGTATGTATGTACGTTCTTACAACACTTAAAGCCCATTTAAATATATTCACAGTATCTTGGCATTGTTTTAATTCGTTTTCATTTATTTCAAGCAAAATGTTTTTCTATTGCATTTTTGTGTTTGAAAAAATTAATTGAACGTCTTTCATAAATACACTTTACAGATAAGACAAAAGGCAAGAAAAAAACGCATATAAGAAACTTTTTTTCTATAAAAAAAAACTTGTGGCATTTCTTGACTTTCTAATATTCGTTACTTAATGTACATTCAATTCCATGGCACAAAATCAAACAACGCTTTATAAAAAAACTACACTTGGTAGAAAAAGTTTGCAGATGCATCCCAACATTGTTTTAATGAATATTTTGAAAAAGGCTACATGACAGTCACATAACAGACAGGTGTCGAATTAAACCGCTCATGTTGCGATTGATGGTCGACATGCATCCATCATGTTTGGACGCTTTGAACAGCAAACATTGATTCGGTCCATATTTAATGTGACGCACAACGAGTACGTCCCATTCACTCACAAATGTTCTGTTCACTGTTCTTTGTAAAAACTCCAATCACAGATGATGAGGTTGAATATCGACCTCCAAACCAGGAAAAGGTCAAAACAGCAATAACTTGGCTTAAGAACTACAAATTCGCAGGAGCCGACTGAATAGCAACTGAACGGTATAACACTGTGGAAGATTGGCTGATAGGTTCTTGAACCAACTGGCTTGCACTATCAGAAAGGGTGGTGATTAATGAGAACAAGGCAATGTTCAGGCTTGCAACAGCTAGATAGGCGATGTTAGCTAAAGAAAACAAAGCTGGGCTCGTAAACATTGTAAGAGTAGAGTTATCTCGAAAGTCCTCTCAATAATCTGTGCTTCTGTAATTGTGATGTTTTTTTAAAAGGAAATGTGTCCCTAAATTTACGGACCGACAAACAAACCGTACGGAATTAGCTTAAGTAAGTCAGCCGTCCTTTGTCTCCATTTAAGAAAAAACTTTCTAACGACAAGTCCCCATTGCTTGATCGTTTTAGTATTTCATTAATTACCATATTTAGGTTCTTCATTAGATTTGTGAACAATTTCGAGTCGGTTGAGCAGACTCGCATACAACATAACTAATTGACGTTTTTTTCATAGGAGGTACATAAAGAATTTTGCCTATGTTTTCAATTTTCTATCGTCGCTTTAATCCACCAGTTGTATTATAGATTTCCTTAAGTCGGGGAGACCATGGTGTCGTGGAACCCTTAATGAAATTTGCCGCTCTAGGGTCGGTCAGACCCCAAATAAGGAGAAAGATTTGTGTGGGGGCTTATATCAAGATTTCGACCAATCAAAATAATGGCACACTAAATTTCGTGGCGTTTACACAATAAATCGGTAGGTACAATTGTATAGGGGCAATAACAAGATTTGGATCGAACTGGTCTATATTCAGAAATGTTTTTCCGGTGTGCAAAATAACGCCACAAACCGAATTTCGTTGAAATTTAATGCAATTTATCGCTGTTAGGTCAATCAAACCCCAAATCGTTGAAAATTGATGAAATTTTCAGCTGTTAGACCCCAAATCGATAGGTACATTTGTATGGGCATAGGTAAACGATTTGGATCTAGTTTAGTTTCTAGTTTAGTTTGCGATGTTAATCCTACGTACAAAATAACTCAATTAGACCCCGAATCGAGAGGTACATTTGTATGGGTTTGAATCGATCTGGTTTATTTTCAGAAATATATGCACAATAACGGCGCAAACCAATTTTCGTTAAAATCCGATTAAATTTACAGTTGTTAGGTAGGTTATACCTTAAATCGAGAGGTACACCCCAACCTATATCAGAACTTGGAGTGATTTCTCCCTATTTCGATACTAACCATCATTAACCGTTATAAAATTACCTAGATAGTTTCATCGAGATCGGTTCAAATTAGCGACCTCGACTTTGTTTACAAGATGGATGGACAGACTAGAGTTATATACGAGGGCTGCTATATATGTATATTTCTGGCCTAATCAAAAATGGTTTTATTGTTTTTCAAGCACTTTTCCACTCCGATTGAGACACCTCCAAAACTGCTTTAAGTGCTTCTTCCACGAACAACTTTCTTTGGATTTGGCTCGTCTTCGAAGACCCACGCGGTCGAATGCTGGTATATTTCGGGCTCATACGTATAGATTCATGATTCGTCACCTGTGACGATCTTATAAACGTCTTTTGAAGCAACGCGAATGAATTTTATCAAACTTTCTTTGCACCAATCGACAAGAGCCTTTTTTGAGCGATTGTCAAATTGTGTGGGATCCAACGAGAACAAACCTTTTTTACGGCCATGTGTTCATGCAATATCGAATGTATGCTGGTGGAAGAAATGTCCAAGGATGCTTCTATGGTACGGTATGTCCCATGACGATCTTTCATTATCAGTTCACGCACGGCATAGATGATCTTCTATGCCGACCTTCATCTTTGAGCAAGCGTTGGTCATGATTGAATTCATTAAACCAGTTTTTCACAGTGCTACAGGACGGTGCTTCACCGCCATACAAAGATTTAAGTTCATCGATGCACTCTTGTCGTGATAATCCACGTCGAAAGTTGTGAAAAATGATCACACGAAAATGTTCACGAGTTAATTCAATTTTTTTTGCCAAATTGATTTTTTCAAGTCACTGAAAACAATACAAATGACGTCAAAACGTTCTGAGTACGTTTATGCAAAAAAAATGTCAAACTTTCCAATGGAAATGTCAGATGGCGCCAGGAAAAACTTTGTGTTGCCTAGGCCAGAAATATATATAGCAACCCTCGTACTTAGACTAAAAATCAAATTTTCGACCGTTGCAAAAAAAAAAATCAAAAGTCGGCCTTTAGACTTTTCGACTTTATAGCATAAAAAAGTCATTCATTTCGACCTTTTCTGAAAATTAAAATGCAATATTTTGGAATAGAACCCCTGTTTTCTTTGTATAAAAACCTTTTTTTCAAAAAAAATAGGAGTGATTAAAATACTAAATAACATCTGTTAGTTTGTAAGTTTTTCATATTCAAGTTTTTAAGAACTTTAAACACAAAGTTTATTTTTTAAAGCAGTCGTTTAATATACATGGAACCACATGTCCGCATCAATTGTTCTCAAAAACATAACTATATTTTAATTTGTTGGAGACAAACATTCAATACTTTTCATTGATCCCCATAGAAGTATTGGATTAGGGTTTGTTTTACGACATACAGGCGTTGTCTTCAGACAGTGCGTCAATTGTATTGTATATCTGTTGTCATCATTATGGCATTTTCGCGCCTAGTGCTTACAACCTTGTCAAGGAAACCTCATACCAACTTTGATTTTTTTTAAACCAAAAGTTGATAAATCGATTAAATACACTCAGGAAATAATTTTTTGTCGACTGGTATAATTTTTAATTTATCTATCGCATTTTTTCTGAGCTTTACAAACATTAAACCTGAGCACAAACTGATTATACCCCTGTACCGCAACCTTGTCAAGGAAACCTGATACCGACTTTGATTTTTTAAACCAAAAGTTGATTAATCGATTAAATATAGTCAGAAAATAATTTTGTGTCGACTGGTATAATTTTTAATTTATCTATCGCATTTTTTCTGAGCGTTACAAACTTTAAACCTGAGCACACACTGATTATACCCCTGTACCGCAATGTAGTGAGGCAATAGTTAATTTCAGCGGAATTTAAATGCTGTATTATTGGAATCTATGTATTTGATTTTATTTTTTTAAGGTACTTCCAGGTATATGCTTTCGAATGGTCACATTACAATGGTTCAGCCTATCTTTTGATATGAAACCATTTCAAAGATCCCTCCCTATTGAGGTCCAATCGCTCTACAAGAAGTTCATTTTAAATACGACTTATTTAGGCCATATCGTTCTATGTTTTCATATAGACTGTCATTGGAATGCGTCTCTCCTAAAATTCGTCCATGCTTAAATTCTTCACGAGGCTAGAAATCTTTAAAAAAACAAGTCTATTTAGTTTGTTTTTATTTAAATAGATAAAGAAGAATACACGTGTCATGCTAGGTATGTCGACTTTTTATAGCAAGTATACGTCTGTATATGCCTACAGTTTAGGCGGTCGCTGTTTGTTATTTTGCATTGACAGCCAACATCACTAGACAGATTCGGAGACTAGGTACAAAAACAAATATTGCAATAAATATTATATGCTTTTTCACACTTGAGAACACACATTAGTCATTTGGTAAAAACTGCTTTGGTTTTGGTATATATTACATTTATACACGTGTTTGATTTTATTTCCCTTTCGTTAAGTAAGCTGTTTTAGTCTGGTTCGTTGTATATTTCGTGGATACGTATATGATTGGAATGGTATTTAAAAAATAGCATTTGGATGTAGTATTTATTTCCTTTTGCAAAAGTTTTACGATGATATATTAGAATTGCATTGAGTGATAAATTACGCTGTGCTAGATTTTGACAGTTTTTTTTTGTTTGAACTAGTATTTGTTAAACATTTTTTGATACGAAAAATCCAATCCAAGTGTCTACGAAAGTTATAAAAATGTACAATAAATATTTTGTATGTTTATTATTGGTTTATTTAAAAAAGTAAACATTTATGGTTTATTAAAAAAGTAAATATAAATATAAAAAGCCTTTTTTTGTAAAACAGTCTAATCCTTTCAGAATAGAATACCATGCGTATAGAATGTTTGCCTTATAGTTCGCCCTTTTTTCTTAATTTTTTTGGTACAAATTTTCCTTGACTATTTTCTAAAAATATTCTATATGATTTAGATCAAGGAGAATGTGGTATTACATTCACGTTGTTATTCTGAAAACAAGTTTTTACAAGACACTAAGTGTGTTTTGCGTCGTTGTCCTGTGGAAATAGTTATTTTTAGCGCATTTTTCTTTCTGAATAAGGCATCATCACTTCCCTTAGGATATGGTAGTACCGATTTTTAGCCATTTTTTCGTAACTCATTATATGGATCATACCTAATGCTCAGAAATGGTCCACTAAGCCATGGTATAACTTCTTCAATGCTTATAGGTTTTTGTTGGTTAGCGAAACATACTCATAGTTCTTTATTTTTAGAATGTCTTAAGTTTGTATTAGATTCGTCTAAATTTATTTTAAATCAGACACGTCTCGCAATTTTTTCCAAGCACAGGGCGCTCCCAATTATTATGTATTTATAAAAACAACAACATGTATTTTTAAAAACAAAATTTAATATTGTCGCTATCGTTGTTGTTATCTTTAGGACTTTTTGAAAAGATCTACTGAATTAAATGTTTTCTACTAATCGGCTTCCCACAGTTGTAGTAGAAATTTCCATACATAGCTCAATTTAAAACGCTTCGGGATTTAATATAAAATGTTTAGCCTTTTCAATTGTATTCTTTCGCCTTTCAGCTTAAAAAACAAACAGTTTTATATGTTTTAATAACTGAAAAATAATTAATGAAATCATTAGACAATCTGTTTCTAATTTTATTCACAAACAGCCCAGTTTTAGAAAATATTCTTTCGCTTGTCATTTATGTTGGCCTAATGTTAGAGCACGAAATAAATTGATTGTTGTTGTTGTAGCGGTATATAGTGCCGGGGCGACAGCCCTTGGCCGCAGGATTCCTCCTTCGGGTTGATCCAGTGTGAAGAACCAGCTGTCGTGACGTTTTCTGTCGTTTTTCCACTAGCTTTATAAAGCATTTAGTCCTTTTTTAATGAGTTATTAGGATTTTTATCTTTGCAACATTTTGATTTTTTGCGTTTGTTACGGCATTAATGTGCTTGTTTGTAATGCCACTTATAGAAATATTGTCCAATTCCGCAACTTCGTCAACACCATTACCGTTGTCTCCCAAAAGTACATTTTTGCGTACGCCAGCGCATTTCATTTTGAATCGTTTTGAAATAAATTGTTATCATTATGTTTAAATATTGTTGGATCTTAAAGATTCGTTAGTAAATTATAAAGTCTCTTCTTCTGTCTTCGATTCATTCTAGAAAGCATCTAAAATTTGTTCATCCAAATGTGTATGAATGTAAGAAATTTGTTGACATAAGGTTGTAAATATTGCATCTGCGGTTTCCACAGCTAATTTAATTGGTTTTTACAATTTAAATAGATCTGTTAGTTTCTTTAGATTATCTTTAATCTAAAGCTCAATTTGTTCTAAATTAATAAAAGCTTTTAAAGAATTTTTTAAACGTAAAAAACTTGTCTAACATTGTCCCCATCAAATTACACTTTCATATGCCTAATAGAAAATATTAAATTTCCCGGGAATCCCGGATGAATTTTCCGGGAAACCGAGAATGAAATAGACCAGGATTTTCCGTGTAGAAAAAAATATAATAACATTACTTATTTGTTTAAAAATTTGCGTAGATTATTAGCAACCCTTTTGTTTTGTTCGTGACCGTATACTCGAACCTAAGTCTGATAATGGGCCTAGTATTTTAACACCTAGAAAACTTTAAATATTTGCTAAATTGTTACTGTTATTGTATCTGGCAAATGTCGACCTTCGCTATCCTCACACTGCTGCATACGTTTTCGAAAGTTTTAATGAACTCTAACAAGCATGTCGACTGATTTTCTTCCAATTTCAATATTGTTAATTAGGTCTTTCAAGGTGTTGGGACGGTTGATATTCAACTTCGACTTCAGGTAACCCAAAAGGAAAAAAATCGCATGGAGCTAAGTCTGGTGAGCGTGCCGGCCAGTTCACATCACCCCTCAAAAAGATAAGCCGTCTAGAAAACATTTGCCTCAAACAATTCATGGTAACCCTCGCTGTGTGTGCAGTGGCACCATCCTGTTGGAACCATATTATCTCTAATTGCATTGCCTCAATTTACCATGAAAAAGTCTGGAAATGCCAAGAGCATGTGATTGCTTCTGAGCAGAGCGTTTCAGAGATTGCAGTACTGCGGCTCTAACTCTCTCGATGTTTTGTGGTGTTTTAATCCTTCTTACAGGTCCCCTTCGTACACATGACACATTTCCTGATGATTTCAATGATGTTACCCAATTTTCAATGGATGGCCGTCCAGGAAAATGTCCGCGTGGGTGAACAGCGAATCGAAACGAAAAGCACGCTGCACCGCAATGATCGAGTGCGCATTTGAAAAATACGCTTAAACACAAAATAACCTATTATTACGTGTCCAATGCATGATGGCAACTGAAAGGCAGACGAATACAAATCTTCCGTCAGCCACTATAAGCCACGCACACTCTCCACTGTCTTTGACTAATATTGCCGCCACAGCCTGCAGTCAAAAAAAAAAGAAATTATCGCGCTCTCCCCTATATAACTCAATATTAGACTCATCTCTTTTCTGAAACATAAAATTATTTAAACTTAAAACTGAAAATTGTTCCTATTTTAAATAAATTAGTTTATACGAGGGTTGCTATTTATATTTCGGGTCTGGCAATAAAAACACAAAAATTTATCATTGGAAATGATTTTATTTATTTTATTATTTTTCGCTCCTATTCAGACACCTCCTGGTTTTTGAACGCTTCAACAGCTGCTTCGGGCGATGAAAAACGTTGACCACGCATTTTTTTCTTGATTGTAGGGAATAAGAAGAAGTCATTGGATGCCAAATTAGGGCTGTACGGTGGATGATCCATAAATTCGACATCTTGAGTGGTCAAACAGCGTATCGCTTCAGCTGATGTGTGATAGCTCGCATTGTCGTGATGCAAAATGATCCGTCTTCTCTTATTATCTTTCCTCATTTCTTCGAACACTGTTGGAAAACAGATGGGTTGTATACCACTCAGAATCGACCGTCCTACGTTCCACTAAAGGCATTGTGGCAACATGGCCGGTTATACGAAAAAAACGCAATCATTTGCTACGAAGTACTTCTTCCACGAACAACTTTTGTTGGATTTGGCTCGTCTTGAAAGACCCATACGGTCGATTGCTGTTTTGTTTCGGTTTTGTTCGACTTGCGATTAATAGTGGTTTTTGATGGTGCTTAATTGCCAAAAGTCGAAACAAGTTGATTTTAACACTCTTGTCTCGATAACCCACGCCGAAATCCGTAAAAAGTCGTGGCACAAAAATGTTCACGGGATAATTCCATTTTTGACTGAGATGAATTTTTCAACACTCTGTAAGCAAAACAATTCGCCCTCAAATGTTTTATCATTTCTGAGTGAAGTTAAGCTAAAAAATGTCAAAGTTTCCAATGGAAGTTCCAGTTTGCAACTGGGACCCGATATATAAATAGCAACCAATCGTAATAAGGAAAAAGGGTTCCCAATTGCCAAAGTAACTAATCTTTATTATTATGAGTATCTTGATGATAATGGGTTATTGGAATAAATAAATTTCGAAGAAATACTTTCAAACAGTTAAGTTAAAATCTTTCCCTGTGGGAATTTTTGGGACTATTTTGTTTTGGTCTATATCCTACGGTATCCTACAGTATAGGATAACAAAAAAAAACAAACAAAAATGTTGGTTTTCTCACGGAAAAAGAAAAGAATTTATTGCTCGGTAAATTAAAAAATAATGAAAATATCGACCCCAAAAATAGTGCTTATATGTATTTCGAGGAGTACTAATAATTTGGATCATTTAACGTAGTATAATTTGATATTAAAAAATGGAAACGCGTTATAGATTTTAAAAATAAACCACGTATCTTTTAGTTAGGAATGACCATTGTAGTTATGCAAGAGGTTTTCAGCTAAAAAAATAGATTGTCTCACCATACGATTTTTCTTCGCCTGGAATTGAGTGAAAGCTACTAGTCTGGATAAATTATATTAGTTATGTACTTATATAATCAATAAAGTAATTTATACAGGTAACTTAACAAATTAACCATTTTATTAGGTCGATACCATTAATATGCTGAATTGTTGAATCAATTATAAGTTTAAATTGAAATTATTTCCCCAAACTCCTTTGTCTTGATAGTCCTTCACAATGATAGTTGAAATATTTATAAATAGCTTTGCACTTTAGTAATATTTTTTTGCATTCTCTCAATAAACTCTCAAGTGTTTTATTTTTAGCTCACAAAAAAAAAAAAGTCTATGGCGTCTACGCCAGAGTATTAAATGTTGTAAAAAAACTACACAGCTGTTTTTATCGTTTCCAGACTATTTTTGTTAAAATGCTTCGTATTTTTTTTACTTGTATTTTGCTACCATTGTGTGTGTGTACTTTTGTTTTTAGCCAATTGACCTTAATGCCTGGTATGGTGGTTGGAGCAAAACTTTTTTGTAATATGTTTGTATGTAGATAGTTTTCGTCTTGTTGTTGTTCACTGTTGCAATTTTTGTTCAGAGGAAAAATATATGCTGTTAATTTGTGATACATTAAATGCTCAACCATAAGTGAGCCCAAACAAAAGCATTACAATTAAATACTTAAAAAAAAACTCGTCGAAATGTGAAACTTTAAGTTGAAATTTTTTAGCTGAAAGAAATAAATACGACATATGTTAGGTATTGAAATTTATCTTCTTAAATTTTATCAAAAGACCGTAATAACTCGCTACTCATCGTTTTCAAAAATAATACCTCTTGCTTGGGACCTTTTAAAATTTGAGTTTAATATAGCACACTTCCTTTACAGACCGAAATGTTAGACCCTGTTTGGGTTCCCGATCACAATAAAGCTAAAAAAAAGGAAGTAGCGCATGGTACGTCTTCTAATGATGTTGCATATGCCGACAATTCTGCTTCTGAACTATTAACGAGCATTTAGAACCATGGATAAATACCCACGTTACCCGAGATAAGATTGGCAGGGTAGATCTGCAGCGTTTTGCAAACGATTTGTCGTGGCTCGGGGGCAGCTTAATAGATTAGATTAATAGTCGTGTTGTATTTGACAAGCGGAAAATCCGCTACAGTGATAATATCAAACGTTAAAAAAAAACCAAAAAGTTTTTTTTATTAATAAAAATATGTAGTATAAAAAAACAGTGCACGTAAAAATAGTTTGATTCACAATTTTTAAAATCTGAAGAAAAAAAATTTAATTCTATAAGGGCGACCGCAAAAGTAACTGGCCTTACATAAAAAGAACCGTTTTTTGGAATTATTATTATTTATTTTTCAACATAATCTCCTTCCATCTCAATACACTTCATCAAACGTTTTTCAAGTTTTTTAATTCCATCCGAAAAATAAGATTTTTCAAGACCTTCAAAATATGCCGCTATTGGACAAAAAATTTTTTGCCACCGAGAATTTTTTTAAATTTGGAAACAAGAAATAATCAGAAGGAGCTAAATCTGGACTATATGGTGGATGCGGAGCAATTTCAAATCGTAATTCGGCCAGTTTTTGTTGAGTTAAAAATGCAGTGTGTGAAGGAGCATTATCTTGATGAAAAAGAACTTTTTTTTCTTCTAAATGCGGTCGTTTTATCTTGATTTCTTCACTCAACCGATCCAATAATGCACAATAATATTCACTATTTATAGTTTTTCCTTTCTCAAAATAATCAATAAATATTATACCCCTTGCATCCCAAAATACTGTGGCCATTACTTTTCCTGCTGACTTAACAGTTTCGCCTTCTTGGGACCACTTTTACCAGCTTATATCCATTGTTTTGACTGTTCTTTGCATTCTGGGATGTAGTGATGGATCCATGTTGTATCAGCAGTTATGATTCGGCGCAAGAACTCTATTGGATTACGCTGATAAATCGCTAAAAGCTCCTCGGAATTGGTCCAACGGACGATTTTTTGGGGCAAAGTCAACAAACGCGGCACATATCTTGCTTTTTCATGTGGAGTTCATCATGTAAAATACTCCAAATTTGTTTTTCGTGTATTTTAACAATATCAGCAAGTTCTCTGAGCTCTATTCGTCTATCTTTAGTCACTTCATTAAATATTTTTCTAATGTTTCCAATAGTAGTAGCAGTTTTCGGTCTTCCAGAGCGTTGTTCATCTTCCGTACTTGAACGACCCATTTAAAATTGTTGAACCCAGGATTTCACGGTGGAGTATGATGGTGCATTATCACCATGAACAGAATCCAATTCATCTTTGATTAATTGTGGCGTATATCCTTGTATATAAAAGTGTTTAATTACCGCACGAAACTCTTTATTTTTCATTTTTCAAAAATTATAAAACTTGTTTACTTCAATCACCTGTAACAAAGAAAATAATCATTAAATATTTCGCAAATTTTGACAGATGGCTTATAAAAGATTGCTTTTAAAAAACAAAAAAAAGTTGCTAGTAAAACAGAAAATGTGCCAGGTCAGTTAGTTTTGCGGTCGCCCTCGTATGTGGGATCCGCTTTAAATCACGTTAAACGGTTGTTCTGGTGGAATTCATAAATTCATTAACTTAAAACCTAGAACGCAAGATTCGAAAGAATTGAATTTGAATTGATTTTTTTAGGTGATTCAGGCTATTATCAATAGTTTTTTTTACTTTTTTAAACAACATATTTTTCACCTTTCTTTCCTATCTTCTTAAAATACAAAAATAGAATGTTCGGTGTACGTGCGCCTAAAACTGGAGAACCGCTTGGCCGATACACACCAAACTTTGGACCAAATATTACCTAAGCCTCTCTTAAGCTTTGTTCCGATAGGTGGCGCTGTCGTCTAAAATTGCAATTCGTTTTCTAAATTGCAATACGATTTCTAACAAAATCACAAAAACAAATCCTTATAATATGGATAAGTTCGCTGATGCAATTTGGACCGGTTCAGACATAATTATAAAAAACAAAAAGTTTATTTAACGCCAGCTAAAGATTTGTATATTTCCTTGATGCTTCCGACGTAGCGGACAGTAAAATTGTTAACGCTAAGGCTCAAAATGCATTCACTATGACGATTTAAGATTCCGTTAATTTACGCAAAGGATTACTTGGGACCTTATATAGATAGTTTATTCTATTCTTGGATTTATCACGTGTGCAATTAAATTTGTACCGTCTTTAACCTTTTTGTATTTCTGAACCAGATGGAGTACTGAATTGTTTCTAATGCGGCTACTCTGAATCCCTTGAGTTGCGCTAGACTTTTATTTTAATTTTTTATTGAAATTGAGGTACTTTATATGCCTAACTTACTTTTAACAAATCCGGTTATATGTGTGGAACTATGGAGGTTTTACTAAGTCTGAAGTTATTTGAGGAAAATGTTACTTATTACTCGTTTATGTGGAGGGTCATCTTACAACATTCATGTCAACACGATTTTTGTAACATCCATTCCACAGATTTTCTCTAAATCTTTATCTTTAGCATGCTAACTTGGACAGATTTAGAACCAGGTGTGATTCAAATCGGTTGTGCCTGAACTTAATTTAAACACATATGTTTTTTAGATCTTAAGGTGGGCTACTAAATTTTACTTATGTGGCTCTGAACTGTGATATTTGTTGATTAATTCATAACGTCATGGACAAAATGTTCCTTATAATATAGTCCATAAACGTAACATCATTTTTAAAAGTGTGGCAACTTCCATAAACTTTGTGTCACCTTAGACAAAGTGCAAGAATCGTTTTAGTAGTTTTATAGATTTTTTTTTGATTTTATGGCGTGGTATTTGTTTTGCTTCGAAATTTGAGCCACTGCCGGTTGTATGTACGGCATTGACTCCAAGGAGCAATTTTTCGGCCAAGGGCTGTCACCCCGGAACACAGGTGCCGCTACAACAACCTCAAATGAGACATTTTTTTAGATTTTAATGACGTTTTTGTTTGTGTTTTGGTTACTGTTTATAATGGAATCGGCAACCAATAAAAATTGTTTCAACATGTGTTCATGCTGAAACCTAGCAGCATGAACACATCGAGCCATAAGCGCTAACCTATCGTAAGTCAAATTTTTGGAAAAAAAATTTTATTGCTGAAAAATAATCGTTAGGACAAGCCTCATCGTTTTGTATTTTTAAAATGACAAAATTGTTAGTAAAACATCAAAAAAAAAGCTTTTGCATTTTATCGTAAATGATTGTTTAAATTTTATTGTGTAGCAATTTTATCGTAAGTCACACATCAAATTGCTGCAGCAATCGCAAATGTGTTCAGATTTTTTTTTTGTTTTTTGATACAGTTATATGAGTAGGTAGAAATCTTAAATTTTTGCATTAAAACATTTGCATTTTTAATAAAGTTGTTTGAAATAAATAATAAAAACCGTCTCCTGTAAAATTTGCATTTTTTCACTTACGATAGGTTAGCGCTTATGGCTCGACATGTTGAATTTTTATCTCTAGGCATTTGCTGATGTGGATATATTGTATTTAAACTCGAATTGCAAACTTTCATGGATAATTTTATTGCATTAGGAATGAGGAAGAATCCATTAACTGCAATCATTCCTTTACCATTACTCTATTTTTAGCTTTGAGCTTTTCACAGTTATATTTTGAATATAAAAAACTGTAATCCCAGTCCTCGAGTTCATTTTCAGATATCATGGAATCGATCAATTTTTATATTTCTTAATCGCTTTTACAGTCATTGTTTATTTGCAGCGACATCTTTTTTAAAAAACTCTTTTTTAAAAAATATACAGGTTTATATTCTTTAATAACATTAAGAGACGGGCGAAACAACTAAAAAACACAAAATATCAAGCAACTAACATCTAGAACTAAAAAACCAAAAAACACAAAAAATCTTTTTTTTTAAGTCGTCAAAAACGTATTTTTTTAAAAATATAAATCATTGTTAACTCGTCGCATACAAGAACAGCTATGTTTTTGTTTGAAATTTAGTGAATAATAAAATGTTAACGTCTTTACACTCGTGTGTCTTTCATCAAGGAGTAAATGAGATTGTTGCAAATACTTCAGCACGAATTCCGCTTAAAATTCAAAATTTGTACAACAACCAAAAATGTGTCTTTAATTTTTCTTTTTTCCTTTCCAGAATCTGTATGGAAATGAGAGTTTGCTTAAATTGATACAAAGCATGTAAATGTCTGACTTCGAATTGTTCAATTTCCATACGAGTACTTAAAGGAATTTGTTCTCGAAAGCTAAACGAATACAAATATGTATTCCCTTTTTTTGCACAAATTCCTAGACTGATTCTGTGGATTTTTTAAAATCTTCAGTTTCATCGGCGTTTTTACTTAAAAATGTCGTCCATCTTCATTGGCTCAAATTTCACTTATAAAATCGTCAGAATGACGATAAATTTTCAATATTGGCAGCTCTGCCAAAACCGTCTACAGACGATCATCATAAATTTCGAAAAAAAAAAAAAAACATTAGCCACAAACTATTAAAGTGAATCATAACATTACCGACCAAAAAAATAAATCGCAAGTGAATAAAGCTATTGGAATGTTTTTTTTTTAATTTCCATTTACACAAAAATTACTAGTGATTTTCCCTTCCGTTTTTACAAAAAAAAATTTAAATAAAATTAACTCTTCTGTCAAATTTTTTAACTTAGAGTCTTCAACCTGGTTCCGGAAGATATGTTAATTAAAAACAACTCTTTTGTTGGGAGTTACAACACGAAAATAGCGAGCTAGTATAGAAATTGATTTTGCGATAACCTCCTGTAGATGGTCACAGTGGATAATCCTTCTTTAAGTTTTGATGCTTTAAAATGTATAATAATTTTTTGTTAAATATTCAGTCTTCAAGATGTATTAACTACTTGACATTTACTACGAAGGTTGCTATTTATCTATCAGGTCCAGCAATAAAACACAATAATTTATCACTGGAAATGGTTTTATTGTTTTTCAAAATATTCTTTAAGATTAATACACTTTTGCATGCTCACAAAGCAATTTTCGAAGCACTTTTTCCACTCCGATTGAGACATCTCCAAAACATTATTTTTAAACGTTGACCACGCATTTATTTTTGATGCTAGGAAATAAAAAGAAGTCATTGGATGCCCAATCAGTGCTGTACGTTGGTTGCCCCATCAGTTAGAAATGGTCAAATAGCTCATCGTTTCAGATGATTTGTGAGAGCTCGCATTATCGTGATGCAGAATGATCCGTCTTCTCTTACTAGCTTTCCTCATTTCTTCGAACACTGTTGGCAAACAGATGGTTGTATACCACTCCGAATTGACCGTCCTTTGTTCCACTAAACGCACTGCGGCAACATGGCCGGCTGTACCGAAAAAAAAGTATAATTTGCTTCGATGTACTTCTTTCACGAACAACTTTTGTTGGATTTGGCTCGTCTTGAAAGGCCCATACGATCGATTGCTGTTTTGTTTCGGGTTTGGATCCCAAGAACAAATTTTTTTCAATGCCAAATTAACATGCAATATCTATTTGCATTAATCCATACGAGCCTTTTTTTGAGCATTCGTCAAATTATGTGGGATTGGATCCCAAGAACAAATTTCAATATCTTATTGATGCTTGTCATACTAATGCCCAAGGATGTCGGTCTTGCTTAATAAGTTCACACACAGCATCGATGGTTTCTGGCAAAGGGACCGAAGTCGGACCTCCTTCACGAAATTCATCCTGGAGCGAACGGCGTCCGGACTGAACTCTTGGTACCAGCGATTAACAGTGGTTTTTGATGGTGCTTCATCAACAAAAGTCGAAACAAGTTGATTTAAACACTCTTGTCGCGATAACCCACGCCGAAAAACGTAAAAAATCATCATTTCCACCGGATAATTCCATTTTTTGACTGAGATGAGTTATTCAACACACTGTAAAACAATTCGCCCTTAAATCACAAAACGTTCTGAGTGAAGTTATGCTAAAAAAATGTCAACGTTTCCAATGAAAGTTCCAGTTTGCATCTGGGAACACTAGTATTGTCAGGACCCGAAATATAAATAGCAACCCTTTTTTCATTATTATTAATTAATTGTGTTAGTTGTTAATAATTGATATATTTCCAAAGCTACGTAAATTATTATAATTTATTTTTATACCAGTTAGCTGTTAGTAAATATATTTCCATATGTAGCTGATCTAAATAGCATTTGTTGATATCTCTCTATTATCAAACTGTCGTAATAAGTAAGTTGTCCCTATGTCATAGGCATACCACACCTGGATCAGCATTTTCGGTAATCGAAGACCACTATAGTTTCGTTCCATAAAATAAAAAATAATACTTCTAAAAATATTAGGAACGTAATGACATTATATATTTCATTAAACTAAGAAATCACTGTATTTGTTTTAATATTGTGCACTAACAGTTTCATTTGGACATCGAACGCTCAATGGGTTATTTGTTTCATTCCTAAAAATAAGCCCCTTTTGAGCTGAAAGAAGAATCCACAAAAATACATATTTTCTCTTATATTTAGTTATATATATTATCTTAACTCGCATATGAACTAATAAATATTTATTTAATTTTCCTTGTAGACTATAAAACCTATAGGTAAGGATATCACTACACAGCAACGCATTTTCATACACTATATAGATCCACCGCCAGCGTCTCCACCATTACTCGTCATTGTAGAAAGGATCAAATTGCATTAACAAACAACAAAAAGTTGTTACAAAACATATAGACTAGTAGACGTCAAACAAACCGCAGAGGGTAAGTTGTTTTTACAAAAATATAATGAAATTGTAAATTTCGTGATCATTTGATGAAATATTTGCCTTCTATACATTTTGCAGAGACGCCATCAGAGGAAAGAAGCTCGCCTCCTCATTATCGTCGCTCGAGCAGCACCACCATCACCCCCAAAACACCACTTGCAGATATAACCTTCCCCGCACATAAATACACACACAAACACATACGACACAATGGAGTTGCGTGTGGGTAATAAATATCGTCTTGGGCGGAAAATCGGCTCCGGTTCCTTTGGTGATATCTATTTGGGCACAACAATCAACACAGGCGAAGAGGTTGCCATCAAATTAGAATGTATACGCACCAAACATCCCCAGTTACACATTGAGTCAAAGTTCTACAAAATAATGCGCGGTGGCATAGGGATACCGCGCATAATTTGGTGTGGCAGTGAAGGTGATTATAATGTTATGGTTATGGAGTTGTTGGGTCCCTCGTTGGAAGATCTTTTCAATTTTTGCAATCGTCGATTTACACTGAAGACAGTGCTGCTACTGGCCGATCAAATGATATCACGCATAGATTTTATACATTCGCGCGATTTTATACATCGAGACATAAAACCGGACAATTTCCTAATGGGCTTGGGAAAGAAAGGAAATTTGGTGTATATAATTGATTTTGGTTTGGCGAAAAAGTTCCGTGATTCGAGATCGATGAAACACATACTATATCGGGAAAATAAGAATTTAACGGGCACGGCCCGTTATGCCTCCATCAACACACATTTAGGTATCGAACAGTCAAGGCGTGACGATTTAGAGTCATTGGGTTATGTATTAATGTATTTCAATTTGGGCGCACTGCCCTGGCAAGGACTGAAAGCGGCCAATAAACGACAGAAATACGAACGTATTTCCGAAAAGAAACTGTCAACAACAATAGTGTCCCTGTGTAAAGGCTTTCCTAGCGAGTTTATAAACTATTTGAACTACTGCCGACAATTGCATTTTGAACAGCGCCCCGACTACTGTTATCTGCGCAAACTGTTCCGTAATCTGTTTCATCGCTTGGGCTTCACATATGACTATGTGTTCGATTGGAATCTATTGAAATTCGGTGGCCCCCGGAACCCACAAGCTTTGCAGCAGGCCCAAGACGGCAATGGTCAGCAAACGGCCGCAGATGGCAATGGCCAACCGCAACAACAGCAGCAGCCCGCACAGCAACAACATCAGCACAATCAAAACCAAATCAGTGCTGTGGCCACAGTAGGCGGCAGTGGTACACAACAGCTGATGAGCAGCGGCGGCGCTGGCGGCCAGACATTAGTTAGCAGTAGTGGAGGCATAATGGGTGCAGGCTCCCAAATGCTGGTAGGCGGCGGCAACGGTGGACTCACCATGGATGACTCAATGGCCGCCACAAATTCTTCGCGTCCTCCCTACGATACACCTGAACGTCGTCCCTCGATTCGCATGCGCCCTGGCGGTGGTGTACAACCGGGTGGCGTAGTTGCCGATATAAGAAATGCAAAATAATATCTTATCTTTTAGATGTCTATCAATCTATCTACTATTATGTGTTTATCTTTCTTTTATACTTGCGTCTCTAAATTTAGACATGGCCAACAAAGCGCACACCGAAACTAGTGTGTGTGGGCCTGTCTGCAAGTGTGTATGTCACCACTCCTCCCTAAACCCCCCGCCCTCCCCAACACACACACATATATACACATCTAGTTTGTAGAAACCTGTATATTTTTAGATGTTTTTTATTAATTTCATTATTAACAAAACGCAATTATAAGTTTTTCATTTTTTTCTTAGAATTAAAAAAGAAAAAAAAACCCATTTCATAAAATGTTCATAAAATACCATTCATCAAGTGTCGAAGAATTAGTTTTGTGTTAAATTATACGGAAAAATGCAGTTATCTTTTGTTTTATAGAGAAGAAAGAAACCAAAATATAGGTGAAGGTGAAAATATCATAGGATGTGCCGGGAAAGGAACCACTTGCTTTTCTATTGCCAATGACGCCAACTCCGCTTGTTTTAGATTAACAACATTGAAAGGAGTGAAATTCTCTAGCAAGTATGAATTGCTTTTCTGGGCAGCTATTTTCTATTTCATTCTTCATTTCTTTTTTCGAAAACCTAAAGTAAATTAAATGTAATGCTTTAATTTGAAATGAACAGAAATAAAACTAAATAATACCATTAATTAATTATAGATTACTGTAATTTTATACAAATAAATGAAGTTTTAACCGAAAAAGAAACAACAAATTGAAATCCACTATCTGTTCTCTATCTCGCTCTCTCTAGCTATCTGTATTTACTATTAATAACTTTGAACAAAAGATCACTGAACCAAACGTAATTTGTTTATTTTCTCTAAGAGAGAGGGTATTTTGAAATATTATAACCTACTACTACTAAACACTGTTGCACGAATTTAATTGAAATACATTTTTGATCATTATCTTATTGACGGTTAATATTAAAAACTGATTTTCAGCCATTGCTGTTGTGTAGAGAGAAAGAAGCTAGAAAAAAGGTCATCGTCTTTCAAATTCAAACTGAAACTGTATAAAAATGTAAATTAAATTCGCCTTCAGAGAAATCCTCCTCCTTCGCACTCTTTGTCAAACAGCAAAAAAAGAAACCAATTGAATCTATTGTGTAACCAAATGAATTATGTACGAGTCTTTTGTTTAGCATTTTTTCTAAGGAGAATAGAAGTGGCTATGATAAAATGATCTTTATTCAAAACAAACTATACTTATATTCATACAAACTGAATGAAACATGCAAAATATGTACTAGTTTATAGCAATGGAAAAAACAAATCAAAATATTTACTAAAAAGAAAACAGCAAAAGGAAAAAATTTTGTATTAGAAATTTTCAAAGCCAAAAAAGAAAAATAATTTCTAATATCCGAGAAAACCAATCAAGTAAAATTAGGCAGTTGGCAAAAAAATCACGATAGAAATAACTCCAAAAGAAAACTTGTCTTATTTGAATGAATTAAGAGCTTTTGGTTAAAACAAAGATCTCTGGCGAAAGGAAAACATTCAAAATTAAGCTTATTACAGACCGAAGCGTTACAGCCCTTTTCACACAGCGCCATTTCGAACAAAAGTGAAATCAAATTCGTTTTCAGCTTTAAGCGCAAAAATATTGCGTATTAAATCGAATTAAGATGTAAAGTAAATATTCTTTTAATTAAATTTACTGTGTCTTTTATAATTTATTTGCTTATTTTGTTAAGAAAATGTAGCGAATAAAGTGGCAATTGTATTGAATTAGTAGTTATGGATAGAAAAACTTACTTGGTTAATGCCGTCATTTATGAAAATTTTTTCGACATTTCAATCGTACGACTCTTGGTTTATTACATGCTTAGAATTTCTTTAAATTTGTGTTGTAGATTCAAAATGTACACAAACAATTCATTGAAAATGTGTCTGAAAAACATTGAAAGTCGAAAATGGGTTTTTATTCATGATTATTAAGTCAAAAAAAACATTTTTTTGTCACATAAAACCGCTTGACTTTCTTTCCGAAATAAGCAGTGTAACCAAAAACTCGCCCAATATTACCTTAAAAAATAAACTTTCTATTACTTAAAGAAAATTTGCAAAAGGGCTATAAATCGCAGCAGCTAAAGATTAGCTTAAATTATTTTAAAAAGTCTGTAGATCCTCTTGAAAATTTCTCTAAGCATTTTAATTGTTTTGGATTAAATGGTATATAATTAAAAACTCTACAAGAATTTTAATTAAGATACTAAGTCCGGGCAACTAAGTTACGCGATTCTCTAAAGGTTTGATAGTGCGAAAATAATATACTCTGATAAATTTAAACATTGCTTTTGACGAAATTTAAGTCAAGAATTTCTTGCTGTAAACTAATTCTGAAAAAACGCTTTTCATTTCTGATTTCTGTGGTGAAAAAATCATACCATAACATAAGGAATTCATGAAATGTGCTTCCAATGTAGCCAAGTGTATAAACTACTGTTCATATCAGTGGTGTTTTTTCGTTTTTGCTTGATAACTTAAAATGGTTAGCAAAAATGCAGTATGTACTTGATTTGTTAACAAAAAGTGTCAAATTTCCAGCAGTACTTGATTTCAAAAAAAAGTGTTTGCACTCACTTCAGTACTTATACTGAATAAAGGCCTAAACTTGATAGTTGAAAAACGTCTACAAAAAAATATTTTTAAATTGTAATTGGTAATGTTTTAGGTGTTTCCTATATGCCTGAACAAAGTCGGAGTTTTTTTTTTGCTTTGTTTCCAAAAAATATTCATTTAAAATCTTAAATCAACAGCAACTCGATTTTGTTTTAAATCGGTAGTTATACAAACGCATTTTATAAATTTGAACATATATTATATATATATATTATATATATTATAATATTTGTAACTTTGAATGAAAACAAATTTTTGTAGCTTTTTCTTAGGCTGTGTTTTTTAACTTCCGATAGTCTGAAATATATGCTGAAGTTTTAAGATAATTGAAGAGCTGACGTAGAAAAGACCACCCCATACATTTATCGTAAGATATGAACAGTATTTTCAATGGTTTTAATTCTACCGGATGTTGCAAATACGCAGCGTTAGTAAAAAGACCTTAGTTTGTCCGTATCTAAAGCTAGACATAACTGTTAATTTAGAGCTTAGAAGAATACAGTTTTTTTAGAGTAGTGTAGAGTAGAATACTACTAGGCAATCAGATAAAAGGGTAATAACTCGTCAAAAATTTCAAAAGTGCATTTGTTTACAAAGAATGCTTGGAAAACGGCCAGGTTTCGTGAACTTCACTTTAACAGGATTTCGGATTTCAACAAAATTAACATAAAGATTTTTTGTGTTCGTAAATAATGATCCCCATCTGAAGCACATTTCGCTAATCAAATTTTCAAGTTTTTAAATATGATTTACGAGAATAAACCTTTTTACTCAAAAAAAATCGTTCACCCACAGGCTTTTTTCACAGCAATCAAAACTTTAAGTTTAATAATTTGTATTTGACATTTTAGCGCTTCGTTCTCTATCTTGTTACATTCTCAACGATTAGTTTCCTCTGCTGATTGATCCAATATTCATTTTTTTGCACATTAATAGAGAGAATAGCGTAAATGTGTCTATTTGTGTAAAAAGTAATTCCATTCTCTATAAATTATTGGATAATCTGGTATGCGATGGAATTCGATCGAAATCTTTTTGCTCTCGATTTGAGATTTCAAATGATTTTTTTTTGTATTTGGTGCGAAAAACTCCAAACTTTTTTTACACATCTAATCGATAGAACTAAAATCAATTAATCAAAATCCTTAATATCACGATTTTTTCAAATTTTTAATAGAAAATCGAATTGGACTCAAATCGATCCGTTTCCATAACATACTAAAATAATTAAGCACTTCAAAATCTCATCAACGTGATTTGAAAGTTACAAATGTGAATATAAAAACTAAAAAGTTCTGTTTCCGTTTCACACACAGCCACAACTCAAAATATTTTTTATGCCGACTTTTATTTCAATACGTTTTACTTTCGTCTTAAAAAATATAAGTTTGGAGTGTATTGAAAAAATAGTTCACACAAATTCACTTTAAAACCTTAGTTAAATTCCAAATAACTAAGATTTCAAATCGTATAAAATCTGGCTATTTCAACTAGCTTTTCAGACTTTTCGATGTGTCAAAAACAATTCAAGAACTACCCGATAATTGCACACTCTACTAAGATTTTGAGTATAACAATGAACTTGCAATACAATTCAATGCAAAAGTCAAATGACACTCAACCTGAATATTTTATTATTACCGACGATTGACGAAAAGATCAAAGGTGTTTTCGAAATTTAATTCACTTGAAAAAAATTCCGGAAAAGGTAATAATTTCGAATCGTTATGAAAAAACGAAAACGTGTTCTTTAGTTTCTATTTATCAAAAATATTTTTAATATACGCGAAAAGAAAACCCTGATTGTTTTGAAAGTTTAAATATGCTGAAAGAAAGCTATTTAACATATATCAATAGAATTGTTTTTATTCCGTTTAAGTCCGCCAAAGCTTTCTTAACTCATTTTCTTGAAAAACTTTGTTTTACAAAATTAAGTTGTTAGGAACAAACGGATTTGGTTTCCTATATAATGCACTTTGAGGTTTTTTTTGTTCACGATTTTAAATTTTCCCCTTGGCGATGTTCTGTTAGGTATGTTTTATTTGACAAGCTCTTAATCCGCACAAAACCCCCACTAAATCGTTCTCAAAAAAACAAAACGTTTTATTTACTGAAAATGTGTTGAATATTCCTATTCGAAATAGTCGGTTTTGATAAATTTTGATTTGTAGAAAAAGTTATTTAAGATAACCCTTAAAGCTTAATTCATTCATTTATTGATATTCAAAATGTAACGGACTTATCCGCTTAGAGTTTTTGTTGAATATTTTTTTCTATTTAATTAAAATTTTCTAAACCAACTATTTTCGACGCGTATCTAATTTAATTTTTTTTAGTGGGATTTTGATCTGTTCTTTTCGCTTGTTCAACAAAATACTTTTATTATCTGAGCAGCGCTTAGTGGTTATGCCTCACTGACTTGGCTAACATTTTATTCAGCTTGATTAAAACTAATGCCAAGTACCAGGATCGATATTTCGAGGTGAAAATGTAGCATAGCATGCAACTGTAAAAACCTTTTTTGTACTTTCCTGCAAAAAAAATGCATTTTTTTTTAAATAAAAAAAAACTAAAATCGCATTTAAGAATCATTTAAAGAGTGATTTATGTTTTTAACATAAGGCAACTAAATACCAGACTAGGGTGTATATGTATTCAGACAAGTCCTGCTAAGGCTTAACCATTTTTGAACCGGTTTAAAAAATTTCAACGAAATTCTAATTTTTCTTTTGTTGTATATACAGATTTGGAACCTTCCGACTACCACAATTCCTTAAAAGCTATGAAAAATTAGGATTTTTTTCGAACTTTATCTTGATTGAGTTTTTTTACTTTTGTTTATGGGTATAATTGAAAAATTGAAAAAACCAACAACTGTTTAACAAAACAATATAAGAGAAAAACTATATATATGCAATATTTGCAATGAAACAAAGAGAAAGAAAACACATGTAGAAATGCAACAACTCACAAATTTACTATAAAAACAAACAAACAAATCTAAATAAAAAACAAACAAAAAATGATAACTGAAATGAATAAAAAAATCTATATATAAATAATGATAAACAAAAAATCTTAGCTTAAGACAACAAACAAGTATCTTATAGTTAGCGTAAACAAGTGAAGAATAAAGAGAAAAGAAAAACAAATAAAATATTCAAAATATTAAATCTAATTTCTTTATATAAAAAAGCTTATATAAACTAAAATACAAAAAAAGAGTAAATATAAAAAAATAAATATTTCATTATAGACTTAAACAAAAAGAAACAAAAACATGGAATAAAAAACATTTTTTTAAATGGTGTTTTTGACAAAACCCTTTCCCAGCTCCTTTATCCCTATAAAATAACTACATTTAGTTTGCCTTAAAACTGTTTCGTTTTGCTGCATATAGCTTTTAAGTTTATCTTATAACTTTCATACTTTGTACATTTTTTATATTATAGAAATCAACTCATTATTTTTTAAGTTTCTTTAAATGTTTCACTACACAATAGATTTTAAAAATTGCAAACAATTGAGAAAAAACAAAATAGTTTTATTGCTAAAATAGAAGAAGAAAAAACTACAACAAATTACAAAACTGATAAATATGTGTAGTTATAAAAGATAATATGAAATGCGTTCTAAAGCGTGTAAACACCCCCCTAATATTAAGTTACGATATTTAAACAAATAAAAAAAACAGTACTGCTCTGCCACCATCTCTACATCTAATTTTCCTTGCTTTGCTTTTAAGTTAAAACTCTAAAACATTGTTCGAACTTGCCGACAATGTGGTAAAGTTTTAACAAAGACTTTTGGTTTTCTCTTTAACTCCCCATCTAACGTATGTTTACCAAGTATCATTTAAGATAAATTATATTGATCATCGTTTATAATTTCAATAAAATTGGCATTTCTTTTTTGATCAATTCATTCATTATCATAAAAATGCGTTAAACTATTCTTAAAGATTCTAATTTGTTATTTTATTTTTCATTTCGTTTTGATTTTTTTTTGGCAATTTATTTATGTTTTTGAGATAGTTAATTTAAAACCATTTACACCTTATTGCTTATTTTAAATTCTTGTAGTTTAGTTCTCTTGATTATAAATATTGAATATTTAAAATTAAAGAATATATGAACAAAAAAAAACAGTAAAAACAAAATATTTGAAATGAACCCTATTTATAATAATAATACACACAAAAAAGGACAAAAACAAACACTGTAAAATATTAATATTAATTTAAATTTAATTATAACAAAACTAATAAAAACTTTAATACCTAAATATACAATTCTATATATTAAAAAGCAAAAAAAAACATATTTTTTATAGTATTTTCAGTTTCGCTCATTTTTAATTACATGTTTTCAAAAGTTACATTTATTTTCTACCCTGTAGGCGGCTTCTTAATTCCCCTATGTTTTTCTGTTTCTCAGTTTTGAACACAAAAATCTGATTCAAGTTGCAGGTACTTAAAGTTGCGGACTGACACTAAAATGTTTATTTGCATAAAAAAGTTTCATTGAATTTTAAAATTTTCAGAGTTCTTTTCAGAACACAGCATCTAACTTATTCGTATATCACCAACATTTAAAGCCAGAGTTGCCCAAAAAAACGGATTTTCCAATAGCGTTATAAGAATTTTGTATCTTTATGTAACGCACCCTAAAACATCTCAATGATCTCTCAGCGTCAAAACGTTAGTGGAAGTCAACATTTGCAACATGGCTGTTGTTGTAGCGGCAAATCGTAATGGGGTGACAGCCCTTGACGAAGAATTGCTGCTTCGGGTCGATCCGGTGCGAGATCCGGCTGTCTTGGGATCATGGTAAAGTTCACTTACGAGCAAAGTTTGAAAATCATTAAAAATTACTACAGAAATTCTGAGTCGGTGGTCGCAACTTTAAGAGCGCTTACTCCAATTTACATCATCTTCAGCTATGAAGCTCATTTCTGGCTAAGTGGTTTTGTCAATAAACAAAATATGCGTTCTTGGACAGCAACAAACCCACATGTGCTTCAAAAGACACAATTTTGCATCCGCAAAAAATTACTGTGTGGTATGGTTTTCATGTCGGACGTGTGATTGGGACATATTTTTTAGCGATAAAAATAATCGTTATGTTACCGCCAATGGAGAGCGCTATCGAGCCATGTTAGTTATTTTTCACCAAAATTGGGTGAGCTTGCATCGCCGATATGTGGTTTCAACAAGACGGTGCCACTAGCAAACAGCACGCATTACAATCGATTTACTGAAAAGCAAATTCGGCGAACGTGTTATCTCGAGAAATGGTCCGGTCGAAAGACCAACTCGTTAATGCGATTTAACGCCATTGGATTAGTTTTTATGGGGCCACATCAAGTGGGAATGCCAATGACAAGCCAACAACTTTAGACGAGCTCAGAGACAACATTCAACGCAAAATTGCCAACGTTCCGATCGAAACTGTGTGCAAGAGTGGTGGAATTAATGGAGTTAAGAACGTGAAAACTCGAACGTGCACACTCTTTAAACCCTCAAAGTCTGACGTGTAGTTTCAAAGTTAACAGCCATATTCCTATTGTCGACGTAGTTTTTTTAGGTCAACATCACAGTGACACCAATTTGGTATTCTATAACGAAGACGACTGATTTTGGTATTCTATAAAGGAGACGACTGACTTAATATACGACTTAAAAAACCCTTCTTAATTATTTGGAAAGTTGTTTTATATTCTAAATTCGAGTGCTAAAGAAAGCCAGTAAGAAATTTTCTGTCGGTTGACTCTCTTTAATACTCGTATAGGAATTTAAAATTTTCCGTCGTTGCGTCCTTCAAATCTTGTAAAAAGTTGTTTGTGTCGAAGGTAGTAGAATGGGGCGTGGCATCCACTTTTTTCTTTTGTGCATTCAAAGATAAAATATGCATATTGCAGATAAAAAATTTCCAGCGAAATTCATGAATTAGGCATTCATGGCTGTCATAGAAACCAATGTTGTCACTATTGAACGATAAGAAAAAATGCTTTGGTGTCCTAATAACCAATGTTATCGGTTTTATCAGCAACAGCTGATTCGAACATTGGTTTTATTTACATTCGAAATGGACAAAACCAACTTGGTTTCTTGGCACCAAATGAAACCAACATTGGTTCGCAAAAACGACAATTAGCAAAACCCACATGGTTTCTATGACAACCCTGATTATGTGCGTTTCAATCTACTCTCGGATGATGTACTTTTTGTGGAAAGTACTAGAAGGGGCGTGCGAAAATTTTACAGCTAGTCTAATTTACTTATCTTCGGCAGGATCGTATTTATCAAAAGTATGCAAATACCAAAAGTAGGCAGTATTTAGTGTTTTTACTGGAGGTACCAGAGTGGGGCGTGTCATCCACTCATCGCGTAAAACACCGTTAGAAAAATTAGGGATGTAACGAAAGTGGCTTTAGCGAATACTAAAGCAAATATTGAATTATATTTGTTTCGAAACCTTATATTGAAATTAACATTTATGGGAATGCTAAAGCGGATATTCTAAAATTGTTTGTTTCCTACTGCGAATGTAAAGGTTTATAATTAGTTTTTGATTAATAAAAACCAATTATATGGATTCAGTCCGAATGTCTGTGTTCTAAAATCAAAACATGTATTGCAGTTAAGTTATTTACTTAAAACCTTTTACTTTTGAAAGAGGAATTACTCTACAAGCTAATATTAGTAAGATCGGGCTTGTTGTTGTTTGTCATAGAGGGAAGGAAAAATAAGTGACCGTCTGGTAGACGCATTTCGTCGTTGGTGTGGGCGACTTTTCAATAACATTATGTGTGCGGCCGACATGTCCTCTACTCGTCTAACGATCTACGAGTATATATACGAAGCAAGTATTGATTTTGCTTATGCAAAGTATTATTCTTTCCTCCTAAGAAAGAAAGTCACATCTCCATTTTAGTAGTTTTGAGATATTTAGCTTTTTTGACTACGAAAGTGGTAGATGGGACAACTTTGCTTGATATTTCTCAGTCATTTGCAGTTGAAAATGGGTCTTTGATGTTTAACATAAAAATCAGAAACTCATTCAGGGTTCTGAATCTGCCGTTAACTTAACTTTGGAGTTTGGGCGCTTGTGACTTTTTTTCTTAGGACGGCAGTATTGGCGAAGAGTGAGACACAAGCGACTCACTGAAACAATTCCTACCATATTATCAGACTGTCCTTTTTTCAGAAAGAGAATATTTTATTCATAAAAACTCATACTCGTAATAAGCTTAAAGAACAGAGTTAGTTGTATAGAGAATATTTGATATTTAAAGATTTCAAATTTATATTTTTAATAAAAATCACAGAAATTTAGTTCAGTTCAAAGTTTGTTCGCGTAACAAACATACGAGGCTTGCTATTTATATTTCAGGTCCTGACAATACTAGTGTTCCCAGATGCAAAGTGGAACTTCCATTGGAAACTTTTTAAGCATAACTCACTCAGAACGTTTTGTCATTTAAGGGCGAATTGTTTTGTTTACAGTGTGTTGAAAAATTGATCTCAGTCAACAGATGGAATTATCCCATGAACATTTTCGTGCGATGATTTTTCGCTGGTACAAATTGTTCAGTCTCGGATGCCGTTCGCTCCAGGATGAATTTCGTGAAGGACGTCCAACTTCGGCCACTTTGCAAGAAACCATCCGTGCTGTGCGGGAACTGATTAAGCAAGACCGACATGTGACATACCGTGAGATTGAGGCATCCTTAGGTCGTTAAACCCAGATTGTCTTGCCGTAGTCGCGGACGACTTTGCACAGAATAAAGTAAAATCTCCGCATTCACTTTTGGCATGTTTTTTCCTTGCCGCTCCGAAACCAACTGAAAAATAGAGCAAGTTCTATTTCTGAGCCGCGCCGCTCAGTGCGTGGCCAATACAATACTATTTCATATGTTTTAATTTTTTGCCGCTCATAGCGTGGACACGGCCTTAGGCATTAGTATAACAAGCATCAATAAGATATTGCACTTTCATTTGGTCGTGAAAAAAATTTGTGCTTGTTGGATCCCAAATAATTTGACGAATGCTCAAAAAAAGGCTCGTATGGATTGGTGCAAGAGATATTGAAAAGGTATAACTGAATAACATTGTCACATGTGACGAATCATGGATCTATGAACCCGAAAAAAACAGCAATCGACTGCATGGGTCTTTCAAGACGAGCCAAATCCAAAAAAGTTGTTCGTGCAAGAAGTACATCGAAGCAAATGATTGCGTTTATTTCGGTATAACCGGCCATGTTGCCAAAGTGCCTTCAGTGGAACGTAGGACGGTCAATTCTGAGTCCGTTTGTCAACAGTGTTCGAAGAAATGAGGAAAGATAATAACAGATGGCGGATCATTTTGCACAAATGCGTGGTCAATCGCCCGAAGCTGCTGTTGAAGCGTTCAAAAATCATGTTTTGGAGGTGTCTCAATCGGAGTGGAAAAAGTTACTTATAAATGTAATTTTGCCAAAATTAGATTAGACAAATTACAATTGTTTGCAGTGCGCCAGACACATTTTCAGAAGAATACATAATTTATGCCAGACATAAGGAAAACAAAAATTGTTAAAATATTTACAAAAATTTTAGTTTTGAGGGAATTGTATTCAAAACTACGAGGGCTGCTATATATATTTCTAGCCTAGTAATGAAAATGCAAATATTTATCATCAAAAATGGTTTTATTGCTTTTCAGAGTATACTCCAGCATGATTTATACACTTTTGCATGCGCTCAAACCAATTGTCGAAACACTTTTTCTACTCCGATTGAGACACCTCCAAAACAAGGATTTTGAACGCTTCATCTTCTGGCGACGAAAATCGTTGACCACGCATTTTTTTCTTTATGTGCGGGAATAAAACGAAGTCATTGGGTGCCAAGTCAGGGATGTACTATGACCGATGACCCATCAATTCGACGTTTTGGCCTGTCAAAATGGAGCTGGTGAGAGCTCGCGTTGTCATGGTGCACAATGATTTGTCTTCTCTCGTTCGTTTTTCGAATTTTAACGAAGCCTTTAGGCAAACAAATTGTGGTGTATCACTCAGAATTGACCTCCTACGTTGCTCAAGCGGAACAGTCGTCACATGACCACTTTTGCCGAAGAAACAGGCGACCATTTGCTTCGAAGTGCTTCTTCCACGAACAACTTTCGTTGGATTTGGCTCGTCTTCGAAGACTCACACGGTCGATTGGAATTGTGACGATCTTTTATACGTCTTTTGAAGCACCGCGATCGCATTTTTCCAATATTTCTTTGCATTTCTTTTTGAGCGATTGTCAAATTGTGCGGGATCTAACGAGAACAAACCTTTTTACGGCCAGGCTTTCATGAAATATCGAATGTATGCTGGTGGAAGAAATGCCCAAGGATGCCTCTATCTCACGGTATGTCACATGACGATCTTGCATTATCAGTTCACGCACGGCATCAATGCTCTCTGGCACAACGGCCGTTTTTTGACGACCTTTACGACTTTCGTCTTTGAGTGTGCGTCGGCCACAATTGAATTCATCATCTCACGGTATGTCACATGACGATCTTGCATTATCAGTTTACGCACGGCATCAATGTTCTCTGGCACAACGGCCATTTTTGGACGACCTTCGTCTTTGAGCGAGAGTCGACCACGATTGAATTCATTAAACTAGTTTTTCACAGTGCTATAGGATGGTGCTTCATCGCCATACAAAGATTTAAGTTCACCTCTGCACTCTTGTTGTGATAATCCACGTCGAAAGTTGTGAAAAATGATCGCACGAATAATGATGTTCGCGAGTTAATTCCATTTTTTGCCAAATTGATTTTCTCAAGTCACTGTAAACAATACAAATGATGGTCGTACGTAAAAACGTTCTGTCAAACATTCCAATGGAAATGTCAGATGGCGCCAGAGGCAACACTTAGTGTTGCCTAGGCCTGAAATATATATAGCAACCCTCGTATTTAAAATTTTACAACATTCTTAGCTTAGTAGATTAAATATATATTTAACAAAAACAAGCTTCGCTTACTTTTCGCCATTCAACCAAGTATTCTTATTTGTTTAGAACGAGAAAGCGAACACTGAAATATTTTTTTGCCAAAGCAAATATTCCAAAATTGGTTTATTCAAATGCAAAATCAAATATTCCAAAATTGTTTTTTGTGTGCGAATGTTCAATATCGCATATGGAGTTCGCAATATATGCGAATTTCATCCACTGGAAGACAAGTTATGTGGGTTCTAATCTGCATTGAAACGGAGTGATAAGGCCGCTTGGCTAGGAATACTTTTTTTCATGATTTTTAGTCATATCTTACGAATGGTATTAAAGATATTTTAAGAATACCAATAGTGGGCGGAATGGTGCATTTCCATGGGAGGTACTAGAATATACGAGTACGAAGCCGCTATTAAAAAATTACGGTGTGGATATTTAAATCGAATTTTACGCATTAGGTGACAAGTAATATTGGCCGTGTTTGATTGGCAACACGCTAATGAGGTTGCTTATGCGATAACTTTACAGCCTTATACAAAAATATAAAAACGATTTTGTTTATAGATAACTATTGAAAATTTGCGTTATAGTCCGTTTGTTTTTAATATTTAAAGATTTTGGGAAAAAGTTATTCAAGTATCGCCATTAGCGAGTTTAAGCGAGCTTGATTATTACTCGCTTATGATTATTTATGGAATGACATTTTTTCTACAAATCAAAAATGTTCATATCAACGGCTTATGATGTATAAAGTCAGTCAGTTCTTTTATACGAAGAAATTTTAACAATTTCTCGTAAGCTTTTGAAGTTATCGTCTAGTCGGACACTTACTCGTTTAATAACCGAGTACCAAAAGAACACAGCTATTGATTTTTATCTGTTCGGCAACGGGCTAATTTGTGTGGTAGATACTAGAAAGGGCGTGGTTAGGAGTCCAATTCTTTGACACCAAGTTTTCCTTCTTCATTCTTAACTATTGATTTTTAGTAAGATCGTATGAATAGTATTATTGATGTTACAAGAATGTCAAAAGTGGGCGTAATGGTACATTTGTGTGGGAGTTACCAGAAAGTGTGTGGCAGTATGGTCCATTTGTATTTAGTAGGCAGTTTTGGAAAAAATTTATGGCATGCTTAACTTTGAAACGATTGGTAGCTCTTTTCGAGATTTATCTTGCAAACCAGCCATGCAGACGTACAGAAATGTCTCAAATGAGCTAAGAAGTCATGTAAAGGATTTGGTCAAAACATATGAAGGGTCTAAAATCCTTTTTTCGATGCGATAAACTTTTTGCCGTGCTAAGTAAATAGTTTAATAACTCAAAGAAGATTACTTAGACAGGCGTCCGATGTCTTCGAATTACTAAGCGAAAAGTAAGGGGCTGATGAATTCTGCTGTTTCCAGGTCATGCATAAAGTTAGCTTTGGAATTTGTTCCAAAAACTAAAATGAAAACGGAGACACTTAATTCGAAAACAATTAAAATGGCTCCAGCAGTTTAGAATTTTAAACATAGGAATCGTACCAGTAAAGTGCCGGAAACATGGGACTGCCACAGAGTGTCGTTTCCAAGAATGTGTGCTATTGGTCTAAAAGATGGACCGTTCATATCTATTTTATTTATTTATTACTCGTATACCCCACCCTACTGTGTAAAAGGGTATATATCACTTGGTTCGAAAAAACGCAAACATAACATAAAAACGCCAACATTTTAAACATATATGTGACGCGCAAAATAGAAAGGAACCTAAGGTTAAAAACCAGTTTTGTTCACGAGAGCCATTTTAAAGATTAGGTCCCTTTCTATTTGCGCTTAGAATCGTCGACTTCACTTTCATAAAACGCGCATATCTCTGGGAGGGAACACTTTTGGGGCATGGGATCGGTCTCATTCGATTCTCAGATGTTGTCCACATCAACAAAAAAAAGTGAAAAGTTGATGAAAAGTTTTGTTCAGGAGAACCATTTTAAAGATTAGGTCCCTTTCTATTTGCGCTTAGAATCGTCGACTTCACTTTCATAAAACACGCATATCTCTGGGAGGGAACACTTTTGTCTCATTCGATTCTCAGATGTTGTCCACATCAACAAAAAAAAGTGAAAAGTTGATGAAAAGTTTTGTTCAGGAGAGCCATTTTAAAGATTAGGTCCCTTTCTTAGAATCGTCGACTTCACTTTCATAAAACGCGCATATCTCTGGGAGGGAACACTTTTGGGGCAGGGGACCAGTCTCATTCGATGCTCAGATGTTGTCCACATCAAAAAAAGAAAAAATGAAAATTGATTTTTTTACCCTTAGGTCCCTATCTCTATGCGCTGTCACATATATTGACCGTTTTATGACTTAAAGTCATAACGGCTCAATTTCATCAGAAATAAGGATCATCGGATGTAAATTGTGGATAGGCAGGATCTCAAAGTTGTAGTGATGTTATAGGTCGCATAAAACTTCCATATGTTCTATCGGATTTAATTTGCGTCTTTTAGAATGACAGGATTTCAAATTAGGAGAGACCTTTGTATGAGGGCTATATAAAAACAGGGGCCGAAATAATTTAAGAAAAAATTTTTAATGGTCGCCATGCGTGATTTAAGCCTGATTTTCGTTTATTTGTGGCTTCTATGGCGTCAGCACTTCCATAAATCAAGATGAACTTTTGTGTGGGGACCATTTGCAAATATGGACTGATGAGGTTCTATATTGCAAAGGTTTATTAAAGGTCGCGACAGCGGATTTACCAAATTAGCAATTTTCAGCTAAGGGCACTACATGTGGCGCTACAACAACAATGATCGCGTATACTTCTGATGCCAAAATTAAGCATGATCGGTCCCCATTGTTCGAAATCTTAGCAAAAGGGTTCACAATATGGAAGATTCTTTTTATCAAAACATTGTTCTCAACCTAAGCAATGGGGCCCCAAATATGGATGAACCCTTGTATGAGACCAATATAAAACATGCACCGATATAAACGAATTAAAATATGAAGAAAGTATCCAGTTCGCAAAGATTTGTAGAAATCGGTTGTGACTTGTATGTGTGTATTGCTGGGCGATACGCCACACCACAACAATTCAGTCATTGCAACAGCGCAAAGAACGCCCAGCATTTTTGCGCCGAATTTTGTTCAGTAACGAGCCATATTACTGACTTAATAGAAGAGATTCATCTGACAAATGGCCAGATGAGCAAACCGAACAGATTCTCATGCTTTCGTTACATCTACATTAATGCACTGGCATGACTGGTCATCGGTTAGTATTTTTTTGCTTATATGTTTGAGTATCGTTATGTGAAGATATCAAGTAAATTCAGGGCGTTCTCTCCGATTTTATTAAAAATGTTCTAATTTTTAAATTTTTTGTTATTTTTTTGTAGTTTATAATGGTTATAGAAAACCCAGTAAGTTTCAGGATGAAGACTCGTATACTTTTTGAGAATCAAATAAGAAGTGAAAGTAGTTTTGAATAAATTAATTTGTTTCAAATTAAAAATAATTGTTCAAAAATTGTTTTTTAAATTAAGTTTTTATTTAGTATGTTTTATTTCTTTATAAGTTTATTGAGAGAATAAAAAAGGAATAATAAATAAATATTTTACACAGAAAATTAATATTAATTGTTCTCCATAATTAAACGAGACACCATTGTGAAACTTATTGAGTAATTTAACAGAAGCCTAAACTAAACTTATTTAATTTTTTGTTTTTAAATTAAATTAAAAATATTTTTTTCGAGATAACTTTTACTTCATATTTGTTTTTAAGAAGTAGTCAAGACTCTGTACTGAAACTTACTAAGTATTTAATTAACATTTTATTCTTCAAAAAAATAAATTAAGAGTATACTTTTATAAAAAAAAATTAAAAAAATATTTTAAATTTTGAAAAAGTAAAAAAATAAAAATTTTTATTTTATGAAACTACACTTTCTTCTGAATATTTTTTACACTTTGAGACACCTTATACTGTTAATATAAAACCCAGTATGTTTCAGAATGAAGTCTCGTTTACTTCTTGAGATTCAATTAAGAATGCAGGAGTTTTGTAAAAAATATTTTTTAAATAAAAAAAATGTTAGAATAAATTTTTTAAAAATAAATTTTTTATGAAGTAAGTTTATTGAGAAAATATAAAAAGGGGAATAAAAAATATATATGTTACACAGAAACTTAATGTTAATTAATAATTAAACGAGACTCCATCATGAAACTCACGGAGTACTTTTTTTAAAAGAATATTAGTTTAAAATTAGTTTTTAACCATTTTTTTTTTAAATAAAATATTTTTTCGGGTTAACTTTTATTTCTTGAAATTTACTATTAACGTATATATTATTACATTAACATATATATATTAACATTTTATTCTATAAAAAAAATTCAAAAAATAAAAGGTATACTTTTATAAAAAAAATATTTTTTTTAATTTTAAAAAAATAAAATTCTGTTAACTATTTATTTTATGAAACTACAATTTTTTCTGAATAATTTTTTTCACTTTTTAAAAAACGTCAGAAATTTCCTAAAATTTGAAAGTCCAAATATGGATTTAAATTTTCATCAAAATCGGAGAGAACACCCTTAATTTACTTGATCGCTTCACATGGAATTACTCATGTAATGTATGCAAATTCTTGATCGTCGTAAAAATCTAAGACGATCTAGACATGTTCATCTATATGCCTGTTGAGAGCACTATAGCGCTCAAAGGAATAGGCTAGGAACCTGAAATTTTACCATAATGAAGTCAGAAGCTGTCTGGGATTGTAAATGGGCGAAAATAAACTACGTTTTACTTTAAAGCCTAGTATTGACCTTAAACGAAATTCTCGCTTTCGTAAGAAATACATGAAGCAAAGCAAACGAAATTTACCATTGGTAAATTCCGCTTAGCTACTTTGTCACAGGAATGATTACTTATATAAGAGCAGTGTAGACTTTTTTCACCATCTGCAAACGAAAATAAATGTTATGACAATTGTTTGGTCAAGGAATTTTTGAAATTTAAAAAAAAAATTAACAAATGTCGTAAAGTCGTTTTTGAGGTTATTTAAATGAATATGGTTTAAACCATTTTTTTGAAAATGAATAGTGGCTGCTTCCTGCTCTACACTACAATTCTTTCGTGTAGAGATAATTGCAAAACTCCTTAGCGAAAATTTCGTTTTAGGTGAATACTAGGCTTAAGAGACTAAAAATACCTCTGTGATTTTAACTCAGCATATTTCCATTATAATTTGTTTAAGCACCATGGCTCTACTTGGGATCGTTAGTACAAGTACTGACGTGCCGACGCACTCAACACATACCTGAACAATGCCCTATATGGTCCTTACAAATCTAGAAATATGGTTGCTCAATGCTAATCAAAATTCGTTTTTGTTTTCGTATGTGTTCAAAATGAGGGTTCGGACGCATCCAACTTAGCAACTGAAAAAGGCATTCTTGTTGAAGCAAGCGATAATGATTAAATAGATCGTGCAGCGAATTTTTTATAAGCAATCCTTCGACAACCAGTTCTATGGACCGGATTGACCCGAAGCAGCAATTCTTCGGGCAAGGGCTGTTACCTCGGCACACAGATGTTGCTACAACAACAACATGATTTTTTTATATTTTTTAAAAGCTGAGAGTTGTGTACTCTAGGCTCTAGAAGAAAACAAGGCCGTTTTAATTTTATATATTTTATGAATCACCCATTTTATACATTATACGCGAATCACCAATTTTTTTGTAATCACAATAAGGTGGTATTCGTAATTAAATTCCTACGTCTTAGCTCGATTTAAAAAAATCTGATCAAATTTTTTTGTTAAAGCATTTGATTTCATTTAGTTGTAACACATACATACCCTTACTTAATGTAAATATTTAATAAAAAAATATAAATTTGTAACTATATAAAATATAAGAGGAAAACAAATTTTAAATGGCATTATTCATATTTGATAAACGTGATAATACAAATATAGAATAGATAAAAATAAAATATTTTAATTCCTACATCATTATGTTTTTATTTTCTCGTGTGAAATCTAAAGAAAAAAGTTAACCAGCGGAAGCCAAGAAAAATTAAAAACAATTTCTAAATTTAAACACATTCATTTCTCGCCAATAAATTGACCATCTTTTCCGGCATTCATGTCATTTATTAAGCGCCATTAGATATTAATAAATTAACGTATTCTTTTTCATTACAAATAAAAAAGAAGAAAATAATATAAATACCAATGAAAACCGAATCGTAAAAGATTAAGATGTATGTATAATTATTATTAAATAAAATATTTTCTAGTGTTAAGGCTTATAATGCGTGTAAATTATTATACAACTAAAAGAAAAATTAAATTGAATTAATTTTTATGTATCACCAAAAAAGACACAAATCCAATTGCCCACAGTAAAGACGAGTGTTTGTAAAAATTTAAAGTCTACATAGATATGATCGGGATATATTGGGAATATATATGTAAACAAACTCTTTGTTTCGTCCTGTGGGTCCTCTCCAATATCTGACTAAATATAAAAAGAACCATTATCCTTTAAAAAAAATCAAAACAAAAACACACACAAAATACAAAAAGAACAAAGAAATATTAATTAAATGAGGAAATAATTTTAATCAGTGATAAAAAAAATTAAATCTCCCCCAGTGCACAAGAATATGCACTCATGACATGATGATGTGAAATATTATTGACTACTAAACAAAGAGTAAAGCAACAAATAATAATGAAATAACGGAAGGAAATAATAATAAAATAAAAATGATTTTCAAAAAAAAAGTTGTTTTGATTTAAGTGAAGCCGGTAAGACCTTTTCTGCTTACAGAAAATTGTGTATCTGCAAATAAGTTTATCTAACTTAATTATAAAATTATTTTGCACAAACTATTATCTGCATAAATATATATTAGGATGGACCGATTTGTATGGACAAAAACTTGTCGATATCGTGTCCTCGGTTTTTCGATAGCTTTTGGCATGAGGAAAACAAGTTCAACTAACGTATAAAAAAACATTTTTTTAAATATTACCTTTCCAAGGTGATATACAAATATGCATTGCCACATACAATACAATATAATAAATAAGCACGTGAGAATAGAAATACGATTTATTCAATTCTCTCAGTCGTAATTCTATTCTAGAGTTGAGAATATATTAGTATTTGGGCGAAATCGATTTCATGCCAAAAGCTATGGAAAAATTGATAACACAATATCGATTGATAAATCGACCCAGCCTAATATAAAAGGTTATCCATCTAGAGGTATTTTTTCAAAATTAAAAAACAAATACTAAAATTCAAATCAACTATGGAATCTTTTTTATTCATTCGAAGGAAATTGTATGCCATTTATTTTTTTAAAAATATTATTTTCTTCAAATGTTGACCGCAACTACGCCTCAGGCTTTCCATTCTGAGGGTCCAATTTTGTATGACTCGTTCGAGTATTTCGACCGGTATGGCTTTAAAGACACTCGTAATTTTGGCTTTCAAAACCTGAATAGTAGCTGGTTTGTCAACATAGATTTTGGACTTTACGTAATCCCAAAGAAAAATGTCTAAACTCGTGATATCACTCGATCTAGGCGGCCAACTCACCTGTCTAAAACGTGAAATTAGCTGCTTTTCGAAGCTGTTGAAACCAACTGTCGTCAAGATTACCGCATTCAATTACTTATAGCATAAAGATCGATATAATGGAGCGATAGCAAGCACCATTCACGGTTAAGTTCCGGCCATCATAATTTTTGAAGAAATATTCACCGATGATTCCATCAGCTTATAAACCGCACCAAACCGTGGTTTTCTCTGGATATAATGGCACCTCTTGAACCTCTTCTTGTTGCTCTTCAGCCCAACTGCGGCAATTTCGTTTATTGACTTTGCCCTTGAGCCAGAAATGGGCCTCATCACTGAACAAAATTTTGGTCGAAAATAGCGGATCTTCCCGTTTCTTACCGAACGCTCATTTCCATAATACAGTTGCAAACATTTAAAGGAAATTATTTTCAAAAAAATGCCATAAAATGTCCAAATAAAGATTAACAATTTGATTTGAATTTTTATATTTTTTTTGTTCTGAAAAAATATTTTTAGATGGATCACCCTGTAGTATTTCCTAAATATTCTTTTGTGCGAATTACAAAGTTTCAAATCAAACGGTTTATGATGCATAAAGTTCTAGTATATAAATTATTTAAAAAAAATGTAGTTTTGAAGTTATCGCCTTAGCGACCACTTACTCGTTTAATAAGCGAGAACCAATATGTGACAGCGCATAGAGAAAGGGACCTAAGGGTAAAAAAATCAATTTTCATTTTTTTTTTGATGTGAGCATCGAATGAGACCGATCCCATGCCCCAAAAGTGTTCCCTCCCAGAGATTTGCGCGTTTTATGAAAGTGAAGTCGACGATTCTACACCAAATATACACGTATTTACGAGTAAATCTTTAAAATGGCTCTCCTGAACAAAACTGGTTTTTGCCCTTAGGTCCCTTTCTATTTTGCGCGTCACATATAGATCAAGCCTGTTTTTGAGGGAGTTTACATGAATATGTTTAAAATAATTTATTTGAAAAGTAATTACGGCTGTTTCTTTCGACTAGTAATAGCGCTTTTCAAGTGTGAAATGAAAAAAAGCGATATTTTCAAAACGCTCCGGCCACTAGGGATTAGCCGTATGTTCGTCTACCGATGTATAAAACTGTTTGAGGAGACTAGAAATGTAAAAGACCGCCGCCGGTCGGGCCGTCCACGCTCTGTTTGAACACCGCATCATCAAAAGCCGTTAAATCAAGAATTCACAGAAATCCGATCCGAAAACAGAAAATCATGGACCGTGAGATGAATATCACGCAAAAGTCCATGAGTCGAATCATGAAAGAAGACTTGGGGCTTTCAAACGACGTACCGGACACTTATTGACTGCAGCATTAAAAAAATATAGGATTGAAAAATGCTAACGTCTTTTGGTGAAGCATGCCGATAACTTGCACAGAAAAATTTTGTTCACCAATGAAAAAATTTTTACCGTTTAGGAAAAATTTAACAAGCAAAATGATAGAGTGTATGCGCGGTCATCTAAGGATGCATCTGAACTGATCCCAAGGGTGGAAAAGGGTCATCAACCAGCTTCAGTCATGGTTGGTGGAGTGTCTCTTACGATGGGGTCACTGATTTGCATTTCTGCGAACAAGGAGTCAAATCATCGGCCAAAGTTTAACAAAGAAACCGTTTGGAAGCTGTTGTGAAGCCTCTTAACAATTCCTTGTTACAAAACCAGCCATGGACTTTCCAACAGGATTCTGCGCCGGCCCATAAGGCTAAAACGTCCCAGTCCTGGCCTAGAAACAATTTTCCAGCGTTCATTTCCTCTGAAGAATGGCCCTCAGGCAGTCCAGATTTGAACCCATTGGAGGACAAGTTTTAGAGGACAAGGTTTGTCACAAAAGATACCACAACATTGGATCTCTTAAGACTGCTTTGGTTCGAGCTGTGGCCAATTTTGCAATGGACGAGGTTCGTGCAGCTTTTGACGATTGGCCCGTGCGACGTGTGTAAAGGCAAAAAGGCGAATAAGTAGATTCCTTTTGGATACAAAATACATCAATAAATATATTAAAAAATATTTGGTCCAAAAACATTCAGTACTTTTTTGCAGCATAAAACGTGTGTAACAGTATTTATGTCCCTACTAAGTTCTTAACGAAACAAAAAGAAATCGAGTGTTGTATTATAGTAAATAAGATATATTTACGATGGCATAATATTTTTTTGTAATATAGCTTTAATATTAACAAAAACAATTTTTTGCCTCTACTGAAAAATTTAAAATTTTGAGTTAATACCCTTTTGTTGAACAGGTGCGATATATCGTATGGGAGCAACAAATTTCGTTTTAGGTGAATAAGAGGCTTAAGTAAAGTAGTAATCAGCTAAAATAAAAAAGGTGGCAGAATTTGCAACAGTTTATCATAGCTGTGTAGATATTTGTTCGCTATCTGCAACGAAAATTAATGTTATGATAAATGTTTGGGCAAGGAATTTTTCCATTTGCAAAAAAATAACAAAGTTATGAAGTCATTTCTGAGGGTATTCAAATGAATGTGATTAAAATAATGTAATCTTAAAAATCAATAATGGCTGTTTCGTTCTCCCCTATTCTCAACATCAATTTTCTGTGGTAGAGACAAATGCAAAACTTCTACGCGAAAATTTCGTTTCAGGTTAATAGCTGGCTTTTTTACAGCTTTTAAGCATCAAGTTTACTTAATTTTTTTATTGAATTTGACACATTTTAACTAAAAACATCGAACTTAGTACCAGCCTTTACGTCAAATTGCAAAAATAATTTTGAATTTTATATTTTAAGAAAATGTTATACTTATAGAATGAGAAATGGGTGTTCTAGAGCAGTTGTATATAAAATTGGGAAGAAATTTTGTATTGGGGATATATGAAAGCGTGAACCGAGAGGACCAATTTTTTTAACATAACCAAGACATTGATTTCAAAATCAATAAATTTTAAAATTAAAAAACGATCGGTAAATTACTTTGACCATAAGTGCGATTTTTTAAGTAGAGGTGGAACCGCCTACTTTTTCCCATTTTAGATTCTAAATACCATTGTCATGCCTCTTAAAGTAAGAAGGATATGGTTTTCCAAGCTCGGCGTTGTTTAGGCTTTACCACGCTCCATGTAACTTAATGCAAAAATTTTTAACAATTGAAGTTAATAGTAGCGAAAATATATTGATTTTTCAGAGGTTAACTCATTCTCAGTGAGGGAACATTTTTTTCTCTTGAAAAACATGAAAATACGGCTCCTTACGTTTATTCCTTTTAAAAAACCAAAGTTGTTTTAACAAGAAAAATAAACTCACGCAAGGGGTACTAAAAATGTAACAAAGTATTTGACATAAAGGTTGGTTAAATTTTAAGGACCGATGTTGAATGTAAACCACACCTAAACGTCAAGTTTTTTTCCTGCATTTCATTTGATATTTCTCAATTGCAGACATTTGAACCATGGAAAATAAAAATGAAAATCAATTTTCGAAGAAAATCATCTTCTGTGATGAGGCACATTTTCTCCTCAGTGGATTCGTCAATAACACTCTGCGACAAATGGTAAGGGTCAGTGATCGGTTTGGAATGAAACCACCGGGGAATGTTATATTGGTAAAAAAAAAGTCATACGTGTTCCAGCGTTTCGCTGGGTCTCATCTAGGAATCGAGATATATCGATTTGAAGTTAGTAAGTATCGTATAGGGGAATTTGTCACGTTTTAGGCTCTTTTGTTTGACATAACTCGAGAACCACTCGTCCGATTTAGCTGAAACAAATTTAGAAAAATTAAGAATTACAATTCCTCTAATCTGAAAAGGGAGCAAACAAACGAAAATAAATGTATTTAAAAAAAAATAAAAAAAAAAAAAAATTTTTTCTTCATGCGCTTATTTTTAACTTGGAAACTATTACTTGTAAAGGAAAATAATATATGAACAGATTAAGGGAATTGTAATTCTTGGTTTTTTAAAATTTATTTCAGCTAAATCGGACGAGTGGTTCTCAAATTATGTCAAACAAAAGAGCCAAAAACGTGACAAATTCCCCTATACGATACTTACTAACTTCAAATCGATATATCTCGATTCCTAGATGAGACCCAACGAAACGCTGGGACACGTATGACCTTTTTTTGACCGATATAACTTTCCCCGGTGGTTTCATCCCAAACCGATTGTGGCTGTCGCACAGTGTAATTAATCAAATGTGTCGACATGGGATTCATTTATAAGCATAATTGCCACATTTGGGCAAATGAGAATTCACGATACATCTGTTTGGTGCGGTTTAGAGATTGGTGGCGTCATCGGGCCGTACTTCTTCGAAAATGAGGTCGGCCTAGCAGTTAACAGACTTTTTGTGGTCAGTAATTGAGGATATGGACCTGGACGATATGTGGTTCAAACAGGATGGTGGCATGCAGCCAACGAAACAATAATTGTTTTGCGCGAGAAATTTAATGGCAGTGTTATCGCACGTCTTACCGATGTTAATATGCCGCCACAATGATATCAGCTGATTTACAATTGTTTCTCGTAGAAATTTAAACTGTCAAATATGAAAGCAATTCTTGAAGTTTGTAAGGCTAAATTTCTTTATAAAACAATCAAAGTAATCGTCAAACATTCACTAAAATGTATTTTGGGATTTCTTTTAAGTGACTAGCAGTTTAGCGAACTGTTTATATGTTGTTGGGCTAGTGACTATACCTCGTTTATTGAACCATTGCCGGCACGATAAAGTGATTTGACACCGTACGACTTTTCCTTTGAGAATATTTAAAAGAAAATATGTACATCAATAAGCCATTAACAATTCAAGAGCTCAAGGATAAGGTTATTCGGCACAATGAACCTCCATTATTTCTTAAAGGAATTAAATATAAGAACCATTGGTATGCTACAAAGCATCCATTTGGCCGATACTTTTTTCACACATAATTGACATAGATCCTTCTAACATAAAAAAATTCAAGATAATACTCCACTTCCCTTCTGGATATTGGATATCGTAAAACTCCACTTGGCTTCTGCTGCGGTTTCTGGGGACGGAGTTATTTCGTTTTACTTATAACTACAGTTATCGTAACTGTAGTATAAAAGTTGTTATATTTATTGACGGAAAATAATACAGCTTGGTTAGTCATCGATTAATCAACCTGGTATATGAGACAAAGTTCTCCGCTATTTTAAATTAAAAACCCAAAAAAAGATAGTTCTCAGAAAACTTTCGTTTAATTTACAATTATCATCGTGCGTTTCATTGTTTTTAAAATCAACTGACCAAATCTTTAATTATCCCGTTCATCGCTGCAAACAAAACTGCAAAATAGTTCTATGAATTTTTACTGCTTTTAAAGAAATTGCCATATCCATCGCAATAAGGCTATAAATCGCTAATTGAGCAAAATCTTCTATACTGACACTTCACAACGATTCATCCACAATAATATGAATATTTGCAAACTTAAATTTTTAAACAGAAAACTTATTTTACTATATTCTTCATTCTGGCTTTATAATGATACAAAAATACAACACTGTTCAATTATATGCCTAGAATTAATATTTGTGTGAACCACCCAGTTAAACAGCCACATGTCAAATTAACAAAAACAATAACACTGCTACTATGTCACACACACACGTTTGATGGATTTTTGGTAATAATTTTTCGTTGACGGGATTTCTGCTGAACTTCCAAAGGTTTGTTATCAAATATTCGTTCATAAGTAAGTTATGTCATTTTAATATGCAAACTATGGACATATTTTGTGCCATACACTATAATTGCAGTGATAAATAATTGAGCCGTAAAATGGGAGCATCACATTCAGCAGAACCGCGTTCGGTGTCTATGGACAATCCAACACCGGCTAGCGTTATTGATATATCCGATGATGTTGTGCAGCGCCTGAAGAAGGGTGTCTCTAAACAAGGTATGTATGAAAGCATTTCCATGCATTGCCCCATAAGAATTCCACCGCTTCCAAATAGATTACATGGGCATCCGTGATTGGCGTCATTGCACGAAGTGTGTGTAAAAAAGAAAATTAAGCGACGACTGATTATGCAACCAAAAATATAAAACATAATTATTGTTTTAAACAATTTTTTTATGAATAAACAAAGTTTGCCCCGGTTGGTCTAAGGAGTGACGTCATATTGTAGGGAAAGGATTTTGTAGTTGCTGCGGCGTCCTTGAATTGTGACTAATGTATATTTTGCCATCATCTTTATTAGAAAGAGCTATTCTGCACATATCCATAGCGCATATAGTGTCTAATTTCCTGCAGCAACTGGTGGTGTCTAAATGTCTGCAGGACTATGTACATGGGCCAGCTTTACTGTATATTCCAATAATCCAGTACATACTGATATGCAATATTAGTAATATTTTAGTTGGACCATGGTCAACATTTATAAACACTTTTTAAATTTCCATATGTTACGCGCAAATAGAAAGGGACCTAAGGTTAAAAACCAGTTTTGTTCAGGAGAGCCATTTTAAAGAATAGGTCCCTTTCTATTTGCGCTTAGAATCGTCGACTTCACTTTCTTAAAACGCGCATATTTCTGGGAGGGAACACTTTTGGGGCATGGGATCGATCGGTGTCATTCGATGCTTAGATGTTGTCCACATCAAAAAAAGAAAATTGATTTTTTTCCCTTAGTTCCCTTTCTCTCTATCTGAGCATCGAATGAGACCGATCCCATGCCCCAAAAGTGTCCCCTGCCAGAGATATGCGCGTTTTATGAAAGTGAAGTCGACGATTCTACACCAAAGATACACGTATTTAAATCTTTAAAATGGCTCTCCTGAACAAAACTGGTTTTTAACCTTAGGTCCCTTTCTAATTTGGGAGTAACATATATAGAATGCTTTAAAGCTGTCGTGTTTAGAAGGATTTATGCTTGAGGAGAAAAAGCTGGAAAATGTGGTGTTTGTGTGGAAGCCTCGTTGATCAAGATCGGACAGTTAATAATTAATAACTATTTTTTCAATAAAATAGCAAATTTTAATGTGTGTAGTCTATTCATTGCGTCAGCGCACAGAGACAGGTAAAGGGAATGGATTCTCCTTTCTGCACTCTCCAACAGACAGAGTTGCGAATTACCTAGATCTCAATGCAAATGTTAAAGCACTTGAATACCCCGGGCAGTTGGATTGACCAAAGTGCTCAATCTGTCGCTAGCCACTCACTTAGTTCCCGATGCCTGAAAAATGGGCAGAGTAGTTCCGCTACTTAAGCCTGGCAAAGACGCAAGAAGCAAAGACGCTTGAAGCACTGCCCCTCCCCAGCCTGATCGAACACTTTTCCTGTGCTGATCATCAGCATGGGTTCCGCAAGCAGCAAAGCACAACAATTGCTTAACACGCCATCATCACACGTATAATTTGCGGCCTTAACCAGAACAAGCCAAACGACAGGACGGTCTTCGTGGCTCTTGACCTAACAAATGGCGTCGAAACGTTCAATCATACCACTCTGTTAGAGGACAACGAAGAAATGTCCCTTCCGCCCAGTTTTAAACGTTGGGTCGTAAACTATATGGGTGGGCGCCAGTTATATGTACAATTTAGAGACAGATAGTTGAAGCCCCGTAGAGTTAAACTAGGAGTTCACCAGGGTGGAGTTATATCCCCGGCTCTGTTTAACCTCTACCTCTCTAAACTTTCTGCACCCCCGACGGCGTTGAAATTGTGTCGTACGCTGACGATTTTACAATTCTGGAGTCAGGACCTAAAGTGGATGACATATGCCAGAAAATCAACTGTTACCTCACTTACTTAGCACGCTTTTTCACTGCGAAAAATATGAAAATATCCGCCTCAAAATCATCAGCCACATTGTTTACTGCAAGTACCGCAGAGGTGCGGCTGTCACTCATTGTGGAAGTCGATGACGTCAATATTCCGACTACCAACTACCCCAAAATCCTTGGGGTCACATTGGACAGCCTCTTTCGATCCTCTGCACATGCTGCAGCTATCTGCGATAAACTCAAAAGTAGGAACAAGGTCCTCAAGTCACTTGCCGGCAGTACTTGGGGAGCCGACAAAAAAACTTTGTTGACATCTTACAAAGCGATAGGTCGGTCTGTAGCGAACTACCGGCACTGCGTAGTCGTGGTCGGTGGATGTGGTCGGAGTACGACGCAGTGGAATAATGAATTACGACCTCAGACCTACAACAGGGTATCTCCTTAAGTCTACTAAGGACCATCTACATGAGGAGAAAAAGATCCTTACCGTGCGCATGTTGTCTAAACAATACCTGCTAAAGTGTCTTCGCAGTCATCCTAACCACCATCTCTTGGACTGGATGCCTCCGCCCTGGAAGATCAGGTACAATCTTCATGATCATGAGAGAAAAGGTCCAGCGGTACAATAGAGAGCCTTTAGGTCATCGAAACTATCAATCAGGTCTGAACAAAATTCACGCTGAGGAAGTCACAGCAGCAGTATCCAGCTATAGTGTGAATGTAGTGCCATCTGAGAAGAAGGTGCTACCTCGGCAGACGCGCGTAATTCTGGCTCAGCTGAGATCTGGATGGTGCAGCTGACTCAATTCGTATTGGGCACGAATTGATGCTAACGTTCCGTCCCGTCTGTCATCAGGGCCCACATGACGTGCTGCACATTTTCAATTGTCGGGCCAAGACAAGTCTCTGTTGACGCATCCAGTTCAAATGGCACGTTTCCTCCACCTGGATATCGAAGCAGATCCCCTATAGACGAACTGGACCCCTAAACAAAATATATTGGTGTTACAACAACAACCTAGTGTGAATGGGGACATAGGAAACGGCCAGTAGCACACAACACTCCTAACGCAATAGTTTATTTATTCGTTAACAGAGTTGATAATTTATTTTATGTCTATAAGAAAACATCGATCAATAGTAATTGACTTTCCAAAAAAAAATGATATTAATTTGTTGTAGAGCTTAGTCTGGCTTGACACTTGTACATGCAAAGTGTTGTCCAACTAAAATGCGCGATGTTAATTGTAAATCAAACAGAGGGATCTATGACAATTATGTGTGAAACAAAATATCGGTCAAATGATCGCCACGGCTTCGGTAGCATAAGTCTATCCGATGGTCTATGTTTCAATTATTGAAGTTCAATGTGGAGGTTCAATGTCGTTAATGTGCCGAGTTATCTGATCCTTTAGCCCTTGAAATATACTTTGCTCATTAACGTATACTTTTTCTATTAAAGCTCCCCAAAGAAAGAAGTTCCACGGTGTCAAATTACATGATCGTGGCGGCCAATTAACATCAACATGATGATAGATAAAGTGTCATTTTTTCGTTGGCTGTGTGATAAGTGAAACCACCCTGTTGGAACCATATATCGACCAGGTTCATATGCTCAATTTTTGGCCACAAGAAGTCCGTTATCATCTCGCGATAGCGAACACCATTTACGGTAACTGCTTAGTCGACCTCATTTTCTAAGAAGTACGGCCCGGTGGCAGAACGATGACAAAACGAACTGGGCGAGCATTCACAGGTGTTTTTACATTTCCTAATGGGTACATTTGGTCGATTATACTTACCAAAAAAAATCAAGAAATCAAGGCTTCAAAAATCTCAACGCGCTGCTCAATTGTGTACCTCTTCAATGTTGAATTTCTCAAACACTGAAACAAAGAAATATCAAATAAAGTTGGACAAAATACTTGACGTTAAGGCGTCCTCACAATTAACATCGTGCATTATTAATGTACCACCCTTTATTCATTAAAACAAAGTACAAGTTTAGGCCACGACAGCCGGTTCTACGTATGTACCGAATTCACCCGAAGCAGCAATCTTCGGCCAAGGGATGTAACCCCGGCGTGTGTTGCTACAACAACAAAATGCCTGATGATTAAAGAACGATGACAAAACGAACTGGGCGAGCATTCACAGGTGTTTTTACATTTCCTAATGGGTACATTTGGTCGATTATACTTACCAAAAAAAATCAAGAAATCAAGGCTTCAAAAATCTCAACGCGCTGCTCAATTGTGTACCTCTTCAATGTTGAATTTCTCAAACACTGAAACAAAGAAATATCAAATAAAGTTGGACAAAATACTTGACGTTAAGGCGTCCTCACAATTAACATCGTGCATTATTAATGTACCACCCTTTATTCATTAAAACAAAGTACAAGTTTAGGCCACGACAGCCGGTTCTACGTATGTACCGAATTCACCCGAAGCAGCAATCTTCGGCCAAGGGATGTAACCCCGGCGTGTGTTGCTACAACAACAAAATGCCTGATGATTAAAGTTTTACCCATTCAAACGACCATATTTTCTGTGTTACATTATTTTTTTTTTGATTAAATTTACAAAATGTGTAAAAATAATCAAAACTTCAGAATACATTAGCTCGATGTGGCTACATTTTGGCTCGACTATGGCCTTTAAAAGGTTAAAAGATGAGTTGCATGCTGCACCAATATGATCTTGCAGTATATCCATTGCCGTACAATGGCTTTCGATAGCGGCATATTTTTTATTGCTCACCTTCATCTTCAAAATGGCCCAGATTGAATAAACCCATTGTGTGGACAAAATATAGTGTGAAACATGGTTTTTTAACCGTTCTTGGTTTGCACGTTTGAGACGGTGTCAAGTCCTGTTGGAGCGGGCACATTGCTCTTAAGCAACTTTTGTAATATTTTCCTGATAATAAGTCCCATTAAATTTGACACCATTTTCGATGAAAACGATTGTACAGCGTCCAATGATGGGCACAGCTGCACTAATCATTTCTTGCGATGGAAAATTACTTCGAGTGACCGATTGTGAGCTCAATTTCTCAATGCGTTCAGTTAAAGAAGCATGATCATTTTGAGAGTTAATAAACTGCTCAATAGGTAAATTTATTTTAATAGAAACCACAATGTTTGGAAATTTGCCACGTTCGTGGAAGCGTTACCTTTGCTCTTTCGAGTCAAACTTTTTTTTTGATTTGATAACAAGCTGCTAGAAGTTGGTATTGACATAAAGTTACTTGAAATACGCGCAAAATAGAAAGGGACCTAAGGGAAACAATTTTAATGATTAATATACGTGTATCTTTGATGTAGAATCGTCGACTTCACTTTCATAAAACGCGCATATCTCTGGGAGGGAACACTTTTGGGGCATGGGATCGGTCTCATTCGATGCTTAGATGTCCACATTAAAAAAGAAAAAAAATGAAATTTGATTTTTTTTACCCTTAGGTCCCTTTATCAATGCGCGGTCACATATGGAATGTGTGACTAAGAGTCTCCATAACCCTAACTGGAAACCGGGTAACCAGTTTTTTAAACCATGAAATTATCATTTTCGTTAAACCGATAAAACCGAAAGATTTATTAATATTAACTGGTTTTATATATCGAGAATACATAGCGCATAAAAAAATTTAAAAAAAAAAATTGAATACAAATATTAATACGTCAAATAGTTTCTCTTTAACTAGATTTAATGATACCCGTCCGCCAGTCTATGCCTATAACCGACATTCTTGATCTTAGCTTAGGGAAGATAAATACTTGATATCGACAAAAATTTAATCAAATATTGTAAAGAATCCAAATATGTCTGTATTTTTATGATTTGGCTGACAGTGGGGAATTGAACTACTGGAACAATGTGGCAAAAGTCAATGCAGTGTATCTGCAAAACATTTGTGTGACTGTCGTCGTATGGTGCTTACTGACCACAGTGTGATATGTGGTCAGTGATCTGTTGGACATCGTCTCGCCATAACTGAACAACAACTCAAGGTACCATCTCCATGTGAATTTTGTAATTAAACCGCGTTTAGCTTACAAAATCCAATTGACTCAGAACTTAAATACAAACGAACATCCGCTTCGTTTACCGATTCTCATTTTGTTCCTTAGATCAGCTCAAATTTGACAAAGATATTGCAATTAGATATTAATAATGGCAGCTATATTAACAAGCAAAACTGCCTTTTTTGAACAAACATTTTTTGTTGCGAGGGGTTTAAGACGCACAGCACATGCCAAATGTATTGTCTGCTGATTAGGCGATGTAAGTTGACCACCATGGGTAATACCAAATCTGAAAACTATGAAAATATTGTTTAAAAACTATAAGCGGTGGATATTATTGGAAAATGGGTGTAAGCATGTCGCTAAAAATAAACGCGATTTGGATGAATATTAAGATATCGCCACAATGGAGAAACGGTTCCGTGAAAAAAATAAAGCCAATATGCTGGTGGAATACTGTTGGTGAATTTATCGAAACTCTGTTGGTCCACAAAAAAAGCATAACTTTTTTTATCTACAATACCAGGTTCAAGTGTAATATGTACTGTCGAACAGTGTAATATACCAAAACACTTAAATTTTGTTAATTTTAACAAATTTCTAAAGAAACTGATTGGAACCTCTGCTCTCGAAAATATAGAAACAATAAAATAATTTTAAAAGGTTTTCCATGAAGGACATAACAATTTTATATATGAGTATTAATAAAACACAGATTATTTAAGAAATAAAGTTTAAATTTATTCCAGGTGTAGTGCAAATGTGGCATTTAAATAATGAAATTCGATTTGAGTCATATGACCACCACGAGCCCGTGTACAGCAATCTATTCTTTGGACCTAATTTTCCACCACAAACATTTTAACCGGAACGTTGGCAATTTCGCGTTTGCTGTCTCTGAGCTCGTTGTCTCTGAGCTCTCTGAGTCTTAAGTTGTTGGCATAGACCAAATGACTTAATGTGGCCGATAAAAAAAAATCCAAAGGCGTAAAATCGGGTAAACGCATAAACGGCCCAATCACACTTTCGGCATAAAAACCACAGCAATTTTGCGGATGCAATTGTGTCTCTTGAAGCACATGTGGGTTTGTTACTGTCCAATAACGCATATTTGTTCATTGACGAAACTACTCAGCCAGAAATGAGCTTCATCGCTGAAGAGGATTTTTCGATGAAATTCTGGATTTTCGTAACTTTGCCAGAGCCCAATCGGAGAAGTTTCGGAGTTTAAATAGATCATTTGATCTTTAGTTCTTAAGTCAGTTTGATCTTATAAGGATGAAGGCCAAGATCTTTTTGCAAAATACGCCACATTGTGGTTTAAGAGATGCCCAATTTCTGAGAACAACGTAGCATCGACTGATTTGGCTCATTTTGAACAGAGACACCTACGGCTGCGATATTTTTGTCGCTCATAGCGGTACGACGTTTCTTTGGCGCCGGAACATCCAAAAGTGAAAATATGGATCCAAACATATTCACTATAACACGCACAGCCTGTTGGGTGGGAAGATTATTACGGCCGAAAATTGGAGTAAGCGCTTTTAAAGTTGCGACCACGGGCACAGAATTTGGTTGTATTTTTAATTGTTTTTTATACTTTGCTCGTAAGACTAATATTTAGACACTGAAAAATTATTAAAACTCTTTGAGGGTGCGTTGACATAAAAGATACGAAAGTGTTATGTCCCTATTGGAATACCCGTTATTAAATGTTGACTAGAAAAGGGGATGCGTGATGCCCTGCCTTTTTCTATTAGTATTACATGTAAAAAGTGTACCTTCTGTTAAATAACTTTAAAACTGAAAACAGTACTTATAGATAGTAAAACCGAGTTTATAAACACTCACAGCACTCAAAAAGTTCTCTTATCATTGAGTTATGCACGATCCGAACTCGTATTAACCGCGACCTTTAGTGTCACGTCGGCTTTAAACGGTTTAAGGCAGAGCTTTCCTAACTTACATATTCCTTATACGAGAGCTGCTATATATATTTCTGGCCTAATAATGTAAATACGAATATTTATCATCAAAAATGGTTTTATTGTTTTTCAAAGTATTCTCCAGCATGATTTATACACTTTTGCATGCGCAGCACATTTTTCATCGAAACACTTTTTCCACACCGATTGAGACACATCAAAAACATGGTTTTGAACTCTTCAACAGCATCTTCTTGCGACGAAAATCGTTGACCACGAATTCTTTTCTTGATTGGCGGTAATAAAAAGAAGGGTGTCAAGTCAGGGCTGTATGGCGGATGACCCATCAATTCGACGTTTTGGTTTTAGTCAAAAAGGCGCTGGTTTGAGCCGATGTGTGAGAGGTCGCATTGTCATGGTGCACAATGATTCGTCTTCTCTTGTTCGTTTCTCGAATTTCTTCGAAGACTTCAGGCAAACAAATTGTGGTGGACAACTCAGAATTGACCGTCCTACGTTGCTCAAGCGGAACAGTCGACACATAACCAATTTTGCTGAAGAAACAGGCGACCATTTGCCACGAACAACTTTCGTTGGATTTGGCTCGTCTCCGAAGACCCACATGATCGATTGCTGTTTTGTTTCGGGCTCATACGCATAGATCCGTGATTCGTCACCTGTGACGATCTTATAAACGTCTTTTGAAGCACCGCAATCGTATTTTTTCAAAATTTCTTTGCACCAATCGACAAGGGACTTTTTTTTAACCGATTGTCAAATGATGCGGGATCCAACGAGAACAAACCTTTTTTACGGCCAGGTGGTCATGCAATATCGAATGTATGCTATTGGAAGTAGTGCCCAAGGATGCCTCTATCTCACGGTATGTCACATGACGATCCTGCATTATCAGTTCACGCACGGCATCAATGTTCTCTGGCACAACGGCCGTTTTTGGACGACCTTCGTCTTTGAGCGATCGTCGGCCACGATTGAATTCATTAAACCAGTTTTTCACAGTGCTATAGGAAGGTGCTTCATCGCCATACAAAGATTTAAGTTCATCGGTGCACTCTTGTCGTGACAATCCACGTCGAAAGTTGTGAAAAATGATCTCACGAAAATGTTCACGGGTTAATTCCATTTTTTTGCCAAATAGATTTTTTCAAGTCATTGTAAAAAACACAAATGATGGTCGTATACAAAACGTTTTTTATGCTAAAAAATATCAAACTTTCCGATGGAAATGTCAGATGGCCTAGGCCAGAAATATATAGCAACCCTTGTATAACAAATCAGCGATCAAAAGTGTTTTTTTTTGTTAAGCTCGTTTGTTTTGTTTCGGTCTCTTGCTTTTACACATTGAACATCGATTAACCGGCTCAAGACCTCAAGAAGGCAAGTTTATAACAAAATGGCAAAGTGGCATTGATCTTCGTGGCTGCACACTGCTTTTATCATGATTTCGGGTCCGTGATAACCCCCTTTAGAAAGCTTTGCTGCAATTGTTGAAAGTAAAAACAATTTGTAAAAATTTTCTGTTAAAATGTCACGTAAACGGAATGATGATTTTTAGCTAAAACCTAATTCGTTGTTACATTTACGTGACTATTGTGACAAATTCTGTTCCTATGCAACAAAAAAAAACAAAAATGTTAAACCAAATTGCTTATAATAATTTTAAGCAGTATCATAGGACATGCTTTTCTAAATTGCCTTAAATAAAGTGCACTCACTATATATTTTGCAACGAACGTCCGAAACAAATTTGTAAAGATCTTAATTTGTAATAAGACATCAATGATTAATAAAATAAAGAAATATTTAAAATTGACATCAACCGGAAAACCGAAATTGAATTTTTGAACTAGTGCTAACCGAAAAGAAAATTATAAGGTTACTGTGCTATATACAAGATTATACAAATGCAGAAGACTGAGATATTTAACTGGCAGATACCCCGGTCTACTTTCAAAAGCTGAGATATTTAAGTCAAGGTTTATAATTTATTAGAATACTATTAAAAATTAATCAGCTGCAAGTGACGCCAGTAAAAAATCTTTTGCAACAAAAAAAAAACAACAAACTCATTAATTCATCAACACCCAAAAAACATTATTCTTAATAAGAACGTGCTGAATTTCTCGATTAAAAACAAATCAATCTAAATATCTCTTCTTTTACAGACAAAGAGAATGCCAAAGCTCAGGCGACGCCACCACCCAAAAAAGAGGCTCCACCATCGAAACCTGTGAAGGCCGCTGCAGCGCCACCACCACCACCAACAATTGTTTATCAAAATCCACCACCGGTGACATATGCTGCCCCTGCTGGAGCAACTTTCAGTGCCAGCGATATGCGGCGACAAAAGGAAATCGAACTGCAACAAAATGATGCCATGTGGAAACAGCGAATGGCTCAACTCGAGCAAACTCTAAAGAAAACCAATGCCATAATGGAAAGTGAGTATTCTACAGCAGTGGAAGATGTGCGCAAACGCTTTGCCACCGCATCGCCCATACACCAACTGCCACCATGTCAAGATCTTAAAGCACAAGTGATTGCCTGTTACCGTGCTAATCCAGGAGAAACTCTGAAATGTGCCGAAGAGGTAGCAGCTTTCCGTAATTGTGTCAATATGAATCGTATTAAGAAGCTAGATGCCGAGGATGCTAACGCAGATGCATCGAAGAAGACTACAGCAGCAGCACCAGCTGCTAAAGCAAAGGCTGCATAACCACCATTTTAAGAAATGAACAAAAAGGAAGATGTGAAATGTTCCATTAAGCAATGAAAATTCGACGCAGTCTTTGTAGTCGGAAATGTTCTTTAGTTATTATTGATGATAAATACCTCCAGAAACATGTTTTTGTTGCAGTCTTTATTTAATTTTCTTAATTTTTGCCGAGGTGTAAGTTACATTGAGCTGTTCTGTTAAACTTAAAGTGAAAGATGATTGATAAAAAATGCAACTAGAAAAGTGATTTAATAAAGAATAATTTAAATTAATTAGAGTGTTGAACCGATTTGAAAATCTAGAAAAAAATTATTTTAGAAATACTGTAGGGCTGTAAAAAAAGTACTTATAATTTTTTAAAATTTCTGTTTTTATTGAAAAGGTTGAACTTTGACATTAAATAATGGAACATCATCCGATGCGTTTTCGCTACGCCCAATAAGCTGAAGATTGTTTGGCAGGAGATAAAGAATTTCACCTAAAAATCGTTTTTCGGATGAAGCTCAATTTTCATCTCTGTGGCTATGTCAATAAGCAAAATTGCCGCATATGGTGTTCAGAGAAAGAATCGTAAATGTGTTACCGAGCCATTTTCAACTTTATTTTTGTTTCTAAAACATGACAATGACATGGACGACATTTAGTTTCAACAAGACGGGCGAATAATTAGCAGAAATTGTGATTTCAATTGGCCACCTCGGAGATGTAATTTTTGTGTGGGGAGCTATTAAAAATAAATGTTACGCAAAGCATCTAGAGATAATTAAAGCTTTGAAACATGAAATAGAAGCTGCCATTGAATAGATTTCACCCGAAACTCGCTAAAGGTAATTCTTGAATAATTTTTTCCCAAAACATTTAAATATTCAAAACAATCGGTTTAAAACGAAAATGTTCAAAAGTTGCCTTGAAAAAAATCATTTTTATACGAGTATTTGTACAATGCTGTGAAATTATCGCTTAAGCGACATCTTAAGCGAGTTGCTAATCTATCACGGCCATTGTTTCTTTCGTTTACTGTTTCACAAACCATTGAAATCCTAACAAAAGAAAGCATTGTTACAACTAATGTCGACGCAATTGCCGTTGCTTTAGGAGGTTAAGTATAAGAGGGCAAAGCAATAATTCCGTGACTTTTCTGATAAAACATAGTTTTTTTTTGAAAAAACAAAATTTCATTTTTTTTAACATAATCTCCATTTAACTCAATACACTTAGTCCAACCTTTCTCCCATTTTTGTATCCCTTCCAAAAAATAGGATTCTTTAAGGCCTATAAATTGGAAATAAGAAATAGTCACAAGCGGCTAAATCCGGGGAATATGGCGGATGAGGTACCAATTCGTAACTCAATTTACGCAATTTTGTCATTGAGACTGCACACTTGACTGCATTATCTTGATGAAATGGTAATCGCGGCACGAATCTTGCAGACAGCTTTCTTAAACCCAACTGATCATATAAAATCGAAACCACCCTGCCATATGAAATGCTTTTAACATCAACAATCTCACGCACTTTTACTCTTCCATCGGCCAACACCATATCGTGTATTTTTTTCCACATTTTCGGCTGTATTGACCTCAATTGGCCGTACAGAACGTTCAGCGTCATTTGTACTTGTGCGATCACAACGAAAGTCAGTAAACCACTTTTTTACCATTGAAATTGATGGAGCAGAGATCCCATAGTATTTTTCAAGCATTCCCTTCACTTGATTTACAGTTTTGTTTTCGCAAAAAATGTTTAATGAGTACTCGAAATTCACTTTTTTCCATTTTTTTTGTGTGTTTTAAATAGCTGTTAAACACAAACTCAGTGACGGAACTCTCTAAAAAATTGACAGTAGCTATTAACAGATGGTACTAGATGGGAGCATATAACTACGAGGCAATATGGAAAAGTCACGGAATTATTGATATGCCCTCGTGAAAAATGATCGCACGAAAACGTTCACGAGTTAACTCAATTTTTTGCCAAATTGATTTTTTCAAGTCACTGTGAACAACACAAATGATGGTCGTACGTCGTATGCTACAAAATTTCGAACTTTCCAATGTAAATGTCAGATGGCGCCAAGCAACACTAAGTGTTGTTCGCAACACTTAATATCAATAACTACCACGCTTAGAATTTTAATTTTGTTTTTGTATCGAGTACGTATCTACGTAAAGGGTGGTCTAAACATAATCCACGATGTTAATTGTGAGTCACATCTTAACGTCAAGTTCTTTGCCCAACTTAATTTGACATTTATTTGTTTTAGTGTTTGACAGATTCAACCACGGAGAGGTACACAATTCAGCAGTGCGTTAAGATTTTGGAAGACTTTAACAAACATGAGCGTTTAAATCAAAATGCATTTCGGGCACTTCGTTTTTTTGGTCCGCATAACCGACCAAATGTGGCCACAGTAGATTCGTTAACAAGCAGAATTGCCACATTTGGGTAAATAAGAATCCACGAGTGATTGGTGATAAGCTGAGGCATCCACAAAGAGTAAGGACTGGCCAACAGGATGTTGCCACTAGCCACGCAGCCAACGAAGCAATGGCGCTTAAGCACGAAAAATTCAATGGCCGTGTTATCTCACGTCGTGGCGATTTTAATTGGCCGCATGTGATTTGCCACCGTTGGACTTTTCTCTTGGTATATTTAACAAAAAAAGTGTACGCCAATAACAATAATAAAAAAGAAGGATGAGATAATTATTCACTTTAACAAAACGTCGAATTGATGGGTCATCCGCCGTACAGCCCTTACTTCTTTTTATTCCCGCACATAAAGAAAAAAATGCGTGGTCAACGATTTTCGTCGCCAGAAGTTTCTATTGACGCGTTCAAAAACCATGTTTTGGATGTGTCTCAATCGAAGTGAAAAAAGTGCTTCGACAATTGGTTTGAGCGCCTGCAAAAGTGTAAAAATCATGCTGGAGAATACTTTGAAAAATAATAAAACCATTTTTGATGATAAATAGTCGCAATTTAATTATTAAGCCAAAAATATATATAACAGCCCACGTATAATGCTTAATATCACTAACCGCAGTCTACTGCTAAACAACAGCTCCGAACGGCTAATGTATTCTATAGAGAAATTTTTACATGGCTTACATATTAATCTCTTATTCGAAAGTCACTGGCATTTACGAGGTGGAAACCCGCCTTTAAAAAATTGTTAGATGTTCTTACCCGGAATTCAACCTGGGTTTCCATGTATGATAATCGTGCACACTACCATCACACCGCGGTGTCCTAAAAATACTTTGTTTTGAAAATTTCAAATTTAAAGGAAAAAAAAATATTCAACAAAAACGTTAAGCGGATTAGCTTAACGCTTTTTCTTAAAAACCTTTTGCTGTTCATATCAAAATTTATAGTAAAAACAAAGTTTAAGTTTAGCGGGTGTTTTTAAACGGATTTTGGGTTTAGGACAAAAACAAACTATATTAATATTTATCCGCTTCGGCATACGTTTTGATAAGCCCCATACAAAAGTCGCCTACTTGAGGTCCTACCGCTTTAAAAGCTACATATAAGGTCCAAACTTGATGAAATTCGTTACATTTGATTTGATAAGGTATATGTTTTGGTATATCCCCTATGCAAAGGTCTCACTCGGTTAGTAATCGTATTCCTTTCGCTTTAGAATAAATTCAATTTTACTTAAAGTTCGCTTTGTACGTCATTAATATAGTCAATAAGTGTATTCCTTATACGAATTATTGATTTTCAAGAGGTCCTCTTTTGTTTTACGACTTAATAGCAATAACTACCACGCTAAGAATTTCTATCTGAAAATTGTTGCTGGAACGCGAATTGTGGAAATTTTTGTACCGAGTGTTCTATGTAGATCAGCTGGATTTAAAATGTCTGGTATGCTATGGTAAAGTTTGGGCAGTTATTAGGTTAACACTACCTATAGAGAAAAATCACAGGATTCAAGTATTTAAGAAAAATCACCAGAAGTTAAATCTAAGCAATAGACAAAGTCTTCAAAAACAGCTAATGAAGAAGAAACTTAGAGATGACTCAGCGAAGAAAGATCACATTACTGAGCTTTGGTTATATGTAATTATTAATAAAAATCTTGCTAGAAAATGTTGATGCCATTTGAAGTTAGACCGGCTGCTTTTACATTGGCTGCAAAAAAAGTTATTGCTAGAAAATAAGAGGAGAATAGAAGAAAAGTTCAAGAAAGAAACATGTGGTCCATTGTTTTTAACATAACGGCCGTTGCTTGGTCCACTTCGGCACATGAGTCCGAACCTGATTAAACAAAATTGGTTTCATAGATAATCATTTAGCTTTATTTTAAGTACCCATACTGATTAGCGATCGACCGTTTTTAGCATACAAGTAGTAGAGCCCTTTGAGCCGAAGCGTCATTTTTTAGGGAATTAAATGTGTCTAAACTAACTGTCCCCATGTTTGTTCACAAAAAGAAAATTTAAATATAAGTTTACTTTTTCAGACGTGGGTCAATTTCAATCAAAACGTACACGGAGAGTTTTTGTTGTTTTATTTTAAAAGTTTATTAAATTTTCCCGGTAGAGTAGTAGATTTACGACAAGTTTGATTAAGAATATAAAGGCGTTTTTAGGCTCTTCGAAAAATTAATATAATTATGTTTTTTCTTATGTTTTGGTAAGGAATACCTGGATTTCTGTCTTGAACGTCACATAGAAAGAATGTGTAAAAAATCAGTTTAAATGTAAGGATAGTTGATGTAAAACATTTTTGTGAAGTTTAAGAACTTGTTATTTAATTATTGAGACGAACGTTTTCAATAAGCACCATTTAAATCACAAAAATAAAATAACAGTGTGTTTTAAGGTTTAATATTTTTACAAAAGCATTCTGTTATGTTTACATTTTTACGTCAAAAATTAATAAATGTTTAACCCAAAGCACTTAAAATTATGGATTTTTTGTAAGATAATGGGCTTGCTGCAATTAAAAAAAGTATTGTTAAAACTATAAATTTGAGAAAGAAAAACTAACATGTGACGTTCAAGACATTTTGTAGCGTTCAAGATATCTTGTAGCGCTCAATGAAGGTTCCTGTGCTTAACTAAAAAATATAAACCAAGTTACGAGTAAACATTAAACGGATATAGGTTTATTCTTTTATAAAGAGATAATTAAAAATAAGTACATTATTCTAGTAAGTAGTATTATTAATAGTAGTAGTAACAGGTATGGGTATATTTCATTCGACAAATTTTTTAATCAGAATCAGTGTATACGTCGGAATACATCATTTTACGAGACATCCTTTCTTTGCAGCCTATTTTCGCGACTTTTGGATAAAGTTTATGGCAATAACATAGTTTCCCTGTCAACCAGTTGTTTGTATTGCAGAAGAAAGAGAGATTTCTGTGTATTATTTCACCTCTGGATCTTGTAATTATTTGGTGAATATCTCTCGTGCCATGAACGGTTTTCAAATTTTTGGGCAATATTTTGTTGTTATTGAAAATTTCTTTTGGAGTTACGTAAAACAATTGCACACTAGTTTTGCCTAAAAGCGACTGATACAATTTCTCTGCGTCTGCTATGTCTAATCCGTGAGCCACAAGAGCGTCTGTTGTTCGCTTAATGACAGCACCCACACCGTCGGCTGCACCCTTTCCATGCGACTTTTCAAAGAATGACCACGTCGCGCATTTAAATTTTTTTTCGAAAATTCGATTACAAATAAAGAAAAAAATATTTTTTTGTTTGTATTGAGAAGATGGGCCATCCGAAAAAAAGTGCACCGTCGTTGTTTCCGGAGAACAGTCTTTTATATAATTCAATATTGGATTTAAATGAGCCCAAATAGCACCAGGTCCAAGCTTATAGGCTTCTCAAACTTTTTAAAATAAAGTAAGCCCGTATGGAGAGATGCTTGGTTACGCGAAGCGCAAAGTGAAAAGTTTGGACTTCTTCTGAAAGCTTACATAAATAGTTTTTAAAAAAGTCAATGTGGATTAACACTTCTGTTTCTCGTAGATTATCCTTGCAAAAACGATATGCGTAGAATATAAGTTAGAAGATAAATACAAAATTAATATTTTTAATATTGGTGCGACACATCTTAAAAGTGACGTTCAAGACATTTACCACTTGTTTGTATTTTTTTACGAAGTAAATATCGCAAATGTACTAAAACTCAGAATAAATGAATCAATACTTATAAAACAATGATTTTAAACTTAAATTTTGTATATTTATAGTTTTGCTGTCCCGATATTTTGCATGACGTTCACGACATTTTTACACTTACTTACCATTATGTACTAATAAAGACGTAGAACAACACTTCACTATAATGTCTTTTTTTTTAATTCTTTTTATTTCGTATTGTGTAAAGCAAGCACTTTCTTAGCCTAATTCACTTCAGTTCAATACGATGACTATATTGGTAAATCTGAAAAAAAGAAAATAGCGTGACGTTCACGACAATGTGCGGAGACAAAATGTTTTCAAAAATTATAATCCGCGTTTGTAATGTTTGGTGGAAAAAATAGAATAAAGTGCAAGAAATAATTCCAATATTTTGAAAACAGTTATTGTATTTCTTCAGGTTAATTCGTTTTTTATTTTTTTTCAAATTTTGTATCAAAAACTGTAGCTGGAGACAAGTGGTTTTGTATGGAACGAATATGAGGGAGCATCAAATACTGTTCTCAATTAATATAAAAAAAAGAATTTGAATTCTGAGAAATGTGTTTCTTGTGATATTTTCTTCAACGAATACTTTCTCATTTTTATTTTGTTTTTTTTTTGTGGTTTTACCTCAAAAGTGAGTTTAAACAGCGGGGACAAATAAATAGCAATATGTTTGCAATTGACCCACGTACGTTTCGCCCTTTAAGGGAAAATTTTTTCCCTGGGTCGATTTTAAATCGCTTACAGCTTATGACCATACGCCATCATGATTCAAATTTTCAGGATCGTTTACCCTCTATCGTGTGGACATGACTATATCGTTTTAGAATTTTACGACGATCAATATTTCGAGGCGTTGCAAACGTAATGACAAAACGTAGATTTTAATAATTTAACTTTTTATTGCTCTAGACAAAACGGCACAGGAAAATACGGGTTAATCGAACGGCTTTTTAATAAAAGCCAAAACACATTTCTGGCAATTTTTTGTAATTTAATAACTAAAATAGACGTGTTCTTTTGAAGTAACATGTTACCTAGTTGCAATATGGTAATCTGCCAAATTAAACAAAATTGAGAGCACTATGGCAACATTGTTTCTCTTTGTATACACTAATAGAATTAAACAACAATAAACTTCTTCGGCTAATTCTTCAAAAGCTGGCAATAAAAAACTACAAATTGTAATACAAAATTAATAAATTATAATAATGAATTAATTGCTACAGGTTATGCTTTGTTAAAATGTGTAAAGATTATGTATTTGAGTTGATTAATAGCTTTACTTATCCCATATCGCGCAGATGTACCTAATACGAATTAGCCGATAAGACCCCTGAGTATTAGATTAGTTTTTTTGTATACATTACAGAAAACATGTGTTATTATAAATCAGGGTATGTCATTTTTGATGTTTTTGTTCGAAATTTAAGTATGGTAACTAGTACTCGTTTGTTTAGCGACTTGAGCCCAACTCGCTTTCTAACAGAATAAGTCCCATACAAATGCCTGTTTAGTAAACTGAAAAGAACACAGCTAATGTTACGAAACCCGTAATGTGTAATGTTCGAAAGAGTTGAATGTCTAGGAGAGACGAGCTCCTGAACTAAACTAAGGAACCTGAGAAACTAAACGAACAAAAACCCTTAACTTGCTTTAATAGTTCAACTCAGTTAATAGTTTCATGGAACTACAGGGTGTACGCCGGAAAGGTTTACTACTCTGTTTTCCCTCCATTTTGGAGACGTGGCAAATTTATTATGGAAAAATATTCGATAAACCAACGTGTTTTAATCGTTAAAAGATTTTATCAAAATCAATCATCGATTTCTGTGACGATGAGAAAGTTACGTGTTATTTTTGGGAGAAAAACCGTGCCAACAAAATGCATTATTTATCGTGAAGTGAAGGATTTCGAAAAAAGAGTGCCTGTAGCTGATAGGCCCAAGCATGGACCACAACGTATCGCAAGATCGGCTGAAAACATTACTGCTGCTCAAGAAAGTGTAAAAAACAATCGATCAACTTAAAATCGACGGAGTGCTGAATGTACGAATGCGGTTCGGAAACTTCTTAGTCTAGCGCAAAAAGCGCGGTATACACAGAAAAAACTGGAAACTTCCATCTCTGCTATGAACACATGTTAAATTTTGTTTCGATCTGGCAACTCCTTCATAAAGAAACAGGTGTTCATAAAAAACGCATCCGCGATTTTTTTACAATGGAAAAATAAGAAATGCGTGGTGTCATTAAATATTTACATAAAAAAGGTTTATCGGGACAAGAAATTCATAATAATATGGTGAACGTGTTAGGTGAAAGTGCTCCTTCATATGCAACAGTAAAAAGTTGGGTTACTGAATTTAAAAGTGGTCGTACATTGAAGATGAACCACGTAGTGGACGTCCAAAAATAGCAACAACAAAGTGCATGATATGGTATTAAATGATCGACGAATAAAAGTGCGTGAAATAGCTAATATCATGGGCATCTCAAATGATCGAGTCCATTTAATTTTGCATGAAGAACTACAGATGAAAAAGCTTTCTGCAAGAAGGCTGCCGCACTTGTTAACAGTCGACCAAAAACGCATAAGAATGAACATTTATCAAGCTTGTTTGGATCGTTTTCAGCGAAATAAAATGGATTTTAAGCGTCGTTTCATAACTGTTGATGAGACATGGATCCACCACTATACTCCAGAGACAAAAGAACAATCCAAACAATGGACTAAAGCTGGAGGAAGTGCCCCAAAGAAGCAAAAACAATTCAATCCGCTGGTAAGGTTATGGCAACGGTTTTTTGGGACTTCAAAGGTATTTTATTGATTGACTATCTGCAAAAGGGTAAAACAATAAATTCAGAGTACTGTTGCAACCTTTTAGATCAATTAAATGTACAAATTCGAGAAAAACGTCCTGGATTACAACACAAAAAAATAATTTTGCATCAAGACAACGCACCAGCGCATAAGAGTGTTTTAACAATGGCTAAAATCAACGAATTAAAGTACGAGTTGCTTGACCACCCACCTTATTCTCCTGATTTAGCTCCCAGTGACTTTTACCTGTTCCCAAATCTAAAAAAAATCCTTGCTGGCAAGCGTTTTACCTCAAATGAAGATGCAATTACAGTTGTAAACCACTATTTTGAAGACCTTGAAAAAAAACTATTTTAATCAAGGGATAGAATTGCTAGATAAGCGTTGGACTAAGTGTATTGAAGTTTCAGGAGATTATATTGAAAAATAAAAATATTTTTGAAAAACTAACTATTCTCTTTCATTGATAGGCTAAGAACTTTCCGAACCGCCCTCGTAATGAAAAATGTGCTCAAAAGGGCTCGCATTTGTGATACTAACAGAGGCGGTCATTTATCTGATATTGTATTCCATATATAATTGCCTACATTAAATAAAACATTTATGAATATAAGATCCATTCTCTTTCATTTAATCAAAAATTATAAACAAACATAGTAGTATACCTTCCCGGCGGACACCCTGTAGAAACATTTCTCACTACTCAATTGTATTATGTTCCGGACTATATACAGACGTTATCCGTCCATTAGTGTCCTTATGTGTATGTCGGTCTATTATATTCCATGTACGATTTCGATGACTGTGCAATATTTTACCATATCCATTTCTTTTTACACCTGCACTATACTTTCATGAAGAAGTAAACTTTCCTAATCATACATACTTATATATACAGATATCATTTACATCTATATTTTTATTCAGTAATGTGGTACATAGGGAGTTTTTCATTTAAATTACAATGATTAATACAACTTAAAACATTTTCTTATTAATTTACAAAACAAAACAAAAAACTAAAATTTATTTAAAAAAGTGTAACAAACACACAGCCAAGATAAGGAAAAAGGGTAGGGCTACCGCAGCAGTTGCACCACTCGTTTTACAAGTGTTGTCGAAATCTTTCGCTGGACCCATGCAACCGGCATAGCTCATGACGAAAGCCAAATAGTTCTGTTCGAAGACACCACGTACCAGACTGGAGCCAGGGCCGTTGGCAAAAACAATAACATCTTCACCGCCATGAGTCTCATCCTTGAGAGGGACAGTGGCCATGTGCCGGTAGGTAGGTGATTGACGCTCTTCCTTTGTCAGCAATTCTAAGGATTGCCATATGTTAGCAGGAACACTGGTGGGTGCGGATGAGTTGGCCAAATGATCATAGAAGCCGGGTCCATTGGCGTATGTGATGGTCTCATAGGCCATGGGATCTTCTCCCTTGTTACCAAAACCTAAAATGTCAGCACCACGTTTGGGATAACCATTCAATGTGACGGAATGTGAATGATCGGCGGTTACGATGATCAGAGTGTCGTCGGAGTCTGTGTTTTCGAGAGCAGCTTCTACGGCCATATCAAATTCAAAGACCTCATGTAGAGCAGCATGAGCATAGTTTTGATGATGGGCCTGATCGATGCGACCGCCTTCAACAACAAGTACATAGCCCTGGAGAAAAGAATTTAAAACCAATTAATAATCTCCTACAACTAATGGTTGTTAAGAACCTACATTGGAATGATCACGCTGCAACACCTCAATGGCAGCTTCTGTCATTTCCTTAAGCGACGGTTCGCCTTCTTCCTTGCTAATGGCATAGGTGATGTGGTTGTTACGGAATAAACCCATTAACCGATCGACCTTCTTCAAGTCGACATTTTCCAATTCATCTAAGCTTTTAACGAATACGCGGCTATCGTTCATTGACCTTCCATTGTCCAGCCATTTTTGCGGTAGATTCATATCATCGCCACGGGCACAGATTGTTTCGGTATCACCCTCCCATCGCACCGATTGCGTTTCACTTGGATTCATAGCGCCCAGTGGTTTAAGGCCACCGCCCATAATAACATTGAATTTATTTCCAGGAGCATTTTCTACCAATTGCCTAGCGATGTCCGTATGTATTCCTTTGGACTCCTGTGGAACCTTTGTATCGCACTCCCAATCACGATGATAGATACGGGCATATGTGGCAGCGGGTGTAGCGTGTGTGATACGTGTAGTTGTGACAATGCCGGTACGTTTGCCTTCAGCTTGAGCCCAGTCCATAATGGATGTTAAACGCCCCTGCTTGCTATCTGTGGTGGATCGTCGCATATCCATGCCAATGGCACCGTAGTCTGTCTTTGAACCACAAAACATAGCCGTGGCTGTACCAGCTGAATCGGGAACTTGTTTGTCAACATTATAGGTCTATGGGAAAAGAAACAGATTTTTTGGTCTATATGGGGAAGAATTTTTTTTGCGCCAATTACTTACTTTGGCCAAGCCTGTATAGGGAAACTCATCAAAAGCCAGTTTTTCCTCCTCTCCATTGCCATGTTTTAAATACTGGCCCTTGTAGATGCGTCCTGCTGTTATGGTCGTCAGACCCATGCCGTCTCCCACAAAGATGATAATATTTTTAGCTTTACGTTTGTAGCCACTCTCTTGATTCTTCTTTGCAGATTTTATGATCTTTTCCAATTGTTTGCGAGCCACGTTGTACCAAAAATTCGCATCTGAAAATAAAATAAAATTTAAATTAGTCATATATTTCAACAAGTAACAACGGTTAGGCTGAACCTTATAGGTCATCCACCGTGACTTCGCTATTGAAGTACAAAAAAGTGGCCGTTTTTTCGTTTACTTTAATCTCAGACAAATCCTTACGAAATTTGTTATTGTCAGTATATATTCTCATAATAGAATGTAAAATGTGACTTGTGGAATGGCATCAACACAAATCTAGGAGACCTTTGCATGGAATTAAAGGTGCATGGTTAATTCAGCGATATGATCCAACTTAGAATGCAATAGTTTTACCGACTGTACTCGAATCGGAAGGAACTTTTTGCAGGGCATTTCGAAAACATGGACTTTTAGTGGCTCATCACGTTCTGTACAAAATTTGGTCAGAGTTGAATGTAATATGTGGCTTATTCAGCTTCGGATTTTGAGGTAAAACCGAAAAGGCCTTACTTAGTAAGCTTTCATAACACGACCCAACATTGAACAATTTTAATAGGCTTCGCTTAATCGAATCGGATAGTGGTTCTGAATCAATTCGGGGGTATCTCCTTGTATTTTTGGGGTTACAAACACCAGCACTACAACATAATAATCTGTATTACAGAGTGGTATAGGTTATAAAAACTTGGTACCTTTTCGGTCCAAAATTAACTTTTTTATTCCTTTTACAATACCAATTTGCCAACCTCATTTATCATCCCTGTTTTAAACCTTAAGGCCGCTTTTGGGCCCCTTCGGCCAATGCGTCCGACCCTTTTAACAAAAAAAAAGTAAAAATAAATTCATTTTTCGATTCGTACTAAAATATGGTTTAATTTAAGCACACATGGGCTACATGAACCGAAACGTCCAGCTAAAATGCCTTTTTTTGAGGTAATAGCTGCATCCCAACTAATACTTATAGCACCCTCTTAACTATTCTTCGTTTACGAGTACATAAAATTATGATTTGTTAAGAAGTCCCTTAAAGGGAGCTGGCAGTCCTGAATATGAGCGAGATAAAAACTAATAGCTTTTTTAAAGATGTTGTTTAAAAACCTAAACGAACTTAACCCAGTCTCTCACTTTCGAGTAGAATTTGGTTTATGCAAGTCGCTTGAAAAAAGCAGATACATCTTCAATAACGGTCCAGTATAAAATTTTTGTCAAGGCATCTAGCACCGACTTTTTTTTACCAGGGTATCTCCTTTTTTATACCAACTACTATCGTCATATCGGCAGGGTTGTATGGGCGTGGTAACTCCCTTTTGACAAATTTTAACGCAATATAGTCTATAAGTATAATAACTTTCAAGCATTAATTTCATTCTGTACAAATTTTATAACGCTTACTTTTGCCACAAATGCGTTTTTTATAAGGGGCGGGGCAGCGCCCACGCCAACATCATATGTTCCAAATTGTTCCTTCATAGTTCATTTGCTGATTTCCAGAGGTTTACCTACACGCAGAAAAAAGTATGGTTGTGGTGACAATATTCGAAGAGGACAATACTATTGTTGGGTTTATGGTTGTGAAACAACAATATTATGATCCTCACAATAAAAGTATGATTCAAATACAACCATACTACAATCCTCACAACCATACTTTGATCCTCACAACAATAGTAAGATTCACACATAACCATACTGTGATCCCCACAACCATAGTATGATTCACACTCAGCCATACTAAGATCTCCACAACAATATTATGATCCTCACAACCATAGTATGTTTCACATACAACATTAGTATGATCCTCACAACCATAGTATAATTCACTCGTAACCATGTTATGATCCGTGCAACCATAGTATGATCACACAGAAATATACAATGATCCACAATATTATTTAGTAGAATTGGGTTAAGTTATCAACAACAGATTCGAATTATGAAAGTTATTTAAAGATACATTAAATTTATTTAACTGTAGAAAAAAATCAGTTTAAAAAAGCGTTAGCGTTTTTATTAAAAATATTTCAGTTAAACAAAGCCAAAGCAGTTTGTTTGAAAATTTGTAATTTCCACATAAAAAGTACTATTATTGCATTAGATAGTTCTAAAAAGCATATGTAAATGAAGAAAAATTACAAGTATGTTTGCCGTAATCATATTAGTGTTAACTTAAAACCCAAAAAACAATACTTTTGTTGCACCAACCATATTTATATTGTTGCTAAAACCATATTTTCATTATTAAATTTGGCAATAATATTATTGTTACATTTCAACAATATTAATATCATACTTTACTACAATCATACTTTTGCCAAAATTAAATTCAGTAAACAATACTATGGTTGCGACGAACATTCTTTTATTGAGGAGAACATATTATTATTGCCGTGACCATATAGTAACCATGTTTTTCATGCGTGTAGTCCTTGTGATGGGAAAATTGTTACTTTTTGACCGATTATCAACACCAACCGTTTCAGTCCATCAGCACATGTTTCTGCAAAATTTTGAGCCACCCTGCTTCAATAGTACGACCTGTAGTTTGTTTTCCACAGTAAAACAGACAATGAGATGGACATGGCTAGATGATCATAGAATTTTTTTATTTTACGATGATTCAACATATGTGACGCGCAAAATAGAAAGGGACCTAAGGGTAAAAACCAGTTTTGTTCAGGAGAGCCATTTAAAAGATTAAAATACGTGTATCTTTGGTGTACCATCACTTTCAAAAAATCTCTGGGAGGGAACACTTTTGGGACATGGGATCGGTCTCATTCGATGCTCAGATGTTGTCCACATCAAAAAAAAAGTGAAAATTGATTTTTTTACCCTTAGGTCACTTTCTCTATGCGCTGTCACATATATACATATAAGGGTAGGCCGATTTGTGAGGACAAAAATTTAATAAATAGAAATACACTGATTCGATTCTCTACGATTTTCTCAGTCGTTTTCTATTCTCACACGATCATATGTTATTTTGTACGAGGGCATATCAATCATTTCGTGACTTTTCCAACTTCCCTCGTAGTTATATGAAATGCAACACTGTTCTTATCTAGTGCCATCTGTTAGACTACTGTTAAATTTCGAGAGAATTCCGTCATTTAATTTGTGTTGAACAGCTGTTCAAGACATACAACTCCGGGAATTTTGTTAGAAATGGAAAAAGTGAATTTCTAGTGCTTATTTAACATTATTTTTCATTAAACATTATTATTTAAAAATAAACTGTTTTTTTTTGTGAAAAGTCACGGAATTATTGATACTCCTTTGTATTGTGAAAAGGAAATATTTTAGTATTTCGAACTGTTGTAAACGGAATGGCAAAGTGAATATAACCTCTCTCCTTTTATGGAGGGTTTAATAACAGACGGATTCAGTTAGACATACATAAATCAAGACTGTAGATAAATCCGAAAAGTCACGAAATTAGTGATATTCCCTTGGATTGAATGCCACCGTGAAAAGGAAGTATTTAAAGAAAACAGTATGTTTATTACAAATAAAATTTGAGAAAAGTAAAAAAAACTGAAATTTGGGCGCCATAGAAGAATTTATTTTTCCTCGAGCCAAAAAATCGATGGCACAATATCGATTGCTAAATCGACCCACCATAGTATATATATACTTTATGGGGTCTTTGATCTGTATTTCGAGCTGTTGCAAACGGAATGAAAAAGTGAATATAACCTCTCTCCTATTATGGAGGGTATAATACAGTTCGACATACATAAATCAAGACTGCACGCAGAGAAAAGATATGATAACTATATGGTCACGGCAACAATAGTATGTTATCTGCAATAAAAGTATGGTTGTCGCAACCATAGTATTGTTTTTTGAATTTCATTTTGACAATAGTATAATTGCGGCAATATTAATATTGTTGAAATGTAACAAAAGTATTGTTGCCAAATTTAAAAATAAAAATATGGTTGTAGCAACAATATAAATATGGTTGGCGGGACAGAAGTATTGTTTTCATGGGTTTTATGTTAACAATAACATAATTGCGGCAAAACCTTATTTTTTTAATTTGACAATGTTATTTTTACGATTCTTACGTAATAATAGTAATAAAAATTATATTTCTTTTAAAAAAAACTACGGATTAGTATAACTAAAATATGTTTAATAAATGATTTTTTTGTACTGTTAAATAAATCATTCCTATTGTTACATAGCTTACTTAATACAATTCTTTATTGTTGAATAACAACGTATTCCAGTCTTTACAAATAATTTTGTCGATCATAGTATGGTTGTGCGTAAGTCATACTATGGTTGTGAGGATCATACTATGGTTGTACGTTAAACATACTATGGTTATGAGGATCATAATATGGTTGTACGTTAAACATACTATGGTTATGAGGATCATAATATTGTGTGTGAACCATACTATTGTTGTGATGATCATAATATTGTTGTGCCACAACCATATAACCAACAATAGTATGGTGCTCTTCGAATATTGTTACCCCAACCATATTTTTTTTCTGCGTGTGTGCAGAAATAAATACTCGAACGTTTGTAAGCAACTTGGTTTTCGAACGAATGAGGGAGTTAAGCTGTTTGTCGCTTAGCAGTCGAAAAAAGCAATCGAACGACATCCACCAACCCACCGTGTGTGTCCAAAAAACATATGTGACGCGCAAAATAGAAAGGGACCTGAAGGTAAAAACCAGTTTTGTTCCGGAGAGCCATTTTTAAGATTTAAATACGTGTATCTTTGGTGTACCTCACTTTCATAAAATGCGCATATCTCTGGGAGGGAACACTTTTGGGGCATGGGATCGGTCTCACTCGATGCTCAGATGTTATCCCCTTAAAAAAAATGTGAATATTGATTTTATTTACCCTTAGGTCCCTTTCTCTATGCGCTGTCACATATGATAACTTTTAAATAATAGCAGAAAATCAATAAAATTCGTATTACGGAATTCTAATAAAAAATTTTATTTATCGGTCATGGGATAGAGTGCTATTTCCGAATTTGATTTATTGAATCAGTTTTATCATACGACTATACATATCGTATGTAATTATTATCTTGGTTTTATTTGCTACAGCTAAGATTTGTTGTTTAAAAAGCAGTTCATTGACATTTCATTTAGAGACGGTTTTATTTCGTGCTAATAAATATGATAAGAGTTTAACAAAATTGTATTAAATATTTAAGATCACGTTCGATTTCACAATGGTTTAAATGAGTTGCGTTAGTTGGGATGTACTCAATTCTTTAAAAGGTGCATGCTTGCTGCACTTTTTGGCTTACGTGGCCCGAAAAACGTCCCTCATGCTCAAAACGGCGATTAATAGTCTATATGGACATATGGATTCCAAATTAACGCAAATTTTACTATCAAACCAAATAAAGAGTAGTTTTGATGTTTCGGCTGAGATTAGGAACGAACGCATGGGTCGAAAAGGCCTTAAAAATGGACAATTTTTTGTGCTTTAGAAGCGTTGGGACCGTGGAGGGTACATAAGGTTCGTTAACAGCTCAAACATTTTTATTGATAATGTTTCTCTTGAACACCCATTTTATTTCCGATTTCGATTAAATTTGATATAGAGTAGGACTATGGACAAACAACCAATATTATACAAATTTGAACCATTATTTGGGACACAAAAAACGGTTTCCAGTACGAGGGCTGCTATATATATTTCTGGCCTTATGAGATGAAAATGCGAATATTTATCATCAAAAATGGTTTTATTGTTTTTCAAAGTATTCTCCAGCATGGTTTATACACTTTTGCATGCGCTCAAACCAATTTTTCCACTCCGATTGAGACACCTCCAAAACATGGATTTTGAACGCTTCAACAGCATTTTCTGGCGACAAAAATCGTTGACTACGCATTTTTTTTCTTGATGTGCGGGAATAAAAAGAAGTCATTGGGTGCCAAGTCAGGTCTGTACGGCGGATGACCCATCAATTCGACGTTTTGGCCGGTCATAAAGGCGCTGGTGTGAGCCGATGTGTGAGAGCTCGTATTGTCATGGTGCACAATGGCACCATGCACAATGGCAATTGTTCGTTTTTCGAATTTCTCCGAAGACTTCAGGCAAACAAATTGGGGTGTACCCACGCCACATGACCAGTTTTGTTGAAGAAACAGACGACCATTTGCTTCGAAGTGCTTCTTCCACGAACAACTTTCGTTGGATTTGGCTCGTCTTCGAAGACCCACACGGTCAATTGCTGTTTTGTTTCGAACTCATACGCATAGATCCATGATTCGTCACCAGTGACAATTTTATAAACGTCTTTTGAAGCACCGCGATGGTTTTTTCCACGATCCTTTTTTTAAGCGATTGTCAAATTTTGCGGGATACAATGAGAACAAACCTTTTTTAGAGCCAGGTATTCATGCAATAACGAATGTATGCTGGTGGAAGAAATGCCTAAGTATGCCTCTATCTCACGGTATGTCACATGACGATCTTGCATTATCAGTTCACGCACGGCATCAATGTTCTTTGGCACAACGGCCGTTTTTGGACGACCTTCGTCTTTGAGCGAGCGTCGGCCACGATTGAATTTATTAAACCTGTTTTCACAGTGCTTTAGGATGGTGCTTCATTGCCATACAAAGATTTAAGTTCAACGATGCACTATTGTCGTGATAATCCTTGTCGATAGTTGTGAAAAATTATTGCACGAAAATGTTCACGAGTTAATTCCATTTTTTTGCCAAATTGATTTTTTCAAGTCACTGTAAACAACACAATTGATGGTCGTACGTCAAAACGTTCCGAGTACGTTTATGCTGAGAAATGTTAAACTTTCCAATGGAAATGTCAGATGGCGCCAGGCAACACTTAGATGGCGCCAGGCAACACAACTCAAATATGCATTATTTTTATTTAATCTGGGTAAATTTAAAGCCCGTCCAACAGTTAGAAAGATCTATCTGCCGTTGCGTTTATTTAACATCGAAAAGTGCAGGGTATAATAACATCGGACATGCCCGTCTTTAGGTTTTTACTAGTTTTTTTTATGTTTTAGTTCTATCGTTCAAACGGTGTGATAGTTAGTGTGTCCTGCTATCGTTCAGGTGGACCAAGGTTTAAATCCGGATAAGAACATCTATCGTTTTGCACCTCGTCAAAGCCAACGACGTCACAAAATCTATTGGACTGACAGAGCCGGCTTTAAAAAGTAGATCCCAGTTAGAAATAAAATCTTGCACAGTTTACTAGTTGGTGAGAACTTCCCTGTTTGTTTCTTTAAGGGATTTTAAATAAAATATTTGTGTATGTATAAGTATACTCGTATGAGTGATTTTAATGAAAACGTGTCACAAGATATCGTTCTCGAGAATCAAGCAAAATTCGAATTACATCTCAGTCTTTGTGTGTTTACGCAATATTTTGACTTCCGCTAACGTTACTTGCGGGGAGTTTTTTATTCGCCACACAGGGATTTTACATTTTTGTCAGTTCGTGCGATTTTTAATAATTTCTTTAGGTATAACATAAAATATACTCATTTGTACATATTTATTTTGTTGAGCATTGAACTTGGCCACATACCAAACACGTGATCAGCATGAAAATGAATTTATTAAAAACTTTAACGACACTGTTGTCATTAATGCCAAATGTGTAAATAAATTTAGGGGAACTTTTTTTAAAACAGATTCAACAAATACTGAGAAATGATAACAAAATCAATTTAATTATTCAGTTCGAGTCGATTTGCTAATACTTATACTCGTATATTTTCATTTTTCCAACCTATCAACTGAAACCAGTTAGCACCAATCTCTAAATGAAAAATCCCGAAATGTGATTTTTTTTTTAAACCATCCCATATTACAGCAGAAATTCACCTGAATAAATGTATATGTTCTGTCTGTCATTAGTGAGCAGTAATAAAAAATGATAATTTATTATTACTCAAAAGCTTGGGAGGGAGATGCATTGTACTACAATACGACAATAAAGTTTAACGTTTATTTTTAAATGTTGTTTATGTGGTTTCAAGCAGAGCTTCGACTATCAACGTGACTTGTTCTAAGCGTTATTTTGATGTAAGGTTGTTTCGTTCTTATATGACAAACTAATTTAAATATCGGTCGGTAGGTAAACTTCTCTGTGTACATTTAATTTTTTATGCTATTAACAAAATACACAGTAGATTGCGATTTGTAAAATATTCTCAGAATCCTCTTTCGATATGCTGGAGAAAAAGTTCTCTTATGAAGGAGGTTAGTAGTTGTAGCACCTCTACAAATCGGATGAAATAGTTTACATTTATATACCCAGTAAAAACTCTCAGTACTGAATTATCCAGTCTTTACTTACCAGTCTATTTTGAAATTTTTTAAAAGGGTGATGACAATGGTAGGAATTTTGTACTTTCACATAAGCATACAAAAAACACTAGAATAAGTGATCATGTGCAAGCATATAAGGAACTCTATAATACGAGGGTCGCTATATATATTTCTGGCCTAGGCAACACTAAGTGGCGCCATCTGACATTTCCATTGGAAAGTTTGACATTTTTTAGCATACACACTCAGAACGTTTTGACGAACGGCCATCATTTGTGTAGTTTACAGTGAAAGAAAATATTTGGCAAAAAATGGAATTAACTCGTGAACATTTTCGTGCGATCGTTTTTCACAACTTTCGACGTGGAGTATCCGACAAGAGTGCATCGATGAACATAAATCTTTGTATGGCGATGAAGCACCATTTTATAGCACTTTAAAAAATTGATTTAATGGATTCAATCGTGGCCGACGCTCGCTCAAAGACAAAGGTCGTGAAGGTCGTCCAAAAACAGCCGTAGTGCCAGAGAACATTGATGCCGTACGTGAACTGATAATCCAAGATCGTCTTGTGACATACCGTGAGATAGAGGCATGCTTGGGCATTTCTTCCACCAGCATACATTCGATATTGCATGAACACCTGGCAGTAAAAAGGTTTGTTCTCGTTGGATCCCGCACAATTTGACAATCGCTCAAAAAAGGCTCGTGTCGATTGCTGCAAAGAAATTTTGTAAAAATACGATCGAGGTGCTTCAAAAAACGTTTATAAGATCGTCACAGGTGACGTATCATGGATCTATGCGCATGAGTCCGAAACAAAACAGCAATCGACCGTGTGGGTCTTCGAAGACCAGCCATTTGGCCAACGAAAGTTGTTTGTGGAAGAAACACTTCGAAGCAAATGGTCGCCTGTTTCTTCGTCAAAACTGGTCATGTGGCGACTGTTCAAATTGAGCGACGTAGTACGGTACACCACAATTTGTCTGCCTGAAGTTTTCGGAGAAATCCGGAAAACGAACAAGATAAGACGAATCATTGTGCACCATGACAATGCGAGCATTCACACATCGGCTCAAACCAGCGCCTTTTTGACCGGCCAAAACATCGAATTGATGGGTCATCCGTCGTACAGTCCTGACTTGGCACCCAATGGATTTTTTTTATTCCCGCACATCAAGAAAAAAATGCGTGATCAACGATTTTCGTCGCCAGAAGATGCTGTTAAAGCGTTCAAAAACCATGTTTTGGAGGTGTCTCAATCGGAGTGGAAAAATTGATTCGACAATTGATTTAAGCGCATGCAAAAGTGTATAAACCATGCTGGAGAATACGTTGAAAAACAATAAAACCATTTTTGATGATAAATATTTGCATTTTAATTATTAGGCCAGAAATATATATAGCAGCCCTCGTAACTTCAAATATTCAAAATTGCTTTTTCAGGTAAACGACTCACATTGGTCACAAATCTACCTACGATAAAAATCCTACCCGGATATATGCACTCTTTCATAAAAAACGACAGTGCCAGAGAAAAACTCTCAATATTTTAGAGAACATCAAAAGCATACGTAGGAGAACTGATTTTTGTCTTTTCCATAAATTCATTATTTTAAAAAGGTAAATGTTTATATTTGAGAATGCTTTTAGTCTCTACTTAAAATTCATTATTTTTAAAAATGTTAATGTTACTACGTGAGCAATTTTATACCGAATTAAAATATGAAGTTAAATTAAAAATTTATATCAGATTGGGGCTCTTATGGCATAAACAGCGGTCAATTGTAATTAAGGATTATTACATGGAGATCGGACCCACGGATTATATCATGATAATTGATATTTATCCTATTTCTATATCGACCGTGCTAAACGCTATTTTGAGTTATTGCGTTTTTACACTACACTCTGTACCACAGTGTGGTGTAAAAACGCAATTGTGATTAAGTGATGACTAGTGTAATAAACCCGATCGCGCTAAAATTTTGAGTGGTACGAAATCAGCGACCTATTACTGACTTTTGTGAAACTGGACTATGTTGGTCAATATTTTCGTATATTCCCTACATATAGGACCTTTTTGATGTCAGAACCTGAAACTTTAAAGATAACATTTTTTTTGCTAGGGGCGTTAAAAGCATTCAACACGCATCTTGGTGAAATTGGAGCATATTGATTCCCACACAAAACTTCTTTCCTGATATGAGGTCTAGCCGCTCTACGAGGGCGACCGCAAAACTAACTGACCTGGCACATTTTCTGTTTTACTAGAAAAATTTTGTTTTTGTTTTTTAAAAGCAATCTTTTATAAGCCATCTGCCAAAATTTCCGAAATATTTAATGATTATTTTCTTTGTTACAGGTGATTGAAGTAAACAAGTTTTATAATTTTTGAAAAATGGAAAATAAAGAGTTTCGTGCTGTAATTAAACACTTTTATATGAAAGGTTATACGCCAAAATTAATCGTAGATAATTTGGATTCTGTTCATGGTGATAATGCACCATCATACTCCACCGTGAAATCCTGGGTTCAAGAATTTAAAATGGGTCGTTCAAGTACGGAAGATGAACAATGCTCTGGAAGACCAAAAACTGCTACTACTATTGAAAACATTAGAAAAATATTTAATGAAGTGACTAAAGATAGATGAATAAAGCTCAGAGAACTTGCTGATATTGTTAAAATACACGAAAAACAAGTTTGATGATGAACTCCACATGAAAAAGCTATCCGCAAGATGGGTGCCGCGTTTGTTGACTTTGCCCCAAAAAATCGTCAGTTGGACCAATTCCGAGAAGCTTTTAGCGATTTGTCAGCGTAATCCAATAGAGTTCTTGCGCCGATTCATAACTGTTGATGAAACATGGATCCATCACTACATCCCAGAACAAAGAACAGTCAAAACAATGGATAGAAGCTGGTAAAAGTGGTCCCATGAAGGCGAAAACTGTTAAGTCAGCAGGAAAAGTAATGGCCACAGTATTTTGGGATGCAAGGGGTATACTATGTATTGATTATCTTGAGAAAAGAAAAACTATAAATAGTGAATATTATTGTGCATTATTGGATCGGTTGAGTGAAGAAATCAAGATAAAACGACCGCATTTAGAAAAAAGTTCTTTTTCATCAAGATAATGCTCCTTCACACACTGCATTTTTAACTCAACAAAAACTGGCCGAATTACGATTTGAAATAGCTCCGCATCCACCATATAGTCCAGATTTAGCTCCTTCTGATTATTTCTTGTTTCCAAATTTAAAAAAAATTCTCGGTGGCAAAAAATTTTCGTCCAATAGCGAGGTTATTGCTGAAACTGAGGCATATTTTGAAGGTCTTAAAAAATCTTATTATTCGGATAGAATTAAAAACAAGAAAAACGTTTGATGAAGTGTATTGAGTTGGAAGGAGATTATGGTGAAAAATAAATAATAATAATTCCAAAAAAACGGTTTTTTTATGTTAGGCCAGTTACTTTTGCGGTCGCCCTCGTAAAATCCATATTGTAAATCTAATCTAGCCCAAATAAAGTAATTAGGCCGGTCTGTTTTTATATAGCCCCACGAAATATGTACTTCCCGCTCTTAAAAAAACATATTAAGTCTGAGCTTGCTCAAGCTCTTGAAAGAGGCGCGGAATAGCAGAGAGGTTTTTGCCATTTTATCTTAAATAAAATGATGCCTGAACAACGCCTATAATTTAAGAAGTCTAATGGTCGAATAGACTATTGGCGACCTGGAACAGAACATTTGCATATTGGTTATCAGTCTAAGCCCCGACTGCTGCGATTTTTCATAAAAAATTTAACCACCCGAATTCACTACATTCAAGTCAGCCAAGGCAGCCATAGCCAGCAATCATATTTAAAATAAAATTGCAAAAAAATTAAATTAAGCCAATTTTATTGCAATTGAAAATTCTATGACTCCAAAAATTACACCCTTTAGTTATGTACTTGACGGCTTTTGTGTGCATAAAACAACAAACAATGATATTTAACTAAGATAACGATGCGTAAAAACGCTAAAGCTACTATTAAAATTGACTAACCCATACGGATACTCGAATGTATATGTCATATGTCAAAGTGTAATGAAGCATTTCTTTATCAGACGCGTATGTTACTTTGGAAAACTATCACTTAGTCACGTTTATTTTTATGCGGCAATTTTGCAGAGAGAACCGTGCAGAAAATGTTGAACTGATAACAGATATCATATTTTTAAGTTATTTAAAAACTAAACAAATGGATGAGTAAGTTGGCTCATTGGAAAATTTTTATTACACAAAAGGAACAATTTCATAGTGCGTCTATTAAAAATACTATGGCTATGATATAATAGGTTATATGTTTGGCACCAACTACCTAATGTCGGCAACTTACCGAGTAAGATAATAACCTAAAAGCTTATCTATGAGATTTCTTAGAGGTCCTCGATACCGGCTTGAAACCAGTCACTAAACATAGAGTGGTTAGAAGTAAAGAAAACATAGTTCTATATCGTCCAAGCTTCTGCATATCAGGTTGGCGTATCATAACGTCCATGTACACAATGTCCATGGACATCACAATGGAATGTGAAATTTATTTTGCCAATTGTTGAATTTTACGAAAATATCGAAAACTGTGATTCAGAAAGCTGAAAGCCTTTAAGCCCGGTCGAATCCCAGCCACACAGAAGAAAGTTTTCATTAGGATAAACATGGAATAGAAAAGAGGACCAACCTTAAATTTAATTAAATATTTTTGGCTAATCTAGACGTCTTTTTTGCTGACTTTTATGTTTGGTCCTCTTATTCAACAAAGTGTATTTTTTAACTTTGGCGGTATCGCACCCTGAGCCAAAAAATATTTAACATCTCTTTAAAACCCGAAAATCCGATTCGATGAAAAATATTTAAGAACTCTTTAAAAAAAGGGACTACATCAATCGACCATGTGACACTGCTATTATGGACTTTTTGTCATATTAAAAAGTGGCAATGGACTTAATGACACTCTACGGTGTTACAATGTCCAGAGTCATTAGCCTTGTTATTTTAGGCTTACTGGCTTTGTTAGCTTCTTGGTTTGAAATATGGCTATCTGGCAACACTTACCAAATTAAAAAAAGTGGCAACATTATTTCTCTTTGTATTAATAAAAGAAAGTCAGAAGCAGACAAAATAAGTGTACAGTCCTTAAGTTCGACCGAGCCGAAGCTTTTATACTCTCCAGACAGAATTGGAGTATTTGGTTGTTGGTGCTGGTTTAATGTTTGACAGAACTACAAGTTTGGGGCCCTGTAAGCCATTGTTATACTGAGATTTGTGAGTTTTATTATTTTGGGAACACATATGTCTTTTATTGAAAGTTGTCGAATGGGCCCTAGGGAGTCCGTAGATTTGGGTATTAAATTAAGAAAAATCATAAAAGTTGAAGCATGTTGGGGCTTGGGGGAGTGGGGTAACTTCCATTGTTTCTGAATAACCCTATGTGACGCGCAAAAAAGAAAGGGACCTAAGGGTAAAAACCAGTTTTGTTCAGGAGACCCATTTTAAAGATTTAAATACGTGTATCTTTGGTGTACCATCACTTTGATAAAACGCGCATATCTCTGGGAGGAAACACTTTTGGGGCATGGGATCGGTCTCATTCGATGCTCAGATGTTGTCCACATCAAAAAAAAGTGCAAATTGATTTTTTTACCCTTAGGTCCCTTTCTCTATGCGCTGTCACATATGTCGATGTTAGAAGAGACCTCATTTCAGCGTTCTAGGACCTATGAGCTATGGGCCGAGACATTAAATATAGTCGAATAGTCGAATTAATGTGATTTTTGGAACTGTGTTCAAATTTTTTGTTGTTTTATAATACCCATAGTTCCAGAAGTTCGATTCTGAATACCAAAATTCATTTTCGTACCAAATCATATTCGTACCAGACCCTAAATATAGGTGGATATTTGGTTTTGTAAGAAGATTATGCCGTTTCTCAATACCAATATGTCCCCGAACATTAGAGGACAGTTTTTAGGTTCAAGGCACATAGACCACGCCCCTAGGTCTATGTGCCACGCCCACACACCATGACCTCTACTTTAGCCAAATCGTTTAATTTATGTCATGTTCTGATTGTTCGTGAAATTCCAGTGTGTCTAAGTACCCATAATTCCAATTTGATATAACTCATAACTATTCGCATCATAAAAGAAATATGATGTATATTTTTATTGTTTTTAGTACCCATATGTCCATTGTTCAAGAAAGTCAATTTTAGGGCCCCTAGTGGCCAAATGGGCCGGTCATACTTTCAAATTGGCACAACTTTGTAATAAATGTAGACATTTCTATTTTTAGAAAACTACTGTTTTTGGATACCCTTATGTCCCCGAATATTATGGGATAGTTTATTGGTTTCCAGGGGACCAGTGAGCACCCCCATTTATGGGAAGGTAAAGCATGTACTTATATATGTCACTTCCACAAAAACTGATCTAAAAGATGATTAATTAAATTACACAATGAAAGCGTGAACAAATTTAAAATTTGGTCAGAACTTTAAAGTCCCTTAAAGGGTAGCTTTTCCCTTTTGCCACATTAGGTCCAATTTGAATAACTACGGCTTTAGGACATATATTTAGTTTTTTTTCATGACTCGTTTGAACTAAATCGGAACAAAAGAAACTAGTACGAGTTACCACACATATTTTTCCAGAAAAGTTAAACGTGACACACCCTTCTTCATTAAAATATATGTTTTACCTGCACCTGGGCCTTAAGTATCACATCCCCGATTAGAATCTCTTCAGAAAATAGCCCCCATGAACATAAAAGGTAATCACTAAGCGGGATAGTCACAAATGAATGGCACTCTTGAATAAATCTATTTCAAAATACTTATCATGTCAATTGAAGTGATTTGTTCGCTGATCTAGATTGTGACATGTCGTCTGTTGACTGACGGTGTATTCTTGATTTCCACTAAATATAAATGTATTTCATTCCAATGCAATCGAAAGGCCACAATTTATCGAACGCTTATTGATAATGCGGTTACACTGCAGATATAAGTTTCTAATCATTTTTATAAAGAAAATAATTAAGATATTTTTATACACATACATTTTTCTATGTATTTGTTTTTAGATAAGTTTCAGTTCCATCTGAATTCTTTTTAAAAAGGCATTTAGCGATTAGTTAGACATTCTATAAGTGCATTCTAAACAATGGGTAAAACAGAAAATTTTAGTAATATGTACTTGAAACTAGACTACTGTTTAGAACCGAAAGCTTTTGTGCTAAATATAAACTATCGAGATTATAAGCCTAATTATAGCAATGGCTCTAGAGGAAATTTTAATTGAACAGGGCTGTGCTATTGAAGTTTTACCAACTTTTCGTCGGCAATATTGACACACCGATAATGCCAAATTCACACTAATGACAGCTGTTTATTTTTTTTCACAAGCAAAAGCATTTATGTCGAACTTAATTCGAAAGGAGTAGTGTAAAAAACACCACCAGGTATTGATAGTGAACTGAATCATCTCAAAGTGAATAAAATGTTTGGGTACTGCACCTTAAATCCTTTTAATAATACAGGCAGGATTGCCAGGTGCCATAGTTGGATGGACGAAAAGAAACCCGAAACTTCACATGAAATGGTTTTGGAAAAAGAAGGCTCGACTTTAACGAAATCTGCGTCGTAGTGAATATAAAATGGCCACAGAAATGCAAATATCCCAACAAAGCACACGACGAATATTTCAAAATGAACTTAAAGTAAAGCCTAAAGTTCCAAAACGCACACGATCTTAGATTAAAGCATAAAAAGATAAACTCGAATGAGCAAAATAGTTGTTACGCTTACGCGAACGTGGCTAATTTCCAAACGTCTATGACGTTTCAACAAAACTCGGCACCGTCGCATAAACCTCTTGTGAACCAAGAACTGAAAAAACCATGGCTTTCGAATTCACCAGATTCAAATCCGATGAACAATTTCATCTGGGCCATGTTGGAGAGCAAGGTGAGCACTAAACAAGTAAAAAGGTACTCCGCCAAAACTAAACGATTTTAATCAATGTTTTGCATATAGCACTCTTACAAAGGCCCCGCATAAAAACCTGCCGCTCTGCAAGCCCAATTTTTCATCTGATCTTGCACGATGTGCGATCTATACCTAACACTGTTGCAATGAGACGCTATCAGTCTACTGTTTACCACTGAGGTGTCAAGTCTCATATAAACGGCCAAATCCACTTGTACACCTTTTTACAAGATATGTGTACACACATTGCTGTTGTGCACTTGTTAGGGGAAGACCTGCCAGGAAAGGTTACTAGCTCAAAACCTATAACTTTGCTAAGTACAAATCACCTTCGTGTACTCATAGTTACGGCCTAATCCACTTCAATGGATTTTTACTGTAGAATTTAACATGGTGTAGTCCTAGTAGGGGGCTAATTAACCCCTCTCTGCACTACCTATCAACAGCTATGTAGCTAAAGTAGTTCTATGTTGAATACTACTTATACATACAGGGTGTCCGCCGGGAAGGTATACTACTTTGTTTTGCCACCATTTTGGTAAACATTACTCTTGAGATTGATATTTGGCAGTCGTGAAGTAGAGTGAAGTGCAAAATTATTATGGAAAAGTATTCGATAAATCGGTAAACATTTTATCAAAATCAATCATTACTGTGACGATGAGAAAGTTACGAAGTTTTTGGGAGAAATAACGTGCCAACAAAACGCACTATTTATCGTGTTGTGAATAATTTCAAAGAAAGAGGGTCTGTAGCTGTCAGGCCCAAGCATGGGCCACAACGTACTGGAAGATCGGCTAAAAACATTATTGCTGCTCAAGAAAGTGTTCAAAACAATCCATCAACCGACGCCGTGCTGAATGTAATGAGAAATGTGCTCAAAAGGGCTCGCACTTGTGAGGCTAACGGAGGCGGACATTTATCTGATATTGTATTCCATACAAAATTGCCGACATTAAATAAAACAGTTGACAGCGTTAATCAGACGGACGACATTGTTTTGTTAATTAACAACCCCTGAAGATGATTGATGAAGTCAATCGAAATATTGGGATAAATAAAAATTAAACGACACATAGAACAACGAGTTTAAATAAATGACCTCAAGCCGAAAAATAATTTTATAAAATAACAACACTAAAGGTCAACTATTCACTTACAACATTAAATAAAACATTTATCAATATAAAAGCCATTCTCTTTCATTTAATCAAAAATTATAAACAAACAAAGTAGTATACCTTCCCGACGGACACCCTGTGACTGTCCCATAGTTCCAGTTAGGGACCAATTGGCAATAAAAAAATCAAACAAAAATATATTTTTACTATTATTTATTTTTGTATTAATTTTTTGACTACGAGTATAATAAATTTGAATTTTAAACTGCCTCTACAGTGATTCGAACTTGGGACCTTCTAATTCCTAGTCACGCACACATCACCTCAGCTATTGATGCATCACTTATGATCGTAAATCCATACAACTCCAACTAAATACTCACTAATGTAATTTATGTAAATCACAAATATTAAATATCTTGTTTTTAATATCCCATAAGGATATATTCTAATGAAGGTTTTTAAATTATTTCCTTCTCCTTATTTTTCACACTTATTTCTTTATTGCAATAATGTACTATTAATAATATAGTTGTAAGGTTTCAGGTTTCTCATTTACACCATCTCTAAAATATGTATAAAGTAGAACTGTAACAAAAACTATTTTACCTAAATAAACAAACATCAATCAATCATCACTTATGTTAGTGACAATTTCATAAACATGAATTTAAGGTTTCTTTTTATACTTCAATAATCTCTTATAATTTCGCTATTTCTAAAATGCATCGTAGAGTCTTAACAATACTCCCCAACACGCTGAGTTCGTAAGAGAGCAGAAACATTTATATGACGTGACTACCAACTGCCCTTCCATGCTACAGAATAGTGCGAACAGCTCCTTTTCTGCATTACCTATGAGTAAGTAAGGTAAATAGTAACAAAGCAGCTAGTTACGTAGCACGCGATAACGAGCTATTAAGGTAACTAGCTTAACGAATTACTAGCTGCGTAACTAGTAATTTGCTAGAGATTGCTTTTAAAAAGACTAGCGGGCAGTGATGCACACACTCATATTCCGCTTGTGTGCATAATAAAACTAACGACAGCTGTTGGACAGCAACTGATTGACTTTGTCCCCGTTCACACAATGCAATTTACTTGCACCAATTTTTATGATTTCCTTTTGAACTTGCATCTTATGTTCAGACAAGGCAATTCTGTTTCGGCAATTTTTATTTTCATTATTGCCTTTTCTGATATTCTATTCGTTCTGATTATTGTGTGCAAAATACATTGGAAAATTAAATAATATTTTGTTTACTCAATTACACCTAATCCTGTTTTTGCACGGTACATGTGTTCCAGAAAATATCGTGTAAAAAAAATCGTGTAAATAAAGACACTACTTAATGGAAAAATGTTAGATTGGTTCAGCAACCCAAGAAAGCCTACGAAAATCAATACATAATTCGGTAAAATAAACATAAATTTAATTCTTCAGTATACCATGCCCATTTTATTTCACATATTATATAAAGGAACTAATTTTATATAAAGGAACTTAAAAAATAAAATCATTTTAAAGTTTTTAAGCAATAAAAATCCAATTTAAAAACAAAAAAATCTCCTATGCAAGGAACATAAAAAATTTGTATAGAAATATAAAAAATGGTATAAGGGTAAATTCTATTCGGTATTAGTTTCTGAATGTAAGCGCATTCTTTTCTGCTGCGTTGGAGCAATATCGTGGTTTTTATCGGTGGCGTTCGTTTGTTACTTTGTTTACATTTTTTCAATGTAAGTCCCCATTCACACTAAGCAATTTTACTTGCCGCAACTCTCAGTTTGTTGGAGAGAGTTGTAAGGGGAATGGAAAGGGAAAAAACTTGCTTGTACTGGCAAATCCTTTTGTGTTTTGCGTAGTGTGAACTTGGCTGAAGATTATTTTGACATTTTGTTTTTATAATTTTTATAATAATTATAAATTGCAATTACAATTACACCTAATCCTGTTTTTACACGGTCTTTTTTTACACTATTTTGAAATAACACGGTCGACAGAAATAAACTTTTCCTGCTTTTACACGTTTTTCTAAATAGCAGGAAAACACTTTCGTCAGTAGAATTGTTCAGTTCTACGTCCACATCTTCAACTGCGTTCATTGGTAACTGCATATCAGAACTTGTTTCAGGCACAGGTTTATTTATTTTAATAGCAAATTCAGTTATAGTACGTTGCGATCCTACTTTGGAGAGTTCTTTGTACAGTTCCTTGTATCGAGCCATACAGGATTGTAGATCTGATTGAAATTTCACAGCTCCCCTAACTATCGGTATAATTTGCAATGAAATGTCAAAATCACATTGTGTTGCCATATTTAAAAAATATACGGAAAAATAATATTTGAATGGCAGTTCCTTGTGGAAACAGTGGCAAAACTTCATTATTAACTGGCAATGCTGAAGAGAGAAAAAACTATGCATATGTAGATAAAATCACAGTTAAATTCAAAATAGATTTTATTTCCGTCTAAAAAAACGTGTAAAAACAGGATAAGTGTTTTCCTGCTATTTAGAAAAACGTGTAAAAGCAGGATAAGTTTATTTCTGTCGACCGTGTTATTTCAAAATAGTGTAAAAAAAGACCGTGTAAAAACAGGATTAGGTGTAATTGTAATTGCAATTTATAATTATTATAAAAATTATAAAAACAAAATGTCAAAATAATCTTCACTACACTACGCAAAACACAAAAGGAATTGCCAGTACAAGCAAGTTTTTTCCCTTTCCATTCCCCTTACAACTCTATCCAACAAACTAAGAGTTGCGGCAAGTAAAATTGCTTAGTGTAAATGGGGACTTACATTGAAAAAATGTAAACAAAGTAACAAACGAACGCCACCGATAAAAACCACGAAATTACGTACACGTACTTGAGCCGACTGCGCTGAAACAGAGTTTGGCCAACTACGGGTGTTATGCAAAATTCAATTTTAGGGCATCACTGCTTTAGAGTATTCGATTTTTTTGAAGGGTGTAGTTGAATTACTATAATTATTCGACTTGGCGTTTTTAAAGTACAGGGTGGGCGATTTAACATTTTAAATTTGAATCGGCTGTAAAAAATGTACTGAACATTTTTGTGTAAAGCTTAGAGTTTGTCATTTAAAAATAGAACACCATCCGATTCGTTTTCGCCCTATGGTCCGAAGATTGTATGGCAGGAGAATTTTACCGAAAGATCGTGTTTTAAGATGAAGCTTATTTTCAGCTCGGTGGCTATTTTAATAAGAAAAATTGCCGCATATGGGGTTCAGAGAAGCCACACGTGACTATTGAGAAGCTAATACATCCACAACGAGTCACTGTTTGGTGTGAATTTTTGGTTGGCGGCATCATCGGTCGAAAATGATCAAGGAGCCGCCGTTGTCTTTAACGGTGAGCGTTACCGCGCAATGCTCAACGAATTGTTGTTTCCAAAAATTTAAGAGAATGACATTGACGACATTTTCTTTTAATAAGACGTGGCCACATTTCGATTTTTACGCACTGTTTTTGAAAATCGAATAATCAGTCGAAGTTGTTATGTTGATTGGCCACCTCGGAGTTATGATTTAAGTCCTTAGGATTGTTTTCTGTAAGGAGCCATTAAGGATAAATGGTATGCAAACCATACAGAGACAATTGAGGCGTTGAAACATGAAATCGATGTTGAGATTCGACCCGAAACAATCGAAAATATGCTGAAAAATTGGGTTGAATGATATTGTATTCCATTATTAAATGACAAGGTTCATCCTTTTATATAAAACCAGAAATTTGAAAAAATTATCAGTACTTTTTTTTACAGCCGATTTAAATTTAAAATGTTAATTCGCCCACCCTGTACATATCACAAATTTGCAATTTTGTTTTGTTATTACTACATGGTGGCTAATCCAATAATTGGTATTAAAATGTCATCAAAATTATGGGCTACCAGAACCACCAATTGTGACAACTCATACATTATTTGACTGTGTGTCAACACATTTGTTTTGAGATATATTTTTTGTTTGTCGCTTAAAAATATGTAAACTCACAATCGCTATTACTTATACTTCAAATTTTTTTGAAAAAAAATATAATACAGTTGAGCCGTTGTGCGGCTTAAAATAGCAAAAATCGGTTTTGAAGAAAATATATACTCGTATATCCACCGAGAAAATATATATATCATACGAGTATCTTATAACTTTCTTTTAGAACATGATTTTTGAAGTCAGACTTGACGGATATATGCTTTTAAGCATATATGTATGATGATTTTATGATGATTTTATGTGTTGGCACAGCTAAACCATACATATGGGCATAGCACCACGTGATGCGCAAATTTTTTTATTAATGAAAATGGTTATCTCCGGCCAATTGGTAAAAAAAATGATACGCACCAAATGCATTTTCTAAAACCCTCCAGGATTTTTTTTAAATAAATTATTTTTATTTTTTTTTTATACGAGTATGAATACATTTTAATGTACCTTTGTAATAATAAACAAGTTAGTTATAATTATAAAAACAATTTATATATTATTCAACGAGATAAACTTTAGATTTAAAATTCTTACAGATTTGCATAAAGGATAAATATCCTGAACTACCTTAATAGCACGTTCGGCACAAATATTACTTCTTTGCTGGTTTACTATAGATGAAGCTTCTTTTTTCCAATGTCGTATAAAGCATTTGTGAGCTTTTTTGAATCTACATACTGATTTTTGACACTTGCTTTGAGCTTGCTTGCTTTGTTTGTTTAGTTTTTTCTCAAACAGTGATGTGAAAAAAGTTGTGAACTTGAAACTTGATCGGGGTTGGTGCGTATACTTTTTTGACATTTGCAAAAATACAATACCATTTTTCTTCATATTTTTCCAAGGCCTATCTAACTATAGTATGCCATTTTTGATATTTGCAAAAAATTGCACAAAGTTGTAGCCCTAATGGGCAATCTTAAGGCATGTTAAACCGAATACCCACCACTATAGTATTGATTGCAACGCTAAGGCTTCTTTTCGTACCACATTTTTATAATTCGATTTTGAATCGATGTTTTCTCTTCTTTAGAATCTGCTCTGAATCGTTTTCAAGTTTTATCACTCTACAAAACGCGGCCGTTATCCCAACGTACAAAAATTTGCATTAATGGGAAAAAATAATTTTTTACCAGTTTATTTTGCTTATGATCTCCATCATAGGATGGAGTGTATAGTTAGTCATTTAGTTTGTAACATCGTTTTCAAGTTTTATCATTCTACAAAACGCGGTACAGGGTATTAAGACGTAAGTCTGATGTTTGTAACACCCAAAAGGTATTACCGAATTGTTTCATAAAAATTATCAGATACCATTAAGCGATGTTCGTTTGTCTGACCATTGTCCGTATTATTCACAGAACGAATCCTTCTGAAATTTGTCTTTGTCGGGGCCATGTTTTGATATCACACTGAGGTATTTTCCGCACAAAGAAACAGATTCGTTGCCACAGCAGAATTAATTTGCAAACTGGCATGTGCTATGGAGTTTCCATTAGTGCAACTGAATATATGTTAATGTACTGAAATGTTACGTAAATGTACTGAAATGTTACGTAAAGTGTATTTATCGGTGAATGTGACAGAGGAGAATCCTATGAATAATGAAAATATATTTTTATCGGTGAATGTGACAGAGTAGAATCCTATGAATAATGAAAATATATTTTGATTTAAGTTTAAAAATAAATGAAATCTTCGGATAGAAGCTTCAAAAAAAAAGACTCTAAAGTTCACACACGGAGAACAGATTCGTTGCTACAACCGAAGTTTTTTCTTGCCAACTATATGATTGAGGTTGCGTGCACATCGATTATTCAATCAGTACAACCGAATGTTAGTTCTTGCTCTGTAACGGTCAGTAATTGTAACTGAAGTATCGGTAAAAAATACGTAGTATCCGAACATTATTTAACGATTTACTTAAAGCGGTAATAAAAGGATTACATTTACTTTTGGTTATGATAAAAATTTAAATTTAATTACCAATATTCAGTTACAATAAAAAAATGCTGGCAATACTGTTAGTTGCCGCAACCACTAGTCACGTTAACAAAATATATTTTATGCGTTTTATTGGTTTGACCGATCAAGTAGATGCGTCTACAATACGATGATCATATTTATTATCTTGTGGTATTTCGAACCGAATATCCATTACGATTATAAACATTTGTTGATTGCAACCGAAATTCTTTTTTTTTGCAACGGAATTTAAGAAGCTACAACCGATTTCCAAATAATTTTTTCTTTGTGTGCAATTAAAAAATTTTTGTCAAATCCAGATAGAAATTGTATTGTCCAATTTTGGAACACTTTGCTGTACTTGTTTCGGGTCCGCTTAGCTATAAGAAGAAAATATGTTTATACAATTTAATTGTTTCTTAGATGTAACCGGTTTTTGGTTATTAGAGCTTAATAGTTTGTTGTCATAACTAATTGTCGAGTGCATTGCCAAGTTCTATATAAAACTATCAGTTGCCTCAACAGGCGGTTTGGCAACCACTTATTTAAAGTCTATTTGGTTAATGTGACCGAATAGTAAGTTGTGCATATAAACATAGCTGCCATCTTATGATACGTCAAACGAATTTCCATTTTGATTATGAACATGTGGTGACTGGAACTGAAAGTCCAATCACCAATCCAGAAATTTTGTAGTTTGGACCGATTTCCACTTAAGCACTTTTGATTACAATTTAGTTTTTATCCAAGCTATTTACTAAAACAGTTTTTTTTCGGAAGGCCCAATAAACTTTTTGTTAATAAAAGTCTTTTCAACTCCATTTTTGCTAGCAATTTATCGAGGGTTCCTAAAAAACAGTTCTTATAAAGGGTGTGCCATTTAAATTTTAATCGGCTTAAGAAAATATACAATTTTTTTTAAAACTTTTGGTTTTATTTGAAAGGTTGAACTTTGTCATTTTAATAATCGGCAGTTCCTGATCCGATCAACCTACTTCGGTTGCTTTGGGTCGAAACTCTTAAATGGCAAAATCGATTTCATGTTTCATAGCGATCAACCTAATTCGGTTGCTTTGGGTCGAAACTCTTAAATGGCAAAATCGATTTCATGTTTCATCGCTTCAATTGTCTCTGGATGCTTTCCAATGGAAATGTCAGATGGCGCCAGGCAACACTTGGTGTTGCCTAGGCCGGAAATATGTATATCAACCCTCGTACACTGTAATGTTAAATAATTGGAACTAGTTAACGGTAGAAGTGACAAAGTAGAATCCTATGAATAATAAAATGATATTTTATTTTCCGTTTAAAAATAAATAATATCTAACATTTATCCTTAATGGCTCTCCACAGAATATAATCCAAAGCTCCCAGGTGGCCAATTGTCATCACACATTAGGTTGATTATTCGATTTAAAAAAAAATGTGTAAAATATCTTGTGTCGTGTCGGCTGCTTAACATGTGGTCCCGTCTTGTTGAAACCAAATGCCGTCTATGTAATTCTCTCAACTTTTTGGAAACAAAAATTCGGTGAGCTTGGCGCGCTTACGCTCATCGGCGACAGTAAAGGCGGCTCCTTTTTCATAATTGAAGAAAAATGGCTCAATGATGTTGCCAGCTCAAAATCCGCACCAAATAGGGACATTGGCTTCTCAATAGTCACGTGGGGGTTTTATGAACCCCATATGCGGAAATTTTGCTTACTTGCCACCGAGATAAAAAGGCTATGTTACTAAGATAAAAATTAACTTCATCTAAAAACACAATTTTTCTCTAAAATTCTTCATCTTCTGTCAAAAAATCTTCGGCACATTGGGCGAAGCGATAACGCATCGGATGTCGTTCATTATTAAATGACAAAGTTCAACACTTCCAATAAAACTAGAAATTTAAAAAAAATTAGCAGCACTTTTTTTACAGCAGATTCAAACTTAAAATGTTAAATGACACACCACATATTTACTAACTTTCTTTTTATTTTTATTCAAATGAATTCTTGTCGGTTCAAGCATTTTTTCAAGCAATGAAAAAATACTTATACTTTACTCGTAAATTATTTTTTTAGGCTATCAAAAAAGGGCATCAAATGAGTTACGACGGTACCACGGTAGTTTTGCAGGTCGATAAGTAACTAAAGTATCAACTTCATCATCCCCGCTGGAGGGTATATATGATTCGGCTTGGCCGAAGTTAATGAAGATTTTTGACGTACTTGTTTTTTTAATATTTACGAGTTTTCCCGGTTCCCGATTTGTACTTAAACCTTAAGGCAGTGCTTAATTAGCAAAAAAGTAAATACAAGTGTATAAATATTAAAGAAAAACACATTTAACAACGTTAACGAACGTTAATTGTGTCAATGTCATTTCTACCAAAAGTATCAACGTCCACAACAAAAGAAAGTCTCAATAAAGCGAAAAAAAAACAAAAACCCCAGTTTGCAAATTAATATCAGGGCAACTTCAGGAGAAACACACACTGTATATGCATATGCACTTGAACACACATACCTTCAATGGGCTTTTCGGATTCATCTCCCTCAGGTTTCGTGGGCGCCGCAGTTGTCGTCGATGTGGTATTGAGGGATTGAAATTCAGGTCCCACATCGGTGGCGTTAAGGGTACGTATGATTGTCGGTGGTTGTATCGTTGATACAGCCCCATAAGCACAGTGGACCGTTAGCAGGCAAAAGTAGATAAATTTCGATGTAAACATTTTTCTAATTTTTTTTTACTGTTTTTTTGTCTAAAAATATCACAGATTTATTTGTTTTGATTTTTTATATAGTTAATTCGTTGTTAATCGTTTATCACAAGCATGGGACTAATTAAATTTTTATAGAGCAGTTTCAAAAATGCGTTGAACGTTTTTTTTTGTATTTTAAATTCTTCCGCTAAACGATGTTTAGTTCGCGCTTCTCCTCCGCTAACTAATCAAGCTGAACTGAGCGGAACAGAATAAATCCCCGTCGTACGTATGTATGTTTATCGGTACGAAAGTACGTCTGCCGGCGTATGATACCCGCCGAATGAATCGCTGGCTAGTATCTCTCTAATGGTTCTGCTGCGACTACGATCGTCTTAATTTTACAGCGCCGTTATATTAATACTTTAGCTAAGCTAAACTTCGAATCACAATACCCGGCCATTTACAACAATAATAATAATAACAATAATAATAAATATATTCATACATATTTATACAATTAAATAAAAAAACAGCAACTCAACTACTGATGACGATATGGTTTAGTTCTACTCACACCAACACACACACAGATAGTGTGTATGAATGTTTAGCAAGTATTATACGGTTTTAAGTCCCATACCGCCCACCCACCTCTCACCCACAAAACGAGGGCAGTTCAGACGAAAGTGTTTCCCGTAGCAAAAGTGAGGTACATACAAACATTCGTGGAGGAATATCTTCGTTACGTTTTTCTTTTCGAACAGAAGTGATGTGCATGCACCTCGGTCTGAATGGCTTTCGTAAAACGTTTATTCTCTTATGACAAAACAAGTCATAAAAGATGAAGAATTCAACTGGATTTTTATTGAACCGCTTTGCTGGGCTGAGCTTTTGTTTGTGTGTGCGTGTGCCAAATATGCAAATCATTAGGCGAGAGTGTTCTGTAATCCGCTTCGGCCGAAAATGAGTTTGTTTTTATTTAAAAGCCTTTTTGAGAAAGCCAAGTGGACAACAAGTTTATCATGATTAGGGACTAGGTCGAATTAAATATGCGCTACACTAAAAAACTACGGTTTTAAATGACCTTGGCTTCGTCTTGTTGGAGCGTTTCAACCGTTATTTGTGGAAAGAATTGTAATTTACTATTGTTTTTAATGTTAAAGAGTGTTTCTTAAGGATCTTTTAATTAAATTTTAAATACGGTTGTGCGATTTAACATTTTAAATTTAAATCGTCTTTAAAAGAAGGACTAATAATTTTTTCCATATCTGGTGTTATTGGAAATTTTAAACTTTTTCATTTAATAATGGAACACAAAATCATTCAGATGACTACCACAACTGGGTCGGCAGTACCTCATCCTAGTCAACCCAGTCCATTTTCGATTGTTTCCGGTCGAATCTCCTCAATGGCGTTGAAACATGAAATCTCCTTTGATTTCATTTTTCAACGCTTCAATTGTCGCTGGATGCTTTGTGTAACATTTATCCTTAAAATCGACCAAGGGGCTCAAATCACACTTCCGAAGCGGCCAATTGACATCACAATTTCGGCAGATTAATTAATTTTCAAAAAACAGTGCGTAAAATATCGATGGTTGCGTTGTCTGTGTGACATGTGTCCCTGTCTCGTTGAAACCAAATGTCGTCCATGCCGTTCTCTTGAATTTTTTAAAGCAAAAATTCGTTGAACATGGCGCTGAAGAAAAATGTTCCAACGATGCCGCCCGCCCATAACACTGTGCGACAGCTACAATCGGTTTGGGATGAAACCACCGGGGAATGTTATATCGGTCAAAAAAAAGGTCATACGTGTCCCAGCGTTTCGTTGGGTCTCATCTAGGAATCGAGATATATCGATTTGAAGTTAGTAAGTATCGTATAGGGGAATTTGTCACGTTTTTGGCTCTTTTGTTTGACATAACTTGAGAACCACTCGTCCGATTTAGCTGAAATAAATTTTAAAAAACCAAGAATTACAATTCCCTTAATCTGTTCATATATTATTTTCCTTTACAAGTAATAGTTTCCAAGTTAAAAATATTTTTTTTTTAAATACATTTATTTTCGTTTGTTTGCTCCCTGTTGCTTAAGTAGGAAAACGGTTTAAGAACAGATTAGAGGAATTGTAATTCTTAATTTTTCTAAATTTGTTTCAGCTAAATCGGACGAGTGGTTCTCGAGTTATGTCAAACAAAAGAGCCTAAAACGTGACAAATTCCCCTATACGATACTTACTAACTTCAAATCGATATATCTCGATTCCTAGATGAGACCCAGCGAAACGCTGGAACACGTATGACTTTTTTTTACCAATATAACTTTCCCCGGTGGTTTCATTCCAAACCGATCACTGACCCTTACCATTTGTCGCAGAGTGTAATCCACACTAAACAATACACAGCAATATCTTCCACACCAAAATCTTCAGTCAATTGGGCGAAGCTAAAACGCATCTGTGATGTTCCATTATTAAATGACAAAGTTCAACCTTTCCAGCAAACCAGAAATTTTTAAAAAAATTTAAGTAATTTTTTTTACAGACGTCTCAAATCTAAAATATTAAATCGACCACCCTATATAACACATTAAATACTCGTAGAACGACAAAACAAAGTCATATTAAAAAAAGCTGGCGAACTAGTCGGGATTGGTCGTCTATATTGTACCCTTTATCAATCGATATGCAGAACAACCATATAAAAAACCAGTATGTTTCAGTCGGTTGATCCGACATATGTGACAGCGCATAGAGAAATGGACCCAAGGGTAAAAAATCAATTTTCATTTTTTTTTTCTTTTTTTGATGTGGACAACTTCTGAGCATCGAATGAGACCGATCGATCGCATGCCCCAAAAGTGTTCCCTCCCAGAGATATGCACATATGTACTTGTATCCTCACCGATATGTGGATAACAAATTTTCCGTCGTTCTGTCCTCCATTGTCGGTTTTATAGAAATCTCGTAAAAAGTCATGACATCCTTGTTAGGGTGTCCAAAAAAAGGGGTTTTCAGAAAACCGGCATTTCGGGTTTTTTTTCCAAAAACGTGTTTACAAAAAAACGACTTTTAAAGTAAAAAACCGACATTATTTGATATTTCTGTTTTAAGCTTATGAAAAAAAACTTTCCCAATCAGAAATGAAGTAATTGCCCCCATTTCTAGACTATATGCATGCAATAAAATCAACTTCTACGACTAGAGGTTTGGTTTTTATTTAAGAATAAACCGGTTCAGAACTTAGCAATTTTACCCTAGTAACCACCGCCAATTTGAAAATGTTCAAACCGCTGCCATTTAGCCCCGTTGTATTTTCGGGCATGGTCGTAGTTGGATATATTTTCATGAAATGAGCCAAGGAATACGCTGGTGAAATTTGTACAGTTGTCAATGAATCATCCTGTATATGTCCATGCTAAACAGGAAAGATTTAGGGACAAAGGGTTCGTCGCCGAAATTTAGCCAATTTGCAAAAATAATTTCATTTTTGGCTTCGTGCGAACATTTTATAGTTATTTGAAAGCTGTATGTCCATGCATATTGGCTGCCATTTTTGGACCCCAGAAACAGTTACTATCGAATAATGTGACTATATGATCAAAATCGATCAAAGATTGGTTGGTTGTGCATCGCAATATACTATACCAAATTTGATTGAAATCGGAATTAATATGGCTGTTCTAGAGAGGTTTATTGTAATATCAGAAGGGATTTATCAAAACGTGAATCGGTATGTCCCATTTTATACGAACTGATTACTGATCGTAATGAACTGTACCAAACTTCATCATGATTGGTTGCAATATGAGGCTTCTAGAGCTTAGGACACATTTAAATTTTATTAAATCATAATCGTTACTAATTTACAGTCTGTGTTCTTTGTACAAAAAACGTACTCTGCCAAATTTCATGAAGATCGGACAACAATTGAGACTGTAGCTTAAAAAAAACCAGCTTTAGATACACAGGAGACGGATAGACAGACAGATATCGTATAACCGAATCAAGTTGTGAGTTGTCTGTAAGCCCATGTTCAACCCCGGGTAAAAACATCTAACAATTTTTCAGTGCCGGGTTTCCACCTCGTAAAAGCCGGCAACTTTAATTCATTAAGCTCTTTGGAGCGGGCGTCTGTAAGCCCGTGTTCAACCCCGGGTAAAAACATCTAACAATTTTTCAGTGCCGGGTTTCCACCTCGTAAAAGCCGGCAACTTTAATTCATTAGCTCTTTGGAGCCGGCGTAAAACAGTAGGTTAGTGAGTATAAGAATTATATCGTGAGAGAAATTCCCTCTTCCTCCTTGATGGGATGTTGTGGGAATAAAGTAAGTATCGGTTAAACAAACGAAGCTTCTGAACCACCGGAAAACAATTTTTGCATCTAAAATTGAACATGCCGGACTTGGCCAACGAAAAAATTTTAAATTTTTGTCAAAGGCAAAAAAGCTGTTTGATTACACACTTTTATAACTTTAAAACATAGGGACCGAGGGCCAAGTCAATTAAAAGTGGAAAAAATAATCGAAGATTTTTACCGAAAAAAAATTGGATTAACAGTTTGGCTTTAATTGAGAAATATTCAAAATATTTTATTAAAATAACGTATATTCAAACCAAAACAAAAAATTGCTATTCACCAACCCGTTATTGGTTATGTTGAAATTTTAGTTATCACTACCTTACCAGCACCTTGCTAACAACAGCTATTGGTTTTAGTTGACACAACCACTAGATGTCGCGAATAAACCCCTTTCCGCGTTATATTGGTATGACCGATCAGTAACTTGTGTGTACAATATGATGATTTTACAACGAAAATTTTTCTTTTGAGACAGAAATTTTGTAGTTCCAACCGATTTCCAACAACTTTTTTCTCTGTGTGTAGCATATGCCATCACCCACAAAGAGAAGAGACTCGTTGCCACCATCGAATTTTGTTGCAAGCACCTAAAGTATATCATCAGTACAACGTAATGTTAATTAGTGCTTTGTAATTTTCAGTAATTGTAACTGAAGTATCGGTAGAACATACGAAGTGTTCCAACCCCCAGCAAAGAATTTGTTGATCTAAAAATCCACATGCCGTAAGTAAAAAATAAAAAATTTGAAGTACTATAAAACAGGGAGGGTAATGGCGAAAAAAGGGAAAAGATTATATAAGATTTTTACTGAAAACTTTAGTTGAAACGATGCAGTTTAAGTCAGAAGTCAAGCCAAAACCATTAAAAACAACACGTTTTTGGTTATAATAAAATTTTAGCTGTCGTCAATTAACACAATGCTCTGTGTGCCAGATAGCGCCTATGCGATCTTATACCGGATAAAATTTTATTTTTTTTTTTTGGTTTCAACGTATTTAAAACAAACTATTTGGAATATAAGCTAAAAAAATATTGTAGATCGCAATGGGTTGTTCTTGTTAATATTTTGAGACCAGTTTTATATCAAACATGCTAAATAGTTCCTGCCAGATCCACGACCTGAAAACACATTCGTTTATCCTAATCAGTTAAATAACACATTAATAACTAGTGCTTGTTAAAGTTTACAAGTCAAGTACAAAATTAGTGGACATGCCGTGCCGCTATTAATATTAACATATTAACACGTCAAAAGAGAAAAATCCACCTGGTTTTTGTACTCGTACACAGGTTTGACGAGTAAACAATAATAAACTTGTAAAACTTTTAACGACTCCCGGTTTATACCGCTGCCGCAATAATCCGGTATATAACAGCACGGGGCGATAAACCTCGAAGTTAACACATCTCTGAGGTACATACAAATAGACAGAGAACATATGCGTTGTCACAACCGAATTTTTTTGCCATCTGAATAATTGAGGTTGCATGTACTTATACTATCAAGTTTCTATTAGTGCAACTGAATGTTAGTTAATGCACTGAAATGTTCGGTGAATGAAACTGAATATATGGGTGAAATTGACACAGTAGAAACTTTTGATTAATGAAATGATATTTAAATTTCAGTTTAACTCGTAAATAAATAATATTAACCGAATTTGAGGCTTCAATTAAAGATTTGAAGGCCAAAAATTAGCGCAAGCAAAATACAAATTATATGGTACAATTTCGAGACACATTGATATAATTGTTCGGGCCCGCTTGGAACGAACGAAGAATTATTTTCATTTTCTATCCGAAGATATAACTTTTAGAGAATTTTTGTTATTGATATTTTTCATATTTTACTTTTTCAATTAAATTGTTTCTTTGATGCACCTATTTTTGGTCATTAGAGCGAAATAGTTTCTTGTCAATACCAATTGTTGGATGCATGGAACAGTTCTATGCAAAACTTTAAGTTGAAGATGCAGGTGGTTCTGGCGAACAATATTTTAAACTTCATTCGATTTATGTAACCGAATAGTAAGTTGTCTGTACCATAATGTTGGCATGTCAATCATTTTTTGGTACTTCCATTCGAATGTCACTCACGATTATTCACACTTGGTTATTGGAACGGACAGTCTTTATGTCCAACAGAAAATCTTTAGTTCGGACCAACATCCAACTGACTTTTGCTCAGTGTGTACATATGATGGAATAGAGAGAAGCTGCTGGTAATGAATTAAAAACCCGAAGAATATTTGTAGAGAAAATAATTGTCGTAATGCTAGTAATGGGTGATCCAAGTAGAGATATTTTTTTCAATAGCCTTTTTTTGACAGATCAGGTGTGAGTCGTGTCATGCTATTACTGTTTAGTATTGTTTGGCATTTCATAATGGAAAGACTTGCGCCTGAACAACGTTTAAAAATCGTTCAACTTTTTTTTTCGAAAATACACGTTCTGTGAGGAATGTGTTTTGTGCACTTTGTTCAACTTAAGGTCAACATAATCGGCCTACTGAGCGTACTATTCGCCAGCATTCATTATTGGATACTATTCGACCGAATATACTACGTCTAGCACGCAGTGAAGAAAATGTAGCGGCCGAGCGGGGAGCGGGGACTGTACAGTGTACAGAGTCGATTCGGCGCCGTTCGCAGCAACTCGGACTCACGTATGAAACGACTTGGCGCATTTTACGTCGAGATCTTAAATTGAAAGCATACAAAATACAGCTTGTTCAAGAACTGAAGCCACCCGACGTTCCCAAGCGATATCGTTTCGCTCTATAGACTCTTGAAAAGTTCCAAGAAGATCCGACGTTTTCGAGCCAAATTTTGTTCAGCGAGAGGACCATATCAGGCTCAATGGGTATGTAAACAAGCACAATTGCCGCATTTGGGACGAAGAGCAACCAGAAGAGGTTCCAGAGCTGCCACTTTACCCAGAAAAAACAACGGTTTGGTGTTGTTGGTGGGACGGTGGAATCATCGGTCCATATTTCTTCAAAAATAATGCCGGTGAGAACGTAACCGTCAATGGCGACCGTGCCATGATAACCGACTATTTGATGCTTGAAATTGAAGCTCGTGATCTCGGCGACATTTGATTTCAACAAGACGGCGCCACTTTCCACACATCGCATCAATCAATGGATTTATTAAGAGAACACTTCGGTGAGTAGATAATTTCACGTTTTGGACCGGACGATTGGCCACCAAGATCGTGTGATATCACAACGTTAGACTTTGTCCTGTGGGGATATGTAAAGTCTAAAGTTTATGCGGACAAACCCGCTACGATTCAGGCCTTGGGGAAAAACATCACGCGTGACATTCTACAGTTACCAGTTGAAATGCTCGAACGAGTCATCGAAAATTGGACTCAATGAATGGACCATCTGAGACGTAGCCGCGGCCAACATTTGATAGACATAATCTTCTAAAAATAAATGCCAAAGAATGTTCTATCAAATGATAATAAACATTCCCCATTCAATTTGAATTTTCTGTGGTTTTTTTTAAAAGTAGGGAACCTCGAAATGGATCTCGCGTTACAAAAAATTCCCATTCAAAAAAAAGAATTTCCATTGCCATCAACGAATGTTTTCAATCGTAATAAATATTCGTGATAAGTATGACAAATATATATTGTGCACACCACAAATAGATCAGTCATACCAATGAAATGGGAAGAATGAAATGGTCACTACCGGTGGTTGTTGCAACCAATAGTTTTGCAGAATATTAATAGTAGCAACCAATTATTGGTGATGATAAACAATTTGAAGAAACGGTTTGGTTGTAGAAATGTTAATTTGGTTTCGAATGCAGGCTTACTTAAAAAAAACAATATTCAAATAATAAAAAACTTCAAGACGATTAGAATAAATTGTTTACAGTCGAATATGTTATCCCACGATGACAATTCAAATTACGCGCATATAAGTAATAGTTTGTTAACATCACTTTTTCCTAGAATTTTCTTCAAGAAATTGTTTTTATCAAACTAGGTAGATGTTAATGAAAGGAAAAACATGATAGTCTATTTCCTTGCCTAATGTTTAATAAGTTGAAATAGTGGGGAGTTAATAGAAAATACTTCTTTTAGATAATGGTATTACCTCAAAATCTTTAAATTTGTAATTTCAATAAATCCAACTTTCTCGGTTAGAATCTTTACTCGGTTTCTCCCCCCCCCCCCCCCCCCCCCTTCACCGAGAAACAGTTTTTACTTTATTACTAAATTACAAATGCGATATATGGATATTTTCATCCAAAAAACCAGTTGTGGAAGTTTTGCTACTTTACCACTTCTACCGATTTTTTTAGTTCCATTTACTGACAGTAAAACAACAGTGCACCAACCAACAATCGGTTGTACTAATCGAAGCGTTATAGTTCATACAACCTCAATTATTCGGTTGGCACCTGTTCTCTGTGTGAATATTTAAATATAAACCCAGGGAGAAATTGCTGGCCCGGCAGGTGAATAACTACAATAAATTATTAAATGTAACTGCTCAAATACACCGAAATGTAGCTGCTCAAATACATACTTGTGTTGTGAAAATTGACACTAGTCTCCACACTAATTGTTTTTGCACATCATCAGATTGTATCGTGTCGTTTTACACTTTACAAACGAGTTGTAGATGCAGATTATTTGCTGTGAATAATTACACTCGAAGAGAGTGATCTGTTCGTAACAGCTTAAAATGATTAACTTACTTTTAATCAAGTCTACTTTCGATTCGTATGAACTGTAAGCAAATATAAATAAAATAAAACAAAAGCACACAGAGTTGACACAATCGAATGGAATTGCCTATTGAATGATTATAGTTGCATACACCAGCACGTTTCCATCTGGGCAACCGAATGAACGGAACGTCAGCTATAAAATTAATCGTCTTGTAATTGGCTAATATACAGACACAGTTTGTTACGAATGAAGAGTTACCAACTCATGGATTATATTGTGTTGTTACTGCCCTAGAACAAAGGTCCCTCCCGATTTTACATACATGAGCCCTAGAACACCTATTTTTATTCACAAGTCTCCTATTTCGATACATAGGGATACCAAATAACTTTAATATTTTCTCACGAAGCCAAAAATAAATTTACTTTCGCAATTTGACTAAATTTGGGACATATGGGTACCAAAAAATAATAGAATTTTCTCACAAATTTAAATATGACATTAGTTTAAATTCTGTGATTATTTAGAGCCCGTCCAAAGAAGCTAAATGCCTGTTTTTCGTTTTATTTTCTGAACATCCAGAAGTGCAGGGTGTAATCTAGTCGGGGTTATGACCGACTTCAGCTTCCTTATTAGTTTATTTGGACGTTCAATATTTATACGTCCTCAACATCCAACTATGGGACAAGGGGAAATTTCTCTCAAATCAAATAAATCTTTTACCCGTACAGTCGCCCACATTAACAAGGTTAACCCCCGCCGCTGCAATTTTGACTATGGGCTAAGGGCCCCAACAACCATATCCCCCAATACTGACCATGCCATACTGGAACTAATCCATCATGGAGAGTTTAAAGGCTGATCAAACTAACGAATTGTCCATTTGTTGTAATTATAACCGGGTTTTCTTTGCGGTGGCTATAACGGATCACAAACATCGAACAATAGTCGTGTTTGACTTAATGCATTATAAACTGTTCGATTTATAAATTTGGATTTGGGGAAAAACTTTATTCAAAGAATACTAAAGGGTTGTCCAGTTATAATGCAGGATGATAACTATGAATCACATCTTAACGTCAAGTTTTTGCCCAACTTAATTAGGCATTTCTTTGTTTTAGTTTTTGACAAATTCAACCATGTAAGAGTACACAATAGAGCAGCGCCTTAAGATTGTTGAAGCCTTTTATTTTTACAATGCATTTTGTGTCTTCTCCATCAGCATAGTAGACCAAATGTGTCCGAAATCGGGAGAACTTTGTGCAAATTTCTGCAAACCGGGTCTGTAGGAAAAGTGAAAACACCCGTGCATGCTCGCCCAGTTCGTTCTGTCATCAGGCCGTACTTCTTTGAAGATGAGGTCGGCCAAGCAGTCACCGTGAATGGAGTTTGCGATCTCAAGAAGGATAACAGACTTCTTGTGGCCAGAAATTGAGGATATGATCCTGCACGATATGTGGTTCCAAAAGGATGGTGCTAATTATAATTGCACAAGAAATATAATGGCTGTGATATCTCACGACCGCCACGATCATGTGATTTGACAGCGTTCTTTGGGGATATTTAAAAGAAAAAGTGTAAATCAATAAGCCAAGAACAATTCAAGAGCTAACGGATGTGATAATGCGGCACATTAACGAAATTGAACCTCCATTATGTCTTAGAGTCATAGAAAATATATACCATCGGATAACGGAAACGAGGGCTGCTATATATGTTTCTGGCCTAATAATTTTTTCAAACCAATTGTCGAAGCACTTTTTCCACTCTGATTGAGACTCCTCCAAAACTTGGGTTTTGAACGCTTCAACAGCATCTTCTGGCGACCAAAATCGTTGACCACGCATTTTTTTCTTGATGTGCTGGAATAAAAAGAAGTCATTGGGTGCCAAGTCAGGGCTGTACGGCGGATGACCCATTAATTCGACGTTTTAGCCGGTCAAAAAGGCGCTGGTTTGAGCCGATGTGTGATAGCTGGCATTGCCATGGTGCACAATGATTCGTCTTCTCTTGTTCGTTTTTCGAATTTCTCCGTCCTACGTTGCTCCAGCGGAACAGTCGCCACATGACCAGTTTTGCCGAAGAAACAGGCGACCATTTGCTTCGAAGCGCTTCTTCCACGAACAACTCTCGTTGGATTTGGCTCGTCTTCGAAGATCCACACGGTCGATTGCTGTTTTGTTTCGGGCTCATACGCGTAGATCCACGATTCACCTGTGACGATCTTATAGACGTCTTTTGAAGCACCGCGATCGTATTTTTTTCAAAATTTCCGCCAGGTGTTCATGCAATATCGAATGTATGCTGGTGGAAGAAATGCGCAAAGATACCTCTATCTCACGGTATGTCACAAGACGATCTTGCATTATCAGTTCACGCACGGCATCAATGTTCTCTGGCACAACGGCCGTTTTTGGACGACCTTCGTCTTTGAGCACCCACGATTGAATTTAATTAACCAGTTTTTTACAGAGCTATAGGATGGTGCTTCATCGCCATACAAAGATTTATGTTCAACGATGCTCTCTTGTCGTGATAATCCACGTCGAAAGTAGTGAAAAATTATCGCACGAAAATGTTCACGAGTTAATTCCACTTTTTTGCCAAATTGAATTTTTCAAGTCACTGTAAACAACACAAATGATGGTAGCACGTCAAAACGTTTTGAGTACGTTTATGCTAAGAAATGTCAAACTTTCCAATGTCAGATGGCGCCAGGCAACACTTAGTGTTGCCTAGGCCAGAAATGTATATAGCAACCCTTACCACCAAAGCCGATATTAAGTTTCACACATAATTGCCATAGATCCTTCGTTCATAATAAAATGTAAAAAAATAAAGATAATACTCTGGCAACTGTTTGTTTAATTTACTTTTAACAACGTGCGTTTTAGTTGGACCTACCTTTATAAGAGTGTAATAACCGAGTTCGCAAAAAATAGCAAAAGATTATTCATGAATAACGTTTTCTCCAAAAACTTTGTCAATAGTTTTCTGTAAACAAAATTACTTTTTTTCAATACTGTGAAGTTATCACATTAACGACCTCGTAGACGAGTCGCAGCATTGCAATCAAATCAAAACGTGATGGATGGGAAGACGAAAATCACTAGATCGTATCAGATATTGATGTCCCTATATGAGATTGCTTCCTGCATTTCAAAGTGTAATTCTACTAAGTATGACAAACGGCATGACAAGCTTAAAATACTTCAAAAGTATAAAAAAGCGTAAAAAGGCACCCGTGTGTTTAGCTCTTAAAATTGTTTGCTGAATTATTAAAACAATTTACCAGTTTATAGTGACGCTCTATCTACAACATTTGTGGAAGTTCAACCAACATCTCGTTTTGAGTGTAGCAAAACACGTACGAGTATTTTATAATAAAATACTGAACCTATAGTCGAGAGCGAACGTGATAAACACGTGCTGATATTAATTCGCAAAAAATGCCATAAAGATTTTTATCTGTAGCTGTTTCTACTCTCATTCATGTGCATGTCGATCTTTAGCATTTTTTATTGTTTTATTTATTTTTCTTTTTAAATATACATTTAGGAATATTAGCACTAGGCATATTATGTGGTTGACATTACGTCTACATGTAATTGCTGTCCCATGAACAAAGATTCGCCAATTGCATAGTTTATGAATTGTGTGCACAACGAAAATCTCCTGGCTTTTATTGTTTTGCTAGGCAAATAAAACTAAATGCATTTGCCAAATGATGACTGACTGACTGTCGACAATTATCATGTCAGTTTATATTCTGTGTTTTTAATTAACAAAATGATGATACAATTAACATCGGCACATAGTACGAGTATAATAAAATAAACAAGGAACCGTTTATAAATCTTCCCTCTTTTATTTTATAGCGGAATTTTTTTAGAGGATTACGAAGTACACAGTAGGTTTTAGACCTACCTCAGAAATCAGGAAATGTTGCTACACTTTTGAATGTTAGAATGTTCATTATGTGACTAACTTGTACATTAGGTAATGATAGATTCTCGTAGTAAGTAAATTCGATCGTACACAATCGAGAAGAATAATTACGAATGATTTTAGCAATTTTACTTTTAGTTGTTTTGAAAAAATTTGAAATCGATTTATACAAGTAATGGGTTTTTATCCAGAAACAAAAACGTTATATTTAAGGCGTTATTACAATCAAGAAACACTTTTTTCGTGTGATTCTAATTTTGGAATTGTTTTAATTCCTGGAAGTTTTATCACTTAACAAAACAATACGAGTGAGCTTCTTACTAAAATGATTTTTATTTTTATTTTTATTTTATTCTCTTTAAAAACAGGGAAAATAACAATTCTGTGGCAACAAACCCGTTTTGCATTATTTTGTCGTATAATATTTTAAACAATTTAAGTAGCTGTAGTCCAAACGACATTTAGTTCGGCAATGTCGACTCTTATAAACCCTTCACCATAGGTCTGTAATTTAAATGGGTAAAAATAACAACCACCATGAAGGGTGGTCCAACCATAATGCACGATGTTTATTGTGAGTCTCACCTATACGTCAAGTTTTTTGCCAACTTAATTTGACATTTATTTGCCTCAGTGTTTGACAAATTGAACCATGGAGAGGTACGCAATTGAGCAGCGCGTTAAGATTGTTAAAGCCTTTAACGAAATGGGCGTTGAAATCAAAGTGAATTTCGTGCGCTTCGTAATTTTTTTTGGTCAGCATAGTCGACCAAATGTGTCCACAGTGGATTCTTTAACAAGCAGAATTGCCACATTTGGTCAAATGAGAATCTACAAATTGAACCATGGAGAGGTACGCAATTGAGCAGAGATTGTTAAAGCCTTTTACGAAATGGACGTTAAAAGCAAAGTGAATTTCGTGCGCTTCGTGATTTTTTTTGGTCAGCATAGTCGACCAAATGTGTCCACAGTGGATTCGTTAACAAGCAGAATTGCCACATTTGGTCAAATGAGAATCTACAAGTGATTATTGAAAAGCCGATGTATACCTAAGAGTGACTGTTTGTTGAGGGTTTTGGGCTGGCGGAGTCATCGGACCGTACTTCATCGAAAATAAGGTCGGCCAAGCATTTGCCGTGAATTGTGATCGCTACGCGAGATTTTAATGGACTTCTTGTGGCCAGAAATTGAGGATATGGATCTGTACGATGTTACCACCTGTCTCACACAAAACGAAACAATGGTTCTTTGGCGAGAAACACAATAGCCGTTGGAACACCCTTCATTAATGGCTCGTATGACCATAACGTGCACCCCGCGTTTCCATGTGTTATGGTTTTAAACTATTTTAATTTTTTTGATGTATTTCAAGAATGACTGAAAATTCGAAACAAAACTAAAGAATCAACCTCGCCCTCATTTGACTCAGTGTTATACATAACTTTATAGTGTTTACAAGGGTTTCTATATATATTTCTGGCCTAGGAAACACTAAGTTGCCTGGCGCCATCGCATTAACGTACTCGGAACGTTTTGACGTACGACCATCACTTGTGTTGTTTACAGCGACTTGAAAAAATCAATTTGACAAAAAATGAAATTAACTCGTGAACATTTTTGTGCGATCGTTTTTCACAACTTTTGACGTGGATTATCACGACAAGAGTGCATCGATGAACTTAAATCTGTATGGCGATGAAGCACCATTCTATAGCACTGTGAATAACTGTTTTAATGAATTCAATCGTGGCCCGCTCAAAGACGCAGATCGTGAAGGTCGTCCAAAAACGGCCGTTGTGCCAGAGAACATTAATGCCGTGCGTGAACTGATAATGCAAAATCATCATGAGATATACCGTGAGATAGAGCATTCTAGGGCATTTCTTCCACCTGCATACATTCGATATTGCAAGAACACCTGGCAAAAAAAGGTTCTTGTCGATTGGTGCAAAGAATTTTGAAAAAATACGATCGCGGTGCCTTAATTTTATAATTGTCATCACCTGTGACAATTATAAAGTTGTCACAGGTGATGAATCATGGAGCTATGCGTATGAGCCCGAAACAAAACAGCAATCGACCGTGTGGGTCTTCAAAGACGAGTCAAATCCAACGAAAGTTGTTTGTGGAAGAAGCACTTCGAAGCAAATGGTCGCTCGCCTGCTTCTTCGGCAAAACTGGTCATGTGGCGACTGTTCCGCTTGAGCAGTGTAGGACGGTGAATTCTGAGCTGTACGACACAATTTGTTTGTCTGAAGTCTACGGAGAAATTCAAAAAACGAACAAGGGAAGACGAATCATTGTGCATCATGACAATGCGAGCTCTCACACATCGGCTCGAACCAGCGCCTTTTTGACCGGCCAAAACGACTAATTGATGGGTCATCCGCCGTACAGCCCTGAATTGGCACTAAATGATTTCTTTTTATTCCTGCACATTAAGAAAGAAATGCGTGGTCAACGATTTTCGCCGCCAGAAGATGCTGTTGAAGCGTTCAAAATCCATGTTTTGGAAGTGTCTCAATCGGAGTGGAAAATTGCTTTGACAATTGGTTTGTGCGCATGCAAAAGTGTATAAATCATGCTGGATAATACTTTGAAAAATAATAAAAACAGTTTTGATGATAAATATTCGCATTTTCATTATTAGGCCAGAAATATATATAGCAGCCCTCGTATCCCATCACTAACATTTTTCAAGTCGGTGCCCCACATAACATCAAAACCACTGCAACAGTTCTTGTGAAATTTACAACACATGTTCTGTATATGTGACACCCAAAATAGAAAGGGACCTAAGGGTAAAAACCAGTTTTGTTCAGGAGAGCCATTTTAAAGATTTAAATACGTGTGTCTTTGGTGTAGAATCGTCGACTTCACTTTTATAAAACGCGCATATCTCGGGGAGGGAACACTTTTGGAACATGGGATCGGTCTCATTCGATGCTAAGATGTTGTCCATATCAAAAAAAGAAAAAAAATGAAAATTGATTTTTTACCCTTAGGTCCCTTTCACGCTGACACATATGTATTTGAATTCATCAGAATATTTCAAATTTAAGTGTACTTATTCATGTATTTATATGGGACGATTTTTAGGCTGTAAGGCCAAATGGATATTTTATACAAACATATTCTTATTTCTTTCAGGTGCTTCGCCCATAGGTCGGACATTGAATTTTGCCACATAATGCCATTATTAGATTCGCGAAGAAATTGTATTGTTCTTAATCAATTTTAGTGTCTATCTATAATTTTCCATCTATATAGGTAGCATTATAAAAAAATATTATAAACGTCACTAAGTTCGTTCTGGCCTTTTCGGTCCATGAGTCCGGCTTTAATTAATCTCTGCCAAAACTTTAAAAAAAAATAATTTATGGATTCGTAGTAACGTCCTTTGTAACGTCCTTTGTTTTTCCAAAAAAATACTTTTGCCAAATTTTACTAAGCTTTGATAACACTCGCGATCAGTGGTTCGATCACAATTTTTCGATAGACAGAAAATATTTGCCATGAAACTTACTTCCACAGAGTGGTTAAGGGTATCAAACTATGGCTGATAAAACTCGAGGAGCTTCTCAGTGTTTATTATTTTCCACATTTAACACTCTTTCTCTACTTTTCGTCATCCATAACTATCGAGTTTTTGGAAGCGTTCCTATTTAAAAAGCTTGAACAAACGTAATTTTCGTTTTGCACACTTCAAATTAGACCAGCGTAAACTTGACGGCATTTGTAGCAGTAAATATCATTGTCGCGACTGGGTCGTCAGTGACACGATGGAGGAGAATGTGGCCCTTAGACACGTTTGAATTTGGTGTAACTTAAACAAATTACAAAAAAACATGTCGTCAAGGTAAAGTAAACTTACTTAAATGCAATTTTTAAAATTCTCTTAACGAAAGTTGTAGTAATATAACACATAAAAAAATTGTATTCCGTAGCCCGAAAAACGTTTATAAAAATTAACAATTACCTAATTCCGAGTGGCGTAGCTGTCGTATTTAATTTTGATACTCTTGACCAAATTGTGGTGCAGGTTATTACGATTTAGAGACGATTTTTTTTAAACCAACTGATTAAGAGTTACTATCTGATTCCATTTTTTCCGATTTTAATTAAACATGACAATTTAAATTAACCTTACCACTTAGTTCAGCTTTTAGCCAAAGACAAACCTAATTGAAATAGCTATTTACCGACCCATGTTTTAATATAATATAAGAGTACTTTTTGATTCAGAACTTTTAGCGCTAAAGTTACATATAACATCCGATTTTGGTCTGACACTACCTTTTCGCCCTATGTTTTTAAATAGCCCCCACTTGCCGATTTGAGGGTCTGCCGCTCTAAAAGTAAATCTGGGAAAATTTGACCTCATCGGTCAATGTTTTCCTACAGCCCCCATCTAATAGCCCCAACTAAATTAATTGGAAAATGCGCTTAGAAGACTCGAATTAAAACCGCTTTTACTTAAGTACTTAGTACGTTTGATGAAACCAGTAGCCAACCATGGTAAATGTTCAATGTTCGTTTTGAGACATTTTGCTTTTTATCACTGGGGTTTCCTGAATTCAACATCCTTTGTCGTTAAGCCAGCTAAAATTCAAAAATTTAAAGCCGTATAGCGTAATTCGTGAGATACCGGTTGCAAAGTTGGAAAGAGAACCTAACAGATTTTAAGCCGCGGTAAGACAAGAGTTTTCCACTCCTCGATATTGTGCGCATGACTTCCTATGGGTTATACTTAGATTGTTTGAGCTTCGAACGGCGACTTCCAGGGTGTGCCTACGAACTCGCTTTTGAAAATTTTAAGTATTGGAGTCTGACTACGTCGATATCGATATACAGCTAAAGCAACTCACTGCTTTCGCACACTACATTTCTACTTTTTATGCAATACCGATAAGTTACATTTAGTATCTCTTCCAAAAATAGGATTTTTCGAGGTCCATAAAATAGGCATTTGTTTAAACAATAATTTCATCGTCGGAGCTGAATCTCTTTCCACCGAGCCATTTCTTTAGGTTTGGAAATAGTCACTGGGGGCTAAATCCAGAGAACCTGGCGGATAAGGTACCAATGTGTAATGCTGAAATTGTTAGCTTTGAACGGCGATTTTTATCGTATGCCAACGAATTTATTATATTTATAATCCAATTCGTGTAATTGTACCATTGAGACTGCACACGTGTGAAATGATGGAAATCAACATTTTTCTGGGCCATACGGGGTCGTTTTTTAAATCCTCGTTAAATCGGTCCAATAAGTTGGCAAAATATTCGCCGTTTAATGTTTTTCCCTTTTGAAGATAATCGATCCCGCGTGCATCCCAAAAAACTGTTGCCATCCCCTTATTGGCGACAAATTCACCATAACCTTCTTCGAAGCAAGTTCAGCCAGAGCAACCCGTTGTTTAGACTGCTGCTTGGTCTCCCGACTGTTGTAATGGATCCATGTCTCATCCACAGCTACAAAACGCCGCAAAAACTCATTCGAATTGCTGTTCAACAACTCCAAACAATCCTTTTAAATTGTCACACGATAACGTTTATGCTAAATTAAGAGGAAACGCGGCACGCATCTTGCAGACAGATTTCTTAAACCCAACTTATCATGTTAAATGGAAACCACACTGCCATATGAAATGCTTATAGCATCAACAATCTCACGAATTTTTACTCTTCGATCGGCCAACACCATTTCGTGAAAATTTTCGACATTTTTGAGTGTATTGATCTATATTGGCCGTTCAGCGTCATTTGTATTTGTGCGACCCGAACGAAAGTCAGTAAACCACTTTTTTACCATTGAAATCGATGATGCGAGTCCCCATAGTATTTATCGAGCTTTTCCTTTGTTTGATTGACGGGGTTTTTCACAAAAAATAATGATTAGTCGAATTCGAATGAAATTAACTTTGTTCTATTTTTGACAAAATCCACGAGGTTTTATATTTTGAACAGCTGTTAAACGCAAACTAAATAACGGAACTCTCTCAAAATGTGACAGTAGCTTATTAACAGATGGTACTTGATGGGAGCAGTATAACTACGAGGGAAGTTGGAAAAGTCACGAAATTATTGTTTTGCCCTCGTATTTTGCTGAGTAGAACATTTTGTGAAATCTTTGAATTGTTCACTTGATATAAATATAATCTTCTATGAAAACACATTATAGAATGCATAAAAAGATTTGTTTTCTCAATCATCCATAGCTAATAGCAAATAATAAACGAAATTTAGAAATCAGAACGTCACAGTCATATTGCCTTTGGTGATTTTGCATTTTACATGCTTTATTAAACAATTATTTCAAGAGCACTAATTATCGAATAAAAAAAATGTAATTATTTTATAATTTCACTAAATTATATGATTTAACTAAATAAAATCATTATCGTTACGGTCAATATGTGTAGTACGCGAGAGTATATTTGTGTGTGTGTGTTGATTTGTATGTGTGTGTGTGTCTAAAACTATGAACTTTTTTTGCTTGAAGCACTCGAGCGTCGGGTGGTTTTGCAGGCCGTGCCATTCTTTTTGGCGGTAGAACTGCTGTCATTGTTGTTGCTGCTGCTGCTGGCGTTCGTATCAGTGGTGCTATCGTTGCTTATGTTGTTGCTGCTGTTGCTCAACACCACTGGATGACGTCTGGGTGGAATACGTTCATTGACGGCATCCAAAACTTTGGCCTCAGCAAATGAATGAATTTGCGGTGCAGCTCCTAGGCCTTGCAGAGCTAAAGTGTGGTTGAAGAAAAAAAACACGGAGATAATATCAGATAAACAATGGGGAATTCTTAAGAATAATTGCTACACATAAAGTCGTGAACATTTTTGTTTTACAAAAACACAAGAAATTCACGTGATTATACGACACGTGCTGGATGAACGTTTCATTGCAGCAATGCTCAGTCACGCTATTTGTAGCTACGGTTTGCTGACTGACAGTTTATAAATACAGCACTTGTCTATCTCAATGTTAACAAGACTTTCTAAAATGACTAGACATGACAGGTCTTAACTTGTTTTGCATAACAATGGAAAACTTACCACTTATTAGTGAGTCTTTGCCTCCAGATAAAGCGCCGAGTGGTAAAGCACCGGTTGGTGTTAGACCTTTCAATTGTAGAACAGATTCCTTTTCCTCCCTGCGAGATGAAATGTAAGCAAATAAGTTAAGCATTAGCAATAAAAGGGGATTTTTTTGCGTAAAAAACAAATTCGTAATTATTATAAGATTATTCTCGTTTATAACTGGAAATTTTCCACCATGTCACAATTATGAACAATCAAGTTGCATACAATAATACGAGGGTTGCTTTATATATTTCTGGCCTAGGCAACACTAAGTGTTACCTGGCGCCATCTGAAATTTCCATTGGAAAGTTTGACAATTTTTAGCATAAACATACTCAGAACGTTTTGACGTATGATCATCATTTGTGTTGTTGACAGTGACTTGGAAAAATCAATTTGGCAAAAAAAATGGAATTAATTCGTGAACATTTTCGTGCCATCCTCTTTTAACAACTTTAGACGTGGTTATCACGACAAGAGTGCATCGATGAACTGAAATCATTGTATGGCGACGAAGCACCATCCTATAGCACTGTGAAAAACTGGTTTAATGAATTTAATCATGGCCGACGCTCGCTCAAAGACGAAGGTCGTCCAAAAATGGCCGGTGTGCCCGAGAACATTGATGCCGTGCGTGAACTGATAATGCAAGATCGTGATGTGACATACCGTGAGATAGAGGTATCTTTGGGCATTTCTTCCACCAGCATACATTCGATTTTGCATGAACACCTGGCCGTAAAAAAGGTTTGTTGGATCCCGCATAATTTGACAATCGCTCAAAAAAAGGCTCGTGTCGATTGGTGCAAAGAAATTTTGAAAAAATGCGATCGCGGTGCTTTAAAAAGCGTTTATAAGATCGTCACAGGTGACGAAACATGGATCTAAGCGTATGAGCCCGAAACAAAACAGCAATCGACCATGTGAGTCTTCGAAGACGAGCCAAATCCAACGAAAGTTGTTCGTGTTTCTTCGGCAAAACTGGTCATGTGGCGACAGATCCACTTGGGCAACGTAGGATGGTCAATTCTGAGTACACCACAATTTGTTTGACTGAAGTCTTCCGAGAAATTCGAAAAACGAACAAGAGAAGACGAATTATTGTGCACCATGACAATGCGAGCTCTCACATATCGGCTCAAACCAGCGCCTTTTTGACCGGCCAAAATGTCGAATTGATGGGTCATCCGCCGTACAGCGCTGACTTGGCACCCAATGACTTCTTTTGCGTGGCCAACGATTTTCGTCGCCAGAAGATGCTGTTGAAGTGTTTAAAAACCATGTTTTGGAGGTGTCTCAATCGGAGTGGAAAAAGTGCTTCGACAATTGGTTTGAGCGCATGCAAAGTGTATAAATAAATCATGCTGGAGAATACTTTGAAAAACAATAAAACCATTTTTGATGATAAATATTCGCGTTTTCCTTATTTGACCAGAAATATATATAGCAGCCCTCGAAATTTCAGTTGAAAAGTGGCTAAAATCAGAATGCGATTTACACTTGAACGGTTGTTAAGTGATTTCCAAAGTTGAATGGGGTTTTTTGATCCAATATTCGAAAAAAATTAGCTCAAGTTTTAAAATTTTACTAAATAATTGATACATCGAACTCGAGGACAATGTAACAAACAAATATTTAATATTTTTAAATATTTGTTTAAGCCTATTGTACAGGGCCTTTAAGGGGAAGAGTTATCGATTTATGCTTACTTTATCGATCGACTAATAATAATTTACTAGATGGTCTGTCTATCTACATATGTGTATGAAATTATCTCGACATTAAATTCAAAAAAGGACTCTGAACTAAGTTATCGGCAGTTCTATAGGGTACTTATTTATGGAGTACTTGTGATCTTAAAATTATAATTCAAGACAGGAATATTGCTGGAATGAATTTTGTTTTTATTACATTCTAGTAGAAAATTTCATGGCATTTATTTTTTAAACAGAATTTTTGAATGACATATGGTTTATTACAATCTGACAGATAATATCATTTTATTTTTAATTTAAACGTGAATTCCGGAATATGCTCGTCGTAGCTACGAGTTACATGGTCCATTCGATCAGTCCAATTTTTGCCTATTTTTTCCAATAAATCTGGCCGTATAGCGTCAATCGTGGCCTGAATATTGGTTTCCAATGCATCAAGTGTTCTTGGTTTGTCGGCATAAACCAATGACTTGACATAGCCCCATAAAATGTAATCCAGTGGCGTTAAATCGCACGAACGAGGGGGCCAGTGAACAGGACCACTTCTGGAAATAAAGTGGTCACCAAATTAATTATGCTTTAAATCGATTGTTAAGCGCGCTGTATGGCAAGTTGCGCCGCCTTTTTTGGCGTTGAAGTTAAGCATGTTAAATTTTGGAAACAATAATTCAGTCAGCAAGGCTCGAGAGCGGTCGCCATTCACCGTAAACTGCACCAAACAGCCAATTGTAATGGTGATTCGTTAGCGGCTTGAGGATTGTGTTCGATCCAAATAGGGCAATTCTGCTTATTGACGTAGTCATTTAACCAGAAATCTGCTTCATCACTAAACACAATTCTCTAATAGCTTCGCGAAGAGATTTATTTTTTTTAAAGTAAATTTCCACAATTCGAAAGCGTTGTTCTGACGTTACATGATTTATGATAACTTGCAAGCCTTACTGAACATAAATGTCAAACCATATGCATATAAATAACACTCTTTATTATAACTTTTTTTTATTTTTGTATAAAACACTTAAAACTGAATTGTATGTTGGAATTTTTATTTTGACATTTACTCTTTATAAACGCAGAGAAAAACTTAGTTTAAAATCGGTGGATTTACTATGATTCGGTTGCAAACTAAAAATTTTGATTGCAACAATTACCAAATGTTTATAATTGCAATAGACATTCGTTTTGAAATAGTACAAGATGATAAATATAATCTTCGTACTGAACTCACAACTTATTGATTGGTCATACCAACTAAACGCGAAAATGACAACTGGTGGTTGTGGCTACCAACAGTTTTGCAAGCATTTTGTTGTTGTAACCAAAAGGGCTGTTATGGTATGGTATTATTTTAAAAATTAAATTCAATTATTACTGAGTCAATATCATCCAAAATCATTTTTTCCCTCGTCATCACCCTCTCTATCAGTACTTCAAGTACTCCAATAGTGTAAGCAAATAGTTTTTTTGCAATGACTAATATTTACATTTTTTTTTCGTTAAACTAGCGTTGTACGAGGGATGCTATATATATTTCGCCATCTGACATTTCCATTGGAAAGTTTGACATTTTTTAGCATATACGTACTCAGAACGTTTTGACGTATGACCATCATTTGTGTTGTTGACAGTGACTTGGAAAAATCAATTTGGCAAAAAAAAATGGAATTAAATCGATGAATTTATTCCTATCGCACTGTGAAAAACTGATTTAATGAATTCAATCGTGGCCGACGCTCGCTCAAAGACGAAGGTCGTGAAGGTCTCCAAAACCGGCCGTTGTGCCAGAGAATATTGATGCCGTGCATGAACTGATAATGCAAGATCGTCGTATGACATACCGTAGGATAGAGGCATCCTTGGGCATTTCTTCCACCAGCATACATTCGGTATTGCATGAACACCCGGCCGTAAAAAATGGTTGTTCTCGTTGGATCCCGCACAGTTTGACAATCGCTCAAAAACAGGCCCGTGTCGAAATTTTGAAAAATACAATCGCGGTGCTTCAAAAGACGGTTATAAGATTGTCACAGGTGACGTATCATGCATCTTTGCGTATGAGCCCAAAACAATTTGTTTACCTGAAGTCTTTGGAGAAATTCTAAAAACGAACAGGAGAAGACGAATCATTGTGCATCATGACAATGTGAGCTTTCTCACATCGGCTCGAACCAGCGCCTTTTTGACCGGCCAAAACGTCGAATCGAATTCAAAAACCACGGTTAGTCTGTCTCAATCGGAGTGGAAAAAGTGCTTCGACAATTGGTTTGAGCGCATGCAAAAGTGTATAAATCATGCTGGAGAATACTTTGAAAAACAATAAAACCATTTTTGATGATAAATATTCGCATTTTCATTATTAGGACAGAAATGTGGATTTTTAGATCTAAAAAATCTTTTCTGAGGGTTTGCACCGATACGAGTACTACAGTTCCAATAACTGGAAATTACAGAGAGCCAACTAATATTAGATTGAATTGATGGAATACTCGAGCAATAACATTGCTCGGCTGGCAATAACAATTAGGTTAGATTACGTATCTGTTCTCTGTGTGTAGATAATTTAATTCAAACGTTTGCCGTGACTCCACAGTAGGAAATCTATTCAGAAGGCCCAATTCTCGATCTCTTATTGCGACAGTGTCATTGTTTTTTTTTTTCGAATAATGCAAATAATACTGGCTTTAAAATCTACACAGAATCTTTAAATGCTTTAAAAAGGGCAAAAAATTTCATTAAATTTATCTAAAAAGAAATTAAAACCTTTTTGGCATCGGCTGACGAGTTTAGTGGATGAAATCAGGCCTATAACTCGTTCTTTAATAAGAGTATGGAAAATACTTTATTTTCTCATCGGTAAAGGTTTTAATAAACTCCTCAATATCTATGTAAAAAATGCAAAACTGGCTAGCAGATGTTTCCGTTCTGTCTAAAAATTGTTTAAGATATGCGTTCCGATGATTCCCTTACCAAATGTGACACAAATGTGCCTCGCCAATGAATAATATTCGGCGCGAAAACCTCTTGCAGAGGAATTAAGGGAAACATAAAATTTGGCGGTTCACTGTCAAACAACACTGAATAAAAACAAGAAAAAACGTAGTTTAGTGTGGGCTTATGTAACCTCCACCATACCCTACTAAATCGTTTAAAAATGGACTCCGTCAAATATTACGGTTCAATATGAAAATTTTCTCAGAAGGCGTGACAATCGTCATATTGGTATTAGTTCACAAGATATACCCTTTCAGAATTCCGGTTTGAATGGACCCATTTGTCCAATTTTAACACAATATCGTATATAATAATATGATAATCATTGATTTAATTCTCTGAAAATTTTATATCGATTACTTTCGCCATAAATGAGATTTTAAAAAAAAATTTCCTCCACCATGTATTTCGATTCATGCCAAGATTATATGTTCCAATTATCTTAGCCACATCTTTATTAGTTCTAGGATACTGTGGCATGCCCCTTGTTTAATTTTACTTTACCTTTATCTTTAATAAAATTCAAGTCATTAATTTCATTTTGTTAAAATTTTATAACGATCAGTCCATTACTTTAGCCATTTTTATAAGGGTGCGTGCGGCGACCCCCCACTTTTACTCCGAAATGAGTTTCGATCCATGTCAATATCATATGTTCCAAATATCAGCCTCGCATCTCTAATAGTTCATTAGATATTGTAATTTTAAGTTCAGGATTCTTAATTTTTGCAGAGGTTGACCCATTCTTTGTGAAGGAAAAAATTTTGCATCTTGACTCATTTTCAAAACCAATCGCTTCAGTATTTCTGCAAGATGCCTAAGAGTGGTGCTTGAACTAATGCGGCTTTAAAATGACCTTTATGGTGAAAACAAGATTTGGCTGAGGTTGAGGCTCGGACTATTAGGAATATAAATCGGATAATTGTCATTTCTCCCAACCTTGTATGGAAGAGAATATAAACTTTGGCCTGACCCATCTTAACGACCTTTTATTCGTTTCTTTCCACATAGTTTTTTTTAACTTTTTTACGTAAAACTTGCATATTTTGTTAAATAAATTATTTGCTTTTAATCAATTGCAATTTCCTGTTCTTCACGGCCTCCGTTGAATAAAAACAAAAATTAGGAAAAAAATGGCCTTTGTTCGAACACATTTATTTTAATTTTTTTCTTCGAACTAGCTGCTCTACAAACATTAAATAAGATTAATCAAACTTAAGATCTTGTCACGGTATAATCCACATACAAAATCTTATCTAGTCAAACCTCTGCCGATGTAGAAGCTACATAGCTCGATCAAATTCAGCATATTGGTTTATTTTGGTCTATGTATTGGTATAGCCCCCCAAAAAATTCCATTCCGATATGTAGCCCTTCCATTGTAAGTTAAAACTGAACAAGATTCAGCAAAATTTTCAGCGGTACCCCGCCAAAATTGTACTAAGTAGATTAATTTTAGAATTCTCCTATACAAACGACCATCTACCGCCCTTAAGCCCATGCCGCATAATGCGCTTATCCACATATTATATCCAATTTTGTTTATTTGTCGTACAGACTAGTCTTCTAAATACCAGAGTGATGAGGGGTACGAGGGCTGGCCCAATAATGTCTGGCCTAATAATGAAAATGCAAATATTTATCATCAATAATGGTTTTAATGTTTTTCAAAGTATTCTTCAGCATGATTTGTACTTTTGCATGCTCTGAAACCAATTGTCCAAGCACTTTTTCCTTGCCGACATCTTCTGGCGACAAAAATCGTTGACCACGCATTTTTTTCTTGATGTGCGGGATTAAAATGATGTCATTGGGTACCAAGTCAGGGCTGTACGACGGATGACCCTTCAATTCGACGTTTTGGCCGGTCAAAAAGGCGCTGGTTTGAGCCGATGTGTGAGAGCTCGCATTGTCATGGTGCACAATGACTCGTCTTTTCTTGTTCGTTTTTCGAATTTCTCCGAAGACTTCAGGCAAAAAAATTGTGGTGTTACACTCAGAATTGACCGTTCCACGTTACTCAAGCGGAACAGTCGTCACATGACTAGTTTTGCCGAAGAAACAGGCGACCATTTGCTTCAAAAAGCTTCTTCCACAAACAACTTTCGTTGGATTTGGCTCGTCTTCGAAGACCCACCAGGTCGATTGCTGTTTTGTTTCGGGCTCATACGCAAAGATCCATGATTCGTCACCTGTGAGATCTTAACAAACCGCGATCATATTTTTTCAAAATTTCTTTGCACCAATCGACACGAGCCTTTTTTTGAGCGATTGTCAAATTGTTCGGGATCCAACGAGAACAAACCTTTTTTTACGGCCAGGAATTCATATAATATCGAATGTATCACGATATGTCACATGACGATCTTTCATTAGCAGTTCACGCACGGCATCAATGTCCTCTGGCACAACGGCCGTTTTTGGGCGACCTTCACGACCTTCGTCTTTGAACAATCGTCGGCCACGATTGAATTCATTAAACCAGTTTTTCACAGTGCTATAGGATGGTGCTTCATCGCCATACAAAGATTTAAGTTCATCGATACAATCTTGTCGTAATAATCCACGTCAAAAGTTGTGAAAAATGATCGCACGAAAATATTTACGAGTTAATTCCATTTTTTGCCGAATTGATTTTTTCAAGTCACTGTAAACAACACAAATTATGGTCATACGTCAAAACGTTCTGAGTTCGATACGTTTATGCTAAAAAATGGTAAACTTTCCAATGGAAATGTCAGATGGCGCCAGGCAACACTTAGTGTTGCCTAGGCCAGAAATATATATAGCAACACGCGTATTATGTATCGAAACCTGCACGACATATGCTTTTTACTTGTTTAAATGTACTTTTTTTTCATGGCAATCTGAAATTCAGATTTTAATGAATAACAGGCTGAATTAATTGATGCTCATTTGGATTGAAAGCTCTCAAATTGTATTTCTTTCAATTCATCAACAAATTGTATTCATATTTAAATCTTTTTTTTTAAGATTGTCTTACCAATATTGAACCCATTAGAAGTATTTCAACAATGAGCAGTGGCATTTACAAAGGTGTCTTACTCGTGTTAAGCAGTAAGGCAGACAGACTGTTCCTAATCATTTTGACATTTTGTTTCATTATCATTCCAGAATTCACAATCATCGCGTAAACCTGATTTGTTTTGGCAAATGCAATTCAACGTAAAACAATTAAATTAGGGTTTTTTTTATTTATTTTGTTTTACGATTAATTTATCCAGTGCGCAATACGTGTGCACATTGAAACAATTAAAATATTAATTTGTGAATCAAATTAAAGCAGGTCATAGCACGAAGCGATTTCCTTGTCGCAGTAGAACGGAATTGTTGCTACAGCTAGACACAAAATCAAGCTTGGGGGAAAAGGCCTACAAAATATCTAGGAAATTTTTTTTCCTCGCATCTCTATTGTTTTTTATAACATTTTAGTGGTCTTTGAGTATTGTGAGTGTAAAAGGTAAAGAAAATTGAAAATTTGCTGACTCTACCCAAAATACTACTATCGTTGGGAAATTTACAAGAGACGCTCTTGGAAAATTTGAAATCAGACAACATTATATATAGCGTGATCCATCTAGAGGTATTTTTTCAGAACAAAAAAATATAAAAAAAATATAAATGTTGGCCGCAACTACGCCTCAAGGCAATTTTGTTTATTGACTTTGCCGTTGAGCCAGACATAGGCCTCATCACAGAATAAAATTTTGGCCGAAAACAGCGAATCTTCCTGTCTCTCACCGAACGCTCATTTCCATAATATAGTTTCCGACATTTGAAGGTAATTACTTTAAAAAAATAAACGCCATAATATGTCCTTTCAAATTACCAATAAAGATTCCACACTTGATTTGAACTTTTATTTATTTTTGTTCTGAAAAACACCTCTAGATGGGTCATCCTATATTTCAAATTTATTAGCAGCTGAAGACATAACGATATACCGGCATAAGAACATTAAAGCCTCAGGAGCCAACGTTAGTTTGCAGTATCCCGAGGACCGAACGTATGCCAGAATATTGGAAACTCTGCGTGATGTGTGCCATTCAGAAAAATGGAGACCAGACTGCAAATTACCGCGGAATAAGACTTCCATTCATCGTGTAAAAAGTAATATCGCCGACCTGATCTAGCCGTATTAATGTGTCTTTAGACCGCATACATCCACCATCGATCAAATATTCACAATGCTCTAAACCATCGATCAAATCTTCGCACTGCTCTAAATCCTTAAAATGACGACCAAGGAGCATTGTAAGGCTGTACTCGACATTCTAATTTGAAGAAAATTATCTGAACTATATCCGAGTATCGGATACCAGCAAAGCTTGTACGCATTTGTAGGATTACACGTAGTGTCATTGAATCCTCAGTACAAATATGAAGTGATCTTTTAAAAACAATCATCACTACAAAAGGTCTGAAACTCTCGACCTAACTAATTGTCTGTACTTCCATAACATCTGGATGAAGACAATTCTGGAAAATGCAAAGGGGTTTTAAGTAGTCAAAATAAATACCAGCGCTACATTCTCCTAGTGTACGCAGAGGACATTGAAACTGCCGAGAGGAAATAAGAAGATATAACTGGAGCTTTTTCAAAGATTGGGTTAGAGTCATCTAAAATAGGTCCGATAGTAAATGACAAGCTAAAAACCATGCTGGGAACTGCTGCGATAATATTCGTAAAAGCGAGATCGTAGATGCTAGCACTATATTAAACGCACCGAATCGGAATGCCGAGCCGACAAATAATTGTCGGTGGCGGCGATTCGATAAACAATTGATCGGCGGCGGAACTGGATGACTGAGCCGAGCAAAACATTACTGGGTGGAGCCGGCTTAAAAAAATACTTCTTAATTCGATTTAAATATATCAACATATATCACCATTTTTGTTGAGTGGACCAGGTGACTGTTTCGGAGTTTATTTCATATTCATGCATAAACATCGTTTAAAAAATGTGTTTCCATATTTAAACAACAGTCGGTTACTCGTTAGTATAAACGAACTAGTTAGCAGGTAATAAACATAATGCAAAGCTGCTGATTAATGCAGTAACTAAAACTTTAGCTTAATTCCAAATCAAGTTGCTGATCAAGTTTATCCTAGTTTTCTCTACGGTGCTTTACAAACAGAACACAAAAGACATTCAGAAGCTATATTTCTTTAACATCAGCTGCTGGTTTTAAACCGATTTGAGACGAAGGCATTGATGGTGGCGCAGTACTGCGGAAAAAGGTCCGGGGCGCCGCGCCGCCCTTTTCCTCCGCTTCAAGTCGAAACTTGGATCAGAATACAGCGATTGTATTGGCTTCGACATTTATTAAGAAAAAATGTATAGTTGGGTAGGCAATATTTGATGAGCATTACACTGTTGTTGGGTATATGGTTGTAGTACAACAACATTATGATTGTGGGTATAATAATATTGTTCTGCCACACCCAAACATATGTTGCTCTTCAAATATTGTCAGCCCAATCATAATTATTTTCTGCGTGTGGTCAAATGTAAACAAGCTCTCCAGTTAATATGGCATTAGACGATGACTTCCACGACAAGCGCAGCCAGGTCACAGACCCAGGCTCTGGTGTAGGGACAATGTGGAAGAATTCGCTACAATTTGTGGTATTGGAAGCATAAGTAAGCACGTCCAAGACAATTGGGCGTGTAAGGTACATGAGTAAGTAAGAATATATTTATTATTAAACCATTAAAAAAGCAAAAGTCAGACTTGGTCGACTTTATCATACTCTGCATTTCTATTTGTGCTGCAGAGCCAAATTGGGTTTCAGACCCCTGTTAAAATTAATGTTATATTTGAATTTGTGAGAAAATGCTATATTTTTTGGTACCCGTTTGTTTTAATTAAACTGGGTCAGATTTTCGGGCTCGTCATCTAGATTCAGTCAAATTTCAAAAATAATTTTTAAAAATAAGCAAGAACCCCTTTATATAGGGGTATACTTATAAGAAATGGTCCTTTATGGTTCCAGATGAGTTTTTGGACTATCGTACCAAATTTAATCGAAGTTGGAAATAAAATGTATGTTTTAGTGCGGTAGTATATACTTATTAAATCGGAAAGGGACTATTGTACTGGTGCTTTATCAAAATGTGGACCGATATGAAACATTTTTATTTGAACTGGTAACTGATAAATGCTTATGAACTGTGCCAAATTTCGTAAAGATTAATGGTTTTATGTGGCTTTAGATCTATAAGTACAGACATAAAATCCGATATCCTTCTACTTCAATAACGTCCGCTGTTTGTTTACAAAACTTGATTTTGAAAAACTTTTTCAAGATTGTATGAAAGACTGCAAAGGGTTGAACATATGTGTGGGAGCTACATATAAAACTGAATTAACTTATTGTTCTTTATGAATTGTGTCAAATTTTGTCAAAATTGGATGTTTTATGTGGCTTTATAGCTATAGACATAAAATCGGTTGAACATATGTGTGTGAGCTTTATTTAACCCTGAATCGATATCCATTAAATTCAATAACAGCCATCCTTTGTGCACAAAACTTTATTCTGCAAAATTTTATCAAGATTGGATGAAAGACTTAAAATCGGCTGAACATATGCGTGGGAGCTATATAAATCTGAACTAATTTCTATCAATTTCCGTTCTACTTACTTGTGACAAGTTTCATCAAGATTAAAAGTAATTTATGGTTTCAAGAGCTAAAAACATAAAATCGGTTGAACATCGATATATATTTTAATATGAACCGATTTACTGCAATTTCAATAGCTTCCGACCTTGGTTCAAAAAACTGACTTGTGGCAAATTTTATCAAGATTAGACGTAGATACTATATAGCTTCTACAGCTTATAACATAAAATCGGCTGAACATATGTGTGGGAGCTATATCCAAATCTGAACAGATTTTCTTCAATTTCAATACTGCCGTCCTTAACCCAAAAAATGCATAAGTACATGGGCCAAGTTTCAATATGATTGGAAGTAATATGTGGTTTTTAGAGCAAAACAGATAAAATCGGTTGAACATACATATGTGTGTGAGAGCTATATGAAAATCTGAACCGCTTTTATTCATTTTCAATGGTGAATGGTCCAAAAACTTTATTTGTGCCTTATTTTAGAAAGATCGGATTAAATATATGGCTTCTAGAGCTAAACCCAATTAGCCATACCATTATTTTTTTCAAGAATTTGTTCTAACACGTAATAAGACGTTTATTTTATTGTTCATTTTGCTAACTCAGGAGTTCTTCATTATTTGTGGCGTATTGGAGATTTTAAAGATAGTATGTATACTAGCGTATAAGTACTTAGTCGAAATCTTACTATTAACTTACCTTAATATGGAGAATACACGAGACATTTTACCAATCGCTCTAATTTTATTGCGTATAATTTCCTTACGAAGAGCCGTCATGGCGGATGCTAGAATTCATAGAAAAGTAAATAGAAGAAAAAAGATACGAAATTAATTACATTTTGAATAAATAACGGAATTTTTTTTGAAATATAAAAGCTTTTTTCAATAGCAAACTACCAAAGTCAGCATTTGCTGCTACGTTTAGCGCGTTCACAATAAAGCTTCGGCCGCAAGCTTTATGTTGTGTCCAAGTAATGGCATGTGGTTGGTTTCGTTGCTGCTAGAAGCTTGCTGTTTTTTTACACTTGAAGAAATTTATGCGAGAAACACATCAAAAAAAGTAACTAAAGTGGTCACTGAAGCAGAAGAGGGAGCAGCATTAGGTGAACACAGTGGAAATCTTTACATAAATTAAGATCATTAAATTGTGTGGGACTTTAGTTTGAGGTTCATGTAGAAATGTTTTGCACAAGGTCGGTTTAGAAACTAATCTGACCATCAGAGTGATTCATATATATAGGGTGATCCACCTAGAGGTATTTTTCAGAACAAAAAAAGTATAAAAATTCAAAGTAAGTGTAGAATCTTTATTGGTAGTTTGAAAGGACATATTATGGCATTTATTTTTTGAAAATAATTTCCTTCAAATGTTGGCAACTATTATGAAATGAGCGTTCGGTGAGAAACGGGAAGATCCGCTGTTTTCAGCCAAAATTTTGTTCAGTGATGAGGCCCATTTCTGGCTCAATGGCAAAGTCAATAAACAAAATTGCCGCATTTGGACTGAAGAGCAACAAGAAGAGGTTCAAGAGGAAACCAGAGAAAACCACGGTTTGGTGCTGTTTATAAGCTGGTGGAAACATCGGTGCATATTTTTTCAAAAATGATGATGGACGGAACGATGATTACCAATAAAGATTCCACACTTGATATGAATTTTTTTATTTATATTTGTTCTGAAAAAATACCTCTAGATCGATCGCCCTATTTATGTGGCCGCTGCAGGGTTCGCAGAATCGAATTCGTTTAACCCAATTTTCTTCGATCTAAAGGGCATGGATCGTAAATGGATGGCATAAAATCGGTAGTTCAAGGTACCAAATAAAAAAAACTAAAGGCGTCAAATTACAGCTTCGTGAAAATATTGTGTCTACATAATCAAGCAAAGTCGCGCTGATTTAAGCCCCAAACTAAAAAGCGATAATGAAGTTGAAGTGGCCATGTGCCTACAATAGCTGAGTCGAATTAAGCGAACAATTCGATGTCTTATTGCGAAATTCACATTTGTCTAGTGTCTAGCGTGAAATGTTGAGATCGATGGCGAGTTAATGTTCCAGGACAAAGTCGATCTCTCTTGACTACAACAGCCACATTATCGTTAGTGCGCTCTACAATGGAACGTGAGTGCTGTCCATACCAGTGTGCCAGTTCCACAAATTTTTTTCCACAAACTTGCGAAATACTATTTTTTTCTTCCACAGAAAGGACCCTCTCACACTTTTTCCATCCACTGAAACTTTGATCTTCCTTGACTGCGTTCTCCATGTTGGTTATCGTCTAACGCCTCTGTGGGTAATGCGTTAGAGTACGACGGACATGTTCAAACCAGAACTGGTGAACAAGGTGGGCCAAAAGTTAGCATGGGGTTTAAAAATTGAATAATTTTTTCGTTTATATATAATTTTTATTTTTTATTATATAAATAACACTTGGAGAATAAATAATGGAGAGATTCACAACTGAACGAAGAATTAGAATAATAAAAAAGTTTTATTATTTAAATGAGCGATCAATTATTTAAACTCAAACGCATGAGTGATGGTGTGGATCACATCTGCAAATACAATTAGGCCTTACTTCTTCGAGAATGAAGATGGAAGTGCTGTAACCGTAAATGAAGAGCTGTATCGGTTTATGATAGAATTTTTTTTTCGTCCTGCTCTTAAAAACAGACCTGAGATGTTGTTTCAGCAGGACAGAGCCACTGCTCACACTGCCCGAGACAGAATGGCACTTTTAAGTCAAATTTTTGGAGAGTGAAGAATTTACAGATATTCGGAAATTATGTAGCCAGCGCGATCGCCAGATTTGTCAGCACACGACTATTTTCTTTGAGGTTATTTGAAGGAACGAGTATATGTAAACAAGCCCGAGACAATCCTACAACTCAAGGCCAAAATTGTTGCAGAAATTCGAACGGTACAGCAACAAATTTTAAAAGATGTTATAGAAAATGCTCTAAAAGAAACCCATCATTGCGAAGCTGAAAACCGGGAAGTGCTTAGTGTGAAAAATTTCCGTTTTATATATTATATAATCTGAGAAAAGAAAATAACAAAAAAATAATAAATGAAAATGTTATTAAAGTTTTTAATCCCATAGTAACTTTTGGCCCACCCTGTATTTAAGTACATTTTTTTATTTTACGAACAAATTTTCTCTCGAAAATTGTTGATACACCTTCACCTCCTATTTAAAGCATAGGTAGTATCATTGTCTGTCTTTCAGAAGAGGGCTTTGTTCACCAACGTTATCTTTTGTTTTATTTCGCCGCGTAATAATTTTTTCAAAGGATTTCCTCTGAAAAATTCCCAATTTTACTTTATACGTTATTGATAGCAGGTATGCTTCAGCGCCATTTTGAAGCACCGGTAGTTTATGAAGGGTAATCGTCACACTTCGAGAGTGGGCTCAGTTCTTAAGCTTTTTGCTGAGCCCAAAATAGCACCTGTTTGACTTTTATGGTTATTTTCGTTTATGTTGGATCCGAGGTAAACAAAAAAGGTGTGGTCCATGCAACATACGGTTAAATAGATCACGCATTATTTTGATCTCAATCCGATCGCAATCCCACGACAGTCGGTTCTATGGACCAGATTAACCAGAGACAGCAATGCTTCTGTCAAGGGCTGTCACCACGCCACACAGTTGCCGCTACCACAACAACGCAATTTTTCGTCGCGGCATCTCTTTTCTGAGCCCAAAATGGCACCTATTTAATTATTTGATTATTTTCGTTTGTGGCGGATCCGAGGTAAACAAAAAATGTCTATGCAACATCCGGCTAAAAAGATCACGACTTTTTTTCGTTTTGGCATCTCTTAGCTGTTGCCAGCATAAGTTTGGTCTAGTCCTCATCAAAAACTATACCCATTCATAAATCAATTTTGGCTGTAAACAAATTTAAGAGATCGTATTAATCGGAGTTTGTTCACGACCGCCTTCGACGGTAGGGGGTATAAACGACTCGGTGATTTTTAACTTCTGGCGGCGTTTCCCCACTTGTCATATACCCAAAATATAACAAAGAATATTCTAAATTAATTTAAAGCAATTTTTGAATATAACTATACAAAGTAGGCCAACCAAGTTTTTCACACGTAGGTCGTAGAATTTATTGTAACTGTCGTTTTTTATTACTCATCTCGGATCATTCTAACCTAAGGTAATAGACACCAGTGGAAATGTACCTAAAAAGCACTTTAAAGTATATAAAACAGCAATTGCGCTTCTAAAGGCCGGCGATCAAGAGCGGCAATTTTGAACAGCGTGGGGCATTGCGAAAGTCTTGCAGCATTCATAGATATATAACTCCAGATATCTTACCTTTCTTCGGCTGTTCAGTATGGGTCATGGGTACGAGAACGATTTTCTTTCGCATTGCTGAGTGAATAGAATAATATTTAACATGCATATACACGCATTTACATTTAGAACAAATAAATAGTTTGAAAATTAATACAAAAAGTAGATAATAAATTGTCGCCGCGTTGTTGTAAAATATCAAAGACTACATTTAGAAATGTTTATATTATTTTTTGTTTGTCTGTTTTGTTGTTGAAAATTGTATACAAAAGGAAACAGATTAAAAGTTTATGGCACATTTTACAACATCAAATGTAGTTTTTACACCGAAGAATTGTCACAACATTTAAATCTTTCGTTTATAGTTTGCATTTATCGAGCAGATAAAAGACAACCAGAGATTTAACGATATTCAATTGACAAAACAAACGAAATGTGTGGACCAATTGCTGCACAGTGAGTTGGAAACGAGTTTTTTACGTTTTGGAAAATGTTAAATATATTGGTAACGTTTTTTGTAGTTTCAAAATTTCGAGCTTTAATGTTATCTCTCGACACCAGCTTCCGAAGCTTAAACCAAAAGATTTCCCCTATGGGGATTTTTATGTCAGTACATTTCATGCATTAAATTAAATTTAAAAAAATTGATTGTATAAAAATATTTACTATCGTAAGCCTCCGACATTTTGTATTACGGAAAAATATTGTGTGTTCGAATAACCCGTGGTAAAAAACCGAGTTTATATTAAATCTTAGTGGTGGGTTGGGACTCTCTCCATTCACTGCTGAAAATGGCAGTTTAACACTTGCATTAACATCAACAAGGCTGCTGGTGCACATGTTATACCGAAAGAATATTAAAAGACCGAAGGAGAAGAGCGTGTCAGGTATATGTATGAGCTATAATCTGAATAATCTTAAGGAATGATAGCTGTCCGATGATTAGAAACTAAATGCACAAAATAGAAAAAAAAGAATCATAAAGAATGTCAGACACAAAACGCTTGGTTCAATACCAAGGATTTTGTGAGTCTTTTTCACTGTGCGTCTTTTTCATACACAATTGAAATCTTTTATTTCATAAGATGAACAGGCTACTATTTCAAAAAAATAAGAACTGGAGATGCAACTGCAGGTTCTCTTTTTACGGAAGCCTGCGATATATTTTACTGGGTGTCTTCACAAAAGGCCTAATTCGCGAAATACAATTTCATCTGTTATAAAGCTTCCGTCTATACATCGTTAAGCTAAAAAAACAAGTAAAAAAGTTAGTGTGCGACGTAGCCTACTATGAGACACCCTACACCACTCTGTTATTCAAAGGCTCTGTCTGCAGCTTGATCAAGGCTCAATATGTTAAAGTTAATTGTTTGTCGCTCAGAACGTACCATACAAAATTTTATCGTGATCAGATACAATTTCTAGCTAGAGCTGCAGAACCTCAAATCGAGATGGAACTTTGTGTGGGGGCTATTCGAAAGCATGGACCGATATGTTCTTTGATTTTTTTGTTATGATCATTTGTTGTTATTATTTTTAAACAGTGAATTACTTAACAAGCTAATTAGATCAGGTTTGTTGTTGTTTGGCATATGGGCAAGGAAAAGTAAGTTAGCGAAGTTAAGCACATTACCGTCTGGTTTATCGGTACAAAATATCTGTGTTGTCGACTCTCTACTCATTTAACGATCTATATATGTGACAGCGCATAGAGAAAGGGGCCTAAGGGTAAACAAATCAATTTTAATTTTTTTTTCTTTTTTTGATGTGGCCAACATCTGCGCATCGAATGAGACCGATCCCATGCCCAAAAGTGTTCCCTCCCAGAGATATGCGCATTTTATAAAAGTGAAGTCGACGATTCTAAGCGCAAATAGAAAGGGACCTAATCTTTAAAATGGCTCTCCTAAACAAAACTTTTCATCAACTTTTCATTTTTTTTTGATGTGGACAACATCTGAGCATCGAATGAGACCGATCCCATTTCCCAAAAATGTTCTCTCCCAGAGATATGCGCGTTTTATGAAGTCGACGATTCTAAGCGCAAATAGAAAGGAACCTAATCTTAAAAATGGCTCTCCTGAACAAAACTGGTTTTTAACCTTAGGTCCCTTTCTATTTTGCGCGTCACATATACTAAACATTGATAAGTATTAACTCAAAGACACTGGCGATACTCAGAAATTTCTACTTCATTGACAGACTGTCAGACTGGCGTTTTTTCTTTGTGTGGGAGCCATTCGAAGACACGTACCTGGAGTTTTTTCTTTGTGTGGGAGCTATTCGAAAACACGGACCGATACATTCAAATTTCACCAGAGGCGGTTGCTTTCTAAGCTCTGTGCGAAATTTCAGGCTCAAAGATTCAAATTTGGGAGAAACCTATGTTAAAATATTAACCTATGTGGACCTTTTTCCAAAGGTTCTTATAGTTTGGGCCAAAACTATAAGAATTCAAGATTTGTCGAAAATGGTTTATAATTGCCACCTGTACTATAATTACAACAAAAGATGGACAAACGGTCGGAGGGACGAGCATCGCTCTATGGAATCAGAAAGTGGCTTTGAATCGATTAATAGCTTAACATACGGTCTATCTCTGTTCGTTTAGGGTAGTTCAAACATCAGCACTAACTCATGCTAAGGGGCGATCAATCTAGAGGTTTTTTCAATACGGTTTTTACAGATTTCGTGTGAATTTTCTTTTTTCTTTTCAGTATTGTTTGTAATCTCATTATGGAAACACTTGCACCGCGAAAACTACGGTTTGGTGCTGGTTATGGTATGCTGGCATTATCGGTCTATATTTTTTTCCAAAATGGTGATGGCCGAAACGTAACCATGAATGGTGCTTACTATCGCGCCATGATCTTGGACTTTTTGCTACCCGAAATTGAAGCCCATAATCTTGACGACATTTTGTTTCAACAGCACGGTGCCACTTTTCATACAGCTGCTCAAACAATGGATCTATTAAGAGGTCGTTTCGAAGAGCAGGCAATTTTACGAGTTGGCCGCCTAGATCGTGTGATATCAAACCTTTAGACTGTTTTCTTTGGGGCTGTGTAAAGTCAAAAGCCTATGTTGACAAACCATCTACGATTCAGGTTTTCATTCATTCAGGTGGAGCCCCTGACTCGTAGTTGCGGCTAAAAGAAAATTATATTTAAAAAGTAAATCGCATAAAATATTCTTTCGAATGAACAATAAAGATTCCACACTTGATTTGAGTTTTTGTATGTTTTTTAGTTTCAAAAAATTACTATAGATTGATCCGTTGCAATCATTTCAAAACGTGCACTTATGTAAGGTATATGAATTGTCACAAAATTTGCTCAAAACCTAAAATTCTCACAAGATACGCAAACGGAGAAGACCGAGGTCACGGTGTAGAGACCAAATAAAAGATTGTGTAGAAATCCTTGGTATGACGAACTAAGGGCAACAGAATTTTATTTGACAAGAAATTTAAAAATACATATGAAATTCAATTTGAATGTTGAAAGTTTAATTCGTGATACAAAAATTCAAACGAACGATAATGAATATTTTTTCGCTGTTTAAGTAAAACCTTAAACAAATTAATCCATATTTGGATTTGTTACAATTTGCTTTGATTTAGCTACCAACATGCCCATAAATACGGTATTTGGTACAATTTGCTTTGATTTAGCTACCCAGGACGGATATAGCTAGATCGTCTTAGAATTTTACGAAGGTCAATAATCGTAATGTATACATATTTTTTATACGGTCTCCGATAAATATTTTTTCTCTGTTAAACATTTTAGAAAATAAAAAAAACGTAGCTCTTTTATCCATTACCTATTAACGTCTCTTAAAGAAACTAAATTAAAACTTTTCTCAAATCATTCAGATGTATTCGATATAATTTCTATTCAGACTAATTGTTTACTGATGGCTTCGAATGGCTTATGCTTATTATTGAGACTTTTTTTTATTTTAAATTATTTTTATCGAATTTTTTGTGATTTCTTTAAAAATGTTTACATTAAAAATGTCACCATAATTGCGTGGAATAAAACTCTACTTAATTCTTACAAAATTGTGAAACAATTTTGAAATGAAAAGACCCGATTGAATTTACCTTCTATAAAATGAAAATTTCATAAACGCAAAAAATCGTTTCCAATCTACTGTGCATTGCTAGGCTGTTATTGTTTGTTTGCTTTTTTAATTTAATTACAAACACATTTGATTCAAAATTTGACTTTATTTCGTTTCGTTTCGATTCATTTCGTTGTGCTTTGATTTTAAAAATGAAAAACAAAACAAAAATAATAGATGTCTAATAAAAAAACTTGTGTTGGCATATACTGACCTTCTTCTAGTTCATCATCTGGACCACTCGCCAGTTCGTCATCAGAGCATATATTCAAAATGCTAACAAGCACATCGGTAACCTAACAGCGACATGGGATATAAAGAAAAGAAGAACCGCTTATTATTTTTAGTTTTAAATTAACCTCCCTTCAAACAACCAACCCGAACCCCTCCCACCACCAACTAATTATTGCGTTAATCTTTATAATGATTTTATAATGCGGGTGTTCGAAATGATTTTTGAAAATTATCGTAA